>OX422218.1:521218916-523618916 GCA_949130495.1 Sambucus nigra
TATTTCAAAATTGAAAAAAGATTTCCATAACAAGCATAGAATATAACAAAGGGGATGGTGAAAAGGATTATTGAACGCTAAATACATCATATAAAAACTCTCTCTTTCTTTTCTTTTCTTCTTCTTATCGTATTTTTCTTTTGTTTTCTTTTGCTTTTTCACTTTTTCTTTCTTTTTTTTCTCTTTTTTTTCATTTTTCACTCTCGCATGCTTAATTGCAACCACATAATAATAACATCATTTAATCCTAAGTATCATTCCAAACAAAGGTATTTAAGGTAATATGTATGGTTTATAATTTCAATGTGGAGTTAGTTAAGGGATTTTGGGTTATGAAATGAAAGTCTATATTAAGGCTCAAATGGGTTGACTAGGGAAATATGTAAGGAGAGATCAAGGTCAATATAGGTGATATAACAAAGATGTCCTATGATCATTTCCTAAAGTTTGCGCAATTCTCGAGTCAAAACAATTTTTAAAATCATGATCACGTAACACATTTCTAAATGAATTCAATTAATGAACGTTTAATGAAAGAATAGTGATATTACCGACGAAATTAATGTTTTAAAGGAGGAAATAGTAGTGTATAACACTCATAAATGAAGGTATTCTCGAATCTCACTTATGTAAGTGTATACAATGCAACAAAACATTATCGAGTTATAACTCCTTAAACCAAATCATTAAAACAAGAAAAGCGCATGTGCTCATGGGTTAAAGTTTAATTCATGAAGTTATTCAAAATAACAATGATTTGAGGACTAAAGTCTAATAACTTCTAAACTCGAGAACATGCATCATTGAATTATCTATTGGATCGGGCATTTATTAAAATTTATCATAGGAAACAATGGCAAAAAGGCCAACAAAGGAGAAAAAATAAAGAAAATATTTTTGAAAATTTTCCATTTTTTACAACAAAGCATGCTTTATAACAAACATATGATCAAATCAATGGACTAAACAAGTAATGGGAATAATAACCCACACACCCTAACTTAAATATTGCATTGTCCTCAATGCTAATTAACAACACAACATAAAGAGAGGAAAAGAAAGATATTATCCAAAATTGGAGCGATCCCCGATACGTACGAGTCCATTGAATCTACAAAACATGTTAGAACCAAGGATAACAAAAAGAATAACAAAAAGTATAACTAATTACACTAGACTTCAATTAAAAAGAGATAAAAAGGAAAGAAAAAATAGAAAAAAAAACTAGTATTTTGATGAGAGGGGAACCGAGCGTCCTTGTAGTCAAGCTGATCATTGTTATTTGCTCCGATTCGCAATGTCAAAAACCTAAACTATGAATACATAAATGGAGTATAGCGTCCAGTCGGGTATTGAAAAATCCACAGGGAATGTTTGACAGATTTTAATTGATTTTTTACTTCTAAAATAAAAGTGCAAAAGGTGATGGGTTTGAAACAAGAAAAGGGGGAAAATAAGAAGTTAAAACTAAACAAGAATTAATAAAATGAGAGTCATGATCACATCCCCAATATGTGCTAAACAACGTATAATTAAGATTTTGATTCGAAAATATTTAATCGGGCATATTCAATTAATTATAAACATCACACATGAAGGAATTTAATCCAAAAATGCGAGATAAAATATTTAACTGAAAATGGTCACACGCCAATTAAATTAGGAATATCACTATAAACATTAACTTTGTGTGACAAATAAAGTTAAATGCATAACATTTCAACTTTAATATGCGAGGTTTTAATTAAACGTGATTTTACACAAAACCTAACTTTCAGAGCTCAAGACCCATTAATGGCAGAAATATGACCCCAACACTTAAACTAAGGACAATACATAAATTAAAACATAAATAAACCTAATTAACCAATAGAAACAAGCAATAAACAACAAGAAACTAACTACAAAGTAAGAAAATCAATATTAGATCAAGACAAAAGGGAAATAAATCTATATTAGAAATGGACGATAATGAATAGTAACTTATAGAATTGGGTATAAGTGAAAGGAGATCGGAGCTCCTAATTACAAACCCTAAAATCTAATAAAGTGAAAGATATCCCTTAAAAAATAGAAGAAATAATATTTATTCAAAAACCCCAATGGCAAACTATTAAATAAAGAAAACAGGGAAAACAAGGGCGAATCGATTAGGATTTGAGCCGAATCGATTCAGAATGCAAAATCTTTGAAGCTACTACAAAGAGAATCATTTGGGTAGATAACCAAATCGATTCGAAAATGGGTATATGTGAATTGGTTCAAAGTGAATTGATTCAAAAAATGGCTGTGACACCCCGACTAATTAAATACCGGGTAGCTACTCCTTTATTAGATCAATACAAAATGCCAAATTGGTTCAGTTAATAGCATCACTGTCGAAAACATTTTAATGGTTACTAACCACCTAGTATTTAAAAAGTAAGTTGCCAAATTTTAAATTAAGTCTGATTAACATGCAGTAAAATAATTATGAAAGAATAACACAACCATTTACTATAATGAAGAAATAGAATAACCAACAAAATAAATAAGTCCGGAGGAAAACTCCTCACAACAATCCCACAACTGAAATAAGTAAACAATGTAACCTGAATTAATTACATGCCAAAAGTCTGAAAATCTGAAATAGGAATGTTTCTAATTGAAATGGGCGACATGCCCTACAACTGATAAAACTGAATATAGAGTCAAGATAGATGAAGCGTCTACTAGCAAAGTCCTGTAACTTCCACAAACAGCTACAGCTCGTCATCTGAATGAGAATCCTAAGCATGGTGTCCTTGTGGCTGGGCACCTAAAATGGTTTTTACAACAAAATAGATTTGAAAGAAAACGGGTCAGAGCCTGAAAGTGGAGAGTATTTTAAAATAGCAAGTGTTTTAATAACATTAAAACAATGAATGCAAAATACATGTTAGGACGTTCACTCACATTAAATACTCACCTCTCGACTAATTGTGCACTCCTAACGTACCATACCCATCTAAGTGATATACGTAACTAACCAAACCGTAATAAGTTCTACCCCTTACTACTCGATTCTCATATTGCATTCTAGCGTTATCAACTAAATAGAGGGCATTACTTAAACTCGGATTCTCAATTATTAGCATTACAATTCACTACCGGTTATCCCGTTATATCTTCTCAAAACATTACCATAGTTATACTCACAATACAAATATGAAAGTTCTCATTATTTAAGTGTATATTATTCACGTCATAAATATACAATACAAGCACCCCGAGACTAGCTACGGTGCACACATACTCTGCTATCCATCCCGGTACATCACGTACATAAGGATCACGCATTCCGAATCTCTCAGGAATCGTACTCAAATAATAGAAAATCACAAAACAATGGAGGCGAACACAGTCACATCACATGGGTCACGCACATACCTACGCTCCCACGATCAGCAGACTTATTAATATCCCAATAAGTCCTTCTCTGACCTATGTTCTCGAGATACCAACCTAATGTGACAACCCGCAATCCGAGATAAGGGGTGGCCAGCCCGATACTCGAACGTAACAGGAATCATGGATGGATATCATTCTCAGCATCACAAATATAAACTGAGTATACGGGAAAACCACCCAATAAATCAAAAAACGGGTTGCCAAAAAGTGTAAAATTTTAAAAATGCGGTTATGAAAATTTAAACTAACAACCCAGTCTGACGAGCAAGTGGAATTCCAAAAGATAATCATATAATATAACTAAAGTGAAGGTACACAAATGGACCGAATAAGTTGTCGGTCCACAGATACATAGGACAACGTACAACAATATAAAAGGTCTTATATAGTACAACCATTAATCAAATACAATTGTTTGGGCCACACGCCCGAGGGACAAGACCCGATCATATCTAGAATAACAATAATGAAAGCGTCTAATACAACATCCTGTAATAACTCGCAAAGTCTTACAGCTCGTCGAAGGTGCAAGGAACTTGGAAAAGTCAAGTCGGGCGTCCTTGCGGTGGAGCACCTGAGCGGATACAATAATATATATACAACAAGAAAGTAAACCGGTCAGGGCCGGGTTCTATATGATTTCTAGAAGAATAAAAAGCATGATAGATATGAACAGTTATACATGAATAATGAGGATGATCACATGACATGCTATCTACAATTACAAGCAAGGATAGAAGGTAAAGCACTTTAATTTAAAACCCTTATTAATACAATTTCCATTTCCTTCAGACATTCCTTATTAGGACTAAAACCATATATTTGGTTAAGTCAAGAAGTTATAGTTTCTATTCATTAATTAAAGCTTCCCATTTTATCTTTTCATTCCTTATTAGGAATATCATTTACATCAAGTGCTCTTTATGGCACATATATTATTCCCGTGCTCTTCTTGGCACATATATTCATGATCTTTATGGCATTTAACAACCATCAAGTCCAACTTGATGAAAATATGGTTATATACATATACATATAACGATATCTAAGACCGCCCGTCCGGGTTTCCCCACTGTGCGCGCCCCTCAATGACCATCATCTTCCAGGGCCTAACGTAAGACAACCTGGGCACCTATCGGAACACGTCGGGAAGCGGCCATGAGCCTGCGTGGTAGCCAAGACCACACCCGGAATCTCCCTACCCCCGCAGAAAATATACAACCATAAGCGCTCCCATGGCCTAGGACTATATCCACCCTGCATTCATTAGCCAGGGGGCTTCACCTCACGAGCAAAACTTCCCTTATGATGTCATTTAGAGAGGTGTGTAACAGTAAATTAACATTTACATTTATCATCATTTTATTTCCAAAAATTCATTTCCATTAATCATGTGATTGGTTCTTTTTATTAAACCTAATATCATTAAACAACGGGGTTCATTCTAAATTGAACCTATTATCTTTAAACACCTATGGGTTCATTTTATTAGAACCTAATTCCCATCGAATATTATCATTTATTCCTCAAATTACAATCCCCGATTAACTCTCCAAATGATCATTATGATCCTACAAATCTCCAAGGCCTATGTAACTTGACAAGCCCTTCTAGTCTCCAAGCTAGGGTACCTAACTTCCAAACTTCTAAGAGTTTGAATAAAAGAAGTAATGCCTTAACATTACTTTAAACCTCCCCGAAACAAACCCCAGATGAACCCATTTCAAGTCCAGGGTAACGACCAAACTCCATAAATACTCTAGGACTCTAAGTTTACTTCTTTAAAGAAGTTTCCTAGGCCCTAATCCTAAAGAATAAGGAGGAAAATTAAAAGAAAAAGACCCCCAAAATCTGCTGGAACCGAATCGATTCGCCCTAAGGGCCGAATCGATTCGCCCCAGCGAATCGATTCGTTATGAAAATGAATCGGTTCGAACCACCAAAGTTTGGTTTCTGCAAATGCCGAATCGATTCGGTCTTAATCTGAATCGATTCGGACAACAAGACCTGGGATTCTGCATCTATGCGAATCGATTCGCCCAAGGGGCCGAATCGATTCGCCCCTGCGAAAATGCCAAGAATGGCTATGGAGTCTTGAACTCCAAACTTGATCCAACACCAAAACCAACCCCAACCGAAGTCATTTACTGCAATTTCTACATCCTAAACACATTCTAATATCACCCTCAACATCATTTATCATCCAAATCCATTTCCAAGGGTTAATACCCAAAAATCCAACAAAAAACCCTAACATTTCTAAATCATAAATATCAATGCAATTTATTCTACTTAAACCATAAATTTGCAAGTAGATTACTTGCCTCAAGGTAAGAATCTAATTTGATGAAGAAGGAGGCAACAATCCAAGCTCCAATCTCTCTTTTTCTCCCAAGTTCTCTTCCTCTCTCTACTCTCTCTAGGGCTCAATTGTGTAAAATGGAAGAATGGGAATAGGGGTGGGGAAATAAAACGGGGCTTAGGTCTAAAAGCCCAACTTAAAATGCTAATACGCGATATACTAATACGCGACTACACTATTTAAGCCAAAACCAGTCAAAAGTCCCCAAAATGCCAAAATACAATATGGCACTTATTTTGACTGTCAAACACCTACCGGGACTAACTACACTATCCAAATTGTCATTTGAGAATTTTATAACTCATTTTACTTCCGATTTCATAATAAACCAAAATGTCATTTTAAGTCTTTATGACATAATAAATTACCACATGAACATTTTATCTACTCACGAGGTAATTACACAACATATTAGTAAATATTGACTTTGTCATAACAAATTAATATTTACTCAGCATCTATCAGATAATAACTAATTACTACTCGTGGTAATTAAGGATAAAATGGGCTATCGGAAGAGAGGGTTATTACATACTCCCCCCCTTAAAAGGGAATTTTGCCCCCAAAATTCGGATATACGTCGCAAGAAGAAGTGCGGATACTATTCCCGCAAGTCATCCTCGCGCCCCGATGTTGATTTCTCGACACTAAGCTAACTATAAAGAACTCATCCCCAAAGTACTACCGGCGATACCAACGTAACTCTACGCTCTAAGATAGCAACCGACTACATCTAATAAGAACCGTCAAGTTGCACCTACTTCGAAAGGAATGTGCCCAATGGCACCGTCCTATCTCTCGTACTCCCTTGCATGAGTGACAAGGAACAAATTAGGAACTTGCCGCAAAATGTTTCAATAAAGCGAGCGAATAGCTTACCGAACCCACCGCGACATTTCTAGAAAAGGTACAACGTCATGCGGTGCAAGTCTTCCTTTTCTCCTCGAAACGCATAACGCCCTTCTCAGGCGATACTCACCACAATAATTGGTCTAATGACATCAAACTCCAGATGCCTACTTCTCGCATCGCATGAGCTTTTTTGTCGGTCTTGGTTATACGAGAGACTCATCATCTCGCACTTCTAACCAACAAGCGGGAGATCTAAAAAGCCTACCATACAAGGCTTCTTCTAAAGCGTCGTCCCAACCACAAATTCTATATAGGCGAATTCAACGAGTGGAAAGCATTGTTCCCAACTACTATTAAAGTTAGGCACGCAGGTAAGGAGTATATGCCTCGGCATATGGTTTATTCTATTGGTTTGGTCATCTGTGGAAAATGATAAGAAGTGATTGACCATAATTCGATTCCCATGGCTTCTTGGAACCTTGCCAAGAATGAGAAACGAAAGTCTTGATTCAGTACAACAACCTTCCCATGCCCAGCCAATAGTACTAGCGACGTATAACTTGGCATGATTTGTCATTACCTCGATGCACCGAGACGTTAGAACTGCATGATTTCTCCAGATCTACGAAACTTAGGTCCCTTCCGTTCGGAACAAAATTCTCTCAGGGGAACGCACCCCATCCTCAAGATGGACTTCAATTTAAATAGGGGATAATACTCCTTACAAGTTTAAACTTGTGAGGCGCAGTTACAATAGGTCGATACTCCAGTATTATCACTCCCCATCACGGTAGAGACTTACTAATGGAATCTACCTTCGAGCTTAACCACGTGGCTTGGGGTACGAGTCAATTCACCCTTTCATTGTCTCCGTAACACTCCATTACGTGAGGCCTCATCTCCTTCGGCCTTAACCACCAACTTTTCAAAATCCTCCCACTTCACACAACATGGAACCAATCCCTTGATACGAGTTTACGCATGACTTAGTCATGGTCAACTCCCAACAACCCTCCTAAACTTACGTCTCATACAAAAAGGCTTTATGTCTAAACAATCCTAAAGTCTATCTACCTATACCCTATCTAAGTCGTATACACCTAATGCTAAGTATATCCCTAGTGCCCAAGACATTTCTCAACTTCCGACATTTGCTCAGTTTCGTGCGTGGGACGTCTCGCCGAAGCGAAATCCAAACAAGGAACCCTCCAGTTACACTACTACCTCGCATTGTCAGTCATCGAGGGGTACAGGTCTAAGACACATGTTCGGGACCAAAAGATTCTACAGCTACACACTAACTAATTAACTAACAAAAGAATAACAACAATCCAAAGCTGACCCTTCGTGAAACCCTAGGGTTATATACCCTATAACATATGCATCTAAAAAAAATAGCCTTCTATTCAAAGGCATATCCCGAAGTCTCAATTCGACTTCGTACCTCGGTCTCCCTCATATCGATCAGAGGAGAGAACTATATGCAGTGCTCCCATGTCGCACTTTAATAGCCATCAATCACCCTTTTACGTGATTATCGACTAAACTTTCCAATCCCACTTCCGACAATAATTTAATAAAACAAAATAAAATAAAAGGGAAGAATAGCATACCTTCACTCACAACATCGTTAAGTGTTCATGCGGCGGAGTGTCTCGCAAAGCGAAATCCAAATAAGGAACCCCTCCGACACATGCCTACTGAACTAGTTGATCATGGAGATAGAGCGTAATACACACAAGGTAAAAGAAAGGAAAGGTAGTATATCCCCACTCCCAACGTCGTTAAGGTTCGCGCGTGGAGCGTCCCGCAGAAGCGGAATCCAAACAAGGAACCCCTCCTATACGCTACCACTCAACTTGTTGGTCGTGGAGATAAGGCATAGCAATCACATACCAATATCACATCATACTCGACCATGTTAAGGACGAGTAAATCGGCCTCAAGCACCATTTAATAAGAGAACTTCCTATATACTTACAAACAAAAGAAATGAGCGAACCATTACCCATAGAACTCGATACTAATGAAAATACTCTCAGCAGATATTATGAAATCTGTAATCTGAGAAGAGTTCGTAAAACAAATGAGCGCGTAACACTCGCATCGAATAACATATAATTCACATATTTCCGAGTAAAAACTTACCCTCAATAACGGGTGGTGCCGGCAGGGCTGGAGGAAACATAGCCTCCCGATCATGACAAACACGTCCATACTGTAGTTGCCCCTGCTGCGGAGGAACAACCATAATAGGTACCGGAGGTGGAAACAGAACATATGGCTGTTGCGGAACCCGAGGAAACTGACCCCCAATCATCTGAGGACACTCTCTCTTGATATGACCTGCCTCCCCACATTGGAAGCACCGTCCCTCCATGTCCTCCCGACTACGACCTCCGATATTCCTAAACTGGGAAAAGCCTCGGCCCGGACGACCTCTACCTCCGGGGCCACCCCGATCTGCCTGATGTAAAACACCTTGTTCGTGCCTATTATTGCCCCTCGCAATAAACTCTCCAAGCTTCCTTACTTGCCTCATCTCAGTAGCTTTCTTGCTACCCTGCATATATACTCGATGCTCCTGGCAATGGAGCAAGGCTGCATTCATAACCTCGCCAAAAGTCTGGAAAGCTGGGTTACCCAATAAGTGTTTTCGGATTCCCCAGTTTAGACCTCCCATAAACTTCGAGATCTTCCTCTCTTCCGGAGTCACCTCATCTGGTACAAAATTTGCTAAACGGGTGAACTCCTCTTCATACTCCGCTACAGACCTCTCCCCTTGCACTACATCTTGCAACTTCCTCTTCATCTCCCTCTGAACAGCGGGAGGAAAATACTTAAAATCAAACAAAGTCCAGAACTCAGTGATTGGCATGGTGTCTCTTTGCTCTGGGGTGGTCATCGTCTCCCACCAGTGTAACGCAGATCTGACAAGCTTAAAGGTGGTAAGGACTTGTTTCTTATCCTCACTGCAGTCTATCATTCGAAGGTGGCGTTGCATGTCTTTCTTCCATTGATTGGCTTTAATAACATCCGCACCTCCCTCGAATTCCGAGGGATTGCCCCTTAGAAAGGACTCCCTAACCCTTTCCCACGGAGTAAGTCCCGTAGGAGCTTGAATACCTGGAGCCCATGGCAATTATTGGATCACTACGGACATGGCGGCATGAACCGCTCCAGCCACTATGCTTGCTACATCCGCAACATTTACCGTCCCTTGTAGTGGCGGTGGAGGACCTACTTCCTTCCCTACGACCTTAACACGTCTCGTCGGGCGACCTCTCTTAGACGGCATCTGAGATGGAAGAACAATAGTATTAGAATGCTAATTAAAACAATCTATCTTGTAGAAGATCGTAAACATAAGCATCAAAGAAATCCTAACATTAGGCTCTACATCAAAGAACGCTACGGTAGAACGAGACAAGTCCACACAGATCCTAGTACTCTAGAACCTGATGCTCTGATACCATCTGTGACAACCCGCAATCCGAGATAAGGGGTGGCCAGCCCGATACTCGAACGTAACAGGAATCATGGATGGATATCATTCTCAGCATCACAAATATAAACTGAGTATACGGGAAAACCACCCAATAAATCAGAAAACGGGTTGCCAAAAAGTGTAAAATTTTAAAAATGCGGTTATGAAAATTAAAACTAACAACCCAGTCTGAAGAGTAAGTGGAATTCCAAAAGATAATCATATAATATAACTAAAGTGAAAGTACACAAATGGGCCGAATAAGCTGTCGGTCCACAGATACATAAGACAACGTACAACAATATAAAAGGTCTTACATAGTACAACCATTAATCAAATACAATTGTTTGGGCCACACGCCCGAGGGACAAGACCCGATCATATCTAGAATAACAATAATGAAAGAGTCTAATACAACATCCTGTAATAACTCACAAATTCTTACAGCTCGTCGAAGGTGCAAGGAACTTGGAAAAGTCAAGTCGGGCGTCCTTGCGGTGGAGCACCTAAGCGGATACAATAATATATATACAACAAGAAAGTAAACCGGTCAGGGCCGGGTTCTATATGATTTCTAGAAGAATAAAAAGCATGATAGATATGAACAGTTATACATGAATAATGAGGATGATCACATGACATGCTATCTACAATTACAAGCAAGGATAGAAGGTAAAGCACTTTAATTTAAAACCCTTCTTTATTAATACAATTTCCATTTTCTTCAGACATTCCTTATTAGGACTAAAACCATATATTTGGTTAAGTCAAGAAGTTATAGTTTCTATTCATTAATTAAAGCTTCCCATTTTATCTTTTCATTCCTTATTAGGAATATCATTTACATCAAGTGCTCTTTATGGCACATATATTATTCCCGTGCTCTTCTTGGCACATATATTCATTCTCTTTATGGCATTTAACAACCATCAAGTCCAACTTGATGAAAATATGGTTATATACATATACATATAACGATATCTAAGACCGCCCGTCCGGGTTTCCCCACTGTGCGCGCCCCTAAATGACCATCATCTTCTAGGGCCTAACGTAAGACAACCTGGGCACCTATCGGAACACGTCGGGAAGCGGCCATGAGCCTGCGTGGTAGCCAAGACCACACCCGGAATCTCCCTACCCCCGCAAAAAATATACAACCATAAGCGCTCCCATGGCCTAGGACTATATCCACCCTGCATTCATTAGCCAGGGGGCTTCACCTCACGAGCGAAACTTCCCTTATGATGTCATTTAGAGAGGTGTGTAACAGTAAATTAACATTTACATTTATCATCATTTTATTTCCAAAAATTCATTTCCATTAATCATGTGATTGGTTCTTTTTATTAAACCTAATATCATTAAACAACGTGGTTCATTCTAAATTGAACCTATTATCTTTAAACACCTATGGGTTCATTTTATTCGAACCTAATTCCCATCGAATATTATCATTTATTCCTCAAATTACAATCCCCGATTAACTCTCCAAATGATCATTATGATCCTACAAATCTCCAAGGCCTATGTAACTTGACAAGCCCTTCTAGTCTCCAAGCTAGGGTACCTAACTTCCAAACTTCTAAGAGTTTGAATAAAAGAAGTAATGCCTTAACATTACTTTAAACCTCCCCGAAACAAACCCCAGATGAACCCATTTCAAGTCCAGGGTAACGACCAAACTCCATAACTACTCTAGGACTCTAAGTTTACTTCTTTAAAGAAGTTTCCTAGGCCCTAATCCTAAACAATAAGGAGGAAAATTAAAAGAAAAAGACCCCCAAAATCTGCTGGAACCTAATCGATTCGCCCTAAGGGCCGAATCGATTCGCCCCAGCGAATCGATTCGTTATGAAAACGAATCGGTTCGGACAACCAAAGTTTGGCTTCTGCAAATGCCGAATCGATTCGTTCTTAATCCGAATCGATTCGGACAACAAGACCTGGGATTCTGCATCTATGCGAATCGATTCGCCCAAGGGGCCGAATCGATTCGCCCCTGCGAAAATGCCAAGAATGGCTATGGAGTCTTGAACTCCAAACTTGATCCAACACCAAAACCAACCCCAACCGAAGTCATTTACTGCAATTTCTACATCCTAAACACATTCTAATATCACCCTCAACATCATTTATCATCCAATTCCATTTCCAAGGGTTAATACCCAAAAATCCAACAAAAAACCCTAACATTTCTAAATCATAAATATCAATGCAATTTATTCTACTTAAACCATAAATTTGCAAGTAGATTACTTGCCTCAAGGTAAGAATCTGATTTGATGAAGAAGGAGGCAACAATCCAAGCTCCAATCTCTCTTTTTCTCCCAAGTTCTCTTCCTCTCTCTACTCTCTCTAGGGCTCAATTGTGTAAAATGGAAGAATGGGAATAGGGGTGGGGAAATAAAACGGGGCTTAGGTCTAAAAGCCCAACTTAAAATGCTAATACGCGATATACTAATACGCGACTACACTATTTAAGCCAAAACCAGTCAAAAGTCCCCAAAATGCCAAAATACAATATGGCACTTATTTTGACTGTCAAACACCTACCGGGACTAACTACACTATCCAAATTGTCATTTGAGAATTTTATAACTCATTTTACTTCCGGTTTCATAATAAACCAAAATGTCATTTTAAGTCTTTATGACATAATAAATTACCACATGAACATTTTATCTACTCACGAGGTAATTACACAACATATTAGTAAATATTGACTTTGTCATAACAAATTAATATTTACTCAGCATCTATCAGATAATAACTAATTACTACTCGTGGTAATTAAGGATAAAATGGGCTATCGGAAGAGAGGGTTATTACACCTAAATCCGGGCAACACAATGATTAGAGGGCCCTAAGCGAACGTAAACCTCCCGTGATAGCAAGTATGGTAGGTATGTCATACACATAGAACCATATACGTATACTAAGTATACACACATCTTAGTAATCACCATAATTTATTTGTGGTACACTTCTCATTCTCGTACCGACTCATAAGGTTACACAATTTACATATTCCCGGTGAATATAATTATTCAAGCCGTCAATTGTTCTCACGTCGTAATAGACACTCGCGTCCTAATCCATAATTTCCATTTGGTTCAAATCGCACTTCTATGTTTTACTCCTCAATATGTCCCAAATATCCCAACTATATCAATTTATCACCAAGGGAAATGTTATCTCTACAATTAAACAAGGTTACGGGACACGCGAAATCAAAACAGGCCAAAAAGCCTAAACTGTCAACTCGTTAGAAGTCTCGTTCGAACGAGGCTGTTCGAACGAGAGTTCGTTCGAACGAAGTGGGCCTTCTAACGAGATCTCATTCGAACGAAAGTCATCGAACGAACATCCCTCTCGTTGGAAGTCAAATTGTCAACTCGTTAGAAGCTCGTTCGAACGAGCTCGTTCGAACGACCTGGGCCGGTCTTCTAACGAGAGGCCAGTTTCGAGCCCAGAAATTCCTTCTCGTTTTTCCATCTTTTCTTCACCTCTAATCTCATCTAAACATCAATCCAACAATTGTTCAATGTTTCTAATCATTCCTTAACACCCTTAGGTCATATACTAATGTGTTGTGGGGTTAATTCATCCTAAACATCATCCAAATATCAAAACTCTACATTTTTCCCCAATCTCAAGAACTTGAACCCTAGAAATTTTAGATCATCAATGAGCCTAATAAAATCCGTTTTTGTAACACAAAAAGTAGTAATTCCTTTAGTTCAATCATCCAATAGCATTTCTACATGCAAACCTATATCCAATATTAAATTTATAACTCCAATTTTATGGGTTTTCATCAATCTCCCAAATAAATGTAATTTTAGAATTGTCTAAGCATGGAAGAAACATTCACTGCAAAATAATGTAAATTAAACCACTTGCCTTATGTATTTCTCTGATTTGATGTTGAAGATGAATTGTTCTCTCTCTAACTGCAGGATGTCTCCTCTCTTTTCTCTCTACAAGCTCTTCTTCTCCAAGGTGAAAATGGTGGCTAGGGTTTGCCTTAGGAAACTCTTGGAACTAATTCTAATAACCCCCGTAGCCCATTAGGTCATAAGGTGTAGTTAGTGGGTTTAGTGGGTAATTGCCAAATCAGATATTAATTCCTAATTTTCGTGGGTTTTAATTTCCAAAATTCCAAAATTACCAAACTACCCTTATACGTTGCCGGTATGGCCTAAAAATGCACCGGGACCCAAACTAAACTCCCGGCTAGTGTTTTCTGACTATTTCGAACCTTCCGGACGCGTTGGTGCACTCAAAACGACCATAGGGTTAATAGAAATAAAATTCACTTTTTAATTAAAATAATTATATTCCTGACGCGACTGTCATACGCGTCTCAACAAAGTTTCCCAAATTGCCGTATATCAATCTCACGACAATTTAATAATTCAATATTCATATATCGCCATATTATAATCAAATACTAACTCACATCTCGTTAATATTTTATCCGGATTAATTCCCAAATTAATTCACATTTAATTCAATTTATCCCGTAAATAAATATCATAAAAATACGGGGTATTACAATGGCCAAGTCGATTCAGACTTGCTTGACTGTAATTATTTGCCTTGGGTAATTTTGGTGTAGAACCTCCTCCACTGAAAGTCCCATAACTTCTTTGTTAGGACTAGAAATCAAGCACTGTCAGCTTCCACGCAAAGATGACTCCGAGGGATTCCAATTTCATGAAGACATAGGGCCAAAAACTAGAATTTAAAATTACTAAAATGCTTTTACACGTGCGATTGTCGACAAAACTTCCTCAGAATGCTACCGAATTTCACACTAAGCACTGCAATACCTAAAAAAGTGCAATTATACCTCATAAGGCATGTTACCTTATAAAATGGATCTTTTTTGGTTAATGAGCATAAAAATAGGAATTAAAGTACCTGAGGGCGCTAAAATGCATAAGTATAAAGGGTTAATATATGCAATATTCGTGCCGAATCAGACTGCTTGTAGACTTTTTCGAAAGAGAGACACGAATCTAGGATCACGATCAGAAACAATTCAAACTGGGATTCCATGAAGCCTAATAATTTCCCGTACATACAATTTAGCAAACTTTTCTAAAGAAAGGGTAATCTTAATGGCAAGAAAATGAGCGAATTTAGTTAACCTATTAATAATTACCCAAATAAAATCATTACCATTTGACCTCCCTGGTAAACCTGTCACAAAATCCATGGTAATATTTTTCCCATTTTCCACTCAAGGATAGGTAGACGTTGTAATACTCCTGATGGTTTCTAATGTTTGGCTTTTACTTGTAGATAAACCAAACACTGAGATACAAATTCTTCTATATCCCTTTTAATGTTTTTCCACCAAAATACTTCTCAAGGATCCCTATACATCTTTGTACAACCGGGATGAAATTTGAGTCTTGAGTAATGAGCTTCCTCTAAAATTTGCCTCTTTAGTTAGGCATCATGTGGAACACACACTCTATTTCCAATCCTTATTATATAATCTCGTATTGCAAATTTAATTTTCTTCCCTTTAATAACTTCTTCACTAATCTTCTTCTGTTGTGGGTCATTTACTTGTGCAATTTTGATCATTTCCATCAATATGGGTTATACATGTAAATTCGCGCTACTCCTTTGTTATAAATATGTACATCTATTTCCATACTTCTTAAATCCCTTAACAAAGTTTCCTGATTTGTAATGAAACATGTTAAATTTACTGTAGATTTCCTACTTAAAGCGCCAACTACTACATTAGCTTTCCATGGGTGATAATGAATATATAAATTGTAATCCTTCATTAATTCCAACCACCTCCTTTGTCTCGTGTTCAATTATTTTTGGGTAAAAATACATTTCAAACTCTTATGATCGGTATAAATCTCACAAGTCTCACCATACAAAATGTGTCCAAATTTTATGAGCAAAAATTATAGCTTCTAGTTCTAGGTCATGGGTTGGATAATTCTACTCATGTGGTGTTAACTGTCTCGAGGCATAAGCTACTACTTTTCCATTTTGCATAAGTACACACCCTAAACCATTTTTAAAAGCTTCGCTATAAATCACAAATCCCCCTGTTCTGGAAGGAGGGAAGTTACTAATCGATTCTTAAGTTCTTGAAAAAATTTCTCAACTTCCCCAAGCCATTCATAATTCACCTTCTTTTGTGTTAACCCAGATAGAGGTTTGACAATACTAGAAAATCTTTCAACAAATATTCTATAATAATCTGTCAATCTAAGAAAACTTCGAATCTCGATCACATTAGTTAGTTTAGGTCAATCTAGTATAGCCTTGATCTTTTGAGGGTCAACCCACACTCCCTCCTTAGAAATGACATGTCCTAGAAAAGACACGCTAGGTAACCACAACTCACACTTCTTTAATGTTGCATATAATTTCTCCTTCCTAAGGATATGTAATACTATCTCTAAATACTTTTCGTGTTATTCAATACTCTTGGAATAAACAAGGATGTCATCAATAAAAATAACCACACATTGATACAAATATTTCCTAAACACTCTATTCATCATATCCATAAACGCAACTGGTGCATTAGTTAGTCCTAATGGCATCACATGAAATTCAGAGTGACCATATCTAGTACAAAAAGTTAATTTTGAAATATCATCTTCCTTAATCTTCAATTGGTGGTAGCATGACCTAAGTTAAATCTTAGAAAATACTTGCACACCTTGAACTTGGCCAAATAAACCATTTATACAAGGTAAGGGGTATTTATTCTTAATGGTCACCTTATTTAGTTAACGATAATCTATACATAACCTCATCATCTCATCCTTCTATTTAACAAACAACACTGGAGCACCCCAAGGGGATATACTCATTCTAATAAAATCCTTGCCTAACACATCTTATTATTGAACTTTTAATTTGCTTAATTCTAAAGGTGCCATGCGATAAGGTGATTTTGAGATTGGTATAGTTCCAGGAGTAAGGTCAATGGTAAATTCTATTTTTCTATTAGGAGGTAGATCGGGTAACTCATCTGTAAAAACATTCGAAAAATGTTTAACTAGAGGAATATCTTCTAAGCTATGCTCAGTCATTTGTAAACTGGTAACAGTTACTAGAAACCCTTGACCTCCCTTCTTAAGAAAACTATAGGCTTTCATTTTAGAGATAATACACATCAAAGATATGATGCCAGTTTCTTCAAAACTAAATTCTGGATGGTTAGGAATTTAGAAAGTAACTCTTTTCTCAAAACAATCTGCTTTAGCATGATATGATGCTAGCCAATCCATACCCAAAATGACTTCAAAATCTCTTACATCTAAAACTACCAAAATCGGCGAATAGTTTTTAACTACTAACATCTATAGAGCAAGACTTACATACTAAGGTTCCCATCAATAACTCACCAAATGGAGTAAAAATGTGTATTCTATGATTTAAGGGTTCGAGAATATTAGGAAAGTGATTGACAAAACATACAGACACAAAGGAATGGGTAGAACCAGGATCTATTAATACTTGAAAAGGTTGTGCACGTATAGAAAGTTTACCTGACACTACAACATTATGAGCCTTTGCATTGAAAAAATTAAAAATTGTACCTTGTCTTCTATGATCCTTATTTCCATTAAAAGGATTTAATGGAACCTTCCCTTTGTTAGGGAAATCTCTCATTTTATATCCCTTTTGGCCACACCCAAAGAAACTTCCTGTCTCCAAATAACATGGTTGCCCTCTGTGAATATTGCCACATCGTTGGCATCTATCAACATTAAACGGTTTGTTTACAAAAGGTCGCCATGTATTGGGTATAGTCCTAAAGGGTTTGTTATTAGGGTTCCTTCCTCTTTGTTCTCCAAAATTCCTCTCCCGCCTAATTAAATATCGGGTGATCAGTCCTTTATTAAATTAAATTAGAATATCCAGTTGGTTCATTCTCAGCATCACTGTCGAAAAACAATTTCTTTATTAATTCACCTAATAATTATTTAAGCTAGTGTCAAAACTTTTCCATTTTTAATTTAATTAAAACCATTCCACAATACGGAATATTAATTAGCACATCACATCACCACATAACTAAATATAACAAGAATAAATGTGACTGTAATAACTCTCCAAATAAAATATATCATTACCATCAAATAAAACTGATATCACAGTACTGGTATAAATAATTACAACCTCTAGAATCCTGGGAGACATGCCCTAAATGAAATTAAATACTACATATGTATGAATCAATAGATTGGAGGCATCTAAATAAAGTTTGCATCTCCATTACCAGCTATAACCCATCGAGACATCCATATTCTATGTTGGCATCCCTGATACTGGACACCTGATGTACAAGATACAATAGATAAGAGAATATGCAGGGAAATGGGTCAGAGACCGATTGTAAAAGATTTTTAAAATAGCAAGTTCTTAACAAGTGAAATTAAGAAATTATTATGTACATGTTAGCTTCACGGGCTCTCTCTTCAGAATTCTCACCTCTCATCTAGTGTGCATGCCTAACATACCTTATCATCTCCCAAATTAAGGTTTTCAATTATGATTTTATCCCACATCATTTCCCCGTATTTCCCACACAATGCGTATGATAATTAAACATGTTC
The DNA here is from genome assembly GCA_949130495.1 of Sambucus nigra. Classification (NCBI taxonomy): domain Eukaryota; kingdom Viridiplantae; phylum Streptophyta; class Magnoliopsida; order Dipsacales; family Adoxaceae; genus Sambucus; species Sambucus nigra. Next base: position 521,237,662 of record OX422218.1, read on the forward strand.
ATTTCTCTTTAACATGAACTAGGATTTCACGGCTGTAAGATTAAGTATTCACTTACTTAATTCAATCAAGTCTCATTATTCATTTTTATTTACAATTTCACACAATAGATTACCTCATAGTATATATGTTAATCTACAAATTTCACATGGTAGATTATTATATATACTAATATGGCACCTCCCAGACACAGCTGCGGTGAAACCATATTCTGTTATCATGTCCTGATACATCTCTCGCTGTATAAATGACTATTGGTTCGGCGTCTCTCACGAACCATAAATAACATAACACACATATTGGAGGCGAGCATACTCCCCAGCCAAATGGGTCACGCACATACCTACGTTCCCTTTCAACCATCGAAACTATCATTCACACCGATAGCACGTATCCAAGTTCCTATGCTCAGCGTACAAATTTAAAATCCCCCCAAATGGGCTCATCAGTATAAGATCGTCCACAAAATTTAACCTCTACCCCGATAGCAAGCAGCGTAGGTATGGAATACACACAATAAATAATAATATAGGTATTCACCCCACCTATATGTAATAACAATAGGGCACACTCACAACCCACATAATTATTCCCATACGTAGTATATTTATCTCTAATGTCCTATGTATTTACAGATTATGACTTTACTTCTCAAATTATATTCACGAGATTCTCTCATCACTCGAACGGTAATCGTTTATTTCTCATATAAATTTAGTTGGTAAACATCCACGCCATACTAGTCCATGTCATCACAACTCTCGAATTTCTATGAATTAAAATTATCTTCAATTAGGTTCATTTCTCGATAACCCCTAATTTAATCTTACCCCTTCATTCCATCTCTTAAGGTTAATCCCATAGAAGCCTAAGGTTATTCTGGTAATTAATGACCCTCTTATTACTGGTACTAACCTTAAGTTATCTTTTATCCGATTTAAATCTCAATTTATATAACTCTCCACCATAATTCATTCCATTAACACTCGTTAATTTCCCCTTTCCATCTCACACAATAATATTTTTTCGGGTCTTAAGTATGTCCTACTATCCTTCCCCAAATAACATTATGTTCCATTAGTCAACCCCAAAGATTTCTAAAGTTTGGGTTTAATCACAATTTAAAAAGGAAACAAATCACATTTTCCCAGAGTATTCGATTGATCGTCGATTTTGGTCGATCGATCGATCGATCAGATATTTGCCCAGATTTCCTCAACAGTTACGGGTTTCATACTTTTGAACCACCAAAATCATATTTAAACAACTCCAAATTTATATTCATGTAACCCAGATCATATACTAACATATATGGGCAAGTTTTAACGTATCCAAATCAATTAAACATCATCAACATGTATACATTTACCCATATTCCATATTAAATCTCAAGAATTCTAGTTTTTGATTTTATCATCAATTAATCTTGGAAATCCCATATTTATTCACCAAATAATTCACATATTTCAAGGAGTTGATTCTAAACTCAAAAGGAGATCAATCCTACACAATTCTCATTTTAAGGATTCATCAAAAATCATCTTAATTCATACAACCTTTCAGAATTTTCTAAATAGCCTAACATGGACAATATACATGCTAAAATTTTCAATAGTTAATCACTTGCCTCTAATTCATAGGTCTTAACCATTGGAGAAGATAACTCTACTAGTGTTCCTCCTTTTTTCAGCCAACTTTCGGTGGTGGTGGTGGTGGTGGTGTAGGATGAATCTTGGCTTTTGGTCTCCTAGAAAAGTCTCTTCCTCTCCTAGAAAGTCTCTCCCTCTCCCCTAAGCCTTTTTCTTTTGATTTTTGGTGAATGAACCTAAATCCCACCACCTCTACAATTATATAATATTACCAAAATTTCGTGGGTACTATTCACCCAATCTGGAAAATTACCAAAATACCCCCACCGGGGTGTCTGTTTGGTTCCAAATTGCCCCGAGACCCAAAGTAATCCCCCATGTAGAATTTTTTGACTATTTAAACCCTTTTAAAAACTTTGGCGCAGTCAAAATAACCATTCAGATGACATAAATATAATTTACTTTTCATTCCATTTAAATTTTGTCCCGACATGACTCATAAGCGCGTCCCAACTTAATTATTGAAATTTTCGTATTCATCACTCTCGATAATTTTATAAAATCATAATCATATGTAAAGTCATAATCGTATGTATTACTTTTAATCACTAAGTAATATTCAACATAAATCACATATTACTTCATTCTCAAGTAATATTTAAATCCAGATTAATTTTTAATTATCCCACAATTAATTCTAATTAATCCCATTTTAAAAGTCATTAAAAATAGGGAGTGTTACATCATTCTCCACCAATGTTCAGCTTCACCTTTTAACATGAACGTTCTAAATGAAAACCTTCGTGCATAAGTACACTTAAGAACTAATGAGTATATTTTCTATTTGTATCACCTAGCTTTCTCCTTCCGTGGGGTTAGGAGTACCTTTAAAAGATGGCAGATTCAACTTCTTGAACTGTTCAATAGTACGGCTACTTAGTTCAAGATTCCTTGGTGCTCCGTTATTCACCTGATGCTCCACAATCTTTTATGTACTTTCAATTTACTTGTATGCACCATCCAGTCCTTCCATACTTGAACCACTAGTTCCCATAGTTGATCTCTTCTTAGTCATTTTCTACAGTCATGGCCAAATGTAAGATGTATTATACAATCTGAAGACTGCAAATTAGAAGAAAAATTATAAATCTATACAGTTATATAGAATGTAAGACATATGGAGGGTTATCACATAAGTCAAATATTTAATCCTATATCCTGTGTGTGGAAAATTAAAATCTATAATGTTTTAAACTTATGTTCAATAATCTACAAGTTCATAACCTATGCTCTGATACCACCTCTGTCACGACCCCGACCCAAAATTTACAGGGAAAGAGTGTCTTAACATGCCACCAAGTCATTTAATATTTTGTATTTAAAAATATTTCTTAAAATAAATGCAACAAAAATACATTCAAAGGGTCATGAATCGTAAACTACTGAAAATGAAGGGATTACATCATCAAAGCTTTCTAAATGGAACGTCATATAAGTAACAACGAGTTACAACTTAAGATGAAATTTAAAACCTATTACATGCTCTATCTGATAAACCAAACATTTTACATAAAGTAACAAAAAGATCTCTAAAAGCCAAACCTTTAACATAGTCGTTTTACGTTCCATCCGTGAGCCTAGTTATTTCCCAAAAAATTGTTATAACATCAGCTAAAAGCCGAATGAGATTTAATCTCCAGACATTCTAAGGTTTTTCATATAATAAATACCTACTCAAGCAAGAACAAAAGGCATATACATATATGGACAGGAACTTGTAGTAATATATTTATATGTGAAAGGGAAGTATATATAAATGAATAGCTTAGAATAAAACGGATGTGACAAATGAAATACAATATATTTTTCTTTCAATCAGATCATTTTAATGGCCAAGTACACTCTAATATCGTATTCTTATATCATATTATTCCACGGTAGTTGAGGGTCGATCAAATTTGTTCATCACAATGCCTTAGACTTGTGAGAGAGCTTAAGGGAATGTTGGTTGAACAGGAACAAGGATTGTTACGTAGTAGAGACTCATTATTCATCATTGCAGGAAAGAAATCTCTTGCTATATCATAATTATAATTTGTAACTTGTTTATAATTCATGTTTTACATGTAATTCTAGGATGTTAGAATGCACGTTTAGGATATGAATATGTTCTCTTAATCATGTTGTGTTTAAGGTTAATTAGCATCAGTATTAATCATCTATGCATTGAAGACTTGTACTTTTGGGGAAAAAATGTGAATTAAATAGTTTTGATATATGAATATGTGATTAGAACTCATGTTTTAGGATTTAATTTCATTTATAAGTTGAATCCTCGAGTTAATTTTAATATTTAGATATAATAATATAGAGTAATTAGACTCCATGCTTATTGAAGATAAATGTGACACCCCGCCTAATTAAATTACGGGTGATCAATCCTTTATTAAATTAAATCCAGGTGAACAGTTGATTGATTATTAGCATCACTGTCGCAAAATAGATTTTTCACAATTTAATCACCCTAAATAATTAAGCTAAGTGTCAAAAAAATTATAATTATTTATATTTATTAAATTTCATATCAAACGCCTTTTTGGAATATAACCCAACATGAATACTACACGAGATAATTTAAAATAACCATGCATAAGAAGGTCAACTAGATTACTCAAACCAAGCAAATATCCACATCGTAAGTCTACATGAGAAAGAAATAAATCCCACAATAATACTGAATACTGGAATCATAAATAAATACCGAATCTCTAATAAGTCTAAACAAAAAAATAGGAAATGGGCGACACATGCCCTGTCTACTGAGGAACTAAAACATGAATGGAATCAAAGGTGAGGTCATGTACTGCAAAGGCCTGAAACTCCCACAAAAGTTGCAGCATGTCCAGTCCAAGTAACCTACACTTGTCTCCTCTGTGGCTGGGCACCTGTAATATATACATATATATACAAGAAAGAGAAGATGACAGGAAACGGGTCAGAGCCCGAGTGTAAAAATAGCTTTAAAAAGTGTTTTAGCAAGTAATTAAATGCTCACTAATTGATAAGACACCCATGTTATCACCCGACACTCTCTTGAGAATTATCACCTCTCATCTAGTGTGCACGCCTAACGTACTACTAAATGCCACATAAGTCTGTCTAACTCATCTCCTATAAATTTTATTTTTTGAAATCAAAAGACTATGACTTTTGTTTAGAGATTAATCTCTTAATGATTACTTACTTTACTTAGTATCTCTCAGTACTGTTATAAAGTTCTCGAACACTTACTGTAATTTTGGATCTTTTATTCAATATTTATCTACTTATACACACAGTAGAAGAATTTCATATATACGTATATATATTAATCATTCATATAATATATATACTATCGACACCCCACATGAAATCTATGGTGCTAGCATACTCTGTTATCAAGTCCCCATATCTCTCGTACTAAGGGAAATACTAGTTCGGAATCACTCTCGAACTGTATTAACACAATACACACATAATGGAGGCGAAGAATAGTGTGACACTCCGACTATTTAAATAACGGGTAGCTACTCATTTATTCAAATTAATACAAGTTGTCAAGTTGGTTCAGTCCATAGCATCACTATCGAAATGTTTTTAAACAATTACTAGCCACCTAATATTTAAAAAGTGAGTTGCCAATTTTATTAAATTAAATTAACATACAACCAATTAAATTATAATCTAACTATACTACATCATCATCACAACAAAATAATAATGGAATGATAACATGAGTCTGGAGTAACACTCCCCTGAATAATAAAAATACTGAATAACTAAATAAATCCCAAAAACTGATGCAAAGTTGGTAGTCTAAGAGTGTTATCTCTAAATGGAAAGGGGCGACATGCCCTAAATGATAATTGACCCTGAATAGAATCAAATGCAGAATGTGGAGGTGTCTACTACCGAGATCCTGTAACTTCCACAGCAGCTACAACACGTGAATGAAATAGAACTCCTATGCTTGGCATCCATGTAGCGGGGCACCTAAAAGGTTTTACAAGAAAAATAGATTTGAAAGAAAACGGGTCAGAGCCCCCAAGTGAAAAAAGTTTAATATACAACAAGTGTTTAATTACATTAAACAGTAAATATTTTATGCATGTTTGTTACGTATTCTCACATGAGTCCCTCACCCCTCAGCTAATGTTCACGCCTAACGTATCCCCTTAACCCATCCTAGTTATGCCACTAACTAACTGTGACACCCCGAATAATTAAATACCGGGTAGCTACTCCTTTATTAAATTAATTCAAAATGCCAAGTTGTTTCAGTTAATAGCATCACTGACGAAAACATTTAATGATTACTAACCACCTAGTATTTAAAAAGTAAGTTGTCAAATTTTAAATTAAATCTGATTAACATGCGATAAATGAAATGTAAAAGAATAACATCACCATACACCATAAAGTCTCAATAAAGTAACCAACAAATAATGATAAGTCCGGAGGAAAACTCCTCACAACAATCCCACAAACTGAAATAAATGAAACCGTGTATCCTGAATTAATTACATGCCAAAAATCTGAATAACTGAAATATGAAATCTCTCTAAAAGAAATGGGTGACATGCCCTACAAGTGATGGAACTGAATATGGAGTCAAAACCAAAAGAAGCGTCTACTGGCAAGGCCCTATAACTTCCACAACAGCTACAGCTCGTCACCTGAATAGAAACCCTATGCATGGTGTCCTTGTGGCTGGGCACCTAAAAGGTTTTTACAAAAAAAATAGATTTGAAAGCAAACGGGTCAGAGCCCGAAAGTGGAGAGTATTTTAAAAACAGAAAGTGCTTTAATAACATTAAAACAATGAATGTAAAATACATGTTAGGACGTGCACTCACACTAAATACTCACCTCTCGACTATTTGTGCACTCCTAATGTACCGTACCCATCTAAGCGATATTCGTAACTAACTAAACCGTCATAAGTTCTACCCCTTTCTACTCGATTCCCATTATACATTCTAACGTTATCAATTAAATAGAGGCTTTACTTAAACACGGATTCTCAATTATTAGCAATACAATTCACTACAGGTTATCCCTTTTTATTTTCTCAAAGCGTTACCATAATTATACTCACAATACCAACATGAAAGTTCTCATTATTTAAGCGTATATTATTTACGTCATGAATATACAATACAAGCACCCGAGACTAAGTTGTGGTGCACACATACTCTGCTATCCATCTCGGTACATCACGTACATAAGGATCACGCATTCCGAATCTCTCAAGAATCGTTCTCAGATAACAATAATCACAAATAATGGAGGCGAACACAGTCACATTACATGGGTCATGCACATACCTACGCTCCCACGATCAGCAGTCTTATTAACTTCCCAATAAGTTCTTCTCTGACCTATGTCCTCGAGGTACCAAACTAAATCCGGGCACACAAAGATTAGATGGCCCTAAGCGAACGTAAACCTCCCATGATAGCAAGTATGGTAGGTATGTCATACACATAAAATCATATACATATACTAAGCATGCACACATCTTAGTAATTACCATAATTTATTAGTGGTATACTTCTCATTCTGATACCAACTTATAATGTTACGCAATTCACATATCCCCGGTTAATACTAACATTTAAATCGTCAATTATTCTCACATCGTAATTAGTCACTCACGTCCTAATCCACAATTTTCATTTGGTTCAAATCACACTTCTATGTTTTTCTCCTCAATATATCCCAAATATCCCAACTATATCAATTAGTCATCAAGGGAATGTTATCTCTACAATTAAACCAGGTTACGGGACATTAGAAATCAAATCAGGCCAAAAAGGCTAATCTGTCAACTCGTTAGAAGTCTCGTTCGAACGAGGTCGTTCGAACGAAGTGGGCATCTAACGAGATCTCGTTCGAATGAAAGGCATCGAACGAACATCCCACTCGTTAGAAGTCAAACTGTCAACTCGTTAGAAGCTCGTTCGAACGACATGGGCAGGTCTTCTAACGAGGTGACAGTTTCGAGCCCAGAATTTCTAAATTCATTTTTCCTCCAACTTTCTCTTCTCAAAACTCATCCAAACATTATCCCAACAGTGTTTTAAGGTTCCTAATCATTCCTAAACATACTTAGGTCATATTTTAACATATTTATGGGGTCAAGTCTCCCTAAACAACACCCAATTTTCAAATCTCCCAATATTTCCCCAACCCTTATGAATATGAACCCTAGAAAATTAAAGTCATCAATATCCGCAATTAAATCCGTTTTTGTAATATAAAAGATGTATTTCTAACAATATAATCGCCCAAACATAATTCTACATGCAATCTCTTTATCAAAACATGAATTTATAACTCCAATTACATGGGTTTTTACAAGTCTCCCAATACAATGCAATTATATCAATTTCTAAGCATGGAAGAAACATTCGCTTGAAATTAACGTAATTAAACAACTTGCCTTGGATTTTCCTCTGAATTTGGTGTTGAATTGATGAAGGTTGCTCTCTCCTTTTCTCCCAAGGTTGAAGGTTGAAGATGGAGGTTGTGTTTCTCTTTTGGGAACTTCTCCTAACCTCTCCTAAAACTCCCGTTGCCCTTTAGTTGGTTAAGTGTTGGTAATGGCTTAGTGGGTCTCTAAATATCCTAATATTTAACTCCCAAAATTCGTTGGTTAATTATCCTAAAATTTCAAAATTACCAAAATACCCTTTTAAGTTGCCGGTATGGCCCAAAAATGCCCCGGGACCCAAACTTAACCCCCGGCTAGTGTTTTTTGACTATTTCGACCCTTCCGGACTCGTTGGCGCACTCAAAATGACCATACGGTTGATAAAAATAAAATTTATTTTTTAATTTAAAATAATTACATTCCTGACGCGACTGTCACGCGCGTCCCAACAAAATTTTCCAAATTACTGTATTTCAGCCTCGCGACAATTTCAATATTTTCAATATTCATATATTGCCATATATACACATTATAATCAAATACCAACTCACATCTCGTTAGTATTTTATCCGGATTAATTCACATTTAATTTAATTAATCCCATAAATAAATATCGATAAAAATGCGGGGTATTACACTAACTAGTTTATACCACTTCTTGTCTTCACTTCATAATATAGGGGTCTATTCGTATTATTCTAATATATTCTGCGTGTAACTCACCTTTTTATTAATCAGCATTATTACATCAATTACGATATGAATTATCACATTTTTATTTTCATTCAAGTATCTCAAATATTCGTATTCACAATCTAACAATGAGCCAGTTATAAGTGCAAGTATATCATTCTCAGCATAAATATACAAATATGGCACCACCAGGCTAAGGTGTGGTGCGCGCATAATCTGCTATCGAATCCGGGTACATCATGTACATAAGGGCTATGCATTCTGAACATCTCAGGAATCGTTTCAATAAGCCAAATCACACAAATGGGAGGCGAACATTGTTCGCATCTCCATGGGTCACGAATATACCTACGCTCTCACGGTCCACTGACTTATTTACTACAAATAGGCCATTCAAAACTATGCCCTTAAGGTACCAATCTTAATCCCCCCGTAGGCACACAAGGATTAGATGGTCCTATATCAAAAACCGACCTCCCGTGATAGCAAGTATGGTAGATATGTCATACACAGAATAATCCATATATGAAGCATTCACACAACTTAAATAACTTGTTATATTATTAAAGGTATATTTTAGCCTTATACCATTAGTCAAATTCATACACTATGATTATTCCATATGATATATAATATATTTCGTCGATACGTCTCACGTCATAAATTTCGAGTACTTAATCCTAACCGAAGAAGTTACTAAGTCTCCTAACTTTCCCAAATATTAATTCAGTACCCTTGGCTCTTTATTTATGTTCAAAATCCTAACTTATCGCTCCTAATAATTTAAATCATGTTCTTGCATCATAAAATAGGAATTTACTCGTTGGACACTCGTAAATTCAATCACTGTGTTCCAACCCAATTCTAATATATTCTAGGCTTTAATTACATCCCTACTGGTCTCCCTAAAGTACTAACGTATTTACATAATCCCTTCATTTAACTTTCAATGGACGGAATTGGTTAAATCCAAAAAGGGGGAAAAGTTCACTATTTCTGGGGAGGTCGATCGATCGACCTATGATCATTGATCAATCGAGCACCATCGATCGATCGACCTATGAATGTCGATCGATCGATCAAGCAGGTGCAGGCTACGAGTTTGCTTGATTTTTAGTCCCATTTTTTTCTCAAATCTTCATTACAAGGTGTTAAATTCTAAAGTAAACATATAGGATCATTATACAACCTAATTACATGATTCTTAAGGTTCCATAACTGTCAATTCATCATCAATTAGTCTTTTCTTGGATCAATCATCGAAAATTCGTAAAAAGTTCTATTCTTCTATTTTCTTCAAGAATCATCATAATATCTTCATAAATTCGAAATTAATTATACATGTTTTATGATCTAATAAGTGAGTTTCTTCCAAAATCCAGATTACATAAACATCCTACCCATAATTAAGGTTTCATCTCCAAATTTCATGAGTTTTCAAATTTTCAAGGATATCATCAAATCCTACTCTAACATGGATAATTTATTTGATAAATCTTAATGGATTAAATCATTTTCCTTTGTATAGAAGTTCTGAACCTTTGATGATGATCTAGGTTGGTTCTCCTCTTTTCGGTCACAATTCCGGCGATCGCGGTGGCGGGTGGTGGTTATGGCTTTGGAAGCCCCTTAGAACTTCTCCACTCTTCTCTCTTTGATCAAGACTTGATGTGACAAGTAATGACCCCAAAGGGACCTAATATAGGCTGATTGTAAGACCCAATTTTCGTGGGTTACTATTCCCCAAAAATGGAAATTACCAAAATACCCTCCCGGGTTACCGATGTGGCCTAAAAATGCCCCGGGACCCAAACTAAACCCTCGGATAGTGTTTTCTGACTATCTCGACCCTTTTGATCACACTGGCGCACTCTAAATGCCTATATGGATGATAAAATTATAATTTACTTTTAACCTCAATTAAATTGATTCCTGACGCGATATGCGCGTCCCAACTAAATTTCCCGAATTGTCGTATTTATGATTTGCGACAATTTTAATCATTTCAATAATCATATATTATCATATTTACCCAATGATATTCGTCCTTATCATCGTAATCAAATACCAACTCAAATCTCACTAGTATTTAAATACGGATTAATTTCCAATTAATTTTCATTTAATTTAATTAATCCCTTTAAATAAAATTTATAAAATTACGGGGTTTTACACATAGTTCCAAGTCACTAAGAGGTCAGCACATACCTCTCACATATCTTAGGACCGTCTGACTATCATTCTCAGATAGCCAGTACCAAGGAATCCTATGTTCTAGGGTACAAGTCAATATCCCCTATGAATGTCCCATCAAGATAAGACTGTCTCGGCGCGGTAACCTCCGTGATAGCAAGCAGTGCGGGTATGATTATATACAAATATATAATATATACATACACATGCACTCGGTCATATATTTCAATATTCACATTTTTTAATTAGGTTCGCCCACGACCCATAATAATATTTTTAACCTTACATAACACAACTTTACCCAATTCTTACGTATAAAGGACTCATCTCTTTTTATTCTCATTTATAGTCATTTCATAATTACTTCTCATCCCTCGAAGTATTCTCTCATCATAAAGGTAAATTCAGTAGGTATACCCTCTCTAACATACTGGTCTAAGTCATTCATGAATCTCTCAATTCTTTAGTTAACGTACGCACGATTTCCAATATGTGTCCAAACTCCGTTAACCCACGGTAACATCCCATATAAAGTTACATTCAACGGAATCTACTTAGACCCTACTGGTCCTCTTCATGATCCATTATACTCTTTAAATGATATTCAAGGGTTCTGACACTTTTTATCCGAATTAAAAAAAAAAAAAAAAGGAAAAACACGCAGTTTCCAGGAGGGGTCAATCGATCGATGAAAGGGGGTCGATCAATCGACATTTTTGAGTCGATCGATCAATCAAACAGGTATTCTAAATTCTGCCATTGTTAACACGAGTTTTCTTCTTTAAACTCAACAAAAACTCCATAATTGACTCCCAAACTCCCAAACAATTAAACTAATAGTTATATTAACCTACCTACATGATTTCCTATGTAAAGCATATACGAATTTCATCAAAGGCCCAATTCATAATATTTATCAAGAACCCTAGTTTCATTATAATTTCCAATCTTCTAATTCTTTTTCCATATTTCTCTCTTCTAAACCACTAAAATTTTGTGGGTAATCCTCTACATACGATGAGATTTCCAGAATATACTTATTTATTCTAAAGCATGTGATTTAAATTCCCTAAATCATCAAATTCTTCGAATAAACCTACACTATTTAATCCTATTCTAACATGGTTGAATTATCCACTAGAAATCGGCAAGAAAATTACTTGCCTTAAGATAGTAGGTCTGATTCCACGAGTTTGATGGGTATAAGCTTGATCCCCTCTCTCCGATCTATGTTTTGGTGGTGGTGGTAGTGCAAATGGGTTGGTTCTTGCCTTGGATTCTTGGAAGACTTTTCTCCTTTCTTCCTCTCACTGCCGTTCTAGAATTTTTTGAGAATATTAACCCTAGAGGACTCTCCTAATACCTTATATTAATTCCTAATTTTCGTCATTTAACTAAGGCCTAATTTGGAAATGACTAAATCGCCCTCCCAGGGTGTCGGTTAGTCCTAAAAATGCCCCGAGATCCAAATTAGACCCCCGGTTACACTTTTCTGACTACCTCAACCCTTCTGAAAACATTGACGCACTCGAAATGACCATACGGGCAAATTATAATTTATTCACTTTTTATAATAATAATATAGTCCCGACACGACACAGGCGCGTCCCGACTTAATTTCCATAATTGTCATATTCTTCACTCGTGACAATTTTAATAAATTCAATTCTACATATTACTTTTCTCATTAAGTAATATTCAACAAATTCACAATAATTACTAACTCTCGTCACGCTAGTAAATATTTAAATAAATATCTGAATTAATAATAAATTAATTTATCTCAATTAAATTTAATAAATCACCAATTTAAAAGTCATAAAAATACAGGGTATTATAATAAACTAAGATTAAATCCGTGAACTTTGAAGGATTAAACCTTAATTGATGTTTTAGGTCTTAAATAATTATTGGAAATTTTTTAGGATCATAAACTCGTACTTAGTTTTGATTTTGGTATTTTTGAATTGTCGGTTTGAAGCTTAAAACTCGTTAATGGAGTTTATGTGTGGAACTCACAATTTAAGGATGGGAGAAATGATTTGCGTCTTTTTTTTACGAAAGCATAGCCGCCATTTTCGCATTTTTCTAATTTTTTTTATTAGTTTTGAATTTTATACAGAAGGGTGTGTGAGTTCAAAATCTTTAGTTGGTATTTTTGGATGAAATTTATTTTAAGCACGATTTCGTTTAGAATGATTATAAAACCTTTTGGATGTATTCTCTTAGTTAATATGAGTTCATAGTTGATGAAATTGAGGTTTACAAGCAAAAATCCTTAGTGGAGATTAGGAAAAACAATTATGGAATTTTGGGAAAGAAACTCTTATTGAAATTTTACAAATCTTGGCTTACTGCCCAAAGCGAATCGATTCGGCCTCTGGGGCATATCGATTCAGCCCAGGACAAATTGTTTTGGCTCTAAGGGTGAATCGATTCGGATCCTGTGACTGGTTCAGGGTTAAACTGTGGAAACATTCGGGGGATTTTTATGAGTCCAAGTGAGTATATGGGAGGTTCTCCAAGTGAAGGGATATTTAATTAAAAATATATTTGTGTCATTATCTAATAACTGGTGAATTTAATAATTAACTAAACAGTTAATTTTGTAGATAAGAATTTATATTTTAAGAATGATGAAATCAATTTAACGTAGTTATGAAGATAATTACATATACATATTGTGTGCTATATGTATGTATTTATTATGTGTGAATATACCAGTAAATGGCCTATAGATTGGGGCTACGTACGTCTTCGGGACCCTAGCAGACATCAGCAAAGGTGGCCTAGGTGTTTTGCAGGTGGTTATCTTAGGCCCTACATGGCGGCACTGCTTGCGATGAAGTAAGTGGGATAGATGGAATCCATTGTCATCATATGGGGTATGAACCTTGCAATGGTGTATTGCCTAGGGACCACCCCATTTATGTGTATTTTATTTACATCCATCTGGTGACGGACTCCTCCGAATTTATCGATATAGCACGAACTGGACACCATAGGTGGATGCCTTCGTGTGCCGTATATATGTAAGGACCTATATATATTTATACAAATTAATTGAGAACAAATCATGTAGTCTAATGACGTAAACAATTGTTGTTGAACACAATGCTACGTAAAATATATAATGTGTTGCGATTTCATTTCTATGGGGTAATATTGTGAGGTTAGTCTTTGAGACTGAGATCATATGTATTGATATTTACCTCCCGATTATGTGTGGTCTAGTTTCCCTTGATATTGTTATCTTAGCGTAGATACCAAAATCATATGTTTAAGCTTGGGTAGGAAATGTGTATAGTATTACACTTAGATGTGGGACTCCTATGGACTTGCCAATAGAGCCATGAGATAGAAAACAATAGTAATGCCTTCGCTTTCTATTTATATCTTATAAGAATTTATTCAGTCTAAGGATAGACTTTTATAATTAACCTATGTCATGTTAGGTACTTTATGTGATTTACTTGTATTTCCTTTATGAGTGACATTAATGGGGTAGGTATTTGGCTTGTCTTTTTAAATGTGTGGCTAGTTACATTCCTTTATCGAGAGTATGTAGTTGTGACCTATCCCTTATGGTAATTGAATACTAATTAGTTTAATTAAAAGATTTTTAAACAAGATGAGCATTATATTTATGAGTATAAGAATATGTAATAGAAATATATGTGTGTACATTAAGGTGAAATCCCCTTTAAGTTATTTATAGAGCTCCATAGTAGTTGTTTGTTACGTGATAGTGCTTAATTGTCTAGATATAGATACTTATAGCATAGTTAGGCCTTGGATTGGGACATGCGCATAGTATTACAATTAGGTGAGAGCAAAAATGCTCTTTACATTTTAAAAACGATGGGTGGCATGATTTGCGAATTGAATGCATCATTATTTATTGCTATTGAAAGCTAATTCTTAAAACTTTAAGGGCATAACCCAAATTATAAAATGTCTCCCCCATGTATTATTATTTATAAATAGGTTAATAGGACTAGGTGGTCAAACTTGCAGTTGTGGCGATTCAGCTTGGTATTTGCAGAGTTGAAGTCGCTGGCTCATTATAACTCTCAGTATATTCGAAGTTACGTGGAAGGGTTACCCTTGTAATCTATTTTTATTTTAGTTGGAATTTTATAGATAGAGGAAGTTCAGTGTACTATTTTATTCAGTTAAAGAATTGTAATTAGAAGTTTTTATATAGTGGATTTAGTTTTCACAGTAGTATTTTGTTCACTATCTCTTATTGAATCCTTATTTGTGTTGGTTTTAATTTACTATAATTTTTAGTTTACGTTGATGCAGAGAATGATATAAATTGTTTAGGCATCCCCGGTATTTCATGTGTGGCCAGATCAACCATGCATGGAGAATTACGAGTTATTATAGTTGGTATCAGAGCATCCAGGTTCTGGTGTCCTTAGCATCTGTGTAGCGTCTGGTTCACTTTCTACTGATCGTTCTTTGATATGTCTATAGCCTGTTATAGGATTTTGTACTCTGGTGTCGTGATGATGTGTGTTTGTCTACATCATCCGTTGTCATTTGATCATTGTCAAGACTTCAGGAGTATTAGAGATTAGAAAAGCATAAGAATGAGGACCATTGTGAGTCAGTGGTAAAGTGTGGAATGAGTGGTTTGATAATGGTGTTCACTATAGTTGTGATGATTATTATGGGAAATTATTATGTTTGGGGGTAAGTGTGCAACTTAAAGTCTTTTAAAGGCACAATATAGTGAATGTCTTTCTTATTGAGTCCATTTTTGGAGACATTAAGGAATTTTAGTTGTTAAGGAGTCTAATGGAGTTTTATGTTCTACTTATGGTAATATAGATTGTGATGAAATTTTAAAAGTAGAATGATCTTATGAAATTTAGTGCAGGTAAAAGAGAGGACAATGGATTGTTGTGTTTTCACGAAATATAAGGATTTTTATAATAAATTGAAGTGTGGATTAATTATAAATTGGTGTTGTGATCAGATTTGATCAAGGTTCATTTATGTGGTGAAACCATTGATGATTTTGGTAATGATGAAATGAGAGTGTTTGTAATTAAAAGTTGGGTCACCGTTTAGTTACGGAATATGAGTGGAGATGACTCAATTAGATATTTGTATGAGGATGGAGTTCCTGTGCATTATAGGCGTATATTTTGTGGATGTATTAGTTGTGAATAAGGTTTAGGAACAAGTAAGTTCTAATAAGCTCAAATAAGGAGCATGGTTTGATTGAAGGTTGAAATTGTGAATGTAGGATTGAAAGTCCCCCTATTAGATATAATTTGGGGAAAACGAATATGATGTTACAAAATAGAGAGTTAGCACTAGCACTAGGATTATAGACGTAAGTTTCTCATGATTTGGATTGTTTTAGGAGGTCCATCATCTTTTCCATTCCCAAGGAAGAGATTTTCTAGGTTATGATGCTACGCATAAATGGAGGGTCGAGCATGCATTTGTATTATATTGAGGAGGACCCTTCTAAGGGAGTCACTCTGTCTTTCAATTATATTTCATTGGTTAGGAAGTTTTTTTATGCTAATCAGGATATTCTGGGGTAACCACTGAGTAGAAATATTGAGTTTGTGATCGACATAGCTCCAGAAACGAGACCTATTTTCTCGAGCACCGAATCATATGGATCATTTGAAGATGAGAGAGATAATAGAGAAGATTCAACAGCTTTTGGGACATGGATTTATTTGAATGAGTAATTTACTTAGCGTAACTCTAGTCCTATTTGTGAAGAACATTTTTGGATCATGGAGGTTATGTATTGATTATCAGGAGTTGAAAAGGGTCACCATATAGAACAAGTATCCATTACCTCATATTGATGAATTATTCGATCAGTTGAGGGGTGCTTTATACTTCTCGAAGATTGATTTGACATCAGGGTACCATCAACTGACGATTCGAGAGCATGATGTTCTGAACAATACATCAAAATTGAATGCTTGTCCTTCTATACTCAGCCAGCATTGTCATGGTAAAAAACCTTGACAACAAAGCACGCATTTGTTATAACGGTCATTGGGCATGACATGACCATGATAATTTGTTATCACGGTCATGTCATGGTCATGATCGTGACAAGTTTTTTAATTACAATAGTTCGCAATCCCTCATTTTTTGTTTACCCTCACACATCTCTCTCTGTGTGTAAGGCCCTAAAACGTGATTAGGAATGTTAATTAAATGATTAAGTATAGGTTATGATTTATAATTTTGGTGGGGTGTGTTAAATATGTTAATAATATATTCAGGGGATGCATACTCATAAGATATATGTGTTGTTTGCATTAGATGTTAATCGAGGTTATGATTGGGAATAACTTTTTTAGATCATATGATTAGTTATGTGGCTAAATGAATCATGAAAATATTTTTTTCATACATCATTATTATTATAAAATATAACTAAGGTGTTGGTCCGAAATTGGCGATGTTTAGTCGCCAAATGTGAAAGTTATGATTTTTTGAGTAAATTATTACTCTTCTGTTCGAGCCCAAATGAGGCATACTAATTTTATGATTTTGGGAAAATAAAAAATATTATAGTTGTATATATATAAGTTATCTACGCGCAGACGCAAATAGGGTGTAAATCGGTGCCCGTATTAGTGAGTTATGGTGATTTTACAAAGGCGAAACAAATATGTCATTAGTGGAATTGTCTTATTAGACCTCTTGTCCAACCAATGGCATGCCCCCACCTTATATTGGTAACATCCCCATGTTTTATAGTTATAAGATAAGGAATTATCATATTTTTCATTTCATATTACAATCTTGGGAATAAACATGCTTATGGAGAGAGAAAACGAAAGTTAAGGAAGATATCCTTCCAAAAATTACCATAAATCGAGGAATTCTCGTAAGGTAATTACTTCTTTATTAAATTTGGTCTTATGGATGAGTTCTAAACTTGGTATATTTTTGTTTCTTATTTGGATGAAGGTTTAAATGATGCCCATTTTTCCAAATTGAGTTAAACTAACATTGGCTTAAGATCATACGTGAGGACTTATGCTAAGATCAAAAATGTTAACTTTAAAGTCCTAGTTTTGAATTTCCTTCTCGTGAAGTTTTTTTATGTAATAAATTCATATATATCATGTGTGTGTATACTAAAACATGTTTAGTATATGTTTCCATGATTGATACCCGAGGTAGAGGTGATATACGCTTAAAAAGGTTAAGTTATGCTTTAATGTTCTAATCCGACCTAGTTGTGCTAAAAATGGTATAAATCATGGAATACTTATTGAAATCAAATGATTCAAGTTGGAGATTAAAATAGACTCATACATGTATAATATAACCTAAAATTAGGTAAAAATACAAATAAATGAATCTTAGGTGACAGTTTGAAGTTCAGGTATAAAATATTCCCCAAAAGTGTAAGTGCGCACACCAGGTGTTCGACGTTTTGCTTGACTTAGCATGTGAACTCTAAAAATTATACAACTTTAATTTTATATTATTAAATATATTTAATATATTTTTCCATGATTTATAACCGCCTTGGAGGTTATATATGCTTGAAAAATGTTAAGTTATGCTTTGATGGTCAATTCAGACATAGATGTGTTAAAAGTGGCATAAATCATTGAATACTTGTTGAAATCAAGAAATTCCAATTGGAAATGTTAAAAAAAACATATATGAGTATGATATACCTAAAGGGGATAATAAAATACCATCTGGTTTGTCTTGGGGGTTGTGTTGAAGTTGAAGTTTTGTTGTTGTTTTTCTCCAGAAAGGATTTGGAAAAGGTTGTAATAAAATGGGCATAACTTTGTCTAGAGAATTCGTAATTTAATTTCATAAATTTTGTTAGAACCCTAATGAATAAGGTGTTATAGAAATGTGAAGTATCATATATAATTACTTTCCATTTATGTCATATTGACTAAGTGATGTAATGTGTTACTGTGTTTAATGTGATTTGTGTATTCAAGTTCTAATGATGTAGAATTATTAGGTGGGGAAGTGGTTAATACCACCATACCAAGGAAATACTTTTGGTATTAATATTAGTACCAACTTCAAGATGAGTGACCTATCCTATTAAATATAAATGATTATATTTTTATATGGAATTGTGTAGTTTAATACATATGTGGTGATGTTTATGGAGTGATGTGGTGTTATGAAACATATGCATATGATTAAAAATGTTAAATGATGTTATCTAATATTATGGACTGAGGTGGGACCTCTATCTAATGTTAAAGACTATGGTGGGTCCTACGGGATGTAGATCCAACTTAAAGGTTTGTTGTACTTGGGCCTAATTATGGGATTTGGTGTTCCCTATATGGGATTTGGTGTTCCCCGTTAACTGGAGTTAATTGGACTGGCAGGTCCAGGTTGCGAGAGTTACACAATTCTTGTTGGGTTATGACATTAGAAAATAAAAATGATTATTTATATTGGTTATATGTGTGGTATAGGATCATTCACTAAGCTTGTGTTGCTTACACTCCTATAATGTTATGTTTCAGGTATGCCTATTGTTTGGAGTTCACTCCTAAATTAGGACCATAAAACAGAGCAGTGATGGATATCTAATATGGGTTCAATATGAACAAGCTTCTGGGGTAAATATTAAACTAAAGAATTTTTGTATGTAAAGTTGTTTAGTACTTGTAAATTACATGTTAAGGTAGTTATGTTTTGATCCAAACATGCTTTTGAAAAAGTAAAAGGAAAGAAAAAAACGATAGTGCTATTTGTCAGAGAGAATTAAAGTGAAGTATTGTTTAAGGGAATTTATCTATGAATAAAAAGGATGGTTTTAAGTTAATTAAGTCAGGGCATGACAGCTTGGTATCAGAGCATGGTTATTAGGTTCTGGACATGGTGTGAGGGTCTAGATTGGCAGTGGACGTAGAAACTGTTTTGAGTCATAAGTATTTAGTTTCAAGGGATACATTTAAGTATGTTGGGTTCCTGAGGTGTGGACACTAAGGGTTTGTTATTAAGTTCTAAATTGGATTTTTGTACTAACATCTGTCAGTTATACACATATATTGTTGGTATGAAACGCAAGGATCTTGCAGGAAAGGAAATAAGATGTTAAGGTTTATTCAGGGATGACAGTGAATACAGGTATTTTAATATAAAGCATTGCATTGTTTTGTATGTTGTATGGAAAAATATGTTATTAAAGGAAAATTTTTAAAGACACAATGTGGTATACAAAAATGTGAAGTAATGGAAGTGATCAAAAATTATAAAGTATTAGAGGTGATCTCTTCCTATGTTGGTACATGTGGACTTAAGTCGTGTTACGTATATCATTATGAATGGGTGCGCTCCTCATCTGTATGGGAGAGTGATGTACGGGAACACATATCCATTAAAGGGTGATAAGTGATAAGAATTATTGTTACATGATTATAATGAGACTTAAATTGTTGGAATGTGAATAAAAATGAGGATTCACATAGTAGAGGTTAAATGAGAAGGTTAGCAGTTGTATATGTTTATATTTAACATGTGAAAAGGGTATGAAATTCAATAACCAGCCGATATATCACAAATGATCAAAATATGAATTCATAGTGAATTATTACAAGTAGAATAAAGAGTAATGAGAGTTGAGATGTAAGTATTTAATAATATGAGTACATATAGTGGATATTACTCTTGTGATGTTTTGAAACGCTTGTATGAATAGTAAAGTTAAGATGAGGTGTTAAAGAGTTGGAAATTTAAAAATATTAAGGAATCCTTTTAGGAGTATGTGTTGTGTATTATGGAAAAGATTTTCTTGTCGAATGAAATGTAAGAATTATTTATGAGAACTGAAGATGTAATTGGGAATAAAGGGTGGAGAATTATTGATATATAATGTATATGATAACTGAGTAGGAGTTGTTAAATAAAAAAAGGGGGGGCAAGTGTATGCTTATACTCAATATTAGCAAAACCTAATGGGATGTGTCCATGATGAAATATAAATGTAGTATGGTGGGGTGTGATGAATTTTGGATAAAATATAATCGGGGCTAAATGAGACTTTCACTGTTAACAAATAAATGAGACTTAAACCTTAACTAATGACGAGTAAGGAATAAGGTATGAGTATGAGAAAAATGCTACTTGTATTTGAATGTCCGCAACTAGTTTGGGGGGGATATTGAGTTGTATTTGTCATTGTGCGTATGTGTTATCACTAAGAGTACGTCATATAAAGAATATGGTTTACACTATACGGAGTTATGAAGAAGTATGTGTAAGGACAATGTGCTATGTGAGATACCATATTGTGCTACATTAAGGTATTTGTACAGGTTATTTGAAAACGATATGACATATAATAGTTAGATAAGTATTATGGGGTTGGTATGTATGGTTAAAGTTTCAAGTAGTGATGTTACGTCTAACATCCATGTTATCAAACGGGTAAGATGAGTGTATTAATGATGTTGTGTAAGCCTATCATGTTAATAAGTATTGGAGTAAGATTATGATCGTAAATTTATTGTGTTGGATAAATGACTTGTTAAGGTAATTGTATGTTTAGTTATAGGACAATCAAACGATACTGGAAAAAAAAATATAGTGAGAAGTTATATTGAATTCATAGTGCATGACTGCACCATATACATGAAAGTAAATATGGAATATTGGTTCAAAGTAAACATTTGGTGAATGATTGTTCATTATCGATATCTGAAAACTAGTGAGGCTACGTTTAGATTAAGGAGCATAAGAATGATATTTAACATACTCTAAAACTTCAGAGATGATACGGATAGTAGTCCAAGTCGAACACATAAATTTAGTATTGAATGGAACTTGGAGAGATGAAGAAAAAGTTAGTCTTGTAATATAATATTTATTAATTGAAATGTTACACGATGATAAGGATAAACTATATGAATAAAGTGAGAAACGTAAAGAATGATATTTCGTTTATTAAGAATGTTCACTCATTGTTAATATAAGAGGAAACAGCCAATAATCTATTATGTGTGAATTTTTTACATACGTATATAAAGGTATGACATAATATATGAGTTGGGAATTGACTTTCAGTGATAAGAAATCACTAGATGATTATTCTTACGTATGAATGATAAATACATGTATGTGTTGATAGATCTTGGTTCTACACATTCTTTGTGTCTTACTTTATCTATTGCATCTTAATAAACCACTATCATCATTAGATTCTAGTTTAGCTATTATTACTCTAGTGTGGTAGATTTGTTTTATTGATAGGGTGTGTAGGGAGTGTATGGTGCGAATAAGTGAAAAGGACTTACCACCTTTCAGTATGCATAACTTGATGTGATATTGGGTATGGATTGGTTGTCCTCGTATCATGTATGTTTAGATTGATTTAGAAGGGAGGTTGTGTTTCGGTTACCGAGTGAACCTGAATTTAAATTTACTGGGGAACGGAATGTCACATGCGTATTATGTTACAGACCTTCCGAGAGAAGTGGTTATATGCTAAATTTTCTAAACATGAATTTTGGCTAGACCAAAGTAGTATTTTGGGACGTGTTATTTCTGATGATAATAATTGTGTTGCTTGAAAAAAAGATGGATGGCATTTATAATGGATTATGACTACACAATATATCACCATCCGGGTAAGGCTAATGTTGTTGCTGATGCTTTGAGTAGAAAATCTCTAGGCAGAGTATTTTATATTCACTATGTTCGGGTCAGCTTGCTGAGAGAGATAACTTTAATAAGGAAGAACTTAACGTTAAATGAATCTTGTGGAATACTAGTGCATTTAAATGTTAGACCTATGCTAATAGACTGTATACAACCATCATAAGGAGGACATATAAAATTGGAGAAAATGAAAGACAATATGAAAAAGGGTAAAGCAAATGAATTTTTTTTCGTAATAATGACATGGTTATGTATGATAAACGCTTGTGTGTACCTAATGTGCCTAATTTAAGGAGAACGATTTTAAAGGAGTCACATTGTTCTTTATATGCTATGTATCCAGGAAGCACAAAACTTTATAGAAATTTGAAACAAGGTTATAGGTGGTCGGGAATAAAACACTATAGTGTAGACTTTGTTTCTAGATGTCTGGTTGCCAACAAGTGAAGGCGAAGCATCAAAAGCCTAGTAGGTTACTATAGTCCTTACATATTCCTGAGTCGAAATAGGAGAATGTTACTACCAATTTTGTTATAGGTTTACCAAAATTATCGTGAGGGTTTGATTTTATTTGGGTTGTCGTTAATAGATTGACTAAGTCGACACATTTTCTTCCTATTAAAGCTACTGATTACATGGATAGATATGCCAACATATATGTGGATGAGATAATTAGATTGCATGGTGAACCTATTTCTATTATCTCTAATCAAAATCCTAAATTTTACTTGCATTTTTGGCCTAGTTTACAACAAGCTCTGGGGACTAAATTTAAATTTAGTACAACTTTTCATCCTTAGACTGATTGGCAGTCAGAAAGAATGATCCTGATACTCGAAGATATGTTATGAATTTTTGTATTGGAGTTCAAGGGCAGTTGGGATGAACACTTGTCACTAGTAGAGTTTGCTTATAATAATGTTATTATTCGAGTATTGAGATGGCGCCTTATGAAGCTTTGTACTCCAATGTGTTGGACTGAAGTAGGAGAATGAAACCTAGTTGGGCTAAAAATTGTGCAGTAGAATAGTGAAAAGATAAATCTTATTCATAATCACTTAAAATTGGCGCAAAGTAGACAGAAAAATTATGCAGACAACCGAAGAAAAGAATTTAAATTTGAGAAAGGTGATCGAGTATTCCTACGTGTTTCTCCTTGGAGAGGGGTTATGAGGTTTAGGAAGAAGGGAAAATTGAGTCCTAGGTACATTAATCCTTATGAAATAATAAAATGGGTTGGAACTGTAGCTTATAAATTGACTTTGCTAAAAGAATTGTTTCGGATACACGATGTTTTTCATGTATTAATGTTACCCCAGTATGCACTCGATCCTTCACATGTGTTTATTTCAAAATCGATAGAGCTTAAAGATGACTTGACCTATGTGCAGGAACCAATCGCTATTGTAGATAGAAGGAGTAGGTGTTACGTAATAAAACTATTCTGTTAGTGAAGATAATGTGGTAAAGTCAAAATGTGGAGTATGCCACCTGGGAAGGACAGAATAAGATGCAGGACTAATATCCTCTTCTATTTGGTAAGTTCTTATGCATTAAATTTCGAGGATGAAATTTTTATTAGAGAGGTAGAATTGAGAGGCCCTAAAACATGATTAGGAATGTTAATTAAATGATTAAGTATAAGTTATGATTTATAAGTTTGGTGAGGGGTGTTAAACATGTTAATTATCATATTTGGGGATGCACACTCATGTGATATATGTGTTGTTTGCATTAGATGTTAATCGAGATTATGATCGGGGATAACTTGTTTAGATCATATGATTAGTTATGTGGATAAATGCATCATGAAAATATGTTTTCCATACATCATTATGATTATAAAATATAACCAAGGTGTTGATCCAAAATTAGCGATGTTTGGTCCCCAAATGTGAAAGTTATGAATTTTTTAGTAAATTATTACTCTTCTGTTCGAGCCCAAATGAGGCATACTAATTTTATAATTTTGGGAAAACACAAAATATAAAAGTTGTAGATATATAAGTTGTATACGCGTAGACGTAAAGAGGGAGTAAATTTGTGTCCGCACTAGTGAGTTATGGTAATTTTACAAAGGCGGTACAAATCCGTCAATAGTGAAATTATCTTATTGGACCTCTTGTCCAACCAATCACATGTCCCCATCTAATATTGGTCACATGGACACGTTTTATAGTTATAATAGAAGGCCTTAATATCTTTTTCATTTCATATTACAAGCTTGGGCATGCTTATGGAGAGAGAAAAAGAAGGTTAAGGAAGAAATCCTTCTAAAAATTACCATAAATCGAGGAATTCTCGTAAGGTAATTACTTCTTTATTAATGTTGATACAATGGATGAGTTCTAAACTTGGTATATTTTTTTACTGATTTGGATGAAGATTTAAATGATTCCCATTTTTACAAATTGAGTTAAACTAAGGATGGCTTAAGATCATACGTGAGGACTTGTGTTAGGATCATAAATGTTAACTTTAAAGTCCCAGTTTTGAATTTCTTTCTCGTGAAGTTTTTTTTATGTATGAAATTAATATATATGATGTGTTTATATACAAAACATGTTTAGTATATGTTTTCATGATTGATACCCGAGGTAGAGGTGATATACGCTTAAAAAGGTTAAGTTATGCGTTAATCTTCTGTTTCGACCTAGTTGTACTAAAAATGACATAAATCATGGAAAACTTATTGAAATCAAATTATTCAAGTTGGATATTAAAATAGACTCATATATGTATAATATATCCAAAAATTATGTAAAAATAATTAGAAATGAATCTTAGATAACAGTTTGAAGTTCAGGTATAAAATTTACCCTAAAAGTGTAAGTGCGCACACTAGGCGTTCAACGTTTTGCTTGACTTTGCAAGTGAACTCTAAAAATTATTGTTGATGTAAAAAATTAGATTTAACCTAATTATTTTAATCACAGATAAAAGGAATAAATAAATAAAAGACAAATGAATTTTTAAAGTGGTTCAGCCTTGTAAGAATGGCCTACGTCCACTGTATTTGTTATTACTGACTGTTTGCAGAATTCTCGATAATGGATTTACCAAGAAATTTCGAGTCCCCTGCTAATGAGGAGGTTATAATGTATATATAGCCTTGAGGCTGTAATAAAATAACAACGCACAATTACCCAGCAGACATGTACATCTGTACAATATTAATGAGCATTTAATGCGCAGTTATATCCTGAATTCTCTGGATTTGGATACGCTGTACACTTATGTAGCTCGGACTGCTTAAGCTGCTCAGACCGCCTAAGTTACTCGACACGCTTGAGTTGCTATGGGAGTTTAAGTTGTTTGGGGACGAGCAAGAGCTGCTCGGGGCTTCTTAGTTGCTCGGTTAACTTGAGTAGCTCGATGATTGTGAGTTGCTTGGTAGAAGTGTATGTAATTTCCATGTTGCTCGTCTGGAGTATTCGTATTTGCCAGGTAAGCTGACACGTGTCTTCAGGTGATTGGTCCATGTCAGCAGACTAAATTTGGTATCAACAGAATCCCCCAATGTTTCATAGTTTGATGTTTGAAAAAAAGTATGAAACATTCTGTTTGGAAACTGCATTCGTTGTATTGTTTTTAGGATAGCATTCATTGTATGTGACTTATTTTTGGGTGCACGGTATCAGGCC
Organism: Sambucus nigra; assembly: GCA_949130495.1. Classification (NCBI taxonomy): domain Eukaryota; kingdom Viridiplantae; phylum Streptophyta; class Magnoliopsida; order Dipsacales; family Adoxaceae; genus Sambucus; species Sambucus nigra. Next base: position 521,263,906 of record OX422218.1, read on the forward strand.
TCATAAATATTTTGAATTTTCATGTGCGCTTAGGTATTTGTTCTCTTTTTCTTCTTTTAGTCACCGGATACGCAAACGTCTTTCTTATTAATCATTAACTTTCTCTATTCCCGAGGTAAATTATTTAAGCACGGAAAAAATCTTATCGTCTCCTACTTTTTCGAACCTGTGTCTTCAAACTTTTCATTTGTTCTCTATCTTGTGCGTTCGTTTCTTTCCTTGTTCATTGTCAACTGGTTCACTTTTCTCCTGTAAGATCTTCTTCCTTCTCTTTTATTTTTCTTTGATCATCATGTTGTTGAATCGCTTGACAAATTTCGTTCTGAATTTTCAATTCCTTCATGGGTCACTTTGGAGGAACTTTATCAACCCTCTGACTATTTCTCTTTGGCTGAGGGACATTGGTTCCCAAGTCTCTTTATGGTCGAATGTGGCTTTTCTTTTCCTCCAAATCCTTTATGTTTGGAGTTCTGTCAATATTTTGACGTAGTTCCTGCAAAAATAGCACCGAATACCTGGAGAATAGTTAATGCAGTCCATAGGTTAAATCAAATTCATGAAACTCGTTTAGGAATTCCATAAATTATGTTTTGCTATAGATGGGATGTTAGCGATAGTACTTTTTATTTAAAAACTAGATTTTTGAATAGGGCTTTAGTTGTCAATCTTCCAGATGCCAATAGGGATTACTTTGAACATGAGGTTGTTATGAAAAATTGGCAACATGCTCCATTGAAGGGAGATGATGTATATCAGGGTCCCAGGTGTCCCCTTTATGGCAATGGAATAGGTTGTTTTTTATTATTTGAAATCTCATTTTCTTGATGTTTTGATAAAATGTTTCACTGACATTTAATTTTTTATTATTTGCAGTTGACAGCAAAAGAAAATCTCCAAAGGAGACAGAGGTTAATTTAAAGCATTTGAAACTTATCTGGAGTTTGCACCAGTCTATAGCCGAGGAACACATTAGGTCTGCCTCTTATTTGCTGCAGTACAAGAGTTACACTTCAGCCTTTACTGCTCGTCCAGTGGTGGTTAACATTGGCCAAGTACCAGCTGCTGATACTAGTGTGGAGGGTTCCTCTTCAGAGTCAAATATTCTTATTAGTGACATAATGAAGAAAAGAAAAGTTCCTGCTTTCTTTGATAAGTCTGCCTCTACTGCTGGAGAGGCAAAGAGAAGTATGCCAAATGTCCCAAAAGAGGGGACAAGGAATATTGATGCACCTTCTCCTGCTGCCAAGAAGGTTGTTGAGAAACCCCTAGTGGCCTCGAGCAAGGTTGTTGTTTCTCCTCCAAGTGAGGTTATCGTTATATCTCCTACAAAGACAAGTTCTTTGGTTGAGAATGTTTCTTCTCCTCCGAGGAGGTTAAAGAAAATTTCTTTGGAGAGACCAGCAGAATCTGTCTCTCAGTCTTTGAATGTTGAAGGTGGTGTTCCCACTTTTGTTCCTCCGAGCTCTGCTATGGGCTCAGCTAAGTCTTGGATTATCCCAAAGGTCCAAGGTATTGAAGATACTCTTACTCGTGACAGGGTCACCACCTTGGCTGCTCAACATATTGCCTCAGTAAGTACTACTAATATAATCTTTCATTTTTCAATGCTATGTCCTTGCACTGACTCAAAGTTATTTTCTTTTTTCAGCTGGTAACATGTTTCAACACTATTCTGAAGAAGGATGAAGCTATCAAGGCTTCAGTCTCCTCGGGAGGTGTAGAGGAGGATTTTACTGGATTAACCCAGTCTTTGAAAGATTCTCATCAGAAGTATGAGGAAAATAAAATTGTTTGGGAGAAGCAGGTTAAGTCCGTTGAGCAGGAGAGGGATCAAGCTGTGGAAGCCTCCAAGGGATTGGAGAATAAATTGAAAGAGTTTGAGAAGAAATACAAAGAGCTTGAGGAGAAGCTCAAGAATGCTGCAGAGCTTGAGAATAAGCTCAATGATGCTGAAGAGGAAGTTGGGAGACTTCATGACGTTGAACGTCAAAAACTAGAGGTGGAGGAGAAGTTGAGGGTTGCCGAGGAGCTCCTTAGGGAAAGGACCTCCTCGGAGAAAGTTAAAAGGAAGAAAGCTATTAAGAAATCATTCAGCGTAGGTTGGGATAATGGCTAGAATAAGTGTTTGGCCACCATGTCCTCACAAATGGAATACGCCAGCCTTAAATATTTAGGGATGGATGGGTGGCAGCCCTACAAGAGCTGAAAGTTGCTGAAGACTCTGACCTATCTCAGCAACATAATCATGGCCCTCCTCCCTCTTCTGGAGAAGAAGAAGAGGACGAAGTTGACTCAGAAGAATCCTTCATGGTAATTGGAGATCAGGCCTTTACTATTCCAGCTGTTCAATCGTGCTCCGAGAAACCCCAACCAACCATTACTCCTGTCGAGCAGCTACTTTTCTCCACCGAACAACTAGTCTCTTCCTCGAAACCTCCTGAGGAAGTTATAGGAAATAAATAGAAGGTTTAGAGTAGTTTGGGTGTTTATTTTGTCACTTTGTTGAATGTAACCTCGACTTTTGTACTTTCTTTTATGGTGAAATAAAAATTCAAACTTTTGGTTGTTTGTCTTAACTTTTTCTTCTACTTGCTCTGTCTGCATTCTTATTAATTCTTTTTTATCTCTTCTCTTTACTAGTTTATGGCTAGGATGGATCTCTTGTCAGGTCACGATACTGAATTTTTAAAAAAAATCAATGACTACTTTAAGGCTGGCCATGCAGACCTGGACGATGCTCAAATCATTGACATCCTTGGTCCAGATGCTTTTGAACGAGCAATCAAAGCTTACCAACATCTGAAGTGCTTTCTCGCCCGAGCTATTGCCAATAACGTGGCTTATTATGAGATAATCGAGGATCTCCAAGGAACTATAGAGGAACTCTAGCAGCAGTACAAAGAATCCTCCACACTTTTGCACTAAGAGTGCGAGAAGAAATATCAACAACTTAGTGCTTAAAAAGGATATGATAAGTTCATCTTTGCCCATAAGAAGAAGGAGAGCGTTTTGAAGCTTGAGGTCGAGGAGCATAGGCAGATCGCCAAGTTTCTGGAGCAAGAGAACATTGCCTTGCAAGAGGAAGTAAAACAACTCAAGTCTGTTGCTTCTTCCTCAGGAGCCTTAGTTCCTATTAACGACAAAGGTTTCTCCTTCTTGGAGGTCAAAACTGCCAACTTAAGAGATGAGTTGGAAACTTTAAAAAGAGTTGGACCTTCCACCTCTGCTCGGGGATGAGCAAGATCTTCTCGGGGACGAGTAAGAGCTGCTCGGGTTACTGTTGAAGGGGCAAGAACTCAAGCATCTTTGGAAAATCAGGCAGTTCAGTTGGTTGTGAAGAATAAAGCTCTGGCAGAGATGTCTAAGAAGATCCTAAACCTCAACGAGCTACTTTCCACACAAAGCTCTGCCTTGGAGAATAAAGAACTTCTAGTGAAGAACCTCCATGAGCAACTGGAGAGGTTAACTTACCAGTTTCACAAATAGCCCAGAAAGTTTTGGATGGCTGGCTATAATGAAGCCCTCTACAATCTTGATGATCGAATCCAGCAATCGAATAATGAGGGTTATAAACAAGGATGGCTTAATGCACTAGGTGTACTAAAATTGGAGCAGGGCCATTATCTATGGGATTATTACGATCATGGATTTCTCGAGTTGCCCGTGCCTCCTTTTAAGCTTGACATGAGTTGGATTCCTGCCCGGGCAATTCCTCAGTGTTTAATCTCCAAGTATCTCGGTGACTATAGTCTTCATTCCAACATGGACATTTCTCGTCCCGAGCATTTGCTTGCTCGTCCATCTGTAATGAATGTTAGGATGCTTAGAGATGTAAATTTTATAAACTGTCCTTGCTTTAGATGACCCTCCTGCTGGAGTAAAACCTATTTCAAAAGCAGAGGGAAAGAAACCCATAGAGTAGGATTTTAATGTAATAACTTGTACTTTTCATAGCACATGTAATTTGTTCTAGTTTTAATGAAGAAATTTTTTAGCTTTCTTTGCATTTTAATTGTCATTGGTTTGAAAGTAATTTGTAAAATGTCTTTGTTTGTGAATATATGCATATTTTGATATGCCGTTCTGTTTTATTTTTTTACTATAGTGGCTTTTCACTCTTTGATCCTAAGTAATGAAGCGACTTACATCCCATGATCCTGCTTAGTTTAACCAACCTGAGTTGATTGATTTGCCAACCAACCGGAGTTGGAGGAGATTGATTTTTGACCAACCGGAGTTAGAGAAAATTACTTTTCCGACCAACCGGAGTTGGTGGATATTATTTAACCGACCAACCGTAGTTGGTGGATTTTATTTATCGACCAACCGTAGTTGGTGGATTTTATTTTACCGACCAACCGTAGTTGGTGGATTTTTATTCACCGACCAACCGTAGTTGAACTTGATGCGTAGTGTGTAGCACTAATACTCCAAAAAAAATTCATCAAAAGGAGATAACTGGGTAAAAATTTCAACACTTTATTCATTCTGAAGAAAACTGCATTTACATAGGAATCTCAACTACTGATAATACTTGCGTAAATGTTCTGCATTCCATGCATTCTTAAATTCTTCTCCTTCCAAGGTTTCTATCATGTATGTCCCTGGACGAACAACCTATGTTACTCTGTAGGGCCCATGCCAGTTAGCTTCCAGTTTTTTGTGCTTTTGAATTACTTTCTTCAGCACATAGTCCCCTTCTTTCAAACCACACTTCTTTACCCTCTTATTATAGAACAAAGTTGTTCGTTGTTGGTATGCAGCATTCCTGATTGATGTTTCTTCTCTAACTTCCTCGAGCATATCCAAGTCTAATCTTCTCATCAAGTCACCGATAGGATAATTGAAATTCAGCACTCTGTGTGTGGGCAGACCCAACTCAGCAAGTATAACTGCTTCACTTCCAAATGCCAGCATGTACGGATATTCTCCTGTTGCTGCTCGCGGTGTAGTACGATAATCCCACAGCACAGAATGTAGCTCGTTAATCCAATTTGCCTTTGCATCGGCCAATCATTTTTTCAAACCATTCAGCAGCGTTATGTTTGTCACTTCAGTTTGTCCATTGCTCTGGGGATGGCCTGGTGCAGAATGGGTTTTCGGTATGTTTGACTGATGACAAAATGCAGCAAACTTCTCGTTGTCAAATTGGGTTCCATGATTAGTAATGAATGCATGGGGAAGACCATATCTACAAATGATATTTTTCCAAATAAATTGATACACCTTGTCATCTGTCATATCAATAAGAGGCTCAGCTTCCACCCATTTAGTAAAGTAATCCACCGTGACCACGAGATATTTAAATCTTCCCCTGGTCGTTGGAAGTGATCCAACCAAGTCTATTCCCCACATGAAAAATGGCCAAGGGGATGTAATGGGTGTTAACAACGCTTGAGGAGTTCTTCAGATAGAAGAGAAGCGTTGACATTTGTCACATTTCTTGGCATAAGTTACGCAATCATCTCTCATCGTTGGCCAGTAATACCCTTGCATTGTCATTCTTTGCAAGAGCGTCCGACCTGCTACATGGGCTCTACAATACCCTTCATGGACCTCTTCAATCAAATTTTTCACCTCGGAGGGGTGGACACATCTTTGCAAACCTGCTATAATTCCTCGTCTATATAAAATGCAATTAGTCAATACGTAACGAGCAGTTTTAAATTTTAGTTTCTTGGTTGTAAGTTTATCAGTTGGTAAAGCCCCCTCCTCAATATAGGCCCTGATAGGATCCATCCATGATGGTCCTAAATCAAAGGCAATTAAGTTCATCGTCAGATATTTGTCAATGCTCCGACTAGCCAAGATTTCTATTGGGATCATTCTTCAGAGCTCGGTGCGCGTGGCTGAGGCTAACCGAGCTAAGGCATCTACTCTTACATTCTCCAATCTTGGTATTTTAATCAACTGTACTGCGTTAAAGCTCGATACCATCTCCATTGCTTTCGCATGATATTGGATCATTAATTCTCCTTTTACTGCATACACTCCTAACATTAGATTTACAATCAACTGTGAGTCACTGAATGCAACGACCTGCTCTGCTTTCATAGTTTTGGCTAGACTGAGACCCAGGATCATAGCTTCATATTCAGCCTCATTATTTGAATCCTTAAATTGAAAATGCAAAGCATACTCCACATCGATATCATCGGGGCTATTTAAAATAACTCCCGCTCCACTGCCCGTAGTGCAAGAAGAGCCATCTACATATAAATTCCACACAGGTATCTCATTATCAAACTCTTGGTCAGACAGAGTTCCTCGGTGGAATATTTGATGCTTCCTTGTATCCCCCTCTAGCACTTCTTGCTACTCGTCGACAATCTTTTCTTGTTCATCTACCGACTTAAATTGGTCGGGGTTTAAGTTTGATGATCCTGTAACATCCACAGGCTGGTCGGTATTCAACTTCTGCTCTTCGGAGGTATCTGGATAGGTGAACTCTGCGATAAAATCTGCCACTGCTTGCCCTTTGAGTGACGACCTAGGCTCATAAATTATATCGTATTCACCTAGTTCTACAGCTCAATACATCAATCTTCATGATTTCTCTCGTTTGTGCAGAGCTTGCTTTAATGGCATGTCAGTATACACAATTATGGTATGAGCCTGGAAATACGGCCTCATCCTTCTACTTGCTTCGATCAACGCCAGTGCTAACTTTTCCAGCCTTGGATATTTGATCTCTGCTCCTCGGAAGGCCTTGCTAGTGTAATAGATAGGTTTTTGCACTCCATCTTCCACTCTTATCAACGCCGAGCTCATTGCGTTTTCTAAAACTTCCAGATACAAGTATAGTCTTTCTCCCATCATTGGTCTGGACAACAATGGAGGTGCTCCCAGGTATTCCTTTAATTCTTGAAAAGCCTTCTCGCATTCATCATTCCACTCAAAAGTCTTTCGTAGTGTTTTGAAGAAAGGTAGACATCTATCAATTGCTCGTGACACAAACCTGTTGAGTGCTGCAACTCGCCCTGTGAGGCTTTGTACTTCCTTCTTCGTCATCAGAGATCGTAGCTCCAATAGAGCCTTGATCTTTTCAGGATTTGCCTCAATTCCTCGTTAGCTAACAATATACCCGAGAAATATGCCTTCTCGTACTCCAAAAATGCATTTGGTGGGATTCAGCTTCATTTGATATTTCTCTAGTTGATCAAAGGTCTTGCCTAAGTTAACTAGATGATCAACAGCTTTCTTTCTCTTCGTCGGCATGTCGTCAACATAAACCTCCATGTTATAAGTGATTTGTTCTGCAAACACCTTGTTCATCAGCCGCTAATAGGTAGCACCTACATTTTTAAGTCCAAAAGGCATAACATTATAACAATAAGTTCCCCTCGGGGTAATAAAAGAGGTACTTTCCCTATCTTCAGGCTTCATTTTAATCTGGTCATAACTAGAATAAGCATCCATGAAACTTAAGAGTTCGTGCCCCGAGGTAGCATCCACCAGTTGATCAATTCGGGGAAAAGGAAAATGATCCTTTGGGCATGCCCTGTTAAGGTCGGTCAAGTGTACACACATCCTCCACTTGTTATTTTTCTTCTTTACCATCACCACATTTGCTAGCCAGTCAGGATATTTAACATCCTCAATGAAAGAGGCTTTTTGTAGCTTCTCTACTTCCTCCTGTATAGCTTGATTTTTCTCGGGGCTGAACACCCTTCTTCGTTGCTTTACCGGCTTGATTTCCTTGTTCACATTAAGCTCGTGACACAAAAATTTTGGATCTATTCCTGGCATGTCTTCATGACTCCACACAAAAGTCTGCTTTCTTCGCCTTAGGAATGCTATCAATTCTTGTTTTATTAATTCATCCAAGGATGCACCAATTTGAGTTGTTCGCTCTGGATGCTCGTCGTCCAAAATAACATTTTCGGTAGCCTCCATAACCTGCCCTTTCACGAGTTGGGACTCATCTCTAGGGTTTAATGTTTCAATATCCGTATCATCTATTTGGTAGGTAGTAGTCTTCTTTCTGGATTCCTCATGCTCTTCCTGCTCGGTAGATGAATAGTAGCATTCCCGATCTACTTTCTAGTCGCCTTTCACCACACTTACTCCAAAATTGGTTGGGAATTTTAAACATTAATGTACAGTAGATGGTACTTCTTCGAATTTCTTTAGTCCTACTCTTCCCATGATGATATTGTAAGCTGATTGAATATTTTTATCCATGACAAAAAAGCTTACTCTTTCTGTTCGACAAGCAGGCCAGGTACCAATGAGCATATCTAACTTGATCGTCCCCAGTGGAAAAACCTTCTCGCCAGTGAAACCAAGGAGGGGCCTATGATATGGTTCCAACTGGAATAACTTTAAATTCAAACTGTCAAAGCATGGATAGAACATGATATCTATCGAGCTTCCATTATACACTAGTACTTGTGAAATCACCACTTCTTTCATTCTTATCTTGATTACCAACGGGTCATCATGGGGATATAGTACTCCTTCCAGGTCGTTCTTAGAGAAACCAATAACCAATTTGTCCTTACTCACCTTCCTTGGGCTATCATCTTCAGCCAGATTTATTCGCTGAATGTACGAGCAAGCTTGAGCCTCATTGAGGTAAGCTTTTCTCTCGGCAGTCATATCTCCCCCTCCTGCATCTCCACCTATAATGACATTACATTCAAATGATCCAAAATGGATAGAAAATACCTCACGTTCTGGTTATTTTGGTCTTTTGGGGAGATCAGGGTCATCTTGGTCATCATCCAGGTCTTCTTCATGACTTCTCTTCTTATCTTCTTTTGCTCGACGAGGAGATCTAGACCTCTGCCTTGCTCGGTCGTTGCTCTTTCCACCATTTCGGCGATTCACATATTTGTTCAATTTTCCATGCCTGATGAGCTCTTCAATTTCATTCTGGAGAGCTATGCATTTTTTGGTCGTATGACCATGATCCTTATAGAACTCGCAATATTTGGACTTATTCCTCTTGTCAGGATCTGTCTTCATTTTTTTAAGCCAGTTTAGCTCCTCGCTGTTCTTGATTTCTTTCAGAACATGGTTTATATCCACTTTCAAAGGAGTATAATTTCCAAATTTCTTCAATTGTTCCAATGTTTTCTTTGCTTTTGACTGCCTATTACTACCATTGTTCTTCTGCTCTTTCTTCTTAGCCTTATCACCCTCAACCTTGGTCTCTTTGGTGTCCAAATTCTTCTTCGCAACCATAGCTTCCTCGGTGTTCATAATTTTGGCTGCCTTTTCCATTAGCTCTGCCATGGTTGTAGGTGGATCTTTGGCTAGAGTATAGTATAATTTATTTGGCAACAATCCACTCATCAGAGCAGTGATTGATGTCTTCTCCTCGTAATCAATAACTTTGAGCTTCTCATTATTGAAATGAGTAATATAATCCCTGGTACTCTCACCTGTCTTTTGTCTAACACTTAACAAGTGTGCTACTCATTTAACTGGTTTTGCTCCAAAATAAAAGTTCCCAATAGAGAGCTCGGCCAGTTGTAAGAAAGTCGCAATCTTCCCACGAGGAAGATTGTTGTACCATATTTGAGCAGATCCGGTAAAAGTTCCTGAAAATGCCCTACATCGCATCTCGTCTGGAACAGCATAGATATCAGCAGCTTCCTGATATTGTTCTATATGAAGAACAGGATCAGTTTTTCCATTATATTTTGGTGTTACCACCGGGGCTTTGAATTTTGACGGTGTGGGGAAATCCATAATTTATTGTGTGAAAGGTGTTCCTCGGACAAAAGTTCTTTGTAAAGGATTCTTGGCCTTAGACATTTCCCTAACTTGTCTTCCAACCTCTGAATAGATCCCTTCCATGAATCATTTCCTTCTTCGATCCTATTGGTTCAAGCAACAGACGTGTTGAATTTTCCTCTTGGGGTCTTTCACGACGAGCAGCTGGTCGTGATTGGGCAGAGCCTTCCTTTAAATCAGAGGGTTGTTGAGAGTTCCTCGATACAATCCTAGGGGGACTTCTATTCCTCCTAGGACCAAAACGATCAAAGGGAGAGACTCTACTTAATCTTTCAAGAGCACTTGTCCTTTCTGGAGATAGAGTGATGTTTTGTTGAGTGTCTATAGCTCGTACCAAGGAAGTCCGTCCAGGATGATAAGAAGGATCATTGGATCTCTCAATACGATATAAATCGGTGCGTCTAGACTGAGATTTCTCTGGGAATAACGTTCGTCTAGTTCACGAAGAAGGTAATCAGGTATTTCTCTGAATGCTTCGTTGTCCTGACTGGGCTGGCCCTCCACCCTGGATAGTTTGCATGAGTTGTCGCATGGGTTCTTTCATGGCGGTCTAGCCCTGGGCCAAATTAGCCATTATACCAGCCAAATCTTGGACATTTGGGGGAGTAGATGAATTTTGAGGGATTCCAGGGTTTCGATTGCTGGATTCAGGATGATCAGCCATTGGTGATGAATTATTTTGGTGAAAAACGATAATCACAGTCGTTTCCCACAGACGGCGCCAATCTGTTGATGTAAAAAATTAGATTTAACCTAATTATTTTAATCACAGATAAAAGGAATAAATAAATAAAAGACAAATGAATTTTTAAAGTGGTTCAGCCTTGTAAGAATGGCCTACATCCACTGTATTTGTTATTGCTGCCTGTTTGCAGAATTCTCGATAATGGATTTACCAAGAAATTTCGAGTCCCCTGCTAATGAGGAGGTTACAATGTATTTATAGCCTTGAGGTTGTAATAAAAGGACAACGCACAATTACCCAACAGACATGTACATCTGTACAATATTAATGAGCATTTAATGCGTAGTTATATCCTGGATTCTCTTGATTTGGATACGTTGTACACTTAAGTAGCTCGGACCGCTTAAGCTGCTCGGACCGCTTAAGTTACTCGACACGCTTGAGTTGCTCGGGGAGTTTAAGTTGTTTGGGGACGAGCAAGAGCTGCTCGGGGCTTCTTAGTTTCTCGGTGAACTTGAGTAGCTCGATGATTGTGAGTTGCTTGGTAGAAGTGTATGTAATTTCCACGTTGCTCGTCTAGAGTATTCTTATTTGCCAGGTAAGCTGACACGTGTCTTCAGGTGATTGGTTCATGTCAGCAGACTAAATTTGGTATCAACAATTATGAAACTTTAATATTATATTATTCAATATGTTTAATATATGTTTCCATGATTTATAACCGAGGTGGAGGTTATATATGCTTGAAAAATGTTAAGTTATGCTTTGATGGTCAACTCAGACCTAGGTGTGTTAAAAGTGGCATAAATCATTCAATACTTGTTGAAATCAAGAAATTACAATTGAAAATGTTAGAGAACATATATGAGTATGATATAACTGAAGGGGATAATAAAATACCTTGTGGTTTGTCTTGGGAGGTTGTGTTTAAGTTGAAGTTTGGTTGTTGTTTTTCTCCAAAAATGATTTGGAAAAGGTTGTAATAAAATGGGCATAACTTTGTCTAGAATTTGTAATTTAATTTCATAAATTGTGTTAGAACCCTAATGAATAAGGTGTTATAGAAATTTGAAGTATCATATATAATTACTTTCCAGTTATGTCGTATTGACTAACTGATGTAATGTGTTACTGATTTTAATGTGATTTGGTGTATTCAAGTACTAATGATGTTGAATTGTTAGGTGGGGAAGCGGCTAATACTACCATACCAAGGAAATAGTTTTTTGTATTAATCTTAGTACCAAATTCAAGGTGAGTGACATGTCTTATGACATATATATTCTTATATTTTCATATGGAATTGTGTAGTTATATACATGTGTGGTGATGCTTATGGAGTGATGTGGTGTTATGAAACATACGCGTATGATTAAAAATGTTAAATGATGTTATCTAATGTTATGGACTGAGGTGGAACCTCTATCTAATGTTAATGACTGTGGTGGGTCCTACGGGATGTAAAGGCCCCGTTAATCCAATTTAAAGGTTTGTCATTTTTGGGCCTAATTATAGGATTTGGTGATCCCCATATGGGATTTGGCGTTCCCTATTGGACTAGGGGGTCCAGGCTTGCGAGAGTTATACAATTCATGTTGGGTTATAACATTAGAAAATAAAAATGGTTATTTAAATTGGTTATGTGAGTGGTATAGGGTCATTCACTAATCTTGTGTTGCTTACACTCCTATAATGTAATGTTTTAGGTATGCCTATTGTTTGGAGTTCACTGCCAACTTAGGACTACAAAATGGGGGCGTGGAGGATATCTAATATGGGTTGAATATCGACAAGATTTTGGGGTAAATATTAAACTAAAGAATTTTTGTATGTAAAGTTGTTTAGTACTTGTAAACTAAAGAATTTTTATAGGGAAAAACCACAAACTTTATTCATTGTTGAAACAAAACTATGGTCCACAGACAAGGAAAAAATTAAAAGTCTTCTGAAATTCAAGAATGGTATTTTTTGTTGATAGTGTTCATAGGGTAGGGGCTGTGGGAGGATAATATTCATCTAATTATCAAAAATTACTCAATGAAACATATTGATGCCACTGCCCATAGTTCAGTTCTACTAGTTTAAATGGATGGAGATTAACAAGTTTTTATGGTTGTCCTAAGGCCAATAAAGGAAAGAAGCATGGAATGACCTCTCCCTCTCTTCATTTCAGTACATCTCTCTATCTCTATCTATCTATCTCCTTCACACACACACACACACCACAAAAACACATGCACACCACACCATGCACATAGAAACACAGACCACACACACACCACATACACACCCTAGAATCAAAACACTAAAATGATTTCAAATGAAAATCCTAAAATGAAAACCCTAAAAAAACCTAGAATGATTTCTGCAAATGAAATTAATTTGATACCTTAAAAATTCTTTCAAACACATGTACTTATTTAATTTTTGTAATTTATGTGCCAATTTATTATTCATTTCCTGTGTTAATCTATTATTTATTGTGTTAATTTAAAAATTATGTCACCTTATTATTTATTGTGCTAATTTAAAAATGATGTCACCTTATTACGCTATGATATTTCTCATTTATTAAATATTTGACATTATTGGGATTCCTGAATTGTTGTTGATTAATGAATTTGAACATTTAGATGGACTTTAGGTTGGTTGGACCTAGGCATTTCAAATATTTCACTTATTATTTGAATTATTTTTGGGGATTCTTGCATTATTGATTGTTGTATTTGAACGATTAGATGGTCATTGAGTTGGTTGGCCCTAGATATTTCTAATATTTAGGGTTATGATTCGACCGAATATAAATAAGATAGAAATGAAACATACTATAAATTTTAAAAGCTTGCTGTTAAACAATTAATAATGCAAAATGAATCATAACTATGTATAAATCATCACTATAAACATTACTACCGAATAAATGAAACATATTTCCATGGAAATATAAATAAAATAGTGCGCATGGCAAAAAAAAAATGAATAAGAGAATGATACTTATCGCAAATCATCTTCCAATAATTTAAAAAACCTTTGAAATTTAAAGTAATTATAAGAATTACTGGTATTAAAAGTTCACTGTGATCATATTAGTTGATAAATTACCATATGTGTACCATAAGAGGAGAGTATAGAGAACACCCCCAAAGCCTTGGGATAACCCTGGGCTTTGGGGGTTCTCTCTATACTCCTTTCTCATGATACGCATGTGGTAATTTATAACTACTTTAAATTACACACAGCGCGCATAGGTACTAGCCTTCTAGTTCTTATGCATACGCATTCAATAGCCCTTAGACCTATTTGAGAGTCATTACCCCTGTAATGAGATCTCTTGGATTGTTTCGTTTGGATAATTGAGGATGGCATAGCCTGTGTATAATAATGTTCTTAGTGACTTAAAATTGTTACTTTTGGGGGGAAGTTCTGCTATTGTCTCTTAATGTTCTCTGGGTGCATACTAGATGATGTGTTGTTAAGTGTTATTTCAATTGATAAATTGAAATAACACTTACACTTGTGAATCTATGTCGTGTACTTGGAGAACTATGGAAATATGCTGCCGAATTTTCCTCAAATTGGAATAATGTGTATGAGTTACTAAGTATATTACAAAAATATGCGCTCTTAAATAAGATAGGACCACTCACCCTTTAAAGGACATAGAGGAAATAGAATTTATATTATTTTTTATAATATAACAACAAAAGTTGAAATGTCAATCTTTTAGTAAATCACTTATTGGAAACTAAATTTTCACATTTTTGTTTATACTAATCCATGAATATACGCTTCCTACCCATAATAGGAGATTGCTTGTAGTAGCTCTGATGGGATATGCTCTATACAAAGAGTCTATGGCTGACACATATAGACTAGTGAATGTGTTTTGCAGAGCTACTAATGAATGTGTGAAATATGCAAAGAGATGTCGTAATGATGAAGAGTTCCCGTGTTCGTGTGCTAAGTGTAGGAATAGTAAGGTGTTTGAGTGGAAAACAGTTGAACTACATTTGTTAAGATGGGGTATGCAAAATAATTATTTATTTGGGGTTTTTCACGGGGAATCACATGGTCCTTTTGTCTCCGGTGAACCTTTACAACAACCTTCAACAAGTAGGATAGATGTACAAGGGAAGGATAACAATATAGATCATAATATGCTAGAGGATTTAGTTGATGATGCATATGGAGTTCATGAAGTGGAAGAAAATGACGTCACTGACACTGTACAAGGTTCAAGTTTTCATGAAAATATCATAATAAACCTTGACGATGACTATCAAAGTTTAAAATTTAAGGCGACCCAACCATTGTACTCTATCTGTGACAAAGATCAAAAAACTTTATATGCCATGGTTGGTTTGCATAATTTGAAGACCCATTATCATTTGTCTGGCTATAGCGTTATAGGAATTTTAAATTGGGTGAAGGGCTTGCTACCCAAGCAAAATATGCTTCCAAATAACTATACTACTATGAAGACTAATTTGAAAGGTTTGGGAATGAAGCATAAATCTATTCATGCATGAATGCGTACTATATCAAAAGGAGTACGAAAATCTTGATTGGTGTTCGGTATGCGACGAACCTAGATATGTGCAATTTACTGGCAAGGAATGAACAAGCTCAAAAGTGAATTAAAAACTGTTGAAATATTTTTTTTGTTAGTCCATTGAAGCATTTTTTCACAGTACCACGGATAGCGGAGACAATGGCTTGGCATGCTTGGGCAGAAGTAGGGGATAATCTCATGCATCGTCCTATAGATTCTACAGATTATAAGAGGATGAGTTAAACATATCCTAATTTTTCTTGAGAATGGCGTAACATTCATTTGACAATATCAACAAATGGTTTCAATCCATTTGGAAATATAAGAAACAATCAGAGTGTACGGCCAGTGATCCTAGCACCACTCAACCTACTTCTTTCACATGTATGAGACCTGAATTTTTGATGTTGTCTATGTTAATACCTTGGCCAAAGGCATCAAGTGAGGACATTGATGTCTACTTAGCTCCTTTGGTAGAAGAACTAAATGAGTTATGGAAAGAGGTTGTGTAAGAATGTAACTCTTTTAAAAAAAGAGTTTACGCTCAAAGCTATGTTGGTGTGGGCAATTCATGATTTTCAGTTTATCGGATATTATCCGGTTGTGTAGTACATGGTTAATTTGAGTGTCCTGTTTTGTGGAGAGGATATTGAATCTCTGCGTCTCAATGATATCGAAAAAAATATATACATTTCCGTAGGAGGTTTTTACCACCCACACATAGTTTTAGATTTGAGAAAGGTTCCATTTTTTTACCGAGCGGGGTTAAACATAGGCTACCTTCGAGAAAACTTTTAAGTTAAAAAATTGAAAGTAAATCTTCTAATTGTGGCCTTAATATACTAGGTAATAATACTAAATTGAATAATGTCAAGTATAAGAAGACCCCAACTAGGAATGAAACTGAGACAAGAAAGGCATGGTCTAGGAGGTCAATTTTATTTGACTTGACTTATTGGAAAAATAACCCGTTATGCCATGTATTAGATGTGACGCATGCAGAGAATAACATCACTGAACATATTATGGGAACATTCATGTAACACCCCATATTTTTGGTGTATTAAATATTTAATTAATTCGGGAATTCTAAATTACTAGTGTGTCATAATTTTGAATGAATTAATTATGGGAAAATATATTTAAATATTAATCAGGGAGTAAATGATTAATATTTAAGGGAATTTATTTACTACGTGAATAGTAATTATTTATTTAAGTCATTTCGAGTATTAATGACAGGGTATGCATTTATCTCAACCGGGAGTCGGTATAGACTAAAGGGGTGGGGAATAAGTATTTTTATAAATTAATATGGATGCCAATTTTGAGTGTACGGTTGAGTCCGGATGGGTCGAGATAGTCGGAAAAGTGTACCCGGGGGTAGTAAACGGGTCATGGGGCGTTTTTAGACATAGTCGGGCCCACACGGGGGCATTTGGGTCACTTGGGCTTGGCCCATTAGGCAAAAAACGGGATTTAGGTAAATTATTAAATTAGGAGAAATAAGAAAATGGCTGATGTGAGTTTAGAAAAAGGCTAAGTGTGTTAAAGAACCCTAATAGCAGTTAAAGGCAGTTTTGGGATCACTAGAGGGCCAGGAAGGGTCATCTTCAACCTTGGAATTCATCTCCAAATCAGACACTACGAAACCTAAGGCAAGTGGATAACTTGCAATAGTATTGAATCTGTTTTTCAATTCATATTCATGTGATGTGACTGATTAAAATTCATTTTGGGTGTTCATGTCATAAACATGAGGTTTTGAAAATAATAATCTGATTTACGAATTTGAATGAGGATTCCTGTAAAATCTGATATTATAAATTTATAGATATCTGGTAGGATGATATTTGGATAATTAGAAACGAATTTGGTGAAGGAATTTGGGGTGTAAATGGGTAAAGAATTAAAGATGAATATTTCCCCAAATTCAGAAATTGTAGTTAATGGACGAATTAATAACGTTGGTGGACATTCTGGAGGTCCCTAATAAGGTTTCTAACTTGTATTATTGTTAAGAAGGCTTGAGATTGCTGGTAGAAGGAGTTAGGGTTTTATGAAACTCGTCCATGGCAGAATCTGTCTTCACAAAGAAGACGAAGACCTGCTCGATCGATCGAAGGTCTGGGGTCGATCGATCGATGGTCGGCAGATTCTGACAGTTCGCCCAGTTTTCTTTTATATGGAGAAAATTTAATTTAATATTTTTCCATGACTTAAATTGGTGAGAAATTAATACATGGGTTTAGAATCTAATTAATGGTGAATAAAATTAATTAGAATTTGGAGACGACTTAGTGTGTCATCATAATTTAAAATTTTGTTGGGTTTTAGAGAAATTAGGTGTGACACACTAAGGTTGAATTTTTGGGAAGGTGTTCGAAAGGATTAAATATGGATGTAGTGAACAAGTCCGGGGATAACGGTTGAGGAATACCGAGATATAAATCTTATTTAGGTAAAGGCTAAATAATTTAGAGTCGGGAATTAAGACTCGGGTGGTGTTAATTCGGGCTACGAAAGTAAGTCCGGATATATAATGGTTGGGGTGATACCAAAAGAAATTAATGTGTAAATTAATTAATAACCTGAGTTGGGCCACAACTCATTGTAAAAACGGAATAGGCTTGTGTTACGGATTTAGTACACTGTATAGCCGGGACATTTTAAATTTTTATATATATACGGTGTGCGATAGTATATGTATATGTATATGTATATGTATATGTATATGTATATGTATATGTATATGTATATGTATATGTATATGTATATGTATATGTATATGTATATGTATATGTATATGTATATGTATATATGGGTGTACTTTAATATCTTTGATAGATATTATTATTATATTCTCTAGTGCTATAGGGGGAGGTTGCGTGTAGTGGATGAATCCCCTAGCTTGAGGAGTAGGGCGAGTATGATCCCAGGTCATAGCGTCCGTTATATGGGTGAGGGCATCTCACTTTCAGGGAAGGAATATGACCGCCTCCAATATTTATATAATAACCAAGTCAGGGAGAAATTCTGACTTGGGGTAACTAGGTCAGGCGAATATACCTAGTGGGATAGCACTTTAGAGGACTTTTACCCGGTGAGACTTTACTCGGGAAAAATGCTATTATCAACTGTTATATTAGTAGGGTTGTGAATACTGTAATGTAACTGAGTATGTAATTAGGTAAATAATTATATACGGGCCAATTAATACAAAGCATGAGTTGTATATTATGTATAATAGATGTGGAAGTTATATGAAATTTAAAAGAGAAATGATTTAATTAAGTTACTGACGATAATAACTTAAAAATCATAATCAAGGCATACTCGGTTAGAATAGAGTGTTTACAAAGGGCTTTATTATTTATCTAGTCATAAGATGAAAAACTAGGTGAATGTATTTAAGGCGTTAGTAGTGCACATTAGAGGAGGAGTGAGGATGTCCTCAAGGGAGTACGGCACTAACTAAAATATGAAGAGCATGCATATTTATTTATTACTGCAAGTTAATCATTTTTTAAATGTTTTCAAATGTTTTTGGGTACTAACCCTTGCTATAAAAAAATTCAAAAACCTTTTAGGTGTCCAGCCACAGGGACGCCAGGCTTGACTCAATTCCAGGAATTCGTTGTTGCAGCACATGTGGATGTTGCGAGGCTTTTGATAGACACCTCATTCCTTCATTCATGTAGAGACTCTTTAGTAGTTTTGAGCATGTCGTTCACATTTCATTTATTAGTGTTAAACTTGTTGAGATTATCTTTTTGTCTTTACTTGTATTGGTTATTTGGACCGATGGCTTATTCGGTTAAGTATTTTATTCATGGATAGTTATTTCAGTTAACTGTGGTTGTGTATTATTTTATGTTCCGCATGAGTTTATATTTCATTAATTGAAAGATAAAAATTGACACCAGTCTACTTTTCTCACTTAGGTGGTTAGTAATTAAAAAGACGACAGTGATGCTAAGAATGAACCAACTGAGAAACCGGTTCTAACTTGATTTAGGACTGATCACCCGGGATTAATTAGGCGGGGTGTCACAATTCCATGGGCGGGGTCATTCGAAGGATGAAGAAAATGCACGAAAAGACCTTAAATTATTGAAACTTAAGCAATAACTATGGTTAAAATAAGATAGTAGGGGAAGGATAATAATTCCCCTTGCTGCGTTTACTTTGAAGAGTGAGGAGAGAAAGGTGCTTTTATACACAATATATAATTTAAAGGTTCCATCTAAGTTTTAATCCAACTTGCAAAGGATTGTGAATTATGCTACCCATGATTTATATAAGTGTAAGTCTCATGATTAGCATGTGATGAGGCAATTGGTTCCTCTGATGTTTAAGCATTGTTTCTCAAAGCACAAGGATTTGTGGAGGTCCATTATGCAAATTAGCATCTGATTAACACTTTTATGTGAGAAGTTAGTCAATAGAGAGCACATAGTTTTCGCAAAGTTAACTATAACCGAAGCGATTTGTGTGTTGGAGAATTATTTTCCCCTGTCATTTTTTGACATAAGTGTTCACTTGTTGGTACACCTATGCGACAAGGCATTCTTTGAGGCCCAGTTAGATATCAGAGGATGTATCCATTTGAAAGATTGATGAATTACTTCAAGAATACATGATACATTGAAGGATGAATTACAGAGGAATACATCACAATGGAGTCATAAATCTACACTCGAGAATATATGCATGACCCAAGTAGTGTGGATAACAGGGATGAGTTCATCGATGAGGGTGGTCAGATGATGGGAAAGTGAGTGAAATTAACGAGTTTAAAACATGTACAAGTAGCTCGTTATCTATTTGACACACATGAAGATGTGGAAGAATGGAAAAATTAAGTTTATCTTATTTTAATTTTATATAAGATCAATTTCATAGTACATTCGTCATGTTCAATGTAGAAAATATGGTGCATGTGGAAACAATAAAAGGTGTAAAATGATGGCACAATCATACAATGAATTTAGGATATGTGTGTCACACAAGTTAATTACAATGTGAATGTCTGTTATTAAATGTCACATTAAAAGAAAGCTTTAAAACTAACCTAATTGATTTATCTATAATCTCAACTCTTGAAGATGGGGGATGCAACGTCAAGGCTTGATCTTCTAGCCACTAGAGCCTTATTCATGGCCCACGAGTACAAAAAGTATCGATCGAATGATTACAAATTTGATGCAAGGTGTAAGAGGAAAATACAAATGTACAATTTCATACAAGGCTCTTTTTTTCGATCGAGCGAGATAGATAAAAACCTCGTTGAAGCTAAAATAACTTATTATGGTGTCATTCAGAATATATTTGAATTGCACTATACAAGCTCTAAAGTGGATGTGTTTTATTGTTATTGGGTAATAATTGAGGATAAAAATGCTTGTAAATTTGATCCTGGCACCAATGTGATCGTGGTTAGCCTGTCCAAGTTTAAGAGCAACGAGCACGTGAGCGATGAGCCATTTGCTTGTGCTTTTCAAAAGGTCAAGAAAGTGTTTTACTCGGAGTATATCAATAATGAGTCTTGCTCAATCGTCCTACATGTGCCAAAGTGTCCAACCAGTAGTGTGGATGACTTAGCCACTCCTACCGAATATCAATCATTTTTTATAATAACCCGAATTTGAAACAATTTCCAGATTTGTAATAAGCATGCCAATTATTTGAAACAATTTTTATATTTGTAATAAGTATTCCAATTATTTGTAATAACCACTAGCGTGTATTCTTCTAGTGATTTATTATTATCGGAAGACAGTTTAATGATTTTAATTCATTTGGACTTGATCAATTTATGTGAATTTGAATCAAAATTGGTTTTTTGGTTAGTGAATATGTTAATTTGAATTTTAATCAATTTAAGCATTAATTCAAAGTTCGTGATATCACCCGAATTTGAAACAATATTTAGATTTGTAATAAGTCTTCCAATTATTTGTATTCTTATAATGTTGTTAACTTGTATTCTTCTAGTGCTTTGTTATTATCGGATGACAGTTTAATATTTTATTCATTTTGATTTGATCATTTTCTCATATATATGTTTCTACTAATAATAACAACTTTTGCATGAAATGTCTTCATCAGGGCGACAGGGTAGCGGAGGCCAGGAAGGCTCGTCTGCCACTACGCCCCTAAAATGGGGCAAATTAGTGTCCCTCGTCGAGAACAAGATGACCTTACAGGCTAGGTCCCTGAAGTTGCTAAATACGATCGTCGGCCCTGGGTACACTGGTTGGAGGAAGGTGCCTGTTGAGCTCAAGATGGCCATCTGGGGGACATTACAGGTAGTTACTCACTTTACTTTTATTTTGTATTTATATTTATATTTTATTATATTTTATAATTTAAATACAACTAACACTTACTTTCTTTTTGTTTTGTATTTGTTTGAAAGGAACAATTCGGCCTAACCCCACATGTTCGCGACTCCATGTTCGAACCATTGAGATATCAACGCAAAACATGGAAGAAAAACATGTGGGCACAGTACTTTTGCCAGAACCAGGAGTCCATCTTAAGGCTTAGGAACACGATATCTCCAAAGGAGTCAATCTCAGTTGGCAGTAGTTTGCCAACACAAATATCTCGGATCGACAGTTGTCCTTTTGTCAATAGGGGAGGGGAAAACGGGCCAAAAATATTGGCGTGCACTACTTCGAGCGTACGTCTTACGTCGAGGTGGATCACAAGATGGTAAGTTTTTTATTTTCTTTCATTTTAGTTTTATGTTATTATAATTTAGCATTATTTTTCATTACTTACTAATTTTTCATTATTTTATTTCAGGAGACGGGGAGTGGCCTTGGGGGTAGGTCACATAGGATCGATGCCTTTATGTCAATTTGAATAAAAAAGGAAAGGATAAGGAGGTGTCCTCGAGCATGGCAACCACCGTTATGAGTTATAAAAATATCTTACAATTGTTTACTTTTTTAATTAGGTTATAATTTCTTTATCAACATATCTAATTGTGCTCTTTTTTGGTTTTTTAGGCAAAGCTTAAGGAAGTGCACAACTCCCAATCTGATGCTGACAAGGCATCTTAGGTTACGAACGCACTAAGCCAAGTTCTTGGGGAAGACAAAGGGTTGAGCTCTCGGGTGTGGAAGGCGGGGCTCATTGAGATTGATACGAGTAACGGTGCTAAGTTAGAAAAGTTGGAGGCGACAATCCAAAATATGTTTGAGTATGTGAAGCATCAGTTGGGTTCCATCTCATGTATGGGAAAGGGGAAAGCAGTAGATGAGGATTCCACTGCTCTATCTCTCTCACCCTCACCGCCGATACACACCCCCTCACAGATGCCAACCTACTCATCGAACCCATATGATCCATTTTCCACCATTAACTCTTTCAAATGGCCTATTTCAACAATTGGTTGCCCAAGTGTCTATATAATAGACACACGAGGTGTCATGCCCATAGCTAGGGGGTTGAGGGACCCAGGCACACACCCGGGTTGATTAATGCACGGGAATCTGTTGCAACCTACGTCATGTATATTGTGCCCGAAAAAGATAATGAACCCTTTTGGTTGGACAAAAAATGCAACATTCAACAAATTAAAGGTTGTCTCAATTCATTTGTAGGGTGGCCTACCTTCCTCCTTAGACTTGTTGAAAACTCAACCCTGTGACAATTGTTTGTAATATTTTCAATTGTATTTGTTGGTTGGTTATGAATATTGAATGTTAAATATTATTTTGTTTTTATTATTATTGATAATATGATTGAGTTAATGTGAATGGATTTAGTTTTTATGAATGGATGAATGTTTCTTGAGAGATAAACTGCTTTAACAGGTCAAAATATGTTGTCACAGGTTAAAACAAACTGCTCGGCAGTGGCAAGGGCCACACTTCTCAATAGTTTTTTTTAATTTGCCCAGTATTATCATAGACTTTGACTGTGATAAGTCCATGAAAAAGATATACTTGTCACAGTCAAGTTCCATGACAAGTCAATAATTATCACGGACGTGTCACGGTCAAAGTTCGTGACAAGTTTCTCTTTGTTACGGACTTGTCCCGGGAAAAGTCAGTGATAAGGAAAGACATGTCACGGACATTGACCATGACAAATCCATGAAAATTGTTGTTTTCACCCCAAAACTTATCACGGTCTTTGACAGTTACAAGGGCGCCTTGTCAAGGTTTTTGACTGTGATAATTCACAAGTTTTGGTGTAATGGAAGACAACATTTTTTTATGAGATATAGGTCATATGATTTTTTTGTTAACCATGTGAGCTAACCAATTCACCAAAAGCTATAGACATAACATCATAGGACCCACCTAAGTCTCACCTTAGGTCCCTAGCACGTCCCCAATTCAATATAAACCTTAGGTCATACTCCGAGTACCGATCTAGAGGTCATCGGGCGCTCTCGAGCCCCTTCTAACTTCGATTAACTCTATCATCAAAGTGAAATCTCAAGGAATATTCAAAGGTCTCTGAATATCCTCTCCAACTGTCCACCCCGTGCATGAATTGGCATAACAGTTCGAATGAACGGACCATTTTACTACTAAAAACCAAGTTGGAGGCCACCGAGCACTCCTGGTCCCCACTATGACCCCAATTAACTTCATCATCATAGAAAACGATATATGGATTTTTGAAGGGGACTGAATCCCCTTCCCAGCGATCTAACCCGTGCGTGAAACAGTAAAATTGTTCAAACGAACGATCCATTTTCCCTCAAAAATTGATCCAGAGGCCATCGGGGGCTCCCGAGCTCCGTTGGACCAAAGTCAACTCTTCAGATCAAATGAGACTAAATGAATATTCAAATGGAACTGAATAACCTTTCCAACGGTCCACCCGTGCACGAATCAACCTCACAGTAAGGACAAACGACCCATTTTACTTCGAAAGGTCATCGGGCTCTTGCGGGACCTGTTTGACCAAATTCAACTTTTCAAACTGAGTGAAGCTCTTTGGAATGTTGAATAACTTATATAAACTTTACAATGGTCTACCCTATGTGCAATTCTGACTTACGGCTTGGATGAGCAATCCATTATCATCCGACGATCTCCTGTCCAAAGGACCAACGGGTGCTTTTGAGCCTCATTTGACCCAAAGTCAACCCATGGACCCAATAATGGACCAAAGGACTCTTTAATGTATCCAAATTATCTTTCTAGTGGTATGCCCCATGCACAATTTGGATTTACAAATTGCACTCTACAACCGTTTTTCTGAAAAAATATGTACAAAATTATCGATTGGCAGTCCATTTCCTTACCAATCGACAGTGTGTCTAGGGTCACCTGTCGATTGGCAAGACTAGGGGAATACCAATTGATAATACCCCTAACCTATAAAAGGATTCCATGAGCTCATTTCCAAGACACCTGAGATTCATCAATATCAGGGATCTCAACAACATTGATCTTAGCAACATTCTCTTGCAATCAGCGAAGTTTCCGTGTGTGAAATTCCTTTCCATCTTTCATCCCAATCATTTTATACCCAATTTAGCAAAATATCCTTATCTCTCATACAACATTCATCTAAATTTGCAATGGATATCATCAAGGATCAAAATCAAGCCTCAACTCTCCAAAGAAGGTCCAAATACCCTTTTCTCTCTCTAAATTTCTTTACTTTCACATTAGTTACATAAATTATCAATTTAGTTCTTACTTTAGATCATACACATTAATATATCATCTTGTTAGTTATATTTCACATAATTTATTTTTTATAAAAAAAAACAAGACAAAGAATAAGAGGGTCATACTTATAAATTCCAACGGGATCATTCACCATTTTTTTCTCAAAACTAAAATTACCTTTTCTAGACACACACACATATAATAAACATCTATTTGAATCTACGGGATAAACCCCACCCTTGTTCCTCTTGTTAACTACGTGGAATTTGATGCCTTTATTGGCTACGTAGGCATTTCGGGCTAAAATCCAAGACTTGAGTCCAATTTTCCAATTTTTATATTTTCATATTTCCATAATTCCTCTATTTTGTCTATATATTATTCATATATATCATGCTTATGATTCATACTTGCGCGTTATCTAACAAATATTATCGTTCCATTATAACAATCGATATCTCGATAAGCGCATACATCATATTTTCTAATTATTATTTTGGGAACGTTCCTTTGAGTGACCTCACTATATCTTTTCCATTAAATGAGTCGAGCAGTTTCGATCTCCATTTATATATACATGCACACACATTTCACAGATAAATTGAGGAAAATAGTAACATAAGCCCATGAGATACCAAAAGGGCGAGATGGGTGCCTAACACCTTCCCATTCCCTAACTTAGCCCCCGAACCTCTGAACTATTGGTTTCATAAGCATTATTTTGTCTTTGATGGCTCTCCTTCGAGGTGGCGACATGTTTTTTGGCATATTTTGTGAAAAATAGGTTGGCAACTCCATATTTTTACATCACCCCACATCGACGATGGCCGAAGCACTCCTAGAAAAAGGGGCGCAAGGCCTTCTCTTCCTCTTTGAGTGCTCACGCACGAGCACCGAGAACCCCCCGAGGTAAGAAGAAAGAGCCAAAAGGAGGGATGGCCACAGTGGCGACTCCACTGGGGATTTTTTTAAGAGGGTTGTTTGCATGGGTGTTATTATTTTCTACTTGTGTGTATATGCACCTACTTGTATGTTCCCTTTTTCTCCTCTATTATTTCTTGCATATATCCACCTGATGTTTATATGACCTCTCACTCACTTTTCACTTCACACACTTGTAAATACTCTCCATGTACACTCACACTACTTAAACATAGATTCAGTTATATCCACATGTTGCACACACCACTTAGAATATCCATGCTTAGGTGTCACTAGCACACACCTCCACTTATTACACTTGTATATATATCCATGCTCACTCACATTTATCACACACCACTTGTAAGTGATCCATGCTTAGCTTCGCAACCACATGCTCACTTATAAATATTGACACATCACTCACTCTTATGTATCCATGCTTAGTGTAATCTTCATGCTAGATTTACTTTTCATGATATTTGTACATTCTTCTTTACTAGTAACGTTCTCATCATGCCAAATAAAATACTCTCTCCACAATATACTAATCAAGAATCATGCATTTTTCACACTACATCACCAAAGAGGATGGCTATTGGCCAACATTTAGTCCCGTACTGGGGGATCACTTTGTGATGGGCGCTGGTCCGACAGGTCACAGTTAGCCTAATCAATATGACTCTCGCCTTCCATTGTCCAAGTACCTTCGACGTATATCGAACAGTTCCCCCCTCATCCTACCACTTGACCAAAGTCATGATGGGAGGTATATATCATGGAACTCGTTCACATACGTCAAGTACATTGAATTCTCTCTCACACGTACTATCCCCATGAGGTATATAGCGAGGCAATTCATGTACACTCAGGTATATCAAATGTCTTGTCCACATGTACCGATTGCCCTCAAAAGCAAGACATATATTGTGGAAGTCATGCCAAAGGGGGGAACTTTTCCACTAACCCAACAAATGCATACCCTCATATAGGCGTCAATACTAGGGCACTCAAATTTAGTTAGTCGGTTACTACCCGAAACTCTGCTAAAATGTCAGGTCAGCATATCGCTCAAATTTTTGCTCGATTTTGTCTTTTTCAAAGTGGGACCCTGTCCATGAGCCTGGCAACAAGTCAAACCGTGTTTTACATATTTTTCAAAACCAATTTTTCCCACGCTCGAGTCTTGTTCCGCATTTATTTTGCATTTAGGTAAACCTAATACAAGTGAAAACATAATAATAATAATAATAATAATAATAATAATAATAATAATAATAATAATAATAATAATAATAATAATAATAATAATAATAATAATAATAATAATAATAATAATAATAATAATACTGAGACTCTTTTCTCATTTTTCCCTCCTTCCTTACCATAAGTGTCAAAAACATTTTTCCCCTTTCTTTTCAAAATACCCAAAAATATACCAAAAATATTATGTCCCTCCCTTTCCAAAAAAGAAAATATTAAAAACATTTTCCTCCTTTTTTATTAATAGAAGTTTTTTTCCTCCTCTCTTTCAAAAATAAATTCGGATCATTTTTCCCTATCAGGTCGATCTCATACCCGACCCTTGGCCTGGCTCCCTATTCACTTCGGTCTTTCGTCGAACCACCCCGAAGCTCCGTCATTACTCCCTCTACTTCCTTCGAGTTCAGAATCCCCCTTCACCCACTTTCCATGGAGAACGTAGACCAAGTACCGAATGTGTAACCTGATTTAATGACGATCCAAATCTAACTTACCACCAAGATTGATAACCTTCAAATCGAGGTTCATGAGATGCAACAAAACCAGGTCCCTATTCTTGAAGAGCCCAAGGTCCTCTTCCTTTGTTCTATGGGTTCGCCTTCACCTAAGCCTATTTGGGTCTCGAAAGAATATTAGCACGCTTCATGTCCCCTCCTACTAATGGGCCACCGCCAGCTTAGTTCCCAATGTTGAATCTTGCCCAGCCAGGGGCTAACCTTCCAGTACCTATTGATCCGAGGGAAGAATAGTTAAACAAGGTTAATGAGCTATTTAATATGTTTACCAAGAAGCTTAACCAAGTCCAAATCTCCCAGAACTACACGGATTACACCCATATGTCTCCTTACCCTAAAGCAAGGCATCTAGAAATGTTAAAGATGCCTAATATTTAGAAGTTTGAGAGTAGCGGGCCCCCAATTATTCATCTCTGAAGCTACCATCGAGCCATGACTCTCTTAGGTGCCTTCGAGGAAATAATGGCCCTGATGTTCCGACAGACTTTGAAGGATTTTTGCTCTTCGTTGGTTTCTATCCCTCGAGGAATCCAGAATTCACAGTTGGCAGGATGTTTCTCATGAATTCATGTCGCAGTATAAGAACAACGAGTTATTAAAGGTTACACGCTGTGATTTAGAACATATCAAGAAGAATATTTGGAAACTGTTAGTAATTTCACAACAAGGTGGAAAGATAAACCAGACACCATGACCAACCGACCTTTAGAAGAGAAACAAGTCAGTATTGTGAAGAAAAATTTCTTACACCATGTCCGAGCGACGATGGGAGGATAATATTACCACCATTTGCGAGCCCTCTAGGAAGCAGGAGTGGAGATTTAAGAAAGTCTTTCCAAGACAAAAGATGAGCCAAAGAAAGTATCCGGAAAGTTCACTCCTAAAAAATATGAGAAGCCTGTCAATACCACAATTTCAACCATCAATAACATCTCTTAGCCTGCCACTTCATGGGCACCAGAAAGCCGCCCTAATCCAGTCATAAAAGAATACACTGAGCATCACGCTCCCTTATCCAAAGTCTACCAATCCCCTTTAAGACAAAATCTTATCAAGCCATTGGACCCTCGTCCATTATCAAACCCACTTCCTAAAAATTTCAAACCCGACGCCCATTGCAATTTTCACCATACTACCGGTCATACCGCAGATCAATGTTTCCATCTCTGGGATATAATCCAAGGTCTGATTGGCCAGATTACTATCGCCCCACCATCCAATCCTAAGTCAAACACTACTCACAATCCACTCCCAAATCATGCAAGTGCTATCTTTCTAGAAGAAAACCCAGAATTTGACCCATCTACCTATATTGTACCCAGTAAATCACCCATCATACCCGTATATTCACCTTAACCCCTCAAAGTTTTCCAATGTTTTCTCTTGTAACCTACCTATTTTATCGATGAGGCCCTCTCATTTCTTATAAGAGCATGTATTTCCATTCGTACCCGATCCAAAAATAAGGATATGGAATTACCAACGATACTAGACCAACTCCTAAAATTCGGGATGAAATAGCCCTAAAAATGACCATTGGTTGCCAAAAATTTAGTGCACTATTCAACGAGGCCCGGAGGTGGTCTCGCGAGTCAGATAATTGGGTAGTACCCACCGATGAAGTCAGCTTAGATGATGTCATACAGATTATGGTAAACTTATTTCGACAAATCGATAAAATTTACAATGTGTTTCAGCTACTTGATGCTTTAAAACTACAGAGGCGCCTGATCCCTTCACTTCTCCATCTCCCCATTGAGTAGGAAGATCTATACGAAGAGGCCATTGAGGTTGTAGAATGTATTGACTTCTCATGGAAGGATGGCATCATTGCCACCAGATGGGGGGATGAATTCA
The DNA here is from genome assembly GCA_949130495.1 of Sambucus nigra. NCBI lineage: Eukaryota > Viridiplantae > Streptophyta > Magnoliopsida > Dipsacales > Adoxaceae > Sambucus > Sambucus nigra. The sequence goes on from OX422218.1 coordinate 521,293,093, forward strand.
ATAGTTAAGATGAAAAGCAAAGCCCAAAATATACTAGCCCAGTAGTTAGTATATGTGGAGTAATATCAGTTGAAGATCTACTAGGAGAGATCAACAAAGTAGTCGAACAACCCGAGATAGACGAACAAATAGGGTTTCTATTTTTCCCTTCTTTTGTGAACTATATGATTGGATCTGGGAGGCATTACCAAGTTTTGAACCCTCAATCAGTAATGACAGATAAGGGTAAAGGTATTGAGAAGCACCCTATACAATAAATGACCCTCGAGGAGAGAAAGATTCTCAATCAGTTAAAGAAAACTCAAGCTAAGATCACTCGGTGGGGACTCTTTATATCTTCCCAATTGCACTAAAATTCCTTAATTAAACTGCTCATCTGGCGCACAGTCCCTCCTTCTCCCCCAAAAACAAAATTCGTGAACTTTGTTGGGTCTCTTACCTCTACTAGGATGCTCTCCTTCTCTAAGGAAGAAATCCCCAAGTTTAGTCCAAATCACAACTATGCTCTCAATATCTTTATCGAGGTGATGGGAAAGACAGTCCTGCTTTTTCTTACAGATAACATATCAGCACTTAATGTTTGCCCGTTAAGAACCCTCAACTACTTGGGACTAAAAGTAAGCGACCTTGATCCAACTTCTGTCATGGTGTATGCTTATGATAATACTCGTCGGGAAGTGATGGGATTCGTAAAGCTTACAGTAGGGGCTGGGCCTATAAATTTCGTTACTGAATTCCAAGTCATCGACATCATGGCTTGTTCAACCTATTGCTCGAACCACCATGGCTCCATTAAATCAAGGGTGTGTATTCCTCCCTCCATCAGAAATTAAAGTTCTTCGCCAATGGGCAGGTCATCATCATCTTGGGAAATGATTATAATACTAAGAATGCAAGTGCCAGTGACCCGGTACTAGAGATACAGAATGGGGCGAATGATATGCTTCTGCCAAGTTTTTGAGTCGAGCCACTTTCATTCCGAGCGGGGGATGATTTAGAGATAGATTCTATCCATAGCACAACCCTCACGGAAATATTAACGTGATATAGATGTTTAAGAATATTCACTTCATGCCCGAATTGGGGCTGGGATGAAGACAACAGGGAATACTAGAACTCATAGTGTTGACGAAGGCTTTTCCTCCATGTGGCCTGGGTTATCAACCAACATCAGAGAAACTCGGAATGCTCCATCAACCTAAGTTATAAAGAAGTCTAGTAAGTACCAAGACAGTCTCAGGGGATTCCTTGAATGGAAGATTCGTTAAAGAAGGTTAAAGGTTTTCCCTTTTGTGGATTTCTCGAATCGTGGTATGATCATGTGGATAAGAAGATGAAACTAGGAATCAAGATCTTCTTCCAATACAATACTCATGGGCCAAAAGTTCCCAGTATCATGTGGAACTACTCCTTGAGGAGACTACAGCTATTATTGAGGATTCTGAGGGAAGTGACTCCAAGGATTCATTTAAATTATAGATATTGCGGCTGACACTCTGCATAGTCCACTCAAGCACGACATCATCGGATTCGTCCATCCTGATCAAAGCTACTGATTAACCATTCCTTAACTAGAATGTTGTACCAATCCCACCGGATGAAATGCAACCCAATCCAAATTTTTATCATTTGTCTTCCTCTTTTGTTGTTCTTCCTTGTTCTGATCACAATATAATTGAACCCTCCTTTGATGAGATTCTCAATGATGTTTTTCCCAAGAAAGAAATAAACGAAGATTTTTAGTATCTTGATGTGCCTTACACTAATTATCTTGATTCTAATGAAACTCTTGATGATGAAGATTTTGTAAATGAACAATAATTAACTGATCTAAGTAAGGTTACTAAAAAACAACATAACCGCATTCAAATTAATGAAGATGAAATTATTGTTATTAATCTCACTTCTAGCACTTGACTGAGCAAGATTAAGATAGGGTTCACCCTATACGATCATGAGTGTGCGCAACTCAAATAATTATTAAAGTAATTTATGCACGTCTTCGTATGGTCCTACGATGACATGCCCGGTATTGATCCACAGATCACCCAACACGAGATTCCAACTCTCCAAGAATGTATACCGATCAAACAAAAGCTGCAAAAGATCCATACCGAATATCGCTCAAGGTTAAAGAGGAGGTGGTAAAACAATTGAACATAAGCTTCATCCAGATGATCGAATATCCCACATGGTTAGCCAAAATTGTAATCGTTCTGAAATTAGGAGGAAAGGTTTGCATATGCATTGATTACCAAGATTTAAACAAGGCCTCTCCAAAGTATGATTACTCGCTGCCCAATATCAGTATGATTGTGGATAATATATCTAGTCACCCTCTCAAGTCATTTGTTGATGGGGCTTTCGAATATAATTAGATCAAGATGCACCATAATCATCAAGAAAAAACTGCATCCATCACCCTCTAGAAAACCTTTTATTAGACAGTTATGCCATTAGATCTCAAAAATGCAGGGGTTACCTACCAAAGGTCTACAAAACCATCTTGCCTGATTAGATAATTAAATAAGTCAAGGTCTATGTTAACGATATGATTATCAAGTCTAAAACTCGGGAAGGTCATGTTCCCGCTCTCCAAAAGTTCTTCCAATGACTACGGTGATACCAGATGCAACTTAACCCACAAAAATGTGTCTTTGGCGTTACCAAATGAAAGCTTTTGGGATTCATGGTTAAGGAAAAAGGTATTGAAGCAGACCTGCCAAATTGAAAGCCATACTCAAAATTCCATCACGCCAAACAGAGAAAGAAGATTAGGGATTCCTATAAAAATTATAGTATATCATCCGGTTCATCAGATAGTTGACTTATATTTGTGAACACATCTTCAAACTCCTTCAAAAAGATTAAACCAAAGTTTGGAATGAAGCTTTCCAGGAAACCTTTGACCGAATTAAATCGTACCTTACCCAACCTTTGGTACTTATGCCACCGCAACTTGGTCTTACTATAATCCTATACTTGATCATAACAAACGCCACAGCTGGGGCTTTACTATCCTCATACCTTAAAGAATACCATAAATAGAGTTCCATATACTATGCCAGTCAAAAATTAGATGGATACGAATTCAACTACACTGCCTTGGAGAAAGAATGTGTCGCCCTTATCTGGGTCACTCAGGCATTACATGCTCATTTTGACCATCAGACTTTTATCCCAAATGGATCCTATTAGATACCTTCTCAAGAAACCTACCATGTCTAGCTAAATGGCATAATGGTTGATGATGCTATCCGAGTTCAATATTGTGTATGTCACGCAGAAAGCCATGAAAGGGAGAGTTATCTCTAACTACCTTACGAATTACCCCATGGAAGAAGCCGATGGATGGATCTATGAATTCCCAGATGAAAACATCCTTTGTACCTCCCAAGAATACCTTCGATGGCAAATATTCTTTGACGATGCTGCTAATAAGAAGGGATATGGCATTGAGATACTCCTGATTGCCCCTGATGATTCTCATACTCCCATTGCCATCAATTTAGATTTACCCTACACCAATAATATGATCGAATGTGAGGCATGTATCGTAGGCCTCAAAGTCACTCTCAATAAAGGAATTCAATGCCTAGATGTCTATGAGGATTCAACCCTCATCATCGGTCAAGTCCTTAGAGGATGAAAAGTCAAAAGACGAGAAGCTCCTACCTTTTCACGCCTAACTAGAAAAGTTGGCCTCCCAATTCTAAAATATCACCTTCCACTACTTTACCTAAGCAAGGAATAACTTGGATAATGCCATTACCACTTTAGCCTCCATAGTCAATAACTTTGCTACTTGGGCGTGAAAAGGTAGAGCTTCTCGTCTTTGACTTTTTATCTTCTAAGGACCTAGACCATGATGAGGTTTGAATCCCCGAAGACATCTAGGCATTTAATTCCTTTATTAAGAGTGACTTTAAGGCCTACGATACATGCCTCAAATTCGAAAACCAACTTTTCACTCCAAGGGAATAAAGATGACCCCCTTCCTAGTCCAAAAGCAATCTAATCCAACCCACTTCTACCACATTGAGCTCATCATAGAAGAAGACTCTGATTTGATAGAGTACTGGTACTACTATATTTGGCACCTCGTAAACCACTGTAGGTATCCCCAGGATTCTAACAAGAAATATCGAGAAACCCTTTGCAAGCTGGATGCCCGGTACATTGTCTGTGATAAATCACTATTCAAGAGAAACTTCGATGGAACCCACTTACACTGCATTACAAGGGCTGACATTAGAGAGATGATATGAAAATCCAGAGCTAGGAGTACAGACCCCCTTGAATGGCCACATGCTCACTAAGAAAATTATCCAATAAGGTTGGACTACTATGGTTTAGAGTTGCACCGCCTATGTTCAGAGATGCCTTAAATGTCAACAATTTTCCAATCTCCATCCCTTGCTTCCACAGGAATTATATAACATGACATCTCCTTGACTATTCTCCATATGGGGCATTGATATCATAGGAAAAGTTATACCCAATGGCTTTAATGGTTGTTCCTCCTGGTTTCCATTGATTACTTCACCAAATGGGTCAAAGTCGAGTCATATGCAACATTAAATGCCAAAAAGGTGGCCAAGTTCATCCAAAAAAATATTATCTCCCGATACGGGGTCCACACAAGCTAGTGTCAGTCAATGGGTTACATTTTAAGGCAGAAGTCACGAAATTAGTCGATGAGTATGGGATTAAGAGACACAAATCTTCTCCATACCGACCTCAAACTAACAATGCAATTAAAGTCGAAATGATCGAGAGTTGTCATGATTGGGTCAATCGTATCCCTTACGCCCTCTGAGGCTACCTCACTTTAGTCAGGGCATCTATTGAGGCTACTCCTTACTCTTTACAATACGACATGGAAGCAGTCCTACCCGTTGAACTATAAATTCCTTCACTACACATCATACTTGATAGTAAGGTCAGCGAAGAAGACTGGTATCAGAGCCATCTTGACGAGTTATCACTCTTGGATAAAAGAAGGCTTAAAGCTTTATATCATGGACAGGTTTATCATCATCAAAGAGAGCGATTATTCAATAAGAGAGTCAAGGATCGCGGCATCCCATAAGGGTACTTATCTCTTAAAAAATCATAGAACCCGTACAGGACCCTAAAGGGAAATTCAAGCCAAACTGGAGTGGCCCCTACATCATGAAGAAGATCTTATCCGGTGGGGACACTATGCTCACCGACCTCAATGAAGAAAAGATGGCACATCCAATCCATCTGGATCGTCTCAAGAATTTTTACCCCTAGTTCGAAATATCAACGCGCTATGACTCCTCTCATCCCCCTTCTATTTTAAAAAAAAATCTTCATTTCCCTCCACTCAGAACTATGTGGGGCCTGATCCTCTAATAATATGTTTTTGATTTCAAAAACAGAATTCAAAAAAAAATTAAAACCCCAACAGTATGTAGGCAGCTCATACGCTTTACATGGTCACAGCCCTCTTCTTTTTCAAAAAAGTGTTATTCTTTTCTTACCTCCAAGAATGACAGTTCATTTCATCATTTACATGAACAAAGGGATTATGTATGCCTTATCGATTGGTATAGATAATTCAAATGAAAAACTCATTAAGAGGCACAATAATGTAATTAAATTACTTTTTATTCCATTTTGGGAAATTTTGGTACAATTGCAGGAAATATCAGCATAGCGATTCAAACAACTACCCCCGCCAACCTTGATGTCCTAAAAAAAACTAATCCTAAACAACCTTCCCAAATTTATTCCAACAATCAAAGATAACCAAACACATAACTAGCTTCACAAAAAGACCCTACCCGCAACTCCTAAAAGATCCAGCCCCATCATCATCTACATCTCCTGCCTAGATAGTATGATAAAGACACTCCATGGAATGGTAAGCCTAGACCAGACTGGGTAAAACCACTATACCTCCCTCCATAATGTCAAACATGGCAAGCCATCTGTGCCCCGTCTCCTTTGTCAACATCTTTCCACTACCCTCCTCCATAACCATTTCATGTAGTCTCCATAAACATGCCAAACTCTGCCAATAGATTCGGAAGGATAGGTCAAAAGTTAACAACTCTCCCACAAAGATCCCAACTGTATACGCATGCCATTCATTAAATCATCCATAATAAATAAGTCTAGAATATAGGAAGGCACGATCTTCTCCCATCCAACTTGACGCACCAAGGAAAATAGAAGGAGGATTGTCAGAGACCAACTAACTGAACATACTGGTATTCCCCCAATTTCTTAATAGGGTACAAATCACCCCACTAGGGTACCGACCAATGCAGATACCGAACCCGTGCTCCACAAACCAATTTGCCTAGTTCTCGATGTTGGGGTCAAAACTGAAGAAATAAAGGGTGAAGAAATTTAACACAACTGATAATCAGGGGAACCACCAAATGAAATCTCTTAGACAGCCACATGAACAGTATGATTGGTCTACCTCTCAGAAAATCAAAATGGCCTTCCCGCCAAGCATCTAGACTATTCAGGGTCTCTTCCAGTATCACCGTCGTAAGATTATGATGATAGGACATACATGCAGTAATAGTAGCTAGTTGAGGGTCCCCCAGGAAGTCCTCGGTTACCAGTAAGAGCCTCAAAGTTAGGACCAAAGTAGCAAAACCAGCATCAGTACAATCTGTTCAATACACCGAATTCATCACAATCCAATGAAGGCGACAAGCTCCACTTTACGAACCAAGATTCCTATCCCTCATCCATATACCTATCAAGCCGCCAAAGCTTACCTCTATTCAAATAATTCCAAAAAACTCATTCTGCCTACTCTTTCTCAAAATAAATCCCTTGTAAAGGGAAGATATTTTTTAACCAAGCCTCCGAGGCCATCTTCTACTCAAACATGCCAAAAACATATTCAAAATTTTCCAAAAACACATTTTTCCTACTCTTTCATAAAATAAAAAGTTAGTAGCAAAATAAAGTGCATGTAGAGTAAGCCACTAATCAAGATAATCAAAGAAAATATGCATCTCTTTTTGCCTATTTTTAGTCTCTTTCCAGGTGCAATGTAGCTACATCAAGCATGTAATATGGTCAACTTCAAGCTCCCATAATCAATGATGATTCTACAAAAAAAATCTCAAGCAGCCAACCTTCAAGGGTAAAAGGTCACTTACATCCCCAATAGAGATTCCGCAATCCTACCCATGTAAAATCATTCACCATAATATTCAATCAAGGAATACATTATTGATTAAATTCTCACATATAATTGTTCTTAATAAAAGGATCTTGAATCTTCATGACAATCACATATATTCATTATGCAGAACATAAAATGGTATTAAAATAACATACCTCAATGTTGATGACAAAATTAGTCAGCTGACGTGGATCAATTATATGAAGACACGTGGCATCTTACGTGGCAGAAATATAATTACTCACCGACCTACTCAAACATCACGAGCAACGTAGGTTACCGAGCAACTCAACAGCCGATTTACATGGCGTGCCGAGCAAGTATCTATACCATGCATCTGGACAAGAAGACCAAGCGACAACTACATGTTCAATGAACATCAGATTTAATGAATATTCTTATTGTACAGATGTATGTGCCTATTAATTAAAGGCATACCGTCTATTCACATGGAGAGACCCAGGGCTATAAATACATTGTAAGACCCTTCATAAAGGGATAATTGATCTTTGATAATCGTTCATCAAGATCAAGGCAAACATCAGCAATACAATGATAGTGGACGTAGGCCATTTTTCTAAGGCTGAACCACTTTAAAAATCCTTTGTCTTATTTCTTTAATCTTTATTTATCTATGATTAATTAATTAGATCAAGTCTAGTTTTTTACATCAATAGATTGGCGCCGTCTGTGGGAAACGATTATAATTAGCGTCTCTCACCAATAAACTCATCATCTATGGCTGAGATCCCGAAATCAAGTAATCAAAACATTGGGATCCATCCAAACCCCTCTACTCCACCAAATGTTCAGGATCTGGCAGGTATAATAGCTAATTTAGCCCAAGACCAAACGGCCATGCAAGAAACCATGCGTCAACTTATACAAACTGTTCGAGATGGAGTGCCTGCCCGTTCAAGATAATGAAGTGTTCAGAGAAAAACCCATATGCCACCTTCAAGAACTAGACGAACGATATTCTCAGAAGTCTCTCAATCTAGACGTACTGACTCATATCGTACGGAGAGATCTTCTGATCCTTCATATTAGGCTGGCCGAACCTCGTCAGTACGATCTATAAATTCTCAACGGAACGTCACTCTAACTCCAGAAAGAACTAGTGCTCTGGAAAGGTTGAGTAGAGTCACTCCTTTTGATCGTTTGGGCCCCAGGAGGAATAGAAGTCCTCCTAGGATTGCATCGAGGAACTCTCAACGACCATCCGACCTAAGGGAAGGCTCCGCCCAATCATGCCCAATAGCCCGTAATGAAAGGTCCAAAGAGGAAAACTCAACGCGATCAGTTTCCCAAAAAAATAAGCCCGAGGTAGGAAATGATGCATGGAAAGGATCTATTCAAAGGTTGGAGGATCGGTTAGGGGAAATGGCTAAGGCCAAGAATCCTCTACAAAGAACTTTTGTCCAAGGGACACCGTTCGTGCAGGCAATTGAGGATTTTCCCACACCATCAAAATTCAAAGCACCTATGGTGGCATCTAAATATGATGGAAAAACTGATCCTGTCCTCCATATAGAACAATACCAAGTTGTTGCTGATATCTATACGATTCCATATGAGATAAGATGTAGGGTGTTTTTAGGAACTCTCACCGGATCAGCTCAGATATGGTACAACAACCTTCCTCGGGGGAAGATTACAACTTTCCTTCAACTGGCAGAGCTTTTCATACGGAATTTATGATTTAGAGCAAAATCGATTAAACAAGTAGCACATTTACTGAGTGTCAGATAGAAGATAGACGAAAGTACCAGGGACTATATTACTCGTTTTAATAATGACAAACTTGAGCTAATTGATTATGAGGAGAAGATAAAAATTACTGCTCTGCTGAGGTGACTATTACCAGACAAGTTGTATTATACTTTTGCCAAAGATTCGCCGAGAACCATGGCAGAACTGATGGAAAAATCAGCCAAAATCATTAACGCTGAGGGAGACATGGCTGCGAAGAAGAATACAGACACTAAGGATACTAAGGTTGAGGTTGGTAAAACCGAGAAGAAGGATTAGAAGAACGATGGAGGCAACAAGCAGCCGGAAGGTAAGCAAGTACTAGAGCAGATGAGGAAATGTAGAAATTATACTCCCTTGAAGGTAGATATAAATCACATTCTGGAGGAGATCAAGAACAGTAAAGAGTTAGCCTGGCCAGGAAAAATGAAGGCAGATCCTGACAAAAAGGATAAGTCCAAATATTACGAATTCCACAAAGACCATGGTCACACGACCAAACGTTGCATAGCTCTCCAGAATGAAATTGAAGCACTCATTAGGGGAGGAAAATTGACTAAGTATGTTGATTGCCAAAATGGTGAAAAGAAAAATGACCGAGGAAGGCAAAGATCCAAGTCTCCTCGTCGAGCAAAAGAAGACAAGAAAAGAGATCACTAAGATGATCTAGAAGATGACCCCGATCTCCCTAAAAGACCAAGACAGCCAGAACGTGAGGTATTTTCAATCCACTTTGGGTCATTTGAATGTAGTGTCATTACAGGTGGAGATACGGGAGGTGGATATCTGACTGTGGAGAGATAATCTTACCTCAATGAGGCCCAAGCTTACTCTTACATACAGCGAATAAACTTGTCTAAAGATGATTGCCCGAGAAAGGTGAATAAAGACAAACTAGTCATTGGTTTTTCCAAAAAATGACCTGGCAGGTGTACTATATCCTCATGATGACCCATTGGTAATCAAGATAAGAATGAAAGAAGTGGTGATTTCACGGGTACTGGTGGATAATGGTAGCTCTGCAAACATCATGTTTTACCCATTCTTTGACAGTTTGAATCTGAAATTAGCCCAGTTGGATCCATATCATAGGCCCCTCCTCGGTTTTACTGGGGAAAAGGTTTATCCACTTGGTACGATCAAGTTGGATATGCTTATCGGTACATGGCCTACTTGAAGAATAGAAAGAGTACATTTTTTTGTAATGGATAAAAACATCCAATCAGCTTACAACATCATCATGGGAAGGGTAGGTCTGAAGAAGTTCGAAGTAGTACCATCTATTGTACATCAATGTTTAAAATTCCCAAACAACTTTGGAGTAGGAGTTATGAAAGGCGGCCAAAAAGTAGCTCGGGAATGCTACTATTCATCTGTCGAACAAGAAGAACTAAAGGAAGCCAAGAAGAAGACCATCATGTATCAAGTGGATGAAATCGAAGAAGCAGAGATTGAAACCTTAGATCCTAGAGATGGGTCTCATCTCGTGAAGGGCCAGGTTGTGGAAGCGACCAAAAATATCATTCTAGACGACGAACACCCAGAACGAATAACCCAAATTGGTGCGTCATTGGATGTATCACTAAAACAGGAATTGGTAGCATTTTTAAGGCGCAGAAAATAAACTTTTACATGGAGTCACGAAGACATGCCAGGGATAGACCCGAGTTTCCTGTGTCACGAGCTCAACGTGAACAAGGAAATAAAGCCAGTGAAGCAGCGAAGAAGAGTGTTCAGTCCTGAAAAGAATCAAGATATACAGGAAGAGATGGAGAAACTACAGAAAGCCTTTTTTATTGAGGATGTCAAGTATCCTGATTGGCTAGAAAATGTGGTGATGGTAAAGAATTAAAATAAAAAGTGGAGGATGTGTGTGGACTTCACTGATCTTAATAAAGCCTTCCCAAAGGATCATTTTCCTTTGCCTCGAATCGATCAGCTGGTGGATGCTACCTCGGGGCATGAATTGTTAAATTTCATGGATGCTTACTCTGGTTACAACCAGATCAAAATGAAACCTGAGGATAGAGAAAGTACCTCTTTTATCACCCCAAGGGAAACTTATTGCTATAATGTTATGCCTTTCGGACTTAAAAATGCAGGTGTAATATATCAGCAGCTGGTGAATAAGGTGTTTGCCAAGAAAATCAGTCATAACATGGAGGTTTATGTAGACGATATACTGACAAAAATCAAGAAATTTGTTGATCATCTACTTGACCTAAGTCAGACTTTTGATGAACTAGAGAAATATTAAATGAAGTTGAATCTCACCAAATGCATATTTGGAGTACGAGAAGGTATGTTTCTCGGATATATTGTTAACCAATGAGGTATCGAAGCGAACCCTGAAAAGATTAAGGCCCTATTAGAGCTAAGATCTCCAGCTACGAAGAAGGAGGTGCAAAGTCTCACGGGGCAAGTTACAGCACTTAATAGATTTATATCACGAGCAACAGATAGATGCCTCCCATTCTTCAAAACACTTCGAAAAACTTTTGAGTGGAATGATGAATGCGAGAAGGACTTTCAAGAGTTGAAGAAATATCTAGGGACACCTCCATTGTTATCTAGACCAGTGATGGGAGAAAGACTATACTTGTATCTGGCAGTTTCAGAGAATGCAGTTAGCTCGGCGTTGATAAGAGTGAAGAATGGAGTGCAGAAGCCGTTCTACTATACCATCAAGGCCTTCTGAGGAGCAGAGATCAGATATCCAAGAATGGAGAAGTTAGCACTAGCACTAATCGAAGCAATCAGAAGGATGAGGCCATACTTCCAAGCCCATACTATAGTGGTGTATACTGATATGCCATTAAGACAAGCTCTGCATAAATCGAAGAGATCGGGAAGATTGATGTACTGGGCAGTAGAGCTTGGTGAATATGACATATTTTATGAGCCTAGGTCATCACTTAAGGGGCAGGCAGTAGCGGATTTTATAGCAGAGTTTACTCACTCTGGTATATCAAAGAGCGGGAGTTTAATACAAACCAACCCGTGGACGTTACGGGATCATCAAAGATAACACCCGACCAACTTCCATCAGTGAATGAATAAGAAAAGATAATCAACGAGCAATGAGAAGTGTCTGGGAAAGACAAATGGAAGCATTAGATATTCCATCGAGGAACTCTTTCAGACCAAGAGTTTGATAATGAAGTACCTATATGGAACCTATATGTGGATGGTTCTTTGTGTGCCACCTGCAGTTAAGCAGGAATAGTTTTAAATAGTCCTGATGAAATTGATATGGAGTATGCTCTACGTCTTTAATTTAAGGCTTCCAATAATGAGGTTGAATATGAAGCGATGATCGTGGGTCTAAGTCTAGCCAAAACCATGAAGGCAGAGCAGGTCGTTGTATTCAGTGATTCACAATTAATCGTAAATCAAATTCTCAGATTGTATGCAGTGAAGGGAGAACTAATGGTAAAATATCAAGCAAAAGCTATGGAGGTTATCTCAACTTTTACCGTAGAATGGTTAATCAAAATACCGAGATTGTAGAATGCAAGAGCTGACGCCCTAGCTCGGCTGGCATCAGCAACACGCACTGAGCTACGAAGAACAATCCCAATAGAAATCCTTGTAGATCGGAGTGTGGACAAAGTCTTGATGATGAACTTCATTGCCCTAAACTTGGGACCATCCTGAATGGATCCCATCAGGGCGTATATCGAAGAAGAGATTGTGCCACCTGATAAACTCGCAGCTAAGAAACTGAAGTTTAAAGCTGCTCGTTACGTATTGACCAGTGGCATTTTGTACAGAAGAGGAGTTATAGCAGGACAACAAAGATGTTTTCATCCCTCCGAAGTGAAAGACTTAATTGAAGAGGTTCACCAAGGGTCCTGTGGAGCCCATGTAGCAGGTCGGACACTTTTGCAAAGAATAACAACACAGGGGTATTACTGACCAACAATGAGAGATGATTGTGCAGCTTATGCTAAGAAGTGTGATAAATGCCAACATTTCTTTTCCATCCGAAGAACTCCCCAGGAATTGTTAACACCCATCATGTCCCCATGGACATTCTCCATGTGGGGGATAGACTTGGTCGGGCCACTTTCGACGACCAAAGGAAGATTCAAATATCTCGTAGTTACTGTGGATTATTTTACCAAATGGGTGGAAGCTAAACCTCTCATTGATATGACGTATGACAAGGTCTATCAATTTATTTGGAAGAGTATTATTTATCGATATGGTCTCCCATATGCATTCATTACTGACCATGGAACCCAATTTGACAACGAGGAATTCGCTGCATATTGTCATCAATCCAACGTACAGAAGATCCATTATGTGCCAGGCCATCCCTAGAGCAACGGGAAAACTGAAGTGGCAAACAGAACCTTACCGAATGGTTTAAAAAAATGGTTGGATGATGCAAGGGGAAATTGGATTAATGAACTACACTCTGTGTTGTGGGCTTATTGCACTACACCGCAAACAACAACTGGGGAGTCTCCATACATGTTGACATTCGGGAGTGAAGCTGTCATACCTGCTGAATTGGGTCTACCTACACATAGGGTACTTAATTTTAATTCCCCCATAAGCGATTTGATGAGGTGTTTAGACGTGTACATGCTCAAAGAAGTTAGAGAAGAAGTAGCAATCAGGAATGCTTCATACCAACAACGAACAGCCTTATTCTACAACAAAAGGGTGAAAAAGTGTGATTTGAAAGAAGGGGATTATGTGCTGAAGAAGGTGATCAAAAAGAATAACAAATTGGAGGCCAACTGGCACGGACCTTACAGAGTAACTGAAGTTATTCATCCTGGGACATACAGAATTGAAACCTTGGAGGGAGAATAATTCAAGAATGCATGGAATGCAGAGCATCTGCGCAAGTACTATCAGTAATTACAGTCCATATGTAACACAGTTCTTTCAATATGAATAAAGTGACGTTTCACCTCCTTTGTTGAATTTTTTCGGAATATTAGTGCTACACACTACACAAACACAACTTCAGAGAAGCAACCACCAACTTCGATTGGTCGGCAATTCAATACCCACCAACTTCGATTGGTCGGCAATTCAATACCCACCAACTCCGGTTGGTCGGTAAATCAGCAACCACCAACTCCAGTTGGTCGGTAACTTATTAACCACCAATTCTGATTAGTCGATAACTCATTAACACTAATTTTGATTGGGCGATAACTTATTAACCACCAACTTCGATTGGTCGGCTACTCAATAACCACCAACTCCGATTGGTTGGTGCTAAACTAGGCAAGAAAATGGATGACCTCCCAGGGCATCCACTGTCTCGAAAACAAGGTAATCTTAACGGGATTACTACAACTAAGCAGGAACATGGGATGAAAATTATTTCATTGCTTAGGCCCAAAGAGTGACAAGTCATTATAAACAAGCAGGACATTTTGTCCTTCTACAGATATATATATGCATATTCACCAATGAATAACAAAGATATTTTACAAAATATTTCCAAGAAAATGAAATTGTAAAAGAAACTAAATCATTTTTCTTTATTAAAACCAAGCATATTTACATACGATTGGATTCGTTACATACAAATGTCCTATTCTATGGGTTCTTCCCCTCTGCTTTTGACACAGGTTCCAACCCAGCTGGAGGATCATCTAATGCATAAGGAGAGTTGATAAAGTTCATATCGCGCAGCATTCTGACATTACTTATGGATGCTCAATCAAGGAAGTGCTCTGGACGAGATATCTCAAAGTTTGAATGAAGACTATAATCACCAAGATACTTGGATATCAAAACACGAGGAATGGCACGGGCTGGAATCCAACTAAGGTCAAGTTTGAAAGGAAGCACAGGTAAATCAAGAACTCCAGATTCATAATAATTCCACCAGAAATTACCTTGCTCCAGTTTTAGAACACATAAAGCATTCAACCACCCCTGCTTATATCCTTCGTTATTCGATTGCTGTAAACGAGCATCAAGATGATACAAAGCTTCATTATACCCAACCATCCAAAATTCATGGGCTGCTTATGGAATTGATAAGTCAATCTATCAAGTTGCTCGTGGAGCTTTTTCACCATAATTTCTTTACTTTCCAGTGCAGAACCCTGTTTGGAGAGTTGGTCAGTGAGACCCTGAATTTTTCTAGACATTTTAACCAAAGCCTGATTCTTCACCGTCAATTAAACTGCTTGATTTTCTAAGGCCAATTGGGTTCTCGTCTCATCAATAGTAACCCGACCAGTCCTTGCTCGTCCATGGGAAGAAGATCTTGCTCTGCCACGAGCAGGTGTAGAAAGCCCAATTCATTTCAAGGTTTCTAACTCATCCCGTAAGTTAGTATTTTCTACTTCTAAAAAGGAAAAACCATCATCATTAATTGGGACCAAGGCTCCCGAAGAAGAGGAGGCAGCAGATTTAAGCTATTGTATTTCCTCCTGCAAAGTGATGTTATCTTGCTCTAACAGCTTTGCTATATGTCTGTGCTCTTCAACCTCAAGCTTTAACACACTTTCCTTTTTCTTGTGAGCTAAAATGTACTTGTCATATCCCTTGCCAGCACTCAGTTATTGGTATTTTTTCTCATAACCTTGATGCAAGAGTGTGGTGGATTATTTATACTACTGTTGAATCTCCTCGATCGTTCCTTGAAGATCTTCAATCATTTCGTAATAAGCTACATTGTTGGCTACAGCACGATCAAGTAAACACTTCAAGTACTGGTAAGCATCAACTGCTCGTTCAAAAGCATCTGATCCGAGAATGTTAATTATTTGGTCCCCAGTGAGGTCTGCATGACCAGCTTTGAAATAGTCATTGCACTTATTCATCATCTCTGTATTATTAACTGATAAGAGTTCCATCCTGGCCACAAACTAGTAAAGAGAAGATGAAAAATAAAATCAACAATGATGCGAACAGAGTGAGTAAGAGAGAAATTCAAGATAAATAACAAAAGTTCATTTTTTATTCATTACGGTAAAGGGTTACATCTAAGGAAACAACAAAATAAAAGACCCGAACAACTTTAAGCCTTCTCCTTATTTCCTATGACTTCTTCGGATGGTTTGAAGGAAAGGGTTGGTTGCTCGAACAGTAATGGCAGTTGCTCGACAGATGCACCAGCTCATTGTACTAGCTCGATGGGTTAAATAACAACAATAACAGGGATTTTCTCTCCTATCATAGAAGATTCATCTGATGCAGCCTCAACTTCTTCTTCTTCTCCAACAGAGGGAGGAGGGCCATGAGTATGCTCCTGGAATAACTTAGAATCTCCAGCAACCTTCAATTTCTTTAAAGCTGCTACCCATCCATCCCTAAAATACTTAACACTGGCATACTCCATTTGGGAAGACATAGTAGCCAAGGCTTTATTCCATCCCTTATCTCAACCAGTACCAAAGTATTTTTTCACAGTAGTTTTTCTCTTTTCCCTGTTCGAGTAAGAGTTCACTCTAAGAAGTTCTTCGTAGGAGCTCAGTTTCTCCTCCAAATCTTTCTTACGCCATTCAGCATCTTCAAGCTTGGCGTCGAGCTCTTCAGCAGATTTCAATTTCTCCTCGAGCTCTTTCTTACGTCGTTCAGCTTATTCAAGCTTAACATAAACTTCTTTGGAAGTTTTCTCTACCAGAATTAAGGCTGTATTATCTTGGTCAAGGGCTAACTCAGAACATTTAACTTTGTTTTCCCAGACAGTCTTATCGTTCTCATACTTCTAACGAGATTCCTTCAAAGATTAGGTTAAACCAGCAAAAGCTTCTTTCACTCCGCCAGAGGAAGTTGAAACCCTGATGGCTTCATCTTTCTTCAAAATACTATTAAAACACGTCACAAGCTAAAAAAGAAAGAAGTTCGATTCAGAATGAGAATACAACATTTGAAGATGAAGGAGTAAAATTAACGATACTTACGGACGTAATATGTTGGGCATCTAAATCGATAATTCTCTCACGAGAAAGAGAGTCATCAACAGCTTGGTGTTCAGGAATGACCCAAGACCTGATCAAATCTTTGGCCGAGTTTGGAGTAGTGAGAACTGGGGCAGTAGCACTCAAAGCAGGATCCCCAACCTTAGAAGAATGAGCAGGTTTTTCTGCGAGACCTCTTCTCAATCTTCTTAAAGTATCACCTTCAATCAAAGGTGTTGTCTCTTCTTGTGTAATGGCAACACCTTCAATCAAAGTTGCTGCCTCTTTTGGAATAGCTGGGGGCTTCTTGCCAACCTCCTTAGTAGATGCCGATATCCCTTTAGATAGGGCAATATCTATATTCTTTGTCCCCTCAGCTGGGACATCCTTTTTGGTTGCCTTTGCCCCATCAGTGGCAGAGGCGGACTGATCAAAGTAGGTGGGAACTTTCATCTTCTTCATCATCAAATTAGAAATGGAAGTGTGCAAGTCTGGAGAGGATCCTCCTTCACTTATGCGAGATGTTGGTGTTTGGTCAAGATCAATCACCACAGGAGGAGCAAGAGGGCGAGCAATGAATGAAGAAGTAGTGTTTTTGTATCTCAATAAATATGAAGAAGCTCTAATATTCTCCCCAGTAATTGATTGATTCAAACTCCAGATAAGTTTTAAATGTTTTATATTAATATCAGTCTCTTTTGGAGGCTTCCTTTTACTGTTAACTGTAATAAACAAAATCAATGTCAGTGATACATTTCATCGAACACAAAGAAAACAAGATTTCAAAAATAAAAACCACCTATCCCATTGCCATAAGGTGGACACTTGGGACCTTGGTACACATCATTTCCCTTTAATGGGGGGTGTTGCCAATTTTTCATCACTACCCCATGATCAAAGTAGTCTCTATAGGCATCTAGAAGATTGACAACTAAAGCTCTATTCGAAAATCTAGTTTTTAAATAGAAAGTAGTGTCACTGGTAACCCATATATAGCAATACATAATTTCTGGAATTCCCAAATGAGTTCCATGAAGTTGATTCAACCTATGTACACAATTAACCACCCTCCATGTATTTGGAGCTACTCTTGCAGGTACAATATCGAAATATTGGCAAAACTCCAAACACAGGGGATTTGGCGGGAAAGAAAAGCCATAATCAGCTACAAAAAGACTTGGGAACCAGTGTCCCTCAGCCAAAGAAAATAAATCAGAAGGAACAGAAAGTTACTCCAAAACAACCCAAGAAGGGATTGAAAACTCAGACCAAAATTTATCCAACGATTCAACAAGATAAACCATGGTGAATAAAGTAAATAGAGAAGAGGGAAGAAAATCTTACAGAAGGAAGAGAAATCAGTTGATAATGAATGACGAAAGGAACGAAGGCATAAGAGAGAGAAAGAAATGAAGAGTTCAGAAATACAAATTTGAAAAGTAGAAGACGATTGGATTTCTGTCGCGTTTAAATACTTCAACCCGGGAAAAGAGAAAAGAAATGATTACTAGAAAAGACATTTGCGTTTTCGGTGGCTAGAAGACAAAAAAGACACAAATATCCAAACGACTGTTGAAGATCCAAAATATTCACAAGTTTGCCATTTCGCGCTCAAATGCCAAGATCACAAAGGAAAAATCCTAAAAGAATGGGGATAAATAATTCGAGCAACTTCTGGGCATAATGTTCCACACTCTCACAATAAACCTCAACTGTGAAATATTGGGGGCTTCTATTGATGACAAAATTAGTCAGCTGATGTGGACCAATTATATGAAGACATGTGGCATCTTACGTGGCAAAAATATAATTACTCACCAACCTACTCAAACATCATGAGCAATGTAGATTACCGAGCAACTCAGCAGCCGATCTACATGGCGTGCCAAGCAAGTATCTATACCAAGCATCTGGACAAGAAGATCAAGCGATAACTATACATTCAGTGAACATCAGATTTAATGAATATTCTTATTGTACAGACGTATGTTCCTATTAATTAAAGGCATACCGTCTATTCACGTGGAGAGCCCCAGGGCTATAAATACATTACAACACCCTTCATAAAGGAACAATTGATCTCTGATAATCGTTCATCAAGATCAAGGCAAACATCAGCAATACAACGACAGTGGACGTAGGCCATTTTCCTAAGGCTGAACCACTTTAAAAATCCTTTGTCTTATTTCTTTAATTTTTATTTATCTGTGATTAATTAATTAGATCAAATATAGTTTTTTACATCAACACTCAATTTCAACATATTCCAATAATTAGATCTTCTAGTATGGCCAAAACACTATCTGCACTCCTTGAGAATTTATATTTCTCTCCCTTTCCTATAATTTCATTATGTTATCATTCTAGAGTATCTAAATGATGGAAATCAGTCACTTATTTATGGGCAAGGACAGGACTTAAATCTCTAATAGTCACTTAATATCAACCGTCCATCAAGGTAGATCCCCAAGAGTCCTTTTGACTCTTGGTATTTAAATTACCCTTTCATTAACCAAAGTGACTCTTAGTATTAATATAATTGTGGGGCACATAGTGGAGAATTATTTAAAATCATTCTTACAATATCCAACTTGACCCATAATTATCATAAAGTGCGCAATAATCATTGAGTCATCCTTAAATAGTTTTCCAAAAATACCTTAATCAAACAAATCATTAATGTGAGTCATGACGCTCACATACTATTTCAAGAGCGTGATCGCTTTCATGTACCACAACGTTAATAAATCATCTAATAAGGCCTATAAATAGGGTTATTCAATAATGGTCCAATAATGTCTTTGTAAAAGACAATTTTTGTCACATTATTTCATTCATATGCATGTGTAAAATAACAAAAGAAATAAATGATTCTAAACCACTGTATGATATCATATGGTACTGTCAAAATAAGCAATAAAAAATCCACCACATCAAGATTTTTATCGGCTATACTTAAGACTTGTATCTTAAGCATGCTTCGTTAATGTCTTTCGTGATGGACCAATCATGTGGATTTTCTATGTTAACACTTGTACAAATGTGTTAAATGACACTTGTTTTAGAATTTCTTCTTTTAAAGGTATTTGCATTCATTGTGCTTAGTTACTCACATAATACCTAATGTATCTTAATAAATAAGATTGCAACAATAGTATCATAACATTCTAGCGGCTTGGAAATATTGTTGACAACTCCAAGTCCCAAAATTTAAGTTACATTGTCATAATCAATAAGTTGTAGCATCAAAGCATGCTACAGATTCAAATTTCCAGAATAGTCAATGGATTATGTTGCACTCCTTCATTATATTGATCGTTAAACCAAAATAAACATAAGTATATAAGAGTGAACTTCATACTTTCCATAAAACCAGTAAATCTTAGTTGTAATAACTGATTGTCCAAAAATGAATAGTCGACTTTAATGTGAGCATATAATTTTTTAGTATCTCATAACTTCATCCATTACACATTGAAAATTCATGTTACATTTTAATTCTCTACTTTACAATAATATAAATATATAAACTTAATCCCACTAATCATAAGTTGTATAAATTGTGTAAGGACACTCCGAATTGAGTCTTATGTAGTGTTGGCTCAATTCCAGACCAAAACATTTGAGTCATAGGATAGTGTTCTTGTGTATCCTTCAAGCCTATGGCGTGTAAAGTTGAAGACGTAGCGGTCAGCATTTCAAGTAGATCATCCTTGTCGATTTTCAAGTGCCTCATGTTGCGTTCTCAACAATTCATCATATTTCAAGTCTCCAATAAGGTATGAATGCTATATATATATATACTTTTTTTGAAGAGACTTGGAAAAAATCTTAGTGGGTGTAATTTTCATTTAAAATGAATTTATACTTCAGAAATTTATTTTATAACTTGGTATAAAAGTTTTATGGGCTTAAAATGAAAAATGAACTTTCTATTTTTTCGTTCGAATTGTCGTTCGAACGAGAATTCGAACGAGTTTGCCAACGAGTTCCCTATTTGTACACTGGTTTGTCGTTAGAAGTCTCGTTCTAACGAGTTCGTTCGAATAAATTTTTCCAACGAGAATTCTAACTATTTTTCACCAGAAATCTCATTCGAACATTGTCGTTCGAATGACCTGGAAATGTCGTTTGAATGAGATTTCTGGCGGGAACAGTTTTTGGCAATTTTTTCCCATTTTCACACCTTTTGTGCCCACTCCTTTTTGATAGTTTTTAACCACTTCGGGACAACATTTTTGCTAAGACTTTTCACCTGATTTTGAGATATTTTGAGAGAGAGAAATAATGTTTAGAAAAGTCCCTTTTGTGTGTTTAATTTAGATGGTCTAAATTCTTCTAAAACACAAAAGTATATACCCATTTGTTATAGTTTAAGATTCCAAGTTCTTCATCTATATATATATATTGCTTGGAGTTTGTTTGGCACTGGTTCTACTCTACCATTTGAAGAGTTATTTGGGTTTACTTGTACAACCCTTAAAGAAGAGAACTTATGTATTGCTACGGCATTCCCACTCGGAGAAAGGCTTCGGGTGCGGGTTGACGGTTGTCCAAAAGATTTATTGGAGGACTACAAGGTTCTAATGGAGTCTAGTATTGTCACCTAAGCAGAGGTTGGTACAAGAAGACGCATCAGGGGCTTGAAGGAGTCGAGTCCAGTTGTGTAAGTCCTCTGTCTTATATTTGTAAAATTCCATACTGAGTGGACTTAAGGCTAGGGGCCGTCTGATATTTTTTCCGTTTTGGGTTTTCCTCGTACATCGTGACATAGTGTGATTTATTTCTCTTTATCTTGAAAAATCACCTTAGTATGCATGCTTAGGTAATTCAAGATAAAATTGGGTTTTATCACACTAAAGTTTTATTTGGTGCTAAAATTAGTTTGGGTGAAATTTTAGATTAATTTAATTCAAGTCAAGATAATTTAATTTGGTAAAATTTGGTTTGGCCTAATTTGGAAAAATGAATTAATTTGTGTAGGCAAATTTTAGGACTTGAATTGAGTTAATTTGTTTAAGTGAATATTTGTTAGTTGATTAATTTGATGTCACTTTTAGTTTAGTTTAATTTTAATTTGCAAGAAATTAAAATTTGTAAGTTGTTTATGTGTTTGAACCATTCTATTCCGCACTTAAAGGAAATTCATATTTAAAAATTTAAAATTGGGGGTTCCTATCGTTTACAAATTGGTATCAGAGTCGGAGCACTAATTTATTGCATTAATGTCCTTTTAAATATATTTGGTTAAAAATGGAATTTTCCCCGTTTTCAAAATTTCCTATTTACGATGGTTTCAACTATGCGTATTGAAAAGTGCATATGAAATTGGCACTAAAGTCCATAGACGAGAGGGTTTTGTTGTCAGTTGTTAACGGATGGTCCCCACCCACATGTTTGATAGAAAATGAACATGTCCCCAAGCTCATAGATAAATGGAGTGATAATGAATTTAAACTTGCTAATTTTAATTCTCGAGGATTAAATGCTTTATTTAATGCGGTGACTCGAGATGAATTATGTCATATCATGACTTGTGAAACCGCTAAAGAAGCTTGGGATATTTTACAACTCACTCACGAGGGAACTAGTGTCGTTAAGGCTTCAAAACTCCAAAACCTCACCACTTAATTTGAAATCATCAAAATGCTTGAGAATGAAACCTTTTATGAATTTTATGCTAGACTTTCCGATATAGTTAATTCAACATTTAATTTGAGAGAGAAAATACCCGATGACCGAGCTATAAAGAAAATTTTAAGGTCCCTACCCGAGAGATTTATCCCTAAAGTGAACGTTTTAAATTCTTTACCCACCTTGCACTCTACCAAACATGAGGAATTAGTAGATGATTTGCAAACCTATGAACTAGATATGTTTTCCTCCAAAAATGAAAAGAAAATAGAAAAGTGCATTGTTTTTAAAGCTCGAAAGGAGGAAACATAAGTTGTGGTTGATGAGAGTGATAGTGACTCGGACGACATGACTATTTTTGCTAGGAAATTTTGAAAATTTCTTAAATTTAATAAAGATAAGTTTAAAAATGATTTTAAGAAATTTGAAAATTCTAAGCATGACAAAGATAAAAAGATCCTTAAATCTTATAATGAAAATCATAATAGGGACGAGTTAAATAGGTGCTTTGGTTGTGAAGGGTATGGCCATAGGGCTTGTTAATGTACCACTAAACTAAGGAGAGAAGGGAAGCAACCAATTTCATATAATGCTACCCTTAGTGATAGTGATAAGGAAGAGGGACCCAATTCCCCCATTGAGCACTACTTTACCATGTTTATGGCTAGTCATGTTAGTGAGTGTGAGATATTGTCCGACAATGATACCTTAAAACATGACACTTCCAAGGCATTTGTTTGTGAAGCTCAAAAAGATGATGGTAGTGAGAGTGGAGAAGAGAGGGAGAGTGAAAGTGATGAGGAGGTTAATGAGAGTGAACTTCAAATTGCTTTTAGAGAATTTTATGATGAATCTATCAAATTAAAAGGAGAAAATTTGAAGTTAGAATCTAGTTTAAGGAAGAATACCAAGGTCGTTGATGAGAGTGCGTTGATTGATGACCTTAGGACACGTGAGAGACATCTTCATGAGAAGATTGGATATATAGAAGGCGAGAGAGATAGACTTAAGGGGTTAGTGGAATCAATGAAAAAGGATCTTCTTATGTTTGAAGAGAGGAATGTTTTGCTAGAGTCTAGAATTTTTTAGTTCACAGAAAAATTGAGAGACTCTAGTGAGGTCAAATTTGATTTGGAATGTAGGTAAGCTAAATTAGATTAAATATTAGGAACCGTCCAAGTCAAAAATGACACTTGTGTTTTAGGCTTCGATTCTTGTAACAATTACACTAATAAAGCCAAAATAATTTTTTTTAGAGAATCACATAGGAACACTTCTAGAGGTCAATCCTTAGGTACCTCTTTTCGCCGCGTCTTTACTTTCTCACATTATGGTCGAAAAGTTCATCTTCGGAAGTTTTGTTTTGATCTTAAAAGAATTTCTAGGAAATCCAAAGGTAAGGTAATCGAGGTAGCTAAGATCCCCAAATCTCGAGATTATCACTCTTCATTAGTTTGGGTTAGGAGATCCGACTTGGTATCTTTACAAAATAGGATTTTTTATTCTCATTTGCTTTCACATGCTTCCTCCCTTGCAAAATCTAAAGGTTGAATATGTTAGATTAGTTTTGCATACTCTAACTTTTGTGCATCTTGATATATTATATTGCTAGTTGTATGCTTTATTTGTCATGTTCTAGTATATTCTCCAAGCTTAATCTCATGCTAGAATTATGATTTGTGTATATCTTTTGTATTTTTTTTTTTTGGCTTGCATTAAATGAAAAATACAAAAAGATGTTGTTTACCATTTGTATTTTACAGTATGAGTAATTTAAGCTTTATGAAAAATTCAAAATGATTTTTGTGTGTCTTTTGAGTAATTGTTTTTGTTAAAATTTTCAAAAAATTCAAAAAGATTTTTTTGTTGTGTATTTTAGTTTGACACACTTTAAGTGGCATATACTTGTATTTGAATAATTTTCTTTTCGCTTCCCTGTGGCTAGAACTTTTGGTTAAGATTGTCAATCTTTAAAATGTTAT
This sequence comes from Sambucus nigra, assembly GCA_949130495.1. NCBI lineage: Eukaryota > Viridiplantae > Streptophyta > Magnoliopsida > Dipsacales > Adoxaceae > Sambucus > Sambucus nigra. Next base: position 521,317,530 of record OX422218.1, read on the forward strand.
TTGTCATGCATGCATGAAGTAGATGGATTTTGTGTTTCTTAATGGATTCTATTTTTATATGCCTCTATTCACACATGCACGAGCTCATTTGAAATTGAAATATCACATGTATATTTAAGCTAAGTGAGATGTTCTCCTATCAATTTAGTCACCTACATTTTGCTATGATTATGGAGGATTTGTTCATGTAATAACTGTTTCTCGAATTTAAAAAAATAGAAAAATATGTTTATCCCATGTAGTTGTTTATCAATGGAATCGGGCTGCGAAAGGCAAAATTACTTTGCGTGAAAAGCCACCATTGAATATTAGGCCTTAAAAATGTGGCATTAAAAATAATATATGCCAAGGCCAAAAATAGTTTAGTTAATATGTTCAAAAAGAAAAGAAAAAAAAATTATGAGAAGTTTGGTTGGATGTATTAACGAGTTTGCATAATGACTTTGTATTCTAGTTAAGATTTTATTGTCATGACTCTATTGGTTTGTAGAATCATCGAAATTCTAGGCTTATGTGCACTGTTTATGTTTGTTCATTGAGTTCAATTTATATTGTCACATGAGGCTATATCTAAATGTGATAAAATTTTGTAATCAAATGAGAACTCTGTAAACATGTTTTAAGTGATTGGGTCAAAATTTAATTGTTGCTAGTTCACACCCCTACACTTCCGTTTACCACGTGTATTTGGACACATTTATGCCATACCAATGTGAAAAGCTTAATGTATTTTATGTCATGTGTGGTGTTTATACCTATGTATATGTGCGTGTGCGTTAGTGATTTTTCTTTTGTGTATATATGTATATGGTTTTTTTATTTTTGAGTCTTTACCTTGCTTGCTCGTCCATCTATGCTTCTAATTCATAATTGGTATCTATTTTGTTGCGTATTTTGTTTGATATCACATGCTTAGTATCTTATTTTTTAAATTGGTATCATTTTTTTGTCGCATCATAGTTGGTATCGATTAATATATGTGTGGATTAGTTATTTTATTATTTCCCATATGCCTTAATGTTCTTATCACCTTATGCACCATCATGTTTACTTGCCTTCTCATATTTATATCCCTTATATAGTTTTTAGGGGGAGAAATGGTACTTAGTTAAATTGGGGGAGAAATGAGTATTTAATTAATTCTATCACCTTTGTCTATTCCTGAACAAAAAGGGGGAGAAGTGGTATCTAAACCTTTAGTTTAGGAGATTGAAATTAGGGGGAGACATCTTTCTAAGTAGGTCATTGTTAGATAAAAATGGGAGAATTAATTTAGGGGGAGTATTTATTTTCATTGCATTAAATATTTTGATATTCCCTATGCATTTAATGTTTTGATTAAGTGTGCAGGAATTTTTCTACCGGAAAATTTATCTCGGCAAAGCTATTCATCATTGGATTTTAAGTCAAGATTTTTATTTTTATTTTTGAGTGGGATGTTTTTTAGTCTAGTTGAGCTTGACGGCCCTTCAGGATTTTTTGTTTGTTTTGTCCTGGAATAGCCAAAGTGGAAGATTTGTAAGGATACAATTTTCCAAGAGTCTTATATAGTGTTGGCTCAATTTGGACAAAAACATTTGACTCATAGGATAGTGTTCTTGTTTATCCTTCAAGCTTATGGCATGTAAAGTTGAAGCCGTAGCGGCCAGCATTTCGAGTAGATATCATCCTCGCCGAGTTTCAAGTTCCTCGTGTTGCGTCCTCAACAATTCATCATATTTTAAATCTCCAATAAGGTATGAATGCCATATATATATATATATATATATATATATATATATATATATATATATATATATATATATATATATATATATATATATATATATATATATATATATATATTGTAAAGACTTGGAAAAAATCTTAATGGGTGTAATTTTCATTTAAAATGAATTTTATATTTCAGAAATTTATTTTATAACTTGGTATAAAGTTTTATGGGCTTAAAATGAAAAATGAACTTTCTTTTTTTCCGTTCGAATGAGAATTTGTTCGAATTTGCCAACGAATTCCCTATATGTACATTGGTTTGTCGTTAGAAGTCTCGTTCTAACGAGTTCGTTCGAAAGAATTTTTCCAACGAGAATTCTAACTAATTTTACCAAAAATCTCATTCGAACATTGTCGCTCAAACGATCTGAAAATGTCGTTCGAACGAGAATTCTGGCTGGAACAGTTTTTGGCAGTTTTTTCCTATTTTCCCACTTTGTCCCCACTACTTTTTGACAGTTTTTAACCACTTTGAGACAACATTTTTGCGAAGACTTTTCACCTGATTTTGAGAGCTTTTGAGAGAGAAAATTAATGTTTAGAAAATTCCCTTTTGTGTGTTTAATTTAGATGGCCTAAATTTTTCCAAAACACAAAACTATACACCCATTTGTTTTAGTTTAAGATTCCAAGTTCTTCAGATATATATATATCTTGCTTTGAGTTTGTTTGGCACCGGGTTCTACTCTACCATTTGAAGAGTTGTTTGGGTTTACTTGTACATCCCTTAAAGAAGAAGACTTATTTGTTGTTGAGGCATTCCCACTCGGAGAAAGGCTTCGGATGCGGATTGACGGTTGTCCAAAAGCTTTATTGAAGGACTTCAAGGTTCTTGTGGAGTCCGGGATTGTCGGCTAAGCATAGGTTGGTACAAGAAGACGCGTCAGGGGCTTGAAGTAGTCGAGTCGAGTTGTGTAAGTCATCTGTCTTGTATTTGTAAAACTCCGTACTTAGTGGACTTAAGGCTAGGGGTCGTCCGAGGTTTTTCCTGTTTTGGGTTTTCCTCGTACATCACGGTGTAGTGTGATTTATTTCTCTTTGTCTTGCAAAATCACCTTAGAATGCATGCTTAGGTAATTCAAGATAAAATTGGGTTTTGTCACACTAAAGTTTTATTTGGTGCTAAAATTAGTCTGGGTGAAATTTTAGATTAATTTAATTCAAGTCAAGATAATTTAATTCGGTAAAATTTGGTTTGGCCTAATTTGGAAAAAATGAATTAATTTGTGTAGGCAAATTTTAGGACTTGAATTGAGTTAATTTGTTTAAGTGAATATTTCTTAGTTGTTTAATTTAATGTCACTTTTAGTTTAGTTTAATTTTAATTTGTAAGTTGTTTATGTGTTTGAACCATCATATTCCGCACTTAAAGGAAATTCATATTTAAAATTTTAAAATTGGGGGTTCCTATCGTTTACAAATTGAATATACAATGATTAGAAAATATAATGGTATTACTTCTAGAAATGCCATAGGTGGGAAAATTAATTATGTTTATACAATCATTTCTTTATAACATGTCAATGACGATTATATGATCTATGTACATGTCAATAACAATTATATGATTTATATAGGTCCACTTTAGGATTTGAAAAATTCATTTTTTTCCTCCACAACTATGTTGCGGTTTTAGATCCAGTCCAAAAGGTTTCTTGGGAAGTTTTAGAAATATTAATTAAGCCAACAAAATTTTTATAAACCAATTTTAATTATGCAAAATTAATTTTGAAAAGTTTTAAATTCTCAAAAATTATTAAAAATGATTTCAGACACACCAAATGCAATATGCATTCAATGTGTTCCTATAGTGTGTTGTTTACCACCTTTCGCCTTTAAATCCATGATTGGGATTACTGGACTTGTACTTAATGCTTCACTTTATTATACCTTGAAGAAGGGAGGCTCAATTCTATCTAGAAAACATTTTGTCTTCATTCCAAACTAGTTAAAACTCCTATACGACACAAACTCCTAATAAGACAACCATATAGTGTGTTTCAGATAGAGCATGTAAGCTCTCCCATGTCCTGCCAAATCTGGTCCATCGATGGTATCGAGTAACCTCATAATTATTACAATATCAACCATAATCACATAAAAAAATAAAAAAAATACACGGTGCATTAAAATTAGCTTCTTCTGGAAGGCATCATTAGTTTTTAATTAACCTCTGATTTTCTTGATCTTTTATTAAACACTTAATGGGGCATTTTATCTCTAGGTGAGGAGGTTTATCTTTAAGCACCTCCTACTCACCCCCCACCGGTAGAGAAAGTTATTGTATAATCAAGAAGTTCTTGTATGAAATAACTCAAATTGACACGTTATAAATCGAAACATCTTTTGACCACCACATCATAAATCAAAACACTTTTTGTCGATACATTAAATATCAAAGCACCTTTTTTCGCGCTTGTCAGTCAACTGTTTGTGTATCTCTAGCATTTAATGCTGAATCTACATCATCTTCCATGTTATTCCCTGTTGACATGTGGTGCCTTGGGGTACACTTTGGACTGCTTTGGTTCATACAGTAATCATATTCCCCCTAATTTTCAAAATACTCTTTTGGTAATGTACCATCGAAAAACCTTAACGACTATTTCTCTCAACACTTTAAATAACCCTTCATCTCTATATTTCAAAACCTTTTACACCTTCCACAATTAGTGAGTTCAGAGATTTTCAAATTTAGAGATAAAAAGTGTCAATTGTTGCTTGAAACCTTCATCAAAGCCTGTTTTGATCTCATATTTATCGATCGTTTTCTACCAGCGTTATTTCTATACCCTTTTTGTAGAGTTTCTACCATCAAAACCCCTTTAAACTAACACGATTTCCTTATCAAACATGGCCGTCGAGTTTTCCAGAAAGGCTGTGATGGTAAAGTTGGTGGAGAGTTAAGAGTTGTATGGATTTTAGCAATGTGATCCATATTTTAGGGAGGCTGATGAGTTTTATGATATGGCCAAGATATTTTTGATGATTGTTCAAGGTGTTGGTGAGCTTTCACTAATGGATAAGGACCTCTGACAACACTCAAGTGGGGTATATTTCTTCCTATGGCATCCTAAGGTTTTGGCTTAATCCTGGGAGTTTTTTTACTCCCATGTATCGTTTGAGGGAGAAAGTTGTTCCCCATATGGATTTGTAGCTTGATCGGGACATATTTATGATAAATATAAGGCTACTCTGATCAAGGATGGTCTGGCTCATTCAACTCACCAGTTTGGGGAATTTACCTTATCCAAGAATAACCTAACGCTTTAACTATTGATTTCACAATGGAGTGAGGTTTCTCACACTTTTTTGATAGCTTACGGGAATTTACAATTACTATGGAAGATGTATATAAGTTGTTTGGTCTAGTTACTTATAGTTCCCTCCCATACGATAACACCCATATAGAGAATGTTAAGTCTATCAATCGAGTTGATCTGGACAAGATAGTTCACAAATCAATTAGTGATTCAACCAAGGACACTTTTGGTCAATTCATCAAGTATTTTTACAAGCCTAGTGTCAAGATCACCCAAGAGCATAAAACCCATGGTGTTGTACCACACACACCTTTTAGCCTAGGTTATGGCCATCATTTAGAGTTAGCTGCCTATATTTTTGGTTTGTTATCTTGTGTTTTCATTCCTGGCAAACCAAATGATCAAACACATCGTAACCTGGTGAAGAATTCTATTAGGATGGGTCATGGAGTCTACATTCCACTTGCTGCGATTGCTTTTGAGTTTTTATACACTTGTCTAGGTAGAACTCACTTTGACATGCAACGTTTCATTGGTCGTCATGATGTTTCTAGATTTTCCAATACCATCCTTTTGATGGGGTTCTTCCATTCCAGGTTCACCGCTCTTACTCCAAAATATCAACCGATTAGGCTCTTACCTCTGAGACATCCACACATAATGCACTAGAATAAAAAAATAAAGTAATTAGGTATTTTGTGGTTATTAATGAGTATGAATTTTTTTTTATCGTCCCTATGCTAGAGAGACTAACTCCCAAACCTTATCTTTGTTTAAACCAGAAGCTTCAATAGTGCAGCTTCTTTGGGGGGAGCAGGATATTAAAGATGATCTATCTTTGACTATTGTCCTTGTAATAAAACCTAGTCGTCTTCACACCCATTCAAAATGGTTTGTTGATACTGATGCATATAGCCCTCATCAATGTGCTAAATCATTTGGATACGACCAAGGGTTGATTAGACAATTTGCATTATCCACAAAGTTAATGAGGCTTTTTGATATGATTGCCTTGACTTTAATCACCGCAATGTGGTCATTTTATGTAAAGAGAATCGTGATTTCTAGGTCATCCTTATAGAAAATATAATACATGATGTGTCTTTTTGCTGATTTTACCACTATTAGATGATGTACCTCAAAATATTTAAGGAATTTGTTCCAACAAAGCCTAGATATCTTGGTGTGGAGCGGTATAGGCCTTTAGAAATTGGTCAAAAAAATAGATCCACTATTGTTTTGGAATGTCCTAAAATTTTAATGAAGAAGACTCTTCTAAAAGATATCCCTCCTTTAGCGCCAACTATTGATGTTCTTCAGGAGCCCAAAAAGGAAAAAAAGAGAGGTGCCAATATAGCTAGTGGGGCAAAAATAAAAGCTTTATTTGTTACAGGTTCTTCAAAAAGGGAAGCTACCTATATGGACCACACTAAGTACAAGGCAACCATAGGTTCTTCCAACTTTGGTGGTGATCCTCTGGAGTCTTTTCCTCTAACAAATCTAGTTCTAGACGATAAGGTAGCTAATTTAGTGTGTGATGTTATTTCCATAATCAAATCTTGACCTGTTACTTTGAATGATGCATTAGCTGGTTTAGAGAGGAAACACCCATCTGATGATTTTTTTTCCTTAGGTTTCTAAGAGGAAGGTTTCTCACTTAGAGAAGGTGGAGCAAGTGCTTCCAGCTGTTGTTTCTCATCAGCATAAAAAGATGTTGGTGAAAAATCATACTATAAAACACGTGATTCCAACTACCATGCCATTAGATTTTTTAGAGCAACCTCTGAAAATCAGCCTAAATGATGATGTGGTGGATTTTTCCACCCTAGTTCGTCCATTTGTGCCTTGTCCTCAAACAACATGAAACAATAATGTTCGTACTCCTAGCGAACTCCATTGGGTGTCCTTTTGCAAATGCCCCACCAGATCTCTCCCAAATTTACTCTGTTGTTGATCTCATACCCCTACATACTGATGTCTCTAGGGTTGTGGTAGTGGCTAGTAATTATGTAACATGTAAGACATCATTGTAGTGACTGTTTAGATAACAATGGCAACAAGATCTGTTACGAATGCTACCGGTGTGCCTTTTATAGCTATGGCTGCTGCTCCTACTGTGGGTTCATTAATAAACTAATAGCCCATCGCTAAACTTAAGTATCTATTTTATATATTCACAATATAATCACACGAAGGCAACAACCTTCGGGGAAACTCTTGTACCTCTATTTGTAAATCCGTAGGAGTACCTCACCTAACAGACAAAAGAACATCAATACACATATATGAGAATTGTGGGATCAATATGAAATCACGCCACTGGGTAGTCATATACCAAAACTCAACCGATGGATCGAATCATCAACCTCTCTCATCATGAAGTCTAGATCGATTGGATGTATAATCAAAATATAAGACCTCTACAGCATCCTGCATTAATAGCTAGGTGTGTGGTACACGGTCACAACCTCAAAAGCAACCCAGACCAATAAATTCACCATGAGTAACAATATTTTCACAAAAATTGTATATATATATATATATATATATATATGTGTGTGTGTGTGTGTGTGTGTGTGTATATATATATGATAAAAGAAATGGTATCACCAAATCAATGTAGTAAGCAAGCTCAAACCAACACAACAATAGAGTATGAACAAATTTAAAAGTTTAGAGGGAGATGAGGCGAAGAGGAAGATAACACAGAATATAAGTTGTTCAGCTTGGCCTACGTCCACTGTGTGAGTGTGTGTAACATCCACTAAATATCGGCTCAAATGGCCTTGGTATACTAACACTTAAGCTTTCTCTCTTTATGCAGTGGTTTTAATAGAGTTTTAGCAGTGTTGTGAATTTGGGATCCTTTACAAAGATGTAGAAGACAAGTATTTATATGTCTAGGGTGGTGTCATACGCACCTTAGGCATGCAGGAGGCATGTACAATATCAAGTGCTCAATTCTATGTTTCCATCTGTCATTTGTGCATGTAAGTAATGATTGAGAAACATTCTTCGCATGTGGGGAAGATGTTGTTCTAACAGTTTTGTCCACATGGGGCTCGCAGCCCACGTGCACTCTCCCATGCATGCTCCATTCCATGATCCCTATTAGATTTCAAATGTACCCTATTGGGATGAGGTGTCGACCTGGATGAGTATGAGACCACTAATGATCACGTGCTGATAATTGGCAAGTGTAGTATCGACTGACTTGCGTTAGGACGAGACAAGAGTATGAAAAAGCTGATGAGGTGGTCACGAATCCTTGAGATGGATGAGATGGGTGATTAGGCCTGCCAAGGTGGCCTATAGTCTTGTCCAGGTACTAGATGAGACTGATACTGTCATGGTAGGAAGGCTCGAGAGATCACATCTTGTGAGGTCAGCTTGAGTCGAGTGTGGCTTGAGACGAGATGAGGAATCATATTGGTATATCAATCACCCCGTAGCCCTTAGCCTTCTGTGTAGATAGAAGACTGAGGGGTAAAAATGTCAAGTTTCACCTGATGAATGGATGTCTCTGGCTTGTCAGATGCTGATGTACTGACGTGTATGAGAGAATGACACTTGTCATTTGATCCCTGGCTTTGCCTATTCCCCATTTAGTGGAGACCCTATGTGTGCGCTTTGGAAGTTATGCCTTAATAATGGGCACAACGAAAGTTGAACCCCATCATTATTGGGGTTTAAAATTGTAAAAATCAAAAGCTTCAGCTTCTCTCTCCTCCTTTGCGTGCATTTTTTTCTCTCTCTAAGTTTCCAGTTTCAGAGTTCTCCTCATTCTCCATTACTCAAGCATTTTCCAGTGACTTTTCTAAGTCTTTAGTGGTTGTCATCCCCTCAATCCTTCTAGGTATTCTATTTCTCCTTTCCTTGTTGGCTTTCTATTTGTTTTTTGCCATTTCACTTTGTATTTTTCTTTTTTGGCGATTTCCTTAGTTTTTCGATGACTATTTTGGCTGGTTATGGGGTTGTTAACATATGTGGTTTTAGGGTTCTTAGGTGTCCCTAGGGTTCTTCCACCATTTTCAAGGCCTGTTGTTTCTCTTACACCTTTTCCAGTTAAACTCCGGCCAACTTTCGATCTTTTTCTCCAGTTAGACGTAATTATGTTCTTGAGTTTGTTCTTAGTGAAAGATGTTCATATTCCAAGTTTCAATCCTTTGGTCAGACCCCAGTCAACACCCTAACTATTTACCCTTTTTATTATTTTCACCATCCAAGTTGAAGGTCGTCCCTTGAATGTTGAGGAAGTTGTATGAGATAGCCGAGGATTTCTTACTCTCAAAGAGAGGTACTTTAGGGAGATCAGAAAGTACGAGGTCGAGGATGCTGCCGAGAATATGGTCGAGGATTTTCCTCTTTGTCCTATCTACACCATACCTCTTGCAACCATTCGTCCTCCTATCATAGAGCTCAGTGACTCCTTATCTGAGTCGACTACCGAGAGTGTTGATTCTTAAAGATTCTTCAAGAGCCACGTCCTCAAACCAAGTTGAGCCATTAAATCAAGCCGAGTCATCAAATCAAGTTGAGACTTCTCTAAGGTCAATTTCTTTCATTCAAATTCTTTTACCTCATGATGAGATGAGAATGGGTGTTGCAATTCCACCCCTATAGATGTTATTCCTCTCTCCGTTGTTTCAGGGCAACACTTTACAGAAACTGCTCATGCCTAACATGTCTTCCCCCTGGTGTTGTCCCATTTTCAGGCCAAAATGATGATGAAGATGCAACCGAGGGCATATTTGACACTTCTTATGCTGAATTCTATGTCAGTACAGTAACTAAAGTTGACCTCCTGTTGTGGATACATCTTTATGGCATTGGACCCTCCATTACTATGAGAGTACCCTCGACGGATGAGAGACAATTCCAAGGATGAGAGGGTGAGGTTTGTGTTTATGAACAAATGTATAAGGTCATCTTTAGGCTACCTATTCATCCGGCTCTACGATCTATTATGTCCAGTCTAGGTCTTGTCCCTGCCCAACTTTCACCTAATGCTTAGAGAGTTATCCTTGTGTTTTTTTCTCTGTGGAAGGTAGTCCACCATACAGACCTTCCAATTAGCATCTTCAGAGGATGTTACACTGTCTCTTCCCTAAGAACTCAACCTGGCTACTATCATCTTGTATCTAGGATGTCTAAAAAGAAAGCTCTAGTAGTTACCTAAACTTCCAATCATAATTGTAAACCTCATTACTTTGTTATCTTGGGAGCCTGGGAATTCGCTCCTGAAGTCTCTTGCAGTGCCTTTGAGCCTCGAGTTCCCCAACGATGGGCAAAAGCCCCAATATAGAATAAATTGGATTCGTGCTTAATCATTGAAGCTACCAAAAGGTTAGGAAGCAAGGCGAGGGAAGGGGTCTCATATAATTCGAGCAGCTAATGACCCCGTATTTCTTAGAGGTGATCAGTATGGGGGTGGACCCCTATCTAAGTTATGTAAGTGTTAATATAATTTTTTCTAACTTTTATGTCATATTTCATCTATCTGACCTTATGATCTCATTCTCTTCATTGCAGACCATCCACCCAACACTCCAGAGGCTGTGTGGAAGATGTCAACTGCAAGCTTAGAAAATTTACATAAGAAGGTAATCAAGACGACGACCCTTGTGCTTCAGACCAAGAAATCCACAACTACCAACCCTAGTCAGGCCGAGGTGTCAAAGAAACAAAAGGAAGGTCGGGAAAATCTCCCCACCTCCCATATAAACAAAAAGAGCAATGATGTCCCGTCCAAATTCGGGGCGAGTCGGGCCATCCCCATCTCCTTCTAGGATGCACTTTCTACACGCTTGGAGAATCTAAAAATCCGCCCCGACTCTGTCTTGGGAAGTAAGGATAAAGCCATTGAGTTCCTTGCCTATAATACCTCAGAGTTCGATAGCAGGTTTTTAGAAGCCGCCAACATCTCTCTGATGAAGGACTCCGTCCTTCACATAGCCGTCCAAGAAGGTCTTTGTGTCATTTTCATACTTTTATCATATTTATAAGGTGGTCTCGTACTTATATACCTTGTCTTATATAGACTACTATCTGCCTTGAAAAACTCCACTAATGGATCGAGAAAGAGGTCCCTGAGATTCATAAAGCTCGTCGGGGGCCATCAGAAATGATGAGAGTCAGAGAATTCGCATCTCAGAGTTGGAGACTGAGATTTAAAACTTGAATAATTAGTATACTGAAGCTATCAGCAACTTGAACACTAGCCATACTGAAGCTATCAAGTCCTTCAACAACTAATATGAAATCAAGATTCCAGGGTAGGTAAAAGAATCCATTGATAGTAAGATCTCGAAGGGCCAAAAATAAGTTGTGGAGGTCTTCAAATCCTCGAAGGAGGTCTTGGGCTACAGTGTGCAGTACCTTACAAGATAAGATCATACTGGCTGCCTCTGGGCAACAATGAAGTTCCCTGAGATCGCCCACCTGTCAGAGCAGCTGAAGACCTTTAGTTTGGATGACTCATTGGCAATGATAGCTCTGAGTCAGATTGAAGAGTCGGTGGAACACGAGCCCATAGATCATAATACTTATCAGGCAGATAAAACCGAGCATGTCGGTGATGCTGAGGCCAATAGCACTATTGCTGGGGATGGGTCGACTTCTGAAGAGATCGAGAATTTGAATACTGAAGAGACGAGCCCTAACGCATAGATCTTTTTAGTCTTTACATTTTTTGGGCGGCCGCCTGTGGCCCAATGTCCCTCATGGTTGTAAATAAATTCAAACACTTTTGATCTATTTTTATATTTTATGGAAACATCATAACTCTTCTCTCTGAACTCTTTGCAATGGTCTTTTGAATGAGAATGATCTTGCTATTTGTTGTCATATTCTGAATGGATGAATGGTATTTCTTCCCATATTTATGAGTTGTCCTTATTTGCTTATATGTTCACCTTTTGATGTTTAATTAAGTAACCACAATTAAAATAACTTATAATCTTGAGATCACCAATTAATCAATTAATGCACATATCGTCCTGTCCTTAATCGAGATAAGTATAAGTGATTCTAAGACAAGATAAATATAAATGGCTAATTTGAATTCACCAAATTATCACAAGTCCTCTCTCATCGTTTTGAGAGTGTATGGATTAGAGCTATCTCGTTCATGTACTGCCGTCTCGGCCGAGAAAGTTTTTCCACCAAATTATTGATGTTATACATGAACCATGTGACACCCCGCCTATTTTAATCACGATTGATCAATCCTTTATCAAAATATAACAGGACTCTCAAAATGGATTATTCTCAGCATCACTGTCGAAAACCAATTTAATTACTAATAACCTATTAGTTCCGACGCCAAATTTTAAACTTACTAATCTTTTTAACTTAACACACAAATAATCCATCCACATAATAATGTAAACATCAACTGAAATAAATGAATAATAATTGATAACTCTCGGTAAAGCATTGATACGACCATATCGAATCAGCGTAAATAAAAATGTCAAAAATAAAATAAATGACAACAGTTGGGCAACATGCCCGAATATGACTCACAATACTGCTTATCTAGATCACAAGGAGAGAAGAGTTTACACAATTCCTACTAGCATCCACAGCTACTGCAGCAACATCCGACTTGAAGGAATTTTCATCCAGGCGTCCCTGTGTCTGGACACTTAAAAGGTTTGTAAGAAAAAATAGTTGCAAGTGGGTCAGAGCCCAAAACGTTTTTAAAAATATTTAGCAAGTGTTTAAAATGCTTTAATATTTAAAATATGATATTCTCCATATATAAACTGGTGTCACGCTCACATGAGATATCCCTCACCTCTCATCTAACAGTGCGCACCTAACGCATGTATTGTAAACACCCTAGTTACGCTACCCAACCTAACTAGCATCTCCCAAAACCTCTAAGTCACCAAACGTTATCTCATACCCCGCGTATATAATATTCTAAGCTTTCGCACAAGCTTATGCATTATAATTCTCACTTATAATTTATCCGTTTATGATAAATAACTTTCACTAGTTATTATACACTATTCACATTTTAGTGTAATTAATCCTGTATATAATTTTCTCATCTTATATATGTATATCACATTTTTATTTCGGATTTTATTTCCCTATATGCCACAATTTATTTCTCACTTTATTCTTTATTTTGTCCATATATATATATATATATATATATATATATATATATATATATATATATATATATATATATATATATATATATATATATACACCATACACATCAAGTATATCCATGCTTATATATCACACACTATATAAGTATAAAAACATAACACAAACGTATGGGAAGCAGTCGTAGTTCCTCACCTGAAAGTGAGACAAATCATACCCAAGACGTCTCACCCATAATAAAGTGCCACACTGCATAAAAACTGGACGCTATGACCTAGGGACTATACTCTCCCTGCATTCACTAGCCAGGGGATTCACCCACATCGCGCAACTTCCCATGATAGCACTAAAGGGGTATGTTCGTCACAAATATATCATTCACACACAGTTATATTTATAATCATATCATATATACTATCTCTATACCCGTATGTCTGTATATATATATATATATATATCATCATCATCATCATCATCAAATCTGGCTATCCCTGCCTATCTCACTGGCATTAGCCTATAATCCGGAATATACCAATTCATATTAATTCATAAGTATACACACAACTTATTTTAATCCCATAAGTAGTCCCTCACTTATGATACCATTATGGCATAATTATATTCCCGAATATTAGCTTATCACGTCTAGTTAGTATTCTAGTTTCATCCTACTCACACATTCGGATTTCACTCATATACTATTGGCATATACAGTCTACATGCATAAATGTATATATACCCACGGAAATAATTTTCCCGAGTGTCATTCATCCCAAACACTCCTACAATTCATAACCTGGATCTTATTCCCGCTACCACGAGATTTATAAACCACTCATTAAATCTTTTAGGGGCCCTCACCCTCTATTTTGGGTCCCCTATTATTTATCTCCAAAAGTAATTCTTCTCCAATCCTTTTTGTCCATGAAAAATATCTCAAAATTTACTGTAAAAAAGGAACTGAATCGATGACCCAAAAACAAACCGGTCCGGTGCTTCAATAAATGAATCGATTCGTCCTTCTCAGTTCTTATTCCTACGAGATTTACCCAAATCTCTATAACCCTTGGTTCTTGATCTCCAACATCATCAATCATCAATATACTCTTCTATACACTAGAATCTACCCAACAGACCAAATTTATTCATGGGATTCGTCAAGTTAATTAAGATTTAAACCTTATCCTTAAACCTGGAAAAATGAGGCACGACACGGCACGAAATTATAAGTTAATGGGTTTAATCTTATCGGGTTTGGGTCGTTAATGGGTCAACATGGTAGATCCGTTATCATAATGAATCGGGTTTGGGTTTGTACTCTTACACTATTAAACCCGTTTATATCCATTATTACCCGTTAGTGGTGGTCGTGTGACCCGAACTAATATTACACCCATTATATCCCGTTAGTAGGTAAACAAATATATATATATATATATATATAATCCCGAAGTTAATCTCAACCGTTAGATTAAAAAATTAGACATCAAATCCACCCATTTAAAATTTGATTTGAAAAAATTAATATAAATTAACTTTTTAAATTTTTGGAAAACAATTATCTTAATGAGTAATGGTTTACATAACGGGTTAATTATGACACGACCCATTAATATTATTGGGTCATGTTCGGGTTTAAATTTTTAAAATCGTTAAGCTAACGGGTCGTGTTCGGGTTAGGGTGATTTTACACGAAACTATTAAAACATGACACGAACACGACCCAACATGCCCCGTTGCCAGGCCTACCTATCTTAATTAAACCCTAGATTTTGTTCAACCCTTCTAATTTCTCACGAAAAATTATACCATTAACATGGATTTTAACCCAGATATTATATGGAGTTGTTATCACCTCAATTTACATGAAATCTTTTCCAAAAACCCATTTTGATTCCAGAATCCCAAACCTAAAATTCATATTGTTTTCACCCACTATAATATGAACAATAAGCACACATAAATAATTAAAGCAAGTTAAACACTTGCCTCGTTGGATAAATTCGACGACCTCATGCAGAAATCCGTTGGAGTTTGGCCTGAGTCCTCCTCTTTCTCCCTTTTCTTTCTTACTTTCTCTTTTTTCTTCTTTCTTTCTTTCCTCTTTCTCTCGGCTTATAAGAGAAGAAATAAGGGTTATCCCCTTAATAAACCCAAAATTGACTCGTATACACAAACTTGAGTCCCTACTCATCCAAAAATGTCCCCAGAACCCAAACACTACTCGCGAGTACTCTATTCTGACTAGGCCTGTAAATGGGTCAGATTCGGACTGAATCAGGCCAATCCAAATCTGAATCCGTTTATGTTAAACGGATTCGGATCCAATCCGATTATCCGACGGATTATCTGTTAGGGTTCTGAATCCGAATCCGTTAAGAATCTGTTAATCCGATCCGATCCGATTATAATATTATAAGTAACAATTATAAATTTCAAAATACACTATATATTATAAATAACTATTATAATATATATTTCAAAAAAATATTTAAATAACTATTATAATATATATTTCAAAAAAATATTTAAATAACTATTATAATATAAATTACTATTATAAATAAATACAATATATATTAATATAGGACTATTATAAATAACTATTAAAATATATATATTTAAAATATTAAGAAATTTCTAAATACAATATATATATATATTAATTAAAAATATTATATATATAGATATATATTAATCGTATCGGATTATTAACGGATCGGATCATATGAATCCAAATCCGCACCATTTAATAAATGGATAATCGGATAATCGAATTTCAAGCTTGATCCAAATCCGTGTAAATGGATCGGATTCGGATTCAGATTCAGATTCGGATAATACTCTGATTTATCGCAAAGGTTATAAACTCATATCCTATAGACCTAACTTACTTTGACTCCCAACGTTTGTTAGTTTCATGCGTGGGGTGTCTCGCAAGCAAAATCCAAACAAGGAACCCCCCCGATACACTACTACCTAAAGTAGTCGGTCATCGAAACTCCTCAGGTCCTTAGTCAATTGTATATAACTTCTCTATGGGTTTATCGATTTCAAATAAAAGTCTACTCATCTACTCTCTTGTTAAAGACAAGACGCTGGTTATAGTAGTCCATACTCTCTCATATACCACAAGTCAATCCACGTCGATAGTCACATCATGTTCGGACATGCCTAATGTAAATAACTCCGTGATAAAAATCAGACCCACGTGATGACATGTAAAAATATAGGTGTCCCAATACCCCTCGGTGAGTCTACGTAAATAACAGTGTTATAGGCTAAGTTTAGTAACCCTATTGCCCACACAATATTAATTGCTACAATAAATATGAGGTCCTCATGTAAATCATTATGCGCCTCATAAGTCCTTAGATAGAAAACATACCCTCATTCGCGGGTGGTGGTTGTTGAATTACTGCCTGATGGACGTGATATACACACCCATACTGACCCTGTTGCACGGGAGCTGTTGGAATGGGAGGTAACGCTAGCACCTGAGCTAGAGCTGGAAGAGAAGCTGGTGGAAACACGGGTACCTATGGCTCCTGTCGAGCATTTTGTTGCTGAGGGAGTTTGTCTTTATCAGGACAATCTTATCGTTTGTGGCCATACTTAACGCACACAAAACATTCTCCAGTAAACTTTCCACCATTTTGTCCCTATTGACCCCGACCCTGCTGGCCATTACCCCCTTTCCCTTGGCCCTGCTGAGCCTGCATCTGGCCCTGATGGCCCTGTTGTCCTTGCCCATTTCCTCTATACCCAAATCTAGAATCTCCAGATCGTAAACGCTTAGCATAATCCCATGTCTGGGAACCCTGATCACCCTGATGCTGATGACTCTGTCCTGGCTGAGTCCCACTAGAACTGTCCCCATTAGTCTTACCTTGTAGGCTTGACCCAAACCCCCGCTTGACACCCTGAGCATGTAAGCGGTTATCCTGGTAGTGAAGCATTGCAGCAATAAGAACATCTGCATAAGTACGTAGTGAAAGACTTCCCAGTAAATGCTGGCGAATCTTATAATTCAACCCATCAGTGAATATTTGAATTCTCCTCTCCTCAGTGGGTACATCTGCTGGTACCAAATTAGTTAGTCGCATAAATTCTTCCTCGTATTCTGCCACTGTTTTCTCTCCCTGTTTCAAATCAAGTAATTTCTTCCTCATCTCTGTATGGATGACAGAAGGAAAGTACTTCTGATCAAATCGTATCCAAAAGTCTTGGATAGTCACTGTGTCTCTCTCCTCGATAGTGGTCGTAGCCTCCCACCACTGCAAAGCTGCCCCTACTAGCTTGAATATGGCTAGTATTTGACGTTGAACTTTAGTACATTCGAGCATTCTCAAGTGCCTTTGGATATCTCTCTTCCATTGGCTAGCAATCACGACATCTGATCCTCCCTGAAACTCAGGAGGGTGTGCCTTCTGAAAGGCATCCCTCACTCATTACCATGCAGTAGGAAACACTTTCCCTTGCGCGGGTGGCACAACTGGTACCTGTGTTGGAGCCTACTGAACAGCAGCTAGAGCTGCATTGACTGCCTGAGCGACAATTGTAGCAACTTCGGCCGCAGTCATTATACCCTGAGCTGGGGCGGGCTGAGGTGCACGTCAAACGAGAGTATACTATCAGTATTTAATATAACAGAGTAGCTGAAGAACTTAAGCGTAACCAGAAAAGCAATAATC
The DNA here is from genome assembly GCA_949130495.1 of Sambucus nigra. Taxonomy (NCBI): domain Eukaryota; kingdom Viridiplantae; phylum Streptophyta; class Magnoliopsida; order Dipsacales; family Adoxaceae; genus Sambucus; species Sambucus nigra. Next base: position 521,335,387 of record OX422218.1, read on the forward strand.
CTACTCATAGGGCTCTACATCAAAGAACGCTAAGCTGAAAACACAATAAGCCATACAGACCCTAAAGAACACTAGAACCTGATGCTCTGATACCACCTGTAACACCCCGCCTAATTAAATATCGGGTGGCCAGTCCCATACCAAATTAAAATAGAATATACAGTTGGCTCATTCTTAGAATCACTGTCAAAAACATTAACTAATCACTCAATACCCAATTAAGGTGGTGTTAAAAACTTTTCAAATTTTAAATCAACAAAATCATTTTTAGTTTACGAATAACACTACACATTTTATTCTATCACAATAACAACTGAACACATAACTCAAAAGAATTTAAATGCAATTGGAATAAACATTCCCAAATAATAATCCAATACAGTAATCCCAACAATAATAAAAGTATTAAAATGACACGAGTGCAAGACTATTTGACTCAGATAGAAAGGAGATAATTGAATTCCTGTGGGAGACATGCCCTAAATAAAAGAACACTATGAATCAAATGAAGATAGGCATCTAAGAAATACTCCATATCTCCATAGCTTGTCATAATCCTCTAAGGTTGGTGTCCCTGATGCTGGACACCTGATATAGAAGGTACAATAGAAAAGAGAATATGCAAGGAAACGGGTCAGAGCCCGATGTAAAAATAATTTTGAAAACAGCAAGTATTTAACAAGTGCAATAAAGCATTTATTATGTACATGTTTGTATCCAGACTCTCACTTGATATTCTCACCTCTCATCTAGAGTGCACGCTTAACGTTTCCTATTAACCTCCTAGTTAATAGTTCCTCCTAACTAATTTCCATAATATGATTCTATCCCATATCATAACCCCGTATGTCCCAAACCATACGTAGTATAATCATTCATATACGTTTCTCATTAATATGAATTAAGCTTTTCAAATCTATAAGAATAAATATTCATTAACTTAATTCAATTCGTTTTCTCTATTCACCGTCATCTACAATTATCACACAGTAGATTAATCTAACCACTCTATATACATTCCTTTAATTCATTATATATATAAACATATATAATATGGCACCCTGAGACACATCTGTGGTGCATGCATTACTCTGCTATCACGTCCCAGTATCGTTGGTCGCCGAATAGGGGACTAAAGGTTTGGTAAGGATTCCTCGAACCACAAATAACAACACAAAAATTGGAGGCGAACATAGTTCTCATACCCACGGGTCACGTACATACATACGTTCCCATAGCCAGCGGACTTATCAACTCCCCGATAAGTCTATCATAGACCTATGTTCTCGAGCAACAAATCAAAAATCCCATGGATTCATCAGGATATGACTGCCCTCACGCGCAAACCTCCTGTCGATAGCAAGTAATCTAGGTATGTCATACATATAAATCATCAATTAATCAAATAGGCATTATCATTTACCTATAGATATAGTATCAAAGAGGTAATCACACTACCATAAGATAATTCCCATACGTAGCATTATATCTCTTAAATCCTACGTATTATTATGACTTTACTTCTTTAATTTAATTATTCCAGAGTCTCACTCATTACTCAAGGTTTAAATAGGTTTTCCTCAATATATTTATTCAGTAAGACATCACTAATATCCTACTGGTCCATATCATCTTATCTCCCGAATTACTACGAATTAAACTCTCCTTTAATTAGAGTTATAACCGATAGTTTCTAATCTCTTATAAACACATCTTCTATCACTTAAGATTAAACCCTCTTGTAAACCTAAGGCTGCTCAGGTGATTTATTAAATTTCCCCTACTAGATCTATCCTTAATCCTCATGTATACAAATTAGAATCCAACACATGAATCTAGCAACCGAAATTTCTTTCAATTTAATTATCATAATTCTCATCAATTAAATCCCAATCACATTAATTCGGTTCTTATCTAGGGCTTACTGATCTTCCCTATGTCCCATTATATCCAATTAATAATCACCAAAGATTTACAAAAGATTTGGGATAAGATCAAGAATTAAAAAGAAACAACATCATCAATTCTAGGGAGGCCAATCGATCGAAGTTAGGGGGTCGATCGATCGATCGCCCAGATATCAGCCCAGATTCTGCAATTCTTATACTACGAGTTTCATAACTTTTGATCATTCAAACCTTCATATTAACAACCCAAATTCCTTATAATCCTTATTAAATGATATAGCAACATAGGTAAATGATTTCTAATTCACTAAACATCCTAGAATCATCAAGAGTTTGAATTAAAAGCATATATTTATCCTATTTTTCCAGAAAATTATATATATGATATCTTCAAGAACAAACCAATGATTCTCAGAATTTATTCAACAAATTGATGATTATTTCGTGGATTACTATCTACCTACAACATGAGTTTGATTCCTATATATTTCCATTTTCCATAAATCAATGAACAACTCTATCTTTATCTTCCAAACATGTAAATCTCATTTTTTTTAATAACTATCCTAACATGGACAATATACTAACTGGATTGCAATTATCAAATAACTTGCCTCTAATGAAGATCTGATCCTTTGGGGATGTGTACCACTGATGTTTCTCCCCTTCTCCAGTCAACTTCCGGTGGTGGTTGGTGGTGGTGACCTTTGGCCCTTAGTTCTCCTCCTTTCCAAGCAATCTTCTCTTCTCCCAAGCACCCTTTCACTCTCTCTCAAAAGGTGACCTCTCAATTTTGTGTAGAAGAGAAAATGAACCTACGTACAACTAATATCCAAATATTTATAATAAGACAAAAATCCGAAATTACTATTCATCCCCCCTGTAAAAATGACAAAAATTCCCTTTTTGGGTGTCTTTTCATTTTCAAATGACCCAAGACCCAAAATCAACATCCAAATAGACTTTTCTGACTATTTCTACCCTTCCGGATGCAACGACGCACTCGAAATGACTATAAGGTTGATGTAAAAATAAGTTTCCTATTTAATTTAACACATTTGTCCCAACACGTCCCATACCGCATCTGACTAAAAATTCAAATTACTGAATTAATAACTCGCAGCAATATCAATAACATCACATTCATATATTACCTAAATATCTTTAAGTAATATACAGAATCATTCATTTTAATATCCACAATTCAGAAAAAATCCAAATGAATTAATTTAGAATAAAATCCAATTAATCCATTAAATTAAAATATAACACATTTTAAAAGTCATTAAAATTACGGGTTATTACAATGAATTGATACATACTATCTTGAACTATTCACAAAACAAAATAAGAGAGAACACTTGGAGAATTTATCATTCATAGATTTATGTTCATAAATTGTTACATAGACAAAAGAAATTATTACAAAACTTCTACTGGTAATATTTTTTGAGATGATCGGCATTCCATGGGTTGGAGAATCGCTCTCCTTCCAAGTTCTCCAACCGATACATACCTGGAACCATCTCTTCAATCACTTGTTAGGGACCACGCTAGTTAGGATGAAGTTTGTTGGGCTTCTGACAAGTCTTCTTTAAAATTAGGTCTCCTACTGCCAATGGTCGGGACTTCACTCTCTTATTATAGAATCTCGTCGTTCTCTATTTTATAGAATCTCGTCGTTCTCTGCTGATAGGCGACTTGACTAACCTCTGCATCTTCCCTTATCTATTTTATTAGGTGCAAATCCAGTCTGCATTCTATAATATTCTCCTTTGGGTCATATGTATGGACCCTATGAGTTGGGAGACCGATCTCTATCGGCACCATAACCTCGGAACCATAAACCAACATAAACGAGCTCTCCATCGTTGGAGTTCTCTCTATCGTCCTATAGGTCCATAGGACGGCGTGAACCTCTTCAGTCCATCTTCCTTTGGCATGTTCCAATTTTTACTTGATTCCATCAAGAATTTTTCTATTTATCACCTTTGTTTGCCCATTGTCCTGGGGTCGGTCGGGAGGTGAAAAGAACTGTTTAATGCCAACCCTCTCACAGTACTTCTCTAGGGATATTTCTTATACTGCTTCCCATTATCTGAGATTAAAGTTTTTAGCAGGCCATCTCTATAAATAATGTTCTTCCAAATAAATTAGAAGTCTTTGTTCTCTGTTATCATGATCATCACATCGGCCTCCACCCACTAAAAAAAATAATCGATAGCTACAATCAGGTATCGGTAATTACCCATAGCCCTTGGTAATGGTCTTACCAAGTTAATCCCCCAGACTACAAATGGCCAGGGGGAAATGATAGATATCAGAGGGTGGTGAGGTTGATGGGGAATGGTGGCAAACCATTGGCATTTGTCACATTTCTTCACGTATCCATCTGCGTACTTGGCCAGTACCAGCCACTAATACCCTTAAGTGACAATTCTCTTCGCCAATGATCTTCCTCCTATATGGATGGAGAAAGATCCTTCTTGCAAATCCTTCAAAATATATTCCACCTCGGTTAGATGGACACATCTGAGCAGAGGGAGTAGTAACCCTTTCTTGTATAGGACATCTCCTATGATGGAGAACTTCATCACTTTGCACCTTAACTTTTTCTTCTTGGATTTTGAATCGGGTAACTCCCCTTCTCTGATGTAATGGATGATAGTATCCATCCATGAGGCTCCAAGGTTCAAGTTCAAACAAAATTCCATAGCGTTCTCCTCTTCTCCAATGGTCGGTCAATATAGGATCTCCAGCGGCACCGACCTTCTGATCTCTGTCTTAGTGGCGATGGAGACTAATCTGGCCAAAGCATCGGCTCAGCAGTTATCTAGTCAATGGATCATTTTTAATTTCATCTCTCTAAATTGTTTCAATAATGCTTTTACCCTTCCAAGAAACTTGGCCATTCTATCATCCTTGGCCTCATATACTACCAATATTTGATTCCCCACTAATTTGGAGTCGCTATGAACTAAGAGCTAGACTATATTCAAGGCTCTAGCAAGGGAGAGTCTTTATATAAGGGACTCATACTCTGACTCATTATTTAAGGCCTTAAAATTAAACCTTAGATCATATTCAATATCGATCCCATCTAGGTCCAAAATAATCAATCCTGCTCCACTTTCTGCTTCGCATGGAGAGTCGTCAACAAACAAGTTCCATACAATACCCTCTTTGAAAAAAGTACCCTCTTCTAGGTACTGTTATTAAAAATATATATCTCTTCCTCATTCTCATTTACTTTACTTATTGTCATACTCGTCTCGACCTCAGATGGTGGGAGGCAAATTCTTCTCTCTGTCTCACAAGATAGAGTCTCAATCTCTTCTGTATCGGCCTCATCCCATGTGAATTTGGCTACAAAATTAACTGGGGCTTACCCCTTAATGGTCAATCTTGGCTGGTAAATAATATCAAATTCCCCCAACTTTATTGCCCAGGACATCAACCTACCTGATTTCTTAGGTTTATGGATGACCTGTCTGAGAGTTGAGTCAGTGAGGACGATTATAGTGTGTGCTTGATAGTACGAATTTATTTTCCTTGAGACATGAAATAAAGCATAGGCCAGTTTCTCCATCTTAGGATATCTTTTCTGGGCCTCCTAGAGGGCCTTACTATTGAAGTACATTAGCTTCTGCACACCATCCTCATCTCTGACAGTGGCAACACTGATGGTTGATTCTGATACAGCTTGATACAGATATAACTTCTCTCCCTAAACTGGTCTTGATAGCATCAGTGGAGAGTCGAGGTAGGTCTTCAACTCTTAAAAGGCCTTATCTCACTCTTCATTCCACTCAAAAACTTTCCTGAGTGCCTTTAATAAGGTAAGGCACTTGTCGATAACTCTAGATACAAAATTATTCAATGTAGCTATATGTTTAGTTAATCTCTGAACATATTTATCGTCGTTGGAGTCTTTATCTCCATAAGAGATTTGATTTTTAAGGGTTGGCCTCAATCCCCCGCTGATTCATAATAAAACCCAAAAAATTACCTGCCCCCACATCGAAGACACACTTGGAGGGGTTGAGTTTCATCCTGTACTCATTTGTGGTATCAAAAGTTTGCTCAAAGTTGGCCACACGAGTGTCGGCCTTGAGACTCTTTATCAGCATGTCATCGACATATACCTCCATGGTCTTCCCTTTATTCTCTTCAAACATCTTGTTTACCAATCTCTTTTATGTCACCTCGGCATTCTTCAGGTCGAAAGGCATAACATTATAATAGTAGGTCCCCTTGTCAATAATGAAAGATGTCTTCTTAACATCGGTCGGGTCCATGAATATCTTATTATAGCTTGAGTAGGCATCCATAAAAATCATTAATTCATGGTTGATAGTGGCATAAACCATCTGGTCAATCATCAATAGGGGAAAGCTGTCTTTGGGGTAGGTCTTGTTCAGGTCTATAAAATCAACGCACATCCTTCACTTGTCGTTGGCTTTGGAGATGATGAAAATATTTTCTAACCATTCAGGGTAAATAACTTCCTTGATGAAGTCGACATCTCTAATTTCTTCACCTCTTCTCTGATAACATCGCATTTTTCTCTGAACTACACTCTCCTTCTATGTTTGACCTGCTTTGCATCCTCGGCCACATTAAGCTTATGGCAGAGGACCTTAGGATCAATGCCAGTCATATCCTCATGGCTCCGAGAAAAAATGCTTTGTCTCTTCCTTGGCAATTTAATTAGCTCTTCTTTAATCTCTTTCTTCAGGGCCTTACTGATTAGGATAGTTTTTTTCGGCTCTTCCTTATTGAGAATGATGGATTCTACCTCCTCGACGGTTTTACCCTTCTTCAGTTTGGTCTCATCTTTGGAGTCAAGGGTATCAATGTTATAAGTTTTTATGTCCCTTTTATAAGACTCTTTATCCTTAGCCGAGTTGAATTAGCATTCGTGTGTCTCAATTTGGTCAGCCTAAACTTCCCCTACACCATATGGAGTCGAGAATTTAATCATCTGGTGAACTGCTAAGGGCACGACCTCAAACTCCTTGAGGGATACTCATATTAGAATTATATTATAGGCTGAGTAGATGTTCTCATCCATAATAAAGAAATTGATCTTATTTGTGACACATTTTGGCCAACTGCTCCCCATTCTAACTTCCATCTCGTAGATTCCCAAAGGTTGAACCTTCTCCCCACTGAAACTGATGAGAGGTTGGTGATACGGAACTAGCCTCTTCTTGCTCAGACCTAGACCCTTATAACAGTCCAAAAACATCACATCGATCGAGCTTTCACCATCGACCAATATCCTGGGAACTTCATACCCATGCACCAAGGTGGTGATCACTAAAGGGTCATCAAGTGGGGTTGAGATCCCCTTAAAATCCAACCTAGAGAAACCAACAATAATAGTATTCATATCAACATTTGTTCTCTTTACCTTCTTCGGTTCAACTGCTGCCGAATGTACTTCTTTGGGTTTTGGAGGAAGAGATTTGGCCTTTGCTACATGAGCTTTTTTGTTAGTAATTTCCTTTCCCCATCTAAAAGTCTTTTACAAATCATCTCAAATTCGAGAGAAATTATGTGAAGCTGACCTTTAGGATTGATAATTGGAGGTGGAAGGTCTAGGTCTGCTTCATCGTGATCGTTCAACTCATCGCCGTCTTGATTAGCTTGATCATCAAGCTTTCACTTATCATTCTTTTTCTTTTCGGTGTCGTCTCGGCCACCCTTTGAGCTGCTTTTATCCACATACTTTCTTAACTTGCCCGCTTTTAACATTTTCTCAATATCATCCTTGAGGGAAAAACATATGTCGATTGTATGATCGTGATCTTGGTGAAATTCACCCCACGGGTTTTTATTCCTATTTTGAGGATCCTCAGCTTCTCAGGCCATCTCGGGGACTAGTTATTCTTTATCTCATTCATAATATTCTCATAATTAACTGTTAAAGGGGTATAGTCAATGAATTTATAGTCCGCCACACTCATCTTATCACCTTATTCATTTTTCGGAACTTACCTCCACTACTTGCTCCCTTCTCGCCATCGCCCTTGGTAGCCATTGCCTCATCTGCACTCATAACCTTCCCGGTTGTAGCTAGTAGTTTGGCTATGGAGTTAGGAGGATCTTTGACTATATTCTAAGGGATCTTTCCTTTCTGTAACCCTCCCATCAGGGCGGTCATAGCAATGCTCTCTTCGTAGTCTTCAACCTCTAATTTCTCCTTGTTAAAGCGAGCTATGTACTCCCTCAGCCATTCATTCTTTCCCTACTTCACATACAGTAGGTATGTCGTCTTCTTTTGGGACATCATTTCGAAGTAAAAATTGTGTATGAACCTCTCTGCTAACTACATGAAATTATTTATTGAGTTTTTAGGAAGAGAGGTGAACCACACATGAGCGACTTTGGTAAGTTTACTAAAGAAGGCCCTACACCTCATCTCGTCCGAGATCGAGTAGATGTCAACAGTTGATTGATACATCTCCATATGGTGAATGGGATTAGTGCTCTCGTCATGCTTGGGTGTGACTATCGTCGGCTTGAATTTAGCCGGGGTTTGATACCTCGTGATCTTAACCCCTCTGTAAGGGGACTCGGCTCTTCAGTATATCCCATATCTTGTCCTTAGGTCACTGTATGGAATCACTCCAAGGCCTCTCGGTCGTGAGCAATATTGTCTCCATCCACTTCTCTGACGATTAGGACAACTAAAGGTTCTTTGGCTACTGTGCTATGTCGACTATTCACCTCTCGCTATTCATCATCTCGACCTTGAGGACGTCGACAGTCATAACATTTATCATTTCTTTTAGAACCACTAATGCTTCGAGATCTAGATAGGTTATTCCTCAAGTCATTTGTTGCTTAGACTAGCCTATCAAAGGCTTGACCTCTTCTTAGTCTGTTCAAAGTTAATTCCCTTGGTCCACACTCTCGGCTCAGCCTGCTATTATGTCCTCGACTGGGCGGAATTATTCGCACACTTTCTCCATAGATTTGATAAGGCTCCTAACATTCCCTGTTGTCCTTATCATTATATTAATCATCCCCATCATCAGGGAATTCCTGAACCTACCTCCCCAAGCATAAATGCCTAGGGTTGGCCACGTCTCTATGCCTTTGCTGAGGATGGAGATCTTTGTGTGGGGTATGGGGTGGTTCCCTGGCTGCTAGATCTAGAACACCTTCCCTAGCGACTGGAGTTATCATCTCATCTCTGGCACCGATAGGTCTAACCACCATGTTCTGGATAAATGCAACAAGAGTCACTTGAATCTTCCATTGGCTATCCGCTAAGGAGCGCAGAGCCACAGCTACCTCAACCTTGTTTGACTGAGGTAGGAGCTGACTGGAACTTGGGCCAATTCCCAGAGGCAAATCGGAGGCCATATCTTTGGTGAATTAGAGGAGCTGAAAATCTAAAGGAAAGTATGGGAGGCTCAACAAGAGATCTTTTAACGGTGATACAGGCCCACCTAAGCGGAGATGGATCGCCACCAGAGAATCCAGTGAGTTCAAGCTAATCAAAGATGAGGAAGAAGTTGTACTTCGTTCCCCATAAATGGTGTCACCAAATCAATGTAGTAAGCAAGCTAAACCATCACAACAATGGAGTATAAATAAATATAAAAGTTTAGAGGGAGATGAGTCGAAGAGGAAGATAACATAGAATATAAGTGGTTCAGCCTTTGAAGGGCCTACGTCCACTGTGTGAGTGTGTGTAACATCCACTAAATATCGGCTCAAATGGCCTTGGTATACTAACACTCAAGGTTTCTCTCTCTATGTAGTTTTTTAACCAGAGTTTCGTTTGTATTATGAATTTGGGATCCTTTACAATGATGTAGAAGACAGGTATATATATGTCTAGGGTGGTGTCATACGCACCCTAGGCATGCAGGAGGCATGTAAAATATCAAGTGTCCAATGTTATGTTTCCATCTATTATTTGTGCATGTAAATAATGATTAAGAAATATTCTTAACATGTGGGGAAGATGTTGTTGTAACGGTTTTGTCCACGTGGGACTCGTAGCCCACATGCACTCTCCTACGCGTGCTCCATTCCACGCACCCTATCAGATGTCAAACGTTCCCTGTTGGGATGAGGTGTCGACATGGCCTAATGTGATACCACTGATGTACCATTGGATCACGTGCTGGTAATTAGCTAGTGTAGTCTTAGCTAACTTGCGTCAGACCGAGATGAGAGTATGAACAAGCTAATCAGGTCTCAGCTCCGTGAAATGGACGAGATGAGTAGTTAGACCCGCCAAGGTGGCCTATTATCTCGCCCGATACTGGACGAGACTGAGACAGTCGTGGAGGGATGGCTCGAGAGATCACGTCTTGTGAGGTCAGCTGAGCGTGGCTTAAGCCAAGACGAGGTCTCATAAATTCACCATGAGTAGCAGTATGTTCATAAAAATCAAGTGTGTATATATATCCTGAGACGTATGTACATAAATATAGGATATCTCTCTCTCACGCATCTACTCGAACCAACTTAATCCCTAACTCCGGATTGTACTAGTTAAAAAAAGGTTCATTCTACTCAAAGAATATTTAAATCTATCTCATCATTATCCAGCGTAATTATCATCTTAAACTGCAAATTATGTGTATAAAGTTTCCCTAGAACAAATTCTATCAATAAAGCCCAAACAATAGAACTTCAGCAAAATTGTTGCTATCCGCCAATATCATTCGAACAAAATTCATTATCTCGCTCGAACGAGACAAAGATCTTGTTCAAATGAAATCACCCATGTCGTTAGAATGAGACAACAATCTCGTTCAAATGAGAAGTAAATTTTCTCCTTCGTCCCCAAAAACATGATTTCGACCCAAAAACTCCATTTATGAGTTTTTGGGTTCAAACAAGTAATCCAAACATCACCAAAATAAAAACTAAGTACAGGTTTATGATCCTGAATGATTTCTAACAATTATTTATGACCTAAAACATCAATTAAGGTTTAATCCTTTAAAGTTCACTTATTTAAACCTAGCTTATTTTCAACAAGCATTGAGTATAATTACTCTATAATATCAAATCCAAATATCAAGTTAACATAGGGATTCAACTTATAAATGAAATTAAATCTTAAACCACGAGTTTTAATCACAGATCCATATATCAAAAGCATTTTATTTAGATTTCTCCTCAAAATTACAAGTCTTAAATGTATAATTAATTAATATTAATCCTAATTAACCTAAAACACAACATGATTAAGACAAACATATTCAAATTCTAAACATAAGTTATAAATTCCCATAATTAAATGTAAAACATGAATTATAAAAAAGTCACATATTATTATTGTGATACAGTAAGATATTTCTTGCCTGAAACGATGAGCAATGAGTCGTTACGCAACAATCCTTATTCCTTTTCTCCCAAAGTTCCCTTAAGATATCTCACAAGTCTAAGGTTGCTAGGGTTTATCTCATAAGTCTAAAATAGTTAGTTAATGAGGCTAATATACCTTAACTACTTCTTAATCCCATAGGTCTCTAAGAGATCTATTTTCGGTACCCTAAATGCACCCAAAATACTAACCAGAATAACCCAAACCTTAACCTAAGGTATACCTACTCCCCTGGCCTAACTTAATATGATAAGAACACATATTCGGGTTTGTGTATCACTTTAGAGACCTATCCAAATGGTATTACCTCATAACTCATGATAATACCTCATAATGTAAAATAAAACACATACGTATTATTTTACACATAACCGCATATAGTCCAAGTAGATTAATTGCATCGGTTAATTAAACATAGCATGAGACACAAACAAATCACATAACATGCAAATTTAATCATCATATAAATATATATTTTATTATTACTAATTCACATAAGTAATAATTAATTTAGATTGTTAACTAATTCTCACAATTAACAATCATTTAACTAATAACAAAAATACGGGGTTTTACAGTCTTCCCCCCAGTAAAGGAACTATCTCATCGAAATTCGATAGGTTCCAAACAATAATACTTTCATATAACTCTCTCGCAATCCAAAATACTCCTAGCTTCCCTTGAAGTCAAAAATGAGCATTCGCAACATGTCCTCCATATTTGATTCACCAGTTCCGTATGTCCATCCATTTGTGGATAATATGAGGTACTCACTAACTCTGTCCCTAATTCCATCTAGAAATTTTTCCAAAAGTAAGACACAAACATCTTCTCCATATCCAATATCATATTGAGCGGCACACCGTGCAACTTCACAATCTTAGCAATGAAAAGCCTCGCATACTTATTTGAAGTAAAATCCATCTGAACTCGTAGAAAGTGATACATATGAGCAAAACATTCCACAACCACCTAGATTGCATCATGACCCTACTGTGAAGTAGGTAACCCTGTAACAAAGTCCATGGAAATGCTCTCTCATTTCCACAATGGAATCTCAAGAGGTTGTAGAACACATGTTGGTCTATAGTGGTCTACCTCCATCATCTGACAAGTGGCACACTTTGACACAAACATTACGATGTCCTTCTTCATGTCTTTCCACCAATATTAGCACATCATATCTTTGTAAATCTTATCCTCGTCAGTATTCACCATAAAATGTGACCATGCGCCTCAATTATTACTGCACGCCGTAACTATCCATAAGTCTACTATGGAATCTCAAACCTCCATTAGATTCGATTGAGTATAACTCTGCTCACTCTACTAACAACTGTTGAACCTTCTCACAAAAATAAGGGTCCCCTACATGCGGCTTTGTAACTCGATTGATGATCTTGGTGTGATGGACAAAACTGTCATAAATGCATGAGATAAATGATCTTTATTGTTGAGTGAATCCCTCTTATCCTTCCAAATATTTGCAACTTTAACAATTGACTTGTGACTCAAGGCGTTTGGCACTAAATTTGTTTTTCCTAGGTGATACTGAATATCAAACTAGTAGTCTTTCATGAACTCAATCCACCTACCTCACCTTATGTTCAACTTAAAGTAATACAAACTCTTATGGTCAAAGAAAATATGTAATCTCCCCCCCCCCCCCCCCCAAAAAAAAAGATAGTGTTTCCAAATTTGAAGGGCAATAAACACTGCTTCCAACTTCAGATCATGCATGGGGTAATTACCCTCATGAGGCTTAAGCTTATAAGACCCATAATCTAACTTCCTCTTTTCGTACATCAACACACCCCAAGTCCCTGTATGGATGCATCTTATACATTATGTACTCCATCCCTCCATGAGGTAAAGAGAGCACAAGAGCTGGAGTCAACTTGACCTTCAACTCATCAAAGGCCTACTGGCAAAAGTCACCCCTAAATAAATGGTACACCTTTCTTTTTCAAGTTTATCAAAGGCCGAGCTATCTTTAAGAACCCCTTAATGAACTAATGATAGTAGAATGCCAAGCCTAGAAAACTACAGACCCCGTATGCATTGTGGATTGTCACCACTCCATTATTGTCGAAACCTCAGTTGGGTCCACTAATATCTCTACCTCATATATGAATTTACCCAAGAACTGAACCTCCCTTAACCAAAATACATCTTTCTTAAACTTGGTATAAAGTTGGTGGTCCTGTAATGTTTGCAAGACCATTCTCAGGCACTGAGCACTCTTGCTTGCAGTCCAAGAAGAAATCAGATGTCATTAATGAACATGATGAAAAAATGATACAAGAACTACCTAAACACCCTATTCATTAAGTCTATAAAACCTCTCGATCATTGGTTAGCCCAAATGTCATAACCATAAACTTGTAAAACCTATATCTTGTCAAAAATGTTATTTTTGGAACATCTTTCTCTCGAATCCTCAATTGATGGTACCCTGACCTGAAATCAATCTTTGAGAATTATAAAGCACCCCTTAATTTGTCGAACAAGTCATCAATATGGGGTTACGTGTACTTGCTCCGTATGGAGACCTTGTTCAACTCTGATAATCCATACACAACCTCAACGATCCCTACTTCTTCACAAATAGGACCGGTTCTCTCCAAAGCAAAGTACTCCTCCAAATAAATCCCTATCCATAAAGCTGATGGATCTGCTCCCTTATCTATCTCATCTCCAAAGGATCCATATAATACGGGGCTCGAGGAAGTAGGTCTCGCGTCTAGTGTCACGTCAATCACAAACTCGATCTCTCTACTCGACGTGACTCCAGAATCTACTGAAAAACATCTAAAATATTCCTAACCACCTAATAGAATCCAAAAACATAGTGAGTCCCTTAAAAGTGTCCTCCTCAAAATAATACAAATGCGTTCTTGAGCCTCCCGTTGAGCGCGACATCGTAACCAAATACAACTCCTGCCCCGAAATGGCAAAGATAATGGATCAATAAAAAAAATCCAAACAAGCTCTGTAAGTGGATAACCAGTCCTTCCCTAGGATAATTCCATACTTAGAGATATCTAAAATAAGAAATTTAGCAATAAGTCTAAGCATACCAGTGTCCACCCTTATCCCTCAACACATGAAACGTGTAGTTGCCCCTTTAACCACAAGTGAATTAGCATATAACACTATATCTGATGCTAAGCCTACCATCCCTGATGCTCGAGAAAAAATACCACTGGGAAAGGAATGACAAGCCCCAATATCAAACAAAATGTGTCTCAACTGCCTGAGTTGATGTCTATATATCCCCAAGTGTAACATAGTACACATGCCTATAAAGAGGTGGTTTCTTCCCATGAGGCTGAGCTGGTGATGCTTATACTGGTGGCACTATAATAACTAGTGGGGATGGAAAATGCTAACACTTCTTGTAAGGTGCCTGGTACCCATAATGACCTCCCTTCTCTTGTCCCCTCGATTTACCTTCGGAACCTCCTAGATATGTGTCCACTCTAGCCATAAGTAAAGCACGTGTCATTAAAATGGCACATCTCCCACTGACGTCCATGATAAACCTATTGTCCTCGATGATGTTGGACACATCGTCCCCTAGCCTATTGTCCCTGACCCTGGTGTCCACACTGAGACTATTTCCCCTAGACCCGGTGGCCTTTGTGGTCGTCAAACTCTTTGTGTTTCTTGTGGTGATAATCTCCTGCCTAAGACCCCTTAGACTTATAAGCCCCTGAGTACCACCTCCATTTGTCTTGCCCTACTAGCTAGATGAGTCTGTGTTGGGACTCTTCTCGCCTTAGCCAGCATAAAACTCCCTATGGCCCTCACAAAGTTGTAAAATGGCATTAACCACTTGTGTGTAAGTGGTAAATGTTGGGTTCCCCAAAATGAACTGCCTGATGTGCCAAGCCAACCCGAAGACGAACTTCTGGATCGTTTTCTTCTCTGTATCTACCTCCTCTTGTGAAAATAAGGATAAAGTGTTAAGCTCCTGCTCATATTCTACCACAATGAGACCTTCCATCTTGAGGCTCAAAATTTGCCTGTTCTTCTTACCCCTAACTGCTAGTGGGCAGTTCTTGTCCTCTAACTTGACCTAAAATTCTGTAATGGTCATTGTGTCTTTCTCCTCAACGGTGGTGACTGATTCACACCACCGCAAGGCCTCTCCGACCAACCTAAACTTGTCCAATGTATGTGTGTGGTCCTTTGATCACTCCACCATCCTCAAGTGACTCTAGATGTCCTTCCTCCACTTACATGCAACAATGATATTCGTACTCCTAGCGAACTCCGGTGGGTGGCCATTAGCCAAGGCCCCACGAGATATCTTTCACACTGTAATTTGCCCTTGAGCAGGTACTACCACGGGCTATTATGGTTATGGTTGTGTTGGCCACTAGAAGTGATGTAACACGGCAGTCTTTGTTGTGGTGAATGCCTGGGTAATAATGGCAACTAAATCTGCTACGGATGCTACTCTTTGTGTTTATTGCAGTTGTGGTTGTTGCTCTTGCTGAACAACCCTCTCTACCGCCTGTCATGCTTTAGTACATTGGGTGTTTTCCTTGTGATAGAAAAAAAATTACATCAGTAAACAATTTGCAAAAGAATATAACGAATCATCTTCACGGGGATCTACATATTAAATAATGCAATGCAGAACATAACGATATCGATATAGATCCTAAGGGAAGTTGAACCTGGATGCTCTGATACCAATTGTAGCAACTCTTATTTTCCACATAACAGTCTCCCAAGCTAATATGTGGAAGATAGGGCTTGTCAAATAATTTATATCATTCTCATCATCAAAATAGTAAATAACTAATTTGAGTGAATTTACAACCATCCATAACATGCAATAGCTAGAACGATAAATAATCTTTGAATTAAAAAAGTCTCAACCGACAATACATGATTTAAATAACTCAATTCTCAAATTTTGAACAATATACGACTCAAGGTCCATACAAACTCTGAAATAAAACTAGACTAAAAGGAAATGAAGTAGAAAGTTATGCTAGAATTAAAGAAGTGAAAGTTATAAATGAGTGGAGCCGTAAGTCTGAATCTCCTCATCCCTGTTGATCCCGTCTACAATGCCTAGAAAATATTGTATATAGTTTGGGTCAGAGCTCAAAAATTGCAAGAAATATCTCCAATATCCACTGTAAATAAGAATGAGACTAATCTATAATAAACATACCAGCCCATTGGCTTTCACATGCAATTAATATCTTACCCCACACCTAAGTTAATTACTATGCGCATGTCCCAAACCATGGCGTAAACTATACTAAAACACTTTATCTATAGACTAATGAGTAAATAATTGATAATCAAATGCAATATCGATGTAACTAAATATGCGTGTAAGAATACAAACCAAATTTAAAGAAATCAAACTGTCACTCACAAAAGGGTACACACAACTCGTAATCAACACATTTATCATGACATGGGGTTCATTAATAACTTAATAGTCCATCATTAAATATAAATACCTAATTTATATATTCATAGTATAATCACATGAAAGCCATAACCTTCGGGGACACTCTCATGCCCCTATCAGTAAATCCGTGGGAGTCCCCCACCTAACGGACATAAACACATCAATACACACATATACGAATATGGGATCAATATGAAATTACACCACTGGATAGTCCCATACCAAAACTCAACCGATGGATCGGATCATCAACCTCTCATCACGAAGTCTAAGACCAACCGAATGCATAATTAAAATATAAGACCTCCATAACGTCCTGCTTCCACAACCAGTTGTGCATTACAAGGTCACAACCTCTGGCAACCTAGATCAATAGATTCACCATGAGTAATAGTATGTATACACAAATCAAGTACATATATATTGTTAAGAATAAAAAGATGCTATAACAGTTATTTCTCTATTGTTGTTATAACAGTTATTTTCTCTACTGTTTGTTAGAGGTTGTCAGTTTTAGATTTTGTTTGTGTGTTAGCTAAACCAATTATGACAACTATCTTTATTCTATTAATAGTAGCTAGAGTTACTTTATATAGTATATAGTATATATATCTCTGTAATATCATTTCTTCAATTAATGAAAATCAGAAACCGTTTCACAATTCTATCTTAATATTCTTTTCCCTAGCATGGTATCAGGATGCATAGTATAAATAGAATTATGAGACTCGTATTATTCTATTCTATTCGATTTCCTTCTTCATATTATTCCACCATCTCTATTCTATTTCCCTCTTCATATTATTCCCCCAATAATGCTCCTTTAAATCCCTATACATTTTAGTGCTACCAGGATGCATAGTATAAATAGAATTATGAGCCTCATCTAAAATTTCCTCTCTCAATCCACTCACATTAGGCACACATAACCGTTGCTTATACAATAAAGTGCCATCATTCACAATACAAAAATATTCAGACTTACCATCTCGAACATCTCGTAGTTTCTTCTCAAGAAAAGGATCCTGACTTTGCAAATCAAGAATACAGGTAGCTAAAAAAGGCCTCACGCTTACAAGAGCAAAGAACCTGTCCCCGTCTGCTAGCTTCAATTCTACTCCCATCAATCTCAAGTACATGATGTGGGCAACTCTAGCACACCGAATACAAGATAACCGCCTCTGCCTCAAATTTAACTCCTTTTGAGTAAATAAATACTTAAGGCTTTGATGGTCAGTAAAAAATTCACATACCTCACCATATAGATTATGACACCATAATTTTAAAGCAAACACAATAGCAGCAAGTTCCAAATCATGTGTAGGATAATTACGTTCATGTGTAGTAACTGCCTAGAAGCATAAGCAATAACCTTACCATGTTTCATAAAAACACAACCCAACCCCTGATGTGAAGAATCAGTATAAATAACAAAACCATATCCACCATGCGGAATAGTAAGAACAGGTGCAGTTACCAACCTCTTTTTAAATTCAATAAAATTGTTTTTGCAATCAGAATTCCATTCAAACTTAACATCTTTCGGGTTAGTTTAATCATCGGCAAGGCAATCAAAGAAACTCCCTTAATAAACCTTCTATAATACCCAGCTAAACCCAGAAAACTCCTCACCTCAGTCACATTATTGGTCCTCTCCCATTTTATAATTGCCTCTACCTTTTTAGGATCAACACATATACTATCTCCAGAGATAACATGGCCTAAAAATTCAACTTGTGATAGCCAAAATTCACACTTGCTAAACTTAGCATACAACTTCTCATCTTTCAACAGATTCAAAATAGTTATGAGATGCATTTCATGTTAAACCATATCATGTGAATAAATCAGAATATCATCAATAAAAACTATCAAAAATGAATCAACAAAAGGATGAAGTACCCGATTCAAAAGATTCATAAATACAGCTGGAGCATTAGTCACCCCAAAAGGCATCACCAGAAATTCAAAATGACCATACCGAGTACGAAAAGTAGTTTTAGAAATATCACTTTCCTTGACCCTCAACTGATGATAACCCGATCATAAGTCTATTTTTAAAGCACTTTAGCACCCTGTAACAGATCAAACAAATCATCTATAAGAGGTAAAGGGTATTTGTTCTTAATTGTAGCTTTATTCAGTTGCCAATAATAAATACACAAACGCATGCTACCATCTTTCTTCTTCACAAATAAAAATGGTGCACCCCATGGAGATCCACTAGGTTGTATGAACCCCCTATCAAGTAAATCCTGCAACTGAATCTTGAGTTCTTTCAACTCAGCAGGTGCCATTCTATACGGTGCCATAGAAATAGGGGTTGTCCCCGGGGCTAATTCAATACTAAATTCAACTTCTCTTTCTGGAGGTAACCCTGGCAACTCACTAGGAAACACTTCTAGAAAATCCCGTACAATAGGAACATCGACTAATTGTGAATCCCCCTTCCTAGTGTCAAGAACATATGCAATAAAACCCTCACAACCCTTACTCAATAATTTCCTCATCTGAATAGCAGAAATGATGCAACTGGGAACAATTTTCCTTTCCCCCACAAATTTAAATTCAGGCTCACCAGGCATATTAAAAACAACTTCTTACAGAAACAATCCATATATGCATGATATTTAGATAACCAATCCATTCCCAGAATTATATCAAAATCACAAATATCCAATGGAAGTAGATCTATAACTGTATCTCTAACCCCCACACTCAAAACACAATCACGAAAAACATACTCGGCTACAATCATATCCCCCATAGGTATATCAATACCCAACCCCACATCTAAACGAGTACATGGTCTATTTAGGTATACAGTAAAAGCATAGGACACAAAAGAATGTGTGGAACCAGAATCAATCAAAACATAATCACTTCTATCAGTGACAAAAAGTGTACCTGTCACCACATCTAGAGTAATCTGACCTTCTTTCATTGTAAAAACTCATCCACCTAGCCTGGAACTACTAGC
The DNA here is from genome assembly GCA_949130495.1 of Sambucus nigra. Classification (NCBI taxonomy): domain Eukaryota; kingdom Viridiplantae; phylum Streptophyta; class Magnoliopsida; order Dipsacales; family Adoxaceae; genus Sambucus; species Sambucus nigra. Next base: position 521,355,078 of record OX422218.1, read on the forward strand.
TTGTCCTCTGCCCATACTTTTCACTGCACTGTCTGGAGATAAGATTCTGCCTGCTAATTCACTATGTGTTGCTGGAGTCTCTGTTAATAGCGGACAATTCTTCTTAATATGACCCACTTGATGACAATGGTTGCATTCCAATCCCTGAAGCTTAGGACAGTAAAATTTATAATGCCCTTCCTCTTTACAAAAGAAACATGTAACACCTCCTATTGGGGCCTCACCTCTCCCTGACTTTCTGACTGAACCAAAAGATCCTCCACCACTGGTATTTCTACCAAATCTCCCCTAACCTCTACCGCTATCTCCACCATCTCTCTGAAATTTATGAGGTTCCATATTAACACTTCCACCCTCACCTCCCTTAGAGTGAGATGCGTAGAATCTACTTTTCTTAAAACTCTCTCTACTCGCCACCCCTTGGTTCATTTGCCTTTCTGCTATCGTGGCTTTGTTTACCAGAGAAGCATAATCTTCTAACTCATAAATGGCCACTCTATTTTGAATAGGTCAAAACAGTCCATCTTGAAACTTACTATATTTATCTTCTTCATTCTCCACATATTTAGTATCAAATCTAGACAAAGAAGTAAATTTAACCTCATACTCCCTCACAGACATTTTCCCTTGGGTCAAATTTATAAATTCCCTCAGCTTCTCCCTCCTATAAACTTTAGGGAAATACTTAACGTACAAAGCTTTAATAAATTCGTCCCAAGTAATAACATCAATACCTTCCATCCTGGGCGCCAAATGGTTGCTGGCTTCCCACCAATATTTCGCCTCACCTTTCAGCTTAAAAACAGCTAGATTCACTTTCTGGTTATCTGGAACCCTCATAACTGCAAATATAGTTTCTGGATCTCTGACCCACATCTCAGCTTCTGTAGGTTCAACTGACCCTGAATATTTTGGAGGATTCAACTTCAAAAACTTCTCATGCATGGAATCTTTCATTTCTTTCCTTGCCTCTTTCTCAATCCTGGCCACAGTCTTTGATTCTAGATATCTAGCCTGTTATTCTGCCATTTGCACCATATTTCTTTCTTGTTGCTCTGCCATCCTCATCATTGCTTGTACCATTATTTGCATCTCTGTAGGCTGCTCTTGCTCTCTAGCCCTTCCAGTAACACTCTGCTCTTCTTCAGTATTGTCTATACGAGAAGCTACTCCCTCTTCTCTATGTTGTCCATTCCCAGGTTCCATCTGGAATTATCTGTAATACAACAAAGTTCTAACAACCAACATAAACATTTTATATTACTAAACTTTTGGTTAGTACATAAACAATTCATAAATATCAAATCAACTCAATAACTGTCATCTAATCGTCACACACGTCTAGAATTAATAACCAGGCTCTGATACCACAAATTGTCACACCCCAAAACCCAATTTCCATACTAACCATTTGCTTTTAGAATAATTGGATCATGATTTTGAGCACATTGGAAATATAATTCATTTATCAATATTCTACTGCATAATGTGCATAATGAACATACTATTATTCTTATACCATGATGAAATCAATATCAGAGTCATAACTAAGCGGTCATACAATACTACGATTAACTATGATAAAATTTCATAATCATCAACTCAATCCATACAACCGCAATATATACAATGCGTGAGTATACTAAAATCTTCAGTGTGACAATGATAGAATCACCATATTAAACCCCATCTCTTTCTAACGGTGCAACTCTCAAAGTTACTGGTCGTATGGTATCCTAGCTTGCACCATACAACCTGAATTGTTAAAATATAAACCGTAATCATTAAGCTTAGTGAAGTACTCCTTCCCTGCAATGGAATGACAATTTTATATCGAATATGTGGATATAAAATCCGAACAATCCTTCCCATTGGCAATAACAAATCCGGGATCATAAGATCCAAATAATTCTGCCCATTGGCAATAACAAATCCTGGATCATAAGACGCAAATAATTCTGCCCATTGGCAATAACAAATCCTGGATTATAAGACCCAAATAATTCGGCCCTTTGGCAATAACAAATCCTGGATCATAAGACCCAAATAATCCCGGATATTTGAATATACAAACAAATCCTGGATACCGAAGTATTCAAATAAATCCTTCTCTTAGATCTATATTCATATCTCTGTATATATAAAACAATCATAAGTACACTCGCCTTGACAGTTTAACTGGCTTTTCCCTTGCCTTTATCCGGTACTTGTTCAATCAGCTCTTCTTCCCTTCCTATCATTCTTACAATATTAGTATCATCATAAGAATATTAATAATCCAAAGAATATCTTCAACATAACTCAATTCATAAGCATCATATGATTCAATTCAAATCATTCATCATAAATGAAGTCCCATCTAGACTCAGGTTATGATATCTAACATATTCAAATTCCAGCCCAAACCCACTGTAATTATTCTTGGTAATCCAATACTTATCATATTAGGTTTCCAACACAAAATACAACACATCATTCTGAGTTTCCTAGAGCAAGATATGCCCATTTCTTTACTACACAGCAATTCCGCCCTATAGGCTCCTCTATCAGTCAGTCATCTTCCAAGAATTTTCATAATTTTTATACATCATAACTTTCTATGATATATCACCCAATTTCAGGAAACATATTTAATAATACAATATTAAAATTTCATAATTTTCAGAGTTCATTTGCTATTTCAAGTAAAACATCAAACATATGGTATGCATATTTACACTTTTGGGGCGGATTTCATACCCGAACTTCAAATCATCACCCAAGGTTCATTTCTTCGTATTTTTACTTTATTTTAGTATATGATATATATATATATGAGTCTATTTTAATCTCCAATTGGAATCAATCAATTTCAGTAATCATACAAAAAGATATGGAAGTTTGAATAAACAAGGTTACTAAACAAAGCAATTTAAAGGTTTATACATTCAACTTTGTTTAAACTTCCATATATCCATACATATGCACCCAAGCATGAAAGGTCAATAAAAAATAAAGGATTTATATCATATAAATCATAAATACAAGAAAAATAACTAGATTCATGGTTGGAATTACCTTAGGGGCTTTTACGTAATTTTCTATGAATTTTTTTTTTTTTTTGAATGTTTCTCCTTACTTTCTTCTTCCTAACCCTCACAATTGTTTTTCCTCAACCTAAAACTCTCCCAAACTGAGTTTGCTGAAGAAAGTAGGATATCTCAAGGGTTTAAGTCGTCCAAACCAACCTCCACCTCCTTCCAATCAATTTAAGACACTTATTGGGCATAGAAGACAAATTACTACTTAAACGAATGGACAGATTTTTCCTTCGTTAGTAATTTCGGTATAACTTCTTACTCGAACCTTCGTTTCACACACCGTTTGTTGTGTTAAACCCATAACTCACTTGTCTACAACTATCTAGTTTTCACCTAAAGTCAATTATTATGTAATAAAGGTCAAAACTAGTCATAAACATGAACATTCCTAGCGAAAACTTTAAAATTTCACATTTATAACTAATTCGATATTTCAAGCTTTATGAAGGTAGGATTAGACTAAACATAATGACTTAACATTATATATACTAATAACATATTATCCATATCACATAAGATAATCATGATTTAAACATAATTTATCATAATCATATTCGGGTTGTCACAATTCTCCCCCTGTTAGGAAATTTCATCCCCAAAATTGACATACCTTGGTTGTCCGAATCAAAAAAATATGGATAACGCATTTTCACGATATCCTCACTCTCCCATGTAGATTCTTCCATGGAATTCCTTCTCCATACAACCTTCACAAGTGGGATCACTTTGGATCTCAATTTTTGTTCCTTCCTATCCACGATAGCAAGCGGTTCTTCCACGTAGCTCAAATCTTCCATCAACTCAATAGGTTGTTCCACCAATACATGTGAAGGGTCTGCTACATGCTTTCTCAACATAGAAACATGGAAAATATCATGTAATCGAGCTAACTTCTATGGTAACGCTAACTTATAGGCAACCATTCCGACTTTCTCAAGAATTTTATAAGGTCCAATGTAGCGTGGACTTAATTTACCTTTATTTTCAAACCTCATAATTTCTTTCCATGGTGATATTCGAAGAAACACGTAATCCCCCTTCTGAAATTCTAAATCTTTTCGTCTCTTATCCGCATAACTTTTTTGTCTGCTTTGATCCATTCCCATTCTATCTTGAATAATCTTCACTTTTTCAGTGGTGATTTCAATCAACTCTGGACCTTCTATCTTCCTTTCACCAACTTCACCCCAACATGCAGGTGTACCACACCATCTACCATACAACGCTTCATATGGTGCCATACCAATAGTATATTGAAAACTATTGTTATATGCAAATTCTATCAAAGGCAAATATTCATCCCAATTTCCTTTAAAATCAAGCACACAAGCTCTAAGCATATCTTCCAAAATCTGTATTGTCCTTTCAGACTGCCCATCTGTCTGAGGATGAAAAGCCGTACTAAACTTTAAGTTAGTACCCATATCATACTGCAAGCTAACCCAAAATCTGGATGTAAAAGTAGGGTCCCTATCTGAAACAATATACCGGTGCTCCAAGCAATCGAATAATCTCATTAACATACAATCTAGCATACCTATCAACTGTATACGTAGTCTTGACTGCTAGAAAATGAGCGGACTTAGTCAATCTGTCCACCACTACCCAAATTGAATCTGACCCCTTTGAGATTGAGGAAGTCCAACCACAAAATCCATCGTTACGTGATCCCATTTCCATTCCGGTATTGGCAATAGTTGAAACAGACCAGTAGGTTTCTGATGCTCCACTTTCACTTGCTGGCATATAAGGCACCTAGCAACAAAATCAACTATTTCCTTCTTCATATTATTCCACCAATAATGCTCCTTTAAATCCCTATACATTTTATTGCTACCAAGATGCATAGTATAAATAGAATTATTAGCCTCATCTAAAATTTCCTCTTTCAATCCACTCACATTAGGCACACACAACCGCTGCTTATATAATAAAGTGCCATCATTCATAATACAAAAATCTTCAGACTTACCATCTCGGATATCTTGTAGTTTCTTCTCAAGAAAAGGATCTTGACTTTGCAAATCACGAATATGGGTAGCTAACAAAGGCCTCATGCTTACATGAGCAAAGAAATTGTCCCGATCTGCTAGCTTCAATTCTACTCCCATCAATCTCAACTCCATGATGTGGGCAACTCTAGCACACCGAATACAAGATAACCTACCCGAAGCCTTTCTACTGAGCGCATCTGCAACTACATTTGCCTTCCATGGGTGGTAGTGAATTGTACAATTTTAATCTTTAATTAACTCCATCCACCGCCTCTGCCTCAAATTCAACTCCTTTTGAGTAAATAAATACTTAAGGCTTTGATGGTCAGTAAAAATTTCACATACGTCACCATATAGATAATGATGCCATAATTTCAAAGCAAACACAATAGCAGCAAGTTCCAAATCTTGTGTAGGATAATTACATTCATGTGTACGCAACTGCCTAGAAGCATAAGCAATAACCTTACCATGTTGCATAAAAACACAGCCCAACCCCTGATGTGAAGCATCACTATAAATAAAAAACCATCTCCACCATACGGAATAGTAAGAATAGGTGCAGTTACCAACCTCTTTTTCAATTCATCAAAACTATTTTCGCAATCAGAATTCCATTCAAACTTAACATCTTTCCGGGGTAGTTTAGTCATCGGCAAGGCAATCGAAGAAAATCCCTTAATAAACCTTCTATAATACCCAGCTAAACCCAGAAAACTCCTCACCTCAGTCACATTATTGGGCCTCTCCCATTTTATAATAGCCTCTACCTTTTTAGGATCAACACATATACCATCTCCAGAGATAACATGGCCTGAAAATACAACTTGTGATAGCCAAAATTCACACTTGCTAAACTTAGCATACAACTTCTCATCTTTCAACAGATTCAAAATAGTTATGAGATGCTTTTCATGTTCAACCATATCACATGAATAAATCAGAATATCATCAATAAAAACTATCACAAATGAATCAACAAAATGATGAAGTACCCGGTTCATAAGATCCATAAATAAAGCTGGAGCATTAGTCACCCCAAAAGGCATCACCAGAAATTCAAAATGACCATACCGAGTACGAAAAATAGTTTTAGAAATATCACTTTCCTTGACCCTCAACTGATGATAACCCGATCGTAAGTCTATTTTTGAAAACACTTTAGCACTCTGTAAGTGATCAAACAAATCATCTATACGAGGTAAAGGGTATTTGTTCTTAATTGTAGCTTTATTCAGTTGCCTATAATCAATACACAAACGCATGCTACCATCTTTCTTCTTCACAAATAAAACTGGTGCACCCCATGGAGATACACTAGGCTGTATGAACCCCCTATCAAGTAAATCCTGCAACAGAATCTTGAGTTCTTTTAACTCAGCAGGTGCCATTATATACGGTGCCATATAAATAGGGGTTGTCCCCGGGGCTAATTCAACTTCTCTTTCTAAAGGTAACCCTGGCAACTCACTAGGAAACACTTTTGGAAAATCCCGTACAGTAGGAACATTGACTAATTGTAAATCCCCCTTCCTAGTGTCCAGAACATATGCAATAAAACCCTCACAACCCTTACTCAATAATTCCCTCGTCTGAATAGCATAAATGATGCAACTGGGAACAATTTTCCTTTCCCCCGCAAATTTAAATTCAGGCTCACCTGACATATTAAAAAAAACCTCCTTACAAAAACAATCCATAGATGCATGATATTTTGATAACCAATCCATTCCCAGAATTATATCAAAATTAGAAATATCTAATGGAAGTAGATCTATAACTGTATCTCTAACCCCCACAGTCAAAACACAATCACGAAAAACATACTCGGCTACAATCATATCCCCCATAGGCATAAAAATACCCAACCCCACATATAAACGAGTACATGGTCTATTCAGGTATACAGAAAAAGCATAGGACACAAAAGAATGTGTGGAACCAGGATCAATCAAAACATAAGGACTTCTATCAGTAACAAAAAGTGTACATGTCACCACATCTAGAGTAATCTGACCTTCTTTCATTGTAAAAACTCGTCCAGCTGGCCTGGAACTACTAGCTTGTCCTCTGCCCATACTTTTCACTGCATTGTCTGGAGATAACATTCTTCTTGCTAATTCACTATGTGTTGCTGGAGTCTCTGCTAATAACGGACAATTCTTCTTAATATGCCCCACTTGATGATAATGGTTGCATTCCAATCCCTTAAGCTTAGGACACTCAGATTTATAATGCCCTTCCTCTTTACAAAAGAAACATGTAACACCTCATATTGGGTCCTTACCTCTCCCTGACTTTCTAACTGAACCAAAAGATCCTCCACCACTGGTATTTCTTCCAAATCTCCCCTGACCTCTACCACTATCTCCACCACCTCTCTGAAATTTATGAGGTTCCATGTTAACACTTCAACCCTCACTTCCCTTAGAGTGAGATGCGTCGAATCTACTTTTCTTAAAAATCTCTCTACTCGCTACCCCTTTTTTCATTTGCCTATCTGCTATCGTGGCTTTGTTTACCAAAGAAGCATAATCTTCTAACTCATAAGTGGCCACTCTATTTTGAATAGGCCAAATCAGTCCATCTTGAAACTTACTACATTTATCTTCTTCATTCTCCACATATTTAGTAGTAAATCTAGACAAAGCAATAAATTTAACCTCATACTCCCTCACAGACATTTTCCCTTGGGTCAAATATATAAATTCCCTCAGCTTCTCTCTCCTATAAATTTTAGGGAAATACTTAACATACAAAGCTTTAAGAAATTCAGCTCAATTAATAACATTTGTACCTTCCATCCTGGGCACCAAATGGTTGTTGGCTTCCCACCAATATTTTGCCTCTCCTTTCAGCTTAAACACAGCTAGATTCACTTTCTGGTTATCTGGAACCTTCATAACTTCAATGATAGTTTCTAGATCTCTGACCCACATATCATCTTCTGTAGGTTCAACTGACCCTGAATATTCTGGAGGATTCAACTTCAAAAACTTCTCATGCATGGAATCTTTCATTTCTTTCCTTGCCTCTTTCTCAATCCTGGCCACAGTCTTTGATTGTAGATATCTAGCCTGTTGTTCTGCCATTTATGCCATATTTCTTTCTTGTTGCTCTGTCATCCTCATCATTTCCTGTGCCATTGTTTGCATCTCTGTACGTTGCTCTCGCTCTCTATCCCTTCCATCAACACTTTACTCTTCTTTAGCATTGTCTGTACGAGAAGCTACTGCCTCTACTCTATGTTGTCCATTCCCAGGTTCCATCTGAAATGATCAAAGTTCTAACAACCAACATAAACAGTTTATAATACTAAACTATTGGTTAGTACATAAACAATTCATAAATATCAAACCAACTCAATAACTATCATCTAATCGTCACACACGTCTAGAATTAATAACCACGCTCTGATACCACAAATTGTCACACCCTAAAACCCTATTTCGATTCTAATCATTTGTTTTTAGAATAACTGGATCATGATTTTGAGCCCATTGAAAATATAATTCATTTATCAATATTTTTTTGCATAATATGCATAATGAACATACTAATTTTTCTTATACCCTGATGAAATCAATATCAGAGTCATAATTAAGCGGACATACAATACTATGATTAACTATGATAAAATTTCACAATCATCAACTCAATCCATACTACCGTAATATATACAATGCGTGAGTGTATTAAAATCTTCGGTGTGACAATGATAAAATCCCCATATTTAGACCCCCAGCTCTTTCCAACGGTGAAACTCTCAAAGTTACCGGTCGTATGGTATCCTAGCTGGCAGCGTACAACTTGAAATTGTTAAAATATAAACCGTAAACATTAAGCTTAGTGAGTTACTCCTTCCCTACAATGGAAGGACAATTCTATATCGAATATGTGGATATAAAATCCGAACAATCCTGTCCACTGGCAATAACAAATCCGGGATCATAAGATCCAAATAATTCTGGCTATTGGCAATAATAAATCCTGGGTCATAAGACCCAAATAATTCTACCCATTGGCAATAACAAATCATGGATCATAAGACCCAAATAATTCTGCCCATTGGCAATAACAAATTCTGGATCATAAGACCCAAACAATCCTGGATATTTGAATATACAAACAAATCCTGAATATCGAAGTATTCAAAAAAATCCTTCTCTTACAGCCATATTCATATCTCTGTATATATGAAATATTCATAAGTACACTCACCTTGACAGTTTAACTGGCTTTTCCCTTGCCTTTATTCGGTACTTATTCAATCAGCTCTTCTTCCCTTCCTATCATTCTTACAATATTAGTATCATCATAAGAATATTAATAATCCAAAGAATATCTTCAACATAACTCAATTCATAAGCATCATATGATTCAATTCAAATCATTCATCATAAATGAAGTCCCATCTAGACTCAGGTTATGATATCTAACATTCAAATTCCAGTCCAAATCCACTTTAATTCTTCTTGGTAATCCAATACTTATCATATTAGGTTTCCAACACAAAAGATGACACATCATTCTCAGTTTCCTAGAGCAAGATATGCCAATTTCTTTACTACACAGCAATTCCGCCCTATAGGCTCCTCTATCATTCAGTCATCTTCCAAGAATTTTCATAATTTTTATACATCATAATTTTCTATGATATATCACCCAATTTTAGGAAACATATTTAATAATACAATATTAAAATGTCATAATTTTTAGAGTTCATTTGCTATGTCAAGAAAAACATCAAACATATGGTATGCATATTTACACTTTTGGGGCGAATTTCATACCCGAACTTCAAATCATCACCCAAGGTTCATTTCTTGGTATTTTTACTTGATTTTAGGATATGATATATATATATATGAGTCTATTTTAATATCAAATTAGAATAAATCAATTTCAGTAATCATACAAAAAGATATGGAAGTTTGAATAAACAAGGTTACAAAAACAAAGCAATTTAAGGGTTTACACGTTCAACTTTGTTTAAACTTCCATATATCCATACATATGCACCCAATCATGAAAGGTCAATAAAAAATCAAGGATTTATAACATATAAATCATAAATACAAGAAAAATAACAAGATTCATGGTTGGAATTACCTTGGGGGCTTTTACGTAATTTTCTATGAATTGTTTTTTAATGTTTCTCCTCACTTTCATCTTCCTAACCCTCACAATTGTTTTTCCTCAACCTAAAACTCTCCCAAACTGAGTTTGCTGAATAAAGGAGGATATCTCAAGGGTTTAAGTCGGCCAAACCAACCTCCACTTCCAACCAATCAATTTATGGCACTTATTGGGCATAAAGGACAAATTACCACTTAAACGAATGGACAGATTTGCCCTTCATTAGTAATTTCGGTATAACTTCTTACTCGGACCTCCGTTTCACACACCATTTATTGTGTTAAAACCATAACTCACTTGTATACAACTATATAGTTTTCACCTCAAGTCAATTATTATGTAATAAAGGTCAAAACTTGTCTTAAACATGAACATTCCTACCGAAAACTTCAAAATTTCACACTTGTAACTAATTCGATATTTCATGCTTTATGAAGGTAGGATTAGACTAAACATAATGACTTAAAATTATATATACTAATAACATATTATCCATATCACATAAGATAATCATGATTTAAACATAATTTATCATAATCATATTCGGGTTGTCACAAGGATTCTCAAATCAAAACTGAGGAGGTGGTCTCCAAGGGTGGCACTCCACCTAGAATCAATTCAACAAACCACAGTGCCAACTTTATGGTAATCTTGGAAATTTGGTTCTATAATGTGTAACAACCCGCCTAAAATAATAACGGGTGGCCAGCCCTATACTATATTAAATCGGGAGTTTCAGATGGTCCAATCTCAACATCAATTGTCGGTACTATATAATATAGGACTAACTACCCAAAATCATATAAGTGGGATGTTAAAATTAATTAAACTATGCAACAAACAACAAACCAACACCATAACACCACTAATGAGAAAAGAAAAACAACGCATACAAGAACTATGATAAATGAAATGCTAGAAATAAAATGAAATAAATAACTACAACAGGATGTACTATAAAAAGTAGACCCGAATAAGCTGTCGGGTCACAGCCAATACAATAACTGAAATGGAATAGATATAAACATGTATATAAATATCCCTTGGGTACAACCCCGATATACAACATGAATCCTACCTAGAATTTTACAGAAGTAGGAAGCGGCTACATGAAACATCCCGCAACAGTCCGCACCTGTCACGGCTCCCAAGACTCTGGATAGAAGGTCATCCGGCATCCATGCGGTAGGATACCTGTGGTAATATATATATATATATACAAGCAGGGGAGAAAAGTAAATGGGTCAGATCCCGAATTGTGAAAAATATTTAGCAAGTGTGTTAACCGTGCATAATAAATATCGGTGAACTTATTTCATAATTAAAGTGGAACCGCACTCTCGTGGAACCCTAACTCACCTCTCATCTAAAGGTGTGCACCTAATCGCGTCCTCAAGTTTTATTAGTTAAATTACCCCCATTTATAAGGAAAACCTAACTTGTGATAGGCCTAGCCTACACCCATGAGATTAGCCTTACTACCCTAACCCCGGGACCCACTCTTTGCAAATACCCTTGATTATTTTAACAAACATATCTGTCATATTAGGCTTAATGGATTCCGGTTTATAATTTAACCAATTATGAATCTTAATAAGTTACCCATATGTGTTTGGGTAAAAACATATGATTTAATTTAGAATTAGTATGCATACAAGATTGTTATTGACAAAACTTCCCTCCAATTTCAACGCTGCGCTGCGTTTCGTGCGTGGGGTGTCTCGCAAAGCGAAATCCAAACAAGGAACCACCCCGTTACACTACTCCATGTCAACGTCGATCCTGGAGATCCATTATGCCACACATAAATATTGACAGAACTTCTCTCTAATCTCAACAATGCACTACGTTTCGTGCGTGAGGTGTCTCGCAAAGCGAAATCCAAACAAGGAACCACCCCGTTACACTACTCCTGGGCAATGTCAATCCTAGAGATCCACAATGCCATACATACCGTATAATACTATTTCTACTACTACTAATACTATTACTAAATTTCCAATAATATTCTTGGGATGATGTAACCGAAATATTCCTTAAATGCGATACATCAACCCCCATCAATCATCTAGTACACCATAATCATCCAAGATGTACTCCATACGAGTCCATATCCTCTCATCTATAGGATATATATAAATATATATATATAGGTATTTTATTCGAACCATATATATATATATATATATATATATATATATATATATATACCATCATCATCCAACCAATATCCAAGTGTACATACTGCATATGATGTACAAGGCCATGCACATAATATACCCGGCTATATATATCGCCGATAAACTGCATCAATGCTATCATCTTCCCAGTGCCCGGTTCACGTAGCAATACTAGGGCCACCATGGTGGGACTAAACGACACCCATCTCGTGGTAAACTCACGCACACGACGTCCCGGGAAGCGGTCATAGCTCCAAACCGGCAATGAGACGAAACATACCCACCACGTCTCATCCCAAAAATAAATATATATATATATATATATATATATATATCATATAATAACACCCGGGATGACTATGACCTGGGGAATATCCACACCCTGCTTTTCTAGCCAGGATGCTCACCCTCTACGCGCGTAACTTCCCAATGATAGCATGAGCGGGGTATGCTTAACCAAATAAGTATATATACCATTCACATGCACAATATATATACATCCATATGATCCAATCATATGATCAAATATTAAACCATCATATAAGGTTTAAATATCCATACCATGTATATCCGTACATAAATATATCCATATATTCATATACATACAAATATATATATCAACACATATTCACATATCCTTATATCTATATACATAAACTAATTCTCGTTCATATGTATAAGATATCTATATACACGGCTATAAGTATACATAATCCTCAATATACAAGTCGTCACCACAATTTCCATTAAATTCACCTCGATATGTGAATACAGTCCCTCACTTGAAACATATTCAATAATTTTCCTATGATGAATAGTCTCCCAAAACCATATGTATATATCTATACCTATATATTCAACATTAGGGCTATCACCCAAGAGTTTGCGTCGGAATCCATCACTACACATTTTATCCATTATTCAAAAGTACATAGTTTCCTTTAGTACCATTTAACCATAGGCACACACATGACTTAATAGTCTAAAACCTCAATTTATTCCAACCTCATTTCAAGTATTGGAATCTCAATGGTCATATCCCCATAATTATATGTAAACTATCCTAACTAGAATTTATGCTACCGCTTATTCTAGTCGATAGTACGATACAAATCGTTCCCAATTCCACCTATGGTTCAATTTATCTTATGAACCCTTACTCCTATTGAGTTATCAATTGTTCCTTAGTCTAAACATTTCTAAGGATATTATATCCCTCACCCTCTAAGAGTTCTCAACCTCACATCATATTTATACCTGTATCTACAATTGGTATCCCCAACCTCAAGGAGGTTTCCCCACAATCTCCATATGCAACCCCACTACGTACATGGGAATATTTCTCCCAAATACCCAAAGCAGTCCCCAAAATCCTAATATGTGAGAAACTCCTTCAATGTCTCCAAGAACATATCTCTTACATCATAAGAGAAGGCCCCCAAATCAATAAACCCAACCAAAAAGGATTTGGGATCACTATGGAGAAAACACCACAAAATGCCCTGTTTCCGAATCGATTCGGCCCTATTCCAAATCGATTAGGCCTAGCGAATCGATTCGGCCTCAAAGGCGAATCGATTTGGGTCCAAAGACCTGGGCTACTGCCACAGGACGAATCGATTCGGCTTGGGTCCAAATCGATTCGGTCAATGTAGACCTGCCAATTTCCCTAAATCGAATCGATTCGCTTAAGGGGGCGAATCGATTCGGGCCTGCAAATTTTGAAAGGGGTCTTCTTCTTCATCAAAACCCACGAATTTTAAACCCTAAATTTTTCATTCTAACCCCCAAACCTTCATCAAATCATGATTTTAAGCCCATCAATTAACCTAAAGTTGATCCCAACCATTTCTATTCCATTAAATCCAAATTTAAACATTGATTTCAAGATTTAACCTAAAAATCTAGGTTTTGATATTTATACCCAAAAATCCATTTCTTTAACCCACAAATTATGAAATAAAATACACAAATAGCTATTTAGCAAGATTAAACACTTGCCTCAGATTTGTAGAGGTTGGATCATCCTCGATGTCGCGGTTTTGTGCTGGAATCTCCAAGCTTTCTTCCTCTCCCTCTTCTTTTCTTCTTCTTTCTCCCTCTAGGGCTTTTTCTCTCTTTCTCTCAAATGAGAATGGCTTAATCCGTAAGCCTCATAAACCTTCAAAACAAAATCCCAATTTTAAATGTTAATACACACTTTAAATGACTCGTTTACTCCAATTCGAGTCAAAATAACTTTAAAACATTCCGGAGCCGAAATAAAATCCAATGATAGTCATTTTGACTATCTCGACCCTTCCGGGATCGATGGTACCCTCAAAATCATCACCCGGAATACTTTAAAATATTTTCTATTTTTGGGCCTAAATTCCCAAATTTTAAAATTCTCCAATTTAATTAAATTTTATTTTCCCAAAAATTTAATTTCTCAGTCTCAAAAGTCTTGGGGTGTTACACAATGTTACTATAGGTTTGATCACCCCTTTCAGGGGCCATCTTCCTTTCAAGGATCAAATAATAATTCTTTTAAATATAAAGGACCTGCTCAGATACAAGCCATATCTTTAACACCAACTACAGTTTTTTATTCAAATTGGTACCTAAACTCCGGAGCTACAAACCATGTTACTCAAGACTTAAACAATATGATGTCTGGTACTAAATTTTGTGGTCAAGGAACGATTCATATGGGAAATGGCACAGGTTTGGACATAAAATATATTGGACATTCTACCTTCACTTATCCATTTATTCATAAAACTCTTTATCTAAATCAACTCTTACATGTCCCTGCCATAACAAAGAATCTTTTAAGTGTTCTTAAGTTTGATATAAATAATAATGTTTTCTTTGAATTTCATGCTGACTCTTATTTCGTCAAGGATCAGATCTTCAACTAGATCCTACTGATGGGAGACTCAAGAATGATCTATATATTTTTTATCACTCTCAAATGGGAAGTTTATCTTATATCAAATCCATTCCTACTCAGTTGCATTCAAAATCTTATTCTGGTCCCTTGTCTTCCAATAACACTGAGCTCACTCAGCTCTTGGATTCTTCCATCAACTCAAGATCATCTACTTTTCATCTTTGGCATAGTAGATTAGGACATCCATCTGCTAAGATTATACAAACTGTTCTTAATAAGTGTAATCTTTCTCTCAAATGCAATAAAAGTAAATTTGATTTTTGTTCAGCCTATTATTTTGGGGAAATTCATATTTCACCATTTCTTAATTCTAACACATCATACAATGCTCCACTATAACTTATTTACTCAGATATTTGGGGACCTTCACCCCATCTTTCATCTAATGACTATCGATATTATATTTCTTTTGTAGATGCATATTCTAGACATACTTGATATATCTTCTTCAAACTAAATCAGAAGCCTTTAAAACTTTCCAAAACTTCAAAAGTCAGATTGAACTGTAACTTTGTGTTTCAATTAAGGCTATTCAAATAGATTGTGGTGGTGAGTTTCGAGTGATAACCGACTTTCCCACTAGTAATGGTACTATTCATCATGTTGCTTGTCCCCACACGCATGCACAAAATGGTGTAGTTGAGCAAAAACATCATCATATAGATGAGCATGGTCTTACTCTTCTAGCACATGCATATATGCCTCTAAAATATTTGAACGAAGCTTATTGAATTGCAGTTTTTCTATCAAATAGGCTTCCCACACCTATTCTAGGTTCTAAGTCCCCTGTAGAACATCTTTTTCATACTTTACCAGATTACTCCATGCTCAAAGCCTTTGGATGCACTTGTTATCCAAATTTACGTCCGTATAATCAACATAAGCTTTATTTTAGGTCTCAACCTTATACTTTTTTAGGATATAGTCTAAACCATAAAGGCTATAAATGTTTAGGAGATAATGGACGTGTGTACATTTCTCGAGATGTCATTTTTTATGAGTTCACATTTTCTTTCTCTATTGTTTCATTTTCCAATTCCCCTCTTATTTCATCATATCCTCTTATTCTCCCTTTTTCTTCTCTACATATCTCTTCTTCATCGTCATTTCCTTATGTTTCTTGATCAAACTCTTCTCTTCCTATTATGTCTTATCTCTCTACTTCCTCTCCTATCCTTTCATCTCATAATTTTTCATCTTTTGTCTCTAATAGCTCACCTTCCCTCAACATGATGAATGTTCACCTATGCCACTCCCTAATGTTTCTATTGTTAACAATTTATTATTGCAACCACGGGTTTTAGGTCCTAATACTCATTTTATGAAAACTCGGTCTAATGCTGGAATTTTTAAACCTAAGATTTGTATGGCAACACTTGAACCTACCTCTGTTAAATAAAATATATAACATACTCACTGGAAATCAATAATGTAAGATGAGATTATTGCTTTAGATCGAAATCAAACATGGACTTTAGTCCCTTTACCTGATGGACGTAAACCTATTGGTTGAAAATGGGTGTTTAAGACTTAAGAGAATCATGATGGGAGTATCAACAAGTACAAAGCTCGCCTTGTAGCCAAGGGCTTTCACCAACAACCTGGTTTTCACTTTATTGAGACATTTAGTCCAGTTATCAAACCTGTCACCATTAGAGTTATTTTAACTCTTGCATTATCACATGGCTGGTCTATTCATCAATTAGATATGAACAATGCTTTTCTTAATGGAGTGTTAAATGAATAAGTATATATGGAAAAACCTACAAGCTTTGTACATCTTGATTTCCCCAATTCAGTGTGCAAATTACATAAGGCACTCTATGGCCTGAAACAGGCACCTCATGCCTGGTTTGAGAAGATCAATACCGCCCTGGTTTCTTTTGGATTTATGTCTGCTAAATCTAATCAATCTCTATTTTTTAGAGCTACTCGTACTCATTTCACTTGTGTCTTGGTATATGTGGATGATATTTTAATTACAGGCGGCGATCATTATCTTGTCACATATCTTATTATTGATTTGCACAGGATCTTTGCTCTCAAAGATCTTGGTGAAATCATACTTAAGATGGAATTCATTTATCCCAAACCAAGTACCTCAAAGATCTATTGTACAAAGCCAAAATGTAATATGCTAATGCTAGTTATACTCCTATGACCAATGGCCTTAAACTCTATACATTTGGCAGTGATCCTGTCGAAGATGTACATCTCTATCGCTTTATAGTTGGTGCTCTTCAATATGTTACTATCACTAGGCCTGAGATTTCCTTTAGCGTGAACAAGGTGTGTCAATTCATGCAAAATCTACTTCGATCTTATTGGAACTCTATTAAACGTATTCTGAGATATCTCTTAGGCACCTTGGATCATGGCTAACATCTTAGAAAGCCATCAATGTTGAATTTGGAAGCTTTATGTGATGCAAATTGGGAACCCTAATGACCATCGCTCCACTTTTGGATTTTGTGTATACTTTGGGTTAAATTTAGTATCTTGGCAGTCTAAGAAGCAACATACTATATCCAGGTCCAGTACTGAAGCCGAGTATAGGAGTCTAGATAATATTGTTTCAGAACCTACATGGCTTCAATCTCTCTTCACTGAACTGCACATTACTCTACCTTCGATACCTGTGGTTTGGTGTGACAACCTTAGTACCATCCATTTAGCATCCATTATTCATGCCAGCACGAAGCATACGGAGCTTGATCTTTACTTTGTTAGAGAAAAAGTCCTCTAGAAAACTATTGCGATTCGACATGTACCTACTTTGGATCTAACTACGGATTGTCTTACAAAATCCATCTCGTCTTCTAGATTTCCCTTCCTTCGGGACAAACTCGGAGTAGAAAGTCTATCCACTCTGAGTTTGAGAGGGGCTGTTGATAATAAAAAGTTGTTATAACAGTTATTTCTCTATTGGTGTTATAACAGTTATTTCCTGTATTGTTTGTTAGAGATTGTTAGTTTTAGTTAGACTTTGTTTATGTGTTAGTTAAATTGATTATGGCAGTTGTGTCTATTCTATTGGTAATAGCTAGAGTTAGTTTATATAGTCTCTAGTGTTTATATCTCTGTAGGATCATTTCTTCAATTAATGAAAATCAGAATTTGTTTCACAATTATTTCTTAATATTCTTTTCCCTAACATACATGCATACATATACATATATACATACATACATATATATATATATATATATATATATATATATATATATATATATATATATATATATACACACACACACACGCGCGCGCATACAAATATATGATACCACTCTCTCACGCGCCTACCCAAGCCAAGCCAACCCCCAAATCCGAATTGTACTAGTTAAAATAAGGTGCATTCGACTTGAAGCCTACTTAAATCTCTCTCAACATTTTCAAGTTTAATTATCATATTAAGCTATAAATTCAGTGTATAAAGTTTCCCTCGCACAAATTATACCAAGAAAACCCAAATAATAAAAATTAAGCAAAACCACTGTTATCCGCCAATCTCGTTCGAACAACTTATAACCTCGTTCAAAAGAAATCCCAGATATAGCTTGAACGAAACATCAATCTTGTTCAAATGAAACCACCCATCTCGTTTGAACGAGAAAGATGTAAATTATCTCCTTCATCCTAAAAAATGTGAATTCGATCCAAAACATCCATTAACGAGTTTTAAGCTTCAAACCAACAATTCAAACATCACCAAAATCAAAAATAAGTACGAGTTTATGATCCTAAATGATTTCCAACAATTATTTAAGGCCTAAAAATCCAATTATGGTTTAATCCTTAAAAGTTGATAGATTTAAATTTAGTTTATCTTTAACAAAAATGGAGATCCAAATATCAAATTAACATGGTATTCAACTTATAAACAAAAGTCAATCCTGAGAACATGAGTTTTAATCCCAGATTCATATATCAAAACGAATTAATTTAGATTTCTCCTTAAAATTACAAGTCTTCAATACAAAGTTAATTAATACTAATCATAATTAACCCAAAACACAACATGATTATGAAAACAGATTTAGATCCTAAATATGAGTTCTAAATTCCCACAGTTAAATGTAAAATATGAATTATAAAAAGTCACATAATATATTTGTGATATAGCAAGAGATTTCTTGCCTGAAATGATGAACAACGAGTCTTTTCGCAACAATCCTTATTCCTCTTCTCCCAAAGTTCCCTTAAGATCTCCCACAAGTCTAAGGTTGCTAGGGCTTGTTTCTTAAGTTTAAAGTAGTTAGTTAATGAGGCTAATATCCCTTAAAGAGTTCTTAAACTCGCAGGCCTATAATAAACCTATTTTCAATCCCCTAAATGATCCCAAAATACTACCTAGAATATATCAAAACTTAGCCTAAGGTATACCTAATCCCTGAGCCCAATTTAATATGATAAAAACACATATTCAGCTATTTGTATCACTTTAGAGTCTGATCCAAATGGTATTACCTCAGAATTCACGGTAGCATAACATAAAATAAAAAAATATACATATTATTTTACGCGTAATTGAATGTAGCCCAAGTTAATTAATTACACCGATTATTTAAACATAGCATGCGACACAAACAAATCACATAACTTTCAAATTTAATCATCATCTAAATATGCATTTTATTATTACTAAGTCACACAAGTAATAATTAATTCAGACTATTAACTCATTTTCACTATTAACAAACATTTAAATTATATCAAATAGATAGGTTTTACAGTCTGCCCCCCAATAAAGGAATTATATCCTTGAAATTCGACATATATATGACTAAAAGATTTTTTAATAGCTCTCTCGAATTTCATCCTCCTTCTCCCATGTCAACTCATCCTTTTATGATGTCCCTACTAGACACGTGCTAAATGTATCACCTTGGAGTGAAGTCTTTGCTCCCTTTGGTTTAAAATGAAAAATGGCTTCTCCTTGTAACTCAGGTGGGGCTAAAGCTCTATCTTATCGAGATCAATGTGCTTATACGCTAACTCGTCTCTAAGGAACCTCCGTAATGTAGAGATATGGAAAAAATTGTGCACCCTCTACAAATCTGGTAAGGCTAAACGGTACATGACTGGTCTGATCCAATCAATGATGGTGAATGGCCCCATATATCGGGAGCCAACTTCTCGTTCATTATGAATGACATAACTCCCTTCACGAGAGACACCCTAAGTAACACCTGATCTCCAAAAACAAACTCTAGGTTCCTCTTGTCTGCATCTGCATGACCATTCTTCCAACTCTGGGAAGTCTTAATCCTATCTCTGATCATCTCCAGCTTCTTTGAGGTGTCCTGAGAAAACTCGGGTCCAGGAATCTTATTCCCCCACACCTCTAATCTATATGTGGACAAATGGCATTTTCTCTCATACAAATACTCAAATGGCGCCATGTTAATCGTGAATTGGTAATTATTGTTGCAATCAAACTATATCAACAATTATTGTTCCTAATTCCCATTGAAGTCCAAACTGCACATCCGCAACATGTCCTTTAGTGATGAATCACCCGCTCTGTCTGTCCATCCACTTATTGGTGATATGAATTACTCAACATCAACTCTGTACCCAATGCCTTCTAAAAACTACTCTAAAAGTGGGGCACAAATGCCTTTCCCCTGTCAGATATAATGTTGAGCAACACACGATGAAACTTCACAATCTCTGCAATGAAAAGCCTGGAAAGCTGCTTTGAAGTGATACCCGTTTGAACTAGAAAAAGTGAGCCACCTTAATCAAACGATCCATGATCACCCATATGGCATCATGTCCCCACTGTGATATAGGCAATCCTATAAAAAAAATCCATGAAAATACTATCCTATTTCCACACTGAAATTTCAGGAGGCTGTAGAACACCCGTTGATCTATAGTTGTTTACCTTCACCATGTGGAAAGTGACACTCTTGAACACAAAAACTGTGATGTCCTTTTTCATGCCTATCCACCAATACTGGAACCTCATATCCTGGTATATCTTATCCTAATTGGGATGTATCGCAAAATGCGACCCATGCACCACAATCTTAACCACCTCTTGTAATTCCTCATATTCAGGAACCACATTTCTACCATGGAGTCGCAAACCACCATAAGATTTAATCGAGTGCGAATCTGCTCCTTTTAATAACAACTGACGGACCTTCTCCTGACAAGAAGTATCCCTAGCCCGTGCTTTCATAACTCAAATGATGATCTCAGGTGTGATGATCAAAACTATCATGAATACACAAGATAAATAATTCTCAGTGTTAAGTTAACCTCACTACTCCTACTAAATTTTTGAAAGTCTAACTATTGGCCTACGACTATAGGCATCTGCAAATACATTATCCTTTCTCGAGTGATAATGAATATAAAACTAGTAGTCTTTCACAATCTTAAGCCACCTAATTTGCCTCATAGTTAACTCCCTATACATGATAAAGCACTACAAATGATTATGGTCTATGAAAATATTAAATCTCTCCCTAAAATATATTGTTTCCAAATCTGAAGAGCTAATACCACTTCTTCCAACTATATATCATGGGTGGGGCAATTCCTCTCATGAGAATTAAGCTTTAAAGATGCATAAGATATCGTATTCTCATCCTGCATCAATACACCCCCAAGTCCCTTTAGGAACATATCTTTATAGACCATGTACTCTGAAAATGCGAGTTTTTCTAAATCAATGCTCTGATACCACTTGATGGAACACGATAGGACCCCAATTTTTAAATTTTACCAAAATTAATTTCAATTTACTTTTAAAGATGTGGAATAAAGATGGCTCAACAAATTTTACATTAACCAAATTTTAATTTCTTTTACAAATTAAAATTACAACTTAAACTCAAAGTGAAATTAAATTAATCAACAAATACATTTTTCACTTAAACAACCTAATTAAATCCAAGTCCTAGAAATTTGCCTAACAAAAATAACTAATCCATTATTGTAAATTAGGCCAAACCAAATTTTATCAAATTAAAGTAAATGACTTGAACTAAATTAATTAAACGTTACCCAAATTAATTTTAGCACCAATTTAATTAAGTGTGACAATCAAACCAAAATTTATCTTGAAATAGCCTAAGCATGCATTCTAACTTATTTTGCAAGATAAAAGTAAATCAGTCACACTACGCCGCACTGTACGAGGAAAAACCCACAACGAAAAAAACCTCGGACGGTCCTAGCCTCAAATCCACTAAGTATGGTTTAAAAAATACAAGACAGTAAGACTTACAACACTCGACCTGACTCTGTCCAAGCCTCGATGCTCCTTCTTGTACAAACCTCTGCCTAGCGAATAACCACAGAGCTCCACCGCGGTCTCGAAATTCACCGATCGTACATTAGGAACAACCGTCAACCACACGTGATGCCTTTCACCATGTGAGAATGCCGTAGTAAAACAACGAGCTTCTTCTTTATGGGATATAGAAGAAAACCCAAACGAACTCTTCAACTCGGTAGAGATAAACCCGGTGCCAAACACTCCAAGCAAGATATATATATTAAGGAACTTGGAATAAACAAACTATTGGGTGTAAACAAAAGTGTTCAAGGATTTTCTTGAAAAACAAACACTCAAAACTTGAACTCTTTCTTTTTTGAAATTTTTTCTCGCAAACTCTCTCTTGGAGATTGTAGTATATGAAAAAGTTGCTTAGAAAAGGTTGGTTCCCGCACTAAGTAATTCTGTCAAAAAGTAGTGGGGAAAAGAAGTGGGAAAAGTAAAAAAACCATCAAAAACTGCCAAAATACTTGTTCCCGTCAAATCTCGTTCGAACGACTTTTCGTTCGAACGACTTTACTAACGAGGTTCCAAAAGGGAAAAAGGAATATCGTCAGAAGTCTCGTTCAAACGACCTGGCAATATCATTCGACCGAGATGCCAGTTCATTCGAACGACATGGTAATCTCGTTTTAACGAGATTCCAGTGTGTTTCGAATGACGTGTCAAAAAATCAGAAAATAATAAAATATTCATTCTAAGTCCAAAACTCTTTATGACAAGTTCTAAAAATATTTTCTGACTAAAACAAAGTCGTTAAAACTATTTTATAAAAATTATAAAATACACCAAATAAAATTTCCAAAGCTCCTATATATATATATATATATATATATATATATATATATATATATATATATATATATAATGCATTCATACCTTAGGAGCATTGGAACATTATTGTTGACGTAGAAACGAGGCACACTAAACTAAGCATATGATTAAACTTTGTAATCTTGTCCGCTACATCTTCAACTAACACGTCATAGGCTTCGATGGATACACATGAACACTATTCTATGACTCAAATATTTTTTTCTGGAATTGAGCCAACACTACATTAAGACTCAATCGGAGACTTGTGTCCTTACAAATCTCCCCCTTTGGCTATTCCGAGACAAAAACCGAACAAAAATCCTAAAGGGTCGTCAAGCTCTACTAGACTTAAAAAATATCCCACCCAAAATAAAATTACATAGCTTGACTCCAAAACCCAAGGATCAATATCTTTGCCGAAGATAAAAGTTGCCACTTAGAAGAATTCCTGCACACTTAAGCAAACTATCAAACGCATAGGGAATATCAAGAATATTAAATGCATAAAATAAATACTCCCCCTAAATTAATTCTTCCCTTTATCAAATAAATGACATACTTAGAAAGACGTCTCCTCCTAAGATAAATCACCCAAACTAAGATGCGATTACAATAGGAATATACACCATTTCTCCCCCTATCATTCTCCCCCTTTTTGTTCAGGAATGGACAAAGGATAAAAAAAGCTAATAAACACGATGATGCATAAGGTGATAAGAACATGAAAGTATATGGGCAACAATATCAGAACTAATCCATACAAATATCAATGAATACCAACTTAGATGCAAGAAAATGATACTAATATGATACATAAAGTATTAAGCATGTGATATCAACAAAGAATGCAACAAGATAGATACCAATCATGAAGTAGAAGCATAGATGGACTACAAAGCAAGGCAAAGACAAAAAGAATACCTCGTATATGAGTACATAGTAATCATCATTAACGCACACGCACATATACTAGGTATAAATAACACACATGACACAAAATAAAATAAGCTTTTCACACTCATATGGCAAAAATGTGTCATATGGAAACAAAAGTGTTGGCGTGTGAACTAGTAACAATTGAATTTAGACCCAATCACTTAAACATGTTCACGGAGTTCTCATTTGATTGAAAACTTCATCACATTTGAATATAACCTCATGTGATAATATAGATTGAACTCAATGAACAAACATACACAATGCACACAAGACTAGAATTTTGATTATTCTATATACCAATAGAGTCATGACAATGAAAGTACAACTAGGATAAATAGACATTGTGCAAACCATTGATATACCAGCCAATCTCCCTCAATAAGCATACATATTTTTGAATGAACATTTTAATAAAAAAAATGCCTTGGCAATTATTTATCTTTCTAATGCCATATTTTATTTTTAGGCCTTTGGACCACGTATTTCTTTTAGGTCCATTCCAAATGGTGGCTTACTCGCAAAGGATGATTTTTCCTTTCGGAGCCCTTCCCCGTGATCATTCATGTATATCATTTTTTTATATCTCACACAAATCTCACGTGCAATGGATTTTGACATGCACTAGTCCTCGTAGGTCATATAATATGTAGATGACTAGATAGGTAGGAGAACACCTCACAAAGCTCAAATATACATATGAAGTTAAAATTTCAAGTGAATTAGTGCATGTGTGAATTGAGGCATATAAAAATAGAATCCATTTAAGTAACACAAAATCCAACTACTCCATGTAAGCATGGTAAAGAATATTTTAAGGATTGACATTCTAAATCAAAAGTTCTAGCCACATGGGAGCGAAAAAGAAGGGATTCTAACACAAGTGTATGCCACATAGACTGTGTCAAACAAAAATACACAAGATAAAATCTTTTTGAGTTTTTGACAATTTTTAACCAAAAATAAGAATATTTACTCAAAAGACACACAAAAATCATTTGTATTTTTCATTAATCTTAAATTACTAAAAAGATGAAACACGAATGATAAACAAAAAAAAATTGTATTTTTTCATTTAATGCAAACTAAAATGAAAGAACTAAAATACAAAAGATAAACAAAAATCATTATTCTAGCATGTGATTAAGCATGGAGCATAGACAATAAAATGATTAAACATGCATACACGTAGCAATGATATACAATATGAAGCACAAAAAGCTAGAGTATGCAAACTTAACTAACACATTCAACCTTTAAATTTAGCAAGGGAGGTTTCATGTGAAAGCAAATGAGAATCAACAAATCTAATATCTAACGCGTCTAAAAATGATTTCCTAATCCATATAGATGTATATTTAAAATGATGGGATTTGGGAACTAATGAAATGCTAGACATAGACTTCGTAGGACTTCTTTTAAGATCAAAACAAAATGACCTGAGGTAATCTTTCCTAGTACAATGCAAGCATGTGCAAACACGAGGAATGATACCTAAGGTGTGACCTTTTCTAAAGTCTTTGGATAAAGTTGACCCTATAGAACAAACAATGGTCTTAGCTTTAACAGCGGAAATATTTGAACAAGATGAGCTAGAACCATTACAACTACTACTCGAGTCAAGTAAATCACTTTTCATTTGTAAAATTTCGGACTCAAGTAATAAATTAGACTCCTCAAATTTACGGGACTCCTTCTTTAAATTTGCTATAACTCCTAGAAGATTATCACACTCGCCCTCAATGTGAGCAAACTTGTCCCTAAGAGTCTTTTCTCAACTATAACTCTCTTTCTTGGACATTTCTAAAATATTAAATTCGTAATTTATGTCCATGAGCTTTTTATGAAAAATATCTTTTTGAAATAGTGAGGTTTGCAAAAGTTCAATGCTAGATTTAAAACATAAATTTTCATTTTCAAGAAACTTAATTCTTATTACAAATCTCAAATTTAATTCCCTTAATTTTTTATTACACTTATTAAGCCCGTTAAATTTCTCTCGAATAGCTAAAACTTCATTATCATTAGAAATGGACAAATTATCATTAAGACATCTCATCGAGAGATACAAAACAAAAATGAGAGTGAGTAAAAAAATTGAACCACCTAAAATTACAAGGAGCACAAAAATTATAAAAGCCGAAAAACGGATCTTTCAGGCGATAAATTAGCGCTCCGGTACCACTTGAAAGACACGAGTTTTTCTAAATCAATGCTCTGATACCACTTGATGGAACACAATAGGACCCCAATTTTTAAATTTTACCAAAAGTAATTTCAATTTCCTTTTAAAGATGCGAAATAAAGATGACTCAACAAATTTTAATTTCTTTTACAAATTAAAATTACAACTTAAACTCAAAGTGAAATTAAATTAATCAACAAATACATTTTTCACTTAAACAACTTAATTCAATCCAAGTCCTAGAAATTTGCCTAACAAAAATAATTAATCCATTTTTGCAAATTAGGCCAAACCAAATTTTATCAAATTAAAGTAAATGGTTTGAACTAAATTAATTAAATATTACCCAAATTAATTTTAGCACCAATTTAATTAAGTGTGACAATCAAACCAAATTTTATCTTGAATTAGCCTAAGCATGCTTTCTAACTTATTTTGCAAGATAAAAGTAAATCAGTCACACTACGCCGCGATGTACGAGGAAAAACTCACAACGGAAAAAAACCTCGGACGGCCCTAGCCTCAAATCCACTAAGTACGGTTTTACAAATACAAGACAGCAAGACTTACAGCACTCGACTTGACTCCATCCAAACCCTGACGCTCCTTCTTGTACACACCTCTGCCTAGTGAATAACCATGGAGCTCCACCGCGGTATCGAAATTCACCAATCGGACTTTAGGAACAACCGTTAACCACACATGATGCCTTTCACCATGTGAGAATGCCGCAGCAAAACAACGAACTTCTTCTTTATGGGATATAGAAGAAAACCCAAACAAACACTTCAACTCGGTAGAGATAAACCTGTGCTAAACACTCCAAGCAAGATATATATATTAAGTAACTTGGAATAAACAAACTATCGGGTGTAAACAAAAGTGTTTAAGAATTTTCTTGAAAAACAAACACTCAAAACTTGAACTCTTTCTTTTTTGAAATTTTCGCTACCAAACTCTCTCTTGGAGATTGTAGTATATGAAAAAGTTGCTTAGAAAGGGTTGATTCCCGTACTAAGTAATTTTGTCAAAAAGTAGTGGGGAAAAGAAGTGGGAAAAGTGGGAATATAGTCAAAAACTGCCAAAATACCTGTTTCCGCCAAATCTCGTTTGAACGACTTTTCGTTCGAATGACTTTACTAACGAGGTTCCAGAAGGGAAAAAGGAATATCGTCAGAAGTCTCGTTCGAACGACCTGGCAATCTCATTCAAACGAGATGCCAGTTCGTTCAAACGACATGGTAATCTCGTTTGAATGAGATTCCAGTGTGTTTTGAACGACGTGTCAGAAAATCAGAAAATAATAAAATATTCATTCTAAGTCCAAAACTCTTTATAACAAGTTCTAAAAATATTTTTTGAGTAAAACAAAGTCGTTAAAACTATTTTATAAAAATTATAAAATACACTCGATAAAATTTCCAAAGCTCATATATATATATATATATATATATATATATATATATATATATATATATATATATATATATATAATGCATTCATACCTTAGAAGCATTGGAACATTGTTGTTGAAGTAGAAACGAGGCACACTAAACCCGACATATGATGAATCTTTGTAATCTTGGCCACTACGTCTTCAACTAACACGTCATAGGCTTGGATGGATACACATGAACACTATCCTATGACTCAAATGTTTTTGTCCTGAATTGAGCCAACACTACATTAAGACTCAATCGGAGACTTGTGTCCTTCATACTCCACCCTTCCACGAGGTAAAACAAGCACCGTAGTTGAAGTCAACTTGAACTTCAACTCTTTAAAAGCCTACTGGAGAAACTCATCCAAAATAAACTTACACCCTTCTTAATCATGTTTTTCAAAGACCCAACTATATTCGAGAATATCCAGCCAAACTCAAAAAGTTGCACACCCCATACGTGTTGTAGGTTGTCTCCACTCTATCACTATCAAAACCTTACTTGATTCCACTGATATCCCTACCTCCGATATAACGTTACCCAAGAATTGAATCTCTCTCAACATTTAGGCACACTTATTAAACTTCTCATAAAGATGGTGGTCCCTCAGCATCTGTAAGACCATTCGCAAGTGATAAGCATGCTTGTCTATAGTCTAAGAATTAATCAAAATATCATGAATGAACAAGATGACAAACCGATCCAAAAAAAACTCTAATCAACCTATTCAACAAGTCTATAACCACTGTTGTGGACATCCCTCCTTTTGGCTCTTCCACCCCATCTCTAGGGGTTTATGGCACTCGCTTGTGCGCTCTTGGAGAGAGAGAGAGAGAGGTCTCGCCCTCCTTTTTTTAGGAGCGCTTTGTCCGTCCTCAATGTGGGATGATGTAAAGAGATGGAGTCTTTAGCCTATTTTGCATAAGACAAACAAAAGAACACGTTGACGCCTTGAAAGAGCGGCATCAAAGACAAACCGATGCTTAAGAAACCATTAGTTCCGAGATTCGGGGCTAAGTTACAAAATGGGAAGGTGTTAGGCACCCATCCTGCTCTTTCAGTCTCTCATGGGTTTATGTTACTATTTTCCTCAATTTCTTTGTGAAGTGTGTGTGTGCATGTGTGTATAAATGGAGATCAAAACCGCTCAACACATATCATGGAAAAAACAGAGTGAGGTCACCCAAAGGAATATTCCCAAAATAATAATTAGAAAATATGATGTATGCGCTTATCGAGATATTGATTGTTATAATAGAATGATAATATTTGTTAGATAAGACACGTAAGTATGAATCATAAGCATGATATATATGAATAATATATAGATAAAATAGGGGAATGATGAAAATAGGAAAATTAGACTCAAGTCTCAGGTTTTAGTCCAAAATGCCTACGTAGCCTATAAAGGCATCAAAGTCCATGTAGTTAGCATATGACACAAGGGTGGGGTTTATCCCATAAATTCGAATGGGAGTTTATTATACGTGTGTGTGTGTGAGTAGAAAAGGCATTTTTAGTTTTGAGAAAAAGTGGTGAATGATCCCGTTGGAATTTATAAATGTTACCCTCTTTTTCTTTATTTTGGGTTTCTTTATAGAAAATAAATTATGTGCAATATAACTAATAAAGGATGAGATATTAATGTGTATGATCTAAAGTAAGAACTAAATTGAGAATTTATATAACTAATGCGGAAAAAAAATTAGAGAGAAGAAAGGGTATTTGGACCTTCTTTGGAGAAATGAGACTTGATTTTGATCCTTGATGAGCTCCCTTGAAAATTGAGAAGAATATTGGATGAGAGAGAAGGATATTTCGCTAAACTGGTTATGAAAATGATTGGGATGAAAGATGAAAAGGAATTTCACACAAGGAAACTTCCCTGATTACAAGAGAATGTTGCTGAGATCACTGATATTAATGGATATATGGTGTCTTGGAAGTGAAATCATTCCCTACATTTATAGGGTAGGGGAACTGCTAATCGATATACCCCTAGCCCTACCAATCAGTAGACACACTACCGATTGGCAGGGAAATGAGCCTGCCAATCGGCAGTCTCGTGCAGATTTTTCTGAAAAATGACCATAGAACGCAATCAATAAATCTTAATCGCTCATGGGTAATACCCTTATAAAGATAATTAGGATACCTTCAAGAGTCCTCGGGGCTTCTCCCGTGTTCGGGTGTTGACTTTGGGTCAAACTAGGATCGAAACTTCCGGTTAGTCCTTTGGATGGGAGATCGTCGGACGGTAATGGATCATTCATCCAAACCGTAAGTTAGAATCGTGCATGAGGAGGATCGTTGGAAAATTTATACAAGGTACTTTGATGTTCCAATGAGCTTATCTCATTATGGAAAGTTTATATTTGCCAAATGGGGCTCGAAAGATCCCGATGACCTTTCGGAGTAAAATGGGTTGTTCGTTCATATCGTAAGGATGATTCATGCACGGGTTGGACCACTATAAAGGGTATTCAATGCCCATAGATGATTCATTTAGTCTCGTTCGATCTGCAGAGTTGACTTTTAGCAAACGGATCCCGAGAGCATCCTGTCGCCTTCGAATCAGTTTTCGAGGGAAAATGGATCGTTCATCCGAACGGTTATGCCAATTTGTCCATGGGGTAGACCACTGGAAAAGGGATTCATTACTCTTCAAATATCCATTGATCTTTTTCTCTAACGATAAAGTTGATTGGGGTTAAAATGGGGTCTAGGAGCACCCGATGGCCTCCAGATTAGTTTTCGATAGTAAAATTATCAGCTCGTTCGAACCATTATGCCAATTTACACATGAGGTGGACCATTGGAAAGTACATTCAGAGCCCTTTAAAGATTGATTGAGATTTTTCTCTGAGGATAGAGTTGATCGGAGTCAGATGGGTCTCGAGAGTGGTCGATGGCCTCTAGATCGGTACTCGGAGTATTTCCTAAGGTTTGTAGTGAAATAGGGAGGTGTTAGGTACCTAAGGAGAGACTTAGGTGGGTCCTAGAATGTAGTGTATACAGATCCCTTCGAAGGGTGAGCTTGGAATAAGTGAAATCTGTCGAATGGACACCACATGATGTTTTAGAAAAGAGGTTGATTCTTTAGACCTAAAGGGGGAGAGGATGACTGATTCTTAGGATCGAGGTCAATTATGAGTACCTAAAGGTAATTACGGTGATGGATGATTCTGTGGGTTGAGGTTAATTATGTGGACCTAAGGTGGGAACGACTAATTCTGAGGGTCGAGGTCAATTCTGAGGACCTTAAGTGGGAGTGACCACTTGTGAGGGTCAAGGTCAATTCTGAGAACCCTAAGCCGGGGAACGACCAATTATGAGGGTCGAGGTCAATTATGAGGAACTTAAGTGGGAGTTAGCAATTCTGAGGGTTGAGGTGAATTCTAAGGACCTTAAGTGGGAGTGACCAATTCTGAGGGTCGGGGTCAATTCTAAGAACCTTGAGTGGGAGTGACCAATTCTGATGGTCGGGGTCAACAATGAGGACCTAAGATGGGAGAAACTAATTATAAGGGTCGAGGTTAATTCTGAGGACCTTAAGTAGGAGCGATCAATTCTGAGGGTCGAGGTCAATTCTGAGGACTTTAAGTGGGAGAGACCAATTTTGAGGATCGCGGTCAATTCTAAGGACATTAAGTGAGAGCGATCAATTCTGAGGGTCGAGGACAATTTTGAGGACCTTAAGTCGGAGCGACCAATTCTGAGGGACGAGGTCAATTCTGAGGACCTTAAGTAGGAGTAACCAATTTTGAGGGTCGAGGTCAATTCTGAGGACCTTAAATGGGAGCGACCAATTCTAAGGGTCAAGGTTAATTTTGAGCACCTTCAGTGGGAGCGACAAATTTTGAGGGTCGACGTCAATTCTGAGTACCTTAAGTGGGTCGAGTTCAATTCTGAGGACCTTAAGTGGGCGCGATCAATTCTGAGGGTCGTGGTTAATTCTGAGGACCTTAAGTGGGAGCGACCAATTCTGAGAGTCGAGGTCAATTCTACTGGAGCGATAAATTTTGAGGCTCGTGGTCAATTATGATGATCTTAAGTAGGAGAGATCAATTTTGAGGACCTTAAGTAGGAGTGCCAATTCTGAGGGTCGAGGTCAATTCTAAGGACCTTAAGTGGGAGCGACCAAGTCTTAGGGTCAAGGTCAATTCTGAGGACCTTAAGATGAGGCGATCAATTCTGAGGGTCGATGTCAATTCTTAGGACCTTAAGTAGGTTCGACAAATTTTAAGGCTCGGGGGGAATTTTAAGTACCTTAAGTGAGAGCGACCAATTACGAGGGTCGAGGTTAATTCTGAGGACCTTAAGTAGGAGTGACCAATTTTAAGGGTTGAGGTCAATTCTGAGGTCCTTAACTGTGAGATAATTTTCCTTAGGAATTTTTATTTAAGACACTACTGGGGATGAGACATTTATTTGGGTATTATGACCTTTTGAGAGAAGTTGAAAATCTTAGTCAAGTTGATAACTTGAGTTTTTAGGAAATCGTTGGGGAATGTGTTGTTGGGGAGAGATGTCCGATTACGGTTCTAGCTCTGCTTGGGGAAATTTGGATTTTTTTTCTAGAAAATGGGTAGCTCTGCTGAGGAGCTTTTGATTTCCACTGAGTTTGAGGTTTTGGGGATTTCTCTGGGGAAATGGGTAGCTTTCATGAGGAAACACTTGATTTTTGCTAAAAATGAAGTTCTTGGGATTCCGTTGGGGAGTGGTAATGGGTGCGCTATTTTTTAGGTTTTAAGATGGGGAAAAATGTGCTATTAATCCCTCTGGAGACTTGGGAAACTTGCAAAATGTTTTCTTGGTGGAGAAATCTTCCAAAATTTATGGGGTAATTTTTGGAATTTTTCGGGATATTTTTGGAATTTTCTGGCATTTTTTGTACAAAATTTTAGGAGGTTGACGATCGGAAGGTTGTGGGAGTTGCCAAATGGTAGTGGCATGGTCTTTTGGACTGCCTAGGGAAGGGGAAGGGACAGTGTTAATCAGTGAGTGTCAGGGGTTCAGCAGCTGCTGAGGATAGATCTCGAGGGGATGCAGATAGAGGTGAACCGATCCCTGAGGGTGACTCCAGGGGCAGTGGAGGTGGAAAATAATGGTCATCAAATGAAGATGTCATTGTTTCTTTCATCATAATATCACCAATTAAGTTTATTAAACCCATACATGAATAATTTAGTTCATTGCTCATGCGATATTTAATGAATATAAGTGCCAAATTTATTGACTTTTGTATGTAAGTCTTTACTTAATGTAATATTCATATTATGAAATATTTGGTAGTCACCACAATGAGCCAACTATGATGAAAATTAATGTTAAATCTAAATAGGATAGCATTAGTAACCTCTTATGCTTATAACTGTGGAGTATATTGAGTCTAATCATTGAACAAGATTATTCCCTACAGGGAGTTAATTTTGACTTATTAAATGAACTCTATATATCTTATACATTATTCAAGTATATATAATGTACTCAAGTATCTACAATCGTCATACAATTTCTAATCAATGGTTACTACTGAGAAAAATAAAATGCACATTAGGTATTAAATAGATATTAATGCATGTGTTGTTAAATCAAAGAATTAATGTAGTGAGCAATTTATTTCATATGTTTAACATGTTACGATATGATTTTGTTTCTCCTGATTATTATTTTGGATTGTTTTTTTTAGCCTACTATTGATGAACAATATTATGTGGAACACTCCATATAAAGTTTGAAGAAATTAAACAAATTAAGTTTGTTTACATGTTGCACACTCGGACTAATAATGATAGAGATAATATGTATCTTTTATGGTTTGAAACTAGTTTTCAACTTAGTAGAGTTTGCAAGATAAGATTCCTTCTCTTTTATTCTTGGGGAATTAAGCCATTTGTTTTTCATAAACCCTCAATGCTTCCAATTTTCTTGAAAAATATTTGTCTAGACTTGATTGTGAGGGATAATTTTTAAAACATCTTTTAGTCATTCTCAAAGGTTATGGTATTCCTTTGATGTTTTGTATAAAATAAAGTTTGGATATATTTCTTTTAAAGATTGTTTTGATCCCACTTCATAATCATAGCATTATTGATGGAAATGCTTTAATCTTTTACCAAATTAAATCTGACTCCCTTTGATAATTTTAAATGACAAGATTTTTGTAATATCTTTATCCATATTGATAGTTGAGTTATGCCTTTAATGTACTACAATATCTAATATAAGGATGATCTATGTGTCCCAAGTGGGAGATTATGAGAATATTGCCTTAAAACATGCATTTGTTGAATGTTTCTCCTGCTACACATGTCCTACACCTACTCAAATTTGATTAGTGCATTTTGTGTTTTCCTTTACTCATAATACTGAGATTATATTGCAGCCATCCATCTTTAGTTATCAATGATCTACATTTCACCTACGATGAATCTCAGTGAAACACAAACCAACTAATCATGTAGCCTAACTTGAAACTGGTTATAAACAGTTCTTTAACCCTTGGGCGGTGCATTCCAAACCTTTCGATTTAAAGCTATCTGATAGATTAGATCTTATCCCTTACTTTACCTCTCGACTTCCAGAAGCTAAATTGCTCCCTATAAAAGGCGACCTCGTCTCAGCATTTTGAGACTTTGGCCAGTCTAGAGAGAGAAGAAAGAAGAGATAATAGAAAAAGAAAAAGATTTTCAGTAGAAATTTTTTCAAAACATTTGTAAAATCTTTTTTTCCAAAAAGTGTGTTAGTTTTTAAAAATAAAAAAGAAGGATCTCCCTTCGAGTTTTAAAACCACTTCTTAAAAACCCATTTTCATTATTTCAAAATTCTATTATTCAGAGTGATTTTGATTGAGAAAATCGTATGTCCCAACCTCTAGAAACTCATCTCTCTCACAACAACCTTATAATATTGAATATCTCATTTTCTTTCTATAAATTTGAGATTTTGATAACATGATACAGTACACGCACTATTTAGTTTGTTCAATGTAATTTCTACTTTATTTTATAAGTAAAAATCATCAATATGTGGATCTTTTGTAAAAATACTTTTAAAAATTTCAGATCCATTTTCTTTTGTTTTGAAAAGTTGAAAAACAGACTTAAATATGTTTGCATGTCTGAGATTTATTTTGTTTCTTAAGTGTACATTTTGTAAAAATTTTGTATACAAATAAGATTTTAGATCTGAGTTTTCAAGATCTAAAATACACAGATCTAAAACAGTATTGTATTTTTGAAGTCTGATTTTTTATTCTTTTAAAACAAAAATCATATAGACTCTCTATAATTTGTAGGACTGGTTTGTAACGTATAAGTGTGAGTGTATTCATATCTTGCATATATTTAGACAGGCATGTTACACTTCTCACACACAGTACACATAGTCAAAGTGTGTTGTTGAGATACTGAGTCTACGTAAATCAAAAAAGGAAAAGGATGGAGTTCAATTATTGGGAGAGATCAGAACAGAAGGAATACCGTTAGAGGTGTGTCTCAATTTAGGTATACTTCTTTATTTTTTAATCCAGTGCTATAGTTGTAATCTTGTAAGCTAGCTTGATTTTAGCGGATTTTTTTGGTTTATGGCGTATCGGTCATCGTGGAGGTTTTCCCTAATTTGGGGTTTTACCTCATAAAAAACATCGTGTACTTTACTATTTTCGTTTCTTATTTCTTGAAAAAGTAGTTAGGATTAATAATGCTTGATAAGGTTTATTTTCTAAAAAATGGTTTACTAATAATCTTAAATTGATTTCTGATTTACATTGTTACACATCTTATGTTTTTATCAAAAGGAGTTTCCTCTTTAATCGAAGCTTACCTAATCATTAACTTTTGTTAATAACTTGGTCGGGAAATTTTCAAGTGCTATCAAAGCAGGTTTTTTAAAAGAATTTTGATCCTGAAACTCCTAAAATTGTTTTTGAAATCATTTTTTTAGAATGGATAAAAAAATTTAGAAGCTTGATAATCTTTCCCGTCTACCCCTCTTTTATGGAAATAATTTTCCTTACTGGAAGGATGATTGCCTTCATCCAAGGGCTTCTGGATAATGATGTTTGGGAAATGATTGAGAATGATTATAATCACCTTACTAAGCCTTTAACTGAAACTAATACCATAAGAATTAAGAAAGTCTCAGCGAGCTCACTAAGGAAGAAAGACAAATGTCACATAGTAATAACAAGGGTAAAAAGTGCATCTTTGTGTCTGTGAATGAACATGAATTTAAACGTATATCTATCTGTACCACTTCTAAAGAAGCCTGGGACACCTTTGTCATTTCCCACGAAGGTGATGAGCGTGTTAAGGTTAGGAAGATACAAACGTTAGTTCAATATTACAATACCCTTATGATGGATGATACTAAGTCCTTTTATGACTTTTATCTAAAATGGACGGACATTATCACTAAACTGCAAGCTAATGGGATAGTATATGATATGAAAGAAATTGTGCTTAAAATTATGAAATCCCTGGCTCCTAAGTTTGATAATAAGAGATATGTTATTAAGGAAATAGATGAGTTTATAGCTCCAGAATTATTGAGTAGTAAACTTAAAATTGTTGCAATGAAGTTATAATACAAGAAACATATTACCTCAAGTAGTAAAATATCCTATGGATCTAATGTTGTGTTTTCATCACAGTTGACTGTCACTGTCACCTAAGGTTAGAAGACTGTGATTTATAAAGCCTTGATAACCAAATTTCCCTGTTGAATAAAAATTTTAAGAAAATAATTAAGTTTAGGAATGAAGTGGCTTCCAAACAAGGGAAATTTAGTTATCAAAACTTCCAAAATCCTCGACCCCATGATAGTAATGGTGATAGATAGACATATGATAATCACTCCACACATAAGAAAGACGTTATCAATGTACAATGTCATATGTGTGGTAAGTTGAGGCACTTTGCCAATAAATGCAGGACTAAGCTTAACAATACCGTCAAAGCCCATATGTGTAAAACCTCGGATGACGCTTGTAACTCGAAAGAGGATGAACCTGAGTCATCTAATACAAATAAATCATGCATGTCTTTCTTTGCTAAAATAGTATATACTCATGATAAACATGCATGCCTATTGATAGTACTATACATGTTATAGCTCATGTTGTTGTCAATGATGTATTTACTATTTTGGTGAATGATTTAGACACTTCTAGTATAAGTGTGATTCAAAGCGTCAAATATTATGATGAATGGATGGGTGTGTGAGTGCCACAACAAAAATTGAAAACACTTAGTGAGTTCGAAGATGAGTTACCTGATATTCAAGAGTTGTACACTAAGACCGTTAAAAGAAGTGCCAAATTAGAAAAGATGGTGAAATAGTTAACTGAACATGTTAAGAAGTTAAGCAATACTGTTAGGAAGAATTTTGAGGAATACACTAATCAATGTATTACCCACGAGATAGAAACAAAATAATATATTTCTAAACTAAAAGAACTTTCTAAGAAAAAAAATTATGTTACAAGAAAGGTATAAATCTACCTTAGTAGAATTAGAAGAATCTAAACAAAAGGTTTCAGGTGTTTTTAAAAAATGTCTTCACTTTGAGACAAATGCTAAAGCTTGTGACAAAATCATTAGTTCTACCAAACTTAATTATGATGACAAAATTGACCTTGGATTTGATAAAACTCTTAAAGAAACAAAGACAACATTCTAAGATTCAAAAACAGTCTTTGTTAAAATAGGCCAGACTTTTAATAAATCTCATAAAGGAATTCTAAATATTGATGTCTCTAAAGCAACACAAAGTGTGAATCTTCTAAAGCCAAAACCTAATGGTAAAGCTAAGTATATTTGTCCTCCCCATAAGAGAGCTTTGATAAATAAATAAAACTGTTTTAGTTAAACCTCGCGTTTCAAACATATCTAGGCCTATTTTTACAGACTTAGAAGACAAAGTAGAGCCTACTTAGCACCAATACTATAATTACTGTGATGTTTATGGTCACTCCATTACTTAGTGTTTTCAAAAATGATTGTTCACACCATACCAAAACTTTAACTATTCTAGGAATAGTTGAAATACATATGTTCTCCCTAGGTAGACCACACAAAACTCTAGTGCCTCGGAGTAAGAAGAAATCATTTAGAAAGATTCCTCGAACATTTTTTAAGTCAAAAGCCGGAGAAAAAAATTAAAATCAGGTCCATTTGGGTTAGAAAATATGACTTTTTACCCCAACTTAGGTGCAATGTGGTTATAACTGTGTTTAGAGACTAACGTACTAAAGCTGGTTAGTATTTGGATTTCAGATATTCAAAACACATGACCGGGAATGAGACTAAATTAAATATTAAGATAAACTTCTTAGGAGGTAGTGTCCTTTTTTATGAAGGAGTCTCAACCCAGATCATTGGTAAAGGAACACTTTTTGAATAGGGTCTTTCTGCTCTAAATGATGACCTTATGTAAGTCAATCTGCTTAGTATATCACAATTTTATGATTTTGATCACACTATTACCATCTCTAAAACTAAATGCAAGATTTTAAACAAAGAGGTTAATTGTATTGTATCGATAAACAGAACTTTGGATAACTATTATACAGTGATTCCAAGTAATGAGTCCTATAGAATGGCCAGATTATATGACTCCGATCTATGGCATAACAGATTAGGTCATACTAATTTTGATTATCTATGTAAATTGAGTTCCCAAGAGATAGTTAGAGGTTTACCCAAACTGAAAAATACTTTTAACACTATTTATGGCCCTTACCAAGTGGAGAAAATAAATAAGACTACTCACAAGAAAGTTAGTCATTATACCTTCTAAACCTCTTGATCTAATCCCCATGGACTTAATGGGTCCTTCTAGAACTATGAGCATTTATGGTAACAGTTACAATTTTATGATGGTGGATAACTTTATACGATTTACTTGGGTCGCTTTTATGAAAAACAAATCGGATACTTTTTAAGAATTTCTTACAATCCTTTCAAAAATTAAAAATAAAAAGGATACTCAAATATCTTGTAAGGAATGATAGAGGTGGAGAATTCAAAGACTCTGATGTGGCTGAATATTTTCTTGGTAATGGTTATAATTAATTTAGTTCACCCAAGACACCTCAACAAAATGGTATTACTGAGTGAAAGAATAGAACAATCTAAGATATAGCTGGGGCTATGTTGCATGCCAAAGTATTGCCAAAATACTTTTGGTTCAGCTTGTCACATTATCAATCGTGTCAACCTTAAAAATAATACCAAACAGACTTCCTGTGAACTATGGTACAATAAAAAAAACTTGAAATACTTAAAACCTTTGGGAGAATTTGATATGTCTGTAAAGATAGAGAAAATATTTCCAAATTTTATACCCGAAGTGATAAAGTCATTTTTGCAGGATATTCCCAAACAAATAGGGTTACCATGTTTGCAATTTGCATACCAAAGTTATGACGGAATCTATAAATGACACAAGTGCTGAGAGTAGTGACAATAGATTAATTATCGTGGATGAGTCTGAAAATATATTTGAAATTGACTCTCCTCAATTAACTGACCCACTACCATATGAGGTCCCTGTTACACCAACCTGAATTTCTAAAGACCATCCCCTAGAAAAGCTTGTTGGTAACCCTTAGGAGCCTGTGCGAACTAGATCCCAACTCCAAAATGTGGCAAACTTTGCATGTTTTGTTTCTCTAGTATAACCAAAAAATGTAAATGATGCCCTTAATGACCCATATTGGATTAATGCTATGCAAGATAAATTAGTTCAATTTAATAGTCATGATGTTTGGAATCTAGTCCTCAGGCCTAATGACAAAAGGTTATTGGCACTCGTTGGATTTTCAAAAATAAAACCGATGAGATGGGGGTAATTGTGAGAAATAAGGCTATTTTGGTTAGAAATAAGGATAGGTTGGTCACGCAAGGATATTCTCCGATAGAGGTAATATATTTTGACGAGATTTTGCTCCGGTACAAAGGCTCGAGTATGTTCATGTCCTCTTAGTCATTGCTTGTCATTTGTAATTTAAGATTTTTCAAATGGGCATTAACTATGCCTTTTTGAACGGTGTTCTATCAAAGAAAGTATACGTTGAACATCCTAAGGACTTTGTTAACCCTTCTTACCCTAACCATGTCTTTAGATTGAAAAATGCATTGTATGGCTTAAAGCAATCCCCCAGTCCTGGTATAACTGCTTCTTATCCTTTTTAGTCAATAAAGGGTTTGAGCATCGCAGCAATGACCAAACATTATTTGTTCAAAAAATTAACAATAAGGTTTCAATTGCACAAATTTATGTGGCTGATATCATTTTTGGTTCCACTTCCCTTTAACAAGTAAAGGATTTTTCAAGTATCATGCACAGGGAATTTCAAATGTCCTTAATGGGGGACTTACAATATTTTCTTGGTTTACATGTTAAGCAATTAAGTGATGGCCTTTTTATATCTCAAACTAAATATGCTAGTGAGTTAGTTAAAAAGTTTGGTCTAGATAATGCTAAAACTGCATGTACACCCATGAGCACTTCCACTAAAATATCAAAAGATGAACATGGGAAAGACATTGATCCAACTCTGTGTAGAAGCATGACAGGTAGTCTATTATACCTTACTGCATCTAGACCTGATATTGCATATGTTGTATGTATGTACGCACGCTATGAATGTTCACATAAAGAATGTCATTATTTGTGTGTTAAAAGAATCATAAAAGATGTTAAGGGCACAATTAATTATGGCATTTGGTACAGAAAAGACACAACAAACACTATAGTTGGCTACATTGATGCTGACTGGGCAGGTTGCTCAGATGATAGTGAAAGTATGTCTAGTGCTTGTTGTTATGCAGAAAATAATTTAGTTGGGTGGAGTATTAATAAACAAAATAGTGTATCCCTATCTACAGCTGAATCTGAGTATATATCAGTTAGTAACTGTTGTGCTCAATTGCTATGGATTAAACAAATGGTGTGACTATGGTATTAAAGAAGATAAATTAATAGTATTTTTTGATAATAAAAGTGATATAAACATTTCTAAGAATCATGTTCAGCACTCACGCACTAAGCATATTAAAATCAGACATCACTTCATTCGGGAACTTGTAGAATCCAAAGAACTAGAAATTGAGTATCTAAGCACTGCAAAACTATTGTCCGATTTATTCACAAGCCCCTTGGATAATATGCGTTTTGAATCATTAAGGAAACCCATAAGGATGATAGTTCTTGAATAAAAAATCGGCCTTATAGTCATATTCTTCTGTACATATCTTGTTAATAATTGGTTTATGAGGATCTAGGGTATGGTTGTTTGATAAATGACAAAATATGCCTCATTTGTCTGTTTAATGTAGGAGACCCCTAATATGACCCCAGTTATGACTTAAAACTAGGAGGAATTATTCTGTTTTTATCTCACTCTTGTATATGTTTACCCATTGTCTATTTAAGACAAAATGGGGGAGAAGGCTTGAGTACATTTTCTTAGGACCTTACTCCGTATATTTCTATGATTCAACTAACATGTCATTTCAAGTGTTTTATTTCAAGCATCCTCATACAGATAGTGATGTACATTACTCTCTATTAGGGTAATGGTTTGTATTGTAGTTGAGTTATGTATTTTTTTTTCTTTTCCTTATTTTGGATTCTAGGATGGGATAGGGTAGAATATAACTTTGTATATGAATCTAGGATTTTTTTTTTTGCCTACGAGTACCAATGTACTCAAGGGAATTTTGTCTCCAATATCCAAAGGGGAGATTGAAACACACTATACGGTTGACTTATTAAGAGTTTGTGCCATATAGGAGTTTCAACTAGTTTGGATATAAAGACAAAATATTTTCTTGATAGAATTGAGCCTCCCTCCTTCAAGGTACAACAAAGTGAAGCATCAAGTACAACTCTAGCAATCATAACCATGGTTTTAAAGGCAAAATGTAGTAAACAACACACTATAGGAACACGTGGCACTC
Source organism: Sambucus nigra (assembly GCA_949130495.1). Lineage (NCBI taxonomy): Eukaryota > Viridiplantae > Streptophyta > Magnoliopsida > Dipsacales > Adoxaceae > Sambucus > Sambucus nigra. The sequence goes on from OX422218.1 coordinate 521,397,049, forward strand.
ATATTGCATTTGGTAGTTTATTTTTTAAAAATTTTGGGAATTTTAAAACTTTTTAAAATTAATTTTTCATAATTAATATTAGTTTATAAAAAAAAATTAGGCTTAATTAATATTTCCAAAACTTCCCAAGAAACCTTTTGGACTGGATCTAAAATTGCTACATAATTGTGGGGAGAAAATAGAATTTTTCAAAATCCAAAAACACGTGTTTGTTGGTTGTTTTTGGTGCCACACATGTCCTACACCTACTCAAATCTGATTGGTACATTTTGTGTTTTCTGTAATCACAAAACTGAGGTTCATTAAAGCCATCGATCTTTAGTTATCAACGATCTACATTTCACCTAGGCTTAATCACAGTGCAACAGAAACAAACTACTCACGTAGCATAACTTGAAATCGGTTATAAACAGTTCTTTGTCCCTTGGGCAGTGCATTCCTGACCTTTCGATTTAGAGCTATCGGGTATATTAGATCTCAGCCCTTGATTTTCCCTCAACTTCCAGAAGCATCATTGCTCCCTATAAAAGGATACCTCGTCTTAGCATTTTGAGACATTGGCCAGTCTAGAGAGAGAAGAGAAAATAGAGAGAGGGAGAGAGAGAGAGAGAGAGAGAAGATTTTCAGTAGAAAAAATTTCAAATCGTTTGTAAAATCTTTTCTTCCAAAGAGTGTGTTAGTTTTTCAAAATAAAAGAGAAGAATCTCCCTTCCAGTTTTAAAAATCACTTTTTAAAACCCCATTTTAGTTATTTCAAAATTCTAGGGTTTCTGTGACTTTAGTCAGAGTGATTTTGAGTGAGAAAATCATATGTCCCAACATCTGAAAACTCAATTTTCTCACAATAACCTCAAAGTGTTGAATATCTCATTTTCTTTCGAAAAATTTAAGATTTTGACAACGTGATACAGTATACGCACTATTTAGGTTGTTCAGTGTAATCTTTACTTTGTAGGTATAAATCATCTCTCTGTGAATCTTTTATAAAAATACTTTCAAAATTTTCATATCCATTTTATTTTGTTTTGAAAAATTGAAAAACAGACTTAAATTTGTTTGCATGTCTTAGATCTGTTTTGATTTCTTAATTTTACATTTTGTAAAATTTTTGTATATAAATAAGATTTTGGATCTGAGTTTTCAAGATCTTAATTACAGAGATTTAAAATAGTCTTGTATTTTTGAAGTCTGATTTTCGATTCTTTTAAAACAAATAGCATATAGACTCTCTGTAATTTGTAGGATTGGTTTCTAACGTATAAGTGTGAGTGTGTCCATATCTTGCATATATTTAGACACACGCGTTACACTTCTCACGCACTCGATACACATAGTCAAAGTGTGTTGTTTAGACAGATATTGGTTTGACTGAGTTGACATAAAGCTAAAAAGGATAAGGACGGAGTTCAAATATTGGGAGAGGTCAAAGCAAATGGAATACCGTTGGAGGTGTGTCTCAATTTAGGTATACTTGTTTATTTTTTGATCTCGTGTTATAGTTATAATCTTGTAACCTTGCTTGATTTTTAGTGAATTTTTTTTTGTTTATGGCATAGAAGTCACCATGGCGGTTTCTCCTAATTTGGAGTTTTACCACATAAAAAACATCATATGTACTTTACTATTTTCGTTTCTTATTTCTTACGAAATTAGTTACGATTAATAAGGCATAATAAGGTTTATTTTCTAAAAATTGGTTTATTAAGAATCTTAAATTGGTTTATGTTTTACATTGTTACACATCTTGTATTTTTAATTAAAAGGAGTTTCCTCAAAGAGTTTAATCGGAGCTTACCTAATCATTAATCGTTGTTAATAACTTGGTTGGGCAATTTTCACTATCGAGGAAACTCACTTGTAAAACCTTCGAGGGAATTATTTTGGAGGATACAGATCAAGGAAGGAATTGAAAACCATTTTAGATACACCAGGTAAAGCATCCAATATAGCTAGAATGAGCATTAATCGAGCAACCATGGTTATACTTATTCTCAGCTATAAAAAGTTTTGGGGCCAAAAACAGTGTCTTTACATATAAGATTTGTGTGACGTCATACCATACCTCACACGTGTCAAATCTAACTTACCTCAAAATAATGACGGTTTAGTGAGCAGTTGGTCAGAAAGGCGCTGACACACTGTCGCGCCTCCTATAACACAGTGTCTAGTCACTTGAGAAGTTCAATCAACATTTAATGCTAATGACATGTTAGGTCTGGTAGTCTAACCCAGCATTTAATACCCCAAGAGGTTCATCGAGACCAACCTCAGCCTATAAGTAACCCACTAATCCTTTGATAAATGATCAAAACTTTGAACTATAAGTTCATTCAGATATCAAGTTGTTAACTTTGAAACCAAAGAGCATATTCTCCTCCATTATTGTGTTTGTTTAGTTCCTATTTAAGAAGTCGAGCATTTATTGAGATCCCAAATACTATCACATCCATATTTTAGTGCATAAATGCCTACCTCGGGTGTATTTAGAGTGCTTGACTATCTCTCCCTCTAGACTAACAACCTCAAAGGCTCATTTACCATCTAAACATTATATATTTATTATTTGTTGTTGTGATAAATATGAGAGTTTATTCCTCATCATTTGGAGTGAATATATTACTCTTTCATCACCATTAAGACAAGTTACGCCTCTATTACTTATAAACACCACAGATTAAACTACTCCCTTGTAAACATTGTCTAGGTTTCGTGATTTATTCGGCGGGTGAAAATGCGTTTAGTGTCATGTGGGCAAGTTGTAACCTCTCAAATGGTATAATCGCCATACCAACCACTACAAACCTTTCAAATGATTTCTCAATCTATATTTTTCTTTTTGTTACTGATTTAAAAGTGCAAATGTTGAGAGAGTAAAAATATCATCTCCATTTGTTCTCCACTTATGATTCCATGCTTCATAATGTTAGGTGTTAGGGTTTCATCTAAATGTTATTTTCTTCTTTTTTTCCATATCCAGCTAAGAATTTTAAATCATTATTATTGACATAACTACAGTGAAGTTTTAGTTTTGTTTTGCTTGTAGATATAATTTTGAGCTTATGGGAGTTTCAAATTAAAGAACAACACACAATTGTTCAACTTAAAAGGAAAAGGGGAAAGGGGAAAGATTTAATATGAACCGACCCTCCAACCCAATCCAATCCAACTTTGTGAATGTGTGTGATCCATAATCGTCCCACATTCGCCCATAACTGCCCAATTCCCGATTCTAGTAACAAAACTCATAGGAAAATACATAGTATTGGTGCCAAAATACGTGTATATGAGAATGCTTGCTGATGAGGTGTATCGAAAGGAACTAAGTTGAAAAAAGCACATTATGGTGTATCCAGTTAATTTACTTAGTTTGTTTGAAATTGTTAATATAAAGTCATAACGACACCTTATTCTTTATCCTTCAATCCAGCGCCCTCAAGGAGTCTCATGAATGAGCACCCTCTTTAAAACATGTTAGTTCTTCCAAACCCTTCCAGACTTGGTCCATCATTTATACCGAAGGATTTCAAACTTTACATGGTTGACATATTTCTAAGAGAAATTGGATCGTTGTTGAGTCACTTGTGATTCTTTGATGAGGCTGGTAAATAGGTGATTAAGCTTTATCTTGTCTTAACTACACAACAGTATGTCAATTCCCTTCTTCAGTATTTACGTGTTTTAACAATTCGTTATAAGAGGGGAGAGGTGATTATATTAAGAATAAAACAATTTGGGTGCTAGGATGTTAGCTGACAGTCAAGTCGTTAGGGTTACAAATCAGTATCATATGCCCTCCTTATAAATAGGGGGTCAAATATATATATATATATATATATATATATATATATATATATATATATATATATATATATTCCCTCTTGTAAGGACTCCTTATGGTGTAGACCCCGATAAATACCATTTTTTTAAAAAGGTAAAAAAATAATTTTTTTGATGAAACTTCATGGAGATGATCTCTACGGTGAGAAGATCATCTCTAATTTTTTTAATCAAAAAATTTAATATAAAAACCGTTGAGATGAGGTGATATGTGAAGAAATGGTATAAATATGCATTTTCGACCATTGAAATTCGGGGCGAAAATGCATATTTATACAATTTCTTCACATATAACCTCATCTCAACGGTTTTTTTTATTAAATTTTTTTATGAAAAAAATTGGAGATGATCTTCTCACCGTAAAGATCGTCTCCATGAAATTTCATCAAAAAAAATATTTTTTTACTATTTAAAGAAATGATATGTACCGATATCTGCACCATAAAGAGTCCTTACATGAAACTTTATATATATATATATATATATATATATATATATATATATAGAGAGAGAGAGAGAGAGAGAGAGAGAGAGAGATTATTCATTTGGAATGTTACATTAAGCACCCTAAATTACACTAATCCTCAAACAAGTTGCATAGCTATTTTTATCCTAAAACAAAATTAACTAGATACTCCATGATATGCACTTTTCAACTTAGTACTTTTACTAATTATGTTAAGTAGTTAACTTTTGAATAAAAACCAACGATACAGGATAAAAATGAATGATTCATGATGAAAATGTGCCTTTTATAATACACAATAATAAATAATAATAAAATCTAAACAAACATTAATTATTCGGGAGGTTATTTTTTTTAGGTATTTTAGAAAGTCACATCTATGGGCATTTTATAATAAAAGATTATGTTACATTTAAAATTGTCTATAAACATGAGTTTAATGTATACAATTAGTTACATCCACAATAAAATTAACACAAGAATAGTCAGCCACATCCCACAATTAAATTCAAAATATATTTAAAAATAAAGTTCACTAGCAACCCCTAAATTTTGGGTAGTGTAACATTTTGGTCCTCAATTTTTTTAACGTTTAAGCCCCAAAAATTTGTTATGTTTGCAATAGTTGCACTTCTGTCAACTTTTACTTTAAATCCAACAAAATTAATCAACGTGACTACTATATGAAGCATAAATTTTATTTACCACCTCATTACTAAATATTATGCTCAACAGAACCCAAAAATCATACCCAAAAAGAACAAAAAAAAATCAAAATTGAGAAGGTATGTACTCGCTTTAAAATGCTCTAATACCAATTTGAAACAAATGTGTGATAAAGATTCAAATAAACTCGCAAATTCCACAAACTTATTTAATTATAGTCAATTTTTTAATCAAATAAATTAGGTCAAACAAATATCTACGTGTGTGCGTGTCAAACCAACATAAATACAAATATGCTAACTCGGAAAAATCACATCAGGGCAAAACTTTTTATTTCACTATAATTTGTAAAACACAATTTACACGGATTACAATAAAATCTGCAATAAATTTACCTTAGCAAACCTACATAGATGCGCAGTCTAGAGTCGGCAATGGATTCCACGCAGTGAACCCACATGAACCTCATTCCAGTCTTCAGCAAAAATTCACACGCAGCGAACCTCAATGACCTCAGTCTTTTGTTGAAGAGACGCACTCCACAAAGGTTGAACAATAACTAAGTAGGTTCTTGGGTTCCAAAAAAATCACCTAAACATTGTGATTTTTGTGAATTGAAAAATAAGGGTTCCCTAAATGAAGCCAAAAGTGTTCTGCTGATTTGCACCATTTGCAGAATGAAAAACGAAAAGACTTTTTAACGAACTAAGCCTCGTTTAACGTGTATTTATACAAAACCTTAAGGAGGCAGGTCGCTCGCACGAGATCGAATCTCGCTTGAATGGTGACTGGTGTCGCTCAAACGAACTTCGCGTGAGATGCCCTGTCGTTTGAACGACATAATATGAAACCCAAAGTCCAAATATGAAAATAGTGCGGGCCAAAAGAACCCTAAATAAAAAGGTAGACAATTAAAATTTAAATAAAGATAATTACCTTCGGACCAATTTTTCTAAATAACAAGCTATATATAACATCATCATCAACAACACCAACAACAAATATTTAGCAAAGTATTACTACACTTATGGTAATCAAATAGCACTCCACAAAAGGATATCCCCCAGGCACAACTACCATCCAACTGTATATTTTTTCCAACTCCAATCAAACTTGTTTCATTTCCCCTTTTCCGTTTTATCATCTAAAAACACGAGTTTCATAACATATAACATGAATTTTAAGATAAAAGAAACAACAAATATCAGTGAATCAGACAAGAACAAGAATCCTCGGCAGTCGGGATTTACTCATGAACCAACATCACATTTAAAATATGTTTGTTTCTTAATTTCACAAGTTCAGATCCAGTTAACCTCGCATTTGTCACGTACAGCATTAAAATCTCCTCCTAGGACTTCTGGAACGACGTCCGTGTGGTGATCTGCAAATATAAATACCAAAAAAATGAAAACAAAAATAAGCATAGAAAGAATGACGCCAATACCATCCTATATATATAGGTTATACCAGCCCATATATAAACCGGTGTAAAACTCCTTCAATAACTTTGTGAGAGGCATAATTCAATAAATCGACTGTAGAATTTGACATACTACCTATAATATGCATGCAAATTTTCACATTAATCGCATATTGTTCGAGGAGCCGATCAATATGCTCGCATTTTTATGAATTTCTTACTTTAAATCGTCAATCATGATGAGGAACCTCTTGATCTCCGATAATTTATTTTTCACATGCGAATTCAATTGTCTACATATAAACACCCGGTGTAAGTTGATCCCCCAATCAATATGCTCGCATTTTTATGTATCGCATTTTTTTAAGGGATAAAATTATAATATTTTTAAACTATTGGAACAATGTTAGTTTTTTCTTCAAGTGATATATACAAAAATATGAAACTGTTGGTGAAATATATGGTTCAATAAGTGATAATAACCTACCTCAAAAGTAATTAGGACAGCTATGTGATTTAGTAAAACTGAATGGTGGTTGGGGGATAAAGGAGACTCTCAAACACTACATCATGTAACGTTTTAGTTGAGATAGGTGTCAAAACTCAGGTGCTACATTATGTAGCGTCTGAAAGGATGGGTTCAAAACTATTCCGTTTTGGCACAGTTTATGGTATGTTTGAGGCGCCCCACCAGTTTTTATGCTAATTTACCTATTTTTTTGTTCAAATGTCAAACCCACTAAAGTAGGCCATTGATACCAATGTTTTAAATCGCGGTCGCGCAGGGTGTCGCGTTCTGGCTCCGAAGTAGCGTCGCGCATCGCGCAAGCAATTCATGCATTCCCGCTTTTTAATTAAAAAACTTATAAAAAAAATATAAATAAAAAAATAACATTTAAAATGAAATTTGTAAGAAAGTAACATTTTAAACTGAAATTGGTAAAAAAAGTTATAATTGAAATTGATTTTTTTTATTTTTTTCTAAATTTACTCTTTAAATTGACAATTAAAAAAATAATAATAATAACATTTTAAACAGAATTCTGAAAATAAGTAACATTCAAAGCTAAAAATAATAAAATAAATAATTTTTTTTTCTAAAGTTACTTTTTAAATTGCCAATTAAAAAAATAATTATAATAATAATAACATTTTAAACAGAATTCTGAAAATAAGTAACATTCAAAGCTAAAAATAATAAACTAAATATCGCGTCGCGCATCGCGCAAGCAATTCATGCATTCCCACTTTTTAATTAAAAAACTTATAAATAAAATATAAATAAAAAAATAACATTTAAAATGAAATTTGTAAGAAAGTAACATTTTAAACTGAAATTGGTAAAAAAAGTTATAATTGAAATTGATTTTTTTTATTTTTTTCTAAATTTACTCTTTAAATTGACAATTAAAAAAATAATAATAATAACATTTTAAAAAGAATTCTGAAAATAAGTAACATTCAAAGCTAAAAATAATAAATAAATAATTTTTTTTTTCTAAAGTTACTTTTTAAATTGCCAATTAAAAAAATAATTATAATAATAATAACATTTTAAACAGAATTCTGAAAATAAGTAACATTCAAAGCTAAATTTAATAAACTAAATAAAATTTTAATATGAAATTTGTAAAATAAGTCAAGTTTAAACTTAAAATTATAATATAATAACATTTTAAACATAAATTTTTAAAACAAGTAGTATTTTAAATTGACAAATATATAATAATAATAATAATAATAACAACAACAACAACAACATTTTAAACAGAAATCTGAACAATAAGTAACATTTAAAGCTGAAAATCATAAAATAAATAACAATTTAAACAGATATTTATGACACATGTAGCATTTTAAACTGACAATTATTAAAAAAAAAACATTTTGAACTGAGATTTGAAAAATTAGTAACATTTAAAACTGGAAATTATAAAATAAAAAACATTATTTACTGAAAAATGTAAAATAAGTAAACGTTTAAGTAAACCGAGAGTTTGGAATAGAAAATATTAAATAAAAGTAACCTTTTAAGCTAAACTTTTTTTAAAAAGTAAATAACATCATTGAGACCTTCATAAATAAGTAAATTGAGGGTTTGGAACAAAGAATACCTCACCCAAACAAAGTCCGTACGTGAAATAAGGTAACACTTTTCCCCCTCCTTAACTAAACTGTGATTTCTAAAAAAAACATAAATAGCGTTCCTGTTGCGCAAAATAGCGCACAATAGCGCACGCTTTTTGAGCATCCCAAATAGCAGCCTTGTTTGCCTTGCTTTTTTCCACCGCAAAACGCAATAGCGCGCTATTGCGTTCGCAATAGCGCGCTTTTAAAAACACTGATTGATACACGGATTATAAAGTTATTATTCATTTCGGACAACATAGTAACTTTTATGGGCCTAAATCTAATGTTCATTAACCAAGTGAGGGAATACCTACTATATTGACAATCAAGTACTCCCGATAAAATTGATCTTTTCACTTCAAATTTTTTAACCCCCAACATTTTAACCGTGAAATGCTACCTCCATCCATGAAGGCAATCTCCACTGATTGTGTGAACAACCTTTCATACATTTCAACAGTGTAAAAAGAACATTATAAAACTCAATATACCCAGCCACACCATCACTTGCCTTTAACTCAATTTCTCTTTTCATTATTTAAACTAACATCACTATAACCAAACTCACTCATTCCCTTCAAGTATATTGATATATCATTTGTCTAAATCTGCATGCAATTTTTTTACAAGGAGTCTTGAAGCTACTATTGGAGCAAAAACTATGGTTCTATACGTGTAAAACCCACTTAACACATAGGATATCATGTAACCTGGCTGTTAGTGAATGGTTGCCACAACAGTATAAGTAGTAAAATTTCAACCAGTACTGCACTCTGAAAAAAAATTGTCAATCCCTCTAGTGTTATCAAATCATTGATTAAAATTTACCCAGAATCCAATCAGTCACAACCACATTAAGTTTGCATATATAAAGTAATATGGATTTTGCAGAAACATACCTCCTCCTAATATTTCTCCTCTTGAAGGGACCTTTGCTGAACGCCCAGTCCACGCTGATGATTTGCTCAAGAAGTTCAGCTCCATCCATTTTGGATATAGCTTCCTCCGCTTCTGCGAAGTTTCCGTATTCTATCAGTGCATACCCCTGCAGAACAACATTTCACACTCAACAAAATGAAAAAATTACTGCAAGCTATTAAAAGCAGACACATACACACACCACCCAAAAAAGCTGAAACACGCACAGGAGATAGGGGTGACATCTAGTAGTTAATAAGTAAAAGTGGAAAAAGAAATATAAATTATTATTAAAATAACAGCTGGCGCATATAATACTGTTTGCCACTGATAATAGTCAAACTACAACATTCAGCTAATCCACATTTAAAACCAGCAAATGTTTTTTGGGGGCAGGAAAGGAAAAAAATCTAAGCTCTTCACCCTTTGTAGAATAGCAGAGAGGGGGAAACGATTCCTGAACCTCACATATGGAATATGATGACCCTCGTAACTGAGCCAAATCCAGTGGTCAATCGATCCTAAATTATGCGAACAGTCATTCAATGGTTTGAGTTTCAAAAGAATTACACCCTGCGTCTCATCCGTTTTTATTTATGTCACTTATCTTTTGGAACATTTCAATTAAAGAGTCGCGTTCTAAAAATCAATTTACAAAATACTATATTTTACTATAGTTAAAAATCTTACAAGCAAAACCATTTCGTATACTAAAAACTAATGTTATCTTACAAAGTTTAACTTCCAAGTAGGAACACCTCAATAGAGAGCAAAAAACATTTAAAGTGTCATGTATTAGTAACCTGTGTTTTTAATACATAGAAGCCTCTGATTTTAATTATAATGTACCCTAGATACATACCTAAAAAGCATTATAGAGAATAAAACAAAACAACTTTTAATGGCCAATTCAACTTTCCAGGGGATCCGTGGGGGGAAAACCCTGTAAAGATGATTTTTACAAATGGTGGGAAGAAGTGTTGTTTGTCTACAGGGGGTAGGCTAACATCGATTCAACCTGTATTATACCTCTTTATTATTTTTTGCTCTTTAGACTTTCGGTGAGTGTCAAAGAAGATATACAAGTTCTTGAGGGAATTTTTGTTGGAAGGCAGCAGTGCGTAGGAAAATAGATCCTCTTGTGGGGTGGAATGAGGTGTCTAAATCTAAAGAAAAAAGAGGATTGGGATTCGCAACTTGCTCAGAAGGAACCCGTGCTTTCTTAGGAAAATGGCTTTGGAGATTTCATACAAAACCTAATTCTCTTTGGCATCTAATCATTAGAAGCAAGTTGAGGGTTCATGAGAATGGATCAGATATTAAATTGGTGGAAAGAGCTAATATCCCTTGCCTTGACCATGGAAATACATGATTTGGGTTTGTTTCTGAAAAACATGAGAGTTATAGGGGTAATGATAATAAAACTCGTTTTGACCACGGATGTGTGAGTTTAGCAGTTTCTCTTGCTTCTTTATGATCTAAACTTATTCATCTCGTAAACAAAATTTGCCTATAGGCCTCTTTGACTTCTTAGTCCTTGCCATATACCCTTTGGTAGGAACTTTAATGAACATTGTGCGGTATACTTCCCTCCTTGTTCAATCACCTCCTCTTTCTTTTGGTTCTTGTGATAAGAGAAGTTGGCTGGCCAATTCTTCCGTTACATTCTCGCGCGAATCCTTTTCTGGCATCAAACGGAGACTTGTTATGGGCAGCAAACGGTGATCTTCCTCCTATCGAAGATCTTTTTTTTCTCCTTTTTCTTTTTGATATATATGAGATTTGTAGCAACACGTGACGCGTGGTTGTGCCTACGGGAGAAGACTATCTTTTATTTTTCATTTTTAGTTAAGGGTTTATTGTAATTTTCTTTTATTTTTATTGTTTAATTAGTCTCCAAGCATGTTTGGGGCTAATGGGTCATTTTTAGGTATTGTCATTTTTGGTCTTTTGGGGTAATAGCTTGGCTAGCAAGCTAACTCTTCCTATAAATAAATCTTTTGGCCCTTATTTGTACTTAACCTTGAATATTGAGAATTGAGAATACAGAGAGAAATAAACCCATTTTTTTAGTTTAATTATTCTTCGTTGTTGTTGTGTAGGTAATAGTTGTTGTGTAGTGTAGTAATAATGCTTCCGCATTTGAAGATTTACATCATATTGGTATCAGAGTTCGATTTGTTCTTGGTGTTCGTCGGGGTCCGTGAAGCGGGTCACAAGTTGAGATTCAAACTCCGGCAACCCTTCAATCGAAAGATTGATAATTGTCCAAATGAGAATCGGGTTGATGGAAACCCTAAATTCTATCACCGCTAAAAATAGGGGGATACCAACCCTTTTAGCCACCTTCACCCTCCATCTCCACCACCACCGTCCTCCACCTCTACCTCCTACCGCCACACAACCACCACCCTGTCTTCAATTTTTTACCCAAATCCTAACCCTTGAACCTACAAACCCTAACCAAGAACCCCAAAAGATGAGAAAAAAAAATCAAGAACCTATAAAAACCCAACCCTAATCAGCCCTACCTATAGTCACCGAACACCCCAGCAGCCCCTAACCACCACCGACCAACCCCACTGGCCGGAAATACCCTAAAAAGGGCCGGAAAACCTGCTGAGACAGCCGCCTACCAAACAGCAGCAGGCCGAGCACTTCTTCCACCTCCCAAACCCCCAAAATAACCCCAGCATCCCTCCAGTCCCTGACGACCAAACCCTAGGCCTGCCCAGTAGCAGCAACGACCCCTAGCCCCTTGACTCCCCCTCTCCACTGCCAGCAGCCCTCAGTCACTTTCCCTAACCTCTGATCAGCCCTTTACCTACCCCAATCAGCCCCCGAAACACCCCTGTCCAGGCCTGCTGCTGTCCCAATCGTTCCAACCATTTTCCCAGACCACTCTACAACCTTTGGGGGTGCGCCAACCCTTCTAAAAACCCTAACCAAACCCACTACCACCTAGGGTTGCCATACACCTCCCAAATTCCCAAAATCCAACCAACTTTTACCCCAACATTAGCAAAACCGCCCCACCCCTCTTTTCATCTATTTTTACCCTTTTCCCGCTCATTTATACCTAACCAAATAACATCCAACCCAAAACGGGCCAGCCCTACTTTGAACCGATCTCACCTTCCCTATTGACCTCTAATCCGGTCAATTTTTTACACAACATACGACTTCCACGAGAAATGTACCCACCGGGGATACATTTTCCCACTATTTGCCTTTTTGAGCCCGGCCTTTCGGGACGTCGCCGTCTTCGGTTCATTTGTCTTGCCATCGTACTCGCAAAGGTGCGATCGCCAGCGTAACCGTCCGGTCAGATTCAAGGTTCCACCAAGTCAAGTAGCAACCATGTGCTTGTAGTGTTGAGAAGGCGGATATGGTCGTCAATTTTTGGTTGCTCGGATTCCGTAGGGGGCATCATTAAGATTTGGTTATATTAGGCCATATTGTTGAAAGTCCATAATGGTTCATTTGCGTGTTGGATTTGATTTGGATTTTTACCTTGAAAGTTAACACTTGTACCGACACGTGTACATTTGGGCATTGATGAGTCACCCTCCAAGCTCGAGGACGAGCTTTTTCGAAGACAGGGAGAATGATGTATATAGGATTTGTAGCGACACGTGACGCGTATTTGTGCTTATGGGAGAAGACCATCTTTTATTTTCAATTTTTAACTTAGGGTTTATTGTAATTTTCCTTTATTTTTAGGGTTTAATTAGTCTCCAAGCATGTTTGGAGCTAATGGGTCATTTTTAGGTATTAGTTATCCTTTTTAGTCTTTTTGGGTAATAGCTTGGCTAGCAAGCTAACTCTTTCGATAAATAGGTGTTTTGGCCATCATTTGTGCTTAACCTTGAATATTGAGAATAAAGAGAAAAAGAAACCCCATTTCTTTAGTTTAATTATTCGTTGTTGTCGTCGTTGTTGTGTCGGTAATAGTTGTTGTGTAGTGTAGTAATAACGCTTCCGCATTTGAAGATTTACATCACTTTTAATGATATACGTCATTTTCTTTTTGGTGATTCTTATTTTTAAGTGGACTCCTTGTTCCCTCAATTTGTCCCCCTTGTACATATTCCTGTTTTAAGGATAAAATTCTTTGTATCCTATTTTTTTTCACTTTTAAAAAAATTACGGAAAAATTGCACCTAGCCCCCTTCAACAATCGCAGTTTTGCAGGTCACCCCCCTCAAAAAATACCCAACAAACTCACCCCCTCAACTATCAATTTGTTGCAATTAAACCCAAAAGTCGAATTCCCTCCATTTTGAGGGGTAAATGGACTTAAATACCACTCAACCCTAATTTTAAAAACCAAAATAAAAAAATGAAACCAAAAACCATCATCTCTGTCTCAACAATAAAACAAAAATCTAACCCAATTTCAAATTTAAAAACCCCTCTCTATCTCTCTCCTCACCACCACCACCACCCTTCATCCAACAGGAAAATGATTGGGTCTGAACAAAGCGCCGGAGATTGCGATGGGTTTTGGATCAGAACAGAGTGAGACTGTGATGGGTTGCAGTGGATTTCGGAACTGCGTAGGGAGATTGTCCCCGGTGGATTCTGGATAACAAAGCAAAGCCTCTCTCTCTTTTCAACAGCCTTGTCGTGAAACTCGAAATTGACCCCAAATTTTATTTCAGTTTGGTTTGAAATCAATTTGGTTGTGAACTGACTTGGACTTGGGGTTGAGTTGAAATCGAGGCTCAAAGGTTGCAGAGGTGGAAGAAAGAGGTTGGGGAAGGATTTTATCTTAGGAGGTGATGGTTTTTGGTTGAAATGGGTGGTAAAAAGTACTGGGGGTGCTTGGTCTCAATGGTGGTTTTTTTTTTTTTTTTTGGGGGGGGGGAGTGTAATTTGAAATTTGGTTGGGGTTTTGTTTTGTTGTTGAGGGAGAGAGATGATGGGATGATGGGTTTTGGTTTTTATTTATTCGTTTTTTTTGTGGTTCTAAAATTAGGGTTGAGGAGTATTTTAGTCCATTTACTCCTAAAACCGGAGGGAATTCGACTTTTGGATTTAATTGCAATGAATTGATAGTTGAGGGGGTGAGTTTGTTGGGCATTTTTTTACGGGGGTGACCAACAAAACCGCGATATTTGAAGGGGGATAGATGCAATTTTCCCAAAAATTAGTTTGTAAAGTGGATATCGTTTCGAAAGTCCAACTATTTGCTCGGTTTAGTGCATTCTATGCAAATCAGCTAATGGAAACACTGATCATGTTCTGATACATTGTTCTCTAAGTTCTTCCCTGTGGAATAAAGTAATGTTGGAATCGGTTTTAAAGTTGTTCTTCTTCAGCATTGGTCAAAAATGGTTCTTCTAGATTTTGGGTGCGTGTTGGAAATTAGGAAAAGACAGAACTTCGGAGATGTGTGGCTAGGGCCTTTGCTGGGTGGCTTGGCCACAAAGTAATAATATAATTTTTTAGGACAAGGGAGAGAATTTGATTTGAGTGAACATGAATGTGATTTGGGAGAAGATTTGTGTGCTTGCCTCTTACTTGGGTGTTTTCAATAATCTGGGATCATCTTTGGTACCGTACTGCACAAGAAGCTGGACTGGGTTTTGCCGTCAGTTCACTAGTAAGGGGATGAGTGATGGTAGTTATTTTATTTCATATCTTAAAGCAAATTTTCTTTTTTCTTTCCTTATGTTATATTGTGTGTGCTTCTTAGTCACTTGAGGACACCTTATGTTATATTTGTAAATTCTAGGACTTGTTGTCCTCCTTCCAATGTACACTATTTTTGGTTAATAAAATTGTTTTTTATAAAAAAGGAAAAATGTAAAATTAACTTTGAAGTTTGGGTCATTTGTAATTTTGCACAATATGTTTTGATTTTTGCAATGTTAACCCTAATCTTTTAAAATTGTTCAATCTAAACTCAACCCTCCATTTCATTTACGTTAAATCTATAAACAGAACTCCAGAGTGGTATCTGATGTGGCACACTAAATGACATTATTTGATACATCCATTAAGTGCCACGTGGCTCAAAAAACTAACATACTAAAAAGTTGCTACCTGTGAAATGCAAAATGCAAGATGCAAGTCATTTTAAAACCCTATTATATCTATGAAAAACTTTTGTTTCACTGTAGATATACACAAACCAATATATTAATCTGATCTAGCAAATTAATAATGTTAGTATATACTCAATTACATGTAGCAATTAAGAATGTGAATATAGATCACAAACAGTATTTGAAACCCATGAGACCACGACCAAATTTTATCATCTTTGAACCAACACAAATTAATCATTTGTAGTCAAATTAACAGCAACTATACAGAACAAATATAAACAGAAAAGGAAATAGAAAAGAAACCACAGAACAAATTAATGACCTATTATTCGGATGGAGATGAAATGCTACTTTGTAAATGCAATTGCAACGGAAATAAACGCGGAACAAATCAAATCAGAAATTTATATACGAATATTGCATTTGTACATGTGTGTATATGATGTGAATTAGGGTTTATTTTAGTATTTTCTTGTATTTTTTATTTCATTGTATTTTTTCTTTTATTAGTTGTGTGATGTCTTTGTTACATTTTTAATTGTAGTTTTATTAGTTGTTTGATGTCTTTGTTACATTTTTAATTGTAGTAAGGGTTGAGAGAAAGCTTCTAGAAGGTGTGATGCATGTAATTGAAGGTAGTTAATGACCCATGTGATGTCACATGGGTCAAGACTCTTTCAACCAATAGGACCCTTTCTAGAATCTTCTCTCCTCCACTAAAAATATTCCTCATGTAGCCTCATTTGGGGCATTCCTACATTTTGAGATATTGAGAGAAAATTAAGACGAGAGTTAAAATATCTTCTTATTTTCCATTTTACTCTAATTTACGTCAGTGTGTGTGTATATATATATATATATATATATATATATATATATATATATATATATATATTGGTGATGTAGCATCTAGTGTGTGTGTGTGTGTGTGTGTGTGACTAAAAAAGGGTCGTACCCAGCGCACAATGCTCCCGCTTTAGCAGGGTTTGGGAGAGGTAGATGTAGGCAAGGCTTACCCCCATTTTTGGAGAAGCGGCTTCTAAGACTCGAACCCGCGACATAACGCTTTGGGCGGGAAAGCACTTAACACTAAGTCCGACCTCTACATATAAATCTAACTTATTAATGATATTTATATATATGAATCCATTTAACCATCTATACCAGATGTTAAACCATTCCTTTGGATTTATTTGACAATCAAACCTTGAACAATTTCCTAGAGTTTGTAATTTTGGTTCTCCAGATTCAAAATGGGGCTTTTGGATTTGCGATCCGAGTGTTCGAGTCTGCGACTGTAGATTGATGTTGAGGATTTACAGTGATGGGCGTTTCATTGTAGTGGTTCTTGGGTCGATTAAGGTTTGTAAATTCTAGGGTTCGCTGTGTGTGTATATATACATACATTGAGAGAGAGAGCGAAGAGAGAGTGTGTGTATAGTGCAGGAACAAGAGGAATGAGGAGAGTTGGGCCGTGGAGGGGAGGGGGAGTAGGGTTGCCAACGGGATGAAGATGAGGGGCACGTGGGGTTCCGAAGACAAATGTGGCAGGTGATGGAGGTAGATGTAACAAGGGAGGGAGAGAGAGAGAGAGAGAGAGAGAGAGAGAGAGAGAGTAGTCAGATATTCTCTTAATATAATCCATTTTTCCAGTGAATTATATTCAAGGTTGAAATTCCAAAAACTTGATTTTTTAGCCACGTGGTACTTACTAGATTAATTATCACATATTACCATATCAGATGCCACTATAAATTCAATTAAGTCTCTTAACGGAAATGAGACAGAAGGTTGAAATTGAACCGCTTTAAAAGACTAGGGTCAATGTTGCAAAAATTTAACATTGGGTACAAAATTGAAAATGACCCCCACCTTCAGTTTTAAATTCGCATTTTCCCCTAAAGAAAATTTTTATTTAGGTGGGAAAAAATTACCTTCATTATGCCATTTGGAATTATTGTAAATTACACTTTCAAGAAGAAATAACAAATCAGGTTTCCTTTTTCCCCTTTTCTTTAACAAGTTATATTTCTTACAATTTTGAATGTTGGAACATCGTGAACAGAATACTAAAGGATGTGAAACAAGATCTGCTCCAATATCCTGTTGTAAAGACTTCTAAAAATGCGTACGGCATTGTAGTCGCTCTCGAATTAATTGAAACAAGAATGTTTCATGAAAAAAATTCCGAACAGAAGTAAATACATTGAAAACATATTATTAAAACTATTACAAGCACTAATATAGAATTCAGCATTAGTTGTAATATTGACAATTAGTTACAAATGTAATAAATTGTATCCATGAGACACTAACGTGACATTACCTGATTCAGTGGTAAATGTTTGGCCTTATAACTTTCAGTTTGTGGGGAAGTCATTTTGTGCAATTATTGTCAGAGTTTAAGACAGTGCCTAATCCAATCACCACAAAGTACCAAAGATCAAGATGGTAATAAAATAGATCAGCGTGAAACAAAGAATACCAAAGCACTACAAGAGTAACGGAACATATATCGTGATAACACTAGTCATAAATGTAAAATGATACAATATTATATTTATCTACACACTTAAGTAGACAATATTGTAACCCATTCGTGTGAGAGTGTTTGTGATATCATTATCCTTCTTACCAATCTGAAGATAGTTGCAATTCTTACCTTGACATATCCAGTTCGGCGATCGAGATTCAGATGCAAATTCTTAATCTCCCCAAATTCACCAAATTCATTCTGAAGGTCATCCTCTTGCGCCTCGCCATGAACTCCAGTGACAAGAATAATCCATCCTTCAATGGCTGTACAAATTCATCTTGATTAGAACTTTTATGTGGATTTGAAATATTCTGTTCATTCTAATATAATATTTGAATGCTAATATCCTAACCAACAACGGATATATTATCACTAACATTCTATATAGTCCAAGTGTCTTCCTGCCAAATGCCAATGAAATTGATCAACAACTCTCTAGTAAAACAGGGCATCCAAAAATATTTATACGAAAATAATGTGATGATAAGTAAAGATAGAAATTGGTAATATGTAAAAGAAGAATTGTTTAGACGTACGTAAGTAACTTTTGTTGATATTAAAGCAGAAATAAGTAAAATAAAATAAAATATAACAATAAAATAGTCTAAAAGTAAATAAGGTTTTAATAAATTGATATCATAAATACATAGAAGTATGAGCACCAAACCCTCGAGATTAATTAATTCTGGATTACTCTTTAAAAGAAGAAAATGAGGAATATAAAACTACCAGTTGTTCAACAAAATCTGTGGCTGCGTAACGTCTTCGTAAGAAAACCAAACAAAACGATCTAACATTTTAGTCGTTTCTTATTATTTTCAATCAAAGTCTGATCCAGCATAAATATGCAATCTAATACATAATAAGTTGTTTAATTTCTTTACAAGAAACAAAAAAAACATATATGTATATATATATATATAAAGAGAAGTACAAGTACAAAAGAAAAGATTTCCACTGCGCATACAAAGCTACAAGTTAGACAGGAAAAATACATCTCTAGCTCTACATACCATCTGAACAGAAGTATCCTACAAACCAGCCCTATTCTGACATTTCGTTCGAAATTGTCGTTCGAACGAGAATGTCTTAGACCACTGCAAAACATAGCTCATTGACAAAATCAACCAACAAACTTCATTCTAAAACTAATATTATTACTCTATGTGCATGCGTGTGTTTATGCAAGTGCAGACGAGCGAGCTTTTCTTTGAGCGTGCTAGCTTGCGTTTCTATAACAACAAAATCACTGTGAGCATGTGAAAGAGAGACCACTGAAAATCCTAACACCCTCCCCATCCGCACAACTCCATAAATTCCACTAACAAAATCAAACAATGACTTTAGCTCTAAAAGTCAATTCCAAATTACATTTCTATATATACAATATTTCTATGTAAATTTTATTCACAAAATTAACCAACAAAATTCCCTCCAAAATTAATATTACCGTGTTATTACTCTGTGTGCGCACGCGTGTTTCTGAGTGCACGAGCATTTTTGTGTCGTGCGTGCGTTTCTATGGACTACAAAACCACTGTATGTGCGTGTGAGAGAGAAAAAAAGACCACTAGAAAACCCTAAAACCCTCACCAACCACATAAATTCCATTAACAAAATCAAGCAATAACTTCACCTATTATATCCAGCTCCAAATCAAACATACCTTTGTAAATTTCATTAACAAAATCAACAAACAAACTTCACTCGAAAACCAATATTACCATGTTATTACTCCGTGTGCAGTTCTATTAACAAAAAAATCATGCTACCACTCTAAAACTAATATTACCGTATGTTGATTTGATGAATATTTAATTGGAATGAACACCAATCAACAATATCATGCTTATCACTCTAAAACTAATATTACCGTGTTATTACCCTAACATCCTCCCAATAACTTCAACTATAAAATCTAAATATTATTATAACTAAATGTATATTCATCTCATCCACATAACTACTCATTTCTATGTGGGGGCGCGCGTCTCAGTAAGTCTGTGTACGAGAGAGAACTGACATAAATCAGCATGTGCAAATTCCATTGACAAATTCTACCAAAAACTACAACTCTAAAACTAATAACAAAAAATATCCCTGTACGTGCTTGTGAGAGAGAGAAAACACCAATAGAAAACCCTAAAATCCTCCCCATCCACATCACTACATAAATTCCACTAGCAAAATCTAACAATAGCTTCTTCCAAAACAATAAAAGACAAACAGTATCCCAAACCTCTCAGCGTCTTTCTGTCTCTCGTCCAAAAAAAACTAACATTGTCGACCGACTTCAGACCAAAACTCTATAGGTTTCATTTGAAAGGTGAAAAATACATTTCTTATATTCAATCATTTTGTATTGATTATTGATTATCGATTATAGATTATTGAATGATTATTGGTATTGATTATTGGTATTATAAAAAATATATTTTGTATATTGCTTATTAAATGTTGAGAAATACATTTCGTATATTGATTATGGAGCATGCATATAAGAAAGATGGCTACCAAACATACGGATATATTTTCAAAATTCAAAGTATGTATTTTATTACATTAGCCTTGGAATAACTAGTATAAGAATAAAAAAAGGAAAACGACTTTTTACGCCTAAGCTCCCAAGGCTTGAGGTTTGATTCTACGCCTCGACCATGTCTCACACCTCGCGCTCTTTAGAATCTTGTAAATTTCATTGACAAAATCAACCAACAAACTCCAGACTCTAAAACTAATATTACCGTGTTATTAATGTGTGTAAATAACAAACACAGTAAAAGTAATACCAACAAGATCACTGTATTTGAGAGACGGGCTTGTTTGGAAGTTTTGGATAAAAAAGAAATGAAAGGAAAATTTTATTAGGAGATAAAAGAAAGAAATGGAAAGTTAATAAAAGAGAAGAGAAGAGAAGAGAAAGGAGTTTATGAGAGAAGGAAAAACAACTTTCTTTCTTTCTTGTTGTTTGGGAGTTCGGAAGAAAATAATTTTTTTTTAAGAGGAAGAAGGTACAATTCATTAAAAAACTTCTCTTTTGAAAATAAAGTTTTGCAAAGAAAGAAAATGAATTTTTTTTTTTAAATTCCACTTTTTTCTCACTTTTTAACCTCTCAAACATGAGAAATGATACACAATTTCCCTTCGTTTCGTTTTTTTCTCTTCAAAATAGAACTCGCAAACAAGACTAAAACTAATATTACCGTGTTATTTATGTGCGTAAATAACGCACACAGCAACAAATCACTGTACTTGAGAGACGGATTCCATTAGCAACAAATTCCATTAGAAAACCCTAAAACCCTCCCCATCAACATAACCACATAAATTCCATCAGCCAACAAATTCCACACTCCAAACTAATATTACCGCATTATTCTTAAACAAACACGCGCGGGCCCATTCCCGCGCTATTATGTCCGCCCACACTTAAGATAGAGAGCTAACAAAATTAACCACTACAAAACCCTACTACCATCCGTATCCACATAACCACACAAATTCAACTTTATACATACATAAACATACAAATAGAGAGAGAGAGAGAGAGAGTACTAACAGCGTTCGGGACCGGGACCGCCATCGGACACGAGAGAGTCGAATCGACCGGACATGCGATTGTTTTGTTCGGCGACGGTCTCTTGACGGAAGCCGCGGCCTTTGGTTTTCTTGGAAGCGCCGCCGGTGATGGCGGATTTGAGTTTGGGGATGGCGGCGTCGGTGTCCATGGCGGCGTCTTCGTCCATGAGATCGTCGTCTTCCGGCTCGAAATCGACGGCTTCTACTTCTGCTAGGTTCGCCATTGTTGTGTTCTCAAACTCAAAATCTTTTGTCCGGAGGTTGTGTTATTAGGATATTTCGAGGGTTTCTTCGAAGGATCAAATAGGTCTTGTTTGTGTCATAGGCTAAATACAAATAAAAATAAACATATTTTTTTAAAGGAGTGTATACTAAATACTTTCTCGAATTTTTTTTAATACACGTTTAGTTCAAGCGTTTTTATTTTTTCCCAAAAAGTTCTTCATCATGACAAAAAAAAATTACCGTGTCGTTGGCGCGGACCTTTAAAAATAAGAGAATAAGGGACTTTTCGGTACAAAATAAAAGGTTTGACTAAATATGTAATAAAAAATGTTTAAAAACCTTTTTGTTATTTGATCCTTTTTAAATTTGGATTTCAAATTCAAATAAAAAAACAAATATACGAAATGTATTATATATATATATATATATATATATATATATATATATATATATATATATATAGAGAGAGAGAGAGAGAGAGAGAGAGAGAGAGAGTCATGCTCTCCAACATACCTCATAGCAACATACCCTTTTTTTAAAATAGTAAAAAAAATAATTTTGAGATGATATTTTTTTTTTAAAATAGGTATGTTTAATGAAGTATGTTTGAGAGTCTCTCTCTCTCTCTCTCTCTCTCTCAATATATATATATATATATATATATATATATATATATATATATATATATATGTTTTAAGGGTGATGGTGATGGGTTGGGTGGGTGGTGGTGGGTTAGGGTGGATTGGGGCACGTGGTGGTAGTTATAGGTGGTGATTGCAGGTTGGAGCGGGTGGTGGTGGTGGGTTGGGGTGGGGTGGGGTGGGGTGGGTGGTGATTGGGGGTGAACGGGGTGGAGCGGGTGATGAGGGGTGGTGGGTGGTGGCATGTGGTAGTATGTGGTAATAATTGTTGGTGGTTGAGGGGATGATGATGGATGGTGGGTAAGTTGGGGCATATGGTTGTGGGTTGTGCTTGATGATGAAAAATAAAAATGAAAATATGAAAACAAGTTTGAAAACGGCTCGAATTTGTTTTCAGAACATGGTATTTTTAACACGTACTTTCGAAATGATTTTAAAAACAAGTTTTAGAATACTGGTTGCCAAGCGCATGTTCTACAAGTTTCGGGTTTTTAACACATAAAACAGTTTTCTAAAACATAAACCAAACGAACCCTTAGTCTTTGTGCCTAAAAAGGACAAGACTATTAAACTGAACTATGTTCACCATTTCGAAGGCAAAAAATATTTCGGTATTTGCACACAATATGTATAGCATTCGTGAGGTTGCCCACCGTCGAAGCCTTATGTATATTCCTCATTTCTTCCATACATCAAATATCCTTAAACACTGATCCCCAGATATAATATAAGGACATAATTTCCATCGTCCCGAGTTTACATTTTGTATGTCGTGTACCATTGCAACCGTCGACGAAAGTTCAAATTCATATGTTCAAGAAGGCGGATCCGAATATCAAGTATCTTCAACAACGGATATCTACGAGATTGATTTTGGTAAGGAATGCGTTTAAGTTTAAAAAATGTTTTACATTAGTATTGAGATATTTTTCTAAACTGCTTTTTTTTTAATCAAAATTAGACGTTTTTCTAAGTTAAAAAAAAATTGGGAGACCTGTAGGCGAACATTAAAAAATAACATTTTTTTGCTTATGTCGTTCAAACGACATCGACATGTCGTTCAAATGGCGTCTTTTAACGACATCACATGTCGTTTCTTAGGGAGTGAGATATGTCATTCCTTGTTTGCTTCAAACGACCACGTACTATTTTCCATTTTACAATGTTGTTTCCAGGGTCGTTCAAACAATATTGCAATGTCGGTCAAACGACATGCCTTAGTCGTTCGAACGACGTCCGTCGCCTCAAGTATTTTATTTTGCTATAAATACCTATTTTGTGAGACTTTTTCATTAAGACTTTTACGACACGAAAACCGCATATCTGGAGACTTTTAGTTTTCACTTTTTAGGTCAAATTTATGTTTTTGATTCACACAAAACATCTCATATACTTTTGTGAATCATTTTGGAATCTAAAACACTTCTTTGTTAAAGTGTCTCTTGTAAAGAAGGATTCTCTACTGCTGGATTAATAGTTCTTGCGGGAGCTATTACTGACGACTGCGGTTATTAGGGATACTTAAGGGTATTCACTGCTGAAGGAGGAGCTGCGATTTTTGAGAAAATATTTGTTGGTTATAGGCTACGGTTTATATAGATTTTCTACCATAAATTCATTGCAGATTTCTCTATGTAATTGTAAATTGCAATTTACATTTGATAGTGAAAGAAAAGTTTTTACCCGAAAGGTTTTTTTTCTTGAAATTGTGTTTTTCCCTACAAGCTTTATCTGCTCAATGCTTTAAACCATCTAGATTCATATTTTAGGGTTAAGAAGATAAAATTAATTTAAATAAATTTGTTATCATATTTAGTGCATACTAAAATTGAGAAATTTGGGAAAAGGTCGTCTTTACATAAAAAAAAATATATAAAAGGGTCCTTCTCAAATTGGTTCAGAGCGTTAGCTCGGGGTTTTTTGCCTCTACAAATTGGTATCAGAGCGTGTTGCACTAAGTTATTGCTTTTGATCCTAATTTTTTTTTGTTTTTCTGTCTGATACCTTTTGACTACTCACGTTATCAAATTGGTATCAGAGTAGGTTGCTCTAAGTTATCGAGTGATCTTGATTTTTTTTTAAGTTGTTCCTTGTCTTTAGGTACGCATTTTGGAGGGTTTGATGATTTTAGAACACACTTTTCATATGGGTCTAATTGGAAAACACGTATGAAGTTTGCACTTATGACTTTAATTAAAAAACATGACTCTGAGAGGTATATTTACTGTGAGGGGTATAATCATAAGTTAGATGAGTGTCCACTAATCTAAGGAAGAATGTTAATAAACCGATAAATCATATTTCTACCCTTAGTGAGAGTCATCCAGAAGAAGACAAATTTTATGCCAGTAAACGAGTCCTTACCACCTTCGTGGCTAATCATGTGAGTGATGACGATAAATCTTCTTATGAAGATATTTCTTTGCATGATTCATCTGTAGCCATAGGTAGTGAATCCCAAGAAAGTCAGGGTGTAATGAGTGAGGATGAATAGGTGGATAAGAGAGACTTGCAAGCCGTCTTCAATGAATTGTATGTGAAGACTTTGAAGATAAATAAGGCAAACTTGAAAGTAGAATCTAAGTTGAAAGAATGTTCCATAGATAATAACAATATCAATGCTTTGATTGAGGATCTTAAGGCACGTGAAAAGACTCTTCGGGAGAAGCTAGAATTCATTGAGGGTGAGAGAGATAGTCTTCGAGGTTTAATGGAGGCTGTGAAAAAAGAGCTTTAAGAGTATAAAGAGCTTAGACTTTTGTTTAAGACTAGGATAGGTGAGCTTGAGGAGAGATTGAAAGATTCGAGTATGGTTAAGTTTGATTTGGAGTCTAGGTCGAAAAAGCTAGATAAGATACTAGGCACAATCCAAATAAAGGATGATAAGTGTGGAAGAGACTTCGATGATAGTATTGCTCCCATTCCCAAGGCCAACACCACACGTGTGTGAGAGCCACCTAGGAACATTAGGAGATAGCCACCTAGGAACTTTAGGAGAGAGCCACATAGGAATGTTAGGAGAGGACCACCTTTAGGTAATGATCACCACTATATTTACACTTGCACACATTGCGGTAGGCAAAGTCACCTTAGGAATTTATTTTACAAACTTTAAAATGCTCTGAGGAAATCTAATAATAGAGTCACTTCGGTTCCCAAAATCCCTGCGTCGTTACACATCTATTTGGATTAAAAAATCGGGCTTAAAGGCTTTAGGAATTATCCTTCACGACTCACATTTGCTTGCACGTGATTCTCCCCATATTAGATCTTTAGGTTGATCGTGTTAGATTTTTATCATACACTAGTTGTACTTTATGATGTTTTTTTCTAGTGTTATGATGTGTATCTTTTGTATTTAGTTTTTCCAGTTTGATATATTTTTATAAAACCCCAAAAAAAAAAATTCGAAAATTTTTGGAAAAATAAAAAAAGATTTTCCATTTTGTTTTGCGAAAAAAAATTGAAAAAGGCAAAAATATTATATTTTGATAATTTTTGGGGGAAAACACAAAGATTTTTGTATTTTGTTTTACACTGTTTATGGATGGACATTTAGGACGACCAAGTCACAACATCATTCCATATCCATGTGACTATTTGATAATGTTTTGAGACGATACATCATTTCATCCATGTGCTTTACAATGTTTAGAGTCATTGAGATGTGATTAGTTGTTACTTTCTACATGTTTTACTCACAATTTTCTTTAATGCACACTTGCACGAGTTTATTTGATTATTGTACTTGTTTATCACATGTTGGTCGAAGTGTTTTTATCTCAATTATGTCTTTAAAACGAACCAAATGCGATAAAACTTGACAATGGAAGTAGTGCAAGTAAGAACCGTAACCCACGAGGAATTTTTTTAATATGAAAAAATGATGAGTGAACATGGAAAAGGGCTCCAAGAAGCAAGCGAACTCGTCGTGAAAGCCACCGTTTGAAAAGAGCCTGAGAACAAATTAAGGCAATAAAAAGAATCATATGCCAAAAAGGGGCCAGTAGGAAATCTCTTAAAAAGATAATTTATAACCTCCATAGAAAAATAAAAAAGAATTATTATTTACGAGGGAGTTTGGTTAGAAATCAACGGGTTTGCACGTCATAATAAAGTCTTGAAAAAACATCACATAGTTTAGACGTTATTGGTGTTGAAATCATTTTAGACTTTGATTTGTTAGTTAAATTGAGTCGATATCATTTGAATTCAGTAATTTTTTATACATAAGGATGATTTTGGGATCGTTCGTTAGGAGTATCCATATTCATTGTGCACATATGTTATGAATATTTGAGTTGATTTTCCTATCGAATATATTCACACTCATTCATTCCGTTTCCACGATTTGGTTATCTCAGTGTAAATTCATGGTGTGTGTTGTTTTTATAAAATTATTTTTGCTTGAAAAATTAAAAATAGTTTGCGGAAACCTTTTAAGCATATCCTTGCATGAGCTTCATTGATATATTTGTTATGCTTGTCATGACATTCAGTATTTATTTAAGTTTATTATTTTCCTTGTCTATTTCGGACAAATAAAAAGGGTGAGAACGAATTATGAATTATGGGGGAGTGAGAGTTTAAAGTACGGGGGATATTTGAGATTTGTCTTGATTGGATTTGATATTTAATTTATGCTTTATCTCATTTCAAACTCGATACGTCAGGATAGTATTTGTGTTATCTATTGTATGTAGGACTTGAATGATCATCTGGAAAGCACACAAAAATAAGAACAAGGAAAGCAAAGATATTTGAAGAGATTTAAAAGTTGACGATATTTGAAGACTTACATATTTAGTATCTTTCCACTTTTGGGTTTATGGGAGAGTATTAGATTTGTATAGGAGTTGTATTGATAATTCGAATTATTTTTATTTTATACCGACATAGACATAGGGGAAGATTTGTAAGGACATAATTTCCATCGTCCCGAGTTTACATTTTGTATGTCGTATACCATTGCAACCATCGACAGAAGTTCACGTTCATATGTTCAAGAAGGTGGATCCGAATATCAAATATCTTCAACAACGGACATATACGAGATTGATTTTGGTAAGGAATGCGTTTAAGTTTCAAAAGTATTTTACGATAGTATTGAGATATTTTTCTAAACTGTTTTTTTTCCCTCAAAATGAGGCATTTTTCAAAGTTAAAATGATTTTTGGAAGAGCTATCGGTTAACAATAAAAAATAATATTTTTTTGCTTATGTCGTTCAAATGACATAGCAATTTCATTCAAACGACATAGCAATGTCATTCAAATGACCTCTTCTAACAACAAGATAGGTCGTTCCTTGTTTACTTCAAACGACCACGTAATGTTTTTCATTTTATAATGTCATTTATAGGGTCATTCAAATGACATTGCAATGTCTTTCAAACGACATGCCTTAGTCATTCAAACGATATGCTATAAATACCTGTTTTTGAGACTTTTTCGTTAAGACTTTTACTGCACGAAAACTGCATATTTGTAGACTTTTAGTCTTTACTTTTTAGGGCAAATTTATGTTTTTGGTTCACACAAAACATCCCATATACTTTTGTGAATCATTTTGGAACCCAAAACACTTATTTGTTGAAGTTTCTCTTGTAGAGAATGATTCTCTATTGCTGGATTGGTAGTTCTTGCGGGAGCTATTGCTGACGACTGCAGTCATCGGGGATATACTCGAGGGTATTCACTGCTGAAGGAGGAGATGCTGTTCTCGAGGAGATGCGGTTCTCGAGGGTATTCTACCAGAAATTCATTGCAGATTTCTCTATGTAATTGTAAGTTGCGATTTGCATTATTAGTGAAATAAAGGTTTTTACCTGAAAGTTTTTTTCCCTTAAATTGTGTTTTTTCACTACATGCTTTATCTACTTAATGCTTTGCATCATCTAGATGCATGTTTTAGGGTTATGAAGATAAAATTGGCAAAGGTCCTTCTCAAATTAGTTTAGAGCGTTAGCTCGAGATTTTTTACCTCTACATATAAGATTCCATGCTTGGAAAAAAACTATTTTTGTGGGATCCCGATGTTAATCATATGTATATAGCTTTGATATAATCAACGTGGGATAATCCCAACATCTTTGCAACTGATCTAACGAAGTCTTGATCATAAGATGTGTTTGTCTTGTCCTAAGTACTTTACATAAAATTTTGGATAATCACACTCTTATGTAAGATAATACTCCGACCTCGTTCCCAATTAGGCAGGTATTATCGACAAATTGTACTTAGAAATACCTTTGCATTTTAATCATACTTCTTTTACAAACAAGTGTTTTTCAAAACTTAATCAAAATCTAGACTCGGTTACCCAAGACCTTGATAATAGCTTAAATCCATAAATAGATATCACAAACTTATATAATTTTGCATTTCTCGACTTATTATTATGCATTTGCCAAGACGATCAGTCAATAACGCAATCTTAACATTAAAATAATCCCTATAGACTGTAACATGGCTCTTGTGGGAAGGTTTGTTCATATTCAATCCCTATCTTTCTAAGTACGCCATTTCGCAATACGTGTCTTGGAGGTTTGCACCTTCCCGTCCATCTTTCCTTTAACTCCTTATAGGTACACTTGTCCCCGGTGGGTTATACTCCAATAACAAGTCTACAAGTCCAAAAACTCTATTCGACTATATCAAATCCCTTTTGGTATCGATTATCATGAGTTATATAAAAAATCCTCGTTGTAGTTCTCGGGACCTGGTTCGTATTATCTCATCAAAATAATCATAAAAAAACTGACCACTCAAGATAACTCTTGATGCTCCCACTACGATTTGGCACCTCTTATTATCCAGTATAAGCGAGAGATGTATCCTAATCATCAATAATGCTCCCACTAGAATAACGTAGTGTATTGTTGATATAAGGTCGTATTTCATTCTATATGCGTGGTCTATCAACTTTGACAATATGATGTTCCATCGTATCTTGTAAGTCAAACTTATATTTGGGTTTATAGTTTATTACATATTTATTTTCCAATAATCGACACTGATGCAATCAACAACCTTCTTGTACTTAGAAGTATTATATAAACTACATCTGTGACCTTTGGGATAATCAACAAAGAGACATTATTTTATCATTAATTTCAACTTCCTTGGCTTATTCCATAACATGAGTGTTGGGCACACCCAAATTCGAACATGCCCTAGAATGAGCTTGTAACCACTCCGATGTTCAATGGGAGTTGAAGAGAGCGATTAAAAAAAATTAAATTCAGGACGTATATGCCCGTCTCTCATGTAAACTTCCAATAAGAAGGTTGCAGTCCTGAATAACCAAGTCATAATCGTATCCAAAAATGTTGTATTCCTTCCTCATCCTCTACACCAGTCCGCGGAGGAATACCATGGTGTAGGATATTTAGATATAATCCACAATTTAGATAATGATTCTTTAATTGTCCCAACATGTAAACACTTTTACGATCAAATTGTAGAATTTTGATTAGTTTACTTCACCCATGCTTCACCTTAGCCTTGCACATTTTGAACTAATCAAAAGCTTCAGACTTGTGGTGCATAAGGTAAACATATTCATACCTTCGAGTGATCATCAATGAAATTGACGAAGCACTCAAAACCACCTCTTGACTGGATAGTCTTCGAATTACACTAATTGAAACGAACCCTTTCCAACAATTCTTAGGGTCTTTAGGCCTTGAGGTGACCTCTGGTCATTTTAACTTTTTAACCTAAGTCAAGACTAAAAATGTCTCCACTTCTAATGAACTTAATTGTTCATTTTAAACCAGTTTTTGAATTCATTTTAGAACAAAACAACCTAAGCGTAAGTACTAATATTGTGTTTGGTTCTGTAAGGAAACTTTCTTTTTAATGACCATTCTCCATAAAAGCATTCAATTCAGTACTTAGTAGTATTGGTGAGACAAACCTTATAATGTATGAATTATTTGCCAATGTACTAGAACAAAAAAAATATTCGACTTTGATAAAATAATTTTATAAAATTAAAATCGATCGAATATTTATTCAAAACCAATTTTGAAAACATAAACCAGCTTTTCTAAAACCCGGGTACATTAAATAATTTACCTACATTAACTATACACCAAAATTCATAAGAATATTTCATCGATAATACTCTTGTGTTATTCTAATAGCCCGTAACTGGGAACATCTCTCTTATAAGTAATTGCCTGATTACTTGGAATCTCTGTAATGAGTTGCAGTCTTGATTTGTGATTTTTGAGTCTATATATACCAGATTATCGTAGATCAGACCATAAATCATGCATCACTGTGTCATTTTCTCTTACGAAGGCTTTGAAGTTGGTACCTAAGAGATCACAAAACAACTTAACTACTATGTGTCAATTGCATTTAACAAAGTTTGGATCATTAGCCTCGAGAGGGGGAATATTACCGAGGACAATCTTACTTATTTAGAGCATCCTCCTATAAGTTACATTGGTCCCGTGCGAGGTGTTCGTGCCTCTTACGAGGATGTTTGATGGCTGGTTTAGGTTTTCACCTTTTAACGGCGTGTTTTTAAGTCTAAGTGTTATTTTTACAAATTATCGTCAGATTCTTAAATCGGGAGTCTAGGGACTACGTGGTCAGTTCCTACAAGTTACATTGGTCCTGAGCGAGGTGTTCCTGCCTCTTAAGGTGACGTTTGGGGGATGGTTTAAGTTTGCACCCTTTAACGACCTGTTTTTAAGTCTAAGTGTTATTTTTGCAAATTATCGTCATATTCTCAAATTGGGAGACCCATGACTACGCGGTCCGTTCCTACAAGTTACATTGGTCCCGTGCGAGGTGTTCGTGCCTCTTACGGGGACGTTTGGGGGATGGTTTAGGTTTTCCCCCCTTAACGGCATGTGTTCTAAGTCTAAATGTTGATTTTTGCAAATTATCGTCATATTCTCAAATCGGGAGACCCGTGACTACGCGGTCAGTTCCTACAAGTTACATTGGTCACGTGCGAGGTGTTCGTGCCTCTTACGGGGACGTTTGGGGGATGGTTTAGGTTTCCCCCCTTAACGGCTTATTTTTAAGTCTAAGTGTTGATTTTTACAAATTATTGTCATATTCTCAAAATGGGAGACCCGTGACTACGCGGTCAGTTCCTACAAGTTACATTGGTCACGTGCGAGGTGTTCGTGCCTCTTACGGGGATGTTTGGGGGATGGTTTAGGTTTTCACCCTTTAACGGCCTATTTTTAAGTCTAATGTTATTTTGGCAAATTATCATCATATTCTCAAATCGGGAGATCCGTGACTACACGGTCAGTTCCTACAAGTTACATTGGTCCCAAACGAGGTGTTCGTGCCTCTTACGGTGACGTTTGGGGGTTGGTTTATGTTTTCATCCTTTAACGGCCTATTTTTAAGTCTAAGTGTTTTTTTTGCAAATTATCGTCATATTCTCAAATTTGGAGACCCATGACTAGGCGGTCAGTTCCTACAAGTTACATTAGTCCCGTGCGAGGTGTTCATGCCTCTTACGGTGACGTTTGGGGGCTGGTTTAGATTTTCACCATTTAACGGCCCGTTTTTAAGTCTAAGAGTTATTTTTGAAAATTATCATCATATTCTCAAACTGGGAGACTCGTGACTACGCGGTCAGTTCCTATAAGTTATATTGGTCCCGTGCGAGGTGTTCGTGCCTCTTACGGGGACGTTTGGGGGATGGTTTAGGTTTTTCCCCCTTGACGGCTTATTTTTAAGTCTAAGTGTTGATTTTTGCATATTATCATTATATTCTCAAACCGGGAGACCCGTGACTACGCGATCAGGTCCTATAAGTTACATTGGTCCCGTGCGAGATGTTCGTGCGTCTTACGGGGACGTTTCGGGGATGGTTTAGGTTTTCCCCCCTTAACGGCTTGTTTTTAAGTCTAAGTGTTGATTTTTGTAAATTATCGTCAGATTCTCAAACCGGGAGACCTGTGACTACGCGATCAGTTCCTACAAGTTACATTGGTCCCGTGCGAGGTGTACGTGCCTCTTACGGGGACGTTTGGGTGATGGTTTAGGTTTTCACCCTTTAACGGCGTGTTTTTAAGTAAGTGTTATTTTTGCAAATTATCATCATATTCTCAAACCGGGAGACCCGGGACTACGCGGTCAGTTCCTACAAGTTACATTGGTCCCGAGTGAGGTGTTCATGCCTCTTACGGTGACGTTTGGGGGCTGGTTTAATTTTTCACCCTTTAACGGCTTGTTTTTAAGTTTAAGTGTTATTTTTACAAATTATCGTCATATTCTCAAACTGGGAGACCCGTGACTACGCGGTCAGTTCCTACAGGTTACATTGGTCCCGTGCGAGGTGTTCGTGCCTCTTACGGGGGTGTTTGGGGGATGGTTTAGGTTTTCCCCCCTTAATAGCCTATTTTTAAGTTTCAGTGTTGATTTTTGCAAATAATCATCATATTCTCAAATCGGGAGACGCGTGACTACGCGGTCAGTTCCTACAAGTTACATTGGTCTCGTGCGAGGTGTTCGTGCCTCTTACGGAGATGTTTGGGGGATGGTTTAGGTTTCCCCTCCGTAACGGCTTGTTTTTAAGTCTAAGTGTTGATTTTGGCAAATTATCATCATATTTTCAAATCGGAAGACCCGTGACTACACGGTCAGTTCCTACAAGTTACATTGGTCCCGTGCGAGGTATTCGTGCCTCTTACGGGGACGTTTGGAGGATGGTTTAGGTTTTCCCCCCTTAACGGCCTATTTTTAAGTCTAAGTGTTGATTTTTACAAATTATCGTCATATTCTCAATGCGGTTAGTTCCTACAAGTTACATTGGTCCCGTGTGAGGTGTTCGTGCCTCTTACGGGGATGTTTGGGAGCTGGTTTAGGTTTTCACCCTTTGACGACCTGTTTTTAAGTCTAAGTGTTATTTTTGCAAATTATTGTCAGATTCTCAAACCGGGAGACCTGTGTCTCCGCGGGAAGTTCCTATAAGTTACATTGGTCCCGAGCGAGGTGTTCGTGCCTATTACGGGGACGTTTGGGGGCTGGTTTAGGGTTTTACCGTTTAACGGCCTGTTTTTAAGTCTAAATTTTATTTTTGCAAATTATAGTCAGATTCTCAAATCTAGAGACCCGTGACTACGCGGTCAGTTTCTATAAGTTACATTGGTTCCGTGCGAGGTGTTCGTGCCTCTTACGGGGACGTTTGGGGGCTGGTTTAGCTTTCCCCCCTTAACGGCCTGTTTTTAAGTCTAAGTGTTGATCTTTGCAAATTATCGTCATATTCTCAAACCGAGAGAATCGCGACTACGCGATTTGTTCCTACAAGTTACATTGGTCCCGAGCTAGGTGTTCGTGCCTCTTACAGGACCGTTTGGCGGCTGGTTTAGGTAATCACCCTTTAACGGCTTATATTTAAGTTTAAGTGCTATTTTTGCAAATTATCATCATAATCTAAAACCGTGAGATCCGTGACTACGCGGTCAGTTCCTACAAGTTACATTGGTCCCGTGCGAGGTGTTCGTGCCTCTTACGGGGACGTTTGGTGGCTGGTTTAGGTTTTTACCCTTTAACGGCCTGTTTTTAAATCTAAGTGTTATTTTTGCAAATTATCGTCAGATTCTCAAACCGGGAGACCCGGGACTACGCGGTCAGTTCCTACAAGTTACATTGGTCCCGTGCGAGGTGTTCGTGCCTCTTACGGGGACGTTGGTGGATGGTTTAGGTTTTCACCCTTTAACGGCCTGTTTTTAAGTTTAAGTGTTATTTTTGCAAATTATTGTCAGATTCTCAAACCGGGAGACCCGGGACTACGCGGGCAGTTTCTACAAGTTACATTGGTCTCGAACGAGATTTCCGTTCCTCTTACGGTGACGTTTGGGGGCTAGTTTAGGTTTTTACCCTTAAACGGCTTGTTTTTAAGCATAATCTAGATATTTTTAAATTATCATCGTATTTTCAAATCGGGAGAACCGCGACTACGCGGTCAGTTCGTGCCTCTTACATTGGTGTGTATTATAAAGTTCTTCCTAAATCACCCTTCATTGGACATAATTACTGCTGGCATAAACCGTGACTAGGCGATGAGTTTCTACGTGTTACATTGATCCCGTACAAGGTGTTCGTGCCTCTTTGGGGTTGTTTGGAGGTTGTTTTGGGTTTTCATCCTCTAATGGTATGTTTTTAATCAATTTAGAACGTTTATTGATTTTAGAAAATTTTGACATAGTTTCATTTGGTTATTCGTTAAATCCAACATGTTTTAACATTTAAAATAAACTCAACAGCTGCATGAAATTTCAAAACCAAACCACTAGCAAATCCCTTCCACCAATTTAACTAAATAAGCTCATAAAGTAAGCCATTTTACGTTTGGCTACTTGTTGCCGCTATTTGAGGCCATTTTTTTTATTTAATGCTGCAACATTTAAAGAAAATTTGAGACTTTGAGACTAGCCAGATTTCATTTGTATTTTGATAGCCACTGGATGAACTCTTCACACCATAACTTCTCGAAAGTATCCCATTTGGTCCAACAATGTCTGCAAATTCTGAAATCATCAACTAACTTCTTTGAATTCTCATAAAATGAATCAATCCTCTTGTTCTTTGCGTAGTATTAGGTATGGATATTGAACAATTTTGTGGGGAATCTTGATGTACAAATCAACCGCTGACAAGGAAAATATAATAAAGATAAAGAGATCCTCTTAACGAACCAATCCCATAAATTTAAGCTAACTAGGAAAGACAAAACACAAGTGAAATAAACAACCGAGTGACAGTATGTATAAGAAAAATATGCAATAAGTTATCATAAAAGAGATCTTCACCACCTAACATTCTCAACCTACATTAGCAAATTAACATAGTCCTTATTTTGAGTTAGATTATACCAAAAGTGAGAGAATGAGGTTACATGAGCAGGATGAGTGGAGAGAGAGCTGCGCGAAGAGCGGGAGCTGCGCAGATAAAGTTCCTTATCAATGTGCTATAAATTAGTATTATTTGGAAGATTTGGAAAAGTAGGTATTCAGCTGTGTATGACAGTATGAACATGAATGTGAGGATCATTATTCAGCAAGTCATTAACATAACTAAAGCTAATTATTTTTATATATGTTTGCAACTATAAAAATCATATGCAGGAATTACTTACAGACTCGCGATGGTATTGATGCGACTCAATTCCGCAACTGAAATGCGATACCTCGCGATGATATTGTCGTGAATGAATTCTAATTGAAAAAGTTTGAATCCCAATTGTAAAGATTCATGTTTGAATTCTAATTTTAAAGCTTTAAGTTTGAATTATAATTAGTTTGCATTACTCGTTTTCATGGAGAAGTAGCAAACAACCATTTCAGTGGATGGATACTACATCCACCATTTTCAAGGCCGTGGAATACCAATTGTGAACCTTAAAATTATATATCAACTACATTAAAGTCTCTAAACCTAACATATAAAAAGTAAAATAAAGCGCAGAGTATACCTGATAGGAACCATAGTTTAACGAACCTAAGAGTGAGAAACATAAAAAACAATTCATACATATGAGAGATCTAAAACACCAAAAGGATTAAAATGATTTAGAAGTGGATATATGTATGGAAAATAAGTACCAAAATGATTCAAGAACGCTAGACAATACACAAACAAATTGACAAATTCATGGGTTATTTTCAACATATAAACATCATATACACCTAACAAACATCATACATATATACACAAACATATATTCATGAGTTAGGGCATGTTTAGGGATATGGCTCCCTCCTAAGGGGTGGAATGGGGTTAAAAATGTGGCACTTGGCCCCACATAGTATTTTCTAGATGATATGGTAGGAGGGAAACTCGAGATGTTTTGAAGGATCGAAGATTGAATCTTCTAGAATTCGTTACCCATTTTTGTGTACTTTATTGAGTTGGTTTGATAAGAGGCATGTCATATCGCTTCCTAATTTTGTAGTCTTTGTGGGGGATTTGCGAAGAGCCTCATATCTCTAGCGGTGTTGGTATACTCATGTGTATCGATTTCGCTTCCTTAGCGGTTGATTCCTATAAAAGCATTTATTTATCAAAAAAAAGTGAGAGAAGGTTGCCTCAAGGCAATCATATTTGCTTGCCCAAAATGGGAACCATTCAACTAATAGTGTGTTTCATCATGAGATGGTATATTAGCAAACTTGTGAATAAATTACACCGGCCGTTGAGAGCAATTGAAAACAATGCATACAAACTACTTATGTGTTTCTTCCTCAAATTTCAACAACCCTTTTAACTAGATTACTGTTTTTATGTGTGATTTAAGGTATCACACGATCTATATCTATTTGAAAATCTTATATAAGCATCTTTTTTATTCTAATGACCATTAACCAATCAATGATTACTGTACTCACTAAAAAAACATAATTTTTTTTATTCAATATTTGTTTTTATTGTATTTATGACTATTATTATATGAGCATATATCTAATTTAATTATCAGAAAGGGGAGGAAAACAAACTCAAATTCGTTGAATTCACCACGAATTATAATTTTATTACTACATGATAGTGAAATTACAATTCTGAATTAAGGGATTTAGGCAGGATGGCATTCGGATGAACTGATAGAAATGCAAATACAAAGAGGCTATTCAATGCAATAGAACACTGAAAGTACCGGATCATTATATAACTAACTAATTACCACTGAATGTTGTCCATACTAATTAACCATCATTTGTAATAATTGATAACAAGAATAATAGTATTTAGCCCTTCATGTTTATGTTACCAAATTTCGTATCCTATTAAATTTATGAAAAGATGAAATCAAACCCTAATAATGCAATATTATACAACAATCACAAACTATTAACGTGTTCAATGTTTCTTTTGCGTATAATGATATACACATACCAGAAATAGTTTCTTACTCATATTAAGAAATAGTTCCAAATCGGATCAACCCGTCAGCCCCGAAACCGCCACCACTGCCACCACCCCCAGCACCAGCACTGGATCCCTTTAACCCGAAACTGCCACCCTGGATCCCTCTAACCCGAAACAACCAACACCGCCAGCCCGAACCCGACCTGTGCAAATCAAAGCTCGCCAATACCGGCAGGTGGTGGCTTGACCAGAATGAGAGAGCAAAGTGATGGTGGTGGCCATCCCGGAACCTTCTTTACCAATGTGAGATAGAGAGAGAGCAGGAGACTAGAAATAGAGAGCAAAGTGAGCGGTAGAGAAAAAAAATTGTGAGGGGTATTAGTTTTTTAGGGTATTTATATTTTAGTTAGGCGTGCTCAATTTTGGCACACTTTTAAACAGTGCCAAATTTTGGCATGGTTTTAAAGTGTGCCAGATTGTCATTAAACCGTGCCAGAATTTGACACAATTTTAAGCTGTGCCAAATTGCTGTTTTTGGTGTAGTGTATATTTTGTGTGACAAGATTGAGTCACAGTATTTTTAGCCCTAGATTCGTGTGTGTGATTCGAGTTTAGTGGTAGTATCGGTAATATTATAGAGTGTATAGTTATATGTTTTTTTGCGGTAGCGGGGTTCTATTTTTCTCTTCATTCGCTGTGGAGGCGGGTGTTGTTATCATAAGCCTATATCTGGTTTGCACTACTCGTCTTGTGTGTGTTATACGATTATGGTATTATTTTGAGTATATTTGGTTCTTGGATGGTCGGAGCGATAGTAGGTTAGTGATTGCAAGGCTATCTTATCCGCGGTTCAAGGGTGGAACGGGTTGCTTTTGCGATATCTCACCTGGATACGGATTGTGCTCGCCTTTAGTATATATTTAAATGGAGCCTCAATGAGTAGATGTTTCATTATCATGATTATATTATGTGGAGACCTTATAGACATGATTTAAGGTACGCGGGATTTATTGTTAAGTTGTCAGTTTAAGCTCGTTGTTGTTCGCGCAAAGGACTTAGTGTTAATACATGCGTTTTGTGGTATGTCTCCTTGAGAGAAGTAGGAGTTTTGACCATATTTTGTTGGTAGATGGGACGAAAATATCTCAGCCGCATGTTTTAAGCTAACAGACCTCCACGACTGACAAAGTTAAGTAGTAGTGTATCAGAGGAGTTCCTTGTTTGGATTTCTTTTGCAAGACACTCCACGCATGAACCTTAACGACGTTGGGAGTGGAGAGATGTTATTGTATGCAAGGATGTTGGTTTTGATGATAAATTATCAA
The DNA here is from genome assembly GCA_949130495.1 of Sambucus nigra. Taxonomy (NCBI): domain Eukaryota; kingdom Viridiplantae; phylum Streptophyta; class Magnoliopsida; order Dipsacales; family Adoxaceae; genus Sambucus; species Sambucus nigra. The sequence goes on from OX422218.1 coordinate 521,435,700, forward strand.
GTGTGGAGAAAACATTATAAGCGGAGAGCCATGTGATGATTAGGGGCTCATGGAGATGAAAGTGCCACGGAAAATCACTGAAATGCTTCTCTCACCGTGAGTAAATGGGTGAGGTAAGATTAAGGAAATTTATTTGAGGCTTATAGCCATGCCATGATTAGGAGGCACATACTGAGGTAATATGTTTTGCGTGTGATGTTCGTAACACTTGTGTAGAGTGTAGACAACTTGATTAGTTAGACTTTACATTTCGTCGAAATGGAAAGACATAGAGGTAGAAGCATGTTAGTGTGTTTGCGAGGTAGGATTTTAAACGTCCCGGTTGTGTGCCTTAGGCCATTATATATTGATGACCGACGATGCGAGGTAGTAGTGTAATGGGAGGGTTCCTTGTTTGGATTTCGTTTTAGAGACGTCCCACGCATGAAACCGAGTGAATGTCGAAAGTTGAGAAATGTCTTGGGCACTAGGGATATAGTTAGTATAGTACTCATCTTACGTGTGTAGGAAAACACACCAATCTTATAGTATCATGTTGAAAAACCAGTGGGGTAGGTAGCGCTGAAATAGTGAGATTATAGTTGGTTAACCACGAGAAAATTGGTGGGTCAACCTTAAGAAGGATTAAGTTTCCAAGTATAAGAAGAATTGAATCTTGAGTGATTTGGGTTGAGAGTACCCAGTTGTTAGCACCAGGCCGAGGAAGTGAAGCCCATTTTTAGAGAATATGTTACGTGTGTGACGTTTGAAATAGTTGTGCAGATATGCATGGGTTATAGGATGTGTGGGCACCTTGGTAAGTTGATTTCATATACTGTCTGAGATAAAAGGGATGTAGTATATAAAGCTGAAGAATATGCTTTGGGGCAGTTATAAATGGAATTGGAGTGTGTTGGATGGAACGTCGTATGAGGTACACAATCATTCAATTATATAGGTGTAACAAGATTTGGCACACCTGAGATGAGATGGAAGGCTGACGGGAATCGCTAGTGTAGTTTCCTTTTGGGGGGAAATTCTATGTCATGATGTTGACGAGTGAACGCTTAGAGTGGTGGCTTTCCGATGGGATCGATGCGTTAGAGCTGTGATTATAGGCTCGTTTTCTTAAAGTGCAGTTATAGAAGCACTAGATGCGACATGTTGTTGTTAGAGTTAACCTTACAACCGATGTAGTGTTTTAGCATGTAGAGATTTAGTCATGCTTGTGGTTAAGCTAGTGCGTTAGAGTACAAGCCTTGATCTAGGTGGGTACTGTGAATAAGTATATGGTAAAGTACCATTAGGTTAGTACCATTTGACTTCTACGTACAAGGATGTAGTGTGATTACCGATCCTAGGTTGGTGGTACAAGTCGTATCCGAATTTCGCGAACGAAATTCCTTTGTAAGGGGGGAGTATATAATACCCCGCACTTTTATGGATATATAGATTACACAAGTGAGTGTAATTTGATAATTAGAGGAATTACTGTGAATAGTAATTTTGGAATTAACGAGTGTTAGATTATTACCAACGTGTGTTATATCTACTTTTGGGACTAAGTAAATGAGTCAGAATGCTTTTATGTCATGTCGCAGTTGGGTATAGCGATGGGAAATATTACACATTGGAGAAAATGCACGTTGAGAAGTGTTGGGTCCGATTAGTTAATTTTAGTTAAGTGACTCGGATGGAAATTTCGAGTGCACAGTTGGTTTCAGAATGGCCGAGATAGTCAGAATAGCGTACCTGGGGGTAGCGTCTGGGTTCCGAGGACTTTTGGACTAGTGGGGACTCGCAATTAAGTAAACGATTCATTTTTGGGTTTAATAAGGAGATACGCTCATTTCCTCTCTTATAAGGCACGAGAGAGAGAGAGAAGGAGAAGAAAGAAAAGAGACAAAAGAAGAAGGAAAGAAAGGAAGAGGGAAAAAATGAGAGAAAAGGGGATTCCGGCCCAAACTCCGTGAGATTCGACTCAAGGTCGTCAAATTTTATCCACGAGGCAAGTGTTTACTTGATTTATTCAATTGAGTGTGTGTATATCATATTATAGTTGGTAAACTATATGATTTTTAGGTTGAAACCCTTGAAATAAATTTGGGAAATTTTATTTTGAGTTCACAAATTGATGTGTTGTTAACTCTTTATGAATTCTAGTGTTAAAACCATGTTAATGGTGTGTATATGGGTAAAAAGGGGATGAAATGAGAAATGAGAGTTTAATTGGTTTTAGGGTTTAAATCCAAGAGAAATTGTTCTATTCCATAAAATAATTTATATGTTAGTTATAAATAAGTTATTAGATGATTATATTTTTGTTGGTTGGGATTAGAAACCACAAAAATGGAGGTTGGGATGATTTTTGGGATTTTGGAGAAGATGAAATCCCCCAAACTGTAAGCTCTGGTTCGAGCGAATCGATTCGAAGTTGGGGAGAATCGATTCGCTTAGGAAGACCTGCAGGACTGTCTCAGCTCGAATCGATTCGCATTTGGAACGAATCGATTCGCACTTGAAAAAACTGAGTACTGATCCTGTTCGAATCAATTCGGATTTCTATCGAATAGATTCGCTTGGCCGAATTGATTCCCAGTTGGTGCGAATCGATTCGCAGCAGCAGAAATTGAGAAATTTTCTTCCTCAAGTGTAGGGGGAGTTAAATTAGAAACTGGAGATTATTGTATGGAATTCGAGATGTGATATTAGGACTCGTTAATAATGGATTTGGGGATGAGTAAACCTTGGGTTGAAAGAGAGAACCTTGGATTAGTTGAGTGTACAATCCAGGGTATGGACTAAATGAATATTTAGGACGAGTAACATTCGAGAGAAGTCTTCGGCAAGTGTGTTTATATATTCATTTATAGAGAATAAATATGGTCCGATTACATTTGAGTGAATCCTAGGATGCGAGTAGTATGGAATTTAGGATATGGGATAGAGAGGATTAAGCTACTATCCAGTACGTCTACATTGACGATTATTATCGTAGGTGATGCGATACCTATGGAATTAAATAAGTCGCGTGTATTCTTATTTAATTATTATGAATCGGTATATTCGGGTTTATATAAAATATTTAAGAGTGATTAAGGTGTGAGTTAAATCTTAAGTAAGAGAATACTTATAGGTTTAGTATTTTAAGTGTGTGAATACTTATATACTATTAAGAATGGGAACATTCGGGATTTTGGCTATTGCTATGAGTAGGGTTGTAAATCGGGCTGGGTGAGCCGGGCTTGGGGTTGCTCAGGCTCGGCCCAAACTCACTTACCCATGCTCAAGCCCGAGCTCGGCCCGAATTACTTTTTCCCACCTAGGCCCGAACTCGGCTCATATATATTACGGGCTTCGGGCCCGATTTCGGGCAGGCCCGATTTCAATTTTTTTTGTTATAAAAGTTTGAATTAATTTTTTTTTCTTGTATTTCCATCATGGACATAATTAAACATTAAAATCTAATTGATATTTCATGAAATAAAATATATAATTATGAAATGTCTTAAATTAAAACGAGGGAAATAAGAGTGAAACCCTACAAATGCTTATTAAATTTCATACATTTAGCAAAATTTGATCACTAACAAAAGCCTATTGTGACTTGAGCATTTATTAAATCAAATACCCATAATGAGAATAACAATAAAATCACAAAATTAAAAATCACATGTAATCTAATGTATTATGACAAATGATTTTTTTTTAAGAAGTCGTAAATGAAATAAAAGAACGAAACCTAATTAAACAATGTTAACATAAATATGTTATATTATATAAATTATTTATTTATTTATTTATAAATATGAAGTTCGGGCTTCGGGCCCAATTCGGGCTTGGCGAGGTTCGGCTCAAGCTCGGCCCGAAATTCATTCGGGCTTGAAATTTTGGCTCAGGCTCGGCTCGGCTCAAACTCAAATAAAGCTCGGCCCGAAAATAGCGGGCCGAACGGGCGGGCTTCGGGCCTCGGGCGCTCAATTTACAGGCCTAGCTATAAGAGTTTGGCAATTATAGCCAGGGTATATTGAGAAGTGACATATATTACATATACGGGTGTTGTTACAGTATATATATGATTTGGTTATAAATATATCGGTATGTGAATGATATATTTATGTATACATATATCTCTAGTGCTATCCAGGGAGGTTGCGCGATGTGGGTGAATCCCCTGGCTTGAGGAGCAGGGAGAGTATAATCCCCAGGTCATATCGTCCCGCATATGAGTGCAATGATGATTCCACTTTCAGGAGGGAATATGACCGCCTCCACCATTTAGTATTTTTACCATGATCTTGAGTGAGTCAGACTTGGTACCTGGGTTAAGTTGTGCATACCCGGATGATGGTAGCACTCTGAGACTGCATCCTCGAGTTATAGCTCGGTGGGATGGTTATTATACTTATGGTTGTGATATAGGTATAAATATATTTGTTGCGTATATTATATTGCTCGTATATGAAGATGTGAAATCATATAATTTATACTTGGGTAAAGTGAAAAATGAATAAGAGTTTATTCTTCTTTCGGGAGATTTATATCCGGATTTATAAAGATGTGATTCGTATATTAAAGTGAGAATTATATATACGGGATATTATATACTAAAGTGAAAATAGTATTTTAAACTAGTGAGAGTTTAGGTATATGAACGGTATATATATGTGAACTATATATATATAGTTCACATATATATAATCGATGATTATATTAATTAAAATTAAAGCTTATGTGATAGCTTACGGTATATATATATATATATATATATATATATATATATATATATATATATATATATATATATATATATATATATATATATATATATATATATATATATATAGTTCACATATATATAATCGATGATTATATTAATTAAAGCTTATGTGATAGCTTACGGTATAATTTATATTATATCACGCCGGGTAAGTGAGACTTATGAGAATTCAGAGGATGGTTGAAAGAGATTATTTAGGCAGGGTAGCTTAACTAGGTTGTTTAAAAAATGTATACGTTAGGTGTGCACTTAGAGGAGGGGTGAGGTGTATCTCATGGGAGTGCGATACCAGTTTAAATATGAGAGATTTCATATTTTAAAAATATAACATTTAATGCACTTGCTAAAAAATTTCAAAACTCGGGCTCTGGCCCATTTCTCTATTTTCCCTCTCTCTTGCTATATATGTATATATATTTGGTGTCCAGAAACAAGGACGCCTGGATGATGATTCTTTTGAGTCAGACGTTGCTGCCGCAAGTGTGGATGCACGCAAGATTATTTTAGACGCCTTATCCTTGTGAACTAGATCGGAGGTATTGCAGTAACATTCGGGCTGATGGCCCAACTGTATTCATTTATTCTTTTATCATATTTTATTTTGCGACACTTAGATTTGGTTGTATTATATGTTGTACTGAGAGTTCGGTTATCTTTTCATTTTAGTTATGTTTACATAAACTGTTGTGATTGTTCTTCTTATGGTTAGTTTGGTTAAAAAGATTAGTTAATTAAAATTTTGATGCCAGGCCTAATAGGTTGTTAGTAATATATTGGATTTCGACAGTGATGCTGGGAATGAACCACATGAGATTCTTGTTTTAATTTGGTATAGCATTGATCACCCAGTATTTTATTAGGCGGGGTGTCCACACAATCCACCCCCATTGGCATCCTTCTACCTTTTCTTGATCCCAATAAGGATCATTACGTTCGTTACTTCTGTCTGCCCGTTGGCCTGGGGTCGGACAAAAGTGGAGAAGAACTGCTTGATGCCGACTCGTTCATTATGAAAAATGCGTTACTAAAGCCATTTATTGAAAATAAACTATTTAAGTAACTCCAAGTTGTTTTTTGAAGAAACTCTTTTCTTAAATAAAAAAGGATTAATCACAAGACGTGTTTAATAAAACAGTATGTACAAGATCTTATTCAAGATTTAGGCAACAATTTTAAAAGATAGTTTAAACAAGTTTTAAACACAGCACAACCAAGAATGAGATGAGAAAATGTAGAAGGCTTCTGTTCACAATTTTTTACGTGGTAAAACCTCACCAATTGAGGAAACATCCACGACTCCCTCTACGGAGTAAAATGAAAAATCCACTAAAACAAATACATGAGTTACAAACTATATAACTAACATGCAAGCAACTCAGACCTATATAAGTTTAGGAATGTACCCTCTGGTGTCCTTAAACTTCTCTGCAGTTCTAATTGTAGATGTAGTTCTCCCAGTTTGTCAACTTCTGATTTGTTCCAGCACTTTACGTCGACTTATGTTCTCAAGATCTTATTACCAACACTTTTCATGTTGTAGGGTGTAAGTGTTTGTGAAGGTGCTTTCTAACACATGCATGCACACACACACACACTTATTAATTACAAACAGTCCTAACAAATTACAGTTACACTATATGCAGTGATCTTTTCTTTTTCTTTCTTCTTAGAAAACTTTGAACCTTATTTGACCTTTCAATCTATCCCAGAATCCACGGATACCTTGCTAGGAAGACAGACAAGGTCTTAATCAATCTCAGAATTTAAAACAAAAACTTTTTGAGATTGAAAACCTCCAAGTGAGATTCCAAACTAGGTCAAAGGTTTAGTTTTACAAGAACAAGAAACATAAAGCATTTATTGTTGATTTCAAAGTAAGAAAACGTTTTAGAGAAAAATAATCAACAATATATTTCTCAAGATGAGAAATAAAATGAAACTACGTGTAATGTAACATGAATAACTCAGATCTAAGATTTTTATGGAAACAGAAACTAGATCTAAGTAGAAGTCTAAGTTGGAAACAAGATCTCACGAACACAAGGTTACATCAACCAAAAATAACTCAACTAAAACTCTCAAACACTCAAGAACACTCATGATTGTGTTTTTGGATATGGTGTTTTAAAGAAGTGTTTGGGTTAGGTTTGAAGAGGATTTGGACGAAGTTAGGGTTTCTAACTTTTTTCTCTCTTCTCTCTCTACTCTCTTCTCTCTCTTCTCTCTCAATTCTTTGAGGAAATGAAATGGCAAAAAGTCTTCGAAGTCTGAGAATATAGGCCTTTTTATAGTGAGAGGAGAAGGTTCGAGATATCTGATCAAAACCAAGGGCTGAGATCGAGTCAATTTAGATTGACTTGAATCTAAGGGCTCACATAAGGCGGTGCTTAAACGAACGCTGATTGGCTTAAAAAATTACACGGGGATTCATCAAGGCAACATGCAGACCATTGATAAGAAATGATCCAAGGGCTGATAACACACGCGTCTATTGTCTCAGTAAAGAAACACACATCTAACCAATCAGAGGGCAACGGGTGTTGGCCAGTTAAGGGATATAAAACGCGCGTCCAAACTAATTACAAAGAATACCCTGAAGTCTCTGCCGCTTTTGGATTCTACCCAAGGTAACATTAGGCCATAAAAAACAACAAGTAATATTTAGAGAATGACCCCAAAACTTTTAAAACAAGTTTTAATTATTAAAACATGGTTTAAAAATTGTTTAAAAAATCCCCAAAAATTATTAAAAATTAAACTTAGGGATTTAAACACACTCAACACATGTACACGCATAATTATGCAATATGACATGCAAAAAATGAATTCTACTGTGTGTGAGTGTTGGCAATAGGTTCTTGATCAAAGCAAGAAAGAGAGATGGATAGGCTATCCAACTTCTGAGGCTCTTTGGTTTCTAGGATGGACATAATTTTGTCACAATTTCCAAACTAGATGAGCACTTATACAATATAGACTCAAGTGAGTCAAATGTATAAAGGCTTCAATCTCCCCCTTTGGAAATATGAGACAAAATCTCATTTGAGTCAACTAGGACTCGTAGGGCAACAAAAAAATAAGAAAAACTTATTCGTATCAAAATTTTATCTACCCAATACCTAGAAATCAAAAAGTACATAACTCAGCTAAGTACATTTGAATACCCTATTACAACTGCTAAGTGTAACTGACCAATAAGAACATGCAATAATTCACTAAGATCAAGCTGTTTAGAATATGTAAGAATTGAATAGACTCAAATTTCTCCCCCATTTTGTCTCAAATGGACAGAGGGAAAAACTTGGATAAACAGCAAAAAGATTAGTCAGCATAAACCATACCAATAGATTTACGTAATGAAATGAATCTATTATAATCTAGAGGTTTGGTAAACATATCTGCGAGTTGTAGATCAGTGGGAAGATAATTGATTTCTAATTCCTTAGATTCAACTAATTCACGTATAAAATGATGTCTTATTTTAATATGCTTTGTTCGCGAGTATTGAACAGGATTTTTAGAAATATTAATCGCACTTTGATTATCACAATAGAGATGCAATTGGTTTTCTTTAATACCATAATCACTTAGCATTTGTTTAAGCCACATTAATTGAGCACAACAGCTGCCAGCGGCTATGTATTCAGATTCAGGTGTTGAGAGTGATGTGCAATTTTGTTTTTTACTACTCCATCCTACCAAGTTATTACCTATATAATAACATGCTCCTGAAGTGCTTTTACTATCATCAGTACACCCAGCCCAGTCAGCATCAGTGTACCCAATTATAGTGCTTGGTGTGTCATTAGTGTACCAAAGTCCTAGATTTAGAGTGCCATTTACATATTTTATGATACGTTTAACAGCATTCAAGTGGCTCTCTTTAGGGTTACTTTGATAACGAGCACATACACACACAGCATACATAATATCAGGACGCGAGGTAGCAAGGTATAGTAATGCGCCTATCATACTACGATATAGAGTAGGATATACAGATGTTCCATTTTCATCTTTAAAAAGTTTTAGCGTAGTACTCATGGGGGTTTTAGCATTTTTAGCACTCTCAAGGCCGAATTTCTTAACGATCTCTAAAGCGTACTTAGATTGTGAAACAAATAATCCTTCTGGATTTTGTTTGACTCGAAGACCTAGGAAGAACTGCAACTCCCCCATAAGGGACATCTGAAATTCCTTACTCATAACTTCAGAAAAGTATTTTACTTCTGAGGAAGAAGTTGATCCAAATATAATATCGTCTACATATACTTGTGCAAAAGTAACGTGTTTGTCAAAATGTTTGACAAATAAAGTTTGGTAATTTCCACCTCTTTTGAAACCTTTATCTAAAAGAAAACTGGAAAGACGCTCATACCAAGCTCTAGGAGCCTGTTTAAGGCCATATAAAGCCTTTTTCAGACGAAATACATGATTTGGATGCTTAGGGTCAATGAACCCTTTAGGTTGTTCTACATAGGTTTCCTCAGCCAGTATTCCATTAAGGAACACATATTTGACGTCCATTTGATATAATGTAAAATGCATGTGACAAGCTATAGCGAAAGGCAGACGAACTGATTTTAAACGAGTAATAGGGGCAAAGGTCTCGTTAAAATCAATTCCTTCTATTTGGGAGTATCCTTGAGCAAATAATCTAGCTTTATTTCTAATTATTATCCCATTTTCATCAGTTTTATTTTTGAAAATCCAACGAGTACCAACAACCTTTTTGTGATCAGGACGTGGAACAAGATACCATACATCATGAATGACAAATTGTAAAAGTTCATCCTGCATAGCAGAAATCCAGTGAGAGTCATTCAATGCCTCATTTACATTCTTTGGTTCCACAAGGGAAACGAAACATGCATAATGTGCATAATTTCTAAGTTGGGATCTTGTACGCACCGGCTCACTAGGGTTTCCAACAATGTTGTTTATGGGATGATCTTTAGAAACCCAGTTAGGTACTTCAGGTGTCTCAATAGGTAATGAATTATCTATTTCAGAAGGGTCATTTTCTAAAATATTTGAAGACTCTTCTTCGATAGGTAATTCACCAGTCTTGATTTCTACAGTAGTGTCACTAACAATTACATTTATGGATTCCATCATGGTTTTAGTGCGAAGATTATACACTCGACAAGCTCTACTGTTAGGCGAGTATCCTAGAAATATGGCTTTATCTCCCCGGCTCTCAAATTTAGATAAGTGTTCCCTATCTTTGCATACATAACAAGTACTGCCAAAGGTTCTAAGGTATTTGAGATTAGGCTTCTTATTGTACCAAAGTTCATAAGGGGTTTGTTTGGAATTCTTTCTAAGATAGACCCTATTAATGATGTGACACGCAGTACGAATAGATTCTACCCAAAAATATTTAGGTAAATCCTTGGCATGTAACATGACACGTGCCATCTCTTGCGAGGTACGATTCTTTCTCTCGGCGATACCATTTTGTTGAGGAGTCTTAGGAGCACTGAACTCGTGTTTGTAACCATTATAGTCACAGTATTCTACAATACCAGTGTCTTTGAATTCACCACCTCTATCACTACGGATTCGATTTACTTGAATGTCCTTTTCATTTTCAATCCTAAGAAGAATTTTTAGGAAGGTTTGAAAAGTGTCAGACTTTTGTTTTAAAAAGGCTACCCAAGTAAATCTGGTGAAGTCATCAACTATAACTAGGATATAACTATGTCCACAAAGGCTAACAGTTTGGGAAGGACCCATTAGGTCCATATGGATGGGTTCTAAGGGATTAGAGGTGAGAATATCTTTGACTTTCTTATGAGGGGCCTTAACAATTTTACCTTCTTGACAAGAACCACAAATAATATTATGAATGGGTTTAATTTTTGGAATTCCTCTTACTATGTCGTGAGTAGACAATTTACTAAGATTATCGTAATTTATGTGACCCATTCTGTTATGCCATATCTCGTTGTCATCCATTCTGGCAACATTACAAATTTCAGAATTGTTCTTGACAGTGTAGCAGTTGTCAAGAGTTCTGAATCCAGTAACTATGCATTCACCTTTTTCATTTAAAATCTTGCAATTGTTCTTTGAAAAGGTAACAGTATGGTTTGAGTCACAAAATTGCGAAATACTAAGTAAGTTGGCCTTTAGACCTTTAACTAGAAGAACATCTTTAAGAATAGGAATCCCATCTTCTCGGGAGTTCCTTTGCCTATGATTTGAGATGAAACTCCATCACCAAAAATGACTTTACCACCAGCAAATCTGGTTTTGTTTAAAAGTTTAAATTCATCTCCAGTCATGTGCTTAGAACATCCAGAGTCTAAATACCAACCAGATGATGTGTGTTCGGCTTTTAAAGCAGTAACAACAACATTACACTTCATCTGAGGTAATAAATCATATTTTCTAATCCAAATTGCTCTAGTTTTCATCTTGCGCTTATTAGCTCTCAACTGATAAAATTTGCGAGCATTAGATTTTTGCTGAAAAATGTTTTGCGCATGATTTTGAATTTTGTGAAAGACTTGAGCATTTGATTTAGGAAAGTGCTTAGGATTCCTTCTAGGAAATGTTCTTTTAGGTTTGGTCTTTCTCTTTCTATAGTTATAGTTTTTATCTGGCTGTCTAGGAAGTATATAATTGTTTCGACTCCTCCTATAATAGTTAAAGTTCTGGTAAGTACGAGGATTATAGATAGATTTAACAAGTCTCCTAGCATAGCAACCATCTAAAGAGTGACCTTATATGTCACAGTATGAGCACTAAAGATTGCTCAAGATTGGGGTCTCCTTAGGAAAGTCTCTAAACAAAGGTTTTATAGAGTTTTGAGGCTGAATTCTATTCCTAGGTGTGATAGTCTTGAATGCAGACTCACTCTTTCTAATAGAAGGGCAGGCGTATTTAGCCTTAGGTGAACTTTCATGTCTAGAGTAACTAGATTCCCCAATGTTAAAACTTTGATTTTTTGAATCAAACTCAGTTTTTAGAGAATGAAAGTCTGGGCATGTTTCAATAGGTCTTTTGCCTCCTGACACAAACTTGATAGTTTCAAAAGATTTTGTTTGTGTTTTCAAATTGGGACAAAAACCTATACCAGTTCGATCATCAGAATTGGTTTTAGATTCAGCAACAAATTCATCAAAACAGTTAGAATTATTTTCAAATTTTGTAAATTTTTTGAAAACAGTTGCTGTCTTTTCTTTGGTTTGTTCCAATTCTAACAATGTCCCTTTGTACTTTTTCTCCAGAATTTCATTTGTTTCAGTCAAATTTTTCAGTTTTTCATCAAAAACTTTAATTTCACTTTCATGAGTTAGACATTGGGTAGTGTACTCTTCAGCATTCAGTTTAACCATCAGGCTTACATCTTCCAATTTCTTGGTAAGATCTTTAACAGTCTTTTCTAATCCAGCACTTTTCTTGAGAGTCTTAGTGTAAAGTGTGTGAATGTCTGGGATGTCTTCATTGTCCGAGTCACTAAGTGTGGTGTGTGGTGTGACCCCTAACGATTCATTTGTTAAACTCACACACCCATTGACATCGTCATTATCGCCATCCCTTTGACTCACACACCCCGAGGTAGAACATGCAACATTCTCAGTAATCAAAGCATCTAAACCAGTAATAACCACATTCGAAGTATCAGTCATAGAATTATTTGGTTCATCCTCATTAACAAACATAGGCATGTCATCATTATAAATAATCTTGGCAAAGAAAGACATGCAAGGATCAACAGCATCTGATGACTCAGGTTCCTCATTTTCAGAGTCACTTGAATCATCCCATGTTTTGCAGATGTTAGCTCTAGTGTGTTTGTTTTGAGTGTTCAAATTAACTCTCCAGTCTTGTGCAATGTGCCCCAGTTTACCACATCTATAGCATTCAGTCTTCTTAAGGTCTCTATTAGGTCTAGCGTGAGAGTCCTTATGATTTTTGTCATTGTTTTTCTCATGAGGTCTGTGACTAGAAGGAGTTGGATAATTTGACTTGCCTTGTTTATTTGCCATTTTGTTTCTAAACTTAATGATTTTCTTGAACTGTTTTGTCATTAAGGCAATCTGATTGTCCAAACTCTCTATATCGTAGTCCTAATCAGATTCATCATTGAAAGTATTAAACTCAGGCTTAATCAATTTAGAAGAAAAGCTTAGATTTGAACTAGTCTGTTTCCTATGGGATCGGGTTAATTGTTTCTTAAATTCCAGTTCCATTTCTACAGTTCTTAATTTACTACTGAGTAATTCAGGAGTGAGATTTATATCACACATTTCCTCAATAGCATATATTTTGTTATCAAACTTCTGTGGTAATGATCTCAGAATTTTAGATACAATTTCTTGTCTATCATAGGTTATCCCATTAGCATGAAGTTTGGTCACAATATCAGTCAGGTTCATATAGAAGTCATCAAATGATTCAGTCTCAGACATAATTAAGGAGTTATACTGCTGGATAAGCATTTGGGTTTTAGCTGCCTTAACTCTAGTGTCTCCTTCATGAGCAGTGACTAAGGTGTCCCAAGCTTCCTTAGAAGTGGTACAGGATGAGATTCTTTTGAACTCATGTTCATTTATAGACATAAATATAGAATTCTTTCCTTTATTATTATTTCGAGAAACTTGTTTCTCTTCTTGAGTGAACTCACTTAGAGCTTTCTTAACCCTCTCATTACTTCCTTCGTTGGCTGGTTTAGTAGGAAAAGTAAAAACATTTTCAACAATGTCCCAGACATCATCTCTCAAAGTTCCTTGAATGAAAGCAATCATCCTTACTTTCCAGTAAGCAAAATTGGTTCCATCAAAGATTGGAGGTCTGGTCAAGTTACCAAATCTTTCATTTTTCTCGTCCATGTTTGATTTTCAGAAAACAATTTCAGAAACAGCGGATCTCTTTAAAAGCAGTTTACAAAGCTCTGATACCAATTGAAAAATGCGTTACTAAAGCCATTTATTGAAAATAAACTATTTAAGTAACTCCGAGTTGTTTTTTGAAGAAACTCTTTTCTTAAATAAAAAAGGATTAATCACAAGACGTGTTTAATAAAACAGTATGTACAAGATCTTATTCAAGATTTAGGCAACAAGTTTAAAAGATAGTTTAAACAAGTTTTAAACACAGCACAACCAAGAATGAGATGAGAAAATGTAGAAGGCTTCTGTTCACAATTTTTTACGTGGTAAAACCTCACCAATTGAGGAAACATCCACGACTCCCTCTACGGAGTAAAATGAAAAATCCACTAAAAAAAATATATGAGTTACAAACTATATAACTAACATGCAAGCAACTCAGACCTATATGAGTTTAGGAATGTAACCTCTGGTGTCCTTAAACTTCTCTGCAGTTCTGATTGTAGATGTAGTTCTCCCAGTTTGTCAACTTCTGATTTGTTCCAGCACTTTATGTCGACTTATGTTCTCAAGATCTTATTACCAACACTTTTCGTGTTGTAGGGTGTAAGTGTTTGTGAAGGTGCTTTCTAACACATGCATGCACACACACACACTTATTAATTACAAACAGTCCTAACAAATTACAGTTACACTATATGCAGTGATCTTTTCTTTTTCTTTCTTCTTAGAAAACTTTGAACCTTATTTGACCTTTCAATCTATCCCAGAATCCACGGATACCTTGCTAGGAAGACAGACAAGGTCTTAATCAATCTCAGAATTTAAAACAAAAACTTTTTGAGATTGAAAACCTCCAAGTGAGATTCCAAACTAGGTCAAAGGTTTAGTTTTACAAGAACAAGAAACATAAAGCATTTATTGTTGATTTCAAAGTAAGAAAACGTTTTAGAGAAAAATAATCAACAATATATTTCTCAAGATGAGAAATAAAATGAAACTAAGTGTAATGTAACATGAATAACTCAGATCTGAGATTTCTATGGAAACAGAAACTAGATCTAAGTAGAAGTCTAAGTTGGAAACAAGATCTCACGAACACAAGGTTACATCAACCAAAAATAACTCAACTAAAACTCTCAAACACTCAAGAACACTCAGGATGGTGTTTTTGGATATGGTGTTTTGAAGAAGTGTTTGGGTTAGGTTTGAAGAGGATTTGGACGAAGTTAGGGTTTCTAACTTTTTTCTCTCTTCTCTCTCTACTCTCTTCTCTCTCAATTCTTTGAGGAAATGAAATGGCAAAAAGTCTTCGAAGTCTGAGAATAGAAGCCTTTTTATAGTGAGAGGATAAGGTTCGAGATATCTGATCAAAACCAAGGGCTTAGATCTAGTCAATTTAGATTGACTTGAATCTAAGGGCTCACACAAGGCGGTGCTTAAACGAACGCCGATTGGCTTAAAAAATTACACGGGGATTCATCAAGGCAACATGCAGACCATTGATAAGAAATGATCCAAGGGCTGATAACACACGCGTCTATTGTCTCAGTAAAGAAACACACATCTAACCAATCAGAGGGCAACAGGTGTTGGCCAGTTAAGGGAAATAAAACGCGCGTCCAAACTAATTACAAAGAATACCCTGAAGTCTCTGTCGCTTTTGGATTCTACCCAAGGTAACATTAGGCCATAAAAAACAACAAGTAATATTTAGAGAATGACCCCAAAACTTTTAAAACAAGTTTTAATTATTAAAACATGGTTTAAAAATTGTTTAAAAAATCCCCAAAAATTATTAAAAATCAAACTTAGGGATTTAAACACAATCAACACATGTACACGCATAATTATGCAATATGACATGCAAAAAATGAATTCTACTGTGTGTGAGTGTTGGCAATAGGTTCTTGATCAAAGCAAGAAAGAGAGATGAATAGGCAATCCAACTTCTGAGGCTCTTTGGTTTCTAGGATGGACATAATTTTGTCACAATTTCCAAACTAGATGAGCACTTATACAATATAGACTCAAGTGAGTCAAATGTATAAAGGCTTCACATTATATTTCTCTAGGGATATGTTCTTTAACTGCGTCCTATTATCAGAAATCGGGGTATTAGGTAGGTCGTACCTATAAATAATATTTTTCTAGATAGACTAGAAGGATTTCTTCTATGTGATTGTCATCATCTGTCGGCCTCTACCCATTTTGAAAAATAATTGATTGCCACAATCAAATAACGATAGTTGTTCACAGCTCTCGACAGTGGCCCTACCAAATTAATCACCCAAATTGCAAACTGCCAAGGTAAAGTAATGGAAGTAAGAGGCTAATGAGGTTGATGGGGTATGGTGGCAAACCTTTGACACTTATCACACTTCTTAACATACACAACTGCATCTTTTACCTACGTCGCCCACCAGTAACCCTGAGTGTTGATCCTCTTATCTAACGACCTTCCTCCAATATGGCTGGAGCATAACCCTTTATGTACATCCTTTAAGATATACTCTAACTCAAATGGATAAACACATCCGAGTAAAGGAAGCAAGAACCCTTTTCTTGTATAATATGTCTACTATGATGTAGAACTTGGTCGCTTTATATCTTAACTTCTTTCTCTCAGCTCTGGGCTCAGGTAGCTCCCCATATTTGATGTCGCAAATGATAGGCTCCATCCCGAAAGCTCCCATACTCAAGTTGAAGCAAAACTCCACAGTATTTTGTTCTCCTTCGATCGTTGACCACTGGAGAATCTCTATCGAGACCGATCTTCTAATTTCAATTCTGGTGGCTAAAGCTAAACTTGCCAGGGCATCGTCTCGGCCATTGTCTAGTCGGGGTATCCTCTTCAGCTTTACTTCGCTAAAATGCTTTAATGTTATCTTCACGATTTCCAAGTATTTGGCCATTCTATCGTCCTTGGCCTTATATACCTCAAAATTTTGGTTAACAACCAACCTGGAATCACTATGAATAAGGAGTTAGCCTACGTTTACTGCCGAGGAAAGGGAAAGCCCTACTATAAGGGACTTATATTCTGATTCATTATTAGAGGCTTTGAAGCTGAACCTCAATGCATACTCAATATCGGTCCCATCTGGTGCTGACACAATTAATCCTGCCCCACTTACATTCTCACATGAAGACCCATTAATGAAGAGGATCCACACAGTATCATTATAAAAAAAATTACCCTCTTCCAGGGTTTCGTTCTTGAAGAGATATCGTTTCTCTTTTCGGCCTCAGTTGGGGGAGGACATATCATACTCTCTTGCTCATACGTAACTTCAATATCTTCTACATCAGCCTCGTCTCAGGTGAACTCGGTAATGAAGTTAGCTAGGACCTGCCCCTTAATGGCTATTATCGGCTGGTAGATGATGTCGAATTCCCCCAACTCAATTGCCCAAGCCATTAGTCTTCCTAACTTTTTCAACTTGTGAATGACTTGCCTGAAGGGTGAGTCTGTGAGGACCACCAAGGTATGTGCCTGGAAATATGGCTTCATCTTCCTTGAAGCATGGATCAGAGCATAGGCCAATTTCTTCATTTTGGGGTATCTTTGCTCGGCCCCTTAGAGGGCCTTGTTGTTGAAGTATACTAGCTTTTGATATCCCTCCTCTTCTCTGACAATAGCGACACTAATATCCAACTTCGACACCGCTAAATAAAGATACAACTTCTCCCCTTGAACTGGTCTAGACAATAAGAGTGGAGAGCCAATATAGGACTTCAAATCTTGGAAGGCCTTATCACACTCGTCGTTCCACTCAAAAGCTTTTTTCAATACTTTACAAAGAGGAATGCATTTATCGATGGTTCTAGAAACAAACCTGTTTAATAAAGCCACTCATTTAGTTAGCCTCTCTACATCCTTTATTGTTGTGGGAGTCTTCATCTTCAGCAGAGCTTTGATCTTTTATGGGTTGGCTTCGATCCCCCTCTGATTCACAATGAAGCCTAAGAACTTACCTACTCCAATGCCGAAGACACACTTGGAGGGGTTGAGCTTCATCTTATACTCATTCATCACATCGAAGGTGCGTTCAAGGTCAGTCACATGAGTGTCGGCCTTGAGACTCTTCGTCAACATATACTTCCATTATCATCCCAATTTGGTCTTCAAACATTTTGTTGACTAGCCTTTGGTATATTGCCCCAACATTTTTAATCCAAACGGCATAACCTTAAAGCAATAGTTCCCCTTATTCGTTATAAAGGCTATCTTCTCGGCATCGACCGAATCCATGAGTATTTGATTATAGCCTGCGTAGGTGTCCATAAAGCTCATTAACTTATGGTCGGCGGTAGCGTCTACCATCTGATATATCCTCGATAATGAAAAGTTATCTTTGGGACAGTCTTTATTCAGATCTGTAAAATCAACACACATCCTTCATTTACCATTGGCTTTGGGGACGATGACAGCATTTGCAAGCCAGTCGGGATAAATAACCTCCCGAATGAAGACGACCTTCTCCAACTTTTTAACCTCCTCTTGGATGACATCATATTTTTTTATGAATAAGCCATTTTTCTCTGTCGTATCGGCTTTGCACCGTCGACAACATTCAATTTATGGCAGAGAACTGTGGGATCAATGCCGAGCATATCCTCGTGGCTTTATGCGGAGATACTTTTCCTCTTCCTCAACAACTTGACTAATTCTTCTTTAATTTCCTCTTTCAGGGCTTTACCGATTTGGACGATTTTTTTCGGCTCATTCTCATTGAGGACGATGGATTATACCTCTTTCGCAGCCTCTCCCTTCTTTAGCTTATTTTTATATATAGGGTCCAAGGTATCAATATTGTAGGTCGTAGTTGCCTTTTTGTATGCTTCCGTCTCCTCAGTCGAATTGAAGTAGCATTCGCGTGCCTCAACT
Organism: Sambucus nigra; assembly: GCA_949130495.1. NCBI lineage: Eukaryota > Viridiplantae > Streptophyta > Magnoliopsida > Dipsacales > Adoxaceae > Sambucus > Sambucus nigra. The sequence continues at coordinate 521,454,190 of OX422218.1, forward strand.
TGGTCCCCCTGAACTTCCCCTACCCCGCATGGGTCAAGAATTTAATCATCTGGTGGACAGTTAAGGGCACGGCCTCAAACTCTTTGAGGGTTACCCTTCTGAGAATTATATTATAGGCCGAGTAGACATTTCGTCCATGACGAAAAAACTGATCCTCTTTGTTAGACATCTCGGCCAGCTATTTCCCATTCTCACTTCCATTTCATATGTACCTAAGGGATGTAATTTCTCTCCACTAAAGTCGATTAGTGGTTGGCGATAGGGAATCAACCTTTTCTTTCTCTGACCCAGACCTTCGTAACAGTCCCAAAATATAACGTTGATCGAACTACCGTCGTCTACATGGATTCTTGGGACCTCATACCCATGCACCAAAGTGGCTATTACTAAAGGATCATCATGTGGTGCTAAAATTCCTTTGCAATACAATCTTAAAAAACCAACAACTAAGGTATTTATATCAACTTTAGCTCTCTTAACTTTCACAGGCTCTACTGCAGCTGAGTTGACAGTCTTATATTTTGGTAGAAGAGCTTTAGCCTCGGACCCATGTGCCTTCCTGTCTACAATCTCCTTTCCTCCTCCAGTAAGTCCTTCACAGATCATCTTGACTCGTGCGAGATCGTATGTAGCTGACCTTTTGGATCAGCAAACTTGGGAGGGAGGTCAGGGTCGTATTTATCACAGTCGTCGACTCATCATTGTCTCGGCTGGCTGGAGCATATGGATTACACTTGTCGCTTTGTTTTTCTTCTGGGTGTCATCTCGTCCACCCCTAGAGTTGCGATTGTCTACATACTTTCTCAACTTACCTGCTTTCAATATTTTCTCAATTCCATCCTTGAGGGAAAAATACCTGTCGGTGAGGTGTCCATGGCCTTGGTGGAACTCACACCATATATTTTTATTCCCCTTATGAGGAGGAGCTTTTAATTTTTCTGGCCACCTCAGGGACCGATCATTCTTGATCTAGTTCAATATATATTCGTAGTTGACAGTCAGGAGTGTAGTCAGCGAACTTGTCGTCCGCTGATCTCCTATTTCCGTATTTATTTCTTTTTTTTGAACTTGTCCCCACTACTAGTACCTTCTCATCCTCTTACTTTGCTTCCATAGCGTCTTCGGCATTCATGACCTTGCAGACCATCGCCAATAACTCGACTATGGAATTTGGTGGGTCTTTAGAAACTTTCCAGAGTAACTTTCCCTTCTGTAGCCCTCTTATCAGAGCTGTCGTAACAATGCTTTCCTCGTAATCTTTGACTTCTAGCTTATCTTTATTGAACCTCGCTATGTACTCCCAGAGGCTCTCATTCTTTCCATGCTTGACGTAAAATAAGAGTGTTATCTTCTTTTGAGGTGTTATCCCAAAGCAGAAGTTATGTATGAATTTCTCTGCAAGCTATTTGAAATTCTCAATTGAGCTCTTTGGGAGTGAGGTGAACCATACATGGGTTGCTCCAATCAAAGTACTTGAGAAGGCATGACATCTCATCTCATCGGAGATAGAGAAAATGTCTCTAGCCGACTGGTACATCTATACATGATGAACTGGATTAGTGTTTACACTATACTTGGGTTTGACCACTGGTGGTTTAAATATGGCCGGGGTTGGATAATTGACGATTTTTGCCACTAAGGGAGGTTCTTTAAAATATCCCCTTTGCAAGGGGTCCCAACTTTTTATATTATCTCCTATTTTGTCCTCCAGCCTCTGAATAGAAACGTTCCAGGGTCTCTCGTCCACTGCAAGAACATCGGCTTAGGTCACATTATCACCAACACCCTCTCTGTCATTCAGACGCACTGAATGCTCCCTAGGGGCAGTCCATTGTCGACTGTTAACTTCTCTTTAATCCTCATTATGGCCTCTTGATGGCTGAGGGTTATCAGCTCTTTTATTTCTTTTTGAGCCTGCAATACTTCTAGATCTGGATAGACGGTTCCTCAGATCGTGTGCTACTGAGTTGAGCCTATTAAATGCCGACCCCTTGCTCAATCTATCCAATATTGATTCTCTTGGCCCACATTTCGGCTTGGCCTACCACACTCGACTCAGTTGGGATTAATCGATCTCATAGTGCCTCTAAATATTTCATAAGGTTCCCAGCATTCCCTTTCATCCTCATCATCATATTGGTCAACCTCGTTGTCAGGGCATTCATGACCCAGCCTCCCAAGGCGTAAACGCCTAGGGTCGGCCACGTCCCTACGCCTGTGTTGAGGAGGGAGATGCTTTTGTGGAGCCTGGGGTGGTCCCTTCGTTGTTTGATCTGCAATGCCATCCACGACGATCGGTGTTATCTGTAAACGCAATATCAATCGAGTTTACAATTCTCTAATGGAATCAAACACACTTATTTAATTGGGTGTCTAAATTTTCTCAAACCAAACACCAATTTATTAAGCCCTTATACATGCATCTACGTGTCGAATCAAATAAATAAATTAAACCATGCGATGATTAAGCTGATAAACACAAATTTCAGGAAAAAATCCCCGAAGGGCAAAAACCTTTTTGTTTCTACTATAATTTGTAAAAGAAGGTTTACACGGATCATAATGAAAATACAATTGACATACGCAGTCGATCAGACCAGTACCTCCCGTAAATGGCACCTATTATCATCCCAATACCTTCCAAGGCACCTAGTGTAGCAACATTAACTCCCAGCAAATATGTCTTGGGTTCCACAAAACAACTCACACACAGATATTGGGATTTTGTGAATTGAAAACAAAAAGGGTTTTAAGCCTTAAATGAAGAAGCCAAAGTATTCTGCCGATATGCAGTGTTTGCAGAATGAAAAACGTGAAAGACTTCCTAAGAAAAATGGAGCTGAAGAGTCCTTTAAATAAAAGACTTAAGGCGGGGGCTCGTTCAAACGAGATTGGATGTCATTTGAACGAGATCCAATGTCGTTTAAGTATCGCGTGACATAGCCTGTCATTTGAACAAGCCTTATTAAATAAATATTTTTTTCCAGTAAATGCACCGCCTCAAAAACTCTGAAAATTTATTTTTGAAGAAAAACTTTAACACTCCGCTCCAACACTTATAAAATTTTTGATAAAAAATATCCCAATATTCTAAGTGTATTATTAAGGTTCTCTAAAACGTAACCTTACCAAAGTTAATCCCGCAAGGGTTTTTTGTTGAAGAACCTTGATTATTCGGATCCGTCTTGATGTGAATGTGATCTTGAACTTCTTCGACGGTGTAGCGGTATACGACATATAAATTGATAACGAACACTAATGTCCTTACAAATCTCCCCAATGTCTATGTCGATATAAGATAAAAAATCCGAATTATCAAACCATAAATATGACTTATATAAATCTACCCTCCTGATAAGCACCCAAAAGTGTCTATTTTATACCCCGAATAGATGCATTTTAGTCACTCGTTTTAATTAAAAATAGCCTTATGTTCGTATTTGTTTATTTCTCATGTCAATCAGCAGTCGCAACATCAAATGATGTTAAATTCAGTCAATTGCGACGCGAAAGCAGTTAAAAGCATGAAACGAAGAAATCAATGTAAATGCGAAGTCGGAGTCCCATTTGAGCCTGCACCGAAGAATTTCGATATCCCGAACCCTGTCCCAAACCAAATCTAAGCCTAGACTGAGCCCAGTCCATACCCCGAGTCCGGTGCGTGTTAAGTTTGTGCCTTTTTAGATTTTTTTAGATTTTTATTTTGAGTCGTTTTATTTTTAGGAATTATTTTAGAATTTTCTAGGATTTATTTTCTAATTCTCTATTTCTTTATTTTTTATTAGTTTTTTAATCTTTTATTTTATTTTTTTAGGATTAGATTTTAGAAATTTATTTTTTAGTTTTATTAGATTTTAATTTCTTTTATTTTAATTTTATTACGATTAATTTTTTTTTGTTTTAATAGAGTTTATTTTTATTTTTATTTTATTTTCTTTTTTCATTTTTTTATTTAGTGTCTTTTAATTTTGAAATGTTAGTTTTTTTTAGGTTTATTATATTTTAAGTTCTTTTTATTTTAGTTTTAGTTTTTTTTTTTTGGTTGTGTTAATTTTTAGGGGTACAAATTAAACACTCACTTACATTCAATTTTCATACACATAAACACACAAACTATCCCACTCACCCTCACCCTAACTCCATACACCCTCTCACACACTAACCCCTCCCATTTCATCTTCTCCAACACACCCCTTTCTCTCTCCTACCTCTTTCCACCATTAAACCCATTTCCATTAACACCAAACAAAAATCAAACCACCCTTCTACCTCCATATCCATACTCATTTTTTTACCACATTAAAACCAAAACCGACAAAACCCATCGTGGACCCGACCTACTACGTCCCGTGTCCAACCTATCCGAACCCGCCACCTGCTCCGGCGACCATACCGCGCCCAGCCCCAACCTCCGAACACAACCCGCCGACGCGAGCCAGCAACCCGCGACTCGACCATTACCAACTCGGATTTGCCTTCAACTCCCAACCCCATATCCAATCCTGAACCCGGATCCGAAATTGAGAACCCCCACTTGCGAAGCCACGAATTCAGGGATCATAGTGAAAATCTCTGCCAACAAAAAAAAAGAAAAACACGTGGAAATCCCTCAAAATATCCCATGCTTCGACTTGGTTTATTCAAATCCCATCATTATCTCCTCTCAAAATAAAAGTCGTGCGTTATAAAAGAAAAGGGGGAGTCTCATATCTAAGAGGACTCAACAGAAGAATAGGGAGAGACACGTAGAGAGAGACACAAACTGTATATTATATACAGTTTAGGGTCATGATTTTTTTTTTAAAAAAAATACAAAAAAAAAAAATAGTTTAGTTTAGAATAAATTTGTAGGTTTGTTTTTATTCTTCTTGGTGCAATCAAGTGATGGATTTGTGAGAAGATTGAGACACACTTTCATGAACAAGTTCGACAAGGAAATTTTGCGTATTGAATTTCTTTCCCTTTCCTTTTCATTCTTGTTATATTATCTATTGTTGTTTATGCACGCATGAGAATGCTTGGCTAAACACCCCGTTCAAGGGTGGGATTCACTGCGAATGATGTTAATTTAATTAATTGGTTTCATTATTTTTATATTTCTAGGTAAATTAATTTTAACTGTCACCAATTAATTTATGTAACGAGAGTTAGTAAATTAATTGAACAAATTAATGTTTGAATTTAGGAATCGAATTAGAGATAGGTTTTTCCAATATTTGAATATTAATTCGGTGTTGAAATTTGAGGATCGATATTGTTTTCGTTAAATAGATCCTAGAGGGTAATTTTCTGAAAATAGTGTAGTCCTAATTTTTCATCGTGTGACATTTTTAAATTAATTTTTTGAAAAATACTTTATTAAATTTATAATTTTAACTAGAGTTAGATTAATTATTTAATATTATCTCAAAATATTTTTAATTAATAAATTGAGAAATTAAAATAATTGAAAATGCACCCTCGTCTCTTAGGACGACGGGCATCACATCTCATAAGAGCCTCACATATCCTCAGCGGGGTCATCCAGATAAGAATCGGTCTCAGTAGGGTCGGCCTCAACAGGGTCGGCCACGACTTAATCCTCAGTAGGGTCATCCAAATAAGGGTCGGACTCAATAAGGTCGGCCTCAACAGGGTCGGCCTCAATAAGGTCAACCACGGCTTAATCATTAGCAGGGTCATCCAGATAAAGGTCAGCCTCAGTAGGGTCGGCCTCAACAAGGTCGGCCTCAACATGGTCGGCCATGGCTTAATCATTAGCAGGGTCATCCAGATAAAGGTCGGCCTCAGTAGGGTCGGCCTCAACAAGGTCGGCCTCAACAAGGTCAGCCTCAACAGGGTCGGCCATGGCTTAATCATTGGTAGGGTCATCCAGATAAAGGTCGGCCCCAGTAGGGTCGGCCTCAACAAGGTCGGCCTCCATAGGGTCGGCCTCAATAGGGTCGGCCATGGCTTAATCATTGGCAGGGTCATCTAGATAAGGGTCGGCCTCAGTAGGGTCGGCCTCAACGAGACCGGCCTATATAGGGTCGGCCTCAACAGGGTCAGCCATGGCTTAATCATTGGCAGGGTCATCCAGATAAGGCTCAGCCTCAGTAGGGTCGGCCTCAATAGGGTCAGCCATCGCTTAATCATTGGAAGGGTCGTCCAGATAAGGGTCGGAACAGAAGACGTTGGCCTCAGCCTCATAACTCTCATACAGCAGCTCAGCCTCGACCTCAGCCTCATAGATCAACAACCAGCGGTCTCATCCCAAAAAAGTCGGCCATGGCCAACGTTACTAGCTACCTCGGCAAGAGAGGTCTTCATGATCCATGGGGGGTTATTCAACAGGCCACCCAAGTATGATAACCTCGGCTAGGTGCAGACCGAGGTTACAAGAACAATCCCACCATCATAACCAGCCTCGGCTATGAATCAGTCGACGTTCCTGCTACTCCACTATTACCTCGGCCCAAGCTGACATTGCAGTCCCGCATGCCTTACCTCGGCTCTGCTGGTAAGCCAAGGTTACCACTGATCAAGCAATTGCCCTACCACACCAACCTCGTCCTCTTCAAGGCCGAGGTTGGGACCAATCACAGATAGTCGAGCTCTTATGCACATATGTGTGGTTAGGAACATGTGTACACAAATCATTCCCCTCACGTGGAGGGAATATTTCATCATCATTATCAACATGTGACAGTGACAGATGTCTTCATCAGATTGGCTAAATCATCACACACATGCTCATTTCATACATAGGGGGTACATTACATCCCCCAGGTACTATATATAGAGGTCATCATCTACCTTGCAAAGGATAAAAAATTAATAACCCTAGCTGTAGCTCTGTTCAAATACACAGTAGAGAGAGAAAGCTTGAGAGATTGTATCTATGGCCATTAGAGCCCTCATACAGTGATACACATCATACACTTGCACAGTGGACGTAGGCCAGATTGGCTGAACCACTTATATTCCGGTGTGAATCCTCTTCTCCTCACCTCCTTCTTCTATATGTGTACACCTTTTATATACCTTATCCTGCCATTGTTGACATTGAATTGAGCTCACAAAACACCTTGAAGGGTGGTGCTATTTCCTGCATCATCATTTTGGCGCCGTCTGTGGGAAGAGAGAAGCTATCACTTCCTCCTCTTCAGCTTAACCTCATCGAAGACTCTGGTGGTCAACCAGGCACCACCCCTTGCGTGGAGCTGCTTCACCATTGAAAGAGGTCCTTTAAGGGATTAAGTTCATCCGCTACTCAAGCTCTTTAGTGTTAGTATATGGAACCAGAGTTACCACCACCTCTTCCGTCGCCTGGAGCGGGAGGACTTAGTTCCAGCCAGGCATCGCCCCAGTCCAAAATGGCGGAGGTGGCTGCAGCCTTGAGGTCTTTGGCTGCAATGCAACAAGCTATGCAGGAGCAGTTAGCACAGCTCAACCAAACTATGATGAGACCACCTGGGGTTTCACCGAAAATGATCACTCCGATGGCTGTCCAGCCTCATCCTGACGCTAGGGGACCACCCCAGGCACCAATGAAGGACCAACCTGCACCTCAACGGAGGAGGGACATTGATGAACCTAGGCGCTTACGCCTGGGGAGGCAAGGAAACCCTTGCCCAGAGGACAGGTATGATGATTTAGAGGCGGAAGATGTACCGGAAGAATGTTGGGAGCCATATGAGGTTTCGAATAATACGGTACGTCCTCTTCAGTAGAGCCGAGGTTATGGTGGCAGAAGAGGTGAAGAGGCCCAACAACGAGGATCATCTTTTAATCGATTGAGTATAGGGTCAGCCTTTGAGAGGTTGGGCCCAGTAAATGACCTAAGACAGAGGTTATCAAGGTCAAGGAGTGCAGCCGGCTCGCAAAGAGAAGATGGAAAACGTCAGCGTCACCAAGGCCGACCTCATGCAGGAAGAGGTAGAGATCCGACGTTGCGCTGCGGCTGGGGAACCCTCAGTCCATTTCTTGGAGGTGGATGGGGACAACCTCATCCAGGACGATGGTGGGAGACCATGGAATGACTCTATCCAACGTTTTGAGGAGAAGATATGATACCTCATTAAGAGCCGAGACCCATTGAAAAGAGGTTTCTCCGAGGGCTCCCCCTTTGTGGCAAGGTAGTGAGCATCCCAACCCCTGCTAAGTTCAAGCCACCCGTGGTGTCTCCTAAGTATGACGGTAGCACCAACCCTGTACATCATATTGAGATGTATCAGTCAGCGGCGGACATCTACTCGATACCTGATGAGATGAAGTGTAGGGCGTTCTTCGGTACTTTGACAGGAGCAGCACACAGTTGGTTTACTTCTCTTCCGAAGAATTTAATGGAGAACTTCAAGGGCTTGGCTGAACGATTCATTCACAACTTCTGCTTTGGGGTGAGACCTCAAAAGAAGACCACTCATCTACTGTATGTCAAGTAAGGCAAGGACGAGAGCCTAAGGGACTACATCGCCAAGTTCAATAAAGAAAAACTTGAGGTTGAAGATTACGAAGAGAATATTTCCATGACCGCCGTCATAGGAGGTCTTCAGAAGGGGAAGTTGTTGTGGAAACTCGCGGAAGACCCTCTCAGGTCTATGGCAGAGCTACTGGCAACTGTGGGAAAAGTGATGAATGCCGAAGAGGCAATGGCCGCCAAGTATGAGGATGAGAGCTGCGGTAGTAGCGGGAAGTCCCAAAGAAAGAAAGATGGAAAGAAGAGGTCAGCCGATGACAAGTTCGCTCACTATACTCCTCTAACTGTGAGCTGTGAGCATATCCTCAACGAGATCAAGAATGACAGGACTTTAATATGGCCGGAGAAACTGAAGGCCCCTCCATATAAGAGGAACAAAAACTTGTGGTGCGAGTTCCACCAGGACCATGGCCATGTTACAGACAGATGCTTCGCCTTGAAGGATAAGATTGAAAAGATGTTAAAGTCCGAAAATTTGAGGAAGTATGTTGATGGCAAGGCTCCTAAAGGCGGAAGAGATGACCCTAAAAAGAGGAGAAACGATAGATGCCGTGATGATGCCCCAGCTAGAAGAGACAATGATTTAGAAGGTGATGATGAAGATGATCCTAACCTGCCGTAGAAAGATGACAACACCCCGGTGAAGAGAGTTGGCATGATCTCCTTTGGTGTTGACACCATATGGGAGGACTTGCGGGAGGTGGCTCTGAAGTGGCTGACAGAAAAGCTCATGTGGTAGAGGCCAAGTCAGTGGCCAAACTTAAAGTTATAAATCTAACGTCTTCCGATACAGCGCAGAAGAGAAAGAAGGTGGACATGGACACCCTTATAGTTGGGTTCTCCTGACTCGACTTTAAAGGTATCTTAGCCCCACATGATGACCCTTTGGTAATAACAACAAGAGTGCATGGATGAGAGGTGCAGAGAATCCTCGTAGATGGGGGGAGTTTGGCAGACGTGATGTTTTGGCCCTGCTTCAAGAGCCTAGGTCTTAGCAGAGCTAGGCTAGTACCCTATCATCATCCGTTAATGGTCTTCAGCGATGAAAAAGTCCACCCATTGGGCATATATGAGATGGATGTACGGATGGGTGATGAATGGCCTAAGAGGTTAAAAAACTGGAAGAGGCTGAGTTTATTAGAGAAGTCATATATCCGGAGTGGCTATCGAATGCAGTTATTGTGCCCAAAGCCAATGGAAAATGGAGAATGTGCATTGATTTTACCGACCTGAACAAGTCTTGCCCAAAAGACAGCTATCCCTTACCTCGAATAAATCAGATGGTAGATGCTACTGCAGGGCATGATCTCATGAGCTTCATGGATGCGTATTCAGGCTACAATCAGATCTTCATGGATGCAGAAGACTCAGAGAAGACAACCTTCATTACTGACAAAGGGACATACTGCTATAAGGTTATGCCCTCCGGTCTGAAAAATGCGGGGGCGACATACCAACGTCTTGTGAATAAGATGTTCGAAGACCAAATAGGCAAGACAATGGAAGTGTATGTAGACGATATGCGGACGAAGAGCTTAAAGGCCTGCACTTATGTGGCAGACCTTGAACAGACTTTCAATACCATGGACCTATACAGGATGAAGCTCAACCCAGCTAAGTGTGTCTTCGGGGTAGGATCTGGGAAGTTTCTTGGATTCATCGTCAAACAAGGAGGTATAGAAGCGAACCCTGAGAAAATCAGGGCTTTGCTCGACATGAAGACACCAAAGAATATCAAGGACGTTCAAAGGCTCACTAGAAGAGTGGCTGCACTCAACAAATTTGTTTCCAGAGCAACAGACAAGTGCCTTCCGTTCTTCAAGGTGCTCAGAAAAGCCTTTGAATGGTACAAAGAGTGCAAAGAGGCTTTTAACCAACTTAAGTCCTACCTTGGGTCCCCCTTGCTCTTCTCTCGACCCATATTAGGAGAGAAATTGTATGTTTATCTAGCAGTCTCTGAATCGGCTATAAGTGCAGCCATAGTACGGGAATATGTTGGGATCCAAAGGCCTGTATACTTCAACAGTAAAGCCTTTCATGGGCCTGTATCCTCGTATGGAAAAGTTAGCCTATGCCCTGATACATGCTTAAAGGAAGATGAAGCCCTATTTCCAAGCCCATTCCATGGTCGTCCTCACCGATTCCCCACTAAGACAGGTCCTCCATAAACCTGAGAAGTTTGGAAGATTGATGACCTGGGCCATTGAGTTGGGAGAGTATGACCTTACTTATCAACCTAGGGCATCCATCAAAAGGCAGGCCCTTGCAGACTTTGTTGCTGAGTTCACATGGGAAGAGGCCGAGGCAGAGAATGACCTAGTGGGTGCTGAAGGGTCAAACAACATGGTCTTCCGAGAACAGGAAGAGGTTGCACCAAACGTCTTTCGAAACCAGGAAGAGGTCGTATCCAAAGTGACCGAGATTTAGAATAACTCAGAGACTGCAGAGGGGTCAAACGTAAACGTCTTCCGAGATCCGAAAGAGGTTATATCCAAAGAGACCGATATTGAGAATAACTCAGAGACTACAGAGGGTTCAAATGTAAACGTCTTTCGAGATCTGCAAGAGGTTGTATCCATAACTCAGAGACTGCAGAGGGGTCAAATGTAAACGTCTTCTGAGATCTGAAAGAGGTTGTATCCAAGGAGACCGAGATTGAGAATAACTCAGAGACTATAGAGGGTTCAAACGTAAACGTCTTCCGAGATCCGAAAGAGGTTGTAGCCAAAGAGACCGAGATTCAAAATAACTCAGAGACTGCAGAGGGGTCAAACATAAAAGTCTTCCAAGATCTGGAAGAGCTTGTATCCAAGGGGACCAGGAACGGAATAGTCGAGAATGAGGAAGGTCGATACCTCTTCAAGCAAGGAATCATATCAGAAGAGGGCTTTTCATCAGATAAAGACATCAGGAACCTCTTCGTTGACGAATCTTCTTGCGATAGTGAAAGTGGTGCAGGGCTGATACTTTCAGCTTCGGATGGTACCAACGTTGAATACGCTTTGAGGTTTAACTTCAAGGCATCAAATAACGAGTCAGAATATGAGGCCATGATAGCAGGTCTCTCATTGGCAAAGACTCTGGGAGTAAGATTACTTCTACTTCATAGTGACTCAAGGTTAGTTGTTAATCAAGTGTTGGGGGTTTATGGGGCTAAAGATGAAATGATGGCCAAATACCTGAAGAGGGTGAGAATGATATTGGAATGTTTCGAAGAGGCAAAAATGAAGAGAGTACTTCGGTAAAACAACAGCCACGCAGATGCATTAGCAAGGCTGGCTTTAGTAACAAAGACAAACATCAAAAGGACAGTTCCAGTCGAGGTCTTGCCAAAGGCGACCATTGAAGAAGAAGAGTTTAGTAACCCTTGCCTCAATTTGAACCTAGGGGACTCATGGATGGATCCCCCTGTCAGATATATCAAAGAGGGAGAGCTACCAGAATCAAAGCTAGAGAAGAGGAAATTAAGATACAAAGCTGTAAAATTATCCATAATGGGAGACGTCCTATATAAGAAGGGACTCCTATTACCTCTCCTCAGATGCGTTCATCCCACAGAAGTTCCTCGCGTCTTACAGGAGGTGTATGAGGGTTCTTGCTCCAGTCACATAGGAGGAAGACCCTTGGCCAAAAGGATTATTACGCAAGGATACTGGTGGCCGACCTTAGCCAAGGATGCTGCAGCCTACGTGAAGAGGTGTGACAAATGTCAAAGATTCTCAACTATCCCTCATCAACCTCATCAGCCTATGATATCAATCAGTTCCCCTTGGCCATTTACAGTATGGGGGATTATTTTAGTGCCCCCCCTGCCAAGGGCTACAAATAATTATCGATTACTGATAGTTGCCATTGATTACTTCTCCAAATGGGAGAGGCCGAGCCTATGATAACGATTATAGAGCAGAAGACCTTCCAATTTATTTCGAAGAACATCATATGTTGATATGGACTCCTAAATACACTCATCCCAAACAATAGAACCCAGTTCAAGAATTCTTCCTTGGAAAAATATTGTGAAAGAGTTGGGATAAAGTAATTTTTCTCTTCTCCTGGCCGACCTCAAGCAAATGGTCAGACCTTATAACATGATAATGTGGTGACAAGGTCTGAGGTGAGACATCATCCTCCGATGACCTCAAACCTTAAACATCATAATTTAGTGAAAAAGTGTTTATGAGGATAACATCTTAGCTGATGACCTCAGACCTTAAACATCATTAACTTAGTGACCTCATATCTGAAACATCATTAACTTGGTGATATGAGAGAACATCATTAACTTGGTGATCTCATATCTGAAACATCATTAACTTGGTGACATGAGAGTTAACATCATTAACTTGGTGGCCTCATATCTAAGACAAACATCAATAACTTGGTGGTCTCATATCTGAAACATCATTAACTTGGTGACATGAGAGAACATCATTAACTTGGTGGCCTTATATCTGAGACAAACATCATTAACTTGGTGATCTCATATCTGGAACATCATTAACTTGGTGATCTCATATCTAAAACATCATTAACTTGGTGATAAATGAGTTAATATCATTAACTTGGTGGCCTCATATCTAAGACAAACATCATTAACTTGGTGGTCTCATATCTGAAACATCATTAACTTGGTGACATGAGAGTTAACATCATTAACTTGGTGGCCTCATATCTGAGACAAACATCATTAACGTGGTGATCTCATATCTGAAACATCATTAACTTGGTGATATGAGAGTTAACATCATTAACTTGGTGGCCTCATATCTAAGACAAACGTCATTAACTTGGTGGTCTCATATCTGAAACATCATTAACTTGGTGACATGAGAGTTAACATCATTAACTTGGTGATCTCATATCTGAAACATCATTAACTTGGTGACATGAGAGTTAACATCATTAACTTGGTGGCCTCATATCTGAGACAAACATCATTAACTTGGTGATCTCATATCTGAAACATCATTAACTTGGTGACATAAGAGTTAACATCATTAACTCGGTGGCCTCATATCTAAGATAAACATCATTAACTTGGTGGTCTCATATCTGAAACATCATTAACTTGGTGACATGAGAGTTAACATCATTAACTTGGTGGCCTCATATCTGAGACAAACATCATTAACTTAGTGATCTCATATCTGAAACATCATTAACTTGGTGACATGAGAGTTAACATCATTAACTTGGTGGCCTTATATCTGAGACAAACATCATTAACTTGGTGGTCTCATATCTGAAACATCATTAACTTGGTGATCTCATACTTTAAAAACCTTTGTCTTGGTTAGAGACAAAAATTAGTGATATGCCCAAATATACTTTATCCCTTAGCCTTCTATCTACATTGAAGACTAAGGGCTAGGGGGTAATTGATATGACCAAAATGTACCCTCGTCTCTTAGGACGATGGGCATCACATCTCATAAGATCCTCACATATCCTCAGCGGGGTCATCCAGATAAGGATCGGTCTCAGTAGGGTCGGCCTCAACAGGGTCGACTACGACTTAATCCTCAGCAGGGTCATCCAGATAAGGGTCGGCCTCAGTAAGGTCGGCCTCAATAAGGTCGGCCACGACTTAATCATTAGTAGGGTCATCCAGATAAAGGTCGGCCTCAGTAGGGTCGACCTCAATAGGGTCGGCCTCAACATGGTCGACCATGGCTTAATCATTAGCAGGATCATCCAGATAAAGGTCGGCCTCAATAGGGTCGGCCATAGCTTAATCATTGGTAGGGTCATCTAGATAAAGGTCAGCCCCAGTAGGGTCGACCTCAACAAGGTCGGCCTCCATAGGGTCGGCCACGGCTTAATCATTGGCAGGGTCATCCAGATAAGGGTCGGCCTCAATAGGGTCGGCTTCAACGATGCCGGCTTATATAGGGCCGGCCTCAACAGCGTCGGCCATGGCTTAATCATTGGCAGGGTCATCCAGATAAGGCTCGACCTCAGTAGGGGCCTCAATAGGGTCAGCCATGGCTTAATCATTAGCAGGGTCGTCCAGATAAGGGTCGGAACAGAAGACGTTGGCCTCAGCCTCATAACTCTCATACAGCAGCTCAGCCTTGAACTCAGCCTCATAGATCAACAACCAGCGGTCTCATCCCAAAAAGGTCGGCCATGGCCGACGTTACTAGCTACCTCGACAAGAGAGGTCTTCATGATCCATGGGGGGTTATTCAATAGGCCACCCAAGTATGACAACCTCGGCTAGGTGCAGGTCGAGGTTACAAGAACAATCCCACCATCATAACCAGCCTCGACTATGAATCAGCTGACGTTCCTGCTACTCCACTATTACCTCGGCCCAAGCCGATGTTGCAGTCCCGTATGCCTTACCTCGGCTCTGATGGTAAGCCAAGGTCACCACTGATCAAGCAGTTGCCCTACCACACCAATCTCGTCCTCTTCAAGGCCGAGGTTGGGACCAATCACAGATAACCGAGCCCTTATGCGCATATGTGTGGTTGGGAACACGTGTACACAAATCATTCCCCTCACGTGGAGGGAATATTTCATCATCATTCTCTACATGTGACAGCGACAGATGTCTTCATCAGATTGGCTAGATCATTACACACATGCTCATTGCATGGATAGGGGGTACATTACACCCCCCAGGTACTATATATAGAGGTCATCCGCTACCTTGCAAAGGATCAAAAATTAACAACCCTAGCTGAAGCTCTGTTCAAATACACAGTAGAGAGAGAAAGCTTGAGAGATTGTATCTATGGCCATTAGAGCCCTCATACAGTGATACACATCATACACTTGCACAGTGGACGTAGGCCAGATTGGCTGAACCACTTATATTCCGGTGTGAATCCTCTTCTCCTCACCTCCTTCTTCTATATGTGTACACCTTTTATATACCTTATCCTGCCATTGTTGACATTGAATTGAGCTCACAAAACACCTTGAAGGGTGGTGTTATTTCCTGCATCATCAGTGTAGTCCTAATTTTTCATCGTGTGACATTTTTAAATTAATTTTTTGAAAAATACTTTATTAAATTTATAATTTTAACGAGAGTTAGATTAATTATTTAATATTATCTCGAAATATTTTAAATTAATAAATTGAGAAATTAAAATAATTGAAAATGTAGTGTAATCCCATCTCTTGACTTTCTCACATTATTTCACACTCGGTTGCACATTCTTTTTCATTATTTAGTCATTTTATAGTTTTAGAATTTAGTAGTAACTTTTCCCTTGACATTGTTTAAAAAAAAAAAGAAGATTTTCATAAAAATTTGAGATTGCGAGTTTTCACATAAATTGTTTCACCTCGAAAGTTGGATTGATACCCGTACTTACCGCAATACGAGTTATTTTTCGACAAGTTTTGTAGGTATGCAAGGGAATTTTGAGAGTGACTTTTGAAGAAAACGATCATATACGCAAAAAGCTTCTTATCAAATGGCGTCGTTCCCGCTTTCTTGACGTGGAGACATGATTGAAGACTTGTAATTTTTTTAGTGTAGTTGTTCCTCCTCCCTCCTCCTTAGACTGGTTGTATAGGATTATTGAAGCTTTATATTTATTTTGGTGCATTTTAACACTCATTTGACTGTAATAATTATTCATTAAAAAAAAGAGAAAAGGGAAACTGAACAAGGTAGAGAGAGGGCATCCAATGGAGAGGATTTTGAAGCTTTTCTACTTTGGGTCGATAGGACTCCCGGGGACGACTGAGATAGGAAAAATCTCCCCCCGGTCGACTCAACTTGGTCTTCACCCCACGTGTGTAAAAATCGTTGGACGTATAATTTTTTTTATCCCTCGCGCCTCTCCTGCCAGCGAGTTCATTTTGTGTGTGATTAAGTGCTCCTATGTGCTTTTAATTTTTGCATCGCTCTTAAATTGAATGGTTTGATGAATTAATTTACCTAAGACCTGGACCCGGTCATTGAAACGAGAAGGGATTTCATCACCCGACTCACTCGCTTATCCATTGTGTGCTCCCCTAGCTGACAATAAATTTCAAATCAATTAACTAGCTAGCCCCATAGGAACACATTTTTGCAACAGGCGATCACAAGATAACTTCCGTGATTTTTGTCGACCGCGGACTTAATTAAAATTTGACTACCCCTTTCACTAATTTTGAAGATAATAATTATCTACGTGCTCGTTAGGATTTTTCTTGACTCGTGTGTGTCCAATTCAATTCTTTCGGTAGTCAGTTTTAGTTTGTTCGTCCAAATAACGAGTCCATTTTCTCCCCTTTTTTGAAAAATCCCAAAAAGATTTTATTTTTTTTCCATATTTAAAATGCCAAACATATTTTCCCTTTCTTATTTTTAAAAACCACAAAAATATTTTCCTTTCTTTCGAAAAATATTTAAAAACACAAAAATATTTCTCTCCTCATGGCCGAAGAACGTCCTTTACGGGAGTACTTTGGCCATTTCCCATTGTTTGATGTTCAGCCCGATTCAAACCTCTATTAATTAATTCATGGCTTTAACTCTCAACCACCCGCTGTTGATACTTGTGTGTCATCCACGCCCACAACTCCTACTCCACTACCTCCGGTGATGAGTGTCAATCTATCCCATGCTTTGGCGTGCACACACTGCTTTCTTATTGATCACTTGTTCCATGAGTGTCCATTTATATTCGCTCCATCTGAACCAACAATGGCCTAAGTGTTTCCCTATGACACTGTTTTGGAACCACCCTCGTCGTATTCTCATGACATACCCAATGCCGAAGGGTATGAGTACCCAAGTTATTCATGGAGGCTTGCTCACCCTTCCATGCACTCTGAATCCCAACATCATGTTGTGGATCCTTATGGTTTCCAACAGTCGTCATCACCACCTTGTGCACCTCATACCTATCAGTCCCCTTCCTATGCTCCTCATGCCGATCACACTTTTGTCCCTCACGGAGATGCTTCTCTCGTGTATGATGAACTCAGCCCCAATCCACACACTTCATTCGAGCATTCTCCTCATCCTAGTGTTTATAGTGAGTTGTGTCCACCTCAACCATTACCGCCACCCACTACCACTTCTCCACCACCTTGCACATCCGCTCTCAAAAGCCTCTTGCACAAGTTCGCGCACACTCTTTAATTTCAAAATGAAGCCCTCCAATGGCTTGAACAACGTTTAAATAAATTTGAGTGTGTGAACAAGTCGGATTCCACCACAAGTCAACCCATTATTGCCCCCACGTGGAGTGATGATGAGTCGACTTGTGACACGAATTTTGAGTTCGACCAACCCTATCCTCCTGAGAATCTTGAAGTTGAGACCACTCCGTGGTCCGGCCCCACATTGACAATTGTGTTGACGTATCCATTGATTGTGTGACTGAACCCACACCGCCCTATCCTCTCAAACCCAACATTGAGGTTCGCCTTTCCCCTTAAGTAGAATCCTTCATTACTCCCGAGCTTTTACCTTATGCCCTAATTGCATATGCCTCTGACATTCCCCCTATCTTTTAGGTTAGCTCTGGCTACGAGTGCTCACCAATGCCCCGAAATAGCATCAGAGATGGTCCCCACCTCTCTTGATATAGATACTACCCCATCATATTTAGCTCCCCTTGAGCCGATTATCGATGTAGATTCACCTATCTTAGATCTTAAAGCCTCGTTAGATCCTTTCACCACCTCGGATGGTGACGTAATGGTGGCTAAGTTAACCACTCCCTCATTTACTTTCACACCTCCTCCTACGAGTGCCCTTGAGGATCACTCTGAGCCTTATGAGGAATGTGTTTCTCCTACTCACGAGTTAGATCATCTTACCCCACACTTTGTCCCAACCGATCCACCCACTGTCCCTTCCACCCCACCACTTGGTTTGGATTTTGTTATTGAACCTCACCTGTTCCCATCTACGGATTGAAGTCCTCACCCACATCCATCCTCCACCCTAGTACTCCACGATCACATTTGTGCATCTTTCATCGACACCACTATCTATGAGAGTATTTGTGCTACTCTTATCTTTCGTGACACCGAGCTTGTTACTTTATGCACACCACTTCCTTGTGGTGTTGATTTTTTCCATCGACAGCTCCTTGGTGTGTCACGGTGCGACCCTTATCACCGTCCATTTATAGAATGGTCGTGCACTTTCTCTGAAGCCCACCCCATCACTATTGTCAAACCCTTCCACCTCCCCCACCAAATAGAGAACCATTCTTATAGGGCCCTTGTTGCCCTCAAATTTACGCTCAATAAGGCCCATGACCGGTGCTTGTTCACCCTCACCCTTACCCTTCGTACATGTAGCCTCCTACCCACCCGCCCATGGTCCACCGATGCTTTGCATCGAGTGATTCACTTTTCCATACAAGTGCATTGACTTCTTATAGCTTTTATCCAACAAGAGTGACGATTCAGTCTTGTTTGGGAGTGATTTTCATCACCCAATTTTTCTGCCGCCTTGCACTTTCACAGATCTTATCTTTAGGGTGAGAAAGGTTCGGTCTGGCTGAACACATTAAACTTAGCGCTACCGAGAGGCAGCCCGCTGTTCCCTGTTTCTGAGTATGAGTCTTATCCTATTTGGGGGTGGTGTTTCACACCACCCAATGCTTTTCACATGCTTTATAGACTTGCACATATTTTTGTATCGCATTTGTTTTTCAGGTTCTATCTCTACTCCACCATGCGGTACATTCTCATTCACGGTTCATTATGGTAATATCCTTCCTCCCTTGTGCTTTTCATTTTTATATATGGTTTTAAACATCGAGGATGATGTTCTCTTTCGTTTGGGGTTGGGAAATTTATCAAAATCGTACCAATTTTGAAAATTTTCAGAAACAAATGATTTTAAACTATTATGTGTAGTTAAATATAAAATTTTAAGACATGATTTGTCTATCATCCCTCTTTTAGAAATCTCGGAATACCCATGTTCGACCTAAAATTACACTTTTTAACATATAATTAATTAATACCTCTTAAAGTGTACTTGCACCATGAATTTCTAGACTCGGCAATTTGCACTATCACGTTAC
Organism: Sambucus nigra; assembly: GCA_949130495.1. Taxonomy (NCBI): domain Eukaryota; kingdom Viridiplantae; phylum Streptophyta; class Magnoliopsida; order Dipsacales; family Adoxaceae; genus Sambucus; species Sambucus nigra. Next base: position 521,473,651 of record OX422218.1, read on the forward strand.
AATCGAAAGTTGAAGAGTAATTATATTCTCAAGAGAGCCTTAAAATATCACTAGTGGCGACTTAAACCCGTGAAATTTGAGCTTTTCACCTTTTTGAGGGTTTTTACGTATCTCCGAGTCACAAGTGACTCAACTTCTTTGGGTACTACATTTAGTCATTGCATGGTCTCATTATTTTTCAAATTTGGCTTAATCACTGTGAATGACATTACTTTCGAGTTGAAAGAAACTTGTGTCTTGTAGTTTTTCCCAAGCACTAAACCGATTTTTCCATACACTTACCATTTTTACCCTTCTCTCTACCTATTATCATTCCACATTTTTCTTATCCATATGTGTCCCATATACCATCCATATATCATTTCCCATCACTACCATAATTTTTGAGAAAAAATGTGTTTGAAATTATCAACGTAAATTGGCTTCATTTGTGTTATGAAAAGAAAAATGCATCGCAATAAAAAAAAAGAAAAAAAAAGAAGCAGTGAAAAAAATTATATAGAAAAAGGAAAAAGAAATATGCGATCATAAATTCAAAAGATGAAGACAATAGTTAATCAAACTGTGTCACACTCTTCTCAAAACAGCCCATCATTCATCTTCTTCATTAGCCCCTCATACCTTTCATAAATTACATTTTTCACCATTGGTAAAGTGTTCGGGAAAACGAAAAGATTCTATGGTGAATAACTCGACATTCTCGACATAGTGGTTAGCATTCCTTCATGAGATCATATTTTTTTTCACGTATCCGTCCTTTTTTATAAAGTGTGTGAGACGTTTGAACTTGTTTACATTTACTCACCTCTTCACACACTAGAGAGATACACTTACCCAATTCTCAGAGAGTTCGATTCAGCGAGATATGTCCAGTGAGAATTGAAGTCAAAGCTTTGATTGTATAAATGCAATCTAAGAATAACTCTAATGATACTTAAGATTACTTTACATTTACACATGCTGAGTTTTAGGAAGGATTACGCTTTTTGGTATTAAGTAATTTCATCACATTTTGATAGTTGAATACGGTATTCCTTGACGTCCTTTTAAGTTGGGTTGTATAACATTTCATCATCAAATCAAAAACTGCATTTAAATAAGTTTTGAATTTTGTGGGTACATTCACTGCAACCCCCCACGAGACACCACTCGTCATGTAGGAAAACCTATAGGTTTAACGGCTTGTTGCACATACTAAGTGCAATCGCCAGTGCCTGCGAAAGTGGCACACTTTTTGTTACATATCGCTGTTTTCTCTCCATTTTTGCTCGAGGACTAGCAATTTTCTATTTGGGGGTGGTGTGATAAGCACCCAAAAGTGTTTATTTTATACCCCGAATAGATGCATTTTAGTCACTCGTTTTAATTAAAAATGGCCTTATATTCGTATTTATTCATTTCTCAGGTCAATCAGCAGTCACAACATCAAATGATGCTAAATTCAGTCAATTGCGAAGCAGAAGCAGTTAAAAGCATGGAACGAAGAAATCAATGTAAATGCGAAGTCGGAGTCCCATTTGAGCATGCACCGAAGAGTTTCGATGTCCCGAACCTTGTCCCGAATCCAATCTAAGCCTAGATCGAGCCCAGTCCATACCCCGAGCCCGGTGTGTGTTGAGTTCTTGTAGGGTATAAAAACCCCTTTTATTATTATTATTTGGACGGGGAATAAGTATAATTTTCCATTCTTTTTCAGAAACCCTAGTTTGGATACAGTTTATTCTTTTAATTCCAATAGTGAAGATTATTCAGAAATTCTTTGATTACAAGTGTTCTTAGTTACTGCTGTTACTGCTTTGGTGATATTAGTGAGTTATTTCTTCTCTTTAATTCCTTTCTACATCATTCAACAAATTTTTCTTAGTTTAATTATGGTTTTCTACACATCAAAAACTGTTTTCATTAATTTCAGCATGCTAGGCTAGATTTTCTAAGGCCGGGATACATGAACCCATCCTGATGTGATAGTTGCATGTGTATAAAATTAATCCTCTGAATTTAATGATTGATTACAACCGTATTGCGTAGGAACACGACAATTGTAGATCTTTGGATCTCGTTTGCTTTCGGGTAACCGGGATGCTTTAGAATGTAATTCGAGTGTAACTATCGTAATACCGATTTACTCATCCTCTGATTAAGTATGATGCGGGCTTGAACCTCATATATGTAATGCGTGGGAGTACTAAATTCTGGGTCTAATTAATCATTTAAATTTACGATTAGTATTATACCTGCAATACACTAGGGTTGGGGGATTGTATTCCTGTCCTGTTTTCCTCATCATATAGTTTAAAGTTTTAAATCAGTATTCATCAGTATTTTAGGTAGTTTAGCATAATTGCACCTTTTCATAATTTCATAATTGCATCTAGTGTAGTCTTTCCACAAACCAAATCAATTTTCTTTTTCCTTTAGAGTCAGAGTTAGGATTTTCTTGTCTGTCCAACGTCGTTACAATTTCATTGTCCTATTTCCCCGTGGATACGATCTCGACTTACCGGGTTTATTACTAATGCGACAAGCTTGCACTTGAGCCTAGAGAGAACGCACATTAGAGACACTTTCTGAGTCGCGTCACCGGTACAAAATAAAAAATCCGAATTATCAAAATATAAATATGACCTATACAAATCTACCCTCCCATGAACCCAAAATTGAAAAGGTAAATGACAAGTCTTCAAAATTTTTCAATCTTCAACAAACTTGAAACATTCGTTATCATTACCAGGGTGTGCAAAAATGATCTTCAAATATACCTACACACATGAGACAAAGCAAATACCTCGTGGCGTATCGAGTTTGAAATGATATAAACATAAAACATGTAAGCATAATCAAATCTCTCCATACTTAAACTCCCCCATAATATCGTAATTCGTTCTCCCCCATTTTTATTTGTCCGAAATAGATAAGGAAAAGAATAAACCAAATAAATCCAATCGGGGTGTCACGGTAAAAAAGGCAAACAAACTATTTTTTATTTTTCATACAAAAAAGCAAAAATTATATTACAAAATCGCACACCATGAATTTACACTAAGATAACCAAATCATGAAAATGGAATGAATGGGTGTAAATAAATTCGATAGGAAAATTGAATCAATCATGACATATGTGCAAGATGCATAAGTTTACTCCTAATGAATGAACATCAAAATAGTCCTTAGGTGTAAAATCATTGAATTTAGATGACATAGTCTTAATCATATCAATAAATCAAAGTATAAATGATTTCCACACCAATAACGACCAAAACTATGTAATGCTTTTTCATGACTTTCAAGGACGTGCAAACCATTTTAAACTCCATCCAAATTCCCTCATTAAAAGATAATGCCTTATTGTTTTTCTTATGAGGTGATGAAATTACAACTTATTGGCCCATTTTTAGCATATATTTCTTTTTACTGCCTTTCAATTTTTTTGGGCTCTTTTAAACCTCATTGGACCCCGAATAATTTTTATTTCCTCACTTTTTTAGGTCCATTTAAATGGAGGCATTATCACAAAGGAAAAAATAAGATACCTTTCGCAGCCCTTTTCCGTTTTTCAAAATACGTCACACAAACTCACAAAAGATTTATATCATGTACTACCTTTTGTCAAGTTTTATCGCATTTGATTCATTATATAAACAGAATTGAAATGGAAACACTCAACCAACATGTGATAGATAAGCACAAAAGTCAAACAAATCTGTGCTTGTGTGCAATAAAGGACAAATGAGCCAATCATGTAGGTAGCAACACTATTTATCATCTCGAAGACTCCAAACTTTGTAAAGCACATAAAAAACACAACATATTGTCTCAAAACACTATCAAATAGTCACATGGATAAATGGAATGAAATTGTGACTTGGACATCCTAAGTGTTCATTCATATACAGTGTAAACAAAATACAAAACTTTTTTTATGAGTATTTCAAAAATTTATCAAAATAAAATCTTTTTCATTTTTTAAACACTGTTCAAAATCAACCCAACAGTACTAAATAATATAGCAATATGAACCAGAGGACTGCAAACAAGAAAAAAAACTCCAGGGGTCGCTCGAACGAAAAGCTATGTCACTCGAATGAGAAGGGTTCTCGCGAGTAGCTGCTTCGCGCAACAACAGATGTCTCTTGAACGAAATCTCATCTCGTTTGGACGAGAATTTATTTTTTACAAAATTTCTAGAATGTCATGCAGTTTTGTCCAGTGAAATTTTTTCGTGAAAATAGTTCTTGGAATGGGTAAACAGATCCAAAACAGTAGCAAAAATAATGTAAAACCTATTAAAACACACTTATTTAATTATAGTGTGCACATTTTTGCACACTTAATTGATTTTTTTGGGGGCTCTTTTAAACCTCAATGGAACCCAAATAATTTTCAATCCATCACTTTTTAGGTCCATTTAAACGGTGGGTTTATCGCAAAGGAAAAAATAAAATAGTTTTCGCAGCCCTTTTCCGTTTTTCAAAATAAAACATACAAACTCACAAACGGTTTATAACATGCATTACTTTTGGTAAAGTTTTATCGCATTCGATTCGTTGTATAAACAAAATTGAGATGAAAACACTCAACCAACATGTGGTAGATAAGCACAAAAGTCAAACACATCTGTGCATGTGTGCAATAAAGGACAAATGAGTCAAACGTGTAGGTAGCAACACTATATATAATCTCAAAGACTCCAAACTTTGTAAAGCACATAAATGACACAATATATTGTCTCAAAACACTATCAAATAGTCACATGGATAAATGGAAAGAAATTGTGACTCAGTCGTCCTAAGTGTCTATCCATATATGGTGTAAACCAAAATACAAAATTCTTTTTTGACTTTTTTAAATTTTTTTATTAAAATAAAATCTTTTTGTATTTTTCAAATATGACAAAAAAAATAGGAATGGACATATAAAAAGTATACATGTCATATCACTAGCAAACATATATTATGAAGCACAATTAGTGTATGACAAATAAGCAAATATAGTCATCTATATGATATGGCAAGAGAAGAATCATGTGCTAGCAACTGAGAATCAACTAGTCTCACATCTAGTGCCTCTAAAAGTGATTTACTAACCGAAATAGGTGTGCAACGTCGCATGGGGGTTTTGGGAACCAAGGGAACACTAGATTTCATCTTCCTACGACTCTTTTGAAGATCTAAATAAAAACGCTCAAGGTGCCCTATCCTACCACAATATGAACACATGTAAACGGGTGGAACGACACCTATGGGTTGTGAAAGAGTGGCCCTACACAAGCGTGTTTCAAATCAAACCAATTTTCACCAAAAAAATTACCCAACTTTTAATTAGCACCAAACCAAGTTGTGAAAAGCCAATTTTTACTTTAAACCAATTTTATCTTGATTAATCCTAAACATGCATCTAGTGATTAAAGCAAGTAAAGTAAAGTAAAGTAAAGTAGAGAATACTCACAACGCAGGATGTACGAGGAAAAACCCAAGACAAAAAAATTCCTCGGACTGCCCAAGCCACACAATCACTATGAATGTGGAATTACAATGAACAGATAAAAGACTCACTCAACGAATCGATCCCCACAGGTCTTGACGCTCTTCTGATCTTCAACCACTCCTCTCACAGTGCCCACGCAGAAAGTCCTTTTTTCACGATACCCGTCCACAACACACGCGTCCACATATGTCTCGGTGTCCATCGAATGGTATTGATACGTCTACGATGTCGAACAAGAAGTCCTTCTCTTTTCTTTACCGTAAAACCCAGATGTTCAAGTATAGAACAAACTTTCTTGGTGCAACAAGATCACATAAACATATAGTAATGATAACTCGGATCTTTGAAAACTCTAAGGATGTGTTTAAGCTTTGAAACCTTAGAAAAACATGTACAAAACATGTACAAAACTCGTACTAGATTGAAAACTGTTTTCCAGATTGCCCCCCACCTTTAATTCTGACGAAAACACGCTTTAAATAGGAAAACTTAACTGCCTCATAAAATGTGTCACTCGAACGAGTTTGACCAGTCGTTCGCGCGACATGGCTATCTCGCTCGAATGAGCCGAGTTGTCGTTTAAACGACGCGCGTGTTAGTTTGACTTTTTCTTTAAAAAGTTTCTTCCAAAAGAAATCCAATTAAGTCAAACTCTTTTTAGAGCTTATCAGAATAAAACGTAGTGTAAAACATTTAAAACACTTTAAAAAACATTTTAAAACTTTTTATTCATCCTTATCCTTTTATAAAAATTATTTCGTGCTTCATTAATTATACGCATTCATACCTGTGTGATCTCGGAATGCAATAAACTTGAATACAAATAAACTTGCACCAATTAAACTTCGGCATGATTAATTCTTTAAAGCTTTGCCGCAATGTCTTCAATTTCTTCAAGAAGTCATAGACCAAGTGGGATCATGACAAAATAAAATCTCCCTATGACATATTACAAACACATTTTTGTTCACGGAATTAAGTCAAAATAATACAGCGACTCAATTGAAAATTTATGTCCTTAAAATCTCCCCTTTTGACTATTCCGGGAGAAAACTAAACCAGTGAAATGCCGAAGTGTAACACCCCTTATTTTTGTGCATTTAATATTTAATGAATTCGAGAATTTAAAATTACTTGTGTCTCGTAATTTTAATTGAATTAAGTATGGAAAAATATATTTAAATATTAATCGGAGAGTGAATGCTTAATATTTAGGAAAATTTATTTACTAAGTGAATAATAAATTATTTACGTCATTTCGGATATTAATGAAGGGGTATGTACATATCTCAGTCGGGAGTCGGTGCAGACTAATTTGGGTGTGAGATAAAGATTTTTATAAATTAATTCGGATGCCAATTCTGAGAGTACGGTTAAGTTCGGATGGGCCGAGATAGTTAAAAAAGTGTACCGGGGGTAGTAAACGGGTCACGGGACGTTTTTAGGCATATCCGGGCCCACGTGGGGGCATTTGGGTCACTTGGGCTTGGCCCATTAGGCAAAAAACGGGATTTAGCCTAATTAAACAATAATTTGATTTCTAAACTGTGTAGAAATTCATGTATAATCTGAGATTTGTATATATATATGGTATGATGTGTCAACCCGGATGAATTAGAAACGAAATTGGGATGAGGATTTGATGTTTAAATGGGTTTAAGATTAAATCGGATTATCCCCCCAATTTCATGAAAACAGTAGAGAACGTAAATTAATTGATGTTTGTGGACTTTATGGGTGTCCCTTATAAGGTTTTTGGTATATATTGTTGATGGGAAGGATTGATTTTTGGTGTAGAAGAAGTTAGGGTTTGGAGCTTTTCGTCCATGGCTGAAACAGAAGGGGGAAGAAGACACAAACCTGTACGATCGATCGATCGAGGGTTAACCATCGATCGATCGATGGTCCTAGAATTCTGACAGTTCGCCCAGTTATATATATAAAGGGAAAAATAAAATAAATTCTTCCATGCCTTATTTAATTAGAAATAAATATGAAATTTTCAAGCTAATTAATTATGAGTAAAATTAATTAGGATTTGAAGGAGATTTTGTGTGTCACATCATGATTAAAATTTATTGGAATTTGGAGGAAATTCATGTGTGACACTATGGTTAAATTTTGGGAATAATATTTCAAAATAATTAAATACGGATTGAGTGGGCAAGTCCGGGGTTATTGGTTGAGTGATACCAAGACGTTAAATTTATTTAGAATGAAGGCTAAATAATTTGGAGTCGGAAATTTAGACTCGGATATTGTTTATTTCGAGCCACGAGAGTAAGTCCGAATATATTGGTTGGGGGCGACACCAAAAGTAATTTAATTTATTAATGTGTGAATTAATTAATAATTATAGTTGGACCATAAACTCTTAATAATTTGAATAGGCTTGTGTTACAGAGTTAGTACACGGGATAACCGGGATAGTTTATTTTAATTATATATATATATACGGTGTGCGATAGTATATATATATATATATATATATATATGGTGTGTGCATTTATATCAGTGTCTATATATTATTATGACATATACTCTAGTGCTATAGGGGGAGGTTGCGCGTAGTGGGTGAATCCCCTAGCTTGAGGAGTAGGACGAGTATATTCCCAGGTCATAGCGTCCGTTATATGGGTGTGGGGCATCTCACTTCAGGGAAGGAATATGACCGCCTCCAATTTTTACGTATTATGCAAGTTAATGAGCAATTCTGACTTGGGGTAACTAGGTTATGTGAATGTGCCTAGTGGGATAGCACTTTAGAGAATTTACACCCGGTGAGTTATTTCTCGAGAGGATGTTCAATATTAATTATTATTCCAGCATGTTTGTGAATGTTGTAATATAACTATATGTATATAATGAGGTAAATAATTATATACGGGTAAATTAATAAAGGCCGTGAGTTGTATCATACATATAATGGGTGCGAAAGTTATATGATTTTAAAAAGGGAAATGATTAATTAAGTTAATGTTAATAATAACTTAGAAATCATAATTTTGGCACACCCGATTAGAGTAGGGTGGTTGTATGGGGTTATATAAATTATCTAGTCAGGAGATAAATAACTAGAAAAATTAATTAAGGTAGTGCACATTAGAGAAGGGGTGAGGATGTTCTCAAGAGAGTGCGACACTAACTAAAATATAGAGAGCATTCATATTTACTTATTACTGCAAAGTAATCATTTGCTAAATCTTTTCCAAATGTTTTGGGTACTAACCTTTGCTATAAAAACTTTTAAAAACCTTTTAGGTGTCCAGCCACAGGGACGCCAGGCTTGACTCATTTCAGGGACCCGTTGCTTCAGCATATGTGGATGTTGCGGGAGTTTGATAGACGCCTCATTCCTTTCATTTCTAGTGTAGAAATTTCCTATCAGTTATTTGAGCATGTTACTCACTGCTTTATTTAGTACTTATGTCAGACTTGTTGAGATTTATTTGCTTGTCTTTATTTCTGTTGGATTTTGAATCGATGGTTTATTCGGTCAGTTAATTAATTGTGGATGGTTGAATTCAGTTATTTGTGATTGTCATATTATCTTGTTTTCTCATGAGTATTTCATTTAAGTTAATGAAAGATAAAAATTGGCACCAGTCTAATTTTCTCACTTAGGTGTTGGTTAGTAATTAAAAAGGCGACAGTGATGCTAAGAATGAACCAACTGAGAAACCTGTTCTAATTTAATTTAGGACTGATCACCCGGGATTAATTAGGCGGGGTGTCACAGATGGTATCAGAGCATCAGGTTCTAGTGTCCTTAGAATCTGTGCGGCTTACTACGTTTCAGCGTAGCTTTCGGTTGTTATAGAACCCTATTATTAGGACTGTTGATTCATTTTTCCGCTTGTGAGATATCGTATTTATGCTATTTATTTTTGTATAAATTGTGTACTTATGCGATTCGATCTATTTTCAGATGCCACTGAAGAGGCAAAGAGCGGAGAGGGATGAGGCTAGGGATGAGCTCAAGGAGGCTCGTCAGGAGCCACAGGTACTGCCACCCCCACTCCCACCCGAGTTCATCTCCACTACTCAGGTGGCAGTGATAGTGGCCCAGGCAGTTGAAACAGCGATGCGAGCTATGGCAGCTCATTTTCCACAGCCCCATGCACCATCAGGCTCCATTGGGGCCACCGTATTGGCAGCGAGTTAGGGAGACCTTTCAAAAGGGTCACCCACCCGAGTTTCGGGGTAGCACCGATGTAGTAGAGGCTTGTGATTGGAAGAACAATATTTAACGCCATCTGCGCATACTGGAGTGTACCGATGTGCAGAAATAGATGCTTGCTACCTTTCGTCTATCGGGGGCAGCCTTACAGTGGTAGGAGTCAGTTACCACCGTTGAGGAGCAGGATTTGATGTCGATATCTGAATTATGGGTGCGGTTTGACCGCAAATACTTCCCACCAGCAGTAGAGGCTGAAATGAGGAAGAAGTTCCGTGAGTTAATACAGGGTGACCGGTCAGTAGCAGACTATGAGGAAGAGTTCACCCATTTGGCAAACTTTGTGCCAAATGAGGTGAGCAATGAGGAGCGAAAGAAGTCGAGATTCATGGATGGCTTAGCCTGGAGAATCAGGCAACATTTGATTGGGAATCCGACATTAGTGACTTATACAGATGTCGTTAATGCCGCCCTCGTACATTGCCAGGATCATCGCTTCCATGCGAAGGGGAGCAAGAGAGTAGGGGAGCCGAGCCAGCAGGGCAAGTCAGTTACTGGTGGTGACACGAGTGGTACTCAGCAGCAGACTAGAAGTCAACAGGGGAATCAGGCTAAGAAATTTAGGCCTGGTGGGTTCCGACCGGGAGGACAGGGGAACGACCGGGAAGACAGGGGAACGACAGGGGGACGGTCAGAAATGCTGTTTTGTCTGTGGCCAGCCAGGACACTTCAAGAGGGAGTGCCTGCAGAGGGGCAGAGGTCATCAGTAGGGTGCCCAACAGGGGCAACAGGGGCAGATGTCACCAGCAGCACCAGCTCCGCCCGCCCCACAACAACAGGGTCAAATGCACTACGGGTGTGTGTATAACGTCTGGGATGTTCCTAATCCTTCAGCACAGCAGGCGCCGCCAGCAGTTAAGGGTATGTTTCTCATTCATGGTCATGAGGGTAGTATATTTTTTACACAGGAGCATCGCATTCATTCATTAAATCTAATTTTGCTAAACGGGCCGGGTTACTAGAGACAGCGGGTAGCCTTCGTATGTGTGTAGAATTGCCAGTAGGCAGCGGGGCTTTAATTCACTCAATTTGTCGGGGGTGGATATTTTAATTGGGAGGGTTAGTTTAGCAGCAGACCTCTTAGTGTTAGACATGGAGGGGTATAATGCAATCCTGGGTATGGATTAGTTGGCAAGTTATCGAGCGACTGTAGATTGTTACGAGAGGACAATCGTGTTCTCCATTCCGGGACAGGAGATATTCTTAATAGCGATGCCGTTACCCGAGGGAGGGTCGGGCACCCACTTGTATTACATCGAGGAGGAAACCTCACAGGAGGTGGTGGTTCCGTTGGACTTAATCCCAGTAGTGAGGGACTTTGAGGATGTTTTCCAGGAAATACCAGGGTTGCCACCCAGCAGGGAAATTGAATTTGTAATCGATTTAACACCAGGGACAAGGCCGATTGCTCGAGCACCTTACCGTATGGCCCCTTCCGAGTTGCGTGAGTTGAGAGAGCAAATTCAGTAGCTCCTAGGTCAGGGTTTCATTCGGCTAAGTACATCGCCATGGGGTGTACCGGTGTTGTTTGTAAAGAAGCGAGATGGTTCACTTTGGTTGTGCGTGGACTATAGGGAGTTGAACAAGGTGACGATACGGAATAAGTATCTGTTACGTAGGATTGATGATTTATTTGACCAGGGCGTCTTACTTCTCCAAGGTCGACTTGAGGTCAGGGTATCATCAACTGCGTATCCGAGAGGAGGATGTTCCTAAGACCGCTTTCCTGTCGCGGTATGGATCTTATGAGTTCAGAGTGATGCCATTCGGGCTCACCAATGCACCAGCAGTGTTCATGGACCTCATGAACAAGGTTTTCAGGGAGTATCTCGATCAATTTGTCATCGTGTTCATTGATGACATACTGATCTACTCATGCACCGAGGAGGAGCACGCAGAGCATCTGCGTGTGGTTCTACAGACACTGTGGGATCACCAACTCTATGCCAAATTCGGGAAGTGTGGATTTTAGTTGCGAGAGGTGCAGTTTCTTGGCCACATGGTGTCAGACCGGGGTATTACGGTGGATTCAGTAAGGTGTCGGCGGTGAGGGAGTGGGGACAACCCACGACACCGACCGAGGTGCGTGGTTTTCTGGGATTAGCCGGTTATTACTGGCAATTCATTAAAGGGTTCTCAAAAATTACGGGCCCTTTGACGAATCTGACTCGGAAGGGGGTGCCTTTCACTTGGAGTGATCATTGTCAATTAGCCATTGACGAGCTAAAGGACAAGTTGACATCTGCACCCATACTTGCTTTGCTAAAGGGATGACTAGAGTATCGGGTTTACACTGAAGCATCCTTACAGGGACTTGGGGGCGTGCTTCAGTAAAAGGAAAGGGCTATAGCTTATGCGTCCAGAAAGCTAAAGCCCCACGAGAGGAATTACCACACTCACGACCTGGAGCTAGTAGTGGTCATTTTTGCTTTGAGGATATGGAGACATTATCTTTTAGGAGAGCAGTTCACTTTATTCACGGATCACAAGTCACTTCAGTATCTCTTCACACAGAAGAATCTGAATATGAGGCAGAGGCAGTGGCTAGAATTCGTGAAAGACTACCAGTTTAATATTCAGTATCATCCTAGTAAGGCTAATGTGGTAGCAGACTCATTGAGCCGGAGACCGACTGGGGAAATATCAGAAGTCTAGAAAGCGAAGTGGAGAGAGCTTCGATATGAGGATGATATAGCCAGGGCCTGCATGTCAGCATTATCCATCACACCTGAGATCATTATGCGCGTGGTGAGGGCTCAGGCAGAGGATCAGATCTGTCGGGATAAGGTGAGCCAGTTGTTAGCTGAGGGAGCAGAGGGTTACTCAATCATCTCGGAAGGAGGCCAACGCCTTAATGGGAGGTTAATTGTGCCAGAGGATGAGGAGTTGAGGCATGCTGTTATGACAGAGTCCCATGGTTCGAGATTTATGGTACATTCCGACGGCGATAAAATATACCAGGACATGAGGAGGCAGTATTGGTTGGGCAGGAATGAAACGGGACATAGCAGAGTTTGTTTCGAAATGTACCACGTGTCAGCTTGTGAAAGTCGACCATCAGGGATGCTACAGCCGCTAGAGATTCCCGTGTGAAAGTGGGAGAGCATCTCAATGAACTTCATTACAGGGTTACCTGCATCACAGAGGGGTCACGATTCTATATGGGTTATTATGGATCGGTTGACAAAGGTGGCCCACATCCTGTCGGTCCGCATAAATTTTGAGACGATGCGTTATGTGCAGCTATTCATAGCGGAGATTGTTAAGCTGCACGGGATGTCCATAAATATTGTGTCTGACAGAGACAAAATTTTTATGGCCCACTTTTGACAGAGCTTTCAGGAGGCCATAGGCACGGAGTTACGTCTGAGTACAGCCTATCACCCACAGATCGATGGGCAGACTGAGAGAGTCAAGCAGATGCTGGAAGACATGTTCAGGATGTGCATTTTAGACTTTGGGGGAGGATGGGAGAGATACCTTCCTTTGGTAGAGTTTGCGTATAAAAACTCTTACCAATTCACAATCGGCATGGCCCCGTTCGAGTCACTGTACGGGAGACCTTGTCGTTGACCCACTTGTTGGTTAGAGGTGGGGGACAACAAGATATTGGGGCCGAAGATTATCCAGGAGACGTCTACCAAGATAGAGTTGTCCGAGGGCGGATTCGGATGGCTCAGGATAGGCAGAAGAGATATGCTGATGTTTCATGGAGACATGTGGAGTTAGAGGTTGGTGACCAGGTATTAGTCTGGGTGTCCCCTATGAAAGGGGTGATGAGGTTCGGCAAGAAGGGTAAGTTAGCACCGAGGTACGTGGGACCTTTCCCTATTATTGAGAAGGTGGGGCAGGTAGCGTATAGACTGGGATTACCGGAGCATCTTCAGCGGATACACGTCGTGTTCCATGTGGCATCGCTGAAGAAATATCGAAGGAGCAAGAGGACCTTCTGGCACGTTCCACTCGAGGAAATTGATTTACATCCAGATATCTCATACGAGGAAAGACCGGTGGCTATTCTAGACCATAGTGAGCGGAAGTTACGATCCAAGGTTGTTCCACTAGTTAGAGTACAGTGGGGTCATCACAATGTTGACGAGTCTACCTCGGAGCGGGAAGAGGATATGCGGGAACAATATTCAGAACTTTTCACCACAGGTACGACCTAATTTCGGGGACGAAATTCTTTGTAAGGGGGGAAGTATGTAACACCCTGTATTTTTGTGCATTTAATATTTAATTAATTCGGGAATTTAAAATTACTTGTGTGTCGTAATTTTAATTGAATTAAGTATGGAAAAGTATATTTAAATATTAATCAGGGAGTGAATGGTTAATATTTAGGAAAATTTATTTACTAAGTGAATAATAAATTATTTACGTCATTTCGGGTATTAATGACGGGGTATGTACTTATCTCAGTCGGGAGTCGGTATAGACTAATTTGGGTGTGAGATAAGGATTTTTATAAATTAATTCGGATGCCAATTCTGAGTGTACGGTTAAGTCCGGATGGACCAAAATAGTCGGAAAAGTGTATCGGGGGTAATAAACGAGTCACAAGACGTTTTTAGGCATAACCGGGGCCCACACGGGGGCATTTGGGTCACTTGGGCTTGGCCCATTAGGAAAAAATGGGATTTAGCCTAATTAAACAATTATAAGAAAAAAAAGAATGACTGAATTGAGTTTAGAAAATACGTAGTGGGTTAGGAAACCCTAAGAAGCAGTTAAAGGAGAAATTGGGGGACAAAGGAAATAGCCAAAACAAAGGAGTTCGTCTTCAACCTTGGGAATTCACAACTCCAAAATCAGACCCTACGAATCATATGGCAAGTGGTTAACTTGCTGTAGCATTTAAATTGCGTTTTGATTCATATTCATGTGATGTGGGAACAATCAAAATTCGTTTTTGGGATTTAATGGGTACAAACATGGGGTTTTCGTAAACCAATAATTTATTTTCTAAACTGTGTAGAAATTCATGTATAATCTGAGATTTGTATATATATTTGGTATGATGTGCCAACCCAGATGAATTAGAAATGAAATTGGGATGAGGATTGGATGTTTAAATGGGTTTAAGATTAAATCAGATTTTCCCCCAATTTCATGAAAACAGTAGAGAACGTAAATTAATTGATGTTTGTGGACATTATGGGTGTCCCTTATAAGGTTTTTGGTATATATTGTTGATGGGAAGGCTTGGTTTTTACTGTAGAAGAAGTTAGGGTCTGGAGCTTTTCGTCCATGGCTGAAACAGAAGGGGGAAGAAGACACAGACCTGTACGATCGATCGATCGATGGTCCGAGAATTCTGACAGTTCGCCCAGTTATGTATATAAAGGGAAAAATAAAATAAATTCTTCCATGCCTTATTTAATTAGAAATAAATATGAAATTTTCAAGCTAATTAATTATGAGTAAAATTAATTGGGATTTGAAGGAGATTTTGTGTGTCACATCATGATTAAAATTTATTGGGATTTGGAGGAAATTTATGTGTGACACTATGGTTAAATTTTGGGAATAATATTTCAAAATAATTAAATACGGATTGAGTGGGCAAGTCCGGGGTCATTGGTTGAGCGATACCAAGACGTTAAATTTATTTAGGATGAAGGCTAAATAATTTGGAGTCGGGAATTTAGACTCGGATATTATTTATTTCGGGCCACGAGAGTAAGTCTGAATGTATTGGTTGGGGGCGACACCAAAAGTAATTTAATTAATTAATGTGTGAATTAATTAATAATTATAGTTGGACCATAAACTCTTAATAATTTGAATAGGCTTGTGTTACGGACTTAGTACATGGGATAGCCGGGATAGTTTATTTTATATATATATATATATATATATATATATATATATATATATATGGTGTGTGCATTAATATCAGTGGCTATATATTATTATTACATATACTCTAGTGCTATAGAGGGAGGTTGCGCGTAGTGGGTGAATCCCCTAGCTTGAGGAGTAGGACGAGTATATTCCCAGGTCATAGCGTCCGTTATATGGGTGAGGGGCATCTCACTTCAGGGAAGGAATATGACCGCCTCCAATTTTTACGTATTATGCAAGTTAATGAGCAATTCTGACTTGGGGTAACTAGGTTATCTGAATGTGCCTAGTGGGATAGCACTTTAGAGAATTTACATCCGGTGAGTTATTTCTCGGGAGGATGTTCAATATTAATTATTATTCCAGCATGTTTGTGAATGTTGTAATATAACTATACGTATATAATGAGGTAAATAATTATATACGGGTAAATTAATACAGGCCGTGAGTTGTATCATACATATAATGGGTGTGAAAGTTATATGATTTTAAAAAGGGAAATGATTAATTAAGTTAATGTTAATAATAACTTAGAAATCATAATTTTGGCACACCCGGTTAGAGTAGGGTGGTTGTAAGGGGTTATATAAATTATCTAGTCAGGAGATAAATAACTAGAAAAATTAATTAAGGCGTTAGTAGTGCACATTAGAGAAGGGGTGAGGATGTTCTCAAGAGAGTGCGGCACTAACTAAAATATGGAGAGTATGCATATTTACTTATTACTGCAAGTTAATCATTTGCTAAATCTTTTCCAAATGTTTTGGGTACTAACCCTTACTATAAAAACTTTTAAAAACCTTTTAGGTGTCCAGCCACAGGGACGTCAGGCTTGACTCATTTCAGGGACCCGTTGCTGCAGCATATGTGGATGTTGCGGGAGTTTGATATACGCCTCATTACTTTCATTTCTAGTGTAGAAATTTCCTATCAGTTATTCGAGCATGTTACTCACTGCTTTATTCAGTACTTATGTCAGACTTGTTGAGATTTATTTGTTTGTCTTTATTTCTGTTGGATTTGAACGGATGGTTTATTCGGCCAGTTAATTAATTGTGGATGGTTAAATCAGTTATTTGTGATTGCCATATTATTTTATTTCCGCATGAGTATTTCATTTAAGTTAATGAAAGATAAAAATTGGCACTAGTCTAATTTTCTCACTTAGGTGGTTAGTAATTAAAAAGGCGACAGTGATGCTAAGAATGAACCAAATGAGAAACCTATTCTAATTTAATTTAGGACTGATCATCCGGGGTTAATTAGGCAGGGTGTCACACTATGACAAGCCGTAAAGCCGTATGACACCTAAATCCCATCCCATAAAACCAAAATAAAAAAATACAGGACACGGACTAGTATATGTAGCACTGACAAGCATAAACTGTCTAAATGTGATGTAGACTATAAATCTCGAATCTCTGAAGCATACCTACACACATGAAACAGACAAACAAATTCCCAGTGAAGTATGGTGGAACAAATTGAACCAATATATATCCAAATGATATCAATTTTATAATAGATACCAATATGAATAAACTTTGAAAAATCATTTGTTAAACAATTGAGCAACAATATGATACCAAATTGTAAAATATGTAATCAAACAATATTTAAATCCAGATATCAAGAAACATAAACAAATCTTCCCCTACATCATATACATCTCTCAACCTTTTTGTCTCGAATAGACAGTCCGATGAAAAGATAAACCAATCAACAAGTATCTAGCATGAAGATATACCAATTAAAAATCGCTAGATAATCATGAAGCACTAGCTAAATATGATCAAGTAATGACAAATCAGTCGCTAGTAAACCAAAGAATCACACAAAGAATATAGCAAACTAATCAGACATGATAAACGAAATCATATGCAAACTATCAATTTTGAAACAATATAACCTGCATATAAATCAGTTAGTCCAGAAAGCTTCCAGCAGTACCAAAAAAAATATACCACAATAACCAGGGTGCTGCAAACAAAAAGAAGCAAAAATATCCAGACTGTCATTCGAATGAACCAGGGACGTCGCTCAAACGAGATGAGGACGTCCCTCGAATGAGACTTCTCGCGACATGGAGATGTCCTTTGAACGACTTCTCGCGACAAGCCAAACTTTCCCAGATTCCCATAAATATCACAAATTTTTGCCCAGTGAAAAAATTTCCAGAAAAAAATTCCAGGAAGGGGCTGACAGCAGTAAAATAGTGCTAAAATAGTAAGCTTTTTATCCAAAACGCAAAAAAGCATAAAAACTAACAATGTGAGTTACATGCAAACATAGTATTGATGTCCTCAAACATGGACATGAAATGTATGGGCGAGAAACTACAACAAATGAGTCACAATTCCAACACATAGAAAAGATCAATAAGCTCTAATTGATAGCGATAAGTCATCAAACTTTATCATATCCATATGACAATTAAAGTGTGAGCTTAATGAACTAAACATACTACATGCACACAAATCCAGATTTTTTGACGATTCTACAAATAATAGCGTCAAATTATAATGTTTCAATATTAGGATTAAATGTGCAAACCCATTTAATTTTCTCCAACCAAACTCCCTTATATATATATATATATATATATATATATATATATATATACATATTTCAAGTTCTTTTGAGGTTTCTAGCATTCTCAACTTAGAGAAAATCTTATTGGCCCTTTTGAGTTTTCTAGCATTCTCAACTTAGAGAAAATCTTATTGGCCCTTTTTCTTAGCATTTTGCTTTTTCTTTTGGGCTCTTTTAAAAGGTGGCTTTCACGAAGAGTCCATTTTGAACTCTCGCAGCCCTTTCTCGTGAATCACTCATCATTTTTTAATTTTGATATCAATACAAATCCTCACGGTAAACAGTTCTTACATGCACACTTCTCTTTAAGTCTGCTTACGCATAGATGCAAAGATTGAGATAAGAATGCCTCACAAAATTCAAATATGCAAGAGAAGTCAAACATCCATATAAACTCGTGCATGTGTGCAATGATGGTATATATACAAAGTCGAATCAAAATGCATATCAACTTCGAAACAACCCTATATAAACAATGGTTAAGATCATTCTAAGCATCGATAGTAATGACCAAATGTCCTAGCCACATGGATATGAAAAGATTGGGGGGGGGGGGGGGGTCAAGCACACCAATATGCCACATCAAACATGTAAACCCAAAAATAAAAACCGAAAATCTTTTTGACTTTTCAAATATATTTTTACTCAAATAAAAGAAAAATCGTTTTGATTTTTCAAAAGTTTTCTCAAAAACAAAATCTTTTTGTATTTTTCAATAGGACTCAAATAAATGAAAACTATAATACAAAATGATACACAAGTCATTATACTAGCAATGAATATATCATGAAGCAAACTAGCATATGAGGAACATGGCAATACTATCATCCTTTAGATTTAGCATGGGAAGAATCAAGTGCACTCAAACGATAATCATGAAGATTTATTCCTAAAGCCACTAAATTCGATTTCCTAACCCAAGTAGGTGTAAAACGACGCATGGGGGTTTGGGGAACCGGGGCAACCTTATTCCTAAAATTCCTAGGAGCTTGTCTAAGGTCGTAACAATAACGCCTAACGTGACCTTTCCTACCACAAAACGTGAAAGTGTAGCGACAGTGGGAATGATAATGTACATGTGGACCTTTTCTAACCTTCCTAGAGTTTCTCACACGTGCGGGAGGAATGGAAACAACTCTCTCATCAAAACCTGTACCTCCCCTATCTCCCTTAATTTGGACGGTACCTAGGATCTTATCTAACTTCTCCGACCTAGCCTCCAAATCAAACTTAACTCTAGATGAGTCTCTCAATCTCTCCTCCAACTCATGAATCCTAGACTCGAGTAAACGCCTAGATTCCTCAAACTCTAAAATCTCCCTTTTCAAAGACTCCATCAAACCACGGACATTATCTCTCTCACCCTCGACATAATCTAATTTCTCCCTAAGAGTCTTCTCTCGTGCCTAAATATCTTCAATCAAACTATCATTATTTTCTATGGCACGCTCATTCAACTTAGCTTGCAATTTTGCATTTGACTTTTTCACTTTCACCGTCTCGGCATACAACTCATTAAACGCAACTTGCAACTCTTTCACATCTACTTCCTCCTCGTCACTCTCTTCTCCCTCACTAACATGGGATTCACTCAAAACCTCCTCGTAAGTGTCATTCACATGAGAATCATCGTCGCTCACATGACATGCCATAAACGCAACAAAGTTACGCTCAATGGGGGAACTCTCTCCTTCTTCCGGATCACTATCACTTAAGGTTACACTATATAAAATGGGTTGCTTGCCCTATTTCTTAAGTTTAGTGGGACACTCCTTAACTTTGTGACCGTACCCCTCACACCCAAAACACTTATTCGACTCATCTCTCTTAGGCTTCTCAAACTTATCCTTAGAGGTGGGATCAAATTTGTTGTTCTTGAATTTTTCAAACTTCTTGGCATCTTTCGATTGCTTTTGAAATTTAATAAATTTTTTAAATTTCTTTGTCAATAAATCAACATCCTCAAAATCGAAATCGAAATCGAAATCCGAAACTTTAATTTTCTCCGTTCAGGTTTTCAAAGCAATACCCTATTCTTTCTTAGGCACTTGCTTGGAGGTAATCATGTCGATTTCACGGGGTTTACCACCACGGTGGGTTTCTCGAGAACAAATATTGTGTCACACTCTACTTTTCCTCATCTCATTATTAAAGGGAATTATTCTTTACATCTAGCATCACCACCATTTACTTACTAGTGTGCGTGAGTGTTTTCTCACTTAAAAGTTATAATAGATTTTGTATCAAAGATTTAAAAGAGTTGGAGAATTTTTTAATTAACCTAATACGCATTAGCAAGTACCCTTTGGTTATTTCTAGTGACCCTTAGATCTTTTCAAGTGGTATTAGAGCTTTAGGATTCACTTTATAAAAGTTTTTATTTTGCAAAGATCCTGAACTCTTTTTAAAAATCTATATTTTATATCATTTAAAATCTATTTTTTTAATATGGAAAACTTATATGGTGATGCTGATTTTTCTTCTAGAAAATCCCTTTATGAATGTTTTAGAGAATCAAAGTCTTATTCACATTTTGACATTAAAAGCGAGAATGCTATTTGGCAAGCGATGGGTGCAACCGAAGTTAAATATATTTCATCTTGCACTACATCTTTAGATGCTTGGGACATTTCACTATCTCTTACCCATTTATCTAGTTTATGCGATGACATCTCTATTTGTGATAGCGATACTAGTTGTGCTAATTTAGTTTCTTTTACCTCGCGTGTTGTCTTTATATCCGAGAACATTAATGATTGCGTATCTACTAGTTCTTATGATTCTGATTTATGCGTAGATAATTCTGATTTAGACAAAGTGATTTTATCTCGTACCTCACCTACTCCATGTCACGCTACATTCACAGCTTCTATATCTAATGTTAATGATATTTTTGTTGATGTTGATGAATCTGAAAATATAGATGATTCTATCATTTTAGAAGGGTGCGTGAGTACGAATTTAGATGGTTGTGTTGATAATATTTCCATTGACAATACAATTGAAGACTGTACTGATTTAGGCCAAATTAATTCTAGATTGATGGCTAAAAATGTCGTTTTAAGCAATCAAATCAAGTTAATGTCCAAAGAATCCGTATTTCGTATAGATGAACTTGAAAATGATATTTCGTTTTTAGAGAAAAGGATTATCATGTTAACCTAACTTAATCATTCTCTTGAAACTAAAGACAAGGAAGTTTTGTGTAAATTTGATAAATCTCAAGTTGAACTAAAGGTCGTTTTGATTAAACTTGATGAATGTAAAAAGGAACTAGAAGTCATTTCAAAAAAGTTAAAGAGTTATTGGAATGCCGGTGATGCCGTCAAAACTATTAATGAAAATACATGTTATGATCCAACGAACTCTTATTCTTATTTTGTTCCCACTAAAGGGCTTGGTTTTGAAGGAAAAGAATTTGATGTTACCAATTTTATAAATTCTAAGGAACAATTTCCTGATTCAAATGAAATTAAGTTGTCTTATAAACATTTTGAAAAGGAAGGTTGTTCTTCAAGTGGTAAATCTGTTTTAGAATGTACTTTTTGCCACAAAACTGGGCATTTGGAAAAATTTTGTTTTAGGAAGTCAGGTTAAAATAAGTATGATTTAGGCAAATTTAGGCAAACTCAAAAAGTTGGAAATAATCCATTTGTTAAACCTACATTTCAGTGTAATTTTTGTTCTAAGAATGGCCACTTAGAATTTTTTTTAAGAAATTAGAACAACATAAATTTGATTTAGGCAAATTTAAAATGTTGGGAATTTCAAAACTGCAAAGCCTGCTCTTAAATGTAATTTTTTCTCTAAAATTGGACATTTAGAAAAATTATGCTATAAAAGACTTGGGCAGAATAATGCACATATAGGCATTTTTAGAAAAACTGAAAATAAGATAAATGTTAAAACTGCCAAACCTATGCTGAAATGCAGTTTTTGTTCTAAAACTGAGCGTATTGAAAATTTTTATTTTCAGAAATTAATGCAGAAACAAGCTGTTTTGGGCAAAAATAGTCATTTTGGTAGAAATAAACATGTTGAAAAACTTGCTCTTAGGTGTAACTTTTGTTCTAAAATAGGTCATTTAGAGCAGTTTTGTCATGAAAGACTAATTTTAAAGCTAAATAGACATTCTGATTTTAGAAAACTCCCTACCAAGTGTTAATAATGTTAAATGTGTTGAGAACGCGACTTTTGTTCAAAATCTGGACATTTAGAACAATTCCGTTTTGAGCGTTTGAATTTAACTAGAAAATCTGCATATGATAAAAATGTGAGATTTCATGACAATGCTAAATCAAATGATAGGATTTTGTTTAAATGCAATTTTTGTCTTCAAAAGGGTCATTTGGGACAGTTTTGCTATAAGCGTTTAAGTAGACAACAAAATGGTTTTAAGAATATGTCCAAGGTCCATTTAAAGTTTAGTGTTGTTAAGAATTGTTTCCAATCTCATGTTACTTTTGCCCCTTTTAAGACTGTTACTCCTAATGTCAAATCTAAGTGGATTAAGAAAGATGACTTAGGTAGTACCAAAATTTCAAACTACTTTACTTTAGTTTGTTTTGTTAGTACATTTTATTTGAATATTTTGTCGTACTAACTTTTATTTTGTAGGATTCTTCCCTACCCTTTGTCCCTTTGAGACAAACAGGGGGAGAATTTGAGACTCCTTTGATATTGTATTCAACAATTTTTTTCGAGTCTTGTAGGATTCCATGTTGTTTGTTGAGTTATGTACTCTTTTATTTTTGTTAAAACGCTGGTTGTTAGTAGAGTTATGTATCATTTTTTTATAGGACTCATGTGTATAGTTGAGTTATGTAATTTGTGTCGTTTCTTATTTTTGAGTCTCGGTTTTGTTTGTCTCAAAATTGGCCAAAGGGGGAGATTGGAAATCTCATTCTTCTTGTGTTGGCCCAATCTTGAGACAAACAATTTTTTCTTTATATGCTCCTGCATTTTTTTTTTCTTAAAATCTATTTTTTATATCTTAAATCATAATTTCCTATATTGATTTATTATACATATAATTTTTTGATAAAAATAATTTTCGTGTAGTATAATTGTTTTGGGTATCATACTATTTCTATTACATTTTTTTAAGTGAGTTTTTATATTTTTCTGAATTTAAAGTTTATTTTATATTACAAGTCTTTTATCTCGTTTGACTTGATGTATAAAATATTTTTTTTAAGTTACATAACTTTGTAGTATCATTTGTATTTTTTTAGTATCATTCTTTTTACCTTCTAAATCTAATTTTTGATTTATTTTATGAGGTTTGTGTATTTGGTTTGAGTGTTAAATAATCATATTAATTAAACATATATTTTGTTTAATTAATCAAACATTTAACACAAAATAAATTAGGCAGCATTTTGTTAAAATAAAAAGAACCGTTGTTTTTTTCTTTGGCAATTAACAATTTTTCCCTTTATTGGTTTGGGCCTTATAAGCTGTTTTGGGTCTTGAGATTCGTTTAGGGTTTCCATTTCATTCTTTTACCTCTTTCTCTCTCTAAAAGTGCAGCCAACATTTTTTTGTGCTTTCTCTCTCTCTCATTTTTGTTTTCCTTCTTCAACCTTGGGTTGATTTTGTGAAATAATTTTTGGGGAGTTTGATTTGAGAACACTGGTTTTGGTTTTGAGATTTGGATCTCAGTTTGTTCCGGCGATTTCTTTGTCCGGCACGTTTTCTATTTTCGGTGACGGTTCCGACCTACTTTCTCGGTGGCCTGGTAGTTTCGGCCTGCTGTTCCGATGGAGATTATTTTCGGCGTCATTTTTTTGCTCAGTCCGACGTGGTTTGGATTTCCGGCCTGTGTTCGAGTGTGCCGATTCCTGCAGCGTTTTTCGGTGACTAGGTTTCAGATCCGGCTTATTATTTCTAGCGTATTTTTTCGGTTGGTTTGTTCCAGTTTGTAGATCTGTTTGGTGGTACGGTTTCAGTCGTCCATTTTTTTGGCATTTTTCGGTATGAATTTTCAGCCCCGTTTTTCCGGCGACGTATTTTTTGGGTGCTCTCGTTTTTGGGGTAATCTCTTTCCCTCTTATATATATATATATATTTTTTTTTGTGTGTATATATTATCTGTTATACATCTATTCCAATATATATATGTTGGTGAGATAACCTAACTGTTCAGTTGTGTTTTTTTTTTGGTTAAGATCTTTGTTGGTATCATTTTTGAAAGGCACTTTTAAGTGTTGTTTTTTTATCTAAATAGTGTGTACCAATTTTTCTATCAACTGCTTGTATTTTTTTTATTAGACTAAATATTCTTTTTATTCAAAAATAACTTGGACTGAAAATTTATTTGAACCAAAGTGTTTTTGGATAAATTTTATTTGGAACTAATTTATTTAAGTATGATTTGGGTCTTTATTGTTGAGAGTATTTTTACCACCCATTTTAATGTTTGTGTGCACTTGTTAAAATTTTGGTCAAAAATACTTTGGACTGATTTAGTGGCCATTATAGATCTTGGATCTTTTGTTGGGTGTTTGTTGTTGGACTCTATTTTACACCCAACTCATTTTGTGTGTACACTTATTTATTGGACTTCAGTTTTTTTTTTGTGCCATACATTTTTTTAATTTATTTATTTAAAATTTGATTTGATTTATTTGGGTTTAAAGATAAATCTGATTTTTGACTCTAACTAAGTTACACCCTCTAAGTTGAACTTTCGTGCGTTCACTTTATTTAGTTGGGTTTAATTAGTGTGTAAACTTTAATCATATTAATCTTTATTTGTTTAAATTTTATTTTAGTAAAACCCATCCTATCTTAGTGAGTCGAGTGCTACACTCTTTATCTCGTACTCATTTGACTTGGATTATATCAATTGACTCATACACTTTTTATTACCTAAGTTTAATACTTTTTGTTGTATTCTTTTATACTTAGGTGGTGTTTGTGTGTGTATGAGCTTTTGATCCAAACCTAGTTATAGCATTGGTTTGAACTAAATTTTGGAATTTAAATCTTTGGGATTATTTTTTGTGTCACACATACTTGGAATTTATTCTTGTGTTGATTTTATTTAAGTCCTATTTTGTATGAGCTAAGTGCTACACATATTTATCTTTTGCTCATTTTATTTGGACTTAATATTTTAACATAACACCTCTTTAAATTGATCCATATTCTATTTGGTGTTAAGTTATTTTTATTTTAGTTGCGCGACACAATTTTTGGAATTTTATTTTCTATTTTATTTGCGTCAACTAAATTATTTTAGAATTAATCTTTATTTGAATATTGACTATTAAGGAAGACCTTGCATGTGTCTTGTGACTTAGTATTTATTTATTCTTTTAGTATTGATTAATTAAATATTGTCTTACCTTTCACTTAGTCACTGATTGGTAATTTTTCTTGTTAATAAAAATAGACTTAACCGGATTTGTGTTTAGTCTCTTTCTCTTAACAAGATTATTTTTTTTGTTTTGATTTAAAACAAACTTTATTATTATTATATCTATTTTGCACATCTACACGGGGTCTCGGGTTTGAGTGTGTAGTTGTGTGTGTGTCTCAAGTTTTCACTACCTGGGTTGTTTAGTTAGATTTAGTATTGTGGGGTTGATTAGTTTGTGCCTGGGTGTACTGGTATTGTATTGGCCTAACTATTTCATTTACGCTGGATTGCTGAATTCTTTATCTAAACTTTGGTATTAGTGTTGCTGTGTTGTGAGTGAGTGTTTGTCACTATTACTGGGGTGTTATTGGGTTGACTGATTTTCAGTCAACTTGGGTTGTTTTAGACTAGGCTGGGTGTATGTGTTTGTATTTGCTTTGTGTAATTCATTGTGGACTTGGGGGACTGTAATCTGTAACTTGTAATCGGTAATAGTGGACTTGGGTGTGTGTATTGTCCTAGGACTAGGGATACGGGGTTTACCACCACGGTGGGTTCCTCGAGAACAAATATTGTGTCACACTCTACTTTTCCTCATCTCATTCTTAAAGGGAATTATTCTTTACATCTAGCATCACCACCTTTTACTTACTAGTGTGCGAGAGTGTTTTCTCACTTAAAAGTTATAATATATTTTATATCAAAGATTTAAAAGAGTTGGAGAATTTTTAAATAACCTAATACGCATTAGCAAGTACCCTTTGGTTCTTTCTAGTGACCCTTAGGTCTTTTTAAGAGGAAGTGATATGGTGTTTTGAGTGCGAGGGTAAAATGGAACAAGTCATTTGAGTGTCCCACTATGTGAAAGAGAAAGGAAAAAGAGATTACAAATAAAGCCACTCTTAATGATAATGACACCGAGTCGGTTGATTCAAGAGGAGAATCACAACCTGAAAAGTGTGTTGCTTTCATGTCTAGTGATGTGAGCACTTCTCATTTGTCCCACACCAATGAGGATAAATCTTAACATGAGAGCCTCGATGATGTTTCGATCCCTTATAGTGAGAGTGAGGATGAGATTGCAAGTGAGGGAGAAGGTGATCTCTAAAAAGCATTTAGTAATTTATACATCGAGACATTAATAACAAAGATTTGAGTCTTAGGGTGTTAGATTTGGAGAGAGAGGTATAAGTTTTGAGGGTGTGTAAGGCATCGGTAAATCAACTTGAGAATGTAAAAGTTTCTGAGCAGTTGGTCGTCTTAGACCGGGAAAAAAGTTATTTGACCAACACCGTGGCCAGTTGATTAGGCATAAATTCTTTTCTAAGGACATTATTTATAAGTCCTTTATCCATTTAGTATGTCATATACTGCTACACCGTCGAAGAGCATTCAAGAACATTCAAGCATCAAGATGGATCCGAATTAATCAAGTTCTTCATCAAAAAGACTCCGTGAAGTTTACTTTAGTAAGGTTTTGTTTTTAATACCTTAACTTTACACTTAGAGCTTTTGGGATATTTAAAAAAAATATTTTCTAAGTGTTTCGTCAAAATTTGAGAATGAGTATTTTTTTTAAGTATTGAAGCGGACATTAAAATAATATTTTTTTGACGCCCAAATCGTTCAAGCGAGATCTGCATCTCGTTCGAGCGACATTGGTATGTCGCGCAATGTCGTTCAAATGACACATGTCCCTCATTCGCGCGAGATGTCTGTTTCATTCGAACGAGCTCGAATACCAAGGCGGCACGATTTTGTATAAATACTCATTAAATGGTTTCATTTTCATGAAGAAGTCCCAGCGTTTTGAAAGACAGAAAACTGCAAAACTGCAGAATCCTTTTGACTTATTCTTTTAGGGTTTAATCCCTTTTTGTTTTCAATTCACAAAAATCCCACATGCTTTGGTGAATTGTTTTGGTGTTCAAGAACATTAGTTTTCTTTTGTTCAAGCTCTTTGGATAAGGCATCTCCATATTTGATCGGTGGATACCGAGCATAGTCATTCTGCGTGTGGACGAGCCGAAGACGACGAACCGACACCTGGAGGGTATTTCGCTGTCTCTCGTATCTTTGAAAGTTTGCTGAAGGCACCGTGCATTACACACTTGTGGGCAATTATCAAGTTGTATGTAAGTCAACGGTCTTGTGAATTCTTCAAAGTGTTATAAAATATTTTACTCGAAAGTTTTTTTTTCCTGAATCGGTCGTCTTTATTTTTCATGCACGGGTTGAATGATTTATGACATTTAGATGTATGTTTAGGGGCTGAATTGATTTTGTTTAAAAATATACTTTAATTAAATAAGGCGTTCTTGGAAAATTGCGAATTAATTTAAATCGGTATCACACACCGCATTTACTCGTTTACAAATTGGTATCAGAGCGGGTTACGCTAATTTATCGCGTGATCCTGATTTTTTAAGGATTTTTTTTATACAATTTGACTTCTCACGTCATCAAATTGGTATCAGAGCAGGCTGCGTTAATTTATTGCTTGTTTCTATTTTTAGCAAAATTTATGTGATATTGATTTTTTTTAAATCAGTTTTGTGAAAAATCGTAATTTTTTCGATGGAGCACTTATGTAATCGAATGCCCCCCTTTGATGACACGAGTAAAAGTTTTAATGATTTAAATAGTTTGAATTTGATGTTTGAGAAAAGAATTAAAGTTTTGGAAAAAGAAAATTCTCGTTTGAAATCCGTGATGGATCTTTTGCAAACTGTTCAAAATCAAAGAGATTTTTATCGTGAGAAACTTGTTGCCTTGGACCATGACTTTGTTACTTTAAAATTGTCCAAGAAGGAGAGTGATGATAGGGTCCTATCTTTAGAAAAATAATTAGAGGACCTTAAAAATTCGATGGTTTGTGTTTGTGCCAAGGAGGATAAAAATATTTTCGTCAATGAGTTTGTGGCACGTGAAGAGACTCTTAAGGAAGAGTTTGCTTTAATTGAGGGAGAGAGAGATACGCTTTTAGGAATTGTTGATAATTTGAAAAAGGCTTCCCTTAAATTGGAAGAGTCTAATTCTTTGCTTGAGTAAAAAATTTTGAAGTTAAAAAATGATATGACAGACTCGAGTAGGTTTGATAGTGATGGTAATGGCTCATCTTGTTATCATGTTTCTAGTGCTAAAGCCAAAACCATTATTTATTTTAGAGGGTCAACCAATTTCAAGGATGTTAGAAAAGGTCAACCCATAGGTGTCGTTCCACCCGTTTACACATGTTCATATTATGGTAGGAAAGGTCACCTTAGGCGTTTTTGTTTTAATCTTGGAAAATGTCCTAGGAAGTTTATGTCTAGTGTTACCTTGGTTCCTAAATCCCCCACATGACATTTCACATCTATTTGGGTTAGGAAATCACTTTTAGAGGCACTAGATTTTAGACAAGTTGATTCCCGTTTGCTTGCACATGATTCTTCTCTTGCTATATCATATAGATGATTGTGTTTGCATGTTTGTCATACACTAGTTGAGGTTTCATGATATATATTCGCTAGTGTGTTGACATGTACTTTTTGTATAAATTTTTGCTTTTGAATTTTTTTTGAAAAATACAAAAAGATTTTATTTTGATAAAATTTTTGAAGAATCCAAAAAGAGTTTTGTATTTTGTTTGCACCTTTTATGGATGAACACTTAGGATGACCGAGTCACAACATCATTCCATTTTTCATGTGAATATTTGACAGTGTTTTGAGATAATATATCATGTCATCTTTGTGCTTTATAATGTTTGGAGTCATTAAGATGTAATTAAGTGTTTCTTCCTACATGTTTGACTCATGATTTCCTTTATTTCACACATGCACGGATTTGTTTGATTATTGTGCTTGTCTTATCACATGTTGGTTGGGTGTTTTCACTTCAATCCTGTCAGTAAAACGAACCAAGCGCGATAAAACTTGATAAAAATTTGTGCATGTAAGAGCCGTTTGTGAGTATGTGTGCTTTATTTGAAAACGGGGAAGGGTTGCGAAAGGTTCATTTGGCCTTTGCGAATACTAAACCACCGTTTAAACTGGACGTAAAAAATTGAGGAATTTTATTATCCTAGGTCCAAAGAGAATTAAAAGAGCCCGAAAAAAATTTAAATGCAATGAAAAGAAATTCATGCCAATTATGGGCCATTTAGGTTTTTGCACCAATTCTCCAATGTTTGAGAATTTAAATTACCTCTAAAAGAAAATATATATGAGGGTGTTTGGATGGAGAATAAAAACAGGTTTGCACGTCCTTAAAAATCTTGAAAAAGCACTACATAGTTTTGGACGTTATTGGTGTGGAAATCATTTAGACTTTAATTTGTTGATCTGACTAAGACGATGTCATCTAAATTCAATAATTTTACACCTAAGGACTATTTTGATGTTCATTCGTTAGGAGTACATGTATGCATCGTGCGCATATGATTGATTGAGTTTATTTACCTATCGAATGTGTTCACACCCATACATTCCATTCCCATGACTTGGTTGTTTGAGCTTAAATCCATGGTGTGATTTTTTGTATCTTATTTTTGTTCGAAAAAAAATTGAAAAATCAAAAATAGTTTGTGAAAGTTTTTGAGACATACCTTTGCATGTGCGTAGTTTGATTCATGTTTGCTATGCATTTTATCGTGACAATCCATGTTTTGATTGTCTCTTCTTATTGGTCTATTTGGGACATCATAAAAAGGGGGAGAAAGAATTATCATGTTATGGGGGAGCTTTTGCATTATGGGGGAGATTTGATTATATTTATTGATTTATTTTTATATCATTTCAAACTCGATGCGTCACGAAGGTTTTTGCTTTATCTCATATGTGTAGGTACAAAGATTGATGATTATTATGTTGCACACCCTGATGAGAAAAGCTTTGAGATTTGATGAAGCTTTTTGAAGAACAGTTTGAGATCTTGTAAATTTATTCAATGGGAGGGTAGA
Source organism: Sambucus nigra (assembly GCA_949130495.1). Taxonomy (NCBI): domain Eukaryota; kingdom Viridiplantae; phylum Streptophyta; class Magnoliopsida; order Dipsacales; family Adoxaceae; genus Sambucus; species Sambucus nigra. Next base: position 521,504,119 of record OX422218.1, read on the forward strand.
TTTGTATAGGCATTTTGGTATTTGATAATTCGGATTTTTTATGTATGTACCGGCATAGACATAGGGAGAGATTTGTAAGGACATTATTTTATAAGTCCTTTATCAATTTAGTATGTCGTATACCGCTACACCGTCGAAGATCATTCAAGAACATTCAAGCATCAAGACGGATTCGAATTAATCAAGTTCTTCATAAAAAAGACTCCGCGAAGTTTACTTTGGTATGGTTTTGTTTTTAGTACCTTAACTTTACACTTAGAGCTTTTGGGATATTTTTACAAAATATTTTCTAAGTGTTGGAGCGAACTTTTTTATCAAAATTTGAGAATGAGTATTTTTTCTAAGTATTGAAGCGGACATTAAAATAATATTTTTTTTGACGTCCAGGTCGTTCAAGCGAGATCAGCATCTCGTTCGAGCGACATTGGTATGTCACGCGATGTCGTTCAAAAGACACGTGTCCCTCGTTAGCGCAAGACGTCTGATTCGTTCGAACGAGCTCGAATACCGAGGCGGTGTGATTTTTTATAAATACTGATTAAATGGTTTCATTTTCATGAAGAAGTCCCAGCATTTTGAAAGGTAGAAAACTGCGAAACTGCAGAATCCTTTTGACTTCTTCTTTTAAGGTTTAATCCCTTTTTGTTTTCAATTCACAAAAATCCCATATGCTTTGGTGAATTATTTTGGTGTTCAACAACACTACTTTTCTTTTGTTCAACCTCTGTGGAGAAGGCATCTCCATATTTGATCGGTGGATACCGAGTGTAGTCATTTTCCGTGTGGACGAGCCGAAGATGACAAACCGACACCTGGAGGGTATTTCACTGTCTCTCGTATCTTTGAAGGTTTGCTGAAGGCACCATGCATTACACACTTGTGGGCAATTATCAGGTTATATGTAAGTCAAAGGACTTGTGAATTCTTCAAAGTGTTATAAAAGGTTTTACCTGAAAGGGTTTTTTTCTTGAATCGGTCGTCTTTATTTTTCATGCATGGGTTGAATGATTTATGACATTTAGATGTATGTTTAGGGGCTGAATTAATTTTGTTTAAAAATAGACTCTAATTAAATAAGGTGTTCTTGGAAACTTGCGAATTAATTTAAATCGGTATCACACACCGCATTTATTCGTTTACAAATTGGTATCAGAGCTTATTTAAGTGATCACCACTTTTACATCTTTCGATTTATCCTTGTAATTTAGAGACTTTTATTGCCCCAGATAGTGTAATTTGTATTGATTTATCTCATATACTTACTACTGACATTTTCTATGTAGTGCATCGAGTTTCGTGTATTTATCGTACACTGTGAAGGTATTTTACACCATTGAAGAAAAGAGAAAACTCAACCTCAAGACAAATGTAAGAGAGGAAAAGTCAAGGGAAAAAATAGTAATGTTTCTCCAAGAATTTAGGTGTTAAGGGAAGTTGACGACCTCGAGTCCAAAAGCATGTAGGAAGAAACGGAATCCAAATCTGAGCCCCGGTTGAGAAGTTATGAAGCTTCAAACTTGAAAAGAAATCAAGGAGAAAAAGGAAGAAAAATAAAAATGTAGCAAACCGAACCGATGAAAGTAGGGCTGAACCGATTCACCACACTGTCAAAACCAAATCGAACCGATGAAAGCAAGGCCAAACTGGTTCACCCCACTGCCAAAGACAAACCGAACCGATAAAAAAGAAGTATAATCGGTTCACCCTACTGGTTAACCCCAAACCGGTTCGCCCAGTAAAGAAGGCTAAAATCGAACCGGTTCCCCCGAGCGAATTTTGAATTTTTCTTTCTTCAAAAATATAATTGTGCATGGTTCAAACTCTTAAAATAACGCGATTTATTTATTTATTTATGGTACTAGACATTAAAAAACGTTTTAATTAGTTCTGAGAGGGTTTTGATGCCAAGAAGTGTAGGGTTCATATTGTTCATGTTTTTGCATTAATTCAAGGCTTCTATTCATTCCAAGTAATTTCTTCTTTATTATTTTCAATTGATTTCATATTTTCTGTACGTAATTCTTTCTTCTAAGTTAGAATCCTTCCTTGCATGTTTAACTTTACTTTTCACTCAATTATGATTTCATGCATCATAGAATCCTTGGTTAATTGTAGTTTCGTCATGTCTAGCTAGATTTCTAAGGGTTGGGATGCATTAACCCAACCCGATGTGGTTTGCATGAATATAAAAGCGATTCTCTGAATTAAATAAATGATTGAATCATGTTAAGTAGTTATTGTAACCTTCGTAGGACTTTTAACCTCGTTTTCCTAGGTAATCGGGGTGTTTAAGAGTGCGACGCGCGTGTCAGCTATATCGACACCGTTTTATTTCTATTCTTAATTTTGTATTATGAGAGATTGTACCCTCATATATGTAATGCTTGAAATTAATAGAGTATGGGTTTGATAAATTATCTAATTCACGATTGCATTTATATTCGACAAGCATACTAAGGTTCTAGGGAATGTAGTCCAACCTATTTTTCTCATTCATATTTATTCAGTCCCAGTTAGTTTACTTTGCATGTGTAGTTTAATTCAAATTACATTTACTTAGTAAATCAAATTCCAAAAGTTCAGCACCTTTTCCTTTCCTTTTTCTTAGTCAACTTAGGATTAGTCATCTTACCTATCGTCGTTATAAGCCTTTGTCCTATTTCCTGGAGGATTCGACCCCGTCTTATCGATTTTATTACTTATACGACCGGTTTGCACTTGAACCGTAATTAGCACGCACTAGAGACACATTTTCAGTCGCGTCAAGTTTTTGGCACCATTGCCGGGGATTCAGGTAGAATTTTAGGTTAGGTTGAGTTATTATAAGATTTGACTCCAAATCTCAAAAATCCAAAAAAAAAGAAAAAAAAAGTAAAAAAATAGAACACCTGTTATAGCCCCTTTTCATGAAAAATCCGCAACACACCCCTCAATCTACTCCCACATGCATTCAAGAGAATCCAATTGTGGAGTACGATCCGGATAGTCCACACACTCCTAACGTAACTCTGTTCTGGGTTCCACCTCCTACACCTCCAAACTCCATTTCGAGTCACATTTCTAGGACACCGAGTGAGGATACTGAGTCAATTGGAGAGAGAGCCATGTCTGAGCACGCTAGTTTTGGTACGGGTGAGGGTGAGATGCCATATCGTCCCATGAAAGAACTCCTTTATCCTAAGAGAACCGCCACCCCAGGATGTATCCTACTTTCGTATTATACGGGACAATTCCATTTTTGTAATGGGATGATATAAATTCTTCCCACATTTCACGGGTTGGATTCGAAAGAGCCTTATCTCCACATTCTTGAGTTCGAAGAGGCATGCGATACATTTAGCGATCAAGCTTGCACACAAGATGTCATTCGCTTAAAGCTTTTCCCATTTTCTTTTAGGGATAGAGATAAGACCTGGCATTGGTTTTTATCACCGAACTCAATTGGATCATAGAGGTAGATGGCCTCCAAATTTCTCTTAAAGTTCTTTACTCAACATCAAATAAATTCCATCCATAGTCAAATTCAAACATTCCTACAACAAGAAAATGAGTCATTTGATCGATGTTACGAACGTTACAACGAGCTAGTTAATACATCCCCTCATCATGGTTTTGAGAAGTACCGTCTCATATCCTTATTTCACCATGGGTTAAGTATAGCGTCTAAACAACTCGTTGAGACAATGTGCGAGAGGCCATTTTGGGAATTAAAAGAACATAATGCAGATGCCCACCTTAAGTTTATCGTCGAGACAACTCAATCGTGGGACACATCAGATCCTAATACCCAAAATTAGGTTCGACAAACTTCCACCCCTCCTTCAGCGCCAAGCCTTTATCATGTGAGAGATGTAGTCGGATCAAGGCTAAGAGAACCAACCCGACCCTTGAAAGAGAAGATGTGTGTAATTTGTGAGGTAGGCCATTCGATGAAGGAATGCCCGAAGATACCCGCCTACAAAGTAATGCTACATGAACAAGTGGATGCAATAGGAGGATTTAAGGCTAATTTAAATGCCCTGCATGGGAATTATTACAACTCTTTGTGGAGGAACCATCTTGGTTTTAGCTACGGGAAATAGCATGCTGCGTTGAATCCTAATTCACACGTTGCCCCACCTCCACCTCCACATTTCCAACAAGCTCCACATATGCAAGAACCACCTCTCGCACCATATATCACCCCACTGCAGAAAATCTTGAGGACACTATACACCAATTTATCCAATTCCAAAATGCAACTAATGCTAAGTGTGACCGCATGTTTACTGAAATAAATGCAACTATCTCTGGGTTGCAATCTTCTTTAAGTATCCAAGAGAATGGCAAATTTTCAGCCCAAGGTCAAAGACCTCTCCAAGATCAAACTAGTGTTAGATCTACTTCCAATGAATATCAAGAGCAATGTCAATCCGTTACCACTCTACGTAGTGGGCGAGTTATTGATTTATCATCTCCCCCACACGACACACCTAAAGACAAGGAGGTTTTGCTCGGAACGAAAGAGGCCGAAGATGCCCCCTTAAAGGAGAGTCACAATGATGACACCAGTGAGCCTAAAGTCGTAGTGAAACCATCCACCACCGCACCTTTCCCTCAACGGTTGGTTCCTCTCCAAAAAGGAATCCCCCATAATGACATGCTAGATGTCTTTAAGCAAGTCAATCTGAATTTACCTTTTCTCGATGCTATACAATAAATTACCGCCTATGCTAAAGTTCTTAAGGACTTATTGACAGTGAAAAGAAGGCTAAAAGTTAAAAGGAACGTCTTCCTAGCATAAAATGTGAGCTCCGTTATACTTAATGACCTCCCACCAAAATTTAAAGATCTGGGTGCACCTACCATTTTGTGCATCATTGGGGAGAATCGAATAGAAAAGGCCTTACTTGATTTAGGGGCGAGTGTCAACATTCGTACCTACTCCATATATAGGCAACTCGATTTGGGGGACCTCAAGCCCACAAAAATCACTCTCTAACTCATGGATCGTACCGTGAATATACCCCGAGGCATTGTTGAAGACATGATAGTCCAAGTTGGGACTCTACTTGTCGGTAGATTTTGTCATTTGGGACACGAAACCCTCCATCACCCCAAGTAATCATGTTCCCGTCATTCTTGGCTGCCCATTTTTATCTACGGCTAACGCCTTGATTAACACTCAAAATAGGAAAATACAACTCACTTTCGGGAACAAGACCTTAGAAAGAAATATCTTCAATATGGCGAGTCAAGTGGGTGATGAGGATGATATTAACTCAATGGATCTTATTAAGGAGATAGTAGAGGAGCATGCAGAGGGAAATTTCAGTGGGGATGCCTTAGGAGCATGCCTTATTTGGAGTAGTGAGAGGGACAAGACGTACATCGATTTTGAGAGAAAGGTAACAAAGTGGAGAGCGGCATTAGACGAGGGAGCGTTAGACGAGGACGTGAGAGATGTGAGTTGGGTTTCTAGATTCGAGGAATTACCACCAAGGGAATCGCGCACGGTTCCCTCCAATGAAAATTTCCCACACTTGAATTAAAAAAGTACCCTCCAATGTTAAATATGCTTATTTGGGAGAGGATGAGATATTTTCCGTTGTTGTCTCCTCTAGGCTAGATAAAGAACAAGAGGGTAAATTATTAGAAATTTTGAGGAAGCACCAGAGTGCTTTTGGTTGGTGCATAGCGGATTTAAAAGGTATAAGTCCCTTGATTTGTACCCATAAAATCCACCTCTAGGAGGACGTGAAGCCCTCAAAGGAAATGCAAAGGTGATTGAACCCCACCATGAAAGAGGTAGTATGAGCGAAAATCATTAAATTATTAGATACCGGGATCATTTAATCAATCTTGAATAGAAAATGGGAGAGTTCTATCTAAGTCGTCCCGAAGAAGTCGGGAATGACCGTGGTCGAGAATGCCAAGGGTGAGTTAATTCCCCAACGTACCACTACCGGGTTGCACGTTTGCATTGATTATCGGAAACTCAATGTGGGCACAAGGAAAGATCATTTCCCCTTACCATTCATCGACCATATGCTAGAGAGAGTAGCGGAACACCCATATTATTGTTTCCTTGACGGTTATTTCAGATATAACCAAATAGAGGTAGATGTTCTTGATCAAGAGAATACGACTTTCGCATGTCCTTTTGGGACGTTTGCCTACAAACGTATGCCATTTGGATTGTGTAATACGCTTGCAACTTTTCAAAGGTGCATGCTTATTCTCTTTATGGACATGGTTGAAAGAGTCCTTAAGGTATTTATGGATGATTTTAGCATTTTTTACCCCTCTTTTGACCATTGACTTGCAAATCTTGAAAAAGTAATTGCCCGGTGTGTGGAAAAGAACTCGATTTCAAATTGGGAAATATGCCATTTCATGGTAACCGAAGGAATAGTTCTTGGCCACATTGTGTCGTCGAAAGGAATTGAAGTCGATAGGGCAAAAATAGATGTCATAGCAAAGCTTCCCCCACTTAAATCACTAAAGGATGTGCGCTCCTTCTTGGGCCATGCGGGGGTTTATAGAAGGTTTATCAAGGATTTTAATGCCATTGTTAGACCCCTCTGTAACCTCTTTATGAAGGATGCCCCCTTTGAGTGGAACGAAGCATGCCAAAGTGCTTTTGATAAATTAAAAAGCATGCTTGTTTTCCCCCCATTATGCAAGTTACGGATTGGTCCTTTCCATTAGAGCTTATGTGTGATGCGAGTGATTAAACTATAAGGGCTATTTTGGGCTAAAGAAAAGATAAGAAAGCTCATGTCATCTATTATGCTAGCCGAACGTTAATCGAACCGCAACTCAATTACTCCACTACGGAGAAAGAATTGCTAGTGGTAGTTTTTTCCCCAGAAAAATTTTGATCCTACCTCATCGGTTCGCCCATCACATGCTTTATCGACCACGCGGGGCTGAAATATCTCCTTTCTAAGAAAGAGGTTAAGCCGTGCCTCATAAGGTGGATCCTACTCCTACAAGAGTTTAATCTCTCCATCAAAGATAAGAAGGGGGTAGAAAACTTCATTGTCGATCATTTGTATCGGCTATCGTCTGACGTGTCTAGTGATCCTATAGCCATAGACGAATACTTCTCGGATGAGCAATTATTTGCCACTTTCTCTCTCCCCTGGTTTGCGGGTATATTTAACTACCTTATCATGGGAGCCATCCCTCCCGATTAGACACCGCAAGAAAATAAGTTCATTACTTGGTCACGCATATTTTTTTATGATGATCCATTCCACTTTAAATATTATGCGGACCAAATCATGCGACGTTGTGTACCGAATAACGAGACTCATAGCGTCATCCGTTTTTGTCATACGAAAGCGTGTGGAAGCCACTTTTCCACGAATAAGATGCCTTATAAGATTCTTCAAAGTGGTCTCTATTGGCCCATGATCTTCCGAGATGTGAACGCTTATTATAAATCTTGCGATAGATGTCAAAGGATGGGAGCTATCACCCTCCGAGACATGATGCCATTAACCCATATACTCGTCATCGAGATATTTAATTGTTGGGGTATTGCCTTCAAGGGCCCTTTTCCTCCGTCCTTTGTCTTTTTATACATCCTCATTGCGGTAGATTACGTGTCTAAATGGGTAGATGCCATAGCTATGAAAATGAATGACAATAAAGTGGTGATCAAGTTCTTACAAGGACACATACTTTCTCACTTCAGTGCTCCGAATGAAATTATTAGTGATAACGGTAAGCATTTTTTCAATAAGCCATTTTAAAAACTTATGAGAAAGTATGGAGTCGTTCACAAGGTTGGGACGACTTATCACCGTCAAACGAGTGGGAAAGCCGACCTATCGAATCGTGAAATCAAAAACATTCTCGAAAAAATCATCGATCCTAACCGAAAATATTAGTCACTTTGATTAAACGATGCGCTATGGGCTTATAGAACCACATACAAGAACCCTCTCGGGATGTCCCCATTTCACTTTGTCTATGGAAAGCCATGCCATCTCCTTGTGGAGCTAGAGCATAAAGCCTATTGGGTAATCAAGAGGTTGAACTATAGTTTGGATAACGTCGATGAAGCTCGCAAGATTCAATTGAACGAGTTGGAAGAGATGTGTAATGATGCGTATGAGAACGCAATTGCACATGATAAAATTATCCGACGCAAGGAGTTTCATTCGGGGTAAAAAGTGCTTCTCTATAACTCGCGTCTACACTTGTTTCTTGGTAAATTTCATTCACGATGGATGGGCTCATTCGTCGTTAAAGAAGTGTTCAACGCTTAAAGCCATACTTAGAGGCGTGCATCGAAGAAGTCGACACCATTTGGTTGTCGAACCCCGTTTACGGGGATGAGTAAGAATAAATTGAGAGGTCTTCACACCCCCGACGGGTATGGGGTGATCCTTGTGTATATTAGTTGGATTTAGGTTAGGGTCATTAGAGGTCCATAGGATGTGAGTTGTTAATGAGAGAATCTTACAAGGAACAACATGGAGCAACTTAGAGAATTTGTGGAGAATGATCGATTTCCTTTCAATCTCATACACGAGTGGGAACAATTTGAGAGGAAATAGTTTTTGGAGAGGTCTACATTGAAGAAGTAAGTTTGAGGTCCAAATATAGTGGACTGAACCGGTTCTCTCCTACATCCGAACCGGTTCGCATTCTGGATAATTAAAAAATTAATAGAGGCGAACCGGTTCGCCCCTAGAACTGAACCGATTCGATTTTTGGGATAGCAGATTGACACTCCCACAATGGTTCATCCCCCTTTATTCCCTAATCCATTCCCTTCCCTACATTATTTTTCCCTCCACATTTTTCATCCCCCATTCCCTCCAATTCGTTTTCCCTCCAAATTTACCCCCCTCCACCATACCTCACCTATAAATACACACTTCCTCTTTATTTTTTCACACCTCTCACTTCCTCCCTTTTGCTCTCCAAAATTTCCAGCACTCCCAACTTCTTTCCAAATGGCCAACAACCAACGCCCCACCAATTACAACAACACCAACATTTTGCCCAATGGTGAGGGAAAATTTTTATCCCGACAAGAGTGTAAATGGTGCGATGCTTTCTTTAATGCCTCTCGCACCATGCACATTGAAAGACAGGTCAACTGGGCACAAATTCCTAACTCGGTCACTACACTATTTCAATCATGTGGGTGGTGCCAATTCTTTTAAGAACCCGGGCCCGCGGTTTGGGCAGATGAGGTATGAATTTTCTATGGAACACTCGTCCGTACGGGCGAGTTCAGTGCCCAAGCATATGCGGATCACACCCCTATTCCATTCTCCCTAGAGATTTTGATCCAAAAGATGCGGAATTTGGGTGTTCAAGCCCAACACATTTTGGTTACCTCACTATGGACCGGCCAGTCGGGAACCATACTTGCATCGGGAGCATCACCTCCGGTACCACTTGGGATTCCGACACTTTCCCAGTTAGAAGCCTCAACGAACGGGATCGAATTGCCTTCCTCATCATTTGCGGGCGTATTTTGCAAACATCCAATGACTCGGCGATGCGACTTCGCCAAGCCAACTTTCTCCATCACCTCATTGATGAGGGCACCCATATCCACCTCGCTCGCACATTGTACGTCGACATCCTAAATGCAGCCATGGACCCCAAGGGCAAAGCTGCCCTCCCTTACCCCCATCTCATCACCTCTTTCCTCAAAGACACCAGAATAGCTCCCCCATACGCCGTCTCTCACCTACCAAAGCCCATTTGAGGGGATTCTCGAAATAGGAGTGCTAGGCAATTGCAGGTTGTGCAACAACCGCCGGTGGAAGAGGACGTTGAGATGTAAGAGCTCGGAAAAGAAGAGGAGTACAATTCAGAGGCGAATTCGGATTACGAGTTAGCAGAGGTGAACCTCACCAACCACATAAACGCGTTAGAGATTCATTTTGAGGCCTTTATGACTGAATATCGTGAGGACCACCGAGATGACCGAGAAACTTAACGCCGAGATGTACAAACTTTAAGTCAAGGATTCTGTGCCTCTCTCGACCTATTTCTATGATCCTTATGCGCCGAACGCTCCAGGTACATCCCACCTGCCCCCCGAATAGAAAGCCCGTTGATGGTGATGTTTGAAAAATTACTCCCTTGCATAGTTCTTTCCTGTTTTCACATGCTTAATCCCATTGGTAATGTTGCTTCTTCTCTCATGTATCCCGCTCTTAGTTGTAATAAAAATTTGCATTTTGTATTTTTGTTTGTTTTTATTTGCGCACTTTTTATTTTGTTGTATTTAGCTTTTATCCCTTTTGATTAAGGACAATACAAAGGTATAAGTTGTGTGTGTGTGCGTGGGTGGGGGGGGGGGGGGGGGGTGACAAGTGCATCTTTTAAAAACTTCACAAAATTTTAAAATGCTCCCCCCAATTTTTTTTCCAAAAATTTCCAATTTTTTTTTTGAAAAAGTCAAAAATAGTTTTCTTAAAAATAAATAAAAATTGGAATTTAAAATTTTCAAAAACGTCACAAAAAATTGTTTGAAGTCTCAAATTGTAAAAAAAAATAAGAGCACTAAGCCGAAATTGACCAAAGATGGAAATTGAGAGAAAATTGACGACTTTATGAATAAGTGTGGAGATTAGTCAACCCGGTGTGAATTCGAGCCTATCACTTTTTGAGAGTATTTAAATCAATCCGAGTTAAAAATAACTCAAAGTTCAATTTTTCTATAAAAAAAAGGTCGTTGAGGATCTCTATTCCTTTGCTTTGATCGGTTATAAAAAACGTGTAAGATGTTGTCTTGAAAACGCACTAAATTATTTCTAAATTAAATGATTCTCGAGATGAACATGGTAAAATAATTAGTAATTTGGACAATGAAGTAGGCCATTGTTTGTCATCCAAAAATATTAGTCATACAAAGTTGCGAAAACATTATCCTTTTGCTACCCAATTTGAGCCGAATAAAATTTTTCCTTTTCGTTTGATAACCTGAAAAACCCAAATGGCTCGGAGTTGTGAAAATTGAAAATTCATAAATTAAGTCCAGAAAGTGCGATAAAAAGGGGCAAGAAAAAAATGAAAAAAAAAATGCTCAACAAAAATAGCAAGAAAAAAAAAATAAGAAAAATAGAAAAAAAGAAAAAGAAAGAGAAAAATGAGCAAAATCCCGAAAGGCACTTGTAGACGCCCCATTATGTTACCTCCTAACTCTCCTTAGGTCCCTAGTACCTCCCTCCATCACTACAAACCTAGGTCATGTCCCGAGTACTGACCAAGAAGCCATCGGGCACTCCCCGGCTCAGTTTGACCCAAAAGTCAAGCTCTTCACCTCGATCGAGACTGAATGAATATTCGAAGGGCACTGAATACCCTTTCCAATGGACTGCCCCGTGCGCGATTCCGACTTACCATGCGGGCGAACGATCCGTTTGCGTCCGAAACATGACCCAGAGGCCACCGGGCGCTCCCGGGCTCTGTTTGGCCTATGTCAACTCTTCAGCCCAACCAAGGCTGAATGAATCTTTGAAGGGAACTGTATACACTTTCCAATGGTCTGGTCCCGTGCAAAATTCCGACTTACCATGCGGACGAACGATCCGTTCGACTCCGAGAGGTCACCGAACGCTTCCAGGGCCCGATTGACCAAAGTCAACTCCCCAAACCGAGTCAAACACTTTGGAATGTTGAGTTAAATCTCCTAAGCTTTCCAATGGTCCGCCCCGTTCGCAATTCGGACTTACCATGCGGACGAACGATCCGTTTGCGTCCGAGCGATTTCCCATCCAATGGATCGATAAATGCTTCCGAGCCATATTTGACCCAAAGTCAACTCCCGAACTCGGGAGTGGTCCAAAGGACTTTCAAAGGTATCTGAATTAACTTTCCAACGATATGCCCCGTGCGCGATTCTGACCAACGGTTTGCCCTCGACAACTGATTTTCTGAAAAAGCCTGAAGCGCACTGCCAAATGGCAGGCTCCAGACCCTGCCTATCGGCAGGTGCCGATAGGCAGAAACGGGTCTATGCTGATCGGCAGTGACCTGAGCCTATAAAAGGTGGCCTTCACCTCATTTGCAAGAGGAGCCCAAATCTGATAAGAATCACTCTCAATGAATCCCAGAAACCTCTCTCGAAGGCAGCGTGATTTCAACTTTCAAATCCATTTTTTACTTCCACTTTTCATCATCATTTTCATCAAACTTGGTGAATTAGCCACTCTCCATCATCATCCAAGTGCAAGGGCTGCTCTCCAACATTCAAGGTCAAGCTCAAGATCTTCAAAAAGGTCCAACTTTCTCCAACTCTCTCTTAAATTCTCTTAAATTCTCAATAACTTGTTTTCTTACTTAGCACTTTTATTATCTCATCTCACACATCCTAATATACTTTTTTATTTAGTATTATTGCACATCTCTTATTTTCATATAAATAAAACCCAAAAAATAAGAAAAAGAGGATTTGCTCATAAATTCCAAATAGGTATTCTCATACTTTTTCTCACACTTTTCTCACACTTTTCTCACAACTAAAACACTTTTTCTACACACACACACACACACACACACACACACACACACACACACACTTACAAATAAGAGATCCCCCATTTGGATTTATGGGATAAATCCCACCCCTCGTTTTGTATGCGAACTACGTGGACTTTGATGCCTTTATAGGCTACGTAGGCGTCTCGGGGTAAAACTCGAGACTCGAGTCCTCTCTATCACCTTTTCTTTTACTTCCTACTTTCTCTAAATCTAATCTTCCTATATTCTATATACTTGCCCTTAGTGACGTATTGCTCCATATGCGTTATCGTTCCATTATAACGATCAACGCAGGGGTAATCGCGTAAATCTTATTTTTCTAATATTATTCTTATAATTTCCTACGGATGACTCGCTTTATCTTTTCCATGATACAAGTCGAGGATTCCTACCTCCATTATATATATACACATGCACACATATCATGGGGGGAAATATAAAGGAAAATAGCAAATATCCATGAGAGACCGAAAGGGAGGAATGGGTGCCTAACACCTTCCCATTTCGTAACTAAGCCTCTGAACCCTTCTCGAATCATTTTGGTTTCGCATGCACCAGTATGTCTTTGGATGCCATCCTTCGGGATGACTTCCCTTTTTTCTTTTGTCTGTTTGGAGTAAAATAGACTGGCGACTCTGAATCTCTCTACATTTTTACACCACATCTCAAACGATGCCGGCCGAAGCTCTCCCGAAAGGGACGCGCAGGACCCGAAGGATCCTCTCCCTTCCCGCGCCCGCCCCAGCGCGGCGAGGATCGGGGATGGCCACAGTGGCGACTCTGCTGGGGATATTATTTTTTTGTGGCTTTACTCTATTTGCATGGATGCTATATTTGTTTATGTTTCCCCCCCATATCTGCATGTTCCCCTTTTCCATGTGTATCCCGTGCTTATGCTTATGTTCACACACTTGTAGAAAATTCTCCATGTACACCTCACACCACGTGCACATAGGATCACATATATCCCCATGTTGCACGCATCACCCATCCATACATGGTTTACCTTTTTTGGTACTTATACTTTGCTCCCTGTCTGGCATAATCAAGAAAGGTATTCTCATCATAAGATACTAATAAGAGAATCATACATGATTCACACAACATCACCAAAGAGCATTGCTATTGACCAAATTTTACCCAGTAACTGGAGGGTCACTTCGTGATGGGCGCTGGTTCGGCAGGTCGCAGTTAGCCTAAGCGATATGACTCTCACCTTCCATTGGCCAAGTACCTTCGACGTATATCGAACGGTTCCCCCGCATCGTACCCCTTGACCGAAGTCATGACGGGAGGTATATCGCAGGGAATTCGTTCACGTACGCCGAGTATATCGAATTCTCTCTCACACGTACCGTCCCCACGAGGTATATAGTGAGGCAATTCACGTACACTCAGTTATATCAAATGGATTGTCCACACATACCGATTTCCCGCAAGAGCAAGACGTATATCGTGGAAGTCACGCCAAAGGGGGGAACCCATGCCGATTCACCCAACCAACTGCATACCCGCATATAGGTGTCAAATCTAGGACACGCACTTTAAATCGCCGATTTCAACCCGAAACTCTGCCAAAATTTTGGGTCGGCCTGCCGCCCAATTTTCGCGCATTTTAAAATGGGGCCCTGTCCGTGAGCCTGGTTACAAGTCCAAACCGTAGCTTTGCATATATTAAAAACCCCGCTTTTCCAGGCTCGGGTCCCGTCCGGCATTGCATTTAGGAGAATTAAATACAAGTGAGAACATAATAATTGTAATCATCGTGCTGAGTTTCATCTCTAAAAATATTTCTCCCTTCTTTATCAAAAATCCAAAAATATTTCTCCTTTCTTTATCAAAAATGCAAAAACATTTCTCCCTTCTTTATCAAAAATTCAAAAACATTTCTCCTTTCTTTATCAAAAATCCAAAAAACATTTCTCCCTTCTTTATCAAAACTCCAAAAATAGTTCTTCCTTTTTTCTCAAAAATAAATCTCATCCTACGCCTTCTCAGGTCGATTGCAAGTCCTTGGCCTGACTCCATATTGGCTTCGGTCTTCAGTCAAAATACCCCGGAGTTTTATCCGTTCCTCTACTACTTCTTTCGAGTCCGGAATCCATCCACTTTCCATGGAGAATACAGATCAAGCACCAGTCATACAACCGGATCTGACGACAGTCCTAGCTCAGCTCGTATCCAAGATTGACAACCTCCAAACTGAGGTTCGAGAGATGCAACGAAATCAAGTTCCAATTCCTCAAGAGCCCAAGGCCCTATTCCCTCATGCTATAGGTCCAACCGAGCCTATCTGGGTTCCAGATGAATATCAACACGCTCCACGTGCCCCTCCTGCCAATGGGCCGCCTCCTGCCCAGCTCCTAATGCCAAATATTGCCCAACCTATGGATAACTTACCTGTGATCGCTGATCCAAAGGAGGAGGAGTTGAATAAAGTAAAGGGGGATCTCAAGATGCTCACCAAGAAGTTTGACCAAGTCAGGATCTATGGGAATTACATGGATTACACCCACATGTCTCCTTATCCTAAAGCGAGGTTACCCGAGAAGTTCAAGATGCCGAATATCGAGATGTTCGTAGGGAGTGGACCCCCAATTATTCATCTTCACAGTTATCATCGTTCCATGACTCTACTAGGGGATTCTGAAGAAGTTATGGCCCAATTATTTCAGCAAACTTTGAAGGATAGTGCCCTCCGATGGTTTTTATCTCTTGAGGAATCCAGAATTCGTAGCTGGGAGGATGTAGCCCGAGAATTCATGTCGTAATATAAATACAACGAAGATCTTGAGGTCACCCTTCGTGATTTAGAGCTGCTCAAACAGAATCTAGGAGAATCAGTCAGTAACTTCATAACCCGATGGAGGGAGCAGGCAGCTACCATGACTTATCGGTCATCCGAGGAAGAAAATGTCAATATAGTGAAGAAGAACTTCTTGCCCCGCTCGAGCAACGATGGTTGGACAATACTATCCCCACTTTTGAGCTCTCAGAGAGGCTGGAGTGGAAATTAAGGAAAACCTTATTAAAATAGTGGTTGAACCAAAGAAGGTGTCCGGACAGTTCACCCCTAGAAAGTATGACAGGCCTACCAGTGCTACAGTCTCAACCATCAATAACATCTCTCAACCAACTACATCATGGGCACCAGAAAGCTGCCCTTCCCCCATCCGAAGGGAATACACCAAGCTCCATAATCCCCTCTCCAAAGTTTACCAAGCCCTATTAAGCCAAAACCTCATTAAACCCTTAGATCCATGTCCATTGCCAAATCCACTCCCAAGAAACTTCAAGACCGATGCTCATTGCGCCTTTCAACAAACTGCCAGCCATACCACCGACCAATGCTTTCACCTTCGAAACATAATTCCAAGTCATAGACATCCCAGCTTGTTTCAACCTGTTGCTCGGACGACACTGACTCCACAATATCAAGGGTGTGTCTTCCTCACTCCATAAGAAATTGAAGTTCTTCTCCGACGGGCGAGTCATCACCATTTTGGGCGATGACAAAAATATCGGGGGTGCAAGCACTAGCAGTCCAATTCTTGAGATACAGCACGGGTCAAATGATATGCTCCTATCAGGATTTCGAGTTGAGCCACTCCTACTCTCGATAGGGGACGATTTCAAAGAAAGGGTTTGTCCAGAATATGACCCTCATGGCAATGTCAATGTGATTCAGATGTTCAAAAACATGCACTTCATGCCCGGACTGAGGCTAGGGCAAAGCCAGCATGGGATACTTGAGCCTATCGAACTGAAGAAATCTTTCCCTCCTTGAGGCTTGGGGTATCAACCATCAGAACAAGAGCTCAGAATGATCCGCCAGTCTCAACCAAATAGAAGATTAGACTGCATCCGAACTATCTCAGGAGACTCTTTAAATGGACGATTCATCAAAGAAGGAGAGGACTTCCCCTTTTGTGGTTTTCCAGAACCATGGTATGACCACACAGACAAGAAGATGAGGCTGGGAATGGAGATCTTTTTCCAAGATAGATACCCATGGGCCAAAAGTTTCCCACACCGCGTACAACCGCTCATCAAAGATACCGAAGAGACTGAGGAAAGTGATTATGAAGATTCCTTCAACTTACAGATACTGGGGCTGGCACTCTGCATGGTTCATTCGGGAACTACATCAATGGACCCATCCCGTCTAATTAAAGCTGTTGATACACCTCTCCTCAACTGGCATGCTGCGCCAGTTCTACCTCTTGAAATCCCCCCTAACCCCAATGTTTACCTTATTTATTCTCCTACTGTCTATCCTTGTTCAAATGTAATCGAGACCTCTTTTAATGAGGTTCTCAATGTTGTCTTTCCTATCAATGAAATAAACGAAGATTTTGAGTATCTTGCTGTGCCTTACATTAACTGCTTGAATTCTAATCAAACTTTTGATGATGATGATTTTGCAAATGAATAATTCTTAACTGATCTAAATAAGGTTAATAATAAACAACATAACCGCGTTAAAGTTAATGAAGAAGAGACTGTTGTTATTAATCTCGGTTCTAGTAGCCAACTGCGCGAGATTAGGATAGGGGCCATCCTTGACGAGCATGAGCATGCAAAACTCGAAGAATTACTGAAGGAGTTCGTAGATGTCTTCGCATGGTCCTATGATGATATGCCCGGCATTGATCCTGAAATAGCTCAACACGAGATCCCCACTCTCCCAGATTACAAGCCAGTTAAATAAAAATTGAGAAAACTCCGCACCGAATGGTCGCTCAAGGTCTAAGAAGAGGTGGTCAAACAGTTAAACGTGGGTTTCATTCGGGTGATCGAATATCTCACATGGCTAGCCAACATTGTACCTTTGCCAAAATCAGTAGGGAAGGTTCGAATGTATGTAGATTACCGAGATTTAAGCAAAGTTTCTCCGAAGGATGATTATTCGCTACCCAATATCGACATGATTGTGGACAACACAACCAGTTATGCTCTAAAGTCATTCGTCGACGGGTTTATCGGATACAACCAAATCAAGATGCACCCCGACCACCAAGAAAAAACCGCATTCATCACCCCATGGGGAACCTTTTGCTACACCGTTATGCCATTCGGTCTCAAGAATGCTGGGGCTACCTACCAAAGGGCTGTCACAACCATCTTGTACGATCTGATTCACAAAGAGGTCGAGGTTTATGTGGATGATATGATTATCAAGTCCAAAACTTGAGAATGTCATATTCCCGCTCTTCGGAAGTTCTTCGAACGACTGCGACGATATCAGATGAGACTCAATCCACAGAAGTGTGTCTTTGGCGTTACAAAGGGAAAAATATTAGGATTTATGGTCAGTGAGAAGGGGATAAAAGCAGATCCTGCAAAGCTGAAGGCCATACTTGAGATGCCACCACCCCGAATAGAGAAAGAAGTCCGAGGTTTTCTTGGAAAATTACAATATATCAGCCGGTTCATCAGCCAGCTAACCTCCATATGTGAACCGATCTTCAAGCTCCTCCGAAAGGATTCAACCAAGGTTTGGAACGAGTCCTGCCAAGAAGCTTTTGACCGAATCAAGCAATATCTGACCCAACCTCCAGTGCTCATGCCACCACAGCCTGGTCTCCCTTTGCTCATATACCTAACCATAACCGACACTGCAGTTGGGAATTTGATAGCCCAATACCTTGAGGACTCCCGTAAAGAAAGAGCCATCTATTATGCTAGTCATAAATTGACCGGGTACGATGTCAACTATACTTCTTTGGAAAAGGCGTGTGTCGCACTTATCTGGGTCACCCAAAGTTGCGACACTACATGCTCGCCTTCCCCATCAAACTTGTATCCCGAATGGATCCCATCAAATACCTGCTTGAGAAACTTGCCTTATCCAGTCGAATGGCCCGATGGTTGATGCTCCTAATCGAGTTCGATATCGTGTACATCACGCAGAAATCCATTAAAGGAAGATCCATCTTTGACTACCTCGCTGATTACCCCGTAGAAGAAATAGATGTCTGAATCTACGAATTCCCAGATAAAAATATCCTCTGCACCGCTCAAGACCGCTTTCGATGGAATATGTTCTTTGACGGCGCTTCCAACAAAAAGGGATATGGCATTGGGATACTTATGATCGCCCCAGATGACTCCCACACTCCCATCGTCATTAAATTGGGTTTCCCTTGCACCAACAACATGACGAAATACGAGGCATGCACAGTGGGCCTTAAAGTTGCTCTCAAGAAAGGTATTCAATACCTTGACGTCTACGGGGATTCTGCCTTTATCATCGGTCAAGTGCTCAGAAAGTGGAAAGTCAAGGACGAAAAGCTCCAACCCTTTCATGCCCAATTAGAAGAGCAAGCATCTAGATTTTGAGATATCACCTTCCATTACCTACCCGAGCAAAGAATAACCTAGCCGATTCTCTCACCACCTTGGCCTCCATGGTCGACATTCCTGAAGGAATAATAATGACCCCCTTCCTAGTTCAAAAGCAAGACAAACCAACCCACTGCTTCCATATTGAGCTTGTCTGCACCGAAGATCCTGAACTAGCCGATTGCTGGTACGATGATATCTGGTGCCTCCTCAAATATGGTAGATATCCCGAGGGTTCCAATAAGAAAGATCGAACGACTCTTCGAAGACTGGCCGCCCAGTACATCATCTGTCATAAAGCCCTACTCAAGAGGAACTTCGATGGAACTCATCTACACTGCATCATAAGGGCTGAGATTGAGAAGATAATACAGAAAATCCACAGCGGGGAATGCAGGCCCCACATTAATGGTCACATGCTCTCTAAGAAGATCATCCAACAGGGCTACTACTGGACCACCATGATCCAGGATTGCACCACCTATGTCCGGAGGTGCCTCAAATGCCAACAATTCTCCAATCTTCGACACCTACCTCCGCGAGAATTATACAACATGACCTCTCCCTGGCCGTTCTCCACCTGGGGTGTCGACATCATAGGGAAGATTACACCAAAGGATTCAAATGAACATGAGTTCATCCTGTTGCCATTGACTACTTCACCAAATGGGTCGAAGCTGAGTCATACGCAGTATTGAACGCCAAGAAAGTGGCCAAATTCCTCAAGAAAAATATCATCTGCCGATATAGGGTCCCGCACGAGGTGGTATCAGATAACGGGTTGCATTTCGAAGAAAAAGTCACAGAAGTAGTCAACGAGTACGGGATTTAGAGACACAAATCTTCTCCTTACCGACCTCAGACCAATGGTGCAGTGGAAGCCGCCAATAAAAACCTCAAAGCTATCATCAGCAAGATGACCGAAAGTTATAGGGATTGGACCGACCGGATCCCTTACGCCCTCTAGGGCTATCGAACCTCAATCCGAACCTCTACTGGGGCTACCCCTTACTCTCTGGTCTACGACATGGAAGCAGTCCTACATGTGGAGCTGGAAATACCCTCGCTACGCGTTATGCTCGAAAGTAAAGTTAGTGAAGAAGACTGGTGCCAAAGCCGTCTTGATGAGCTAGCCCTCCTAGATAAAAGAATATTAAAAGCACTTTACCACATACAGGGGTACCATCGCCGAATAGCGTGATCATTCAATAAGAGAGTCAAGGACCGCGGTGTCCGAGAGGGGGATTTAGCCCTCAAAGAGATAATAGAACCCATCTGGGACCTCAGAGGGAAATTCAAGCCCAATTGGAGCGGCCCCTACATTGTGAAGAAAATCTTATCCGGCGGTTCCGCCATGCTCACTGACCTAGATGGGGAAGAGATGGCTCGTCCAGTTAACCTGGACCGTCTCAAGAAATTCTACCCCTAGTCTGAAATCGCGGCGCACTACGACTCTTCTCATCCCCCTTCTATTCTTAAAAAAAAACTCTTCATTTCCCTCTACCCAGAACTACGCGGGCCTGATCCTCTGCAAAAACTATTTTCAAATAGATAAAAAACTTTTCAAAACCACAGAGGTACGTAGGCAACTCATGCACCTCACATGAGTATGACCCTTTCTTTTTTACAAAATACCATCTTCTTTTCTTACCTCCGAGAACAACGGTTCATTCTAAAGAGTACTTGAACAAAAGGATTATGTATGCCTTAGCGATTGGTGTAGATAATTTAAAATTACAAAATTCATCGAAAGGCACAGCTGGATGATCAGAAACTTATTTATTTCATTAATAATAAAATTCAGCACAGATTACATAAGAAAAAGGAATGGATAACTCCCTTCCCCCTACTACCATAAAAATCCAAATAACATCCCCACATTTGTTACACAAATAAACTCCCCAGGAGTCCTACCCACAGCCACCAGAGGAGCCTGCACCCTCATCATCTACATCTAGAGGTCCCCAAGTTTCCCCTGCCTGAATAGAGTGCCGTAAACATTCCATGGATCTATGAGCCTTAACCATCTTCGAAAAGACAACAACACCCCCTTCCACGGTGTTAGATAAAACAAACCATCTTTGTCCAGTCTCCACTGCCAACATCTTACTGACCACTCTCCTCCACAACCACTTCATATAATCTCGAGGGACAGGCCAAAATTTTTCGACAGATTGGGAAGGACGGGTCGACGGGCGTTGATTTTCCAACAGAGACCCAAGCAACAGACGCAGGCGCTCAGTCAAATCTTCTACTGGAAAGAAATTTGAGGTCCGCGGAGGCACAACCTGTGCCCAGCCAAATTGGCACATAAGCCGCCAAGGGAAATAAAAATAGGTCTGTCTGAGACCAACCAGTCGCACATATGAATACTCTCCTAGCTCCAGAATAGGCTGCAACTTCCCCCACCATGGCACTGACTAATACAGACCACGATCCCCATATTCCACAAGCCAATTCTCCCAGTACTCAACATACATGCCAACGCTGATAAAGTAGCGTGAAAAGAACTTGGGTACGACCGACAAGGGATATTCTGGAGGAGTCGCTAAGCTGAATCTTTCAGACAACCACATGAACAGCATCACAGGGCTACCCTTCAAAAAGTCAGAACGACATTCTCTCCAGGCATCCAGGCCATTCAGAGTCCGCCAGTATCATCACCGCAGGATTACGACGATATGGCATTCGTGAATGGCTGCAAGTTGTGGGTCCACTTGCACCTCCCCAGTCACCAGCAGCAATTTGAAAACTAGACCTAGAACAACGGCTCCAGCATAGACAACATCACCTACTTTTCACAAATGCACGGACTGCAGCACCACCAGGAGGGAGATCATTCCTCCAGCAACCAATGATCTAGCCGTCGAAGGCGAAATATGAAGAAGCCCAGCCAACAAATCCCTGGGAGAGCGAGAAAATTTGGGCAAAGCCGCAGTAACACTGGGGTTTACACCCAGTATGGAAAAAAATTCCCCGTAGGTAGGATAAACTTCTTCCAACCCAAAGCGGAATACATGGTCTTCAGGGTACCAGAATTGTACCGCCGCTGTCGACACGTTCCACTCAAGAGGCCGATTGCGCCACAAGGAGACTCGACGCATGTTGAAACCATCGTAGTCGACATTATAAGAGCACATTGCTTACAAAGTTTCGAAGTAGTTGACAAACTCAATGCTACCAGGGAGAGCCATCTTGCAAGGCTAAGAGATAGTGGGCAAGTAAGTGAAAATGCAAAGGTGTGATGAAAACACTCCACCCTTACCCCTTTTTATACTCGAAAACCCTCACAAGAGACATAATCCCTGCAGAATTTGGAGGGAATCCTACCCCACAAGGTACCAAAGGCTAAAGAGGGTACCATTCAAAGATTTGAATTGATGGGACTGGACTGAACTGCCGATAGGCAGGTCAGGGTGCTTGCCGATCGGCAACCCCCCATTTTTAAAAATTTTCCTCTTTTCCTCTTTTGTCAAATCAAAAAACTCAATAAAAATAAATTGACATTCTCAACAGAATTTCAAAATCTCTTTTTCTCCTTATAAAATTTCCCCTTTTTTAATCAAAACTTTACTTCAAAAAAATTCCAAAAATATTCCTTTTTACGGTCTTAGCAGCAAAGTAAAAAGCGCATGTGCATGCATTCATCATTAAATAAAAGATAATAAAAAACTCCATTGCATTGCATCAATTTGTGTTTTGTGTTACATCAATTTTGGAGGAAATAAAAAGAAAAAGCAAAAACAATGGGACTCAGCCCGAACCCACATTCTTTCTCTCTCTCTCTCTCTCAAGAGATTCCACCCCTGCGACGTGCTCTCTCCCCCCTATGGTGAGACGACGCACCACCACTACCCGAGCCAGAATCCTTTTCGAACGAAGCAGATGGCACCAAGCAAGAAGGAACAGGAATCGCATCCCGAATATGAGCATTCGTCGAAGATATCCAGTCTCTGATGTCTCTGAGCCAAGTGTTCGACACCCGGACTTGCTGCAAGAAAAGGTGAAATTAGTATCAAGGCAGAGATGACCAAAACAGAAAAGAAATAAAGAGAGGAATAGAAAGGTATACCGCAGGTCGAAGGACCTCCTCTGTCAAACCCAACTCCTCCAGATCCATCGCATGAGGACGGTGAAACATAGGCACCATCCCTCCATCAGCCCGCCGAATGTTTTACGAAGGGGTATGCAACCGCACAAAAGGGACCTCCGAGGTCGCCGCCGCCGCAGATGCCGATGGACCACCGCCGCTGTGGGAAGATACCACCGCCCATATAATCACACGATGCAGCCGTATTGGTATACAACAAGTAGGACTTGTCGATCATCGTCGCGATCCTCTCATCCTACGACAGCAGTCGCTCCCACCTTATCGACGTAGGAGGCTGCGCAGGTGGCACCACCACCTCCTCCTCGGTAATCTGACGAACCACCCTCTCCCCGAGATACCAGTAATGGCCGAACTCATGCGCCAGCAAATGCCTCATCCGCGCGTTCACCCCAGTCGCCCCCGCATCTTGAATGGATGTCCCCTAATGATAAAAGGTCACCTGAAAATCTCCGAGCGAGCATAAATCAATACAAGATCATAAGGTGCAAAAACCAAGACTAAAATGGAAAGAGTCTTACCCTACCACTGGTCAAGTCATTCAAGACCTGACGCACTGCCTCCAGGGAGAGAGATCCCTTCGATTGCCGATTAGCCTTACGCCAACGATATAATCGACAGATGTCCCCAACAGTGTCGTCCTTCAAAGCGATCAACGGGGTATTGCACCCAATCACCTCGTAGAACCACATCTGAATTCACAAATAAAAAGATGACGCACAAGGAAAAATGCGAATGCATGAAAGGAAAATGCGAGTGCACAAAAGAAAAATGCGAATGCATGAAAGGTAAATGAGAGTGCATGAAAAGAAATGCGCAAACTAAAGAATACCTCAAGAAGGTACGTGGCACCAGTAAAGGTCTGCCGACAACACCGACTGAATGCATCCAGAGAGGAGTAAAGGGTTGCCAAGGTCAGACTCCCCCAATTATAGAAAGGTATGTTCGAAAACATCCTCAAGTACGGCAGAAACCATAAATGGACGACGTCGCCGCTCGACGCCACCATGAATCCTCCCAATACCAGCAAAATGAATAACCGGGCCATCTGCCTCACTTGCAGCCCATCCTCCACATCAATCACCCTGCTCAGTGGAACATCCTTCAGCAGGGACAGCCGGATAAAATCCCCAGAAACTATCCTCCCTACATCACCAAGTGCCGCACGCACTGCCTCCGGTCTCACCCGTAAAGAGCGATCCACCTCTATCTGCTCTCCATCGCAATCCAACCCCAGCAACTACTGCACATCTATGGGAGTCACAGTTATCTCCCCGAAGCCAAAATGAAAGGTGTGGGTAGTATCCCACCACCTCTCTCCCAAAGCACATAAGACCGCTGTCGAACGAGGCGTCTCATCCAGCACCGATGCCAACCGCCTAAAACCCGCTGATGATACCATCCAACACACCACAGGTGGGAGATGCTCCCAGACATCCTTGAGCCCCGTTGTCCCACGGGCACGCATGTTCTTCAAAGAAATATCAGATTGGCAAAAAGAAAAGTCTCATCAAAAGCTATGAAAGAAAGAAAAATCACCAAAAAGAGAAGAATGCCAAAGGTCGAATTACTTACATAACCGCTGGGACTCACTCTCGAAGAGCGATGACGCGATGGCTCCCGCATCAAGGTCCGCTCATCCGCAACAGGCTCAAATGCATCAAAGGAGTTCTCACTCCCCAAAGCAAGAGGCGCCCTAGCCCTGCACTCCACGTTCGCCCAGTCATCAATGGTCAACCACTCCCGATGGACTGCAGTGCTCATAAAAGCAGCCATTTCTTGAAGATCGGAATGCTAGAATGATTTGTGGAATAATCGCAGAGAGAGAGAAAGCAAAGAAATTGTGAAAAAATAAGGGGATTCACCCCCTTTATATAGGATGCCAAGCACCATGCCGATCGGCACCTCCCCCTACCATAACGATCGGCACTGACCCCTTGCCTTCCTGAGGTAGCCCAAAAGTCTATGCCACTGTCGAATGGCACCCTTCATACTATGCCGACCGGCACCCCCCTTAAATTTCGTACAGAAATTC
This sequence comes from Sambucus nigra, assembly GCA_949130495.1. Lineage (NCBI taxonomy): Eukaryota > Viridiplantae > Streptophyta > Magnoliopsida > Dipsacales > Adoxaceae > Sambucus > Sambucus nigra. Next base: position 521,529,111 of record OX422218.1, read on the forward strand.
CCAGAAAAGACCAAAAAGCCTAAAAAAATCCCCAGAAAATTCCTAAAAATCCCAGGAAGGATTTAAAGCCTTTTCACCAAGAAAACTTCACGTTCCCTCGAGCGAAACCCCTCTTTCCCATCAAAATCCTCAAGAACCAAGTGAAAAATCCTCCCGAAAAAGCTCCGGAAGATCTCTAAGGATCACCTGATCACTTCCCCAGCAGAATTCTCTTACAGCACCCAAAATAGGTTGTTCCCCCCCGTAAGGTCTCCTAATGAAACAAAAGCTTCCCCAGCTATCAGCTCCCCAGCTCAAATCAAAATCACAAAAGCACTTTCCCCAGCAAAATCAAAATCCAATCTCCAACCACTCTTTAGGTCAGAATTGACCTCGGTCTTGGATCGTCACCTGAGTTGGGTCATAATTGACCTCGGTCCTCGATCGTCACCACTCTATAGGTCAAAATTGATGTCAGTCTTGGATCGTCACCTAAGTTGGGTCAGAATTGACCCCGGTCCTCGGTCGTCACCACTCTTTAGGTCAGAATTGACCTCGATATTGGATTATCACATGAGTTGGGTCAAAATTGACCTCGGTCCTCGATCGTCACCACTCTTTAGGTCAAAATTGACCTCGATCTTGGATCGTCACCTGAGTTGGGTCAGAATTGACCCCGATCCTCGATCGTCACCATTCTTTAGGTCAGAATTGACCTCGGTCTTGGATCGTCACCTGAGTTGGGTCAGAATTGATCTCGATCCTCGGTCTTCACCACTCTTAGGTCAGAATTTACCTCGGTCTTAGATCGTCACCTGAGTTGGGTCAGAATTGACCCCGGTCCTCGGTCGTCACCACTCTTTAGGTCAGAATTGACCTCGGTCTTGGATCGTCACCTGAGTTGGGTCAGAATTAACCCCGGTCCTCAGTCGTCACTACTCTTTAGGTCAGAATTGACCTCGGTCTTGGATCGTCACCTGAGTTGGGTCAGAATTGACCTCGATCCTCGGTCGTCACCACTCTTAGGTCAGAATTGACCTCGGTCTTGGATCGTCACCTGAGTTGGGTCAGAATTGACCCCGGTCCTCGATCGTCACCACTCTTAGGTCAGAATTAACCTCGGTTATTAGACCTTTACCCTAAGCCGACAGATTCAGTTTTGACCCACATAATTGATCATCCCCAGCACACTCCTTAGGTCCGCAGAATTGGCCTCGACCCTCTAAATCGGTCATACTCCCTCAAAAGCATTATGTGGTGTCTATTCGACGGTCATCATTTGTTCCAAACTCGCCTGTCGAGGGGCTCTTAGACACCCCATTCTGTTACCCCTAAGTCTCCTTAGGTCCCTAGTACCTCCCTCCATCACTACAAACCTAGGTCATGACCCGAGTATTGACCTAGAAGCCATCGGGCACTCCCCGACTCAGTTTGACCCAAAAGTCAAACTCTTCATCTCAACTGAGACTGAATGAATCTTTTAAGGGCACTGAATACTCTTTCCAACGGATTGCCTCGTGTGCGATTTCGACTTACCATGCGGACGAACGATCCATTTGCGTCCGAAACTTGACCTCGAGGCCATCGAGCTCTCTCGGGCTCTGTTTGACCTATGTTAACTCTTCAGCCCGACTGAGGCTGAATGAATCTTTGAAGGTCACTGAATACCCTTTCCAACGGTTCATCCCGTGCGCAATTCTGACTTACCATGCGGACGAACGATCCGTTCGACTCCGAGAGGTCACCGAACGCTTCCAGGGCCCGATTGACCAAAGTCAACTCCCCAAACCGGGTCAAACTCTTTGGAATGTTGAATTACATCTCCTAACCTTTCCAACGGTCTGCCCTATGCACAATTCGGACTTACCATGCGGACGAACGATCCGTTTGCGTCCGAGCGATTCACCGTCTAATGGATCGACAAATGCTTCCGAGGCACATTTAACCCAAAGTCAGCTCCCGAACCCGGGAGGGGTTTAAGGACTTTCAAAGGTCTCTAACTTATCTTTCCAATGGTATGCCCCGTGAGCGATTCTGACCAACGGTTTGCCCTCGACAGCCAATTTTTTGAAAAAGCCTGAAGCGCACTGCCAAATGACAGGTTCCAGACCCTGCCTATCAGTAGGTGCCGATAGGCAGGAACGGGTCTATGCCGATCAGTAGTGACCTGAGCCTATAAAAGGAGGCCTTCACCTCATTTACAAGAGGAGCCCATATCTGATAAGAATCACTCTCAACGAATCCCAGAAACCTCTCTCGGAGGCAGCGTGATTTCAACTTCCAAATCCCTTTTTTACTTCCACTTTTCATCATCCTTTTCATCAAACTTGGTGAATTATCCACTCTCCATCATCATTCAAGTGCAAGGTCTACTCTCCAACATTCAAGGTCAAGCTCAAGATCTTCAAGAAGGTCCAACTTTCTCCAACTCTCTCTTAAATTCTCAATAACTTGTTTTCTTACTTAGCACTTTTATTATCTCATCTCACACATCCTAATATAATTTTTTATTTAGTATTATTGCACATCTCTTATTTTCATATAAATAAAACCCAAAAAACAAGAAAAAGAGGGTTTGCTCATAAATTCCAAATAGGGATTCTCATACTTTTTCTCACACTTTTCGCACAACTAAAACACTTTTTCTACACACACACACTTACAAATAAGAGATCCCCCATTTGGACTTATGGGATAAATACCACTCCTCATTTTGTATGCGAACTACGTGGACTTTGATGCCTTTACAGGCTACGTAGGCGTCTTGGGGTAAAACCTGAGACTCGAGTTCTCTCTCTCACCTTTTCTTTTACTTCCTACTTTCTCTAAATCTAATCTTCCTATATTCTATATACTTGCCCTTCGTGACGTATTGCTCCATATGCGTTATCGTTCCATTTTAACGATCAACGTAGGGGTAATCGCGTAAATCTTATTTTCTAATATTATTCTTATATCTTCCTACGGATGACTTGCTTTATCTTTTCTATGATACAAGTCGAGGATTCCTACCTCCATTATATATATACACATGCACACATATCACGGGGGGAAATATAAAGGAAAATAGCAAATATCCATGAGAGACCGAAAGGGCGGAATGGGTGCCTAACACCTTCCCATTTCGTAACTAAGCCTCCGAACCCTTCTCGAATCATTTTGGTTTTGCATGCACCAGTATGTCTTTGGATGCCATCCTTCGGGATGGCTTCCCTTTTTTCTTTTGTCTGTTTTGAGTAAAATAGACTGGCGACTCTGAATCTCTCTACATTTTTACACCACATCTCAAATGACGCTGACCGAAGCGCTTTCGAGAGGGATGCGTCCCTTCGCGCGCTCACCCCAGCGCGGCGAGGATCGGGGATGGCCACAGCACTAAAGGACATCATAAGAACATTTTCCAATTTCAAATTTTCCAACCAATCCCAATTTTACCCATTACACCTTATGACCCGAGAAAGTCCTAACTGAGTCCGAATTGCGAAATTAATTATCGCCTGGAGAGCTAAGACACGAAAAGATAATAAGAGAGATTAATTCATGTGAATAAGAGACAATGTTTACCATTTTCCAATAACCGTGTTTCAATGATGAGATATTTTACCCAAATAAATTTCATCTTTCAATTTGTGTGCGTGAACTTGGGTCCATTATATTTTCTCTTTTAAATCACGCATACCGAGAGAAAATAACCATATTCCGAGTGATTCGTTTGTGAGTGTATCCGTGAGCATTTGAATCAAAATGAATTTTCGAAAAGTAACGTCATGATCAATAGGTGGAAATTAATGGTTAAATTCTTGACTTCACACACACACACACACTACAAATTGAGACTTGCGAATATAAATTTATGGTGACTATTTTTAGAAAGATTTAAATTGTAAAGTTTTAAAGTATTCTGATTTTTTTCTTTGAGTCGAAAACGAATTTTGTGGGTATATTCACTGTAAACCCTCATGAGACACAATTCGTTCTACTAGGGTAACCTAGGGGTTCAAAGGCTTGTTGCATACGCTAAATGAAATCGCATGCCCACGAAAAAGGTATTCTATCCCAATAATAGGTTTGTTAAGTGTTGAGCCATGCTTGATTCTTTTACATTGCTCGGGACGATAAAAGTTATAAGTTAAGGGGTTTAACTAGGCATAAATTCTTCCAATTTATCCCCATAATTTAGAGACTTTTATTGCCCTAGATAGTGTAATTTGTATTGATTTATCTCATAGACTTACTACTGACCTTTTCTATGTAGTGCATCGAGTTTCGTATATTTCTTGTACATTGTGCAGGTACTTTACACCATTGAAGAAAAGGGAAAACTCAAACTCAAACTCAAGACAGATGTAAGAGAGGAAAAGTCAAGGGGGTAAATAATAATATTGCATCGGGAATTCAGATGAAGCACCAAAAGAAAAATTGACGACCTTGAGTTCACAAGCATGTAGGAAGATACGACACCCAAATCCAAGACCGGTTGCGAAGTTATAAAGCTTAAAATTTGAGAAAAAAACAAAGAGAAAAAGGAAGAAAAATAGAAATGCAGTAAACCGAACCGATGAAAGCAAGGCCGAACCAGTTCACCACACTCTCAAAATCAAACCGAATTGATGAAAGCAAGGTCGAAATGGTTCGCCCCACTGCCAAATCCAAACTAAATCGATAAAAAAGAAGTAGAACCAGTTCACCCTACTGGTTAACACCGAACCGGTTCGCCCAATAAAGAAGGCTAAAACCGAACCGGTTCACTTGGATGAATTTTGATTTTTTTTTTCTTCAAAACTAGAATTGTTCATGGTTCAAACTCTTAAAATAACATGATGTATTTATTTCTTTGTGATACCAGACATTAAAAAAGTTTTTTAATTAGTTTTGAGAGGGTTTTGATGCCAAGAAGTGTAGGATTCATATCGTTCAAGGATTTGTTCATATTTTTGCATTAATTCAAGGCTTCTATTCATTCCAAGTAATTTCTTCTTTATTGTTTTCAATTGGTTTCATATTTCCTGTAGGTAATTCTTTCTTCTTAGTTAGAATCCTTCCTTCCATGTTTAACTTTACTTTTCACGCAATTATGATTTCATGCATCATAGAATCCTTGGTTAATTGTAGTTTCGTCATGTCTAGCTAGATTTCTATGGGCCGGGATGCATGAACCCAAAACGATGTGGTTTGCATGAATATAAAAGTGATTCTCTGAATTAAATAAATGATTGAATCGTGTTAAGTAGTTTTTGCAACCTTTGTAGGACTTTTAACCTCGTTTATCCTAGGCAACCGGAGTGTTTAAAAGTGCGATGCATGTGTTAGCTATACCAACACCGCTTTATTTATATTCTTGATTATGTATGATGTGGGCTTGTACCCTCATATATGTAATGCTTGAAATTAATAAAGTCTGGTTTTGATAAATTATCTAATTCACGATTACTTTTATATCTGGTAAACATATTAGGGTTCGGTGGATTATAGTCCAGCCTATTTTTCTCATTTATATTTATTCAGTCTCAGTTAGTTTACTTTGCATGCGTAGTTTAGTTCAGTAGTTTAACTTAAATTGCATTTAGTTAGTAAATCAAATTCCAAAAATTCATCAGCTTTTTCTTTCCTTTTTTCGAGTCAGCTTCAGATTAGTCATCTTACCTATCGTCAACATGAGTATTCGTTCCATTTCTCTAAGGATTCGACCCCGTCTTACTAGGTTTATTACTTACGCAACCGGTTTGCACTTTAACCATAATTAACACGCACTAGAGACATATTTTCAGTTGCGTCACTAGTCTTACGGGAGTGGTAGACTTGAAGCCCAAGTATCCCAAATCGAGAGAGATCTTGAATGTTCCTGGGGGGTTAAGGTTTTTTTAGAGGAAACATCTAAGAAGGTAGGAAAGATGCTCCTCGGTCCCGCTTTGGGTAATGTTGAGAGACTAGGATCGATTATGATGGTGCGTCCACTTACCACGTTGCACCCGAGCAGTTTCCCAAGTTTGTGTTAGATCCACATGACCCTCGACCTAACTCACCTAGTCGTCTGATTTCACGTAAGAGAGATCATATTAGATGTTTTGAGAGAGGTGGTCGTAAGCCCATGTATGTTTGTTCCCATTACAAGAAAAGAGGACACCTTAGGGAATTTTGCTTTAAGTTGGGTAGAGTGTCGCACAGTTATCTTCCACGATATTCTACCACACTTTTTTCCGCACGCACTCCTGCACATGTTGCTTTATATGCTCCCTCACACCACATTAGAGATATTGAGAGTTTTCGAGAGCAAGTTGAGTATTTATTCAAGAATTCAAAAAATTTGATGGATGATTTTTTATAGGATGTTATCTCCTTTTAAGAACTCCTCTGGGCCTAATGATTGAGTTTGAGACTTGTTTCTAGCATAGGATGATTTTTATGTTCACATTTTACATGCCTATTGCTAGATTATACCATCATCATACTTATTGTTTTGTTTTGATATATTTTTCAAAAATCCAAAAAGATTTTTGTTTTTTTTGAAAAAGTTTGGAAAAATACAAAAAAAAATTTGGTTTCGTTTTTAAGAAAAAGTGAAAAAGTCAAAGAGATTTTATTTTTGATAAAATTTTTGAAAAATTCAAAAAGAGTTTTGTATTTTTTACACCGTATGTGGATGGAAATTAAAGATGTCCGAGTTACTATTTCATTCCATATCCATGTGGCTATTTTATAGTGTTTTAAGACGTGACATCATTTCATTTTGTGCTTTATAATGTGTGGAGTCATTAAGATGTGATATGATGACTACTTGATACATGTTTGACTCATTATCACCTTTAATGCACACGAGCATGAACGTATTTGAGTATTGAACTTACCTTTTAGGTGTCGGTTGTAGTGTTTTCATCTCAATCCTGCTTTTAAAACGAACCAAATGTGAAAAAACGAGATAATGAAAGTTGTGCATGTAAGAACCACTGCCCGGATTAAAAAATTGAAAATCATATCTCTAGTACATGTGTGATATTTAAAGAAATGGAATCGGGCTACGAAAGATAGGCTGTGTTTGCATGAATAACCACCATTTACAAAAAGAAAAAGACCCTAAAATATTAAAGGCACATAAAAACTGAAGTACCAGGACAATTTTTAGATCATTGATGCTTCACTAAATATGAGCATTAATTTCTTCAAAACGATTTGCGAGAAAAATTATATATGTGAGTTCGAGGGAGTTAAGTCGAAGATTAGTGGGTTTGCACGCCCTGAAAAATTCTCGTAAAATCACTATATAGTTTTGGGCATTATTGGTGTGAAAATCATTCACGACCTTGATTAGTTGAATAGGTTAAGTCGATTTCACATAAGTTCACTATTTTTTTTCACCTAAGATTTACTTTGAGATCTTGCGTTAGTGATGTCTCATTCCGTCGTGCACATATGTTATGTTTTTTATATATTGATTTACCTATAGAATGTGTTCACATCCCTATATTCCATGTCCATGATTCGGTTATTTTTGTGTTACTCCATGGTGTATTCTATTTGTAATTCTTTCACTAGAAAACATTTGAAAATTTAAAAAATAGTTGGTTTGATTGTTGTGACACACTTCGATTTTTTACTTTTTGTTTATTTTCCTTGTCTATTTCGAACAAATGAAAAGGGGGAGAACGAAATATGGGGGAAAATTTATTAATGAGTTTTATCTTATTTCACTATCGATGCGTCATGAGGTATTTCTTTGTCTATTGTGTACATGTACACTTTGATGAGCATATGCAAAGTACACGTAAGGTAAAGCTCCCAAAAAGAAGATAAAGAAAAAATGGGATATTTAAAGATTTTGAAAGTTGAAGATTTCAAAGCTTTGTACATCTTTAGTATCTTTCCAATTGTGGGTTTCTAGGAGGGTATTATATTTATATAGGATTTTATGCTTGGATAATTCGATTTTTTTTATTTTGTACCGGAATAGCCATAGGGGGAGATTTATAAGGGCAACTTTTCTAACATTGCGCCTAGGATCTAGGACTTGTCCATAGAAGCTAGGATACATCAGGTATGGCATATCCCTTTACTTTCATCATGGTACTTCACACTTTCACATTCAAGAAGACGGATCACGTAGTGCATCTCTAACGCGCGCCACTTTATCTTCAACATGCTTCACGATGTTAAATAATATTGTTATAGTTGTCACTTGGGATTTCGTGGATTTTTTTACATCGTATTGGAAGATTTTTAATAAAATTATTTTTTTACAGATCGAGGTAGTTTTTTGAACCTAAAAATATTTTTATTTTTTGCCTACTTCATTCAAACGAGATGTGAATCTCTTTAGAAGGACATTGTGTCTCGTTCAAAGCTCTGATGAAACAAGGTTCAAATGAGGGCTTACTATATTGATTTTTTACAGGTCATAAGAAATGAACCTTGCTTTGTTTGAATGACATGATGAACTCGTTAGAAAGACATGGCAATTTCGTTCAAGAGATCGTACGCCGTCTCGATTTTTGTGTTTCCCTATAAATACCTGCTTTCTGTAGGGTATTTGATAAGACTTTTCATTTACGTAAACTAAAGACCTGCTGCATAAAGTCTTCACTTTTCAAAAAGGAAAAACACTTTTTGATTCGCACATCTACCCTAAATTGTTTTGTGAATCATCTTTGAAACCCAAAACCTCTTTTATATTGAAGTTACGATTGTGAACAAGGAGTATTCACTACTGATCTTGTGGAGAAGGAGTCTCTACTGTTTCACTTGTGATTCTTACAGGTATCATTATTGAAGGAAGACTATGGTCTTTGTGGTACTTATGAGAACCATTGCTGAAGAAGATGAAGGTCACCCGCGGGAGATTCGTCGGGTTGTATTTCACTCATAAGATTGTAAGTTTTGACTTGTAAACTGTATTAGTGAAATATAAGGTTTTGCTTTGAAGGGATTTTTCCTGAAACTTTGTTTTCATTACATGCTTGGTTTAGTTTATGTTTTAAATCACATAATTGCATGTTTTAGGGTTTGAAGGAATTAAAATTTGGTTTTGGATTGTCATCTAATTAACATGTGTAATTAACTAAATTACACGATATGTCGGGTATTGATCCGAAGGTGATGTGCCATAAGCTACATATGATTTCATTGCATACGCCGATAGCCCAAAAGGTGTGACGAACGACATTCGAGAAAGATAAATCAATTGGGGAGTAAGTGGGAAAACTTCAAGAGACGAAATCCATGAAAGACGTTCAATTCCCCAAGTGGATGTGAAATCCCACGGTCATGAAGAAGAGTGGCAGGAAGCGGAGAGTCTATATAAACTTTCTTGACTGAATCGTGCATGTCCAAAAGACGGCTTTGCATAACCAATGATACATCATCTATTCGATGCTACGAATAATCACAAGCGTATGAGTTTCCTCAATGCTTATTTGAGATGCCACTAGATTTCTATGTTCTCTCCATACCAGGAGGAGATATCATTCTTCACCACCCTGGGGATTTATTATTATAGGGTGGTGCTATTTGGATTGGAGAATGAAGGGGAGACCTACTAATGACTTGTGAAGAGGATGTTTGAGGACCAGTTGGGGGCACAATGGATGTATACATCGACGATATGGCCGTAAAAAGTAGAAAAAGGAAAATCACCTTACCTACATGCCTAGAACCTTAGAAGTACTCTAGTATTACAGGCTGACAATGAACACTGTAAAATGCTCCTTTAGATTTCAGCCAGGGAAATTCCTTGGATACTTGGTAACTCAAAGAGGTATAAAGGAAGGTCTGACCAAACTGAAGCCATTAGACGAGTGAGGCCACCCAAGACTATCCGTAAAGTATAGAAGTTAACCGACATGATAGCCGCTCTCAACCATTTTATCTCCCAATCATCAGAGAAAAGCCAACCTTTCTTCCAAGTGCTTAGAAAGGAAAGGAAAAAAAAACATGGAATAATGAGTCTACCAGGGCATTTGAGGAAATAAAAAAATATCTCACTCAGCCCCCACTGCTGACCATCCCCGATGGCAAAGGACCTCTATACTTGTATTTGGAAGTTTTTGCTAGTGTTATCATCCAACCTTTGGTCTGCGAGAATGATGGGGGAAAGTCCCAGTTTAATACGTGAGTAAGACAAAACTTGATGCTGAAAAAATGATATATCCCGTTAGAAAATCTCACACATGCACTGACTGTGTCCTCTACGAAGTTGAAGCAATATTTTGAGGTGCGCATTATTATCATCTTAACTTCCTACGCCCTAAAAGTCATACTCAGGATGGCTGACCTAACAGAATAAATGTCCAAATGGTTGGTGAAACTAGGATGTTTTGACATATAATTACATCCGATAAGATCAATAAAAGGGCAGGTCACAACAAACTTCATCATCGAGTTTTTTCAATGGTCAGGAGCCACTAGAGACTAGAAACGAGGGGCTGGATCTCACTCACAACCTATTGAATATAAATCGGTATTGTAAATCGATGGAGAATAAAATTCCAAGGGGATAGGAGTTGGAATAGTGTTGATATCCAGGGAGAAAACTGTGTCGAAATAGGAAATTTGCTTGGGATTTGAAGATTGCAACAATGAAGTTGAGTATGGAGCTCTACATGATGGATTATGAAAAGCACTTGCTTTGAGGGCTCCCCACCTTAATTTATTCTGTGACTCAATGCTAGTCAGGGGAATATAATGCTAGAGACGAGCACATGAAAGCATCCGTTGAAAAAGCCCAAAAGTTGATTGCCTAGTTTGTACATGTGCAAGTGAAGAAGATCCCAGGAGGGAACAACAGTCTTGCTGACTCACTAGCCACACTCGTTGTAGTAGTAGAAGTATATTTGAACGAATAATTAAAGTAGAATACCTTGACCATCCCAACATTAACATAAGGAAAATTAATGACCAGTTTATAATCATCACTACAATGCCCTGCTGGATGGATCCGATCATGCGTTACTTGATGAATGATGTTCTACTAGCTGATAGAAAAGAGGCACATAAAATACGAGTGAAGTCTGCCTGATTCAACTTGGGTGAGGATAAAAATCTTTATTGACATTATTTTTTAGGACCTTATATCTAATATGTGCATCCCAATGACGTTGAGTAGATCCTCTACGAGCTTCATAAGGGGATTTGTGGCGGTTACGCAGGGGGAAGGTTGCTCCCATTCAGGGAAATAAAAAAAAGGATATTGGTGGTCATACTTGCATAAAGATGTAGTTTACTACATCAAGAAGTGTAAAAAATGCCAGCTTTTCTCACCACTGGTACACCAATCGGCTAGTGATCTCAAGTCTCTTATGAATTCGTGGTTATTCGCCCAGTGGGGACTTGACATCGTTAGCCCGTTGCTCCTCGCATCTGGCATTAGGAAATGCCTGTTGGTTGACATTGACTAATACTCTAAATAGATTGAAGGGTAACCATTGGCAAATATCAGGATTGTAAATAGCAACAGGTTCATATGGAGGAACGTTATAACTTATTTTGGCATTCCTCGAATCATCATTACTGATAACGCAACCCAATTTGAGAGAAGTTTCTTCCAAGAATTCTGTAATGAGCATGGTATTTGACATTATACCCCCAAGGCAATGGGCAAGTAAAGGCTTAAAATAAGGCAGTCCTTGATGAGATAAATAAGTGTCTAGAAGAAGCGAAAGGTGCCCGAGTTGACCAACTCCCTTACATTTTCTAGGCATTCTGTATGACACCTGGGCGATTAATGGGAGAATCACCTTTCTCCTTAACTTATGGAATCAAGGTAGTTATCCCTCTAGAGATAGGTTTAACGACCTTTAAATCCACTTTAGTCGACTAAGACCTCAACAATGAAGCGATTAGAGCTGATTTGGACCTACCTGAAAAAAGCAAGGAACTAGCTCTTATAAATCTTGCCTCATACTAGCAGTAGTTTTCTACGCATTACAACAAGGGGTTCAGGGAGCGAGAATTCAAGGTCGGCGAATATATTCTTTGAACGATTGTGGATAGTGCAAAAAACCCTTCAAAAGGGAAACTTAGTCCCAACTAGGAAGTCCCTTCAAGGTTATTCACAATGACTTGATGGGTGCCTACCACCTGGAGAAAATGGAAGACATGGAAAATCCCAGAGCATAAAACCCAACCAACCTAAAAAATTTCTATTGTTAATATTTTAGTCCTTTACATTTTATGACTTTTCAGTATTGCTTAATTCCAGCATTTAAAGCTCTTCATTCAATTTAATGTTTCTTTAAGAAGTTATTTACAACTTCTCATACTTAATAAAGAGGAACAGCTGTTTGAATGACTTACTCTTAATATAAAATTCTCATTTATGACTTTAAAAAATATTTTCTCTTTAGAAGCTCTACTTTAAAGATCAATTAATCGGGCCAGGTTAGACAAAAACAACAAAACACGTACAATGGCCTACTTTTGTGAAAAGGTATACTAGGAAACCTTACGCACCTCAAAAAATTGGGTCATCGAGAAAAAAACCCTCACCGGGGGACGACCGCACAAACAGGTACATTTTTGCTTTTTTTAATATCTAGGCTTAAGTTTAGATGTGACGACATCACGTAAAAAGTTAGACCAAAAGTCCACCTATCACTAAGGAAGGCAAAAATGTATAATATTTCCATTAATACTTATAAAGTTATTACAAGGGAATCATAAAAATAAATAATTTTACAACAGATTAACCACGTGACTGGAGTTGCTTGTCTGCCGAACTCCCAGCTCCAGTTGGGGGAATGCATATGTGAAAACGATCGTCCTCAGGTTCCTGAGTCTTAACTAGACACTAAACTCACCCTATCTATCAAATGATAAGGTTGATGGATTTCTTCATCCCCATGATGCCCATAGTCGCCAAGGTATTTTCTAAATCGAACTCACTAGAATGGCATCACATAAGATCCATGTAGCATTGGCCTTAAATGGAGGTGTATGATGCTCCAAGAAACCTGGGTTATACTAGAACCACATCTCGGAATCCTTATAAACCTTCGCCACTATGAGGGCGTTAAGACAACCATATATCATAACCAACGCCGATGGCATCATTCAACATTACATCCATATGAGTGAAAGCCTCATCATAACCATTCATACAAACTTGGCGAGGTTGTTTGTGGAACTAGTATGTAAGGCGAACAAGTTGCTCATTTAATCTCTTAATGGTTGACAACTGGTTTTTGATCATCGCTACTTGGTTGATCAAGGTATTCTTAGTCCTTTCTTCCTCATCGAACTGAAGGTTTACCTTATGTTACTAGGAGGAGGTCTAACCCGTGGTCTTTTTAATATTCTCCATCTCTTCCTCAAACGATCATTCACCATCTCTAAAAAGGAATCATCCCATCCATATTTGGTTAATTTGTACTTTATAAGTCCTTTCAACTTTTCCTTTAAGTAATTGTTCTCCCTCTCAAGCATTGTGGTGACCTCCCTAGCACCGACTAGATCAACACGAATGACGAACTCATTATTCGAATAAATAGAGGTCAGAGCCAGTAGTTTATAATAACCACTAATTTTTTTTTATAAATCGGCCTGTTTCCTTTTATGATTGAATTGAAGATTCGTTAAAGATTATTTATGATCCCTTTAAGAAGTAAAAAATATTTCATGATAAGCAACGTTATCAGATCCTTCATGGTGAAAAAGATAGCATACGTTTAAGTATGCCTCTTTGGCCTGAGAAGACATATCAAGGTCGAGCATCTCCTCAAGTTCATCCTCGTTGGCCTCATCTTGACCGACAACAAATAACCTGCTTTGCCTCTCCTAAAACTTGATTTGAACAGTGACCAACGCTTTCAACCTTATATTAAACTGCATAAAAATGTGACAGAACATATGAATTTGCTAAAGGGAAAACTTGCAAGAAATTTGCATAAAAATTAATGGAATGGCGTTGAATGGAATAGAAATTTCATTTCATTAATACAAATTTACAATGGGGCATTCCCCTTGCATTGACGAAAAAAAAATAACTAATAAAAAATGACGAGCACCACTAACATGACTAAAATTTCTTAATTCCCCACCTTCTCCTTAGAGAAAATAGAAGGACCCTCAACTGTCTCAGCAATATATAAAACTTGATCAGAGGCCTAGCCTTCAGTGTCGACTTCGTCTTCATCATTAACCTCGTCCTTAATTTGAGGAAAACCAAAGAGGTATTGGTTGAGGATGTCATACCCTTTAGCAGTGCCGACCTTAATAAGGGATTCGTCCCAGTTATTTTTAAGGAAAACCTTCTTCAAATACTTAATCTTCACAATGGCATCGGCATAGGCCTCTTCCAATCTTGGGTGAAGGCGTCCTAGTTAGCCTTGGATACGAAAGCCAAGGCCTCCTCAGCTTTAGTTTTTGCCCCAGCCGCTTGCGTATTATCAAGATCTATCATAATTTTGGCATCATTAACGTCCTTTTTAGACTTCTCAGTGACGTCTATAGCTGTAGCCGATGTGTCTATATTATTTTATAGGGCAACCATCTCCTCTTCCAGCTTATGGATCCTGCCATCCAGCCTCTTCTTCTCACCCACTTGGGCTTCATTGGCATGGCGAGCTGCCTTAAGGGACTTTCACAGCACACTGAAAGTAACCTCAACATCAGTAGATGAATCCCTCATCCCTTCATTACTCTTTTAAAGTTGATCATAATCAATCGAGAGTTGCAAGATGAAGAAATAAAGAAGACGTTAGAAAAATAGACGAAAAGATTATGCATGGAAAATTACAAGGCGACCAACTTATAAGGGAAAGACTGTGATTTACGCGCTCCAGCAACCTTGTGTTAAGAAGGGAAAATGCAGCCGATCTGTCATCAGGAAGGACCTCGAACTTGATCAGGTTCCTAGCAAAGTCTGGGCAGGCAACCATAGACTAGGAAATAACTTTTCCCTTGTCAAAAGTTTTTTAACCCATAAGCTTCATCTAGGGAGGTGGGTATCTCCTCACCTTCTTGGAGAGGGTCTTATTCTCCCTTCTATAAGAGTCATCCATGTCAAGAAGATTAGTGGAACCCCATATTTTAGGCTTCTTACTCGTCAAGTGAGTGGGAGGAGGTGATCTCGCTCCAGCATGTGTTGCAATGAGATTTATGATCTTACGCTTTGCCATGTTACTCGAAGAAGCATTGGAACGAACAAAAGAGACGTCAAATAGTTTAAAGGAAGACGAAGTGCTCTCATCCATAAAGTGTCTCCTTCTAAGTATTCTAGAGAAGATGAATCTAAACTAAACGTTGAGGCATCAGGATTGTCTAACGAAATTGGGATGATTGGCCTATTTTCAATAGGTCTTGCAATAAAAGAAGTTGTAGTGCTATTGTAGCTGAACAGAAATGTGGTCGGCCTTGGATGTTCGCCAATACCCACTCGCAAATAAAAGCTATGAAGTGACATAAATTTCCTCAACGCGTAAAAAGTGCTAGGTTTTAACCTAAATACTTCGAATGTGAAAACAAATGCTGCCATTGGACTTATGATATCAGACGGGCCAAATGGTAGTAATAATCGGTGCAATTTTCACCACTCACAAAAATGTTTTGAAAAGATCAAAATGCAAATTTGAACCTAGAAGCTCCGTATGAGAAAGCAATTGCTGCCATTAGAATCGTGGCATTGTACGACATCGAATGGCAACCATAATTGATTAAATTTCCACCAAGAAGTTATAGAAATGCCCCTGACGAGTAAAAAGGTGTTAAATTTTAACCTAAAAGCTCCGGATGAGAAAAAGAACACTATCAATGAACTCACGGCATCGAATCGGGTTGAATGGAAATAATAATGGTCCAATTTTTGTCGCACAAAAATAAGTTGCAAAATGATTAAAATGCCACCGAAACGTAAAAATGCTAAATTTTAACCAAGAAGATCTGGATGAGAAAAAGAAAGTTGCTATTGGACTCGTGGTGGTGAATCAGGTCAAATGGAAGTAATAATTTGTGTAATTTCCATCACACACAAAAAGCTGCGAAATGATAAAAATCCCCCTTGCTCGTAAAAAAAACTTATAAATGTTAACCTAGATGCTCTAGATGAGAAAACTAATGCCGCCACTAAACTTGTGGCATCGAATTGGATTGAATGGAAGTAAAAATTAGTGGAATTTTCACAGAACACAAAAAGTGCGAAATGACCGAAATGACCAAATGCGTCAAAAGTGCTACATTTTAACTTAAAATCTTCGGGGTGAAAAAATGAATGTTGCCATTGGACTCGTGGCATCAAACCGGGTTGAATGGCAGTAATAGTTGATAAAATTTCCATAGTGCACAAAAAAGTTACGAAATGATCGAAATGCCCCCGACGCGAAAAAAGTGCTAGATTTTAACCTAGATACTCCGGATGAGAAAATATATGCTGCTGCTGGACTCGTGACGTTAAACTCGATCAAATGATAGTTATAATCAGTGCAATTTTCACCGCACCCAAAAAAGTTGCAAAGTGATAGAAACACGTAAAAAGTGCTAAATTTTAACCTATATGCTCCGGATGAAAAAATGAACATTGCCTCTTTACTCATGGTGGTGAACCAGGACGAATAGAAGTAATAATTAATACAATTACCACAAAACTCACAAAAGTTGCAAAATGACAGAAATGCCCTTGACGCATAAAATATGTTAGCTTTTACCTAGAAAGATGTGCTGGATGAGAAAACAGACCCTGCCATAGGACTCGTGGTATCAAATAGGGTCGAATGGCAGTAATAATCGTTGTAATTTTCACCGTGCAGAAAAATGTTGCGAAATGATCGAAATGCAAATTTTAAGCTGGAAGCTCCGGATGAGGAAGCAAGCGCTGCCATTAGACTCATGGCGTCGAACCAGGTCAAATGGAAGAAATAATCAATAAAATTTCCACCGCACATAAAATAATTATGAAATTACCGAAATGCCCTCAACATGTAAAAAGGTGCTAAATTCTAACCTAAAAGCTTCGGAAGAGAAAATGAACAATGGCACTGAACTTGCGGCGTCAAATAGGGTCTAATGGCAGTAATAATCAGTGAAATTTCCATTGTGCACAAAAAAAGTTACGAAATGACCCAAATGCCATCGACGCGTAAAAAGCGTTCAATTTTAAACTAGAAGCTTAGCATAAGAACGCTGCAACTGGACTCATGGCGTGGAACAGGATCGAATGATGTAATAATCGGTGCAATTTACATCGCATAAAAAAGTGTTGCGAAATAATCAAAATGCCTCCGACGCGTAAGAGTGCTAAATTTTAACCTAAATGTTCCAGATGAGAAAATGGATAAAGCCAGTGGGCTTGTGGCGTCGAATAGTACCGAATTGCACTAATAATTAGTGCAAATTTTTCCACGCACAAAAAGTTTAGTAATTACCAAAAATGCCCTGACATGTAAAAAGTGCTAAATTTTAATCTAAAGCTCCGGATGAGAAAATGGACGCTGTAACTAGACTCGTGGTGTCAAACCTGATTGAATAGAAGTAATAATCGATGGAATTATATCCCGTACAAACAGATTCAAAATTATCGAAATGCTCCCTACACGCAAAAAGTGCAAAATTTTGACCTAGAAGCTTCGAATGAGAAAAAGGGCGCTTTTACTAGACTTGTGGCATCGAATGGACACTTGGATTGTGGTAATGATGTGATAAAGTCCATCGTAATAACTTCCATTCTGCTACTGGTAGTGGTTGTAACAACCCTTTTGGCTTCTTATGCTATGCCTTCACCTCTTGGCATGTGTAGCACTTTGACATATATAATGCCACATCTCTCTTCATACTAGACCACCCGAAATCTCTATAAAGGCCCTTATACATCTTAGTGGCACCGAGATGTATGCCGAAGAGTGAGTGATGGGCCTTCACCATCACCTCATCCTGAATTTCATCAATGATTGAAATAATCAACCTTCCTTTACGTCGTACATCCCCATCATTATCCACAGTGAGAGTGTTCAACACCTTACTTCTCTGAATGCTATCACAGTAATTTGTAAACTCGGGATCAAAAGACTGAGCTTCTAATAGCTTCTACTGTATGAGCGGTCTAGCTACCACTCCCCAAAGGTACATCACGTGAAAATAAACCTCGATAATTTGCCAAACATCTTCGCTCTTTAACATTTCATCACTGCTAGCGTCAGCCCAGACTATCGACTAAGAGAAACTGCCACCAAATTACCTTGATGGTATGATACTCTAAAGAAAAATTACAGTCTTCTATTAATTCAATCCATCTCCTCCGACGAAGATTTAGATATTGTTGACTAAAAATGTATCGCAGGCTCTTATGATCTATATACACCTCAAATCGTTCATTGTACAGGTAGTACTCCCGATCTTTAGTGCAAACACCATTGCGACTAACTCCAAGTCATGGGTAGGGTAGTTTCTCTCATGAACCTTTAACTGGCGTGATGCATAAGCGACCACCTTACCATTCTGCATTAGTACCGAGCCAAGCCCTGATTTGAAAGCATCACAATACATGGTATAACCCTTACCTCACCCTGGGAGGAAAAGAACGTGCACCGAAGTCAATTTAACCTACAACTCCTAAAAGGTAAACTCGCAATCCTCTGACTACTCAAGCTAACATCCTTTCACATTAACAGAGTGAGAGGCAATGTAACCCTCAGGAAATGTTTCATAAGTCTCCTATAGTGACCGGCCAAGTCAAAAAAATTGCGAACCTTCGTAACTGTCTTTGGCCTATCCTAACTACGAATCTCCTCGACTTTGGATGGATTAATGGAAATGGCATCATTAAAAACTACATGGCCAAGGAATTTGACCTCGTTCATCCAAAACTCACACTTGATAAATTTGGTGAACAACTGGTTCTCCCTGAGCACTTACAGTGTCGTGCATAGGTTCTTCTCATGGTCAACATCTGAAGTCGAGTAGACCAAAATATCAGCCATAAAGACCAACACAAACCGATCTAAGTACGAATGATAGATATGGCCCATAAAGTCCATGAATGCTACTGGGGCATACGTCAAATAGAAGGGCATCATCAAGAACTTATAATGCCCATACCGAATCTGGAACACTGTCTTTGGAATGACTTCCTCTCTAACACGCAACTGATGGTACCTTGATCAAAGGTCAATCTTTGAAAACATTCTTGACTCGCGCAAGTGGTCAAATAAATCATCAATACAAGGCATTCGGTACTTATTCTTAATAGTCACCCTATTCAACCGCCTATAATCAATACAAAGCCTTAGAGAGTTGTCCTTCTTCTTAGCAAAGAGGATTGGAGCTCCCTAAGGGGATACATTGGGGCGCAAGAAACCTTTATTGGTCAGTTCTTATAACTGAACCCTCAACTCCTACAATTATGTTGTATCTATCCTATGAGGTGGTACGGAAATAGGTGAGATGCCTTGATGCATATTTATAGCAACATCTACCTCCTAATATGGGGGTAAACTCAAAAGATCATCGGGAAATATATCTAGAAACTCCCTCACCACTGGATAATCAAACAACATCCGATTAGGATCCTTCTGAGCCACCAAGATGATCAACTAACTGAAGTACCACTTCTTCCTTCGCATGGTAGAAAATTTATAGGGACAACCCACATTCTTCTTGTTATTGAAACGATGGTGAGATTCTTCAAGGAGAGACACCGAGACATTATGCCAATAACATTGGATGAAAGCGTCAAAATACAATATCCAATCCATACTAAGGAATATTTTGAACCCATCCATATCCATGATAATCAAGTCATACTCCTGAACATAATCTCCAACCATAACCATGAACTACAACATACCCTAGTTAGAACCATACCACCGTTGGCCAAAATTCCTATAAAGATAGGAGGGTAAAATTGATCTATCTCGAGTCCCAAAATGAATGCTAAAGAACTCGAGATAAAAAATAATGCCTTTACCCATGTGCTGAACAATAGAATCATACCTTACATAACCGATGAATCACTGGAAGAAGCTGTAATTTAGGACATATTATAAGTGCGTCTGGGGTTGAACCTGCAACTTTGACCACTGGGCACCTGGCCCTACCCATGGATGCTCTGGCCTTGATTGAGGTATGAACCATCCACGCTATGCCTTGCGGGCTGATGATGATCGGATAAAAACTGTTGTGGTTGGGTGGGTCTCGTGTAATTGGAACTCTTGCCTGGTACATAATTGATAGTTTATTAACTGCTTTGCTGATTCCCAGAAGTTCTTTGTGGGCAATCCCTTTTGAAATGTCCAGGGAACCCATACACAAATGACATCCTTTTAGTAAGGGCTATTAATTTCTAATCATAGTGTCCTTAAGCTTCACAAAGAAGCCTTGAGCACCGCTCCTAAACTTTTTACGGCCATTGCAATGGGATTCGCTGGTATCTCTATTTTTCTCATGGATGGCCTTTCCATCCTCTACTTCGAGCTCATGCCTAATGGATTTGTTAACCATACCCCTAAATTTTGGCAGATCGAAACTAGATATGATCAGTCGGATACTAAGGTTAAGGCCTTTGATAAACAACCTTGTCTTTTCAGCCTTATCCCTCTGCACTGCATCCACATACTTGGACAGACTCTCAAACATGACCTAGTACTCATTGACTGACATATTTACCTGAATTAACTGAAGTAACTCATCCTTATTGGCATCTTTCAATGCTTGAGGGAAGTACCGGTCCATAAATGTAACCCTGAAGCCTTTTCAGTATATGACTTCCATCACACTGGCTGAGTATGTGCTCCACCAGCGCTGAGCTTGCTCGATGAGAATAAAGGTCGCTATCTTAACCTTATGCCCACCTAGAATATTAAAAATGCCTATGACTCTGGTGACCTCATCTAGACACTCCTCTACAGCATCGGGGATAGCTTCCCCATTAAAGGTCGGTGGGTCCAGCCTCCTGAACTCTTTTAAGATAGAGGTTGAAGTGGTACTTTCAACCGTCCTATAATGGTTGGCTCTCTGCTATTGGGGGAGGGAGTTGTAAAGATGATGCATAGCCTGTTCCATGTTCCTGAGTTCGCTGTTCCTAGAACCGCAATCACCACCATGACATATAGTCATCTACACAAGAAAGGAGAGTTCAATACAACACGATAATGAAAAAGAAAGCAAAAACTAAAATTGTAATGGAACGTATACATAACCATACTAAGAAATTGTAAAACACTCTATCACGCACATGGATCCTAATGCTCTACCATTTGTAATCCCCTGGCCTGGATTTGGGCTACCGTTAGGTTAACTCGCACCCGAGTCAAGGTGTTAAAGGGGGAAGGGAAAGTCCAATTTTATTATTCATGGAAAGACTTTAATTTGCATCATTTTATAAGGAATATGTAACAACATAACCGATTTTAATTTGAGAAATAGGTTGCATCTTTAAGTAATTAAGTTAATTGGCAAAACTTATTTTGAAAAATTTCATTGAGTCCAACAATGTTAATAAAAAGAAAATAAACCATACAACCATGTATTTTTTTTTATAATAAATGGCCCACGACCGAAATAAAATTTATTCAAAGTGCCATAAATTTAAATATTCCCAAACACAATTTTAAAAATATCATGGTAGAGTTCTATCGATGATTCATGCCCTCGGGAGCCTTACCAACATCCTTGCCTGCGTCCCTAACACAGGTACTCAGGGATGGGGTTTTTAACATTAAAATTAGGGTTGAGAAAAACGCTCAGCAAGGTGAGAGATACTAAGCAATACAATTTTATATAAAAATACTATACATATAGCATTTATACGAGGGATTTTGAAAATGTTATCACTTTGTGAGCATAAATGCAACTACCATGCAATGCAACCCGAGCTCTGTGCCCATACCCACACTTAACCAATTTACACGAACTTTCCACGTAATTAGATACCATTTAATCATATTTATTCACAAGTCTCCATTTTTACTATTTTCTTTAGTTTGTCTTTTTTACATTTCTAAGTACAACCTTATTCATTTTACATTCCTATTATTCCGTTATCAACATTATCCTTCTCTCGAATTTTACCAAATAATCACGTACTTTAACAGGCTCCGAACCGCTAGCTTCGCGACCATATGCTCTGGTCAGTGATTTTGGGTCTTTCAATCCAGGGCTCCAGTCCCTTCTTAACTCTTTCCCGATTGCATCCGAGTCCATATTAATGTGTTTTAACATTTTATTAAAATTTTCACATTATTGCACTAATTTTGTCATTCTTACGGTTCATAGTCACATTTCGCATTGTTTTTGTGCCACTTTATAAATTTAATTCGTTTTTTATAAAAATGACCGATAAGGTCAAATCCGGAAGTCCAACCACTAGGAACCTCTATTTTATAAAAACTACCATTTTTCCATTCATTTTTACCAACACTTTGGAGAAAACTTATTTATATCATTATAACATCATAAATTGTCATTTTATGTTCAAAAAGACATACTTCATCATTTTTCTTCAAGAGATTCCCATTTTTAACATACTTCTTAACAATAAATACAATAAATATTAAGAAAGCCATTTTTTACCAAGATGTCCATTTAACCCATATGATCATATGTTGATTTAAATATCATTTTTCCTCACTTTGAAACTCAATTTAATCTTCATTTATCATGTTTAAATATCCTCTACTAACATACTACAAGGTTTTACTTAAGTGTGGATGGATTTCAACCTAGAAATCCCATAAATATGAACCTAAACATGATATTAACATGAAATCAAATTTTATATGCATATTTACCATATCTCAAGAATTAATATGATTCTTCTTCTTTAAAACTCATTTCAAGTTAGTTTTCTTTAAAACTTGCAATTTAGTAAACATACTAGAAAATAATTTTGGCAAGACTATCTACATTATAGGATGAAAACTAATATATAGCTTAGGTTTAAACTTGAAAACAATGGAGAGGAAAGGAGAACTAAGGAGGATGGCCCTAAGGCTCCTAAAATTCCAAGAAACGTACCAAGAATCTCCTAGCAACTCCAAAGCACCAAGAATGCTCCAACTCTTCTTGAAAGCTCCAACAAAAAATCTTCAACCCAACTTGTTTCTTGGGTAGGGCTATGAATGGGTTTTATAAGCTTGGAAATAGGATAAATATTGCTAAAAATTAAGGTATATGGCTTGGGGTTGGTGGAAGTGGGTTGGAAATGCAGGGAGAAGCTTGAAAGTGTGGAAAGAGAGTAAGAATCTGATGGAACAAAGAGAAACAAATTCTTTCCACCCCATGACCTCTATATAAACCCTTAAATCCTTTACCCTTTGGTCCACCAAAGCAATAAACCGTGCTTGATCTGCTTAATTGGGACCTTGGCAACTCAACTCATCTAGGGGTCCACATGGTGACAACACAAAATTCTAGAGATTTTTTTGAATTTCCGTAGACTCGTTCAAACGAAGTCAGGTATCATTCGAACGACATCTAATCTCATTTGAATAGGGGTACTAACTAGAATCTAACGAGGCATGAAATTTGAATCGGCATTTCTCATACGAAGGTTATTTGAAGATTCGTTCGAACGACCTTGGTGTTATACCCCTTATTTTTGAGAAATTGTTTTTATATTAAATTGTCATGCGATTAATTATATAAAATAAAAGAAGTTGGAATAAATATTATTTTAAGTGATTTTAGTGATAATATTTACTGAATTTTGCATATTTACTGTTAAGTGAATGTAAATAGCACCATATTATGCTTTGTTGCGTCGTTGTGCTTTAAACGACGAGTATGGCTTAAAATTCAAATTGAATCATTATTGATAAATAAAAGTGATGTCGGAACATGAATTAGTTCATGTTATTCCGGATGCCGATTCAGAGGGTGCGGTTAGTTCGAAAATGGTTGTGATAGTCAAAATAAATGTCATGTTGTATTTTTGGGTTCTGGGCACTTTTGACCGGTTATGACTTAATTATGTAGTTACGAGTCATTTTAATGTGTAGTAATTTTTAAAGATGGAATTTAGTGTTAATGGTCATTTAAGTCTTCCAACAACATTTCATCCTCATTTATATGTCTTAAACCTAGAGAGAAAGAGAGAGAAATAGAAATTGAGAGAAAAGAAGAAAAAGGAAGATAATTGAAGATTTGGGCTTTGGATTTGTCCTACCGGAAGAAAATACGAGATTATAACTCTATGGAAAGTTTCTAACTTACAAATTTATGATTTAATGTGGATAAATTGTAGTGATAGTTGTGTATTTGGAAGGATTGAACAATTATGGGTTGTAACAACCCGCGTAATTTTGGGCTATTTTAATTAATTTTTGGAAAATGGAGGAAAATAAAGTTTTTGATAAAATTATTTTTATTGCTCAAATATGTTGGTTATTATTTTTAAAGGCGAGAATTTCAAACGGTTTCGAAATCGGAGTTATAACGGATTTTAAAATGATTTTTAAATGTTTTTAACTCTTGGAGTTGTTTTGACTTCCAACTTTTCATTTCTTTGCCTTATTTAAAGGAGTCTTTTGGCTTCCAACTCTTCATTTCTTTGCATTATAAAAGAAAGTTGTGGGCAACCCTTTTAACATACTTTTGGCACAAATTTTGGCAGCAAATATATTTTATATTCCTCTTCTTTTTATATACACATTGGCCCTTGAGATTTGTGAGTTCCAACCTTAGATTAGAGGTGTTCTTGGGGATATTTTGTTGGAGGTTCTTGGAGGAGCTTTTGTAGATCTTTTGTGTTGATCTTGAGGATGTGACCGTTGGTTTCTCATCATGGTTTGAGGTATGGAGTTTTACACAATATGCTCCTTAAATCTCGCGAGTGTCATTCTCTTTGAATTCTTGTTTAATTGAACTCATATTTGAATTGATAAATTCATTGAAATCTGGAAAATAATTGTTGAAATTATTTTGATTCATGTGGTATCATTATATTGTTGATGAGCACGTTATCATGAGATTTTAATATGGCACGGATGTTGAGTACCTGCCAAAATTCCTATTCCCGGCTATGGCTTGATAAAGCATATGCGAATGGGGTGAGGCCTGGTGACCCATTGATGTGTTGTTGAAAACTTATATTGATAAATGCTTTGAGATTTGCATTTGATTTGAATATTCGTACTCGTATTTCTAAGCCTTGTTGCTAATTTAATTCCGTTGAGCATATTTCCTGTCGTATTGTGTACTTCCCCATATTTTCTTTTAGTGGCAAGTTAGGGCGGATTTTGGGGCGCTATGGAGATTGATTTTAGCGAGGATTGTTTGGAAAAGATTTGTATTATTTTGATGTATAGAGCTTTAGAGATTTGTACTTTTATTCGAGTTAGATAGTTGTAAATTTTAATTCGAGAGACTTGTTGTAATTGAAGAGATTGATATTAGTGGATTTATATTATTGTGGTTTTATTTAGATGCTCTATACCTTGTCACTTGTGGATTTGGATTTATTTTATTGATAATAGCACTCCGTTCGCTCTCCCCGGGCAGGCGGGGTGTTACATGGGTTTTGATGAAATTTTGGTGTTTAAACCCTTAAACATTATTTTAGATAGAATTTGTATTGATTATTTTAATTTGTGGTTATGTAGGATTGTTTTGGTGGGATTAGTGATGGATGGTGTTGGCATAATGGAAGAGAAATGAGTTTGGGGAAATTAGGGTTCCTAAAACCCATAGCCGAAATTGGGCATTCTGTCCCAGGCGAATCGATTCGCTAATATGGTAGGCTACATGTCTGTAATTGGTGAATCAATTCGGACTGACTGAATCGATTCGAAAAAAATGCAGAAACTTTGGTCCTCTTGACTGAATCGATTCGGCTAGGCCGAATCGATTCGCTTTCAAGACCGAATCGATTCGGACAGGTCGAATCGATTCGAAAATCCTACTATTTTAGAATATTTTTCTAACTTAGTTTTTAGCCATTTTCTTCTAGATATAAGGCCTAGGAACCTTCGATTATGAAGTAATATAGAGTACTAGAGCCTAGTATTAGGAATATGGATACCCCAGATTAGGAGGGGGGTAATCGGGCTCATTTCGGGGGCTATATAATGGATGTTAAGGTAATTTCTTTAATTAGTAAACTAGCCTAGAACGAGGGGAAAGTAGGTTTACCTAGTTTTGGACTTTTAGAGAGTTGGATGAGGTATTATTATACATGATGGCTTAGGGTTGTCTTTAAATTCATGGAGACAAATATGGAAACAAATTAAACGTTATGGTTTATAAATTATGACTTGAAACGCTTATGGCTGCGGATAAAATGTAAAATACATATTAGTTTGGCATATCTTATGAACACTGATTTGCATATACGTACCTCTCTAAATGCTATCATAAGGGAAGTTACACGAATGAGGTGAAGTCCCCTGGCTAGTGAATACAGGGTGAATATAGTCCTCGACCATAGGACCGGTTGTTATATTGTGATGTTATTTTATTCGAAGTGAGGTAATTCCGGGTATGGTTATGGCTCACTGTTGAAGGTATATAGCCTCTTCCCATGCAACATGATTTAGGATGCCTAGGTTGCCTTGGTGATAGGCCCTGGAAGATGATAGCTATTTAGGGGCGCATCAATTGGGGTGACTCCCGGAAGGATGGTCTTAAAATCGTTATATATTGTGATTATAACTATTCTCATGAATATTAAATCAATTGTTCTAATAAGTTTCGAATGAGAAAGTGAACTTGTAAAGTCCTATTATGCAAAACTGAATTGTAAGCATATTAAATTGAAATTTAGTTATTTATCTTGCATTGTTGCATAGTTTTCATTATAATTGACTTTTCGCTAGGTTGTACATTTAGATGAGAGGTGAGGGTTATTGTATTGTCTCAAAAGTGCGTACAATCTAGGCTCAAGTGCAAGCCTGTCGCTCAAGTAGTAAACCCGGTAAGTCGGGATCGTATCCACAGGGATCGAGATTGCCAAATAGTAATAAGAAAAATTATTAAATCTTGAAATGATTTCTCAAAAGAAACAAAAAGGTGATTAAAGATTGGGAAAATTTAACAAACTGAAAAGTGCAAAAGAAATTAGATCTGAAAAATGGGAGAAAATTGGGTAGGGTACAATCCCTCAATCCTTAACAAATTACCGTATAGAATACTAGAATTGTAAATTAAAATTATTGACTAGATCCGGTCTTTATACATTCTAAGCATTACATATATGATGGATCTAGCCCACATCATATGAAATCAAAGATAGATATAAAGCGGTGAATGAATCCAGTCTTTATATATTCTAAGCATTACATATATGAGGTTCAAGCCCGCACCATACGAAATCAAAGATAAATATAAAGCGGTGCTTTCACGATTCAATCAATATTTTAATTTAACCTCTATTTTCTACATAAAGAATTTGCTTTGGATTGAGTTCATGTACCCCAACCCTTGGGAATTTAGCTACTCATGATTTGGTTCAAGAATAAATTCACATATAAAATTATGGATCTACAAGACATTGTAAATAATTTGCAAATAATAAAAATAGAGAATGGAAAGATATTACTTGAATTTAGCAACAAAAATGGAATTGGAATCCATAATTTCTTACAAACTAGGGTTCATGAAAATTCTTGAAGGAATAGAAAATTTGCTCTCAAAATCTAACCATAAAATTCAATCTAGCACTTCTAACCTACTCCTAACCTAGCCTCTCTCTAGCAACTCCCACTTGAAAATGAGGTAGGGCTTGGTCTTTTATAGCACCAAGTTGCACGAATTTAACATCAAATTTCGCTTGTGGCACAAGTTTTCCAAGAGTTGCACTGCATTAAATGCATAATTAATTACAGAAATCCGCACATCCAGACTCTTCATTATCGCGCAACTTCAAAACATCGTAACTTCTTCACCGTAGCTCGGATTGAGGTGCAGTTTTTTCCAGTATTCTTGTAATTTAGAGCTCTTCAACTTTCTAGTTGGCCCCACCTTCGAACTAAGGCTGAAAAATTACGAAAATGCCCTTAAACTCTCCATTTTTTGGTTTCTTTCACTGTTTTGAGCTCTCCTTCGCACTAACTTGCGTGAAATACCTGTAAAACACATGAGAAATACACAAAACACGAAATACTTGCCAAAAAAGGTTAGTAGCATAAATAAGAGATAAATCCAAGCTAAATACACTGCACGGGATCATAAAAATACCGCAATTAAGGGGATAAATGTGAAGAATATGTGCCTAATCACATCCCCTAACTTAGAACTTTGCGCGTCCCGAGCAATGTAAATGAAATTAGTTTAAAGTTCAACTGTTGAAAATTCTTTTATTGGGATAGAATACCTTTTTCGCGGGCAAGCGATTGCATTTAGCGTATGCAACAAGCCTTTAAACCCCTATGTTACCCTAGTAGGACGAGTTTTGTCTCGTGAGGGTTTGCAGTGAATTTACCCACAAAATTCTTTATTGACTCAAATAAAGATCAAAATACTTAAAAATTGTACAATTTAAAATTTTCGAAAAATAATCACCATAAATTCATATTCAAATGTCTCAAACCATAGTGTGTGTGTGATAAGCCAGAAATTAAACCTCAAATTTCCACCGATTGAGCATTACGTTACTTTCCGAAAATTCGTTTTGATTCAAATTCTTACGGATTGCTCTCACAAACGAATCACTCGGATTGTGGCTATTTTCTCTCGGTATGCATGATATAAAGAGTAAATATAATGGACACAAATTCATGCATACAAAATTGAAAAGAAAGAAATATATGGTGAAAAGATCTCATCATCGGAATACAGTTATTTGGAAATGGGAACATCACCTCTAGTTCACACCATTTAATCTCTCATATTATCTTTTCATGTCTTAGCTCTCCATGCAGTAATTAATTTCGCCATTCGGACTCGGTTAGGACTTTTTGGGGTTAAAAGGTGTAAAGGGTAAAAATGAAAGTTGACAGAATGTTCGGAATTGGAAAATGTCCTTATGATGTCCATTTGTGCTTTTTCGGGCATTTGCTCATTTTTCTCTTTTTTTTTCAATTTTCATTTTTTTTTCACTATTTTTTTTAACATTTTTTTTTCTTGCCCCTTTTTATTGCACAATTTGGACTTACTTGATGAATATTTTCAATTTTCACAATTCCGGGCTATTTGGTTTTTTTGGGTTATCAAACGAAAGGATAAATTTTATTTGGCTCAAAGCGGGTTGCAAAGGGATAATTTTTCACATCTTTTTATGGCCAATGTTTTTGGGTAACAAACGATGGCCTACTTCATCGTCCAAATTGCTAATCACATTACGATATGCATCTCGAGATTAATTAAGTTTAGAGATATATTTAGCACGAATTTTGAGACAACATCTCACACATTTCCCATAACCGATCAAAACAAAGGATTGAGATCATCAACGACTTGTTAAAACGCTGAAAAGAACTTTGAGTTAATCATAAACTCGGATTGATTTAAAAACTCATAAAAAAATTGAAAGGCTCGAAATCTCACCGGGTTTGATCAATCTCCACACTTATTCGTGAAGTCGTCAATTTTCTTTCAATTTCCATCTTCGGTCAATTTTGGCTTAGTGCATTATGATTGTTAACAATTTGAGACTTCAAACAGAATAAAAGTGATATTTTTGAAAAATTTAAATTCCAATTTTTATTTATTTTGAACAAAAATATTTTTGGCTTTTTTTTTTTTTTGAAATTTTCTAAAAAACACACTTGGAAAGAACATGTGATTGAATCAATGAATCTAAACAATAAATGGGAAGAATATCCCACACCCCCTAACTTAAATGTTGCATTGTCCTCAATGCGAATCAAGAATACAACATAAAGAGAGGAAAAGATAGATATTACCCAAATGGAGCGATCTCCGATGAGTGCGAGTCCATTGAATCTACAAAACATGTTAGAACCAAGCATAGAAAAAATAATAACAAAAACTCTAACTATCACAACTAGACTATAATAAAAGAGAAAAAGAAAAAGAAAAAAAACTAACTATTTACAACCTAAAATTGGAACGGCTAATAAATCATACACTAAAAGTCAAAAAATTTGAGGGTCCACCCAAAATACAATTTGACTTTGAGGAATTAATGGTGTGCCTTCACTAGGATGCATGCCTCCCGAAAAATAAGAATTCCGTTTGAAAAACGGAAGGCATGTGCAAATTTTAAAAAATGCACCATCACCAATTAAAAAATTTAGGGGGATAATGAAGGATTTGAGTGTACAGGGGGACAAGTACCATTGGGATCCAAGAAATATAGAATCACGTTCCAAAGATTTTTCAAGTAGTATGGGGAGAGGGGCACACAAAAAGGAACAATCCATATTAGAAAACAATTTAAGCATAGAGTGCTTGTCCTCATAAACCGGAAAATGATCCTCTTGTTGCGTAGCACGTGTGTTGGTCTCTAAGTCGGAGGATATTTGAGTCGTATCTTCAAGTACCTCCGAAGACTCAAATGGTATGGGTGGAGGTTTAGGAAGGAGAAATTCATCAATTCTATTGTCCCACTCGCTTTCGTCTAAATGACGAAATGAGGCCCAGAAAGATTGGACTTCATCATTTAGGCTCGCATCTACCGGTCCGAACTCGCGCTCAAACTCTGCTAGGCTCAACTCCTCTAGCTCTCTCTTGTGCTTGGTGTCCTCAAAATTTTCTCCCTCAAAATTTTCAATTGGATCTGGTGGAGTGACACGTCTAAGTGTATGGCCCGTAAGATGAAGCATCTCAAAATAACATTCCCATACAAGAAGCGGATCAACATCTTTAAGACATTCATCCAATTCTTGTGATGGATTTAATGGTTCGATAATAGTGGGGACACAAGGAGACAAATGATCCTCAACCTCAGTAGATTTTGCAATATTTATAATAGGTTGAGATTTAAAAGAACTTGGATCAATTTCAATGATTTCATTCTCAAAAGTATTAGGTGAAGCGCAAGTCTCGACCTTTTCTAAGTTGTCCAAATAATCATTCAACTCCTTGCAAGTTGCTATAATTTTCGACTCGAGAACAGCACGGTTATCAGATTGCTTTTGTAGATCAAGTAAGAGTTCTTCCAAAGTAGGCTTTCTTGGTTCTAGCACCTCGAATTCCTCATTTGGTTGAAAACTTACTTTATCTTCAAAACTATCGGAAAAAAAATCCTCATTGGGTTCAAATAATGCATCTAACTCTTGCTCCCAATAACGATTTTTTTCGCGATATTCTTTTTCAAGTCTTTCTTCTTCAAGCAATGTATTTTGATAAATTTGGAGTTTCTCAGCACTAGTCTTGTATTTAATATAATCATATTTAGTGATATTGATCCAATGGTCATAAGTCTTGAGTGCCTCCTCTTCCTCACTATTAGCATAACAATTAAAGCCACCAAAAGAGTTAAAATAAGACATTTCAAATTGGACAATTCAAGAACGTGACACCCATTTTTTTTTCCAATTTTTGTTATATTTTTTTTTTCGAAATCACTTGTAGATAAAAATAACTTTCTTAAAAATTTAACAATTTCAATCCCCGGCAACGGCGCCAAAAACTTAACGCGACTTAATATTTGTCTCAAAAGTGCGTACAATCTAGGCTCAAGTGCAACCCTGTCGCTCAAGTAATAAACCCGGTAAGTCGGGATCGTATCCACAGGGATCGAGATTGCCAAATAGTAATAAGAAAAATTATTAAATCTTGAAATGATTTCTCAAAAGAAACAAAAAGGTGATTAAAGATTGGGAAAATTTAACAAACTGAAAAGTGCAAAAGAAATTAGATCTGAAAAATGGGAGAAAATTGGGTAGGGTACAATCCCTCAATCCTTAACAAATTATCGTATAGAATACTAGAATTGTAAATTAAAATTATTGACTAGATCCGGTCTTTATACATTGTAAGCATTACATATATGAGGGATCTAGCCCGCATCATATGAAATCAAAGATAGATATAAAGCGGTGAATGAATCCAGTCTTTATATATTCTAAGCATTACGTATATGAGGTTCAAGCCCACACCATACGAAATCAAAGATAAATATAAAGCGGTGCTTTCACGATTCAATCAATATTTTAATTTAACCTCTATTTTCTACATAAATAATTTGCCTTGGATTGACTTCATGTACCCCAACCCTTGGGAATTTAGCTACTCATGATTTGGTTCAAGAATAAATTCACATATAAAATTATGGATCTACAAGACATTGTAAATAATTTGCAAATAATAAAAATAGAGAATGGAAAGATATTACTTGAATTTAGCAACAAAAATGGAATTGGAATCCAGAATTTCTTACAAACTAGGGTTCATGAAAACTCTTGAAGGAATAGAAAATTTGCTTTCAAAATCTAACCATAAAATTCAATCTAGCACTTCTAACCTACTCCTAACCTAGCCTCTCTCTAGCAACTCCCCCTTGAAAATGAGGTAGGGCTTGGTCTTTTATAGCACCAAGTTGCACGAATTTGGCATCAAATTTCGCTTGTGGCACAAGTTTTCCAAGAGTTGCACTGCATTAAATGCATAATTAATTACAGAAATTCGCACATCCAGACTCTTCATTATCGCGCAACTTCAAAACATCGTAACTTCTTCACCGTAGCTCGGATTGAGGTGCCTTTTTTCCCAGTATTCTTGTAATTTAGAGCTCTTCAACTTTCTAGTTGGCTCCACCTTCGGACTAAGGCTGAAAAATTATGAAAATGCCCTTAAACTCTCCATTTTTTGGTTTCTTTCACTGTTTTGGGCTCTCCTTCGCACTAACTTGCGTGAAATACCTGTAAAACACATGATAAATACACAAAACACGAAATACTTGCCAAAAAAGGTTAGTAGCATAAATAAGAGACAAATCCAAGCTAAATACACTGCACGGGATCATAAAAATACCGCAATTAAGGGGATAAATGTGAAGAATATGTGCCTAATCAATAGTTTTCATTATAATTGACTTTTCGCTAGGTTGTACATTTAGATGAGAGGTGAGGGTTATTGTATTGTGAAGAGCGAGATAACTGGTTCATGATATTTGATGTTCATAACTGTCATACATTGTATTCACATGGTTATCATTTTAAATCGGGCCCTGACCCGTTTCTATCTTTTTGTTTTGTATGGATTCTTTTACTCCCAGGTGCTCTGCCGCAAGGACGCCCGTGTTGAACTTTCCATCCAAGTGTCCTAGAGCTATAACATTTTTGCGGCTGTTATAGGATATTTATTATAAATGCCTCTATTTTTTGTGTACTCTAGTTATGATCGTGTAAACATTTGGGGGAGTTGACCAAGTTTTGTACATGCTTATATACCGTGATACTCATCTTTATTTTAATACTCGGTGTAATCGCTTGTTCTGGTCTGTTAACCGACAGCTTATTCGGTTATTATATTGTGAATGATTGTATTTGTTATCTGTCTTTTTATCCACCTTCTTTTAAATATTGGATTGTCCAAAATGGTTCACTTGAAAACTTACATAACATAATTGATATCCGTTTTCTGAAATAATTGGTGTTTATCTCGTATTATTTGTTTTCCACGACAGTGATGCTAAGAATGGACCATCTATGATTCTTGTATATATTGGAGTATCGGGTTGGACACCTCTTATTTTAATAAGCGGGGTGTACATTAGGCTATCTCGTTTGAAAAACCAATCCTTTCATTAGAACGATCTTAAGATTTCCTATACAAATCTTAATCTATAGAATTCCCATTTATAATTGCACAAAATCAACAATAACATTTCCAATTATACTAAGTCCATAGCCAATTTGGCATGCAGATTATAGGAAGAGGAAATATAATCTCAGGCATGGTCATCACAAAGCTCATCGTTCTAAATTCTTAATATATCCCCAAAGCTGAAAAATGTATCATGTACTCAAGAAACATTATTGGTGGTCAAACACGAGAATAGATGTTGAGAACTTTATTAAAATATGTCTCACTTATCAGCAAGTAATGATAGAACACCGGTGTCCTGGTGAACTTCTCCAGCCTCTTTCGATCCTCGAGTGGAAATAGGATCACATCACAATGAACTTTGTTAATGGACTACCTCATACATCCCAAGGATACAATATAGTTTGGGTAATAATAGACTGACTTACAAAATCTACCTATTTTCTTCAAGTAAAAACTGTTGATTCTTTCCAAATGCTCAGTAAACTCTATATTCGAGAAATCGTTTGATTACATGGGATCCATTTATACATAGTATTATAACAAGATTCTCATTTCGTAGGCAGATTTTGACAAGCACTCCAAAATGTAATGGGTACTAAAATTCATCTCAGTACCATGGGAACCAAAACACCAAAATCAGCCAGAAGCCACGTGGTAACCAGAACAGGAAATAAAGAAATAATATCTCGTGCTTTTTGCACGTAAATTTGAGGATGAATTTTTTATTAGTTGGTAGACTGTAATGTAACACCCCGTATTTCTGAGTAATAAGTATTTAATTAATTCGGATATTTTAAATTACACGTGAGCCGTAATTTAATTGAACTAATTATTATGTGATTATTAAAATATTTATCAGGAGAGATAATGACTATATTATGCAATAATATTACTAGGTGAATAGTAAATGATTACTTTACGTCATAGTAAGTGATAGTGATGTGGGAATATTATATCTCAATCAGGAGTCGCATGTGGACTAATTGGGGTCGAGATAGGAGTTTATTATAGAGTGACTGAGTTGGTGATTTCGAGGTCACAATTAGTTTCGGACGCGTTAAGATAGTCAAAATAGTGTAACCGGGGGATATTAATCGGGTCCCAGGCCTTAGTAGACATAACCGAGCCCACACAGGAGTGTTCGGGTGACTTGGGCTTGGCCTATTAGCTTACTCTCGAGAATTGGGATTTAAAACCTAAGGTTAGTCATTTGGGACAACAATAGCATAACATATCTCAAACCCTAATAATCAAAGGGGAAGAGAGGAGAGGCCATTAGAGAGGAAGAAAAGAGTGTTCTTGGAGGTGCAGCATCTTTTTCTCCAAAATTGTTGCTGGAATCGTGATCGAAAGCAAGGGAGGAACACGTTCATTACTCACAAAAATGTAATCAGATGTGTTTATTAAGGCAAGTGTTTATCTTGCGTGATTTTATGAGTTATAATACCCATGTAGTGTAGAAATCTAGATTTAATATAAATTGATAATGTTTTTGGGAGATTTATGAATAAAAATCCATAATTCTGGGTAGGATTGAATGTAGAAGGAATACCTTTGTGTAGACAAAACGAAATCAGAAATTATGGGGTAAATAATATAAAAGAAATTTGGGTTTTGATGAGCTTATACGAAGAACACCATAGCAAGGGTTTTGTATAGAAAACCTTGATGAAATCTTGAGATTTATGAATTAAATGATGTTTTAACGTTAGATAATTGTTAGAACTGATATATATGTTCTTTTATGATAATGTTATAACTAAATTGGAGTTTGGGTGTGTTTCATGTAGAAATTGTGGGTTAAAAATGGTGGAAACTTGTAACAGGCAAGAAGAGGAATGTCAGGGGTTTCAAACTGATTCAGCTACACTCCAGAACAGGTTCGACCCTATACTGAAACCGATTTTGGATGACATGTCTACTTTTTTAAGGATTTAAGTATGGAAAGACTTTGAGATAAGTTAAAATATGGTACAAGGACTAGGGAAGGTCAGTAGGTACGTAATTGAGACTTGGTTATTATTAGTGAGGGTAAATTAGGATTTGGAATGACAAGGGTTATCCGATCGAGGGGGGTATCGGAAATTTACATTAATTTATTTAATGGATGCAAAATTAAATAAAATAAGATTAGGGGAAATAAACTCGGGTATTATAAGCTAGTGCTACGGGATTTAGGCACGGTTTATACGGATATATATATATATATATATATATATATATATATATATATATATATATATATATATATATATATATATATATATATATACACACACACTTGTGTGCTTATAAATATAAGTGTTAGACATTTATGTGAATACATTCCCCTCTAGTGCTATCATTGGAGGTTGCGTGATGTGGGTGAATTCCGGGCTAGTGAATGTAGGGAGAGTATAATCCCCAGGTCATATCGTACGATATTTTTATTTTGTGATTTATTTTTTGAGGTGGGATGTTTTGGGTATGATTCCGTATCATTCTCGGAGAAATATGACCGCCTCCGCTACGTTTGCAATTTTATTCACCTATTTCGGTGTGAGTTAACCGATTTATGGTAACCAGGTTAGACTGAGCATACCTGGGATGATACCATTTTAGAGACAAGCATTTAGTTAGTTAGTGCTCGGAAGGATAGTTATTATACGTGACATGTGTGTGATTGTTGTAGTATATTCATACATACATAATAGTGTAGATAAATTATTTATAGGTTAAAACTGCAAGGTGTGAATGTAGTATTTATATAACTAGTGTGTATGTTATATAATCAGTGAAAGTACAAAAAGATCAACTAAGTTAAAGGGTAAAGTAGCTTAGGAAATAAAAAAAGGAAATACTCGGAATAGAGAAGAGGGATAGGAAGGTTATAGTAGGACTAGTTAGGTGGGGTAGTATAACTACTTGGGTTAGTAGGTAAGCGTTAGGTGTGCACATTAGTTGTGATGTGAGGATCTCAAGAGAGTGTACGTGAAACTGACATGTGTATCTAATAACTTATTTAATTTTTGATTCAAAAAATTGCAAAATATTTTCAAATTATTTTCTTGGGCTCTGACCCGTGTCAAAAATATTTTCAAAACCTTTTAGGTGTCCAGCCATAGGGATGCCAAGCTTGATGATTCTATCCAAGAATGCGCAGCTGCAGCACTTGTGGAGACTTGCAGGAGTTGCTTTCGAAGCTTCATTTTATTCCTTTTTAGATATGATATCTCTCAGTATTTCATTTGGGCGTGTTGCCCTTCAGACTATTTAGTTTTTTAGATTATCACACTGTATTCAGATTTAGTTTTATTTACTTCATATTAGTTGGATTATTTTTGTTGAAACCAATAGTTCATTCGGTCTTATCTATTTATATATTTGTCGTGTGATTGTTCAGATTATGACCATGTGGATGGTTTGGTTATTTTAGTTTTACCCCGAATGTTTTTCATTTAATGAAAAGCTAAAACTTGTCACCGGCTTAATTTAACATATGTGGTTAGTAATTAAAATGTTTTCGATAGTGATGCCAAGAATAAACCATATGAGATTTTTTTATTATTTTGATAAAGGACTGATCACCTGTGATTAAAATAGGCGGGGTGTCAAAGATGGTATCAGAGCATCAGGTTCTAGTGTGCACAGGATCTGTGCGGCTTACTACGATTTCAGAGTAGCATTTTTTGACATAGATCCCTATTATTAGCACTGTTGCATTCATGAATACGGACTTGAGATTACGTCTTCTGCTGTTATATTTGTATTGATTGTGAACTCATACAATTTGATATATTTTCAGATGGCACCCAAGAGAGGACGAGAAATGAGAGTAGCGACTAGGGACAATGTGAGGGAGGCTCAACAGGAGACACAAGCACCGCAACCACAGTCACCACCGGGGTCAGTTCATGCAGCAGAGGTGGCAGAGATTGTGGCACAAGAAGTTAATGCAGCTATGACTATAATGGCTCACCATTTTCCTTTGACCCAGCAGCCACGATAGCCAGTGGCACCCATTGTCCAGGCCCACCCAGGGCCGTCAAATTAACAAAGAGTTAGGGAGTCATTTCAGAAGGGCCACCCGCCCTAGTTCCAGGGTAGATCAGATGTGATTGCGGCGTGCCAGTAAAAGAAAGATATTCAGCTCCACTTGCGCATGGTTAAGGGTAGTGATGTGCAGAAACAAATGCTAGCCACTTTTAGGCATGTTAGAGCAACATTGCAGTGGTGGGAATCAGTTACCACCATGGAGGAGAGGGATACGGTGTCCATTACTGAGTTCTGGTCATCGCAAATACTTTCAGTCAATAATTGAGACAAATATGCAAAAGAGGTTCAACGAGGTAGTTCAGGGAGATCGATCAGTAGCCGAGTATGAGGAGGAGTTCACTCGTTTGTCTAATTTTGTGCTGGATGAAGTGAACAATGAAGAAACTGAAGTTTATGGATGGATTAGCCTGGAGGATCAAGCAACATTTGATTGGCAACCCGATAAGATCTTTATGTGCCACTTCTGGTAGAGCTTTCAGGAGGCGATGGACATGGATTTACAGTTTAGTACAACATATCACCCATAGACAGATGGGAAGATAAAGAGTTAATCATATGCTTGAGGATATGCTACGGATGTGAATACTTGAGTTCGAGGGAGGATGGGAGCAATATCTTCCTTTGGTGGAGTTTGCATATAACAACTCCTACCAGTTCATCATCGGCATGGCAACATTTGAGGCAATATACGATCAGCCTTGTCGTTCATCTGCTTACTGGTTAGAGGTGGTGGACAACAAGCTATTGGGGCCAGAGATGATTCAGGACACCACTGCCAAGATTGAGCTGATTCGAGGGCGCATACATATAGCTCAAGGCAGGCTGAAGAGTTATGGGTGTCTCCTATGAAGGGGTTGATGAGGTTCGACAAGAAGGGGAAGCTAGCATCGATATATGTGGGACCATTTTTGATTATCGAGAGGATGGGATCGGTGGCATATTAGCTGGGACTACTGGAGCACTTACAGCAGATTCACGATGTGTTCCATGTGTCATCGCTGAAGAAGTATCTTAGGAGTGAGAGAGATTTTTTTCATGTTCCATCAAAGGAGATCTATATGCATCCAGACATCTCATATGAGAAGAGACTGGTAGCAATACTTGATCGTAGTGAGCGTAAGCTGTGGTCTAAGGTAGTACCCTTAGTTAGATTTTAGTGGGGACACCACAATGTTGATGAGTCGATGTGGGAGCAGGAGGACGACATGCTTGAGCAGTGTCCAGAGTTATTCATCGCGGGTCTGCCCCAATTTCGAGGGCGAAATTCCCTTATATTGGGGGGGGGGGGAGAGTATGTAACACCCCGTATTTCTGAGTAATAAATATTTAACTAATTCGAATATTTTAAATTACACGTGTGCCGTAATTTAGTATAATTAAATATTATGTGATTATTAAAATATTAATCGAAAGAGATATCGACTAATATTATGCAATAATATTACTAGGTGAATAGTAAAATATTACTTTACGTCCTAGTGAATGATAATGACGTGACAGCATTATATCTCACTCGGGAGTCGCGTGTAGACTAATTGGGGCCGAGATAGGAATTTATTGTAGAGTAACTCAAGTGGAAATTTCAAGATCACGGTAGGTTTCGAAAGAGTCAAAATAGTCGAAATAGTATACCTGGGAGTAATAATATGCTTCCAGGACTTTTTAGACATAACCGAACCCACATAGGAGTGTTCGGGTCACTCGGGCTTGGTCCCTTAGCCTAATTTCGAGAATTGGGACTTAAAGCCTAAGGTTAGTCATTTGGAGTAGCAACATAACATATCTCAAACCCTAAGAATCAAAGGATAAGAGGAGAGGCCATTAGATAAGAAGAAAATAGAGTTCTTGGAGGAGCAACATCCTTTTGTACAAAATTGTTATCGGAATTGTGATCGAAAGCATGGGAGGAACACTTTAATCACGCACAAAAGACAAATTAGATGTGCTTATTAAGGAAAGTGTTTATCTTGCATGATTTTATGAGTTATAATACCCATGTAGTGCAGGGTTCTTAATTTAATATAAATTGATAATGTTCTTGGGAGATTAATAAATAAAAAATTTCTCTTTAAATACTAGATAAATATAAAACTTTCTCTTTAAGCACCAAAATCAAAACTAAACTATTTACATTTTCTTTCCCTGCCAACAAAGCATCCTCATCAATAGAAAATGACAAAACTCACATGCCCTACATGATTTATTCCTGTGATCTTCTTATCCCTTAGTTTTTTCTTTTTAAAATCGAGGAGAATCCCCCTCCCTGTAGAACCAATCAATTGTCCTTAGCTTAAGGTATAAATCCCCCACGAAGTCCAGCCTCAAACACCACCAGTTCATTTAGATACAAAATTGAGTTGTTTCCTCCAAAATGGCAACGTATGATTTTATACTTTAGTTCTTATTTTAGTTAACCAAAACATTTTCTGCACCATCATAATACCCAACCCAATTAGAAAAATCAAACTCTTAAATGTGGAATAGATGGTATAGGGAAAAAACCTTCACAAACTCCA
The DNA here is from genome assembly GCA_949130495.1 of Sambucus nigra. Classification (NCBI taxonomy): domain Eukaryota; kingdom Viridiplantae; phylum Streptophyta; class Magnoliopsida; order Dipsacales; family Adoxaceae; genus Sambucus; species Sambucus nigra. The sequence goes on from OX422218.1 coordinate 521,569,223, forward strand.
TTAAATCTTGAGATTTAATGGTGAAACTTCATTCTTTGACTTTGAACTTTTTTTATGAGCCCAGGAGCTCGAGTGCAATGGCCATTTTTAAAAACTCAATAGTTTTGAAACCCAATTTCTCAAAAGTGTTTTTGAATTTCAGAAACTGAAATTCCAAAGATCTCTCAACTAGGATACCTCGAACCTTCAAACCATAGGATAGAGAAAACATACCCATACGATTAAAATCTATTTCCATATTATGTAAATTCACGAATGTTTGGTCAAATTTTCAGAAAAACACACAACAATTGGAATTCGATGCACACTGAACCTTAATATATGAAACCTATATATTTGGATTCCCTTTGAAAAATTAGGTTGGATTGGTTTAGCAATCATCTCAAATAGTTTAGAAAATCAGAAGTTATTCAAGGTCAAAGTTTAATCAAAGCCTAATCAACCGTTGAGAGGTTGAAAATTAACTTTTCAATTAGAACCATTCACTAGGCGCTTGAGGGCGCGTGACCAAACACGAATTTCTTATTTTTTTCCAATATTTTTGTTAAATTTTTTTGGTCAAAAAGGTAAAAGGTAAGGCAGTGTTTGGTTAACCCTAACCCTAATTACAAAAAACCAAGGCTCTAGGGTAAAAGTATTTTTTAAAAATTACAATTTGACCCGTTTTGTTTTTTTTAAGTTATGAATTTTGACCCCGACATTTTTCTCCCAACACTTTGATAAATTTTGAGCAAAAAAGTCTTCTACACCATTTTTCAAATATGAACTGGACCCTTATATTACGAACACTAAAAAATAATTACAAATTAGCCCTTAAACTTTAAAAGATACAGTTTATTTATTTATTTTTCCAATGTAGTCCTATTAACCAGCAACATATACTTACAATTATGTTGATTGACATATTATCAAGCACCGGACCCTCTCGATCCTGACTCTAATTAAATATAATCAGTTCTACCCATCTAATAAGTAGGCTTTTCCTTTTCGATAGTAATTTCAGTGTATTTGATATAACTACTATTGATATCGCACTGTGATAACCATGAATTATTCTTAGTACGCTCATGTTATGATACTACCATGCTACATATGTTGTTAAATACCATTGATATTTGAACATAGATCATTTGGATCAATCTAAAACCTTTTTATTTAATAACTTATTTCATGAGGTTATTGCAATAATTGAATCAGTTCAGCCATACACATATGTGCTAATTATCTTTGTTGAAAGCATCACTAGCAACTATGGAGTAGATTGCCGTTTTATCCCATGGAACGTTTTTACATGGCCTAAGGTCTCAAGGGTTTAAGAGCCTGGATTTATCGCTACATACATATGAATGACACTCTAGTTAGTGTGCCTAGATGTTCATTTCCCTCCAAAATTTTTGGGTTGACATTATAATCTGGTTACACTAATCATGCTTAATTGTTTTGTAACCATTAGTAAATTGGTAAGTATGGAATTATCAGTTTAAAAATCCTTGATATTCTTTATGAAAATTATGTATGCTTCACCTAGCAAATAGTTAACTCCATACACATTCAAACTTCTATATACATATAATTGTTATAGATCAAGTTAAAATAATACTTGTGCTAATTCCTTTTTTCTCCAGATGTTCCAGGATAAGGAAGCCATACCCCCTCCCTTTTTATGATACATATGGATCATATGTATGCATATATAACTATATGGAAGTAGATTAAGGAAGATGGGAGAAAAGGATGGGATTTCTCGATGACCTACATCATTTTTCTATTTTTTGAAATAAAATTTAATACGAATAATTCACCCATGCGGTGGTAGTACAATATATGTAATAAAGTATTAATGAATAAAATTTGGTATTTTCACCTTAACTTTAGTTTCATTCTTTGTTACTATTTTGTGCATTCATACCAAAAATAGGATGTGTTAGATGCATTCATCCCCGATCCTGAACTCCTTCGACTTTTCCTGGTCCGCCCCAATACCCAAATGTAGTATACTGATATACTTCTCAACAATAGAACCTGACATCCTTGATGTAACCCTCACGCTTCTTAGCCTAACTCCTCCCAGTTCTACACCTCCAAGCTAGTCTGAAGGTCAATACCTTTCGTCTAGTAACCACCCGAATATTACAAGGTTGTGATCAATTTTTTAAACATCTTTGGTTCCATTCCTATTTAGAAATTCCATACACCAGCCCTTCCCCTCCTAAGTCAAGTCCTATAATTGAACGAACATCACGTTGAAGCACGTGAAAAATCAAATGGCGTAGGATTTGATCTCATGGCCGTACGAGTATGTAGGAGCAATACCGAGTCCTTCTCGTGATCTCGTGCCTTGACAATATTTCTATCGATATATTATCTCCATAGAGAAGCACCCATCTCCTAACTTTAGCAGCTTACATGTATATAACTAAAATCAGATGTCAAACTATCATAAGTCATAATAATATTTAGTACGCTCAATCAGTCAAACGCGTACGTATCAATTATATAATAGAGATGCACAAATCTCTCAACTTTCTTCCAATGCACCTAAGTAATTAAAACGAGATATCAAACTATCTCAATGCAGGACCTCCTAAACATATCCCTATATGTAAATGCTCAAATGCATACAAAGGTGAAAGCATGTATATATAAATTATAATAGAGATGCGCCTGTCTCTCACTTTTATATCTCTCATCAACCGAGAAAGAGATATCAAATTATCTTAAAATTGATCTCTCTCGCACAATTACTAGTGACGAAGTCATGCCCAAGCAATGTTGTGTATCCAAGGCAGTTGAAGTGACATTTTTGTACCTCTCATGGATGCCACTTTCCTACCTAAGCAACTAGCTACGTTTAAGGAATTATCAACCTAAGGTCCCTAACCATTTCTATAAATAACTAAAATGTAATCAACTAATATTATGAGAAATAGTAAACATATAACTAAGGAAGCATACGAAACAGGTGGGATTTATAATACTTTCCCCGCTTATAACCCGATCCTCGGACCCATACTATAAGAATCTTTAGAGGAACTACACTTAAAATTTTCCTTAGGACCCGAAGGGTTAGCCCGAATTTTTTGTTTGTTTTTGTACAAAACAAACTGGCGACACTTAACAAACCAACCAAGTCCCCTATATCACAAAACATACTCAAGCCCAGGACTGAGAACCAGAGGTGTGTGACTCAACCTGAACATGATGTCTAATATTTTCTAGGGATAAATCACCGAGTCCAATGTCGGACTAATAACCTAGCCTCAGGGGAAGGAAAAATCGGGAGATAAGCACTCCCCCACCTGCCATTGCACCAAAAATAGCCTCTTACCTTGGCATCAGGGGCCCTGTAATGCCACCGTGGAGACTCCATTGGGGATAATTTTTTAATCATCAAAAATCAATATTTCATATCGTAAATGGATTACCCGGTACATCTCAGTGGAGAATCCGTTAGGGGAAATTTTCATTAATCGAAAATCAACATTTCATGTCATAACGAGATTTCTAACTATGACGACAGTGGACACTTTATAGAGGAAAACTAAAGATAACCGATCTATTTATACGCCAATTTCTACTATACTTAATATTTATCTCCCGCATGACTATTTTATATAATTTTTAGAACTTTTTAATGGCCTTACTTTAGAATCCCTCACAACTTAGATATGTGCTTAGGTTCCCATGTACAAGATTCTACACTTTCCTAAAAATATACGTGCGCTCAAAGGAACTCACGATAAAATAAATATCAAATAATGTAAAAATTAAGGATTACTTATTTTCATCAAGCGCTGCATAGTCAATATTATCATATTATCTAAACCTTATTCCCTCGAGGCCCCAAAAGCATCTAGGTCAAATAAATTCTTACTTTAGGAAATTCACTTTACCTAAAGGAGCGTTTGTACTTCAGAAAAGTCAGCTCTACCCAAAAGATAGGTTCGTAGTTTTGATAAGTCACTACCTCGGATAAAGATCGTACTTACGAAAGGTCACTTCCCCAAAAGTCTAGTCGCGAATGAGTGTACTCACTCTTTTCTTCCACCCATCTGGTATACCAAATAAGTTCTCTTTTTATCCTAAAGTCTTGATGACAAGGAAGGTTTGAAGTTTGTTTAGTAATGGGGTATATCAAATAGGCCCTCATAGATATTCTGTAATAGGGCAATGTTTTTTCACACTACCTTAAAGGTTTGTTAGTCCAAGCAGCCCAGTATATCATAATTCATGGTAATGAAAAGAGATCCATTGATTACGGAGTCTCATCATCCCTTTGGATTATAAAAAGATATTGGAACACATCTTATTTCATAAAAAGTACAGGTACTTATGGGTCAATAGCTTTGATGAAATGTTTTTAAAACATTGTCAGACAATCTGAGGCTATTCCAAAACCCTGCAGATATCAAGTTGGATGTCCTTCCCTTTACAACGAAGATCAACGGTATAAATATGCAATTCATTTCCAAAAAAGATCTCCCTTACATTGGATTTCCCTAACCACATTTTATTTTGATAAAATACTAGGCAACGGACTATTATTTCCTCACTCCTCATTCTAATAAAATGAGAGCTCACCCTTGTTTACCTAAATCCAACGGGGCTCCATTCAGTTCTTCCCTCATAAAGTATTACCAAACCAAAATTCAAAAAAATAAAGTACCATTCAAACACGATTAAAAATAGATAAAAGAATTTCATCAGAATACATCATGCATATATGAGTCCTTTTCCCCTATGTATTGTCCTTTTGTCCGTAAAATCCTAAACGAAGGTGCCTCAACTTTTTCTACAGTTGCGATCATTATTCAAGAGATCACACTAAACTCGTACCCTGGAATCCCGGGTTCGCGTTTCGTGCAGTTGATTATTTTTCATCAGTGAAATCCCTACCCTAGACTTTTTAATTTGCTTCGCGGTATGCCCCATGTCTACTGAGGAAGACCAGGATCTGTCCACAATGGATCAAATCTTAAGGCGACTGAAAAATATCACAGCCTCGTAGAATACCATACAGTCCAAAATAAGGCCCTAAGTCTAGAACAAGTAAATCTACAAGTGTCTACCACTACACCTCGAATAGGAGAGAACATACTTCCAACTCCCATACCTAATATTGAAGTACCGTGTGGAGTAGCTACCGAGGTAATATGAGCTAATCCCCAAGACCTCTCTACGTTAGTTCTAGCACCAGATTACCCTATTAATGTTAGTGCCCCTCTCTTCCAAATACCATTTTCCCCATACGGATATTTCGAACCATACCAGCAGTACCCTAAGTACCCACACATTACTTTTCAAGACCCTCTGGGAGCTGAATCCGAGGATCCCCCATCGATTGATGAAATTATGAGCCCACCTCTAAATGAGTAAATCAAGTAGTTCCAATATGAATTGTGTCTCTTTTAAACCCATCATCCAAATGAAAATCACCGATGAGATCACTAACAATTAAAAATATGGCCATATATCCTCAAGCCCGACTGCTAAAAAAATTCAAGATGCCCATTTTCAAAACTTATAATGGACTAGGTTTCCTAATTGCTCACTTATCTAACTACCACCTTCAGACGCGGGTCCAAAATGTAGACTTGGGATTTTTAAAGAGCATGTTACTGTCCGCTATATCTGGAGGAGCCCTTGCATGGTATATATGACTAAAAAGAGAAGCAACTATTAAAATCTTGGGCGATGTATGTCGTGCTTTACAGAAATAGTATGAATACAACAAGGAGATGGGCATCACATGTTAATATTTAAAAATGTTATAATACTAAAGAAGTATCGAATGAACCCTTCACCGCCACTCCTTTCTGAGATAAGAACTAGCGAGCCGATGACCATTGAGAGTTCATCTAGGGACCTGACCATATTATCGATAATGGTTGGCCCTAAATTTTTCGATCTAAGATCTCAACGATGTCGAGTCCCCCAAAACCAAATAACACTAACAATCCCCTACCATATCACCCAAACCTCGGTACCAATGCCTTGATATATGATCTTGTTACAAACACCAACACACCAATCGAATAGTCCTCGTTCATCATAAACTACGGATGAGGATACACGCACACTTTGTGAGAACGTGAGAATTATGTGTGATAATTGATTAACTTCGCAACTTTCTAATATAACACACTTATTTAATTTCAGCCCCTAATCATGCATCTAAAGTGCAAGTGTCAACCCATAAATAAATAAAGCAAGCGACACAAAGTTAAGGAAAAATCCTCGAAGGGCAAAACCTTTTATTTCTAGAACTTTGAACAATTTACAAGACCATTGACTTACATACAACCTGATAATCGCCCACAAGTGTAACGCACGGTGTCTTCGGTAAACCTTCAAAGCAACGGCTAGAAACAGTGTCGGCTGGAATCTCCCGCAGGAACTCCAGGTGGTCAGCAATGAAGAAGAGAGACGACTTATCCACAAGGGTTGAACAATAACAAAATTGTGTTCTAGGGTTCCAAAAGATTCACAAAAGTAATTGGGATTTTTGTGTGTGAATAAAAAAAAAGTCTTGGGACTCAAAAAGGTGAAGACTTAGAGTATTTAGGACTCTGAAAATCGTCTTGAAAAGTCTTAGAAAACAACTCCCCGAAGTTGTCTTAAATAAGAAAACTTTGAGCCTAAAAAATCTCGAACAGATCTGGCCGAATTTATCCCAGGCGGACCAGTCCGGCTTGGAGGCGGATCGGTCCGACCTCGGATCAGTTCTTTTAAAAATTGGCTTCTTCGGTTCGCTTTCGGTCCGGGGTTTACTGGATCTGTAGCAAGCGGATCGGTGGGGCGGACCGGTTCGGTGGCAGATCGGTCCAGTATAGAGGCGGACCGGTCCGGCTTCCCAGAAAACTAATTTTTTTTTAAAAGCCTCATTTTGCTTGAAAAAACTTACTTCTTATTTTTATAAAAAACATTTTATAAAAATTTCCCAATACTCAATATGAACTTTAAGGAACGTAAAAACAAAATTTTACCAAGTTCATTCTCGCAGAGGCTATGAGGTTGAAGACACTTTGATATTCGGATCCGTTGATGTAGATGCGATCTTGAGTTTCTTCAACGGTGTAACGGCGTACGACATATGAATTGATAATGGACAAAAATATCCTTACACTTCGAAATAGATACCCCTCTGGGCACACTATCGCTCTCCATAAAATTTACCACCAAGACAAAGCCTACTATTGACCCTATGAACTTATTCATTATGGCCAGTAAATTCCTATAGAATAACCTTTGCATTCCGGATCTTATCCTAGTCATAGAATTTAGTCTCTCCAAAGAGTTGAGACTCATTACCCATTTCTTGGAAGAGACCGATCACTCAGGCAAATAGGAATAAATATACGATGAAGTCCTCCAAGCAACAAAGCCTATCACTTTTCTAGTACCTATTTAGTCCAACGGATGGGAGGAATCTACCTCAAAAGTAAGCATGTTCACCCTCTCAGATACAAAACCTAATAGTGATACCCACCCACTCATAATTTTAAATAAGTTCTCGATTAAATCTTCAAGAACTGTAATGACCCCAGCTTTATATGTACATATATATTTTGTTTTAAATATTTTATTATTACATATGTGATATGGAGAATGTGTTATTATGGATAATGTTAATTTATTATTTTTAGTCTAATCCTCCCTTCATAAATCATGAAATATCAAATTAGTTACAAACATAAAATTGTAAAGCTTTCGGTAGGAATGTTCATATTAGAAACTGGTTTTCACTATTATAATATAACAATTAACTTAAGGTAAAAACAATAAAGTTGTAGGAATATATATTAGGTTTGTAACACAACAAACGGTGTGTTAAACAGAGGTCCGAGCAAGAAGTTATGCCGAAATTACGAAATAAGGGTAAATCTGTCCATCCTTTAAGTTATATTTTGTCCTATTACCACACCATGTGTAATATTTTGATTGGTTGAAGGAGAGGCTTATTTGGAGGACTTTAACACTGTGAAATAACCTCATTATTCATCAAAATGGATTAAATCAAAGTCTTATAGCATATCCTAAGCTAAATGATAAGTTTTGGGGTAGAAAATGAAATTTTAAGAAACTTTAGGGACTTGATTTTAAAATAACAAAAGTTTTAGGGACTAAAGTAAAAATATAAAAAGAACCATTTTATAAATAAAATATTTTCAAGTACCTCTAAGAAATATTGAATATGTATAGTGTAAAATTACTAAAATACCCTCACGTGTAAAATGACCTTTATACCCTTAATAACTTTACATCTCGTGCTTGACACCTCGTGCTATACTTTAGCCCCCACACCTTACACGTGTCATACATATAAATAAGGATGAAACACATGTCATTCAGTTAAATAAGGCTAAAACACGTGTCGTCATCAGGTGAAATAAAGACTGCAAGATAGTCCCGTTACGCGACACGTCAAACGTCGACTCACCCAAATGGATGCTTAGTCATTGGGACATGTGTCAACACCCTAACAACTTTGGGAAACTATAAATAAGGCCTTAGGATCAGTTCTTATATGAAATTACTCCAAAAGTTCAAAAATAAATAGTGAGAGAAAGTGTAAGGAAGTTTAAGAAGAAGTTTCGTCTTTGTAATCCAAGACCCGATATATCTGTAACTTCGGATTTCTGTTCTAGGTGAGTACTCTGTGACATTCCTTGCGTATTTTGATTATATGATATTATGAAAACTATATCTATTTTGTGAAATGTTTTATCCGCAAAATACATCTGATACCGATGATTCCGTCGTTGTTATATGTTTATATCTCTCGATATGAACATCTGATTTTGAATTCTGAAATTATTGATTCGGCCTATGGAGACTCTCTTACTATGTTGGCCTTGACTACCGGGTGGAAATATTTGGGTGGTACCTTCCCAGATGGTTTATCGTTGGTGTTTCCTAAATAAGGCGTTGTTTCAGATATCATGATTTTCTGTCTATGTTGTTACCATGTGGAAACATCTGGTGACACTATCTGTTTCTCTGGGTATTTGAGCGTACATGGCCATTAAAAGAAAATTTAATAACTGATATACTGCTCAAATTGTTTTATCTGTTCTGTTCTGAACGATTTATAATGAAAATATATACTGTCAGTTTGCTTTATATATTTTACTACAAATTCCTATCCATATATGTATATGCCTTCTGTTGTAAATTGAATAGGTATCAATTTTCTAAAAAATCATGGAATGTCTGGAGATTAAATTCTCACTCGGCTTTTAGCGGATGTTGTATAAATAATCACTTTTCAGTAAATAAGTAGGTTCGCGAAGGGAGCGAAAAAGGACTGTGTTGAAAATTCAGCTTTTAGAGCTCCTTTTGTTATTATGTTTGTTTTATCATTTAGAGCATGTCTGGCTCCCTTGTAGTAAGTTTTTAAAGTTTTTCTTAAAGTTGTAATTAATCGGTACTTTTAATACAAATGAAGTTTCCTTTAGAAAGCTCTGATGACGTGATTCCTTTACTTTCAGTATTTTACGATTCATAACCATGTAATTGTATTTTCGTTGCATTTAATTAAGGAAACAATTTAAGTCAGAATATTTGTTGCCTTGGTGGCATGTCAAGACACTCGTTCCCCACTACTATTTTGGGATGGGGTCGTGACAAGAACTGTTAGAATCAACACATCCTCCTATCACCAAACAAGACCCATTAGTTGGCCACCACGATATCCTAACCCCCAGTACAGATTAATGAAAGAGATCGATAGTTTAGGAAAAATGATCATACGACTTTAAAGTTTAATAATTGCCACCAATTACTGTACGACTAGGAAGAGAGGCTAAAAGAAAACTTCTTTCAAAGAGACATTATTTGGAAAGACAAGTTAAAGGCTAATCCCTGACCCTATAAGTACAAAGCGAACATAAAAATACCAAAGGAAAGGTTAAACCAACTCGGAGAAAACAAAATGACGGTACTCGCCCAAAATATGTTTGAATCATAATACGATTGATAAAACAGAGTACTCACCCCTGCCCCTCCCCAAAGACCCAAGACAGAGTCATACCCCTTAGGAACTATCCACATAATGCAAAAAAATACAAGGAGTGATATTGAACCCTCATGGTTAATAGGCCTAAAACCCACACTCTCCTCATCTTTAAGGGGAACCACCTATGGACAACTAAAACATACTCTGAGAGCCCTAGTACCTAATCGTGATCATGTATACTACACCGACATTTTGAAAATAAGGGATTACTAATTTCTTCGACCATCTCCTCATCACTGAAAGGATCACATTTTCGAATCCCGAAGACGAATTCACCCTCAATACTTAGGTCTCAAGATACATGAACAAGGTCCTACATATTTCAAAACCTATTATTCAAGACTATAGCTTTAGGATCAGATACAAATCCACTATAGAGGATTTGAATCAACTCGATTAGTAAGAACACTGGATCTATCTAATAAAGATGCAAAGTCACAGTACTAATAATATACAACCCTTACTTTCAGATGGAGGGCCACCTTTCCAGTTTTTGAATAGCAAGGGGGAACTCCGTCATCCCAATATCAACATTTCTCATAGCATTCGAGGTATTGGATGGGATGAATTACCCATGGAAGTACAGGATACCATGTGCAGCTCCTTGATAGTTAGAGAACAACCTTCCTGAAACTCCTTTACCTAAAGAGGACCCCTTCAATCCCCATAGGTAATGAGATTTTCTCATCTTATAGTTAGCTTATGGATCTTTCTCCTAGAGATATATTCTTGGTCCCAATATTACACTGACATTGGGCATAGTTATGGCAATGCCTACCCGAACACAACATATATAGTCGGAATTATTGAGCTGCAAGATGAGATAACTGCCAAGGTCGTTCCTCATTAGCAGGCCCCCCCTTACGGAGTTAAATGTGTAAAGCCAAAATGTAAGTTTTCCACCCTTCTCCTACGATCATGCTTAGGGGAAATTCAATAGCCTATAATATGTGGTATCTGCACTTACTCTCATCGGGTTTTCCAATAAAATCTCACCCCAGGGGATGGAATATATAGAGTAACGATACTATCGTGGAGACATGTTTCATGAAGCCGTAAGCATCATGGAATAAATGGATTCAAGGGAACCATATCCTCTTCTTATAGTTGAGAGCCTAAAATGATGAGGCATACTAAGGAACGACATTGGATGATGACATATGGTCGAGATCTTCGACGTTTAAAGAAACCCCTCCAAAGACACTAAAGAAGATATGTGACTAAATCTTATCCAAGGTGGAAAAAATCACCACCCCATTTTAAATTTATACATAGTTCAATGATGGGTTTAAATCACCATATCCCGAGCCCCCTCAAAAACTCAGTATGGAGATCCCAAGAGCCATAAACAGACTTCAATCTTTGATTGGATCGAAGTCAAGGATCCAAAGTCCACACTGCATGCCTCATATCATGCTCCAGTTAGAAATAATGGGAAAAGAAACTTGGATAGAACCATTACTCACTCCGAACAAGGAGTTCAATTTCCTCACCAGGTCAGGTGATATTCTACTCCACCAAACCTTGCTGATAAAAAGGGAGGTCTCATGCAGTAAGCGCCATACCCCTCATTGGAAAAACCATAAAATCCTGGAGAAACTTTAGTGAACACTAACCAACATTATTATCTGGGAATTTCTATCCACCTCTCAGAAGCACCAGGTTGATCTCGTGCACTTATTATCTCAGACTTCTACACCTACGGATCTCACTCCAGTAAAAATGTCACCCACCATCGGCTACATCACTATACAACAACATATCAAGTTTTTAAATGAAGAGATTCCCATGCAAGGCAATAAAAACCTATTTACATTGCATATTACTACTGAGACCTGCAGATAGTAAGTACCGTTAGTATTAGTAAACTACGAATCCACCATCAATGTATGCCCCTTTCGTACTGCTAATGGTCTGGGATACACCGCTTCAAAATTCACACCGTTTTCCACTTCCATCAGTTCCTATGATAACACCCATCGATAGGTCCTTGGGGCCATCATCCTTACTCTCTTAATAAGCATATTAAGTGCTATGTTAAGTTTCAAGTAATCGACATCTCGACCATCTTCAACCTCCTACTTGGAAGAGTGTGGATACATCTAATGGGGACATTATGCTCGTCACGCCATATAAAATTCTGGTTCCTATTTGACATCGAGGTCATCACAATTCAGGGAGACGAAGGTTGGGCCACAATGGACAATACTAAAACTATCCCACTTCTAGACAACCATCACCATAGCCAAAATATCTGCCTTTGTGGATTTTAAGTCATATCACTCGCACACATGGTTAAAGAGGAGATGATCATTCATAATGTAGACATCTGTATCATCTAAAAGGTGAAATACAGGCTAAGGTTTGCTCTAAAAAAATCAACAAGGGACCCTAAAAGTTGTCACCACTACACAACACTAAGGAAAATACAATATTGGGTACACCTTCGATCGCAAAGCATAACCAAAAGCCTCAAAATGCATCAAGGGTGCAATGGACAATTCCATCTCCAGAGAGAAGATTTCCCCTATCATGATCTCCCCGAGTTATGCTGGGATGAAACAAAGAGATCCCTGCATCAAGGAATGGAAATCCTCTTTGAGGAGGGACTAGACGTAGATTACGGGAGAGACCACAAGGTCCATCGGGGTGAACTTAATGTATCATCGGTTACTTCAAAATATAAGAAACCACACCAGCCAGACCTTGAATAAGATTTACCTATGACATTTCATGATAAGATCTCTCTATTATATATGTTAAGAACCATTACCTAACCCTTTTTGAACACTTACACAATTGGAACATCACTTTGGCCACCCGAGATGCCATTATAGAGAAAGGACGGTTGATCAACATCTATGAACTCGTTATCTACCTCTATGTTTCATACTCTACATCCTTATAACTTGAAACACCACCTTCGATTAAACCTTAGGATACGACAATCAAACCCCATAGGATTATCAGTGGAATGAGAAAATTCACTAAGTTTTGCTGAAAGCCTAAAGACCCTATCACAAATATGACTAGAATCCTAAAGGCCACCTCCAAGGGAAAGAAATACCTGCGAAAGAAACACCATCTTCCACAGTCCACGATCAATGTCGATGTTACCAAATACTCAAAGGTGACTCTAAAGTCACCTTGATAAAATATCCCCCTCCACATCCCTCATATCATAAGAACTTCAATATTAAAGAACTGGGACTCTACCAAATACATCCCATCACCAGTCATATACTGGTCCTTTGTGTATGTACCATTAACTAAAGATTCCCCACTAATTCCTCTCCTAATGTACCCCTATGAATAAGACTTTTTTTTTCTACTATCAATGTAATCCTCCCTCCCATTAAAGGCATAATAAACAATAGTTTCTCATATTTTCTTGCGTATTACATGTTATGATTATGAATCCATCCATGGATTAAAAATCATCCCTAATAATGATAACTCTGTGGACTTAAAATACTCAAAACACTTGCTAAAACTTAACAAAGTAAAAACCGAAGTATGTATCCCAACGAGTATGATAAAATAACCAAAAATCTAGGCACTCCCCAAAACCCTAAATAGTTAAAAATAGGGTCCTCCGTAGATAAGAATGAATAGAAAGAAATCATGAACCTTCGCTCCAATTTTGTGGAAATTTTCACTTGGTCCTACGTCGACATGCCCAACATCAACTAGACTATTTTCGTGCATGAGATACCCACTCTCCATGATGAAAAACCCAAAATGCAAAGGTTTCCTAAACTAATACCTGATTAGTCCTTGAAGATAAATGAAGAAGTTAAAAAATCATCTCAGTGATGGATTGATTCGAGTGATCGAATATCCTACTTGGATAACCAATATTGTATTAGTATCCAAAATTAATTGCAAAGTTTGAATGTGCTTAGATTATAGATATCTCAATCGAGCTTGCCCTAATCATGATTTCCCCTTTGCCAAATATCAATTTATTGGTAGATAGCACATCCAGTAGCGTGCTCAAGTTTTTCATCAATGGATTCACAGGCTATAAACAAATCAAAATGCATCCTAACCACCAAGATAAAATATGGGTCATTATCCATGGGGCAAACTGTTATATAGTTATTCCCTTTAATCTTAAAAATGTTGGTGCAACTTACCAGAGAGTGATAACATCCATCTCTCTTGACCTGATAAACAAGGAAGTGGAAGTCTACATGGAAGATATGATCACTAAATCCAAAGACATGTCCTGGCACTCTAAATATTCTTCCAAAGGTTATGCCTCGCCAAAATGAGGCTAAATCAGCAAAAGTATGTCTTTAGAGTCACTAAACATAAGGTGCTTGACTTCATCATCAGAAAAAATAAAATCGAGGTAGACCCTACTAAGGTCAAATCCATATGGGAAATTCCATCACTTAGAGTGGAAAATGAAGTTAGAGGGTTCCTAGGCCAAGTATAGTTAATAAGTCGATTTATCAACCAGCTCACTACTATTTCTGAACCCATTTTCAAAATACTCGAGAAGGACTCACCTAAAGAATGGAACGCTCAATGACAATATTTATTCGAGAAAATAAAAGAGTACCTCATTCATTCACCAGTTCTAGTTTCTCCTCGGCCAGTACAACCACTCTTTCTCTATATGACCATAATCGACACAATTGTGGGAGGCACATTTTCCAAAACATGAGAGATCTCAAAAGGAATGTGTCAAAAAAAAAATCATCTCTTATGACCTCAAATGCATCTCCTTAGAAAATGACTTTGTATCCCTCTTATGCATCACTCACAAGATACGTCCCTACATGATATCCTTCAGCATATGTCTCATCTCCAGGTTGGATCCCCTTAAATAACTCTTTGAGAAACATGCTCTCTTTAGTCGGAAGGATAAGTGGCTGTTAATGCTATCCGAATTTCAAATCACACATGTCATTTAGAAAGACACTAAAGGGTGAGACATCTCAAACATCCTCTTAGGACAACCCCTATGAGACGAGGAAGACTAAGATGAGGCAAAATTCCACGTCGAGAATGTCTTCACCCAATATGATAGAGAAATTTGGGAACTTTACTTTGACGGGGTGTCCAACAAAAGGGGATCTAATATAGGAATGAAACTTGTAGGAACCCCATCCTAGGACACGCCTAATCATATCCTTGGGTACCTAGAACTCATTCATCCACAATAAACCCTATGTCATACTCCGAGTACCGATATAGAGACCACCAGAAGCTCCTAGACCCTATTTGACTCCGATTAACTTTCTTACCGAAACGAAAGCTCGACGAATCTTTTAAGAGCATTAAATCCCATTTCCAATCATTCATCTCGTGCGCAGATCAACCTTACAGTTTGAATGAACGGTCCGTATTACTCTAATAACCGATCGAAAGGACACCGGGAGCTCCCGAGTCCAATTTGACTATTTTGTGCGACGACATTTATTTTACCTATTTTGTGCAAAATAGGCTGGAGACTCTACATCTACACATTATCCCACATTGACGATGGCCGAGCGCCCTGGGAAAGGGTGCAATCCTATGAGTGCACCGAAGGAAACCTTGAAAAAGGAAAAAAAGGGGAAGCCCTAGGATGGCCACAGTGGCGACCCCGATGGAGATGCTTATATTAATAGGTTTTAACTCTAGTTCTACATGTGTGTTATTATTTTTTGCATGTGTGCGTATGGACCTACCTGCATGTTCCCTTTACCCTTCTATTTACTTTTTGCATATATTTACCACATGCTTATATCTATCATGCTCACTCCTCATGTATATATCACTTTTCACTCACTTATACACTCTGCACACTTATATGTACTCTCCATGTTCACTTCACACACTTACACTTGCATATAGTTTCATTTTTACTCACATAATTAAAAAAACACTTACATCATCCATCACTAGGCTTCACTAGTACACACCCACACTTCTAATAATTGTGTATCTCCATGCTCACTTACACATAACACATATCACTTGTAGTTGATCCATACATAGGCTCACTACCACACTCACTCACATGTAAATATTCACACGCCACTCACTCACTCACTCACACACACACACACACACACACACACACACACACACACACACACACACACACACACACACA
Organism: Sambucus nigra; assembly: GCA_949130495.1. NCBI lineage: Eukaryota > Viridiplantae > Streptophyta > Magnoliopsida > Dipsacales > Adoxaceae > Sambucus > Sambucus nigra. The sequence goes on from OX422218.1 coordinate 521,585,353, forward strand.
CATATATATATATATATATATATGCTTTCCTATCACCATGCTTAGTATAGTCTTAATGCTTCATGCTAGATTTACTTTTCACAACACTTGTATATGATCCCTTATTATTATAGTACTCCCTTTAATTATCATGCAAATAAAAAAATAAAGGTACTTTTTCTCCATAATATACTAATTAAGACATGCATTTTTGCATACTACATCACCAAGAGCATGGCAATATTGACCAAAATTTTATCCTGTACTGGGGGGTCACTTAGTGATGGGTGCTGGTCCTATAAGGCACAGTTAGCATAAACAACATCTCTCTCATCTTCCATTGGTTTCGAATGGTTTTCCCCACATCGTATCTCTTGACCGAACTCATGACGGGAGGCATATAGCAAGGAGCTCGTTCATGTACAACGAGTATATAGAATTTTTTTTCACACGTACCATTCCCACGAGATATATCGTGAGGCAATTAATATATACTCAGGTATATCAAATGGCTTATCCATATGTATCGATGAACGATTGACCTTATAGGCAAGAGGTATATTGTGGAAGTCATGCCAAGGGGGGAAACCCTTCCACTAGCCTAATAAATACAAAAACTTCATGTAGGCATCAAACCTAGGGCACTCATATTTAGTTTATCGGTTACCATGCAAAACTCTAGAAAAATTTTGGGACGACATACCGCCCGAATTTTTGCGCTATAGCAAATTTTTTCAAAACAATGCCCTGTCCATGAGTCTAGAAACGAGTCAAACCCAGGATCGGGTCCTGTTAGGCATTTTTCTTGCATTTAGGCAAACCTAGTACAAGTGAAAGCCTAATAATAATGATAATAATAATCATACAGAGATTTTTCTCCTTTTCCCCTCTCTTTTCAAAACCAAAAACTAAAAAACTTTCTCCCTCTTTACTTTAAAAATAAATTCGAACTGTTTTCCCTCTCAGGTCTATCGCATACCTGATTTTGGCCTGGCTCCTTATTGGCTTCAATCTTTCGTCAAACTGCCCTAAAGCTCCACCGCTTCTTCTACTACTTCGTCTGAGTTTGGGATCTACCTATACAAGCTCTTCATGGAAATCACTGACGAAGCAATGAATGTTCATCCAGATCTGATGGCCATACTAGCCCAATTCAGTGCCAAGAATGACAATCTTCAAATCAAGGTCAAAGAAATACAGTGACACCGTGCCTAGATTCTCGAATAACCCAAGGTTCTATTTACTCATGCTATGGATCCACCCATTCTCGAGCCTATTTTCATCCCATAAGATTATCAGCATGCTCTGCATGCCCTACCTCTATCGGGCCACCATAGCCTAATTCTCGATTTCAAATCTTACCCAGCCAGGGGATAATCTGCCAGTACCCGTGGATCCCAAAGAGGAGCAGCTGAACAAGGTTAAGGATGACCTCAAACTACAGTTAAAAAAGTTCGACCTAGTCAATATGTACGGGAGCTACGTGGACTATACCCATATGTTGCCTTATCCTAAAGCCAGACTACCAAAGAATTTCAAGATGACAAACATTGAGAAGTTTAGGGGAAATGAATCCCTAATTGTTCACCTTCAAAGCTATCACCGTGCCATGACCCTCCTTAGTTCCTCTGAAGAGATAATGGCCCAGAAATTTCAATAGACCTTGAAAAAAAGTGCCCTCTGGTTATTTTTGTACCTAAAAGAATCTAAGATCCATAGTTGAGATAATGTTGCTCGAGAATTCATGTCTCAGTACAAGTATGATAAGGAGTTAGAGGTTACGCATCGAGATCTTGAGCTTCTTAAGCAAAACCCCGATGAAACAGTTAATAGATTCATAGGAGGGTGGAGAGAGAAAGCTTCCACCATGACCAACAAGCCCTTCGAGGAGGAATAAGATAGTATTGTGAAGAATAACTTCTTGCCTCACATTCAAGCATCCAAGGGAGGACAATATTACCTACACGTTCGAGCCTTTTGAGAGGCTGATGTAGAAATTGAGGAAGGTATCACCAAAGTGGAGTCTTAACCAAAGAAAGTGATAAAAAAGTTCACTCCACGAACGTGTGAGAAGCCTTCCAGTGCTACAGTCTCAACCATCAATAACACTTCACAACCTCCTACCTTTTGGGTACCGAAAAGTCACCTAATCTTTCTAAGAAAGAAAACACCGAGTTCTATGCTCCCCTATCCAAAGTCTTCTTGGACCCGTTAAGCCAAAATCTCATCAAACCCTTGGACCCCCATCCATTACCAAATCCACTTCCTAAAAACTTCATACCCAATGCCCGTTGTGATTTTCACCAATCTGATGGTCATACCACCGACCAAAGATTCCACCTTAGAAATATGGTGCAAGACATAATTGATCGGGTTATTATCACCACATTAGATTATCCTAAATCAAATACCACTCATAACCCACTTCTAGAACATACAAATGCCGTCTTTCTAAAAGACAACCCAAAATTTGACATATTTACATAAATTTTGCCTAGAAAAACACCCATCATCCCTAAAATCTCACATAAACCTCTCAAGGTTTTCCCATCTTTTCTCCTATAGCCTACATGTCTCACTAATCAAGAACTGCCACTCATTCTAAGGGCCTGTATTGCCGCCCACACCTGATCTGAAGGTGGAGGCATAGATTTACCTATTATGTTGAACTAACGCATAGAGTTTGGGCTGACTTCCCACCGAGATGTCCGTCAATTATAAAAATTTAGTAGTTTGTTCATGGAATCTTGGAATTGGGCTCGGTAATCTGACGAATGGGTAGTGCCTGTTAAAGAAGTTAGTCTAAATGGTGTGGTATAGATCATGGCCAATATGTTTCGAAAGATAAGTGAAATTTATAGCATCTCTGAGTTTCTCACCGCTTTGAAGCTTCAGGGAAGATTGATTCTTTCACTCTTGCATTTCCTATTGAGTGGGAAGATTTTTATAATGAAGTCGTAGAAGTTGTCGAGTGTATTGATTACTCTTAGCAAGAGGACATAGTCGCCACCAGATGGGGGAATGATTTTGACAGCTCAAACGATGAGTCAAAACATGAAGAAGATAGTCCAGTTGCCAGCCTGTGTAAAATGATATCCATTGATGATTTGTTGGGGGAAATTAAAAAAATGTCCATTTAGCTTGAGACAGATGAATCCACAGGGTTCTTATTCTTCCTCGCCTTAGTAAACCACATGACCAGGTCAGGGAGACACTACAAATATCTGAATCTTCAGTCATCAAGGGTAGATAAAGAAAAGGGTGAGAACACACTATATTAGGTACTTACTTGAGTCTATAACATATAAGAGTTCCAACTAGTCTGGATATGTTGACAAAATTTAGTAGATTCTTTTGAGCTTAGTCTCCATGGTATTGCATAGCTACATCAATAATTCAACCAGTCCAAGACAACCTTCATTGCTAAAAAGGAAAGTTAAATAACACACATAGGACACAATTCATGCATTGCATTGGTATGCGTGTGTAAATATTTTTAGATGTGTTATAATATTTTAAAGTATTTTTTGGGAATTTTTAAATGATTTTAAGCATTTTAAATAATTTTTTAAACATTTAATAATTTGGATTAAAAATGTTTTGGGATTAAAAGTTGAAATAATTAATTCGCTTAAAAACTTATTGGGTAGAAAATAAAACCGACACAAACTTATGTGGTATAAAATATGATTTTTATAAATTCAAAACACACATTTTTAACCTGTTGTAGTGCAACATGTGTGTTCATATGTATGGCTAGAGTTTTGTTTTCTATATCTCACATTCTGAGTTTCAATCTCCACCCTTGGATCACTTCTTATCTATAATTTGCATGCAGTCTTTGTTAACCCAAGTGAAATAAGTGAGCCAATAGGTGAGAGAGGTTGTGTAATGCAATGGCCACAGTTACATTTGAATTCAAACTGCCATTATAATCTCCACCGTTGATTTGGATAGATCATCCAGAACCTTCCTCAATCAGTAAAGACAAATCTGGCTTGGGTTTTGGGGAAAAGGTTGTGACTAATAAGGTGACTGTTTCTTATGAAAATGTTATTTTTGTAAAAGAAGGCCAGGATTTAGAAATACCTTAGAAAGGAATTTTTAATGTTAATATTTTTCAAGCAAAGCAAAACGTGTGTAATCAGAAGCAAAAACCTAATGGAAAATTTAAGTATGTCTGGCCGCCTTCTAGACACTTTAGACAAAACACTAAGACATGTGCAAATTGGAAAATATGTCAAACCTGACCAAACCCATATTCAAGGAATTAGGTAATAGAGTCAAGCCTACATCTCATTAGTACTATTCCTATTGTGATGTCTATGGGCACCCCATTACCGAGTGTTTTTAAAATTGGATGTAAACACCTACCTATCAAAACTTTAACTATTTGAGAAATAGTAGGAATGCGTATGTTCTCCCAATGCAGATTACAAATAACTCTAGCTGTAGGAAGAAAAAGGGGCGGGGGATCCTAAAACTAAGAAAAAATCATTTAGAAAAACCCCTCAGACCTTTTTTAAATTAAATACCAAGAAGTTTTTTAAAACTAGGCCTATTTGGGTTAGAAATGATGACCTGTTACCCCAGCTTAAGTGCCATGTGGTCATAACTACTTTTAAGACCCAACGCACTTCAATTGGTTGGTACTTGGATTTAGGGTGTTCCAAACACATTACCGAGGACAAGACCAAATTAACAAACAAGACAAACTACCTTGGAGGTAGTGTCATGTTTGGAGATGGAGTCTCATCCCAGATCATTGGTAAGTGAACATTGTGTGAAGAAAGGCTCCCTACTCTAAATGATGCCTTTCTAGTTAAAGGTTTTAAGGCCAACCTACTAAGTACATCTCAATTTTGTGATTCCAATTATACAATTATCTTCTCTAAAACTAATTGCTAAATTTTGAATAAAGAGGGTAACTGTATCCTTTTAGTAAACATATCTGTGGATAATTGACACACAGTGATTCCAAAGACTAAATCTTGCAAGGTTGCTAGATTAAATGATTCTTATGGCAAAATAGATTGGGACATAAAAATTTTGATAACCTTAATAGATTACCCTCCTAAGAAATAGTTAGAGGTTTGCACAGAATCAAAAGCACTTAAACTCTGTTTGTGGTCCTTGCCAAGTGGGGAAGATGAGTAAATTTGCTCATAAGAAGGTTAAAGATATTTTAACCTCGAAGCCTCTTGAACTAATCCACATGGACCTTATGGGTCCCTCTAAAACTTTTAGCCTCTATGGTAATAGTTATATTCTTGTCATGGTGGACGATTTTACATGATTTACTTGGGTCACTTTTATGAAAAATAAATATAATACCTTCCGTGAGTTTTTGAAAGTTCTTTTACAACTTGAAAACAAGAGGGATACCCAAGTATCTTACATTAGAAGTGACAGAGGTGGAGAGTTCAAAGACTCAGGTGTTATAGAATACTATTAAGTAATGGATATAAACATGAGTTTAATGCACCTAAGACACCTTAGGAGAATGGCATTGCTGAACGTAATAATAGAACTATTAAAGAGATGGCTAGGGTGATGTTACATGTAAAAGGGTTACCAAAATACTTTTAGGTTGAGGCAGTCCAAATGGCGTGTCATATTATTAACCGTGCATACCTCAGAAAAAAATACCAAAGAGACATCCTATGAACTGTGGTACAATAAAAAACCTAACTTGAAGTACTTTAAAACCATTGGGAGTGTTTGTTACATTTGTAAAGATAGAGAAAATCTTTTAAAATTTGATACCTAAGGTGATATAGCAATTTTTCTGGGTTACTCCCAATCAAGTCAGGATTACCGTGTTTATATCTGCATACCAAAGTCATTATGGAGTCTATTAATGTAATTGTATATGACACTAGTGCAGAGAGTTATGACAGTCAAACAGTGGTCCTGGATGAGTCTCAAACTATTTTTACCTCTGACTCTCCTGAGATAGATGATTCACTACCACCTGAGGGCCTTGGGGTACCAACCTGGGTTTCTAAAGACCACCACCTTGACAAGGTTGTTGGTAACTTGTCTGAGCCAGTGCGAATAAGATCCCAACTTCAAAAAGTGACTAACTTTGCATGTTTTGTTTCTCTAGTGGAATAAAAAAATATAGACGATACCCTTTGCGACCCATTCTGGATTAATGTTATGCAAGAAGAGCTTGTCCACTTTCAGAGTCATGACGTTTGGTATCTCGTCCCACGGCCTGACGATAAGAAGATTATTGGCATCTGTTAGATTTTTTAAAACAAAACTGAGGAATCCGGGGTTGTAGTTTGAAACAAGGCTAGGTTAGTAGAAGGAATAGATTTTGATAAGACTTTTTATCCTATCACGAAACTCGAGTCTGTTCATCTCCTCTTAACGATATCATGTCATTTGCAATTCAAACCTTTTCAAATGGACGTCAAGTCTACATTTTTAAATGATATTTTTTCAGAAGAAGTATACGTAGAGCAGCCTAAGGGCTTTGTAGATCCCTCACACCCTAATCATGTCTTTAGAATTAAAAAAGATTTGTATGGCTTAAAACAAGCTCCTAGATCCTAGTATGAGCACCTCTCGATCTTTTTAGTCAATAAAGTGTTTGAACGTGGTGGCAATGACTAGACCTTGTTCATTAGGAAAATACAACAGCGTGTCTTGGTTGCACAGGTATATGTAGATGATATCATATTTGGGTCCACCTCCTCTAATCAAGTAAAGTACTTTTCTAATATAAAGCGCGTTGAATTTCAGATATCCTTAATGGGGGCATTGAAATACTTTTTAGGTTTATAAGTTAAACAATTTAGTGATGGGTTATTCATAACACAATCAAAATATCCTAGTGATTTGTTAAAACGTTTGGTCTTGATAATTCCAAAATAACACGTATGCCCATGAGAACATCCACGAAACTATTTAAAGAGGAACATGATAAAGATGTATATCCTACCTTATATAAAATCATAATAGGGAGTTTATTATACCGCACTGCATCTAGACCAGGTTTTTCTTTTGCTGCATGTGTCGGTGCACAATATCAATGTCCACCTAAAGAATGTCATATGTTGTGTGTAAAACGTATAATAAAATATGTTAAGGGCATAATAAACTATGACATTTGGTACATAAAAGACACTTCTAGCTCTATAGTTGGCTACAATGATGCTAATTGGGCAGGATGCTCAGACGATAGTAAGAATATAATTGCATCCCTTTCAACTGATGAATCCGAATATATAGTTGTAGGAAGTTGATGTGCACAACTTTCATGGATCAAACAAATGCTTAGTGATTATGGAATTATTGAAGATAAACTAACCATGTATTGTGATAACTAGAGTGCTATTAACATATCGAAAAATCCTGTACAACAGTCACGAACTAAGCATATCAAGATTAGGCATCATTTTTTTCATGAACTTGTTTAATCTAAGGAACTTGATATTGAATATCTTAACACTGAAAAACAATTGGCTGACATGTTTACTACCTTTGGACAAAATTAGGTTTGAATCACATAGGAAAGCCATAGGGACGATTGTTCTTACATAATATATTCTTCATATTTGTCATATCCTCGGTAACTTTCCTGCTTATAATTGGTATTTGAGGATTTAAGGTACGATTTTTTCATAAATGATAAAATACGCCTCCTTTATCTTGATAATGTAGGAGACCCTTGATTTTACCCTTGTTTATGACAATATATGTGTAGAATAATTCATTTTATAACCCTATTTATATATCTTTTTATCCTGTTGTCTATTTGAGAAAAATTAGGGGAGGAGGACTTGAGTAACGACTCTGTATTTATCTTGTCAGATCTTTATTTGATTCAACTAATATGCCCTTAAGTGTTTTATTTCAGGTATTCTGATTTATAGATCCATTGTAAAATTTTACCATATTGAGGTGTTGGTCTTTAATTAGTTGATTTATGTACTTTTGATTTCTCTTATTTTCCGTTCTAGGATGGGAATGGGTAGAATAACTCTTTTGTATAGGAATCTAGGAATTTATTTTTCACCCACGAGTACAAGTTACACAAGAGAATTTTTTCTCCAATATCCAAATGGGGAGATTGAGAACACACTATATGGTTGACATACTTAAGTCTGTACCATATAGGAGTTCCAACTAGTTTGGACATGTTGATAAAATTTACTAGATTCTTTTGAGCATCTTCTCCATGGTATTACAAAGCTACATCAACAATTCAACTAGTCCAAGATAACCTTCATTGCTAAAAAGGGAAGTTAAAAAACACACATAGGAAACAATTCATGCATTGCATTGGTGTGTGTTAAAATATTTTTAAGTACTTTTTGGGAATTTTTAAATGATTTTTAAATATTGTAAATAATTTTTTAAACATTTAATAATTTGGATTAAAAATGTTTTGGGGTTAAAAGTTGAAATAATCAATTCCTGTAAAACATCATGGTGTAAGGAAATTTTTGTCCATTATCAATATGTATGTCATACGCCGTTACACCGTTGAAGAAATTCAAGATCACATCTACATCAACGGATCCGAATATCAAAGCGTCTTCAACATCATAGCCTCTGTAAGAATGAACTTGGTAAAATTTTATTTTTGCGTTCCTTAAAGTTCATATTTAGTATTGGGAAATTTTTATAAAATATTTTTTATAAAAATAAGAAGTAAGTTTTTTCAAGCAAAATGAGGCTTTTAAAAGTTTTTTATTTTTCTAGGAAAATCGGACCGGTCCGCCTCCCTACCGGACCGATCCGCCACCGGACCGGTCCGCCCTCTACCCGGACCGATCCGCCTTGCTTTGTCCAGTAGACCACGGACCGATTGCGAACCGAAGAAGGAAAATTTTAAAAGAACCGATCCGAGGTCGGACCGATCCGCCTCCAAGCCGGACCGGTCCGCCTGGGATAAACTCGAGCAGTTCCGTAACTGGTTTTACCACTAATTTGGTTTTCCTATATATATACCTATTTCGGTGGTGTATTTTTTCTTATCTTTGAGAAAACATTTTTAAGAGATAAAACACAACAAGACTTCATTTTTTGATGTGCCAAACATCTTTTTGATTCACACACAAAAATCCCAATTACTTTTGTGAATCTTTTGGAACCCTAGAACACAATTTTGTTATTGTTCAACCCTTGTGGAGAAGCCGTCTCTCTTCTTCATTGCTGACCACCTGGAGTTCATGCGGGAGATTCCAGCCGACACTGTTTCTAGCCGTTGCTTTGAAGGTTTGACGAAGACACCGTGCATTACACTTGTGGGCGATTATCAGGTTATATGTAAGTCAATGGTCTTGTAAATTCTTCAAAGTTCTAGAAATAAAAGGTTTTTCCCTTCGGGGATTTTTTCTTAACTTTGTGTCGCTTGCTTTATTTGTTTATGGGTTGACACTTGCACTTTAGATGCATGATTAGGGGCTGAAATTAAATAAGGGGTTCTTGGAAAATTGCGAATTTAATTTAATCAATTATCACACAGTTCGCACTTCTCAAATTGGTATCAGAGCGGGTTACGCTAATTTATCGCGTGATCCTGATTTTTCGAGGATTTACTTTCTGATACAATTTGTCTACTCATGTTTTCAAATTGGTATCAGAGCAGGTTGCGCTAATTTATTGCGTATTCCTATTTTCCGTAAAATTGTGTGATATTGATTTTTTTTAAATTAGTTTTGTGAAAAATCGCAATTTTTCAATGGAACGCCCATTTAATGAGGAGCCTATTTTTGAAAAAGTTCACGACCGTGCTGAAAATTTAAAAAGTTTGAATTTGAAACTTTGCAAAAGAATTAAAGTTTTGGAAAAAGAAAATTCTCTCTTTAAAAGTAAGATTGAATATTTGCAAGCGTTTCAAACTCAAAGTGATATTTGTCGTGAGCACTTTGGCAATTTGTGTACTGATTTTGATTCTTTAAAAATTGCCAAAAAGAAGAGTGATGAGAGAGTCCTAGTTTTAGAGAAGGAATTAGAGGACTTAAAAAATTCTAGGGTTCCTATATGTGCCGTCGAGGATAAAAAATTAATCGATGATTTTACGGCACGTGAAAAGACTCTTAGGGATAAGTTTGTTTTAATTGAGGGGGAGTGTGATAAACTGTTAAGTTTAATTGAAAATTAGAAAAAGAAATCCCTGTCTTTGGAAGAGTCTAATTCTTTGCTTGAGTAAAAAAATTTGAAGTTAAAAAATGATTTGACTGACTCAAGTAGGTTTGATAGTGATGGTAATGGCTCATCTTGTTCTCATGCTTCTAGTGCTAAAGCCAAAACCATTATTTGTTTTAGAGGGTCAGCTAATTCCAAGGATGTTAGAAAAGATCACACTTTAGGTGTCATTCCACCCGTTTACGCATGTTCATATTGTGGTAGGAAAGGTCACCTTAGGCGTTTCTGTTTTGATCTTAGAAAATGTCCTAGGAAGTTTATGTCTAGTGTTCCCTTGGTTCCTAAATTCCCCACACGACGTTTCACATCTATTTGGGTTAGGAAATCACTTTTGGAGGAACTAGATTTTAGACAAGTTGATTCCCGTTTGCTTGCACATGATTCTTCTCTTGCCATATCATATAGATGATTGTGTTTGCATGTTTGTCATACGCTAGTTTTGCTTTTTTATATATTTTTGCTAGCGTTGTGACATGTACTTTTTGTATATATTTTTTGTTTTGAAAAATTTTGAAAAATACAAAAAGATTTTATTTTGACAAAATTTTGAAAAATCCAAAAAGATTTTTGTATTTTGTTTGCACCGTTTATGGATGAACACTTTGGATGACCAAGTCACAACATCATTCCATTTTTTTTCATGTGACTATTTGATAGTGTTTTGAGACAATAGGTCAATTCATCCTTGTGCTTTATAATGTTTGGAGTCATTAAGATGTAATTAAGTGTTACTTCCTACATGTTTGACTCATGTTTCCTTTAATGCACACTTGCACGGATTTGTTTGATTATTGTGCTTGTCTTATCACATGTTGGTTGGGTGTTTTCACTTCAATCCTGTCCTTAAAACGAACCAAGCGCGATAAATTTTGATAAGGAAATTGTGCATATAAAAACCGTTTTGTGAGTTTGTGTGATTTGTTTGATAACGGGGAGGGGCTGCGAAAGTTAATCATCTATCCTTTGCGCAAAAGCCACCGTTAAAAGGACCTAAAAAATTGAGGAATTTTATTATCCGAGGTCGAAAGAGGTTAAAAGAGCCCGAAAAAAATTAAAGGAAATAAAAAGATATTCATGCCAAAATATGGGCCATTTAGGTTTTTGCACCAATTCTCCAAAGTTTGAGAATTTAGATTACCTCTAAAAGAAAATATATATGAGGGAGTTTGGTTGGAGAATTTAAAACGGGTTTGCACGTCCTTGAAATGATTGAAAATGCGCTACATAGTTTTGGACGGTATTGGTGTGGAAATCATTTAGACTTTGATTTGTTGATTTGAATAAGACGATGCCATTTAAATTCAACAATTTTTACACCTAAGGATACTTTTGATGTTCATTCGTTAGGGGTACACATATGCATCGTGCACATATGATTGATTGAGTTGATTTACCTATCGAATGTGTTCACACCCATTCATTCCATTTCCATGACTTGGTTGTTTGAGTCTAAATCCATGGTGTGATTTTTGTATCATATTTGTTCAAATTGGTATCTTATTTTTGTACGAAAAATTTGAAAAATTCAAAAATAGTTTGTGAAGATTTGTTTGAGCATCTCCTTATAAGAGCATGTTTACCATATTGTTTGATGCCCTGTTTTGTACCGTGACACCCCGTTTTTGCTTCTTTGATTCATTCTTCTCATCTGTCTATTTGGGGACATCATAAAAAGGGGGAGAAAGAATTATCAATTTATGGGGGAGTTTGAATTTTGGGGAGTTTTTGAGATTTAGCATATTATGGGGGAGTTTGAATTTTGGGGAGTTTTTGAGATTTAGCTTATGCTTTTATCATTAGTTGCTATCTATGTTTATCTCATTTCAAACTCGATATGTCACGTGGTATTTGCTTTGTCTCATGTGTGTAGGTATGAAGATTGAAGATCAATATGTTGCACACCTTGATGATAAAAGCTTTGAGATTTGATGATTGTTGAAGATTGAAGAACAAACGATGAAGATTTATACATTTGTATCTTTCCATCTTTAGGGTTCATGGGAGGGTAGATTTGTATAGGTCATTAGTTGATAATTCAGATATTTTTTATGTATGTACCGGCATAGACATAGGGGGAGATTTGTAAGGAAATTTTTGTCCATTATCAATATGTATGTCATACGCCATTACACCGTTGAACAAATTCAAGGTCACATCTACATCAACGGATACGAATATCAAAGCGTCTTCAACATCATAGCCTCTGCGAGAATGAACTTGGTAAAATTTTGTTTTTGCGTTCCTTAAAGTTCATATTTAGTATCGGGAAATTTTTATAAAATATTTTTTATAAAAATAAGAAGTAAGTTTTTTCAAGCAAAATGAGGCTTTTAAAAGTTTTTTATTTTTCTGGGAAAACCGGACCGGTTCGCCATCCGCCACCGGACCGGTCCGCCCTCTACCCGGACCGATCCGCCTTGCTTTGTCCAGTAGACCACGGACCGATTGCGAACCGAAGAAGGCAAATTTTAAAAGAACCGATCCGAGGTCGGATCGATCCGCCTCCAAGCCGGACCGGTCCGCCTGGGATAAACTCGAGCAGTTTCGTAACTGGTTTTACCACTAATTTGTTTTTCCTATATATATACCTATTTCGGTGGTGTATTTTTTCAAGTCTTTGAGAAAACGTTTTTAAGAGATAAAACACAACAAGACTTCGTTTTTTGATATGCCAAACATCTTTTTGATTCACACACAAAAATCCCAGTTACTTTTGTGAATCTTTTGGAACCCTAGAACACAATTTTGTTATTGTTCAACCCTTGTGGAGAAGTCGTCTCTCTTCTTCATTGCTGACCACCTGGAGTTCTTGCGGGAGATTCCAGCCGACACTGTTTCTAGCCGTTGCTTTGAAGGCTTGACGAAGACATCATGTGTTACACTTGTGGGCGATTATCAGGTTGTATCTAAGTCAATGGTCTTGTAAATTCTTCAAAGTTCTATAAATAAAAGGTTTTTCCCTTCGGGGATTTTTCCTTAACTTTGTGTCGCTTGCTTTATTTGTTTATGGGTTGACACTTGCACTTTAGATGCATGATTAGGGGCTGAAATTAAATAAGGGGTTCTTGGAAAATTGCGAATTTAATTTAATTTAATTTAATCAATTATCACACACTTCGCACTTCTCACATGGGTAGAAAAAAAATGGCACAAACTTATGTGGTACAAAATGGGATTTTTATAAATACCCAAACACGAATTTTATAACTTGTTATAGTGCAACACATGTGTGCATATGTATTGTTGGAGTTGTGTTTTCTACGTCTCACATTCTTGAGATTTAGTCTCAGCCCTTGGATCACTTCGTATCTACGATCTGTACGTAGTCTTAGTTAATCCAAGTGAAACTAGTGAGAGCCAATGGGTGAGAGAGGTTATGCGGTGCAATGAGAACTATTAGATTTCAATTCAAGCCGTCGTTATAATATCCACTGTTGATTTGGATCGATCATCCATAACCTTTCTCAATCAGTATAAATAGAGATCATAGTTGAGGCATTTAGAGACTTTTGCAACTTCGTCCAGTTGAGAGAATAAAAGAGAGATAAAAGAGAAGGGGGGGAGAGAGAAAGAGAGAGATAGAGAGAGAACCAGAGAGGATAAATAGAAAATTTTAGGGTTTTCTCCCCAAACCAATCCTATACACCTTTGTAGAATAAACCCTTCAGAAAACCATCACATTGAAATTTAGAATCTTATGTTTTCTTGAGAGTTTGTGAGTTTGGTGTATTGAAGAAACCTCTTTAAACGTTATCTCTCTTATGAATACAATCTCACCATTTTTCTTATATTTCTTTCTAGAAATTGTGATAAATACTATTGAGTTATATTCACGTCGATCTAGTGTTTTTGTACTTTCTCTTATTTGGATCTTGAGTTTTCTTGTATATGTTTGTAGATCCATCCTCTTTAATTTCATTTTCTTGAAAAAGAGACTTCAAAAATATATTTATGTTTTAAATCTGAAGGATTTGTTTCTAAACAAAGTTTTACAATTTATAAAATTTGTTTTATACATATATAAAGTTTTCGAAGCTTAGAACTATTTTTTAGAATGATTTAACTTTAGACCTGGAATATTATTTAAAAAAGAAAGTCTGATTTTCTTGAGAATTGAAACCTTGCATGTCATATAGAACTCTTGTAATTCATAGGACTATTTGTATATTCTTAAGAGAGAAGTGAGTTGCACATTGCATATTAGGCACTTCACAGTCACTACACTCTCACACGAACACTTAGGAAGTGTGTTACTTCTTTGAGAGATTCTGTTTTACTGAGCCACTGGAACAAGGGGTAAGGAGTTAAAGCAAGGAATGACCAGGAGGAGCAAAAGTGTCATAATCAAATACCATGGAGGAGTGTAAGATCAGTAGGTATATTTTCAGTCTTTTAGATTTAGGATCTTGTGTTTGCATGTTCATGTGCTTGTACTCTTGAAATTGTGTTTAGTGGATTTTTGGTTATGGTGTAGAGGTCACCTTGGATGTTTTCTGAGATTTGAGGTTTTACCTCGTTAAAAATAACTGTGTCAAACTTTACTGTTTTCAGTTCTTAATGCTTGTATGGTTTGTTTCATAACAAAGAATTAGTATAGGTTTTTCATTTAAAATATAGGGAATCAAGCTACTAAGTCTTGAATCTGACTTTAATAACTTTTACACATCTTGTGTTTTGATTTCTAAAAGGAGTTTCCTAAACGAGTTTATTTCAGAGTTTACTTAATCGTTAACTTTGTGTAACTTAGTGAACGATTTTCAAAGGGAGTTTCTGAAGAACTTCCCATGCTAAAATAAACATCGAAGGGAGCAAATTCCTTGATCAATTCAAGAAGACCCAAACTAATATCACCCTATATTTTTTTTTTCATGTTGTCCTAGTTGCATCAAAATTCCTTGATAAAACTCCTCCTGGGACCCTTAGTCTCTACTTCCACTACTCCCAAAGAATCCGTAAATATTGTTGGGTTCTTGACCTCTTCTATAATCCTCTCCTTTTCTGAAAAAATATTGATGTCTGGCCTGATCATAATTATGCGAATAACATCTCCATCGAAGTCTTGATAAAGACAGTCCCACTATCACTAGTATACAATGGATCTTATCTTAACATCTATCTGCTCAGAACCTTCAACTATTTAGGACTGAAAGTCAGTGATCTCACTCCAACCTCTGCCGTCAAGTGCATCACTGAGCACACTTATGACAACACTCGGCGAAAAGTAATGAGTTATTTACAACTCACACTAGGGGCTGGCCCTATCAATCCTCTGACAGAATTCCAGGTCATCGACATACCTGCTTGCTTCAACCTACTCCTCGATTTCCCATGGCTCCATTGCATCTGAGTGGTATTCTCTTATTTTTATTAAAAAATGAAATTCTTCGACAAAGGGCAAGTCATCACCATTTAGGGGGATAACGACAGTGCAGACAGTGCCAGTACCAGTCACACAATATTTGAGATTCATCATGGGAATAATAACATGATCCTCTCTGGTTTCAAGATTAACCCACTCTCCATCTCAGTCGGGGATAACTTCAAAGACCGCGTTTTTCTAGAGCACAACCCTCATGGCAATGTCAATGTGATTCAGATGTTCAAGAACATGCACTTTATGTCTGGAATGGAGCTAGGACAACTCCAATAAGGAATCCTTGAGTCCATAGTCCTTAAAGAGGCTTTTTCTCATGTGTCCTGGGTTACTAACCTTCACCTGATGAATTTAAAGAACACCATCTATCGAGACCAAAGAGAAGTATAGAGAATGAAAATACTATTTCAAAATACTCTTTGAATGAAAGATTTGTCAAAGAGGGTGAAGACTTCTCCTTTTGTGAATTCCCTTAACCGTGGTATGGACATATTGATAAGAAGATGAAACTAGGGATGTAAATCTTCTTTTAAGACATTAACTCCTAGGACAAAAGCTATGAACATTAAGTTCAACCTCTCACTAAGATAGTCGTGACAATTATCAAAAACTCCACGGAAAGTGATTTCAAAGACTTATTCAACCTTCAGAAACTGGGGCTAAATCTTTTCATGATTTGCTCGGATGCTACGCAGTCAGTCTCGTTCATTCAAATCAAAGTTCCTGACATACCTCTCCTTACCTGGAATGTCATACCCACCAACCTACTCAAATTCAACCCAACCCTGATGTTCACCCTATTTAAGTCTCTTCACCTATTCCTATTTTTCTTTTTCCTGATATGAATGTAATTGAGACATTTTTTGATGAGGTTCTCAACGTTGTTTATACTTAAAATGAAATAAACTAGGATTTTGAGTATCTTACAGTGCCTTACATTAATTGTCTTGATTCTAATCAAACCTTTGATGATGACTTTGTAAATGTATAATTCTTAACAAATCTCAATAAGGAAAAAAAAAAAAACATAACAACATTCAAACTAATGATGATGAGACTGTTGTTATTAATCTCGGTCTTAGTAGCCATCAGTGCGAGATTAGGATAGGGTCCACCCTTAATGGGCATGATTGTGTGTAATTTGAGGAAATACTAAAAGAATTCATAGACTTCTTCACATGGTCCTACGATGACATGCTCGAGATTATCTCGAAAATAGCTCAATATGAGATCCGGATATTCCCTAAATCTAAACTGGTCAAACAGAAGCTAAGTAAACTCCGTACTAAATGATTTCTCAAGGTCAAAGAGGAATTGGTCAAACAGTTGAAGATGGGATTCATTCGCATGGTCGAATTCCCATTATGGCTTGCCAATATTATCCCTATGACGAAGTTGGGAAGTAAAGTTTGCATGTCTATTGACTACTGGGATTTCAATAAAGCATCCCCAAGGGACGATTACCCATGACCCAATATCGACATAATCGTGGACAATAGAGCTAGCCACGCCCTTAAATCATCTGTCGATGAATTCGCCGAATATAACCAGATCAAGATGTGCCCCATCTATTAGGAGAAAATCGCCTTCATCACCCTACGGGGAACATTTTGCTACCTTGTCATGCCATTCAACCTCAAGACCATCGTGGCTACCTATCAAAGGGCTACAACAACCATCTTACACGACTTTATTCACAAGGAGGTCAAGGTTTATGTGGATGACATGATCATTAGGTCTAAGACTCAAGAAGGTCATATTCCCATTGTCCAAAAGTTCTTTGAGTGACTACGACAATGCCAGATGTGGCTAAACCCATAGAAGTGTGTTTTTAGCATCACTAAAGAAAAATTCTAGGGATTTATGGCCAGTAAGAAGGGAATCGAAGGAGAACCTGCCAAGCTGAAAGCCATACTTGAGATGCCACCATCACGGACAGAGAAGGAAGTCCAAGGATTTATGAGTAAATTATAATACATTAGTCACTTTATCATCCAGATGACCTCTATCTGCAAACCCAGTTTTAAACTTCTCCGGAAGGATTTGACTAAAGTCAGGAATGAGGCTTGCTAAGAAGCCTTTGACCAAATCAAGCAATACCTAACCCCACATTTGGTGCTCATGCGTCCACAGCTAGGTCTCCTATTCCTATTATACTTAACTTTCACAGATACTACAATAATCCCATAAGAAAAGAGCCATTTATTACTCTAGTAAAAAACTGATTGGGTACAAAGTCAATTACACTACTTTGGAGAAGCATGTGTCACCTTGGTTTGTATCACGTAGAAATTATGGCACTCCACGCTTATCTTTCCCATCAGACTAGTATCATTGATGGATCCTATTAAGTGCCTACTAGATAAACACATTATGTTAAGACAAATGGCCTATTGGTTGATGTTGTCAGTCGAGTTCGACATCGTGTACATCACTTAGAAATCCATGAAAGGGAGGGCCATCTTCCACTACCATACTGATTATCCCATGGAAGGAACTAATGTTTGGATCTCCGAATTCCCAGATGAAGACATTCTCTAAACCTCTCAAGAGTACCTTAGATGGAAAATTTTCTTTGATGGAGCTGCGTACAAGAAAGGATACGACATTGGTATATCCTTGATTACCCCCGATGACTCACATACCCCCACTGCCATTAAGCTAAACTTACCTTACATAGCAACATAACCGAATATGAGGTATGTACTGTTGGCCTCAGGATCGCCCTTGAAAAAGGAATCCGATACCTAAATGTCTACGGGGACTCTGACCTAATCGTTGGCTAAATCCTAAAAAATTGTAAGGTCAAAGGCGAGAAGTCCTACGCTTCCACGCCCACTTAGAAGAGATGTCCTCCCAGTTCAGAGACGTGACCTTCCATTACCTGCCTCATACAAAGATCAATTTAGTTGATGCCCTTATAACCCTGGCCTCCATGTTTGATATGCCTCAAGGAATAACAATGGCCCCTCTTCTGATTTAGGAACAATCCATGCCCACTCATTGCTACCACATTGAGCTCATCATCGAGGAAGATTACAATATGGTCGGGTTATGGTACTACAACATTTGATACTTCCTCAAATATGGTAAATATCCCTAAGATGTAGAAAAGAAAGACCGTACGATCTTTCACAAATTGGTTGCCCAGTATATCATATGCAATAGAGTGATTTTTAAGAAAAAATTTGATGGAACCCATTTGCACTTCATAACAGCGAAAAATATTGAAGAAATGATGCAAAAGATCCATAATGGGGAATGCAAGGCCCACATGAATGGTCATATGCTTTCCAAGAATATCATCCATCAAAGGTATTATTGGACTACCATGGCTTAAGATTGCATTACCTATGATCGAACATTCATCAAGTGTCAACAGTTTGCTAATCTCTAACATTAGCCTCCATGGGAATTGTACAACATGACCTCTCCCTAACTTTCTGCACCCAGGGCATACACATCATAGGGAAGATTACGCCTAAAGCTTCCAACGATCATGGGTTCATCTTGGTTTCCATTCACTACTTTACTAAAAGGGTCGAAGTTGAGTGGTATGCAGTGCTGGATGCCAAGAAAGTGGCTAAGTTCATCATAAATAACTTCATCTGTCGAGACGGGGTTCCTCACGAGTTAGTGTCAGATAAAAAACTCCACTTTGAATCCGAGGTCACAGAACTAGTCAATGAGACCCAAATCGTCTCCCTACCAATCCCAAACCAATGGTGCTATCAAAGACGTCGACATAATCCTCAAAGCCATCATTAATAAGATGACTGAGAGTTATAGAAATTAGGCCGATCGGATTAGATATTCCCTTTGGGTCTACCGCACTTTAATGAGAACACCTACTGGGGATACCCCTTGTTCTCTAGTATATAGTATGGAAGTAATCCTACCCATTAAGCTAGAAATACCTTCCCTATCATCATGCTCGAAAGCAGGTTTAGTAAAGAGGACTGGTATCGGAGACGCTTTGACGAACTATCATTCTTTGATGATAAGAATATATACCATATACAGGGGTATCATTTCCGGATAGCGTGATCATTGAACCTAAGAGTCAAGGGCGGCGGTGTATAGGAAGGTGACCTTGCTCCTGAGGAGATCGTAGAACCCTTCTAGCACCCCAGAGGGAAATTCAAATTGAATTGGAGTAGACCTTATATTGTAAAGAAAATTCTTTTAGGCGGTGCCACTTTGTTCACAGACCTCTATGGAGAAGAAGTGGTGCGTCCAGTCTACTTAGACCGTTTCAAGAAATTTTACTCTTAATCTGAAATCTTGGTGCGCTATGACTTTTCTCATCCTCCTATTCTAAAAAAATATTTATTTCCTCCTACCCAGAACTAATGGGACCTGATCCTCTCATAACATATCTTTAAAAAAACTATGACTCATGAAAATTTTAAAAACCCATACAGATACGTAGATAACACATACTACATATATGAGTATGGTCCCCTTCTTTTTCACGAAATGCTATTCTTTTCTAACCTCCGAGAACAACCGTCAATTTCATTATTCACGTGAACAAAAGTATTATTTATTCCCTAGCGATTGGTATATACAGTTCAAAATGAAAAACTCATCAGGAGGAACAATAAAATATGATCAAAATCATTTTTATTTCTAATAAGTGAATACATTACCATTACATGAAATATCAGTAAAGGGAGTTAATTAGACCACCCCCTTTCCACTGGCCAAAATCATCTTAAAACAAAGTTAATCCCATCAGCTTCTAAAAAATTATCCCCAACCCCACAAAAAAACCCCAAAATCCAAAATACATATTAACCCAACTTCACAAAATATTACCCCTGCTTCACTTACGATGTCTTCAACTTCCAGATGGCCCTGCTTTTTTATCATCCCCTTCCCTTGGAGATCCCCAAGTCTCTCACTCCTAGTTAACACTCGGTATGCGCTTTATGGAGCGATATGCCCTGACAAGCTTGGATGAAACCACAACAACCTCTTCCATAGTGTTGAAGGAAATAATCCACCTTTGACGAGTCTCTTCCTCCATAGCCCTCTCTAATACCCGCTTACTTAACCACTTCAGGTAGTCCTCGGACACATGCCAAACCCCTCCTATGGTTTGTGATGGATGGGTAGACGAGTAGTGGCCTTGCTATAAGGAACCCAACATCATTCGTAGTGATTAAGTCATATCCTCCCTAAAGAAGAAGTTGGTTATCTAAGGGGGCACAATTTGTTCCTATCTGACTTGGCGCAGAAGCCACCAGGGGAAATAAAAAGAAGTCTGGAGAAGGTCAACCAATCGCAAATACTGGTACTCTCCTAGCTGTAAAATAAGCAACAAATCTCCCCACCATGGCACCGATAAATAAAGACACTGGGCTCCGTGCTCTACAAACTAATTGACATAGTTCTCTACCGATGGGCTGAAAATGAAGAAAAGGTTAGACAAAGAAATTAGGCACACCGCAAACGGATACACATTAGGCGCCATGAGATGGAACATCTCTGCAAGCCACATGAATAACATCATCGGGCTCCCCCTCAGAAAATCATAACGACCCTCCTTCCAATCACTTAGACCATTTAAGGTCTTTGCTAGCACCACCGCCGTAGGATTTCACTGGTAAGACATCAATGTTGATATCGCAACCACTTGGGGATCAACTGTCAAGCCCCTATAACCAATAAAAGCCTCGTGGTAAGTCTTAAAGAAATAACTCTAGCAGAACCAACATCATCAAAGACCCTCTGGGGCATTGAATACATAACCGCCTGAAGGGAAATATTCCCTCCATTAACCAACGGCCAAGCCGCCAAAGGGGAAATATGGAGCAACTCTTCCAAAAATGCCGGTAGAGAACAAGAAAAATCAGGCATGGTTGTAAAAACACTAGGGATAACCCCTAACATTGCTGAGAATTCCTCGTAAGTAGGACATGTCTCGTCCAGGCCAAAATGGAAGACATGGTCCTCAAGGTACCAGAATTGAATCATCACTGCTAGCAAGTTCCATTCTATGGCTCGATTATGCCACAGAGAAATCCAACGCAAGCTAAAAGTATCTTAATCAATATTTTAAAGGAACATGGCCTCTGAACCTTCAAGATATGAGGATAATTTTTCATACATCGAAAGAGCCATTTGGAGAATAGGAAATGAGAAGCAAGAAAAGAAATGGGGGTGTTGATGAAGAAAACACACCCCATACCCCTCCTTTTATACCCAAAATCCTTGGCAATTTGTTTTTCTGGAAACCTTGTTAATTCTCAGCCTTATAGAAGTGCACAACTGTGCAGGAAAGTGTAATCAAAGCTTAGAAGTGATTTGACTTGACCCTCATGCCGATAAATAGGTCAAGGGCTATGCCGATCATCACCCCCTTTATTTAGAAAAATCTTTTCCCAGTTTTCCCTAAATTAAAAAATTCTTACTCTACAAAATATTAATCCCAAATTAATTATTTTTACTTTTCATCTTTATAGAATAAACATTTTTCCTTTTTTTAGCATTTCCATATTCATTTCTATCTTCACATAAAATAAACAAGCTCAACAGAAAATTAAAAAAGTACATATAGGAAGAGAAAAATATCAAAAAAGAAATTGCATTCCACACATGTCTCTGCATTACATATTTTGTAGTCATAAAAAGAAAGAAAAAGAAAAAAAAATAATGGAACTTCGCCCAAACCCTCAACTGTAAGGACATAGTCCGTCACACTTAGTATGTCGTATACCGCTACAAGTTTGTCGAAGCATTGAAAAGCGCACATCTGCAATTGATGATCCGAATTTCAATTTAACTTCAACAATCATGCCCAACAAGGACGAACTCTGTAAATTGGTTAAGTTCCATTTACATTTTGCATAAAAAAAGTGTTGGGATTTTTTTATAAAAATTAAAATATTTTTCCTTTTATGAAAAATAATTTTTGAAGTATTTTAAATGGATCTTTATCTTTTCAAAAACATTTTTATCATAAAAGTTTTTTGATAACTGTTCTCAGCTTCGTAAGAGAGTTATTTTCTAAGTCCCAATATATTTTAAAACTCTGTAAATTGAATCTAGAGATGTGTGCCTGATCGTTCAAACGAGATCCTATCTCGTTCGAACGAGACCAGACGTCATTCGAACAACATGTCAATTCGTTCGAACGAAATGTCTTTTTACCTGACACGCCATCGCCTTAAAAGTTTTTATAAGTAAGGTTTTAGGGTTTTGTATTTTGTGTGGAGAAAACTTTATTTTGATCAGAATACGTTTTTGAGAGTTTACCTTTTCTCTAACACAATTTTGAGGGTTCAAATTTGTTTTCACAATTCACAAATCCCAGAGAGTTTTTTGTGTGAGTTGTTTTGTGGAACCCAAACCATACTTTGCCTACAGTTCAACCTTTGTGAGAAGAACACTACAACTGGATATCCGAGAGCTATTTTGGAGGGAGATCCTACAAAGAATCAAGACTGTATGTCCAAATTGGTACGACTGCGAGTGAGCCACTGCTGAGTTCTAGCTGAAGCTTTGAAGGTTTGACATAAACATCATTTATTATGCTTGCGGTAAGTCATATGTAAGTCAAAGGTCATCTAACCGTGTCAAAGTTCTAGAGTATAAAAGGTTTTTCCCTGAGGGGATTTTTTCCTGAATTACTCTGTCACTTGCTTGCCTATTTCTATTTTCTCTTGCATGTACAGGGGTTGATTTGAATTTGAATTTGATTTTGTTAAATCTGACTTACCTAATTAAATAAGTGAATTTGCGAATTAAATCAATTAGTATCACACCGTGTCTACAAATTGGTATCAGAGTAGGTTTCACTATTTTACTGTGAATTCCAATTTTCGACAAAAGTTTTTACGATATCAGTTCTTTTAAACTTTGATGGATCACTTATATAATCGGGTACCTACTTTTGATGGCAATAATTTTGCTTATTGGAAAGCTTGCATGAAATCTGCTTTAAAAGCTATAGATGTGCGCGTTTGGTGGTTGGTTGAAAATGGTTGGTCTCCTCCTACCGTCACTGTTGAGAACATCACCTCTTTAAAACCCGTGTCAAACTGGACTGAGAACGATTTTAAATTGTCCAATTTTAATTCTCGCACATGCACCCACTCATGATACTTTGCTTGAAAATAATGATAGAGAGTTTGCACATATTCGCGAGCAAGTGAAGTTTTTGGTCAAGACTTCACATGATCTAATGGAGTTGGTTCAAAAGATGTCACCATCCTTGGAAAACTCCATCGCACTTCCTACTTAAGGTCTAGACATGTTTTCTAGCATAGGGTGATTTACATGATAACATTTTTGCCTATTTCTAGCATGTACCATTTGTTTTATTTTTTTGTTTTGTTTATTTTTCCTATTTTTGGTACTATTTTAGCACTGTTTAGCATTGTCCGCCCTGTCCAGGTACTGTTTCTGAGAAATTTTCCCACTGGTCGCAACTGCATAACATTCTGTATAATCTGGAAAGATTCTGTTTTCTCGTTCTAACGAGATTGCATCTCGCTTGAATGATATCGCCTATCATTCGAACGACATGGCATCTCGTTCGAACGACCCCTGGAATTTTTTTTGCAGTCCCCGTTTATTTTGTTTATATGTTATTGGTTCTGCTGGGTTGTTTCTGAATAGTGTTTGAAAAAATAAAAAAAGATTTTCTCTTTTTAGAAAAAAATTGAAAAATCCAAAAAGAGTTTTGTATTTTGTTTGCACCTTATATGAATGCACACTTAGGATGACCAAGTCACAACTTCATGCCATATCTATGCGATTGTTTAATAGTGTTTTGAGACAATAGATTGTGTCATTCATGTGCTTTACAAAGTTTGGAGTATTTGAGACAATATAGTGTTACTACCTACATGATTGACTCATTCTGTCCTTTATTGCACATGAGCAAGGATTTGTTTGACGTTTGTTATTGTAAAATAACATGTTAGTTGCGTGTTTTCATCTCAATTTTGTCTATTAAAATGAACTAAATGCGATAAAACAAGATAATAAAAGGTGTGCATGTTTTTATCATTTTACCGTAAGTTTGTGTGAATTTTATAAACGGTGAAGGGATACGAAAGGTAAACATCTATCCTTTGCGATTAAGCCTCCATTTAAATTGGGCCTAAAAAATTGAGGAATTTTAATTATCTGGGGTCCAAAGAGGTTTAAAAGAGCCTTGAAAAAATTGCATGGCAATAAAAAGAATTATATGCCAATTATGGGCCATTAGGTTTATTCACCAATTCTCCAACGTTTGAGAATTAAGATCACGTCGAAAAGAAAATATATATGAAGGAGTTTAGTTGGAGATTTAAAATGACTTTGTACGTCCTTAAAAATCTTGAAAAAGCATGAAATCGTTTTGGATGTTATTGGTGTTAAAATCATGCTGACTTTGATTTGTTGATATGATTAAGACGATATCATCTAAGTTCAACATTTTTACAACGAAGGACTATTTTTTATGTTCATTCGTTACGAGTACACTTATACATCTTGCACATATGATATGATTGAGTTGATTTTTCTATCGAATTTGTTCACACCCATTCATTCCGTTTCCATGATTTGGTCATCTTTGTAAAAATTCATGGCATGTGATAATTTTTTTTATAAAAAATTGAAAATTTCAAAAATAGTATGTTTGGTTTGTTTCCCATGACAACCCACTGTGCTTTATTGTTTTTATTCTTTCCTTATATATTTTGGACAAATAAAAAGGGGGAGCACGAATTATGGGAAATATTTTGTACAGGGGAGATTTGATTGTTGCCTTAATTTAATATATGTTTCTTAATAATTTCAAACTCGATATGTCACGTGAATTTTTCTTTGTCTCATGTGTGTGGGTACAATTGAAGAATCTTCGGATTGCACACCCTGATGAGAAAAGCTTGGAGATTTGAAAATTTGATTGTTGAAGCCAAGTTTGATTGAAGACTTGTTCAGTTTATCTTTTCACATTTTGAGTTTATGGGAGGGTAGATTTGTATAGGTTATTTTTGAGTTTGATAATTCGGATTATTTTTATTTTGTACCGACACAGACATAGGGGAGATTTGTAAGGACATAGTCCATCACACTTAGTATGTCGCATACTGCTACAAGTTTTTCAAAGCACTGGAAAGCGCACATCTACAATAGACAATCCAAATTTAAAGTTAACTTCAACAATCATGCCCAATAAGGACAAAATCGATAAATTGGTTAAGTCCCATTTACATTTTGCATAAAAAAAGTGTTGGGATTTTTTTATAAAAATTAAAATATTTTTCCTTTTATGAAAAATGATTTTTGAAGAATTTTAAATGGATCTTTATCTTTTCAAAAACATTTTTATCATAAATTTTTTTAATAACTGTTCTCAGATTCGTAAGAGTGTTGTTTTCTAAGTCCCCATATATTTTAAAACTCTGTAAATCGAATCTAGAGATTTGTGCCTGGTCGTTTAAACGAGATCCTATCTCGTTCAAATGAGACCAGACGTCATTCGAACGACATGTCAGTTCGTTCAAACGAGAAGTATTTTTACCTGACACGTCATCGCCTTAAAATTTTATATAAATAAGGTGTCAGGGTTCTGTATTTTGTGTGGAGAAAATTTTGTTTTGATTAGAATATGTTTTTGAGAGTTTACCTTTTCTCCAACACAATTTTGAGGGTTGGCAAATTTGTTTTCACAATTCACAAATCCCAGAGAGTTTTTTGTGTGAGGTTTTTTTGTGGAACTCAAACCATACTTTGCCTAAAGTTCAACATTTGTGAGAAGAACTTTGCAACTGGAGAGACGAGACCTATTGTGGAGGGAGATCTTATAAAGAATCAAGACTGCATGTCTGGGATGCGTGTCCAAATTGGTACGGCTGCGAGTGAGCCACTGCTGAGTTCTAGCTGAACCTTTGAAGGTTTGACATAGACATCTTGCATTACGATTGAGGGAAGTTTTATGTAAGTCAAAGGTCATATAACCGTGTCAAAGTTCTAGAATATAAAATCTTTTGCCCTGAGGTGATTTTTTCCTGAATGACTCTGTCACTTGCTTGCCTATTTCTATTTTCGCTTGCACGCACATGGGATGATTTTAATTTTAATTTGATTTTGTTAAATCTGAGTTACCTAATTAAATAAGTGAATTTGTGAATTAAATCAATTGGTATCACACCTCGTCTACATCAACCATCCCAAAAACACTCGGCCCGCATAGGGCCCACATTTTCCTCGGCGATGAGTGGTGGATCCTCCACTGCCAGAACCAGAACCCTCATCTGAAGTGGATGGTGTCACAAAGAAGGATGGAGCTGACTTCTTAATATACTCATGCATGGAGGACATCCAATCCTTGATATCCCATAATCCATTGGCCGGCACTTGAATATACTACAAGAAAAAAGGGCAACAAAAGACGAGCTAGTCAATAAAGAAACAAAGAAAGAATAAATGGAAACATAAAAGAGAAAGAGAAGGAATATACCTCAGGTTGGAGGGTCTCATTCGTAAGCCCCATTAACCCAGACGCCCCGCATGAGGATGGTACGGCACACTAAGTGACTTCCCATTATCCAATTGTAAATTATAAGATCGGGGAGTCACCTGAATTAGTGGAACCTCTTCTGTCGCCATTACCTCTGACGTACCACAACCGGTGTTGGGGGATGATCCCACCAGTACACTGGTACCCTTACTTAAATCCGTGGTGGGTGGAGTAATGTTCTCAACGTCATGAATACAGGAGGGTATCAAAAATCTTGTGACAAAGTCTAAATAATCATGACTCTCGCCCGTATCCGTATAGTGCATATAAGGCTCGCCTATCATTGCTACCACCCTAACATCTCTCCCCCGCCTCATATACATAGGGGGCATCAACGGTGGGACCACCACCTCCTACACCATGGTCTGCCTAACCACCCTTTCTCCCAGGTACCAGACGTACCCAAACCCATGCGTAATCAATGGCCACATTTGTGCATGTAATACCATAACCCCCGTATCTCGCAAAATCACCCCAAGGGGTAAAAGGTCACATGCAATCCCCAAAATAGAATTAGTATCTACTCAAGAAATAAAGAGACCAAGAAGAAGTCAGAAAATGACAAAAAAATAACCTAGTCGCTTGTTTGGGAATTCAAGACCCGCCCCACGTCCGCTAAACATAAGGACTGATCCGACCGCCGATTGGATTTCCTTCAACAAAACATCTGACAAAAGTCCCGCATATCCTCATCCTTTAGGGCCATTAAACCCGCGTTGTGCCCTATCACCTCATAGAACCACGTCAGCAAAATAAAGAAATCAGCAAAAAGAATAAAGCAAGAATGCGAGGAAATAAAAAGGAAAATAAATCCAAAGTTATCTCCAGAAGATACGTGGCTCTCGTAAAAGTTTTCGACAGAATAAGCTGAAAGCATCCAAAGAAGAATAAAGGGATGGAAAATTCACTCTGCCCCAATCGTATAGCTGGTCGTCATAAATTTTCCTCACATATAATAAGAACCAAACATGTATGATGTCGCCGTTCGTCACCAGCAAAAGACCACTAAGCAAATGCAAAATAAACAGATAGGATGTCTGCCTCACCTGCCGCTCATGCGTCATGTACACCGTCCTCTTCAATAATACATTCTTTAAAAAAACATTCGGATAGAATCCCCCGACAATATTATACCCACGTCTCCTAGAGACCGTTATAGTGCAATCCACCACTATCTAGAACCCCTGGCAATTCAGCCCCAACAACTATTGGACATCAATGGGAGTAACAATCATCTCCCCAAATTTAAGATGGAATGTGTGGGTAGTGTCCCACCACCTTTCCCCAAGATCACATAACATCGCAGTGGAATGCAGTGTCTCATCCAGCGCCTTGGCCAACGGACCAAAACCGATATACGATATCGTTCAACATTCTCATTGCCCAATGAAAGGGGTACCCAAGATTTTCACTTTAGACTAACCCAGTCATCAACAGAAAGTAACTCATTATTGTAAACCTCACTTGAAGAGCCAGTCATTTGAACTCTTGAAGAACAAAGGGCTTAAGAATGATTTTTAGAGAGCGAAAGAAGAAGATTCAAATACTTGAAGGTGTGAAAAATGGGGAGGGATCGCCCACTTTTATAGAAGGTTAAAGGGCCTGCTGATCGGCATCCCCCAGCCCATACCGATCGACAATCGTGTTTTCCTCTTCCTAAGAAATCCTAGGAGTCTGTGCCCTTACCTATTGGAACCCCCTCAAGTCTGCCTATCTGCAGTCCCCTAAGATTTTGTACAAGAAAACATAAAAAAATGCTAGAAAATCTAGAAATTGCCTAAAAAAATCCCCAAAATCCCTGAAAAATATAGAAAATTATTTTTGGAGCATTAATCCCTTTAGAATTACTCAAAATCACCAGCTGGATTAATCTTACACTCTTATCCCTAGCATACTCTATAGTGGAACCAATAATGTGCCTGCATCCAATTCTACTACAATTCCCTAGTCGGAACCTCAAAACTAAACACTCCCCCGTAGACTTGAAAGACAACACGAACCCCAACAGAACCACAAGTGCACCTGCACCTATAAGATAATTTAAATTTCCCAAGGAGAGCTATTCCCCTCTCTACAACTTTAGGTCCTCAGAATTGACCTCGGCCCACAGATTTGTTACCCCAACTTTATGTCCTCAGAATTGGACTCGGCCCGTAGAATTGGTCACAAAAAATTTAGGTCCTTAGAATTAACCTCGATGCTCAAAATTGGTAATTACAACCTCGGCCCTCAAATTGGTCACCCCAACTATAGGTCCTCAGAATTGACCTTGGCCCACAAAATTTGTTGTCACAACTTTAGTCCCTCAGAATTCACCTCGACCCTCAAAATTGGTCTTCCTAACTCAAGGTCCTCTAAATTAACCTCATCCCTCAGAATTAGTCATTACATCCTCAGCCCGCAGAATTGGTCGTCACAACTATAGGTCTTCAGAATTGACCTTCACCCTCAGAATTTGTTGTCACAAATTTAGGCCTTCAGAATTGACTTCTTACCTTACAATTAGTTATCACAACTTTAGGTCCACATAACTGACCTCGACCCTCATAATTGGTCGTTACATCCTTAACCGACGGAATTGGTCCTCACAACTTTAGATACTCAGAATTGACCACGAACCTTAGAATTTGTCAAGGTCCAATTTCTTGAGTGTGAGTTAGGATTGGGTTGATAGGTTAAATGGGGACATGGATGTAAAATTAAATATTGGAAATTTAATAAATAATGATGACAATGCTACATAATGATAGTAGTATCGCTCAACATTAGATAAGGTATCGAATTACATTATTCATTACACGCATTCTAGATAGAGGCACCATCTTTTATTACATAATTAATAAAACAAAATATAAATAAAAGAAAATTAAAAGAAGTACAACATGTGCCTACAATATCAACTACATCCATTTATCAGTAGTAGCATAGAAAATTATGATAGGGTCTTCGGTGCTGCAATTGATTTTCCATGAATATGGTGATGCATTAGATTTGTGTGGGGTCGGGGATGTGTTGCCTTCTTGATTGCCTGAGTCCATCTGAAATTTTAAAAACGTAAGCGAAATTGACAAGTAGATAATTCTTATTCTATACAGTTTAAAACATTATTTATGATAAGTCATTATAAGAAGTTCAATATGAAAGTGGTATCGATGTCATAATAAGATACCATGTTACTGGAATGATATTACTTAAAATAGGAATATCGGCTAGAATTGGTAAATGATAGGGATGGTTTCTAAATAAATAACCCATAATTATATGTTAGCGTAATAGTCATACATACAACACATTTCCTATAGTATCAATCCAAAGAACTGGAGATAAAAATAATCGTGCTAAATCAATCACACACATTTCATATAGTATCAATAACCAGGACCTTAATCATCTTAGTCTTACGTACCAAATAATACAATCGAGGGTATAACGAAAGATTATTCCCTCGTCATAATGTATGCTATATATGGAATCAAGTAAAATTGCATCATATGAAATAATATGATTGCATAATATCAGTATAAAAATCTGAATCAATTATATGTAAACGGTTGAACCATTCAATTGAGTTCATTAATGAGAATATGATATAGTGGGTCTATTACATAGTGAAATCAACATAAGGCATAATTAAAAGCATTGCGTGAAAATAATACCGAATAAGAAATCACCTACTTGTTATTTAGGGTTTTCGAGAAAGTTCCTTTGAGTTTATTTAGGTCAAGGTGGAGGTCTGTGTAATTCTAAGAAGAAATAATGTATTTATATGTAAGAATAAGTTCCATAAATGTTTGAAGCACAATAAAGTTGTAAAATGTAAGACCCCGTATTTTTATGGCATTTAATTACGGGATTAATTAAATTAAATTGGGATAAAATGATTTATCATTAATCCAGATTTTAAAATAAATATTTACTAGCGTGACGAGAGTTAGTAATTATATGTTGAATATTACTGGATGAGTAAAGTAATATATGAGATTGAATTTATTAAAATTATTGCGAGTGAATAATACGACAATCATAGAAATTAAGTCGGGACGCAAGTGTGACGTGTCGGGACTAAATTAATGGAATATAAAATGAATTAATTTTAAGTCATCCATATGGTCATTTCGAGTGCAATAATGTGTCGGAAGGGTCGAGATAGTCAGGAAAGTGTACCCGGAGGTTTAGTTTGGGTCTCGGGACGTTTTTGAGCCTAACCGGTAACCAGAGAGGGCATTTTAGTAATTTCCAATTTTAGGCCTTAATTATAGACGAAAGTTGAAGTGTTATATCTGATGAGAGTTAGAGGCCTCGAGAGTTAGAAACATTGGAGTTGCAAAGAGGCTAAGGAAGAGAAAAGAGAGAAGGCTTCTAAGGAGGAGAGCCACCAACCCTACACCACTTTCACCAATTCCACAACCAACAAGTAGATCGAAAGAAAGGGATCGTTCATATACCACTTTGATTTGTCAGATTAGACCTTTGATTTCTAAACAAGTATCTAACTTACTGTTCTTTAGCTGATAACACATCCATGCTAGCTTAGGAGATGATAATTGTATGTTTTCATGAAAGACAAATGATAATTGGGAGATTCATATTGAAATTCTGAATGGAAATCATGTTAGGACAACCCTATTGTTATATGTAGATGATAAACTATGAAATTGGTGTTTAGTAGAGGTTGCATTCTGGAAAAAATAGGAAGATATTGATCATGATGATAATAATAGGGTTCTTGATGTATTAATTTGAATTAACCCTTTACTTGATGGCCCTTGATGAATTCGTATATGTTTTACGTTAGAAATCATGTGTGTAGGATAATATAACTGTTGGTTTGATTGGTTGGGAGTTTGGTACGAATTAATAGATTTTGTGAGGATTTATGTTAAGGAAACCTGTAGGTAAAGAATTGTAGAAACTGGGCCAAGAACTGCTTGATCGATCGATCGACTGGATCGATCGATCGACCCCCTTTCATCGATCGATCGACTCCTCCTGGAAATCGGAACTTTTTCTCCTTTTAAGTGTTAATCCAATCCCGATGTGTAAGAACTGTTGGACATAATTTATATATCATAATGGGACTTGAGGAGGACCAGTAGGGTATAAGTAGGCCTCGAATAATACGACATTATATAAGATTTATCCGTGGGATTTTGGGGGTATAAATTGAATGGGAAATCGTGCGTATGTTAAATTAGGTCTTGCGATAATCAAGAAGGACTTAGACCAGTAGGGTAGTGAGAGTACACCTATTGATTTTATATTTATCAAGAGGATACACTTCGAGAGTCGAGAAACACTTAAGGATTTGCGGTAATTGAGAAAATAAAAATGGTGATTTAATCATTCGTAGAACACGGGCGTTATATTCAACGTATGGTTCGAATATATTATGGGTCGTGGGCATACCTAGTTGAATAATTAGAATATATATATGGGTGCATGTATATATATAATATTATATATTTATGTGTAATCATACCCGCGCTACTTGCTATCATGGAGGTTACGTGCTGGGACAGTCTTATCTTGATTGGACCTTTATGGGGGATAATGACTTGTACCCTAGAACATAGCATCCTTGGTACAGGATATTCGAGAATGATAGTCAGACGGTCCTAAGAGACGTGAGGGCATGTACTGACCTCTTAGTGACTTGGAACTATACTTTGCCTATAATATGTGTACTTTGTGTTAATACAGTTCGAGAGTGATTCCGAACTAGTATTCCCCTCTTGTACGAGTGATACGGGGACTTGATAGCAGAGTATGACATCACCATAGACTTATGTGGGGTGCCCTATTAGTATATATATTATGAGTGATAAATATTTGTACCAGTGATTATTCTATAATGCTCGTATGTAGATATAATTGAGTAATTAATATTAAATGAGTTAATGGTTGAGAACTTAAGTCTGAATTGAGGTGAATATAACTGGCTTGGAAAATTCATAAAAAAAGGTTATCAGATATAAACTATAGTCATGCTATTACTTGGATTAGGCCTGGTGAATGAAAATTGGGTTAGACTAGTTAATTGGGTTAAATTTAACTAGGTTAATTCGGTAGTATGTTAGGCGTGCACACTAGTTGAGAGGTGAGAATTATCAAGTGAGTGTCGAGGTACTAACATGTATGTAATATCAACTGGTAAGCATTTTAAATACCTGCTAAACTTTTTGTAAAGCTATTTTACACTCGGGCTCTGACCCGTTTCCTGTTATCTTTTCTTCCTCTTGTATATATATATATTATAGGTTCCCAGCAACATGGGCGTCAGGACTAGATCCTTGGACCATTGGCGTGCTGTAGCTATTGTAGAAGTTGCAGGTCCTTGCAGTAGATGACTCCATTCTTGTCTTTCCAGTCTTCTATTTAGTTATTCTCAGATAGGGCATGTGTCTCCCGTTTCCATATGTCATTTAGTTCAGAGAGAGACATGTACTCTTTATTATTCCAGGATTTAGCTATTGTTAAGATTGTTTTATTATTTCCTTGTCCTGCGATTGGGATTTATTATTTAGATTGATTAATCTAGCTTGGTATTTAATTTGGATGGTTTGTTTTTAATATTATCATTTGTGTTCATGAGAATGGTTTCATATTAAATCATAACAATAGGTCTTAATTTATGAAATTTAATGTATTGACACTTAGCTTAATTATTTATTAGGTGATTAATAAAGAAAAATTGTTTTTTGACTGTGATGCTAAGAATGAAATAACCCGGACAATTTGATTTAATTTAATAAAGGAATGATCACCCGATATTTAATTAGGCGGGGTGTCACAGGTGGTATTAGAGCATCAGGTTCAAGAGTCCTTTAGGATATGTATGACTTATTATGCTTTCAGCTTAGCGTACTTTGATATAGAGCCCTATCTTTAGGATTGTTGTACTCTTATTTATGCGATTACGTCTTCAATTATTTTAGTTTTGATAATAACTGTTGACAAATAAAATTACTTCTCATTTCAGATGCCTCCAAGACGAGCCCCGGGGGATAAAAATGCCCAGCCAGAGCAGCCAACAGCTCAGACTCAGGGAATGATGAGCGCAACCAAAGTTGCTGCCTTAGTTGCTCAAGCGGTAAATGCAGCTTTAACGATGGTACAGTAGGACCCACCCCAGGTTCAAGCTGTGGCGCTAGTTCTACTCAGTTTCCCATTGCATGGGAGAGAGTTAGGAATGCTTTTAAGAGGGCACATCCTCCAGAATTCTCGGGCAGTTCTGACATTATCATCGCGAGCCAATGGAAGAAAGACATCCAGAGGCATCTCCGCTTGTATGAGTTCACAGACATTCAGAGGCAGGTATTGGCTTCCTACAAGCTAGTGGGGGCAACCTTACAGTGGTCGGAGTGCACTACCACCTTGTAGGAGAAGGATAATATGATGATTCAGAACTTTTAGGTGCGGTTTGACCGCAAATACTTTCCTTCCGCCGTGCAGAATGAGATGAGGAAAAAATTATTGAATCTCTAGAAGGAAAGTATGAATGTCGTGGAGTATGAGGAGTTCACAAGACTGATTACTATTGTGCCAGATGAGGCACCTACCGAAGAGAAGAAGATTCGGATGTTCATGGATGGTTTGACCTGGAGGATTCTCCAACACCTCTTGGGTAATCTTTCATTGGGTACTTATATTGATGTACTCAACGCTGCCCTATTGCATTACCAGGACCGCCGCTTCCACCAGCCAAAGAGAAAATGAGCCAGAGAGTCTAGCCAGCAGATCCGAATAGGAGGTAATTGTGCCAGTGGGGCACCAGCAGCTCAGGGGCAGGTCCGTCAGGGTGAGCAGAGTTTCCATCAGGGGGACCCTGCTAAGAGATTCCGATCTGTAGACTCTAGGTAGGGATAGGGAGGCTATAAACAGGGCCAGTCCAGCTAGCAAGGCCAGTATCATTATCAATAAGGCCGACAAGGCGAGCAGTAGGGACATCACGGCCAACAACGATATTAGCAAGGCCAACAGGGCTAGTGGAGGGGTGGTAACGACCATCAGGGCCGGGGACAGCAAGGACAGAGGGGAGGAAACTTCGGGGGCAAATACTTTGGTTGTGGTAAGAATTGCCATAGACGTCAGGATTGTCCTGAGAGGAAGTAGAAGGGTGGCCGTTAGGAGACACAGAGACTGATCTTCCCATCCACCCTCCCCGTACCACCTCAGATGCCAGCCTTACCAGCCATCCCACTCGTCCCAGTTCAGCAGGGAGAATTACAGTATGGACGTGTTTATAACGTCCACCAAGCAGCAGCACCGCAGGCGACACCCGCAGTTGAGGGTATGTTTTCTATCCATGGTACTATGGGGAGCATTTTATTTGACACTGGGGCATCACACTTCTTCATAAGCCACCAGTTTTGTATGGACCACAGGGTTGTTAGACTCGATAGAGAGTACAGTGACATGTGTAGACTCACCATTGGGTAATGGGTCGTTGATTTTCTTTATTTGATGGGGAGTAGGTATAAAGATTGGGAGTTTGATTTTACATGCAAACATGTTAGTCTTAGATATACATGAGCATGACACCATTATTGGCATGGATTGGCTTGCTGCGTATAGGGCCATGATAGACTGTTTCAGTAGGAGTATTATTTTTGCTATTTAGGGCCAGGAGATGTTTCTGGTGGTAATGCCTCGTCCTGAGGGAGGGTTGTCCACCCATTTATATTAAATAGAGGAGGAGACCTCTAAGGAGGTAATGATTCCCATTGATTCGATTCCCGTAGTTCATGAGTTTTTCGACATGTTCCAGGAGATACTGGGACTACCACCTAGCTGAGAGATATATTTTGTTATAGATCTGATGTCGGGCACTCGGTCGATAGCCCGAGCACCATACCGTATGGTTCTAGTTGAGGTGAAAGAGTTACATGATCAGATTGAGCAGCTGTTGGGACATGGCTTTATCCGTAGGATTACCTCACCCTGGGGTGCTCCCATGTTGTTTATGAAGAAAAGAGATGGGTCATTGAGGTTGTGTTTGGATTATCGAGAGTTAAACAAAGTCACGATACAGAATAAGTATTCGTTGCCCCGAATCGATGACTTGTTCGACCAATTGAGAGGAGCTACCTTCTTCTCAAAGATATAC
This sequence comes from Sambucus nigra, assembly GCA_949130495.1. Taxonomy (NCBI): domain Eukaryota; kingdom Viridiplantae; phylum Streptophyta; class Magnoliopsida; order Dipsacales; family Adoxaceae; genus Sambucus; species Sambucus nigra. Next base: position 521,621,503 of record OX422218.1, read on the forward strand.
TTGAGGTCGGGATACCATCAGTTACGAATTAGGGAGCAGGATGTGTCGAAGATTGCTTTCTTAACGCGTTATGGATCTTACGAGTTCCGGGTCATGCGGTTTGGGCTAACCAATGCTCCAGCCGTGTTCATGGACTTAATGAACAGGGTGTTTAGAGAGTTCTTGGATCAGTTCATCATTGTTTTCACAAATGACATTCTGATTTATTCCCATATTGAGGAGGAGCTTGCCAAGCATTTGATACGGGTTCTTCAGACTCTACGAGAGCATCAACTATGTTCTAATTTTGAGAAGTGAGGGTTTTGGCTCCACGAGGTCTAGTTTTTGGGGCACATTGTTTCCTCCAGGGGGTATCAGTGGATCCGGGAAATGCGTCCGCAGTGAGGGAGTGGGGGCAGCCCATAAAACCGTTAGAGACCCATAGTTTCTTAGGATTGGCAGAGTACTACAGGCGGTTTATTCGAGGGTTTTCAAAGATAGCGGGTCCATTGACTAATCTGACTCGCAATGGGGTACCGTACGTATGGGATGATGCTTGTCAGTTGTCTTTCGATAAGCTAAAGGATAAGTTGACTTCGGTGCCAGTCCTTGCTTTACCCAGGCCAGGAGTAGAGTACCTGGTATATATTCACGCTTCCCTATAGGGACTTGGTGGAGTACTTCAGCAGGAGGAGCAGGCTATAGCTTATGCCTCCCGCAAGCTTAAGCCTCATGATAGGAATTACCCCACCCACAACTTGGAGCTAGTAGTGGTTGTGTTTGCCTTGCGAATTTGGAGACACTACTTATTAGGAGAGAAATTTCTCCTGTTCACAGACCATAAGTCACTGCAATACTTGTTCACTCAGGGGGAGTTGAACATGCGTCAACGCAGGTGCTAGAGTTTGTGAAGGATTATCAGTTCGAGATACAGTACCACCCAAGGAAGGCTAACGTAGTTGCTGATGCATTGAGCCATAGGCCAGTAGGTGAGGTTGAGAAAGTATGGAAGGTGAAGTGGAAAGAGTTGGGATATCAGGAGGCAGTGACCCGATCCTTTATATCCGTCATGACAGTCACACCAAAAATTATTACGAGAGTGATCCATGCCCAAGAAGATGATTCATTTTGCCAGAATCAGATTGCACGGCTTCTAGCCGAGGGAGCATAGTCCTATTCAATGAGTTCAGATGGAGGATTGTGATTTAATGGGAGATTAGTGGTCCCGGAGGGGGAGGACTTACGTCATGCAGTAATGACAGAGTCGCATGGATATCGATTTGCGGTACATCCCGGAGGGGATAAGATGTATCAGGATATGAGGCGACAGTACTGGTGGAGTGGGATGAAGAAGGACATTGCAGAGTTTGTGTCCAAGTGTGCCACCTGTCAGCTGGTAAAGGTGGACCATCGAGACCGCCAGGGTTACTTCAGCTGCTAGAGATCCCTATGTGGAAATGGGAGAGCATTTCCATGAATTTCATCACTAGGTTGTCTATATCACAGCGGGGTCATGATTATATATGGGTAGTGGTGGATCGTTTGACCAAGGTAGCACATTTTCTGTCGGTGCGAACAAACTACACTACTGGAGAGTATGCCCAGTTATTTATTGCGGAGATAGTGAGGTTGCATGGGGTGCCCCTGAATATCGTGTCTGATAGAGATAATATTTTTGTTCACGCTTCTGGGAGAGCTTTCAAGAGGCTATGGGTTGTGAGATGCGATTGAGTACGACATATCACCCGCAGACAGATGGGCAGACTGATCGTACTAATCAGATGCTGGAGGATATGCTATGCATGTGTGTCCTTGATTTTGGAGGAGGATGGGAGCAGTACCTTCCCCTGGTGGAGTTCGCTTATAATAACTCCTACCAGTTTACGATTGGCATGGCCCCTTTCTAGGTGTTGTGTGACAAATCGTGTCGTTCTCCCACTTGTTGGCTAGAGGTGGGGACACTAGGATACTTGGGCCATAGGTGATTCAGGAGATGTCAGCCAGGATTGAGTTAATCAGGAGTCGCATTCGGGTAGCCCAGGACAGGCAGAAAAGCTACGCGGATGCAAAACGATTCTTCAGGGAGTTTAATATGGGGGACCAGGTACTATTGCGAGTGTCTCCTATGAAAGGAGTGATGAGGTTCGGGAAGAAAGGGAAATTGTCTCTGAGGTACGTAGGACCATTTCCCATTATCGAGAGGATTGGGCCGGTGGCATACAAACTTGGGTTTCACGAACACTTGTGCCGTATTCATGATGTGTCCCACATTTCGTCGTTGAGACGGTATCTTCGGGATGATTTGGCCTACACTCATATTGTGATAGATGAGATTGATTTGTACCCCAGAAGTTCTTATGAGGAGAGACCAATGTCTATCCTAGATCATAGTGAGTGGAGATTGAGGTCGATTGTAGTCCCACTTGTAAGGGTCCAGTGGGAGCATCATAATGTAGAGAAGTCCACTTGGGAGTGCGAGGAAGATATGCGCAAAAAGTATCCGGAATTTTTTTTACCAGGTATGCTTATATTCTGAATTTTGGGATGAAATTCCATTATTTGGGGGGAAGTATGTAATACCTCGTATTTTTATGGCATTTAATTATGGGATTAATTAAATTAAATTGGGATAAATTAATTTAATATTAATTCAGATTTTAAAATAAATATTTACTAGCGTGATGAGAGTTAGTAATTATATGTTGAATATTACTGGATGAGTTAAGTAATATATGAGATTGATTTTATTAAAATTATCGCGAGTGAATAATACGACAATCATAGAAATTAAGTCGGGACGCGCATGTGTCGTGTCAGGACTAAATTATAGAATAAACAGTGAATTAATTTTAAGTAGACCGTATGGTCATTTCGAGCGCACCAATGTGTCCGAAAGGGTCGAGATAGTCAAAAAGTGTACCCATGGGTTTAGTTTGGGTCTCAGGACGTTTTTAGGCCTAACCGGTAATCCAAGAGGGCATTTTAGTAATTTTCAATTTTAGGCCTTAATTATGGACGAAAATTGAAGTGTTATATCTGATGAGAGTTAGAGTCCTCAAGGGATAGAAACATTGGAGTTGCAGAGAAGCTAAGGAAGAGAGAAGAGAGAAGGCTTCCTAGGAGGAGAGACACCAACCCTACACCACTCTCACCAATTCCACCACCAACGCGTAGATCAGAAGAAGGGGATTGTTCATATACCACTTTAATTCGTCGGATCAGACCTTTGATTTCCAGGCAAGTATCTAACTTGTTGTTCTTTAGTTCATAACACATCCATGCTAGTTTAGGAGATGATAAATGTATGTTTTCATGAAAGAAAAATGATAACTGGAAAATTCATATTGATATTTTGAATGGAAATCATTTTAGGACAACCCTATTGTTATATGTAGATGATTAACTACGAAATTGATGTTCAGTAGAGGTTAAATTCTGGAAGAATTAGGAAAATATTGATCATGTTGATAAAAATAGGGTTCTTATTGTATTAATTTGAATCAACCCTTTACTCGATGGCCCTTGATGAATTCATATATGTTTTACGTTAGAAACCATGTATGTAGGATAATTTAACTGCTGGTTTGATTGGTTGGGAGTTTGGGATGAATTAATAGAGGTTTTGAGGATTTATGTTAAGGAAACCTGTAGGTAAAGAATTGCAGAAACTGTGTCAAGAACTGCTCGATCGATCGATCGGATCAAGAATGTCGATCGATCAACTAGATCGATCGATCGACCCCCTTTCATCGATTGATCGAATCCTCCTAGAAATGGGAACTTTTTCTCCTTTTAAATGCTAATCCTATTGCGATGTGTAAGGACCTTTGGACATAATTTATATATCATAATGGGACTTGAGGAGGACCAGTAGGGTATAAGTAGGGTTCAGATAATATGACATTATATAAGATTTATCCGGGGGATTTCGGTGGTATAAATTGAATGGGAAATAGTGCGTATGTTAAATGAGGTCTTGTGAGAATCAAGAAGGACTTAAACCATTAGGGTAGTGAGGGTACACCTACTGATTTTATATTTATCAAGAGGATACACTTCGGGAGTCGAGAAATACTTAAGGATTTGCGGTAATTGAGAAAATAAAAAACGTGATTTAATTATACGTAGAACTCGAGCGTTATATGCCACGTATGGTTAAAATATATTATGGGTCATTGGCGTATCTAGACGAATAATTAGAATATATATATGGGTGCATGTATATATATAATATTGTATATTTGTGTGTGATCGTACTCGCGCTACTTGCTATCATGGAGGTTACGCGCCGAGACAGTCTTATCTTGATTGGACCTTTATGGGGGATAATGACTTGTACCCTAGAACATAGCATCCTTGGTACCGGCTATTTGATAATGAAAGTCAGACAATCCTAAGAGACGTGAGGGTATGTGCTGACCTCTTAGTAACTTGGAACTATGCTTCTCCTCTAATATGTGTGTTTTGTGTTAATACAGGTCGAGAGTGATACCGAACTAGTATTCCCCTCTTGTACGAGTGATACGGGGACTTGATAGCAGAGTATGCTAGCACTATAGACTTATGCGGGGTGCCCTATTAGTATATATATTATGAGTGATAAATATATGTACATGTGATTAATCTACTGTGCTCGTAAGTAGCTAGAATTGAATAATTAATATTAAATCAGGTAAGTGGTTGAGAACTTAAGTCTGAATTGAGATGAATATAATTGGCTTGGAAAATTCATAAGAAAAGGTTATCAGATATAAACTATAGTCATGCGATTACTTGGATTAGGCCTGGTGAATGAAAATTGGGTTAGACTAGTTAACTGGGTTAGATTTAACTAGGTTAATTCGGTAGTACGTTAGTCGTGCACACTAGTTGAGAGGTGATAAATCTCTAGTGAGTGTCGAGGTATTAAGATGTATGTAATATCAAGTGGGAAGAATTTTAAATACTTGCTAAACTATTTTTAAAGCTATTTTACACTCGGGCCCTGACCCGTTTTAAAGTCGTGGTTGGTTTGTATCGAGAGTCCGTTCCATGTGATGATATGGATTGGGTCTGTAACGTATTTCTTAATTGAGAAACAAGAACTACATTTTGAATTTGTGCGAAGTCAAAGGGTAATGTTAGTCGATACGCTATTGGTCTAATGCGTTTAGTAATGGTAAAGGGTCCGATGTATCGTGGTGTAAGTTTTCCTTTTCTTTTAAATCTAATAATTCCCCTTCAAGGTGATAATTTTAAGAAAAAATGGCCTCCTTCTTGAAATTCTAGGCGTCGTCTACGATCATCGAAATAAAATTTTATCGATTTTGAGCTTCTTTTAATCTTTCCCTAATTAGACGTATTTTCTCAAAGGTTTCTGCTATAATCTCTAGTCCAAAAATATAATTTTCTCCAGATTCTTTCCAACAGAGTTGAGAACGAAAGGGTCTTTCATAGAGTGCTTCATATGGAGTGGCTTGAATGCTGGCATGATAATTATTATTGTACAAAAATTCTACTAATGCTATATGATCGCTCTAATTTCCTGTTAAATATAATGTGCATGCTCACAACATGTATTCTAAGGTTTGAATTAGTCGTTCGGATTGTCCATCTATTCAGGGGTGAAATGTGGTGCTGAGAAGTAATTTAATATCCATGGCTTGTTATAGAGCTTGCTAAAAATGTTTCGCGAATCGAGGATCTCGATCACATATAATAGATAAAGGAGTCCTATGTAATTTGACGACTTCTTGAATGTATATGTTGCTGATTCATTGAAGTGAGTTGGTGGTATGGACTCTAAGAAAGTGAGCTAACTTAGTTAATCGTTCTATGATTACCTAAATCAAATTATATACTTAGGCTATTGGAGGTAATCTACTAATAAAGTCCATCGTAATATGATCCCACTTTCAGGATGTGATGGGAAGAGGTTACAAGACTCCACTTGGATGTTGGTGTTCAATCTTGACTTATTGACAGTTTAAGTATTTAGCAGTAAAGGTTCGAATGTCTCGTTTCATTCCTGCCCACCAATACTATCTTTTAAGTGTTTGATACATCTTGGTGTTGCTAGGATGGATAATAAATTTGGAATGATTACCTTCTAATAAGAGTTCTTCTTTTATACTGCAATCTGAAGGTACACATATTCGGTTCTCAAATCGCATTCAGTTAATAATTTGATATGTACATTCTGCGTTAACTTTTCAAAGTTCAATCCTTCGACGTTGAGCGATACAAAATTTGTTAGTGGCTTGCTGCTCAATTATCTTCTTTTGAAGAGATGGGTATTCTATGGTGTTATAAAGGATAATAGAAGTTTTACTTTGTAAATTATAGTCAGCTAACGTAAGCATGATTTAATATGCAAGTGTTCTGGTTAGTCTTCCACTAGTTTTACGACTTAGGGCATCGGTTACTCTGTTTCCTTTGCCGGGGTAGTATTATAATTTGAAGTCGCAATGTTCTAAATATTCCATCCATATGCGTTGTAGCAAATTCAGATTTTTTTGGGTAAAGATATATTTCAAACTTTTAGAATCTAAGAATAATTGAAATTATACCTCGTATAGGTAACATCGAAAAATTTTCAAGGCAAAAATGATGGAGGCTAATTCCAGATCATGAATTGGATAATTGCACTTTAAATTTTTAGTTGTCGTGACCCATATTCCACTACTTTCCCTCATTACATGACTATACATCCTAGCTCTTGTAAGGGGGCATCTGTGTTTACATCGTAACTTATAGTATTAGAGGTTACTATGAGTACATGGGTGGTAGTCAAACATACTTTTAAGGCACAAAAAGCTTGAGTACGGTCTGATTCCACTCAAAGCGTGTATCTTTGCGGGTTAATTTCATGAGAGGTAAGGCAATAGTGGATAATATTTCCATAAATCTTCAATAATAACTGACTAATCCTAGAAAACTGCGAGCCTCACTTATGGTAGTGGGTTGGGGCCATTCCATAATAGCTACGATTTTTGATGGGTCTACTTGGATTCCTAGCTTCGTAATAACATGACCTAAACATTTTACCTCTTTCATTAAGAATTCATACTTTCTATTCTTGTCATACAACTGGTGATGTCGTAAAGTATCTAGTATGATCGGAAAATGAGCTTTATGATCTTTCTCATTTTGTGAACATATCAGGATATCGTCGATGAATATGGTAAAAAATTGGTCCAAAAATGGTTGAAATACTCGGTGCATTAGGTCCATAAAAGCGGTTGGGGCATTAGTAACTCCAAAAGACATTATAAAAATTCGAAGTCTCTATACTGAGTTTTGAAAGCAATTTTCGGTATGTCATCTTCTTTTACCCTCAATTGATGATATCTATATCGATATTTGAAAATACCTTGGCTCCTCGTAATTGATCAAACATATCACCTATTCTGGGTAATGGATATTTATTCTTAATAGTGACCTAGTTCAACATATGGTAATCTATACATAATAAAAACATTCGCCTTTCATTTTCACAAATAATACTAAAGCACACCAGGGAGATGTACTTGGTTGAATGAACCCTTTGGTTAAAAATTCATCAAGTTGGGTTTAAAGTTCCCGTAGTTCTAGAGGTGCCATTCGGTAAGGTGGTATAGAGATGGGAGAGGTATTAGGGACAAAATTGATTTCGAACTATATTTCTCTTGATGCGGGAGTCCCAGGTAATTCTTCAGTAAATACATCTTCATAATCATCAAGAAGTTTTAAAGAGGAAGAGGATATACTTAAGAAAGTTCTAAAATATAGTCCCTGAAATTTGCTATTTTGTGTTGTAGAGTTTCGAAAGATTACTTGTCGTAAAGAATAATCAATATATGCCTTGTTGGTGGATAAGGAATTAATCACAATTATGATATCAAAACCGAAGATTTCCTACTAAATAAATAATAATAGTTCCTACCCCGAGATTTGCCTCACGATTGTTACAAACCTGCCGTGTTCCAGTGGTAGTAATTGTAGGCATACTTATAGCGATAGGATAATTTAAAATAATGGAAATAAGATTTTCTACGACCATAAACTTAGAACTAACAAATGAGTAAGATGATCCTAAATCAATTAATGAATGTGTCATCAGGTCAAGAAATAAAATAGTACCTTCAATAACGTTGAGATTATCTGTTTGCATTAATATTTCAAAAGTTTGGCCTTGAGTTGCATTGTTGGATATGGATCCATAATTATTGTAGTTTCTTGGCAAAATTTTAGGAACATATTATCCTGGTGTGGATGGGGGTCTTCCTATGTTCGTCACGGTTCAATATTTCTGTCGGTGTTCATAACAGGTCTGGGATTATAGTTAGGTTTATAAAACTTTGGCCACTGGGGCCTAATATGTTCAGGGGTATTTCATTCATAGAAATGAATGATAATACCATTGTATTAGTTTTTAAATCTATCTATATAATTGTCCTTCATTAGTTTTAAAATTAGACAATTTCAGATGGAAATATTTGGTGAATAATTATTAGAATTGTTTTGGGGATGGGAAAGATTGCTACGAGAAGTTCCACTTGGAGCTGGATTCTTTTGAATGAGGTTGGATACTTTGATCATTTTACCAAACTCATGAATTTCTAAAGGAATAATGGAGGTTTTGATACTAGATTTGAGCCCACATTAAAGATGTTTACACTATTTTAATATCTGTGTCAATATATTCTTAGAATAACGGAAGAGTTTAATCAATCATGCCTCATATTCTGCTACCGTCATGTTGTGCTGTTGGAGTTCCAAAAATTCCACTGTCAGCTGATTACGTAAGGATTCCGAAAAATAATTTTTGTTGAACATGTCCTCAAATTGTGGCAATGCCAGGTTTTCTACATTTTGGGTACGTTTCACTAATTGCTACTAGTGATTGGCCACACTTTCAAATAAGTAAGTAGGTAATTCAACACAGAGTTCATGTAGTATTCCTAATCTGTTTAAAACCTTTAAAGTTTTCCTGAACCAGTGTCATGCTTCTAATGCTCACAGTTTCCCATAAAAGCAGGGGGTTATTGTTACAGAAATTCCTTCGGAGCATTCATACGTCAAACCTCTATAGATATCTCAATCCTTGGTATAGGATATGACATGCTTGTGTTAGTCCAGTGAGTTCCTATAAACACTTGGCTGCGCTATCCATGGTCGTAGACGGATTAGTTAATGTAGATCCAAATTGTGATGTTGTGTTTATATCCTATAGAAGTAAAAAATCATTAAAGCATAATGTATCTGCAAAACAGTTTATAAAACATAACGAGTTAAATTAAAATATCCTTTAAGCTACTACAAGGAAACTTTAGCACAACTACAATATGAAACCTTATGTTAAAACATCCTAACTTTTATGATTATTTCCTAATCTGCTATATTAGTAGTAATGTAACACTCCATTTCCCTCATACCTCCCTTACAGACATTCCCACAAATGATTTATTTACAATGATTATGAACCCTTGTAGTTATCTATCCTACCCTCCTACCGGTCTTCTTTCTTAGAACCCCCGGTACTTGTGCCGGATGATGATGTGGTTGCATCGAGATATGGTAATTCTAGTCCATAGTTATCGGGAGATGCCAATGGAGTTATACGTAGTTCTTCTATTGGCACAACATTCCATCCTAAGTGAATTACTTACTGTAAAAACTCTTCAATTTCGTCAAACTGTCAATCCTGTTTCATTGCATGCTCTTCTCCTATTATGACATATCAACATATGATGCTTAATGTTTGGTGTTGCAACTTCCCATTCTCGATCTATGTCCTCAATTGCTTTGCATAATTTATTATTACCTTCTTCTCTGATCATTTGGTTAAACTATTCTTGGTTGACACCGTCGGTATTCAAGAAGATATTATCCCATACATTCATTGCTGCAAAATATATAATTAGTATCGAGAATAATCTAAAGAAGTTGCTAAAGTGTAAAATAACTATATTCCTAAATATGTCTTGCATAGGAATAGTAAACCTGGTACTCTTAAGCTCTGATACCATGATGTCATCTCATGAATTTATAAAGGAATAAGGGAGGCTTTGATATTGGCTTTGAGCCCTCGTTCAAAATATTTACACTTTTTAATATTTGTGTCAATATATTCTTGAGCGTAACGGGAGAGTTCCATCAATCGTGCCTCGTATAGTGCTATCGTCATGTTGTGCTATTAGAGTCCCAAAAATTCCACTGTCACCTAATCGCGTAAGGATTCAGAAGACTACTTTTTAAAGAACATCTCCTCAAATTATGTCCATGTTAAGTTTTCCACATTTTGGGTACGTTTCACTGATTGCCACCAGTGACCGGATTCGCTTTCAAATAAGTAAGTATCTAATTCAATTCAATGTTTAGGTAGTATTCTTACTCTGTTAAGAATATTTAAAGTTTTCCTGAACCAGCGTTCGACTTCTGATGCTCTAGGTTTCCCATGAAAAGCAAGGGGTCATTGTCGCAGAAATTCCTTTAGAGCATTTATACGTCTAACCTCTATAGATATCTCAATCCTTGGTATTGGATTCTGATGTGCTTGTGTTAGTTTAGTGAGTTCATGCAAACACTTGGCTACGTTATCCATGGCCATAGATTGATTGGTTGATGTAGATCTAGATCGTGGTGCTGTGTTAATACTGCGAGTATTCACCATCCTATAGAAGCAAAAAATCATTAAAGCACAACATAATTGCCAAACAGGTTATAAAACATAACGAGTTAAATTAAAAGATCCTTCAAGATACTATAAGGAAACTTTAGCACACCTATAATATGAAACCTTATGTTAGAACATCCTACCTTTTATGATTAGTTCCTAATCTTCTCTATTAGTAATAATGTAACACTCCATTTCCCTCATACTGCCCTTATAGACATTACCATAAGTTATTTATTTATCGTGATCGTGAAACCTTTTAGTTGTCTATCTTGCTTAAGGCATAAGTTGTCCCTACTCATGGTCTTCTTCCTCAGAACCCCTGGTACTTGTGCTAAATGATGATTATGTGGTAGCGTCGAGATACAATAAGTCTGGTCTATAGTCATCGAAAGATGTCGGGGGAGTTATACGCGGTTCTTCTATCGGCATGACATTCCATGCTAAGTGAATTACTTGCTGTAAGAAATATTTATGCTCGGCAAACCATTAAGCCTATTTCATTGCCTTCTCTTCTCCTAATAATCGATATGTCAACATATGATTCTTAATATTTTGTGTTTCAACTACCCATTCTTGATCGATGTCCCTAATTGCTTTACATAGTTTATTATAACCTTTTTCTCTGATCGTTTGGGTAAACCGCTCTTGGTTGACATCGTTAGTATTCAAGTAGATGTTATCCCATACATTCATTGCTGCAAGATAGATAATTAGTATCAAGAATAATCTAACGAAGTTACTATAGTGTAAAATAACTATATTCCAAAATATGTCCCACATAGGAGTAGTGAACCTGACACTTTTAAGCTTTGATACCATGTTGTCATTGCACTAATTTGTAAAAGAATAAGGGAGGTTTTGATACTGGATTTGATCCCTCGTTCAAAATGTTTACAATTTTTAATATCTGTGTTAATATATTCTTAAGTGTAATAGGAGAGTTTTGTGAATCGTGCCTCATATTGTGCTACTATCATGTTGTGTTATTGGAGTTTCAAAAACCCAATTGCCAGCTGATCGCATAAGAATTCAGAAAAATATTCTTTGAAGAACATGGCCTCAAATTTTGTCCATGTTAAGTTTTCCACATTTTGGGTACGTTTCACTGATTTCCACCAGTAATCAACGTCGTTTTTAAGTAAGTAAGTAGTTAATTCAACTCGTAGTTCAGGTATTATTCCTAATCCATTTAGAACCTTTGAAGTTTACCTGAACCAGCATTTAACTTCTGATGATACAGGTTTCCCACAAAAATCAAGGGGTTGTTGTAGCAAAAATTCCTTCAGAGCATTCATATGCTGAACCTCTATAGCTATCTCAATCCCTGGCATAGGATTCTTACGTGCTTTTGTTAGTCTAGTGAGTTCCTGTAAACAGTTAGCTATGCTATCCATGGCCATAGATGGATTGGTTGACATAGATCCAGATCGAGGTACGGTGTTAATATTACGAGTATTCACCATCCTATAGAAGTAAAAAAATCATTAAAGCATAACGTAACTACAAAACAATTTAAAAAATAGAACGAGTTCACTAAAAATATCCTTCAAGCTAATACAAGGAAACTTTAGTAAACATGAAATATGAAACCTTATGTAAAACATCCTAACTTTTATGATTAGTTCCTAATTTGATATGTTAGTAGTAACATAAAACTCCATTTCCCTTATACTGACTTTACACATATTCCCCCAAGTTATTTGTTTATAATGACTGTGAAACTTTTTAGTTATCTATCCTTCTTGGGGAATAAGTTGTCTGTCCTCCTGGTATTCTTCCTTAGATACCCCGATACTTGTGCAGGATGATGATGTGGTAGTGATGAGTTACAATAAGTCTGGTTTATAGTCATCGGGAGATAATAATGGAGTTATACGTAGTTCTTCTATTGGCACGACATTCCATGTTAAGTGCATTGCTTACTGTAAAAACTCTTCATCCTCGGCAAACTGTCTAGACTAAAAGTGGGATCATATCACTATGGACTTTGTTAATGGATTACCTCCAACAAACAAAGTATATAATTCGATTTGGGTAATCATTGATCGATTAACTAAGTCAGCTCACTTTCTTAGAGTGCATACCACCGATTCATTTTAGCGACTTAGAAACCTATATCTTCAAGAAGTCATCAAATTACATGGGACTCCTTTCTCTATTATATCTAATCGAGATTTTCAATTCGCAGGACATTTTAGCAAGCTTTATAATAAACCATGGGTACTAAATTACTTCTCATCACCGCATTTCATCACTAAACCTGATGGACAATCCAAACGACTAATTAAAACCTTAGAAGAAATGTTGTGAGCATGCGTATTAGATCTAACAGGAAATCAGAGTGATCATTTAACATCAGTAGAATTTTCATACAATAACAATTATTAAGCCAACATTCAAGCCGCTCCATATGATGCACTCTATGGAAGACCCTATCGTTCTCCACTCTGTTTTGAACGAATCAAGAGAAAGTTCTATTTTTGGACCATAAAATATAGCAGAAACCACCGAGAAAATACATTAATTAAGGAAAAATTAAAAGAAGCTCAAAGTGGACAGAAAAGTTATGCCAATCTTCGGTGACAACCCCTAGAATTTCAAGAGGGAGACCAAGTTTTATTTAAATTATCACTTGGAAAGGGAATTATTACATTCGAAAGAAAAATAAAACTTGCACCCAATACATCGGACCCCGTACTATAACTGAATGCAATGGATCAGTAGCATATCGACAAATATCACCCCCTCATTTGGCACAAATTCACTACGTATTCCATTTTCTCAATTAAGAAAATATATTGCTGACCCAAGCCGCGTCATCAAATGGTATCAGAGCTTAAGAGTGCCCGGTTTACTAGTCCTATGCAGGATATATTTAAAAATATAGTTATTTAACGTTTTTGTAACTTCTTTAGATTGTTCTCGATACTAATTATCTAGTCTTATAGCAATGAATGTATGAGACAACATCTACTTGAATAACGAAGGTGTCAACCAAGAATAGTTTAATCACACATTCAGAGAAGAAGGTTATAATAAATTATGTAAAACCTTTAGGGACTATGACTTAAATAACTATCATCTTCCTTATCAACTAGACTGATAAGAGTTCCAGTAAAACACCATGGGAACCAATAGTAACCTGGGGTAAACTTACCCATTTTTACACCTTAAACTTCCTTCAAGGATTACTCTCGTTAGACTAGCCAAAACCCACCCCTATTTCTACCAACAACACCCCTCCATTTCCCCTATAAAAAGCTCCCTTTAATGTAGAAGAAATTATCACAACAGTAGCTCAAAACCCAAACCAATTTTTTTGCACTTTTGGTTATACTTACATTTTATTATTAAAACTCAACTCTTTCAATTCCAAGTAGTTTTTGGATTAATTTAGGATTCATTTATGCTTTTACATGTATATTTGAATGTAGAAATATCGATCTAAGGTACAAAATTCAGAAACACCATGAAAACTTGAGCTTTATTGGTGAATTTTGTGTTTCTAGCCTAGAACCAGTTTCAAGGCGGAAATATTTGTCCTTATATTCATAGAAACCCAACAATAATGCTTAATTTAGGTATATTGTGCTTAGATTCCCAGATATCAAGCATTTACATCTCGGCAGTCAAATTTTCAAAATCAAAATTCTCTCTGTAAATTGTGAATTAGAACTTTAAACCAAATTCATTTTGTTCCAAATTCACACATAAACCAAACCATATGACTTCCATGGCTTGAATTTCATTTCAAATCCACAAATATTCAATTGAAATTTTAGATATTTTACAATTCATGAAGAAGGATCTACAGTTAACCTCAACTCTTAAAACTTATATTTTTATAGTCCTCGTGAAAAATTAGGAAGAATGGATTTTGAATCATCTAAAATGTTTTTTTGTAATGGATTTAATTAAAGGTCAAAGTTTTAACCCTGAAAGTCAAAATTCGAAAGGTTTAAGATGAAGAGTAAGCCACGCGCCCGAGTAAGGTCAAAGGCAGCGCGTGTGAAATTTGACTACACGTGTGAGAGCACGTGACCAATCAGAAAATTCTGAAAAAATTTCCAAAGATTTTATTTTATTTTTTAGTCAAAATGGTATATTATAACGCACTATTTGGATAACCAGAAAGAAAATTCGAAACAAACCCAAAAATGAAATTTAAAAGTTTAAAGTATTTTTACACATAAACCCCTGAATTTTCCAACTTCTGTATTTTCACCTCAAACTTTTTCTAATGCTTTTGTACATTATTAGGTAAAAAAAAGTCTATTAGCACCAACCTTAAAAAGATAAGTAACCTTCAGAAATATAACCAAGCTCTATTTTCATTTTTAATTGCGACATTTATTTACTACGCAATTTTACAACTTTATTGCACTTCAAACATTTCACAAAGCGTATTCTTGTTCTTTGTCAGAATTACATGGACCTCCTCCTTGACCTAAACAAACTTAAAGGAACTTTTACAAAGACCCTAAAAAATAAGTAGGTGATCTCTTATTCAGTATTATTCTCACGTAAAGCTTTTGATTACGCCTTTTGTTGATATCACTATGTGATAGCCCCAGAATATCATATTCTCATTGATGAACTCATTTGAGTAGTTTAACCATTTATGTACGATTGATTAATATTTATATACTAATATTATGAAATCATAATATTTCATATTGAGAAAGCAGTAAATATGATCTGACACCACTTGTAAGAGTGGAAGGCTCTAATACCACTTAAAGGATGCGGATGTAAATATGCTCACCAAGAATGGTCACAAACAAAGATTTATTCTTGCAATTTTTATCTTAAACTAATTTTATCTTTTTATCCTAAGCATACATCTATGTTTTAAAACATATTTATCAAACTAAGCATTCAACAAAGGAAGAATTTTAGGAAAAAAACCCTTTCGGGAAAAACCTTTTTTCATTCAGCACTTTAGGAATATTACATGATAGTCGACTTACAAACTACTTGATAACTGCCACTAGTATAACACGTTAATCTTCATAAATCTCTAAAGAATACTACTCAGTCCATAGCAGTCCACACGTGGCCTTCCATGCTCGGTATCCACCGATCAACCTTTGTAGTTTCCTCGGGTATCATAAGTCAGTCGTGGAGATGCCTTCTCCACAAAGGTGTATGCAAGATAATAAAACTTTCTTGGGTTTAAAAGAATTCACAAGAATTATTTTTAGTATATACATTGTGAATTAAAAGTTTTTTAGAGAACTAAACAAAGAAGAATTTTTGCAAAAGATATGTAGAAACGGTTCAAGCTAAAGTTTTAAAAAATCTCAACACGAAATAGTTATTTATAGGGAATTAACAAATTTCGAGGCGGTGGAATTGTTTACATGAAATTCAAGGCTCATTCAAACAAAAAATGTAACTCGTTTGAACGAAGTCAATCTCGTTTAAACAAAGAAGCAGTATCGTTTAAACAGACTTCAAGCGACCTTCTAAGGGGTCAAAACAATACGCCCTCGATCGATGATCCTTAGATACAAACTTCAAATGACCCTTCTAATGAAAACCCAAGGTCGTTTGAACGAGATTCTCATCTCGTTTCAACGAGGTTTAAAATAAAGCATTTTACCTTTAAAAATAAAAAAATTGTGTTCGTTTTTTATAAAAATAAAGCATCCCAAGAATAAAGTCTGTGAATTAATTTAAACACTAAATTGATGTATACATTTATAGGATGGCATAAAGTATTTAAACTTGGAGATGCTCGAGTTTGATTCGCCGTGATGGTGCGTGACTATTTGAAATGGGATACGCAAAACTAGCCTAAACTATAAAATGGCTTATACTATGAACAATATTAAAAAAGTTGTTCTAACAAATCTCCCCCTTTGGCTATTCTGGTACAAAATAAGCAAACATAATCGAACACTAAATTAAAATAAAAATCTCCTATGACAAAAATCCTACTACTCTTCCCAACCCTAGAAATGGAATTGCATAAGACATTGTCTTCAAATCTCCACAGGTTCTTCCCTTTTGCAAACTTTGTCTTCATCCGTTGTGTCTTGATTTACGCTTTAAGTACCTACACACACGAGACAAAGAAATATACCTCGTGACGCATCAAGTTTGAAATCAAACGTAAAACTTCAATTAAATTCTCCCTTATGAATCAAACTCATCATATCTCACTTTTTTAATTTGCTGTCCCCTTTGTTTTTATCCTAAATAGACAAAGAAGTAGAAACATAAACTTTAAAGAAAAGCATCATAAATATGAATAAGATATCATCAAAAAATATATAAATCAAGCGCATGTAATGATAATCTCAAAGGCCATCAAAACTAACTATTTTTGAAAATTTTCATTTTTTCTCAAAAAAACAAATTTCATAATTACAACATACAATACCAGATATAATATATGCAAAATATATAAAAAAAACCCGACACACAAATATAGGTATAAACGACAACAAAATAAGACACAAATACATAAGCTTTACAAACGAGCATAGTATCAATGTGTCTAAATTTGTGGGATGGAATAAATGGGTGTGAACTCGATACAAACGAATTATAACCCAAACACTCAAATATTTTCAAGAAGTTCTAATTGACAACAAAATTTTATCAAACTAAGCTTTATCCTCAAGTGAGAAATAAAGTGAATTTCAATGAACAAAACAAGCACAATGCGCACACACCTAGAATATTGATGATTCTACAAATCAATAGCGTCATGACACAACCGTTAAACCTAGGACTCATTGTTTAGACCCATTGTTCTTCGACTAAACTCCCTCAAAAGATAAACATATATATTTTTCTATTCTTTTGAAGTACTATCTTTTCTTTTAAGTTATCCTAATTTGGCCCTTTTTAGCAATTTTTGCTCTTTTTATTGCCTTAATTTTTTTCTTGAGCTCTTTTCAACTGTGGCTTTCACGCAAAGTCATCATCATCATCATCCTTGCCTTAATCCAATCACTCACAAATCTATATTGCTTAAAACTGAACAAGTAAACTCTCATGGGCAATGGTTCTTACATGCACAAATCCCCTATAGTCACATCAACATGTAGGTGACAAAGTTAATTGAAGAACATTTCACCAAGATCAACTATATATAGTGAAGTAAACGTTCAAAAAGCCCGTGCATGTGTGTGCAGAGGCATATACCAAGTCAAATCTGTAATACAAATCATTCTTGAAGAAACTCCATAAATATGGTTAAGAACAATCTAAGTATCTAAAGTCATAATCAAATGTCCCTGACACATGGAAATCACGGAGTGAATTGGATTCAAACACACCAATATGCCACCCCAAATGTGTAAAACAAAAGTGCAAAAAAACTGAAAATATTTTTGAATTTTCCAAAAAATTTATCAAAATAAAATCTTTTTATAATTTTTACATATGACTCAATAAAAGAAAAATGTAATACAAAAAATACGCATGTCATAACACTAGTAAGAATATATAAAGAAGCACAACCAGAGTATGATAAATAAAATCATGCAAGCAATTATTCGTAGGATATAACAAGTGAAGAATCATGTTCAAGCATGTGAGAATCAACTAGTTTAATGTCTAGCTCCTCCAAAATAGATTTCTAACCCAAATAGTTGTATATTTAATGCATCGGGTTTCAAGAACCAAGGAAACACTAGACTTTAACTTCCTAGAAGCTCTTCCAAGATCGTAACAAAATTCCCTAAGGTGACTTTTCCTACCACAATGTGGACATGTGTAAATGTGAGTAATGTTACCTATGGGTTGATTTTTTCTTAAACATCTTTGGATTTGGTTAATCCTTTAAAACAAACAGTGGTCTTGGCTTTAACACTCTAAGAATTAGAAACATGTGAGCCATTATCATAACTACATAAACTACTCGAGTCTTTTAAATCATCTTTTAATTTCAAAATTTAAGACTCAAGCAAAGAATTTGACTCTTCCAATTTTAGGAACTCCTTCATCATATGTTCAATCATTCCTAGAAAATTATCTTTCTTCTTTTCAATGTGAGCAGACTTATCCCTAAGAGTCTTCTCACGCGCCTTAAAATAATAATCAAAACACTATCCTCAATGTCACAAACATTAACCCTATAAATCTTAAAGTCCTCTAATTATTTCTCTAAAAATCGAACTTTATCCTCACTCTATTTCTTGGACAATTCTAAAATTTTAAACTCTCAGTCCATGTCCATAATTTTTTCACGAAATATGTATGTTTGAGTTTGAATAGTTTGAAAAAGTTCCATAGCGGATTAAAAATAAGAATTTTCTTTTTCAAGAATTTTAATTCTTTTAGCAAACTACAAATTCAAATGATGCAAGTCGTCAAAGCTATGTGAATCCATCGAGTAAAAAAACAAATAAATTAACACAAGATAGATGAATAAGAAACCACCCTAAAATAGCACTAAACAAGGATCTAACACGAAAACTTAGTGTAACCTTCTCTGATACCAATTTGAGAAAATAATAACTATGCTCTGACACCACTTATAAGAGTGGAAGGCTCTAATACCACTTAAAGAAAGCAGAAGTAAATATGCTCGGTAAGGATGTCACAAACATAGATTTATTCTTGAAATTTTTAACTTAAACCAATTTTATCTTTTTATCCTAAACATACATCTATTTGATAAAACAGATATATCAAACCAAGCATTCAACAAAGGAAAAGTTTTAGGAAAAAAAACCCTTTCGGGTAAAACCCTTTCTCACTCAGCACTTAATAAATATTATAAGATTGTCGACATACAGACTAATTAATAAACACCACAAGTATAACGCTCTAATCTTTGTTAATATTTAAAGAATAAAACTCAGTCTAGAGCACTCCAAACGTGGCCTTACATGCTCGGTATCCACCGATCAGCCTTTGTTTTCAGCAGTGAATTCTCTTAGGTATCACAAGTCAACAATGAAGATGCCTTCTCCATAAAAGGTGTATGCGAGATACTAAAATTTTCTAGGGTTTAAACGAATTCATAAGAACTATTTTTAGGATGTACCTTGTGAATTAAAAGTGTTTTAGAATACTAAACAAAGAAGAACTTTTGGAAAAGATATGCAGAAACGGTTCTAGCAACAGTCTTAAAAAATCTGAACACGAAATATGTATTTATATGGCGTTTACAAATTTCGAAGTGACGGACTCGTTTGAATGAAATTCAAGGCTTGTTTAAACGAAAATGCAACTTGTTTGAATGAAGTCAAACTCATTTTAACGAAGAAGCAATCTCATTTGAACAGGCTTCAAACGACCTTCTGACGTGTCAAAACAATACACCTTCGATCGATGCTTGTTTGATACAAACTTTAAACGACCCTTCTAATGAAACCCAATCTTGTTTGAACAAGTTTTGAAATACAATATTTTTCCTTTTAAAATTAAAAAGCCCTGTTCGTTTTTGATAAAAATCAAACATCCCAGAAATAAAGTTTGTGAATTAATTTAAACTCTAAATAACTTTATACCTTTATGGGATGACGAAAAGTCTTCAAACTTGGAGTTGCTCGAGTTCGGTTCATCTTTACGGTGCGTGATGATTTTTAATGGGATACGCCAAACTATCCTAAGAATGGTGAGTTAGGATGGATTGATAGGTAAAATGGAGAAATTGATGTAAAATTAAATAACAAAAATACAATTAATAATGATAACAATAATGGTACATAATGACAGTTGTATCTCTCAACATTAGATAAAGTATTGAATTACATTGTTTATTACTTGCATTCTAAATAGAGGCACCATCTTTTATTACATACATAATGAAAGGAAATAAAAATAAAAGAAAATTAAAAGAAGTACGACAGGTACCTTAGTACAATATCAACTACATCCATTTATAAGTAGTAGCATAGGAAAATATGATAGGGCCTTCAGTGTTGCAACTAATTTTCCATGAATATATAATTGCTAGAGAAACACGCAGTGATTCATTAGATTTGTGCAGGGTCGGGGAGATGTTGCCTTCTTTATTGCCTGAGCCCATTAGGAATTTCAAAAACGTAAGCAAAATTTCCAAGTAGATAATTCTCATTCTGTACGATTTAAAGCATAATTTATGATGAGTCACTATAAGAAGTTCAATATGAATGTGGATTCAATGTCATAATAAGATACCATGTTACTAGAATGATATTACTAAAAATACGAATTTCGGCTAAAATTGGTAAAGGTTAGGATGGTTTCTAAACAAATAATCCATAATTATCTATATAGAGGCATTAGTTTAATAGTCATACATACAAAAAATCAATCCAAATAAATTGGACATAATCAATCCAGATAACTGGAGATAAAGTAACCGTAGTAAGAATCACAAACATCCCATATGGGAGCAATAATTAGGCCCACAATTATCTGAGTCCTACAAGACAAATAATACAATCGTGGGTATAACAAAAGATTATTCATTGGTCATAATGTATGCTATAAATAGAATCGAGTAAAATTGCATTTTATGAAATAATATGATTACATAATATCAGTATAAAAATCTGAATCAATCATATGTAAACAGTTGAGCTACTCAAATGAGTTCATCAATGAGAATATGATATATTGGATTTATCATGTAATGATATCAACAAAAAGTGTAATCAAAAGCATTGCATGAAAATAATACTGAATAAGAAATCACTTACTTATTGTTCAGGGTTTTTGAAAAAGTTCCTTTGAGTTTGTCTAGGTCAAGGGGGATGTCCGTGTAATTCTAACAAGAAACAATGTATTTATATGTAAGAATAAGGTTCATGAAATGTTTGAAATGAGATAAAGTTGTAAAATTGCGTAGTAAATAAATATTGGGTTTAAAAATGAAAATAATGTTTGGTTTTATTACTTAAGGTTCCTTAGATTTTTAAGTTCTAATAGACATTTTTGTTCTTAATAATGTCCAAAAGCATTAGAATAAGTTTGGGGTGAAAATACAGAAGTTGAAAAACTTTTGGGGTTGATGTGCAAAAATACTTTAAAAGTTTTAAATTTCATTTTAGGGGTTGTTTCGGATTGGCTTTATGGTTATCCAAACAGGGTGTTATAATATACCATTTTGAACAAAAAAATAAAATAAAATTGTTGGAAATATTTTTAGAATTTTCTGATTGGTCATGCACACTCACGCGTAGAGTCAAGCTTCACACGTGCGGCCTTTGACCCTACTCGCACTCGTGGCTTACCCTTCATCTCCAATCTTTTGAATTTTGAATTTCCAAGTTAAAACTTTGACTTTCAGCTAAGCCCATTACAGAAAACCATTTGAGGTGATTCAAAAGCATTCTTCCTACTTTTTCACAAGGGTTCCTATAATATAACTTTTAAAAGTTGAGGTTGACTCTGGCTCCTTCTTCATGAACTGTAAAATCTCAAAAATTTCAGTTGAATATTCGTGGATTTGAAATGAAATTCAAGCCCTAGCAGTGATATAGCTTGGTTTCTTTGTGAATTTGGAACAAAATGAGTTTGGTTCGAAGTCTAAAATTATAGTTTACGGAGAGAATTTTGATTTTGTAAATTTGACTTTCGAGATGTAAAAACTTGATTTGTGGGCATATAAGTGTAATATACTGAAATTAAATATTATGTTTGAGTTGCTATGAATCTAAGGACAAGTATTCCCATCTTGAAACTAGTTCAAGGTTAGGAACACATAATCCATCATTAAATCTCAAGATTGCATGGTGTTTTATGAATTTAGTACCTTAGCTTGGTATTTCTACGTTAAAATCTACATGTAAAAGCATAAGTGAATCCTAAATTAGTGTAGAAACAACTTGGAATTAAAAGAGCTGATTTTTTAGCATAAAATGTATGTATACTCGAAATGCCAAAATTTTGTTTGGGATTTTGAGCTACTGTTGTGATTGTTTCTTCTGCATTAAGGGGACTTTTTATAGGGGAGGTTGAGGGGGTGTTATTGGTCGAAATAAGGGTAGGTTTTGGATGGTCTAATGAGAGTAATCCTTAAAGGAAGTTTAGGGTGTAAAAATGGGTACATTTACCCCAGGCTACTATTAGTTTCCATGGCATTTTGCTGGCATTCTTATTAGTCCAACTGATAAGGAAGATGATAGTTATTTAGGTTTTAGTAGGTAAATGTCTTTAGTTAAGTTTTAAGGTCTTTTTCCTTTATTTTCAAACTTTTGGGGTCTTTTTTTTTTAAACTTAGGGGAGTAATGTGAGGGGCTAGTTTGTAACTTTAAAAGGTGATGAAGTTATTTTGTAAAGAAATCTTGGAATGTATAACTTATTTGGATAGGTTAAAAGTTAAGTGAAAACTTTAGGGATGTTTTGAAATTATTGAAACTTTAAGATAACTTTGAAATTTATGTTTTCCTAAGGTCCATGTTGGTAATGATCTAAAATATTTTATTACAAGGTTTATATATTACACTAAAATTACTTATTCCTCGAATATATAGAGAGATAATCTAATCTAAACGCATTTCATTTTACGGGTCTTTTAGAATTGGTTGTCCAAACTTTAGGTCCTCAGAATTGACTTTGGCCCTCGGAATTGGTCGTCCCCATCACAACTTTAGGTCCTCGAAATTGGCCTCGATCCATAGAATCGGTCATCACCAAGTGGACCTCGACCCACTAAATCGATCATTCTCGTTTCCTTAGGTCCTCGGAATTGACCTCAACCTACTGAATTAGGTATCCTATCCCCTTTCAATCAACCTTAACCCCTCATCGACCGTTGAACCGGTCATCTTTGTCCTCTTAGGTCCTCCAAATTGACCTCGACCCACTAAATCGGTCGTCCTCATCTCCTTAGGTCCTTAGAACTGACCTAGACCCTCTAAATTCGTCACCTTCATCCTCTAGGTCCACATAATTGACCTAAAATCCTCTTCCCCAATGTTGATGTGGTGTCTGTCATTCGACAACCTTCACTTGTTTTAAGCTCGCCCATCGAGGGGCTCTCTGTAGAAACCCAAACCCTGGACCCCCAAAGCATCTCCTTAAGTCTTTGTAACTCATCCATCCACCATAAACCCTAAGTTATAATTCGATACCTATCTAGAAGCCACTGGGTACTGTCGAATTCCATTTCACCCGGTCAACTTTCTTGCATGACCGAAAACTCAATGAATCCATTTTACTCCAAAAACTGATCTAGAGGACACAGGTGATCACAAGCCCCATTTCACTCGAGTTAACCTGCCAACATGAGTGAACCTAAATGAAATCTCGAAGGGAACTGAATACCCTTTAAAATGATCCATCCCGTGCGTGAATAAGCCTCACAGTACGGACGAACGACCCATTTTTCTTCGAAGGGTCATCGAGCGCTTTTAAGCCCCGTTTAACCCTTATCAACTCTCCGAACGAAACAAAGTTGAAAGAAATATCTAAGGGCACTGAATACACTTTCCAATTGTCTATCCCGTGCACGATTCGGCCTTATGGTACAGACAAACAATCAATTTTCCTTTGAGGATTTCTTGTCCAGAATCCAACGGGCGCTTTCGAGCCCCATTTAACCTCTCCCGAACTCAAAAGTATCTTAATGTATTCTTGAATGGATCTAAATACCTTTTCTAATGGTTCATCCCATGCACGAGTCCGACTTATGGATTGCGTTTTACGACCCTTTTTTTAAAAAACCTGTTCTAGACTGTTCAATAGCACCCTCAAGACCCTGCTTATCGATAGTGTGCCTAAGGTGCTGTGCCGATAGGCAGGTCCAGGCACCTACGGATTGGAACCCCCTTGGCCTTATAAATAGAGTCTATGACCTCACATTGAAAGACACCCTTGAACATTCCTCTCAATAATTCAGAGAACATTCTCTCAAATTCAAAGCTATTCCATTCCTAAAAAGCCCATTTCCCACATTCCAGTCCATCACTTTCTTGCTTCATTTTGTAAATTCCCCCATCTATTTATACCACTTTCATCCCATTGTAAGATTAGCGTATTTACACTTAAGATCAACATTAAGCGTTCATAAGGAGGTCCAATTCTCCATCCTTTGCTGTGATCTTCTTATTTTATATTGGTTTCTTTATTTCTAATTTAGCATTTTGTATCATTACATCACATATATTAATCTCAAACCCTTACTATTAGTATTTCCACATACTCTATTTTCATAAAAATAACCAAAAACAAGAAAAAGAGGGTTTATCTATAAATTCCAAAAGAGGGTTTATCTATAAATTCCAAAAGAGGGATTCTCACCTCACATTCTCACTCTTAAAGCACATTTTTTGTAAACACGCATAGAAGAGAAATGTAACAACCTACTCTAAATGTACTCTAAATATACCTTTAGTCCCTTTAGAAGGTAATAATTCCAAATAAACCCTAAGTTTTTATGAAATTACCAAAATACCCTTAATAAAGAATTAAGTTGACTTACACTTCTATATACTAATTAAAACCCAACTTTCACTCAAAGTTTGACCAAATGACTTATATTTTGTAGGAATATCATAAAAAAATCCATTAGGTTTGAATAATTGCACATAATCCCCTAAACGTTTACAGAGTAACTTAAAACCCCTTAATTCTATACAAAATCTATCCAAGGACCTAACCTAAAACCCAAGCTTATTTATACTTACTCCCTTGCTGACATGGGACAAGCTGGACTTCCAATATATAATGTGCCATGTGGAGTTCCATGGGTACCTATTTTTCATCCACATAAGCCTTGATGAAACTTGTGCAAAATCAACCCCATCTTTACCTCCAAAACCACTAATCAAATCCTCTCTATGAAGCCCATAAATACCCTCCTTCACCTCGGTAAAAACTCACCCCAACTGAGAGCTTTTCCAATGTAAAATTTTGCGAGTTTTTGCATTTATGTTATTTTATGCATGAATATTTGTTTCTTCAATTTGGTTATGTTTTCGCATGTATATAGAATATACTTATATGTTTACATGTGTTAGCTAACGTGTGTATGCACAAAAATAGCTCAAAAGCTAGAAAGATCCATTAAAGCTTGATCTTCAATGGTGGATTCTGCTTCATTTACATTAAACTAATTTCAAAGTGAGGTAAGTTGAGCTTAGGTTCTCAGGAATCTAGGTACAAGGTTTAATTTAACAAGGAACATGTTTTAATACCTCAAATCAAAACTTAAAGTTTCCAAACCTGGAATTTTTTTAAAAAAATTTCAAGAGATTTACTTCACCAGAATCCCTCAAACCACGCTTTTTTTGATGCATTTTCGACATAGAAAAAAATCAATATGATGCTGTAACAAGAATCATAGCTTTCAGTCACTTATGTTTAGTCAAATATTTGCCATTTTTAGGTCAATTTAGCCCACCAAAATCCTTGAACCAAATATGGTTGGATTCCTCTTCAAACTTTATGTGATTTTCATTCAGGAGCCAACTCAACGCAAAAAGGCGAGTTATCAAATGGCGTCGTTGTCGGCTTTTTAAGCGTTCGACCTTTGCTCCAACTTTGGCGATTGACTTTTCACGAAGTGCCGTTGCCTATTTTTCGAGTTGAGGAGCATTTTGAAGACTTGTACATTTATTTATTTGTATATATTCTTTATTTTTCATAGATTGTTTGTATTTGGATTATTGAGGCTTTGTACATTTATTCGTGGTGCTTTGGACACCAATTATTTGTAATAATTAAATTTAAAAAAAAAGCGAAAAGGGAAACATGACAAGGTAGAGAGAGAGCGTGCTTGGAGTGGAATTTTGAAGCCTTTCTACTTTGGGTCCGTAGGACTCCCGGGGATGACTGAAGTTAGGCGAACTTCCCCCCGGTCTACTCAACTCGATCTTCACCCTATATTTGTAAAAACCGTAGGAGGTACATTTTTTTATCACTCGCTCCTCTCCTGTTAGCGAGTCCATTTATTGTTTGACTATTTGCTCCTATGTGATTTTATTTTTGCATAGTCTTACTTTTAATGGTTTGATGAATTAATGAACTTAAGGCCTAGACCCGGTCATTGAAACGAGAAGGGATTTCATCACCTGACTAACTCACTTAACTCCACTTGCTTGTTAACCCGTGCCATCATTTAATTAAAATCAATCAACTAGCAAGCCAAGTAAGAGCACAATTTTCCAAAGGTGACGTATAAGATTCCGTGATTTTATCGCCCGCGGAGTAATTAAGATTTGACTACCCAATCACTTAATTGAAGATAAAAATTGGTTATGTGCTAGTTAGGATTTTTCTTCACTTGTACATGTCTAATTCTAATCCTTTAGTGGTCGGTTTTGTGTGCTCCATCCTAGTGTGTTTCATACCGGGTCCACTTTTGTCCTTTTTTCAAAAAAAAAATCAAAAATATTTTCCTATTTTTTTTCTCTCCATATAAATCCAAAAATATTTTCCTTCTTTCATTTTCAGAAAAATCCAAAAATATTTTCTTTCCTTTTGAAAAAATTCAAAAAAAATATTTCTCTCCACATGGTCAAAGAACGTCCCTTACGGGACTACTTTGGTCATTTTCCATTGTCACGCAACACGTGTGAGAGTGATCGCGAGCTGTCTCTTTATGATATTCTTAGTGGTTTCACCCCTCTCACGAATACCGTTGATACTCTTGACCCATCTATGCCCACACCTCATATTCCATTACCTTCGGTGTCAAGTGTCGATGTGTCGCATACTTTGTCGTGCACCCATTGTTCTTATGGCGATCACATGTCCCATGACTGCCCTTACTTTTCATATCCATTCGAACCCACCATGGAAAATGTGTATCCATCTAACACTGTTTCGGAACCCACTTCGTCTTATTATCCTAACATATATAATACTGAGTGGTGTGAGAAACCAAATTATTCGTGGAGGATTAATCACCCTCCCACGCAATATGAATCCCAGCCCGTGGTTGTGGATCCTCACACGTTCCCACAGTCGTCATGGCAACCTAGTGCACCCCATACCAATCAGTTACCTCACTACGCACCCAATGATTATCATCCTTTTGTCCATCACGGAGATGCTTCTCCCGTGTATGACACACTTGACCCCACTCCCCACACTTCCTATGAGTATTCTCCATTTAGTGATGACACTAGTGTGTTGTGTCCACCTCACCCATCCACCATTCTCCCACCACCACCCATCACTCCACCACCATCCTCCACATCCTCTCTCCAGGCACTCTTGCACCATTTTATCATCGAGCAAGAGCAAGCCACTCAAATTCAAAATGAATCCCTCCAACGGCTTGAACAAAGATTAAATGAAATTGAGTGTGCGAGAGAGACGAATTTCACCTAAAGTCAACCCATTGTTGCAACCACGTGGAGTGATGATGAGTCATCTTGTGACATGGATTTTGAGTGTGACCAACCTTATCCTCCCGAGAATCTCGATGTTGAGACCACCTTGTGGTCCGAGCCTCAAGTTGACAATTGTGTCGACTTACCCATAGCATCTGACTGATCCATACCCTAATAATCCAAAAGAACCTAATGCCGAGGTTCGCCCTTCCCTGCCATATCCAAAAGAACCTACATTCGAGGTTCTCATTCCTATTGAATCAAAAAATACGCCCGAGTTTATACCTGTTGCACCCATTGAGTGTGTCCTCGAGATGCCCATCCCTTGTAGGTTAGCTCTGGCTACGAGTGCTCCCCAATGCACCGAGGTTGAATCGGAGATGGTTCCCACCTCCCTTGATGTGGATCCTCTCCAGCGATGTTTGGCTCACTTTGAGTTTGATATTGATGTTGATTCATATATCTCGGATATTAATGCCTCGTTAAACCCTTTCACCACCACGGATGGTGACACATTGGTGGAGAAGTTGACCCCTCCATCTTTAGATACCACACTCCTTTGTGAGTATTCCTTTACTCCTCCTCATGAGTGTGTCTCCCCTACACTTGAGTTGGATCATCTTCCCCCACCCTTTATCCCACCCGATCCACCCTTTATCCCACCTGACACACCACCTTGTTTGGACCTTGTTCCCTTACCATTCTCATCTACCCATTTAGGTCCTCACTTGCACCCACCTTCCATCTTTGAACTCCACGAGTCATCTCGTGAGTTGTTCCTTTATCCCACCATCCATGAGAGTATATGTGGTGATATTCTCCACTTCCTTGACACCGAGCTTGTTTCTCCATGCACACCACTTCCTTGTGGTGTTGATTTTTCACATAGACAGCTCCCTGGTGTGTCACGGCGCGACCATTATCATTGCCCATTCATAGAACGGTCATGTAATTCTTATGAGGCCCACCCCATTCCACTCTCCCCACCATTTTGCCTCCCTATCCAGCTTGAGCATCACGCTTATAGGGCCCTTGTTGCCCTCACTTTTAAGCTCAATAAGGCCCGTGATCAATGCTTAATCACCCATGCCTTTTTCACCATTACCTTAATACCCAACCTTTCATGGTCCACCGATGCTTTGCATTGCATGATGCACTTTGACATACAAGTGCATTGACCATTTTTAGCCTTTATCCAACAAGACTGATGCTTAAGTCCCCAATTTTACTGTCGCCCCGTGCTTTCATAGATTTTATCTTTAGGGTGAGAATGGTTTGGTCTGGATGAAGACGTTAAACTTAGCGCTACTGGGAGGCAACCCCCATTTCTTGTATGTGTCTCATCCTGTTTGGGGTGGTGTTTCAGATCACCCACTGCTATACCATGTTAATAGACTCGTACACATTTTTCTTCTCATCATTTATTCAGGTTTCATTTTGGCTTCACCTGCCCATTTCATTAGTGGCTGATTCTGGTAATATCTTTCCTACCTCATGCTCTCCATTTTAAAAACAATTTTACTTAACATCGAGGACGATGTTCCTTTTTGTTTGGAGGTGGGGAATTTTATCAAAATCGTACCTTTTTTGAAAAAAAATGATTTTTAAACCTGATTCTTAAAATTTTCATGCAGTTACCTTCATCTCATTCATTGATATGAATTTTCAATCATCCGTCTTTCAAAGTCTAGGAATCAAGCTAAAGGGTTTATATTTTTCTAAATAGCTTATATAATACGTAACAAGACATTTTGCACCATGAATTTCTAGACTCAACAAAATTTGAGCACTTATCACGTCATCACGGTTAGAGTTGAGGAGTACTATAACTTTCAAGAGAGCCTTAATGATCACTAGTGGAGACTTTAGCTTGTGAGATTTGTGCCTTTCACCCTTTCAGTGTTTTTTACGCAATCTCTAAGTCACAAGTTGATTCAACTTCTTTTGGATCCGCACTTCAAATCGTTGTATGATCTCATTATTTTTCATAATATTTTTGGCTTGATCACTGAGCATGACATCACTTTCGATTTGTAATAAATACGTGTCTTGAAATTTGTTCCGATCACTAGGTTTTCACCCATTTCATATTCCCATATATTCCCCACACCATCATATATCAACTCTATTCAAATATCATCCATCATTTTGAGAAAAAAGAGTGTTTTCCCAAATGTAAATGTCTTCATTGTTGGTTTGAAAAGAGAGAGAAAAACAAAAAAGAAAAAAATAGAAAAAAAAAAGAAAAAGAAAAAAAATAGAAAAGAAAAATCGAAAAAAAAATTGAAAAAAAAGAGAGAGAAAAGAAAAGAAAAGAAAGAGTTAGTAGTTAGTTTTTATGTAATAAAGACATTTGAGCTCAAAGTGCTATACCCCCTTCTCTCGCATCCATCCATCATCCATCATATCATCATCCCATCTACATCCATCATACCTCCATCCCATCTACATCCCATCCATCATACCTCAACTCATCCCACATATCCCATTTTCATTTCCCCCACACCCATATACATCCATACTTTTCCCTAGGTGTTCTGGCAAATGAAAGTCAACGTGGTGAATAACTCGACGTTCTCACTATAGTGATTAGCATTTCTTTCATGAGATCACTTTTCTTTCAAAATGTACGTTCTTTCATATGTGTGTGTGAGACGTTTGAGCTTGCTTACATTTACTCACCTCCTCACATACATGAGCGATACACTTACCCAAATATCGAGAGTTCGTTTGAGAGAGATAAATCCATGAGATTTTGAAGTCGAAGCGTTGATTCTGAAAAGGCAATCTAGGAATTACTCTTAAGATACTCGACCCATTTTGACTGATTCACACCACAAACGTTGAGTTTTAGGAAGGACGTTCCTTGTGTATTTACTTAGCTACATTTTTTTTACGCTTCTAGCTTGTATTTCTCAAAATATTTCTCATATGATGGATTGTGCAATGATTCTACGTCTAATAAGAGATTCACTGCCCTTTTTTTTTAAATAAATAATTTTGTGGGTATATTCCCTGCAAACCCTCAAGAGACAAAACTCGTCCTCTAGGGCAACCTTAGGTTTAAAGGCTTGTTGCAAATGCTAAGTGCAATCGCAAGTGCCCGTGAAAGTGGTACACTTTTTGTTTCTTATCGTCCTCTCTCTATCTTATTGCTCGAGGACTAATAACGCTCTATTTGGGGGTGGTGTGATAAGCACCCAAAAGTGTACATTTATACCCTCAATAGACCATTTTTAGTTGCTAATTCTCAGTAATTTGGGTCTTATGCGCGTTAATGTTTATTTTGTAGGTCAATTATGTCTTGCGGATGTAAAAGTAATAAATCAAGTCAGATATGCAATTCATGGGGCTAAATATCTTGCCCGTAACCCTAGCCTATCCCCGACCTGTCCCTAAACCTGCCCTGAAGCTCGCGTGTGTTTAATTTGTGCTTTTTAGATTTTTCTTAGATTTTTAGTTTGAGTCATTTTTATTTTTGGGATTTATTTTAGATTCATCTAGGATTTTCTTGAATTTATTTTATAATTCATTTACTTTTTTTTATTTTTATTACTTTTTAATTATAGTATTTATTTTTAATTTTGTTAGATTTTATATTTTTAGAACTTTAGGTTTTATCTTTACTTTTGTAGTTTTTATTTTTATTTTTTTATTTGAATTTTATTAGGAATTTAATAGATTTTTTTTTGTTATTTTATTTTTTTTAGAGGATTTATTTTAGTGTGTCGAATATTTGGTTCTTTACTTTCATTTATTTTGTATTTGCTTTTAGTTTTTAGGTAGTTTATTTTTATTTATTTTATCTTACTTGTTTTATTCTATTTTTAGTTTTAGTTTTTAGTTGTGTCCTTTATTAGTTTGTAGGATTAGGAATTTAATTTTTAAGTTTTAATAAGATTTTATTATTTTCATTTTTTTTTAGTTTAGTTTGATTTTTTTAGATAGTGTTAGTTTAACGGGGTCACAAATTTAACACACTCAAACACCCACAACCATTCGTAACCTACACTCACATACACTCAAACAATCCCTCAAACACACCTTAATACCCATACACTTTACCTACACCCTACCACTACCCCTTATCTCTCTCTCTCTCTCTCTCCTAAGCCACCCAACCCACGAATCTTCCACTAAACCAAGCCAAGATGTAAGGACATAATTTTATAAATGTCCGGGGTAGAATCTAGGAATTTTCTATTTTTCCTAGATCACAGTTTATATATCTGATACCGCTACATTCGGCACGTCATCACGATCATCCACGATGGCCTCTATCCGAATCCATGCATCCATCATCTTCGCACGTGCATCATGCTACATGCGACGTGCTTCTCTGTAGTTTCCCACTACTCCAGTACGCATTATTGGTAAAATGGTTTTATTAGAGTGTTAATATTTGCATAAATGTTTGGGAAATTTTTTATAAAATGTTTTTTCGAAGTCTGATGTATTTTTATAAAAAGCAGAAATTTTTCTAAGTGTAGAAGCGGAGTGCCTCGGTCGAAGAGCTCGTTCAAACGAGCTGGAACTATCGTTCGAGCGAGATCATCATCTCCCGCGAAGTCGTTCGAACGACATGTGTCCTTTGTTCGAGCGGGATGCCTATCTCGTTCGAGCGATGATGCCGCCTCGATTTTCGTATAAATACTAGTGTACCTTCTACACATTTTTCAAGTCTTTCTGCAATCTCGAATTATGCAAAAACAGCACCTTTTAAGGTTTTCTTAAGCCTTTTTATTCACATAATCACTCCCATTTATATATGTGAATTGTTAAACCTTCAAGAAGATCATTTAATCTTCTGGAGTACTTTGTGGAGAAGTCGCTCTCTTCTTCATTGCTGCCTACCTAGAGTTCCTACGGGAGATTCCAGCCGATGACATCAGAACCGACACCTACGGATATTTCTGAGTCACACTTATTTTCATCGTAATCCTTGTAATCGTATCTTACAAAATTATAGTGAAAATAAAAGGTTTTTCCCCTTTGGGGGATTTTTCCTCACATGTGTGTGTTTGAATGTTCTTGCTTGATTTTATCATCTTCAATCACACCTAGATGCATGTTTAGGACTTAATTGATAAAAACTGAGTTTAATTAAATAATTTCTTTATTTGAACACAAGCGCACTGTGACACCCCACCTAATTAAATATCGGGTGATCAGTCCTTTATTAAATTAAAATCAAAGTGAACGGTTGGTTCATTCTTAGCATCACTGTCGCAAAATAAAATTTCCAATTTAAACACCCTAAATAATAAAGCTAAGTGTCAAAACCATTTAAAATGTTATTTCCATTTTATTAAATCCAGATATGAAAACCTTTAATAATTAACAGTTTAAGAATCACACAATTATTAAGGCTAGTAATAAACACCCCAGAATTTAACCATTCAGATAAACTAATACCAAGTTTAAAAACCACAAATGAAATCATCCTGACAGTAATCAAAACCCAAAGAGTACTAAATACTGAAAATAAATGAACATAAATCTCTAACAAATTCAACTGAATAAGGAAACGGGCGACACATGCCCTAACTAATCCGAACTAAGATAAGAGTAGAATCAACAACGAGGTCGTCTAATCAATGGCCTGTAACTCCCACATAAGCTGCGGCGCGTCCGGTCCAAAGAACATAAGCATGACGCCCCTGTGGCTGGGCACCTGTAATATATACATACATACATATATATATATATATATATACACAAGAGAGAAGAAATAATAGGAAACGGGTCAGAGCCCGAGTGTAAAACAGTTTAAAATTAGTTTAGCAAGTATTTAAAATGCTTACCGGATAATGTAACAACCATGTTAGTATGTGACACTCTCTTGAGAAATTCTCACCTCTCATTTAGTGTGCACGCCTACCGCATTATTAATCCCACAAGTTTATTTTAGCTTAACTTTCCCATAAGGTTTCATTCCGAAAAATACTATGGCTAAGATAATTACTTTCTGAAAATTAAGCTCCCTCATATATCTTATGTTATTTGAAATAAATTAGTAATGTCACAAAATTTCCAAACACTTATAATAAAGTTGGAGTATTTATTCATTACTTAACTACATTTATACACAATAGAAAGTTTCCATATTTAAGTATATATATATTAATCACTCATATAATATATATACTATCAGCACCCCACATAAAATCTATGGTGTTGTCATACTCTGCTATCAAGTCCCCGTATCACTCGTACTAAGGAAAATACTAGTTCGAAATCACTCTCGAACTGTATTAACACAAAACACATACAATTGGAGGAGAAGCATAGTTCCCACTCCTAAGAGGTTAGCACATACCCTCATGTCTCTTAGGACCATCTGACTATAGCTCAGATAGCCTATAGTCAAGGATACTATCTTCTAGGGTACAAGTCATTATCCCTTATAAAGGCCCAATCGAGATAAGACTGTCCCTGCGCGGAAACCCACGTGATAGCAAGTAGCTCGGGTACAATTTTTACACAGATTTATAATATATGCACAATCACACAGTCATATATATATATAATTATTCACATATCTAAATTAGGTGCGCCCATGTCCCATAATTATAATTATCCGTTCTCAGCACATTTTACTCGATTATCTCGCATAACGGACTCATCACTTTTATTCTCATATATAAGTTACTCCCTACCTACTACTCGTCTCTCGAAGTATTCTATCTCCCTAAGTATAATTTCAGTAGGCACTCTCACTTACCTTCTAGTCTAACTTCCTTACAGTCTCGATATTTTATTGAATGTAAGCATGATTCCCTATGTGTAAATAACTCCCCGTTACCCTTAACTTCATCTTACATTAAATTCTCACACAACGGGGTTTACCTAGACCCTAGTGGTCCTATTTATATTCCATTATGCTCTAACAACAAAAATCAAGGGTTACTACGCATTTTAATCGGATTAAACCAACATAAAGGGAATATGAAGTTTTTCAGGAGGGGTCGATCGATCGAGGGAAGGGGGTCGATTGATCGATCATTGTTCGATCGATGTTCTTGGATCGATCGATCGATCAAGCAGTTATGACGAAAACTGTTGTAACCCAAGTATGGGTTTAGCTCTCCAATCTCAACCAAATATCCATATAATATTCCCAAACTCCTAACTAACATTACTACTAGTACTATATACCTAAATACATGATTCTCTACGTGAAACATGTCTGAATTCATCAAGTATAACGATTTAATAGGTAAAGTTTACATAAACTTCAAGAACCCTAATCTTTTCTTTTAATTTCAATTCTTCCAATTCTTTTCTAGATTTTCTACTTCTAAATCCATACAAATGCGTGGTGTATCCTCTACATGTGATTTAGATGTCCAGAATATGATTACTTCTTCTATAACATGTGATTTTAAGACTCAAAACTATACTTACTTTCATGAAACAAACTCTAAACAACCTTAGACTAACATGATTGAGACATTAACTAAAAATAAAGAAATATAGATACTTTCCTGGAAATTGAGTTTCTGATTTGTGGAAGTAAGTGGTATGTTTGCGTTTCCCGTCGCGCGATCTACGATTTGGTGGTGGTGGCGGTGCGAACGAGTGAGTTTTTGGCCTGGAATTGCTTGGGAAGCTTTTCCACTTCTTCTCTAATGGCCGTTCTTTGATTTTGCTCTTGTTAACCCTAGAGGACAACTCCTAAAGGCTGATATAACCTTGGAAAATTTGTGGGTTTAATTGCCCAAAAGTACGAAATGTCTATAATGCCCTCCCGGGATGTCAATTAGGCTTAAAAATGCCTCGAGACCCAAACTAAACCTCTGGGTACATTATTATGACTATCTCGACCCTTCCGGACACATTGGCGCACTCAAAATGACCATACAGGTGACTTATAAATTATTCACTTTTAATAATAATAATTTAATTTCAACATGACAAAGGCACGTCCCAATTTAATTTCCACAATTATCAAATTATACATTCGTGATAATTTTAATAAATTCGATTATACATATTACTTTTTCCATTATGTAATATTCAACAAAATTCTAATAATTACTAACTCTCATCGTGCTAGTAAATATTTAAATCAAATTTCCAGATTAATATTAAATTAATTTATCTCAATTAAATTTAATAAATTCCTAAATTTAAAAGCCATAAAAATACGGGGTATTACATACCTCCCCCCTAATAACGGAATTTCGTCCCAAAATTCGGAAAATAAGGCCTACATGGTAAAATAAATCTGGATACCTTATTAGTACGCAAACTATCAACATAGTAAGATGCTCAATCACTATAGCCCCCGTCTCACAGTAAGCTTGTTTAACACTCTCCTTAACGACACTTTACATTGTGCTCCTATCCTATAACATTCACATAAGACGATTTTATACTTCATTGACTCCCATTATTTCAATATCATTGGGAGGCCCCACCTCGCTACATGATAACTATTCATATTTATCTAAACACAAAACTCCCATTCTTAGAGGAACCATATGAACATCTGAACACACTTGTTCGCCTAAAATAGTCGTGGAAATTCCACTATAGTCATCAGACCAATCCAAAGTTCTGTTTATCCGTTCACCTCTAAACATAGAGAGGGAGAATATTTAAGGTTTTTCCACACCAAAACTTTAATAAGCACCTTGTTCACGACAAACAGGTACGAGTGCTTCCATGGAACTCTACCATACTATACCTCACTTTCTAGCTATATCCGTTGTGAAAATGAAATGATCACCAAGATTCCAAAATTACCTTCACTCGACTTCACTAATCGTTAATCACCGTGCGCCTACTCCCCAGCCATGGGTGACACATCCTACTCAAAACGATACGTTATCCCCGCTGCTTCTAGAAATCCCATATTGAAGGTGAGATTCAAAAATCTCAACCCGATTCAGAACATAATACCGTGTAGGACCACGTACTGGCGCGATCCTTACTTTCAAAGGAAAGCTGGGGAACACTAGTTAATATTGTAAATCACCCCAAAGGAATATCAATCACTTCCTTCTTGGGCAAATTGTTCCACATGTTCGGATGAACCCTTGATATTGCCTTGAGGATGGCACCCATCCAATGAACTTTATCGACTTTACCGGCCTCTTCCGTTACAGGAATTGTCGACAGCCACAAAATTCTCTGGTTTATCATCTTATTCCAATCGATCTCTATCTATGAGTGGTGCATGTAGAGACTACTCGCTATGTCCCGCTAAACATCGAATTTTCTTTATAATATCTTTCATTAAGTGACATTTAAGACTTCTCTTCTTTCCTTGGCGTTTATCGAAAGTTTTGACTCGTGCACTTTTCTCCACGATGTGCACGCTCTCACATTTGGCTAATTACAACTCTGCTCTGAGTGTTCTCCCCAATAATTAAACTCTACCCTTCTCAAGGAATACCCCCTTTAAATGTCTTCTTACAACCTTCCAACCAAATTCGAGTGCGCTACTCTAATCATACACGTATATATGGATTATCGTTCCTCATGCGACGCTTAATCCACTCTGCCACTTCCACCTCGTTATGCTAGTCCCATAAACATATATTCCACACGTCTATTCCCACATCCCTTTAACTCAGACTATTCTAACATCAGCTAACCAGGATGCCCACACACCCTATAAACCGTGCATACTAGCGTAAGCATCACATACGCTTCACACATAACACCAAATTCTTTATTTTCCTTGTGCTCACAATGTGATTACAACACTTGGATACTCTCAATCACCCTAGAAATCGAAATTTTAAATCCTCCTTATCATCATTCCACCTCTTAACTCATGGTGATAAAATAAAACTTTCAATGCTTGCTTACCACACCACTGGCACCACTTGCCTTAAATCATAATTCAACTTCCAACATACAGATATAATTACCTGTTCCTACTACGACCGAGGTACCAAACTCATAGACTAATGACCAAACATATTCCTACTTCCAACCTTACGCTAAGTTTCATGTGTGGGATGTCTCGCACAGCGAAATCCAAACAAGGAACACCCCGATACACTACTACCTATCATTGTCGGTTATCGAAATCTGTTAGGCCCTCCGTCCATAGTATGTACCCCTTCATTCCGTCTCTTGACATAAAAGTTACATCTCCTGTAATTACACTTAACAAAGATCATTTTGCCAATTTTTACAATCGTTCATTAGAGATGTGAGAGTTAAGAGTTGTAACCATATGGTAATCGCATTCCATAAATCTCGAATACATACAATTGGGGTTTTTGAAATTCTGTCCCCAAACATATGGTTACAACTCTTAACTCTCACATCTCTAAAGGATAGATATAACAATGCACCAAGTCTTGAGAGCTAAACATAATAATGAGTTAAATCTTTTCGCTCAATGGAAGACCCAATACATACTGAATCATGACAACAAAGTCCCTAGACACACCGTGAACGAATATCTCGAGACCACTATCGCCTCCGAAATCTCTAAAATAAATAATATAAGTGCGAGTTCGGCCCTCTCGCAGGTGAGACCTCGCTAGAACAAAACATATTGCACTAAGGCAACCACTCCGATAGCCTTGAAATCACTGCCCACTATTGTTTTAACCATTTTTAACACCCCGCCTAATTAAATACCGGGTGATCAGTCCTTTATTAAATTAAAACCAGGTGAATGGTTGGTTCAATCTCAGCATCACTGTCGCAAAATAATATTTCCAATTTGAACACCCTAAATAATTAAGCTAAGTGTCAAAACCATTTAAAACCTCATTTTTCCTTTATTAAATACCAATATGAAAACCTTTTTAATAATAACAGTTTGAGAGTCACATAAATAAAAGGATAACAATAACTACACTACCATTTAAACCATCTAGATAAACCAAACCAAGTTATGAACTATAAATGAAATCATCCTGATAAGAGTTAACTCCCGAGGAGTACTGAACGCTGGAAATATCACAAATCTCTGACAAATCGAACTGGAATAGGAAATCGGGCGACACATGCCCTAACTGTGAAGATCTAAAGTGGGAACTGATTCAATGACGAAGTCATCTAAAGCAAGGGCCTGCAACTCCCACATAAGCTGCATCATGTCCAATCGAAAGAACCTAAGCATGACGCCCCTGTGGCTGGACACCTGTAATACATACATATATATACAAGAGAGAAAGAAATGACAGAAAAAGGATTAGAGCCCGAGTGTAAAACAATTTTAAAAATAGTTTAACAAGTATTTAAAATGCTTACCAGCTAATATCACAACCATGTTAGTATGCGACACTCTTTTGAGAATCTTCACCTCTCATCTAGTGTGCACCCCTAACGTACCTCTAGGACATCCTAGTTATAGTTCCCAAGCTAACTAGATTAACCACATGTATCCATTTTTTATACCCAAATTATTCCCACGTATTAACCTTATAATACATATAATGATGTTATAAACATATATATATCCATTTAGATTCAACATGGATAAGTCCCTTATTAATTCAATTCAACTAAGTGTTTTCATACATAACTATCTTACATTTCTACTTTAGCCACATAGTAGATATCATCACATGTATATATATATATTCACTATATTATATATATACTATACTGTACCCCGAGACACAGCTGCGGTGTTGCATTACTCTGTTATCTTGTCCCAATACATCACGTCGTTGTATAGGGGACTATAGGTTCGGTAAAGATTCCCCGAACCACAAATATCAACACAAAAATTAGAGGTGAACATAGTTATCATACCCACGGTTCACGCACATACCTACGTTCCCATAGTCATCGGACTTATCAACTTACCGATAAGTCTTTCATAGTCCTATGTTCTTGAGCGACAAATCAAAAATCCCATGGATTCATCAGGATATGACTGGCCTCATGCGCAAACCTCCCGTCGATAGCAAGTAAGCTATGTATGTCGTACACAGATACATAATATATGAACATTCACAAAGTTATACATATAAATATTCATATTTTGTAAAATTAGGTTCACCCACGACCCATAATTGTTATTATCCATTCTCAACACAAATTTTACTCAATTATTTCTCATAACGGATTCGCCTATTTTATTCTCATTTATTATTTACTTCATTTTTACTTCTCATCTCTCGAAGTATTCTTTCTCACTAAGTATAAATTTCAGTAGGTATGCCCTCTCTTACCTTCTAGTCTAAATATTTCATGAGTCTCAATCTTTTAGTAAATGTACGCACAATTTCCAATGTATGAATAACTCCCTATTAATCCACAATTTCATCTCATATTAATTTCACTTAACGAAGTCTACTTAGACCCTATTGTTCCTCTTCATAACCCATTATACTCCATAAATAATAATCAATGGTTCCTACGTATCTTAACCGGATTAAACAAAAAGGAGAAAAATATGCAGTTTTCCAGGAGGGGTCGATCGATCGATCAAGCAGTTCTTGCCCAATTTTTATGCAATATTCAACCTGCAGGTTCAACCATTTTAACCCCTCCAAACCTCTATAATTTCATCCCAAACTCCCATCAAAGTAATCCAAGTGTATAAGCAATGTACATATACAAGTTCTAACGTAACGACATCAATAAATCCTCAACGAATCAATCAAAAAGGGGTTTAATCTCAAATCTCTTTATAAAACCAAATTTTGCATGAATAATCACCACCCTCTATTTTAATCAAGATTTTCTTCCCAAATATCATAATAAATTCATGGGTAATCCTCTACATATGATCAAGATTTTAAACTACATGGGTTCTCCCTACAACACATATAAATTATCCTCCAAAATATATAATTCTTCCATTAAAACATATGATTTTCATTCCTAGACTAACATGGAAGGTATATTAACTTGGAATTTATCAAGATAGATACTTGCCTCGGATTTAAGGGTCTGATTTATTGATGAAAAATATATGGTTGCGTTCCTCGTCGTGCGATCTACATTTTGGTGGTGGTGGCGATGAAATCGGGTGTGTTCTAGGCCTTAGATTGCTTGAAGACTCTTCACCTTCTTCTCAAATCTCTTCACCTTCTTCTCTAATCACTTCATCTTCTTCTCTAATGGCTTTGTGTTTGTTAACCCCAAGAGATAACTCTAAATGGCCAATAAATACTAAGAAAATTCGTGGGTTTAATTACCCAAAAATACCAAATGTCTAAAATACCCTCCCGGGGTGTCAATTAGGCCTAAAAATGCCCCGAGACCCAAACTAAACTCCCGAGTACACTTTTCTGACTATCTCGACCCTTTCGGACACTTTGGCACACTCACAATGACTATATTGATGACTTATAATTTATTCACTTTAATAATAATAATTTAGTCCTGACACGACAGAGGCGCGTCCCGAATTAAATTTCTATAATTGCCATTTTATTCCCTCGTGATAATTTTAATAAAATCAATCTCATATATTACTTTACTCATCTAGTAATATTAAACAAATTTCCAATAATTACTAACTCACATCATGCTAGTAAATATTAAAAAATAATTTCCAGATTAATATTAAATTAATACCTCAATTTAACTTTAATAAATCCCAAATTTTAAAAGCCATAAAAATACGGTGTATTACATACTTCCCCCCTAATAACGGAATTTTGTCCCGAAATTCGGAAAAATAAAGCGTAACTGGTAAGGACAACTCCGGTTATTAATCTCACATTTCATGTAATTTCCGTCATACCACCCATACAGTACATTACCGAATACCCCCACTAATGTTATACTCCAAGCCTTACCATTTAGTTTAAATTATCTTGAGTTAAACTTTACCCAATCCGTACTATACCATCCTCATGGAAAAATTATGGGGAGTAACGATCCTAAGTCATCAAACAACTAAATCTGAAAGTCACAACTTCTACTTTCATTAAAGTCAAGAATACTTACTGTGACACAAATATGGAAAATACTACAATTAAACCATCTAGGGCGCCCATACACCCAATGTGTGTGCATTCCATCATAAGGTCTAAATGAATGTGATTCCTCTGTAAGGTTACTCTTAATTAACTGACTACCTAGTTTATAATCCGTATTTTTATGATTTCCACATTCTCATTTGGCGATTTCATTTGCCTCAAATCATGCTTCAACTCATAACTCTCTGATTAATATAAATATATACATATAATGGCAAAGGTTATAAACTCATATTCTAAAGGCCTAACTTACTTCGACTCCCAACGTTCTTTAGTTTCATGCGTGGGGTGTCTCGCAAAGCGAAATCCAAACAAGGAACCCCCCGATACACTACTACCTAAAATAGTTGGTCATCGAAACTCCTCAGGTCCTTAGTCTATAGTATATAACATCCCAACAAGTTTTATCTATTTATAAATTCTACTTATTCACTCTCGTATCAAAGACAATACACTGGCTATAACGATCAATCTTGGTCTCATATACAACAAGTCAATCCATGCCGATAATCACATCTTACTCGGATATGTCTATAACAAGTAAATCCCTGACAAAATTAAACTCACGTTTTGATATATACAAGAAAATAATAGATGTCCCACTACCCATCTGTGAGTCTACATAAATAATAGTGCCATTGGCCAAGTCTAGTAACCCTATGGTCCACGCAATTCTAATAGCTACAAATGAATATGAGGTCCTAATGACAATCATTATGTGCCCAATAACTCCATAAATAGAAAACGTACCCTCATTCGTGGGCGGTGGTTGTTGACTCCCACTATTATAACTTTTCTCTGATAAGTTAAGAAAAATTTTACCCCAAATTTACAGTTTTAGTTAATCACACTCCACTATATGTCCAAGCCTATGAATATATTGCCTTCGTTGGGTAATACACCCAATTCCCACATTTCTAGAACTTCTACTGATGACTCTCCTCAATTTTCCATTTGACCCTCTCCCAAGCATACTACGTTGGGTGACTCTAATTTGCCATCACCTTCGACTAGAGCAGCACTTGGAATTTGTAAGCTGCGTCATAATCGTCTTTACAGTCCTGGCCTCAAGTGTCATACTAGGGGTAACCTCGACTACGATCATCATCCTCGAACATACTTTATAACCTCCTAAGTACGACCTCCGATATCCGTCCAATGGCCCTCATCTGCCATACTTCTTGTACAAACACGTCCAAACGCAAATAAGATTCACTAATATATACGTTATAGCAGGAGAACTGAATCTTACCATAGAAATCGACAATCCTAATCATAGGGCTCTATATCAAACAAAGTAATGCTCAGCTGAAAGTATAGTAAGT
The DNA here is from genome assembly GCA_949130495.1 of Sambucus nigra. Taxonomy (NCBI): domain Eukaryota; kingdom Viridiplantae; phylum Streptophyta; class Magnoliopsida; order Dipsacales; family Adoxaceae; genus Sambucus; species Sambucus nigra. Next base: position 521,664,593 of record OX422218.1, read on the forward strand.
CGTACAGACCCTAAAGGAAACTAGAACCCGATGCTCTGATACCACCTGTAACACCCCGCCTAATTAAATACCGGGTGATCAGTCCTTTATTAAATTAAAACCAGGTGAACGGTTGGTTCAATCTCAGCATCACTGTCGTAAAATAATATTTCCAATTTGAACACCCTAAATAATTAAGCTAAGTGTCAAAACCATTCAAAACCTCATTTGTCCTTTATTAAATACCAATATGAAAACCTTTTTAATAATAACAGTTTAAGAGTCACATAAATAAAAGGATAACAATAACTACACTACCGTTTAAACCATCTAGATAAACAAAACCAAGTTATGAACTATAAATGAAATCATCCTGACAAGAGTTAACTCCCGAGGAGTACTGAACGCTAGAAATATCACAAATCTCTGACAAATCCAACTGGAATAGGAAATCGGGTGATACATGCCCTAACTGTGAAGATCTAAAGTGGGAACTGATTCAATGACGAAGTAGTCTAAAGCAAGGGCCTGCAACTCCCACATAAGCTACAGCACGTCCAATCCAAAGAACCTAAGCATGATGCCCTTATGGCTGGGCACCTGTAATACATACATATATATACAAGAGAGAAAGAAATGATAGAAGACAGATTAGAGCCCGAGTGTAAAACAGTTTTAAAAATATTTTAGCAAGTATTTAAAATGCTTGCCGGCTAATATCACAACCATGTTAGTATGCGACACTCTCTTGAGAATATTCACCTCTCATCTAGTGTGCACCCCTAACGTACCTCTAGGACATCCTAGTTATAGTTTCCAAGCTAACTAGATTAACCACATGTATCCATTCTTTATAGCCCAAATTATTCCCACGTATTAACCTTATAATACATATAATTATGTTATAAACATATATATATCCATTTAGATTCAACATGGATAAGTCCCTTATTAATTCAATTCAACTAAGTGTTATCATACATAACTATCTTACATTTCTACTTTAGCCACATAGTAGATATCATCACATGTATATATATATATATATATATATATATATTATATATATATATATATATATATATATATATATATATATATATATATATATATATATATATATATATATATTCACTATATTATATATATACTATACTGCACCCCGAGACACAGCTGTGGTGTTGCATTACTCTGTTATCTTGTCCCAATACATCACGTCGCTGTATAGGGGACTATAGGTTCAGTAAAGATTCCTCGAACCACAAATATCAACACAAAAATTAGAGGTGAACATAGTTCTCATACCCACGGGTCACGAACATACCTACGTTACCATAGTCAGCGGACTTATCAACTTACCGATAAGTCTTTCATAATCCTATGTTCTCGAGCGACAAATTAAAAATCCCATGGATTCATCAGGATATGACTGGCCTCACGCGCAAACCTCGCTTCGATTGCAAGTAAGCCAGGTATGTCATACACAGATACATAATATATGCACATTCACAAAGTCATACATATAAATATTCATATTTTTCAAATTAGGTTCACCCACGACCCATAATTGTTATTATCCATTCTCAACACAAATTTTACTCAATTATTTCTCATAAGGGATTCGTCTCTTTTATTCTCATTTATTATTTACTTAGTTCTTACTTCACATCTCTGGAAGTATTCTTTCTCACTAAGTATAAATTTCAGTAGTTATACCCTCGCTTACCTTCTAGTCAAAATCTTTCATGAGTCTCAATCTTTTAGTAAACATACGCACAATTTCCAATGTATGAATAACTCCCCGTTAACCCACAATTTCATCTCATATTAATTTCACTCAATGAAGTCTACTTAGACCCTATTGGTACTCTTCATAACCCATTATACTCCATAAATAATAATCAAGGGTTCCTACCTATCTTAACCGGATTAAACAAAAAGGAGAAAAATATGCAGTTTTCCAGGAGGGGTCGATCGATCGATCAATCAGTTCTTGCCTAGTTTTTCTACAATATTACACCTACAGGTTCAACCATTTTAACCCCTCCAAACCTCTATAATTTCATCCCAAACTCCCATCAAAGTAATCCAAGTGTATAAGCAATGTACATATACAAGTTCTAATGTAACGACAATCTCTTTATAAAACCAAATTTTGCATGAATAATCACCACCCTCTATTTTAATCAAGATTTTCTTCCCAAATATCATAATAAATTCATGGGTAATCCTCTACATATGATCAAGATTTTAAACTACATGGGTTCTCCCTACAACACATATAAATTATCCTCCAAAATATATAATTCTTGCATTAAAATATATGATTTTCATTCCTAGACTAACATGGAAGGTATATTAACTTGGAATTTAGGAAGATAGATACTTGCCTCGGATTCAAGGGTCTAATTTGTTGATGAAAATATATGGTTGCGTTCCTCGTCGTGCGATCTACGTTTTGGTGGTGGTGGCGATGAAATCGGGTGTGTTCTAGGCCTTAGATTGCTTGAAGACTCTTCACCTTCTTCTCAAATCTCTTCACCTTGTTCTCTAATCACTTCATCTTCTTCTCTAATGGCTGGATTAGGCTTTGTGTTTGTTAACCCCAAGAGACAACTCTAAATGGTCAATAAATACTAAGAAAATTCGTGGGTTTAATTACCCAAAAATACCAAATGTCTAAAATACCCTCCCGGGGTGTTAAGTAGGCCTAAAAATGCCCCGAGACCCAAACTAAACCCCCGAGTACACTTTTTGACTATCTCGACCCTTTTGGACACTTTGACGCACTCAAAATGACTATATGGATGACTTATAATTTATTCACTTTAATAATAATAATTTAGTCCTGACACGATACAGGCGCGTCCCGAATTAAATTTCCATAATTGCCATTTTATTCACTCGTGACAATTTTAATAAAATCAATCTCATATATTACTTTACTCATCTAGTAATATTCAACAAATTTCCAATAGTTACTAAATCACATCATGCTAGTAAATATTAAAAAATAATTTCCAGATTAATATTAAATTAATACCTCAAATTAACTTTAATAAATCCCAAATTTTAAAAGCCATAAAAATACGGGGTATTACACCATTTTTATAAAACCATAATTAGTATACTATCGTACTCGCATATCACATCACTAATACAAGAATTCTGAATAAAGAATATAAATGACTAACAGTTCACCGATTTGTCTTCCGCGGAGAACACTAAAGATAATGCCACTTTACCAGGGAAAACTTACACATAATAATAACGCTATAGATATATGCACTAAATTCCTCTCGCATGCGAATCTAACAATAAACAAAAAAATATAATGACTCGCTCATGTCACATAGAACACGCTTCATCCTCCGAGGATAAAACTCATACTTCTACTTTGCCAATCGCCTTGGCTAGTTAATGGTCTTCCGTACATAACACATATGTCTGAACCAAAGAGGAAATTGTATTAACCATTTCCCTTGTAAGCACCATACCCTTTCCCTTATTCTCGCTTCGAGAAATTTTTACTCATGTGGTTTTACTCTCCACAAAATACCTCAACACATAACCTACTTATCTCCTGAAATATATTCAAAAACTCACGAAGGACTGGAATCGAATACAGGAGAATCACAATCTCCTTAGAGGTATATTCCTCAATGTAATACAAATGGGTGCGAGATCCTCCCTCTGGGCGAGGCATCGCCACCAAAACATCTCTTGTCCCGCAATGGCAAAGATAGTACTCCCACCGAAACAATTTATCATGGCTCTTTACGCAGCGAGTCAATCCATGCCAATAATGACGTCATGAAAACGTATGACTAAACTAGTTTGACTACAGGTAAAATCTAACTACCAAACTATATACCTACACCCCGGCATATATAGAAAATTAAGGACCTTTCCAAATGGTGAGTCTACTCATGGCACCGTACACTCTGTAGTGTCTAATACTCCTAAGGGCCATGCAAAGTGAATAACTATGAAACTGTGTGACACCCTAGTTATTGAATAAAATGTGCCCCATAATACTAAAAAGAAGAAACGTACCATCAATGACCGATGATGGCTGCTGAATTTCAGTATGTTGGATGTTGTACACATTTGTACTGTTTCTGCCCCTGTTGCTAGGGTATCTTACCCTTATCTGGGCAATCTTGCCTCCTATGACCCATTCTACCACAATTGAAGCATCTACCTCTAAACTGTTTCATTTTACTACTTTGTTGATTTTGATCTGGTTGTCCAGTTTCACCTTCTCCTTGGCCTTGTTGGCCTTGCTGAGCATTCTGATGAAAAATGACATCTGGTTGAGGACAGTCCCTCCACTTATGACCCGTTTGTACACACTTATAGTAGAGTCCTGAAAGTTCTTGCTGGCCGGGTCGGAGTTTTTTTTCCAGTCCTATCTGGATAAGTTTGACGTTCATGACCTTCCATTCCACATTTGAAACACCTCCTCGTGACTTCAATCTGACCCCGACTTTGTTGGCACTGACGCTTTTGGGTTTCCATATAAAACTTATTACCTTCATGACTTTTAAGGTCTTTAGGAGCTTGTTGTTGAGATTTTGGTGTCTTCGCATAATTATTAATTCTAGTCATGATAGATTAACTATTCTCTCTAGATCTTTTTCCCCTATAAGATGCATGATGCGTTCTTGATACTGTAAGACCGCGGTGGTAACTGCCTGTGCCATAATACCTACTAACTCAGCGATTGATACTATCTCTAGAGACACCTGAGGTGTGAGCTGACCTTGCTCAGTGATTCCCCCAACGACATTAGCCTGTTCTTCCTGACGAGCCATCTGAAAATTTAAATAATCTGGATGAGTTCATCATTCACGTAAACAAATCGCAGAAGTACGAATTCCCAACGCATAAAGATGAATACAACATTCCTAAAATTAGGGCTCTAAATCAAAGACGCTGAGCTAGAAGCAAAATAAGTCGTACAAATCCTAAAGGACACTAGAACCTGATGCTCTGATACCACTTGTGACACCCTGTCTAATTAAATATCGGGTGATCAGTCCTTTATTAAATTAAAATCAAGGTGAACGGTTGGTTCATTCTTAGCATCACTGTCGCAAAATAAAATTTCCAATTTAAACACCCAAAATAATTAAGCTAAGTGTCCAAACCATTTAAAATGTTATTTCCATCTTATTAAATCCAGATATGAAAACCTTTAATAATTAACAGTTTAAGAATCACACAATTATTAAGGCTAGTAATAAACACCCCATAATTTAACCATTCAGATAAACCAATACCAAGTTTAAAAACTACAAATGAAATCATCCTGACACTAATCAAAACCCAAAGAGTACTAAATACTAAAAATAAATGAACATAAATCTCTGACAAATTCAACTGAATAAGGAAATGGCCGACACATGCCCTAACTAATCCGAACTAAGATAAGAGTAGAATCAACAACGAGGTCATCTAATCAATGGCCTGTAACTACCACATGAGCTGCAGCGCGTTCGGTCCAAAGAACCTAAGCATGACGCCCTTGTGGCTGGGAACATGTAATATATACATATACATACATATACAAGAGAGAAGAAATAACAGGAAACGGGTCAGAGCCCGAGTGTAAAATAGTTTAAAATTAGTTTAGCAAGTATTTAAAATTCTTATCGACTAATGTAATAACCATGTTAGTATGCGACACTCTCTTGAGAAATTCTCACCTCCCATCTAGTGTGCACGCCTACCGCACTATTAATCCCACAAGTTTATTTTAGCTTAACTTTCCCATAAGGTTTCATTCCGACAAATACTATGGCTAAGATAATTACTTTCTGAAAATTAAGCTCCCTCATATATCTTATGTTATTTGAAATAAATTAGTAATGTCACAAAATTTTCAAACACTTATAATAAAGTTGGAGTATTTATTCATTACTTAACTACTTTTATACACAGTAGAAAGTTCCCATATTTAAGTGTGTATATATATATATATATATATATATTAATCACTCATATAGTATATATACTATCAGCACCCCACATAAAATTTATGGTGTTAGCATACTCTGCTATCAAGCCCCCGTATCACTCGTACTAAGGGAAATACTAGTTCGAAATCACTCTCGAATTGTATTAACGCAAAACACATACAATTGGAGGCGAAGAATAGTTTCCAGTCCTAAGAGGTCAGCACATACCCTTACATCTCTTAGGACCATCTGACTATAACTCAGATAGCCTGTAATCAAGGATACTATCTTCTAGGGTACAAGTCATTATCCCCCATAAAGGCCCAATCGAGATAAGACTGTCCCAGCGCGAAAACCCCCGTGATAGCAAGTAACTCGGGTACAGATTTATAATATATGCATAATCACACAGTCATATAAATATAACTATTCACATATCTAAATTATGTGCACCCACGACCCATAATTATAATTACCCGTTCTCAGCACATTTTACTCGATTATCTCACATAACGGACTCGTCACTTTTATTCTCATATATAAGTTACTCCTTACCTACTACTCGTCTCTCGAAGTATTCTATCTCCCTAAGTATAATTTCAGTAGGCACTCTCACTTACCTTCTAGTCCAACTTCCTTACAGTCTCGATCTTTTATTGAATGTACGCATGATTCCCTACGTGTAAAAAACTCCCCATTACCCTTAATTTCATCTTACATTAAATTCTCACACAACGAGGTTTACCTAGACCCTACTAGTCCTATTTATATCCCATTATGCTCTAACAACAAAAATCAAGGGTTACTACACATTTTAATCAGATTAAACCAACATAAGGGGAATATGCAGTTTTCCAGGAGGGGTCGATCGATCGAGGGAAGGGGGTCGATCGATCGATCGATCAAGCAGTTATGATAAAAACTGTTGTAACCCAGGTACGGGTTTACCTCTCCAATCTCAACCAAATCTCCATATATGATTCCCATACTCCCAACCAACGTTACTACTAGTATTATATACCTAAATACATGATTCTCTACGTAAAATATGTCCGAATTCACTAAGTATAATGATTTAATGGGTAAATTTTGCATAAACTTCTAGAACCTTAATCTTTTCTTTTAATTTCAATTCTTCTAATTCTTTTCCATATTTCCTACTTCTAAATCCATACAAATTCGTGGTGTATCCTCTACATGCGATTTAGATGTCCAGAATTTGATTACTTATTCTATAACATGTGATTTTAAGTCTCAAAACTATACTTTCTTTCATGAAACAAACTCTAAACAACCCTAGACTAACATGATTGAGACATTAACTAAAAATAAATAAAGATAGATACTTGCCTGGAAATTGAGTTTCTGATTTGTGGAAGAAAGTGGTATGGTGTGTTCCCCGTCGCGCGATCTACGATTTGGTGGTGGTGGCAGTGCGAATGGGTGAGTTCTTGGCCTGAAATTGCTTGGGAAGCTTTTCCACTTCTTCTCTAATGGCCGTTCTTTGACTTTACTCTTGTTAACCCTAGAGGACAACTCCTAAAGGCTGATATAACCTAGGGAAATTCGTGGGTTTAATTGCCCAAAAATACGAAATGTCTATAATGCCCTTCCGGGATGTTAATTAGGCTTAAAAACGCCTCGAGACCTAAACTAAACACTCCGGTACGTTATTTTGACTATCTCAACCCTTCCGGACACATTGGCGCACTTGAAATCATTATACAGGCGACTTATAAATTATTCACCTTTAATAATAATAATTTAATTCCGACACGACATAGGCGCGTCCCGATTAATTTCCACAATTATCAAATTATACACTAGTGATAATTTTAATAAATTTGATTATACATATTACTTTATCCATTTTGTAATATTAAATAAAATCCCAATAATTACTAACTCTCATCATGCTAATAAATATTTAAATTAAATTTCCAGATTAATATAAAATTAATTTATCTCAATTAAATTTAATAAATCCCTAAATTTAAAAGCCATAAAAATACGAGGTATTACATGCACGCTTTCACAGGAGATGTCTAACCTCCTGTCATGGCAGCCACCTAAAACCCGAAAACCATCCTAACATTCCATAACTCATTTTTGATCCAACCCCAATCTTGTACCTTCGGCGACCTACCCGGAGACTACTAGCTTCCAACCCTCGACACAGCCAGCTCCGGCTTAACCTGTCAACCTACTTCGATTCCCTACCTCCGAACTAGTTAACCCAGCCCCGAACCCACCTTGCTGCGACCAAACCAAACCCGGTACCTGCCACTGGCCACCCATACCCGTTCAAACTCGAACCAACTCAATGACCAACCCACAAACCTATAACCCGACTCCCTTCCAACTCGGGGATCAAGAAAACTTGATCCTCCTCTAACACCTCTGTCCAGCACTCAAATTCAAATACCTACAAAACCCAATTTATCTTTGACCCAAAGATTCTTACCTTTTTTATGCTAACAACACCCAGGTCAAAGTTGACTTCTCATGTTGTGCCTTACTCAATTCTTGCAAATTCATTACCTGCAAGACTCAAAAGCTTCTGCCCAGTATTAAAAAAAAAGTCACATATGCTGGTGACTTTTACCCCCAATTTTTCTCAATGACCCTCATCCATTTTTTACCTCAGAGACCCCTTACAAAAGGAGGACACTCTCATTCAAGAGAGAGACAAGGGGGGTGAACACAGAGAGTAGACAGAGAGTTTAGTTTAGGAGCTCCATTTTTTGGAGCTCATTTTTGGTGTAGTATTGTACAAAATTTTTATTTCTTCTTTTATTATTTTTAAAGTGACTTGAGTAAACGAGATTATATTTGTGAGATACAAATTGTGAGTTGAGTGACAGTTTGTGTGTTGTAAAATTCAGATTTGTGAATGCTATTATTGTTCAAGTTTGGAAAGTTGATATCAAACTCAAGGAGACTTGGTTTATTTATTTTCTTTCTCACTCTATTTTTTTTTTGTATGCCTCATATTGTGTCATTATTACATTTTGTATGTAATAATACCATAATGAGAGGCTAAATACCCCATTCAAGGGGTGAGATGGAACCCTTAACTTAATTATTTTTAATTTTTTGGTTTGTTTATTTATCATGCCCCTTTGAATATTAATATCCAAATTTTATAATTTATATTTACGCCTCGAGAGAGGGTGAATTATTTTCGAGAGAAAATCGCAAATTCATGTTATAATATTTATTCATTGATTAAACTAGAGATAGGTAATTTTTGAATGGTATTATAGTTTGAATTTCTTTACTCTAGAATTGTAATTTTTCATGATTTGAAAAACTTTTAGTGATTTTTTCCTAGCGGGTGATTTATTAGAAAGTGTTTAAATCTAATTTTTATGATTATGTGAAATTTAAATATTAATCTTTTAAAAGGACTATATGTAAATTCACATTTGCAACGAGAGTTGATTTGTGAATTTATATATGTTTTGGGGTATTTTAAATAGACAAGCTAATTAATAAAAATAAATAGGTTAAGTGGTGAAGTTTAATCCCTTGAATTATCTCATAATTATTTTCTCCTCACATTTAGCTCACTTTATCATTTTCTTTATTTATTAATGTAGTTTTAATTTTTAGTTCATAGTTAGTTTTATAAATATCCCTTCATAATTGTTTTAAAAATCATACTTGTTTTCATTTTGCTCTTGTCCACATTAGAGAGAGTGGATTGACCCCTTACTTGCCAATATACATTTTTAGTGTGTTTGTAGGTACCAAAAGGGATTTTTGATTTACCTTCTTTTACCCACAACGACATATATGCAAAAAGGCGAGTTATCACCTCATAATTCATTTTTGCCTTGCAATCAACTGACCAAAATGTTAAAACAGTTGGTGAACGTGACAATCAGGATGCCATTTTTTCAGAAAAGTAATGTAAGGAGTAGTCTAGGGAATTTACAAATAGGACGTTAACAACAGAAATTATACAAAACCTCACCATAAAATACTATACTCACATGACATAAACAATAAAGGAAACCGAATATTAACCGAGGCCTTTCATGAATGATCTCAAGTAGTCACCATAAAATTTAAGCGTTCCCATATTGCTTCTATTTCCCTCCCTCGCTCATAAAATATTATCCCGTTCCTTTCTTTCATAAACATCCAAAGCATAGTCATCACGACGCATATCCACATATATCTCATCTTCTCCTTGTGACCATGTATAATCAGTCTCTATATCAAACACGTGTTCCACTTTCCTTGGGATCGATTCAAAGATTTCAAATTGAATATTTATAAATAAAATTATTTAAAAATAATTGTATAAATGAAAGATCTGAGTTTAGAAATACAACCTCAATGAATTAATCAGTGGCAATAAAAAACAAAAATAATACGGGGAGATTATAGCATATTGAAAATTATAATTAGCTACCTTAAATTAAACACATGATACAATGTAGGTTTCATAACAGAGCCAATGATCACCTATCACACATCTAAGAAGCAATGTGAGGGAAGAAATTAAAATCATCACTTGGGTGTTTTACCAAACACCCAACGTGCAACTAAAAATAGAAAAAAAAACAATTTATCAGAACTCATCATTTGATCTATAATTTTACCGCAACACCTATAGGAACCAAGTGGTTCCTATATCCATGGGTTCAGTTGGATTGGTTTCTCTCTCTGACGGTTTGGTTCTTATTTCAGAAATCGTGGAACCGAATGGTTTGGTTCTAGTTATTCTAAGAATAATAGAACAAATAACTTACCCGAGACCTAATAACTATGGTATTTTTATATCCACCCAATATTTTTTTCTAACACCCCCGATACTAAGGTTGCATTTTTTTTCATCTGAATTTGAAGTCTGAATCTGAAATCTGAAGACTGAATCTAAAGTCTGAAATCTGAATGGAAAAATATGTTTATTTTTATGTCTGAATGTACCTCTGAATGAATGTATTTAGACTCATTTAGACTTCAGATGTAATTCTACCTCTCAATCATTAAGAGCTAAATATAGACGTTAGCCTCTTAATCATTTAAAAAATAAACACTTTTTGGTACCTCTTAAGTCTGAATGGTTCAAATTCAAACTTAAGAGGTAAAAACAAACTACACATAACATTCTCTGATTTGAGATACTTTCAATGTTAAACCTGATATGGCCGCCCGATTGCAATACAAACTCGCTAAAAATCAGAACCCTTTCGTCAACAAAATCCTGTGACTCTGTTGGGAGTGTTTTGTAAATCATAAACTATTACACAAAAAGAAAAGAAACATTAACCATGAATTCCTTTGGGCCTTTGTCATAACCTCTTTTATGTTTATTGCGTAAAGAAGGAAAAAGGACAAAGAAAATGGAACAAAAAGCAAATGAGCAATAAAAAGAATGAAATGGTATTATCGGTAGGTTTGAGAGAAAGAAAGGATGAGAGTAGAATAAAAGGGAGATGAAAGAAATCAAAGAAGAGAAGAGAAACAAAATAAAAATAGGAGAAGTGTGTTCCAGTTACATGTGTGTATGTGTGTGTGTGGATGAAAATAGAAACAACATTCATAGAAGATAAGAGAGAGAAATTTGCCAATTTTATTTTTTATTTATCTACCCTGTGGGGTGGGGGTGGATAAACACGAAGTCATCCCAATAATAGGAGTTTAATAAAAATGGGGTGAATTAGTAGGATGAAATAAAAACATCCAATAACTATTTGACCTTACAATGGATATCTAGTTCATGTTAAAGATGCAGTTGAAATGTTTATAAGTTGACATCATATAATATTGCAACTATTTTCTATCATTTATTACATGTTTCTTCAAATTAGTGATGATCATTTTGTCATTTTCTGTATAATACTCTTTTGTAAATGTTAATTATATGAATTGCATTTTAGCATTAAAAAAATTGATCGATTTGATGATCGTGCTGAACCAACCAAGGGAGTGATGTGTTGGGTTGGCTTCGTTCCATATAAGTTTTACTATGTGATTACAAAATCATGACGTCTAAGGAGATCTCGTGATTTTTTTTATGTTATATGGTTTAATTATACCTCCTTTATTGTGATCAACTCTTAAGGGTGGATGTTTCTTCGCCAGTGAAAGAGGGCAATAATTTGGTTGATGTTAGTTTCTTAAATTTTCCATGTCTCACATGCTGCAATTTGGATAAGGTTCGGTTCTAAAGGATTGGGGTGGTATAAATGGGATATTGATGTCTTTACACACTTATAAGGTCTAAAACGGTAAAATTTTCTAAAAGGGGTCTAGAGAAAGAAAAGGAGGGTGGGAATAAAAACATCCTTAAAAAAATTAATGGATTTGAGGATTCGAGCCGAACCAACCAAGGGAGTGATGTGTTGGGTTGGCTTCGTTCCATATAGGTTCAATTTTAGTTTTGTAATTATAAAATCATGAAATTGATCAATATTTATTCTGGCTACGAATTAAACACGAAATCAAATCAAACCAATCCATAAACAATCGACTTTCAAGGTAACTTTTAATTCTATTATTTCTAAATACTTATCGAATCAACAATCGACAATTAACAAAGCTTTATTGAAGAGGCATTCATTAAGTTATTTCAATAGGTAACGGTAATACCAAATGACACTCAAATAGATATGTTGATAAACAAGGGTCGTTGAGAAGAGTCATTTGACAATGCCACCTTAAACCTCTTCGATTTGGAACCCTTCACCCCGTTTTGATCGAAAATCCTCACATCATAATCTCCATGAAAAAGTGAAGCCTCAAAAAAACCCATATCATTCGTAGTAGCTGCAAGGTCTTTGTGGGTCCAGTCATAAATGAAGTTGTCTACCACATCCCCAGGTGGCAAGTTTATGAAATTGTCATCAGTTAAACACATACGCCAACAGTTTTTTGGCCTCCATGATGCCCACATTACTATTCCATTCACAGCTGGGTGTGCATGTGTCTCCTCTATTATCTCCCTCAAATACATTGCCTGTCCAAATAAATGAAAAATAAATAATTAAATAAAATACGAGTCTGCAAAGTTAGGTGGTAGATTATAAGTGATTAAGTTGTGATGTATAGCACCTTAAAAGTGATAAATAATGAATGATAACACAAACACAAATTTAAAGTTTAAAGATAATTACCGTGTCGGGGTTGTTCGTTACATCTAATTCGGAAATCCAAATGGGCAATCCCAATGAAGCAAGCTCGTCTAAAGCAGCTCTCATATAGGGCAGGTTCAGATTTTTAAAATGGCCCTGTAAACCAATGCCCAATGGTCCATCATAACCAAACCTACGAATACTTTTAATCTTCTCACGATACTTCACAGTCGTACCATATTCATCATGTGCATCTTCAATCGTATTGTACTCATTTAGGAACAGGGGCACTTTACTATCTATAAGGTGAGCCTCCTGGTAAAAACTAGCTAAAGCTTTGCTTCCAAGCTTGCTTTCAATAAAAGAGTGATGTACATTTTCATTGTCCACATCCCATGAAATAACTTGGCCTTTGTATCGTGTCATTATCGACTTTATCCGTTTTCCAGCAGTTATTGATAATTGAATTGGCGAGAGAGATTCTACCCATTTGGGCTCGTGTTTCACATCGGCCCAAAAGATTGTATGTCCTAGAACCTTAATTCCTTTTGTTTTGGCGAACTGAAGCATCGCGTCAGCATCTGAGTAATGCTCCTGGCCAGGGCGAGGTTCATTGCTGGCCCACTTCATTTCATTCTCAAATGTTGTAACCTTGTAAAATAATGACAGACCAATTAATATAAAAGTTGCATCAATTGAAGTGAACATGTTTATCATAATGTTACCAGAGTTGGATTTTGGTACCTGAAATCTTGAGGTGAACCAGTTTTGATAGGCTTTGTTGTTTAGGATGAAGCTATTCATGACATTGCCAAAAAGGAATTTGGGTTTGCGTTGCTTGATGGAGAGTTTTGCATTTGCTAGCGGGTTTCCTTGTGCGTCAATAGCTTGCAATTTCACATTCCTCTTTCGATTCTACAAAATATTTGTTCATCACTCGATAAAAAAACATTTGGAAGATTCTTTTGATCTTTATAAGTGAATTAAAAGTTTTAATAATTATTTTTCTTTCAAAAAAATATCAATACAATATGCAACACATTATGAGATGTCTAATAATGGATATTGTTCCACTTTAAGATTTTTGGTAAAATGTTGATTGATTGTTCAAAGAAAAGAACAAACTGCAAAGGAAAAAATGAAGTACAAACATGGTGACATATAAAGGAAGTATAAACAGGTTTTCATCTATATTAAAGATGGCAGTGAAACTTGTACCTTAGATGATGACTTTTAAGAAGAACAAGAAAGCGAAAGACAAGAAGAAAACACATAAGATGAAAGGGATGATAGAATCAAGAAGACTAAAAAATGCGATAAGAAATCATTTAACATTGAGCCCATAACCAAAATGGAAAACTTACTTAAAATCCATTGATTTCAAAACTAATTGTAGTTTCACACTCATACCTTAGTGTCACACGTGGTGCTGTCCATACAAAGCTAAACACCTGACCGGTTACATTCTCATTATGATTTAGGATAACGATAATGTGGTAGTCCCATGTTAATAAATAGTACCACATGTGGATGGCACCACGTGTTCCTGCTCATAGCACACAAGGGCATGACATGTATGTGATACCTATTTGAGATGTTTTCACTATACATAATATGTGATGTCCTCTACACATAATACTATTTTTTATATTTATGACTTTTTTGTTGTTGTAATATCATCACCGGTGCTAATTGACCATTCCACTCATAAAGTAACTAGGTTTGTCACTCACTCTAAAAGTCACTGCTCTAGACCTAATGCCACTAAAATATTTGCTATTTATTGAAAAGTAGTTTTTTTTGTAAAATGAAATTAGCTATTTTCAAGTTGTTAAACATCATTTCTTCATAAGCCTGTGCATTATTACAAGTCTATTATTATTATTACAATTTTAATTATTTCAATTTTTGTATTCTATTCAGAGCATAGTGTAAGTTGATTGAGATTTAGTTTTATAACCCCCACCGTTTTGTTAAAATTCTTTGTTAACAAAGTAAGGGCCTTCAAATTATCTTAATAAAATATAAGAGAGATTAATCCAATTTTACCTTCTCAACGCTTTGAATTTGATGGGATCTCCACTCTTCTTCAGTGAATGGCTGTAATGAGATGCTATCAGCCCATAAGTCCACCGTAGAATTCAAGGTCTAAAACACATTACACCCATAAAATGCAATGGTTGTCAGGGTGGTATCCGTCATAAATATAAATAAATAAATAAATAAATACTCAACAAAGGTTTTTAAAATTATTTATCTCTCACTAATGAGAAATGTACAGTTTTTTTTAATAGTAAAGTCATAATATTAATATCTAAACAGTGGAAACAGAAGCATAACCTAAAGTATATGTCAGCTGGACCTGAGACATTAACGGTGAAGCCACCTTTAAGCATGGACCAACAATCAGACTGTGGATAAGCCCAACCAACAACACTGTCTCCCGCGAATGTTCTGAGCATGGCAGCTACCTCAACTTTTCCATATCCAACTTGTAACCAAGCTACAAGAAACACAAACCATATAATTACCTAACTCATTTCTATTTTAAAATTCAAAATCATGATCGATATATGTTCCTTTGCTTAATAAACTAGCATAGCTCAAACTTTAAATGACCCGAGCTTGAGCTGTTTATGAACAACTCAATTAGTTTAGAATTCAAAATTTTGACCTAACAGGTAAGGGAAAACATAAGGCACCAGAAAAGGTGTAGAGTTCATCCTCTTTCAAATGAAAATTCTGCGAAAATGAAGCATCTGGTTGCCATCTTTTGCTAGAAACAATGAACTTGTTTCCCCATTCAAATACTCTCATCTCAATCTTTGAACTTCCAAAGTTGTTCCACCCCTTTAATCCATCATTAAACTCCGGGTTCACTACTATTCCTCCATTATATTGAGGTACGAGAGGGTTAGCCAAACACTGCATAAATGATAATTAACATATTCTTATTTTAAGGATAAAAGAAAAACTTGTAGATATAAGGATAGATTTATACATTGATTCACTCATGCACAATGTTGCACGTAAATAACACTTCGAAGAAAACTTGCCTTAGGTGTGAAGGAGAAATTATAGGGTAGCGCATAACCTGCAAAATTTGAACACATATTAATCATTATTCTGTAAAAAAACATTGGCTCCTTCAGTTTATCAAGTTGATAAAACAAATGATGGAATAAGAATAAAAACTGAAATAGTAGTAGATCAAATACCTATAATAGAATACAATTGAACAATAGAAAAAGTATAGTGCTTCGCGCTCCTGTCTTCATGGTAACAACTTGATGCCTAAAACCTGAAACTTATTCCGGTTAGGTTATTGAATTTGTGTAGATCTAAACCCACTAGTGGAAGGTTGTAATTAATTAAAAGTGAAAAAATATGTATCAGAAAGACCTTGTTTGTAAACCACATTACTTCACAAATCGCCAATCGCTAATGCATATATAGTTACATCTTACAACGACTGGTAGGACTTAAAAAGACACACTATAAACAAATATCAATTAAATCAAGACCCTTTATTTTTTTTTATCTATTGTCTCTTCACGTTTCATATTTTCAAACTTTTCAAATTACAAATTATTTTTTTATTTCTAACAAAACTCTTCATTAAAAAAAACACTTGCATTCAGTCCAAATACTCCAAAATCAGCCTTACTAGTGCCGAGCCCCGCGTGATGCGCAGGCGGAATAAAAAAATACTAAGAAAACTTGATAAATTATGAAATATAATAATTATAGTTGACTTATTACAAAAAGTCATCTTATATATATATATATATATATATAGGAAAAATCTCTAAATCGGACCTCATTTAACAAACCTAAAAAACAGACCATTTTTTTAAAATAGCAAAAAAATATTTATGAGTTCAAAATATTATTTTTTGCTATTTTAAAAAAATTGATCAAAATATGTCCATGTTTAATGTGCTTTAAAACTGACATATTTTGATCGTTTTTAAAAATAGCAAATAAAATCATTTTGAGCGAATTTTTTTAAGGGTTCCTTGAAATGTTTAAAAACCATAAATAAATCAACTAATTTTTTTTTTACTAATTTAAAAAATTATCCGTTTTTTATGGTCTGTTAAGTGAGATCAGTTTAGAGATTTTTCCTATATATAAAGAGAGAGAGAGAGAGACAGAGAGCTAACCTAGATTTTTTTAGGCTCAAACCAAAATGCATGAATGGATAAGAACCCCTATTGTGAAATTAGATAAAATTGCGATACATAAAATAGTGGAAGCTTGAAACTTTAATAGTAATTAGAAAAAGGGAAAATGGGGGAAAAGGAGAAAACGTTACAAATTTATAAAGAAAGTCAAGAGTTTATATTTCCAAAAAAAAAAGAAGATAAAGAGTTGTATGTTGATAGAATCAAGAGACCTTCAATCTTCTATTCTACTTCTATTGGTTGAATTACGTGATGCTTTAAATACCAACATTTAATATAGAACATGTGGCGTAATAACATTTGGAGACACCATACTTTCAATATTTTTCCTACTTTCGATCATATATTTTCCACATTTGAGTAGTTTGCACCATTTTCATGCATATACAAGACCTTTGTTATTACAAAAGCAAATTTAAGGGGAAAAAATTGTACAACCAAAAAATAAAAATCATACTTTGTCCACTCGAAGGAGAGGAATGGTGTGGTTGCGGTGGTGATTAATTAGGTCCGCGTCAGCGGCACTAATTAATCACAATATTTTATTAATAAGAAAACTGCTTTTTTTTATATATAAAAACTGTTTTATTTTTTATTTTTATAAAATACTATTTTTTTTATTTTTTAAAAAAACTGTTTTTTTTTATATATAGAAACTGTTAAAAACAGAAGAACAGAAGAAAAAAGGGGGGGGGGGGGGGGGAAGACAAAAATGCGGTACCTATGCGGTTCTACATGCGGTTCATGTAGAACCGCTCTTTTTTAAACTCATTTTTTTATAAAAACTCTTTTAAAAAAATTGGGTACATTTGGAAGGTTTTAACTTTTATTTTAAAAAAGTAATTCTTCTAACTTAAAAAAAACAGTTTGAAAATTAAAACTCGGAGCCAAGGACAAAGATGTTTTTTTTTGTAGTCATTCAAACACTCATTTAATCAATATTCTTTTATTTTTATAGGTCTGCGCCAGTTGCACCCTCATTTTTTTTTAAACTCTTTAAAAAAAAATTATTTTGGATACATTTGAGAGGTTTTTACTTTTATTTCAAAAAAAGTAATTCTTCTAACTTTGAAAAAAAAATTGTTTTGAAATTTAAAATTAAAAAAAAAAAACAGTTTTTTTTAACTTTTTATTTCCTAGTCATAATAGGCGGATGGTGTTTGGAATGGTGTGCTGTCCAAATCAGCATTGTTTGGAATGTTTTTGCTGTCCAACTCAGCAAACGGTGCTAAGTGTGTACTTGGGGCCGGGTAGTGTAGCACTACTCAAGGTTTATATATTGAAAACTGCAGAAAGGTAATTACATCCGCAGCCAAAAAACTAAAAATACCATGGAAAGATTTACCAAAAAGAATTACATCAAAAGTACGTTCTTTAGTACCCGATAGAGATGTAGTGAAATTTGAGGTTTAAAGAGATACCTAGGGCTGGCAATATAGGCTCTTGAGGATGAAACCGTCAATAACTCATCCAAAATAATGTGTTTGGGGCCCATTAATTGTGTTTGTGGATCAAAATGGTTTGAGCGATCTAATAAGACGGTTTGTTGGCGAGTCATTAGCGGATCAAAATGGTTTTGGAACCTCTCAAAAATAAAACTCAAATTACCAAAGAGTTTAAAGATTTTTTTTATTTATACTTGTATATTTTTTTTCAAAATTATTATACCATATTTATCTGTATATGGTATAATAATTGTTTTTTCCAAAAAAAAAAAGCGGGTCAACCCGGCCCGATCCGAATTTGACCCGACCCAACACGTCCAAATTATTATGTTTGACCCGCTTTTGACCCACCCAAATTTATCCGTATCCATTTTTTACCCGTCCATAACCACCCATAACCGCCCATTTGCAACTACTAGAGATACCCAACAGGACTACGTTACTTAGTGTTGAGCATTCATTGAGGGTGAGGTCTTAGCGATGAAGTTGTCTTGGACAATCTTTGAGACGCCTCCTGAGGATTACACTTACACTGACATGGAAAATCAAATTGATAGTCTTCAGGTACATATTCTCACTTGTTCATGCCATTTGCATACTTGATTTCTGAAATTTTAGATTTTGATTGGATATATTCTCAATTAATTCTAATTTTAGTTTTTCTTTCTTTAACAAATTTATCACATAAATGTCTCTTATTCAAATTCCATGTCCTTTTCCTCACTTGGTTGTCACATGAGGTAATATTCTGAAGAACATTTAATGTTAATGAAGTCCATATCATCATTTTATTGTCGTATGCAGTCTTAAAAATAGTCTATTTGTTCATTACAATTTGGTTGTTGATAAATCCTAGGAAATGAATTCCTTATTTGTGTTTGTGGTGTGATTCAATCTTTTTCATTTTTATTTTGTGTGAGAGTATATATATTTAGGTGACGTCTTCGAGGACCATATTGGCGTAAACGTTGAAACCCTTGTGTGTACCGATGAGTTCTTTGTCTCTTTTCATTATAAATGGAATGGAATGGCAGTCACGAAGTGGTTTAATGCTGAGTAGTGAAGCTTTGAAAGCCCTGAGAGAGGTACTGAGCGAAGAGAACAGTGGGGAGGATGAGGAAGGAGTATCGTTGAGCAAGGACTAGAGACCGAGCCAATTCTGGAGGATGGAGTGTCACTTAGATTTTGTATTTTGTTTTCTGTTTTGGGTTTTCTTTTCCATTTTCATTCACTTTTTTATGCGTGTCCATTTCACTAACACTAACAAGTTTTGGTTTTGTTCAAATCTCAACCTCGAAATGACTACCACTAGGATTTCTATCACCCGGGAGTTTTTCTCCACTTAATTCCTCCAAGGTGGGGGTTCAATCACTTGGTTTTTACCTTTCGAACTTTGGATCCATACATTTTCTTTAGTTCGTGTGTTACTCAGTTACTCTGTAATATTGCCCCAGAACAATATTTAAATAACTGATTCTTGATCTAACTAACGAACTGCGCCTTTTACAAAAGTACTAAGTACTAAGTACTGATATGATCTTCATCTTGTTCTTGATGCAAGTGCTGAATCAATCTTAAGGATATAGATGCGGACTCGACATTCAATTCTAAGAAAATTGCATTAATTAATGGTCATTATTGTTAAATGTAGGCTTGCTCTTGTTAAATTTGGTGGTCACAGTTTTATGGTGCAAGTTGGTCTTATTTGTTCTTAGTATTTTTTATGCATTTGTCTGGACTATTTCCAGGTCGAAGCGAATAAATTAGACAATATAAAAGGGACAAGGAAACAACTGAGAAATTGTTGCACGAAACAATAGAAAACCACCAATCCGAGATTGCAACTCAAAAGGAATTCTATACAAATGCCTTGAGCACAGCCAAGGAAACTAAGGCATTAGCAGAGGCAAGGGCCAATAATGAAGCCAGAACTGAGCTAGAGAGTCGTCTAAGGGAGGCTGAGGAACGTGAAGCTGTGCTAGTTCAGGCACTTGAAGAATTAAGACAAACTCTCAGTAGAAAGGAGCAACAAGTTTTTGTTCATAGCATTGTGATTGCAACTTATATCCACCCGATTTGCCAAACAACATGATATCTTCTTTATGTTGTAGGCAAGCACTTTTTAGAGAAGACATGCTACGCAGATATATTGAGGATCTTCAAAAACGATACCAAGTATGTTCATTTTCCTCTGACTGGCTATCAATAATATTTAATTTTCTTATTTGATTTGTATTTTAGCCTGTTGACTTTCAAGATAACACTGTGGAAACTATATGTGCCCAGGCTAGTGAGCGTCGATGTGAAGAGTTGATTACTCAAGTTCCTGAATCTACTAGGTCTCTTTTGAGGCAGATTGAAGCTATGCAGGTTCATAAGTAAATTATATTTACATTTGTTTCTTGAATATTATGATCTATTAAACTAACTTTATAGTCATTTTCTTTGTCTCGTGTTCCTGACTTGAGTCCTTTCTCTACTGGATTAACCAGACCCTCATAATGCCCCTGAAATTAACCAGGCCCTCATAGTCCCCTCATAATGCCCCTGTAATTAATTGTTCAAGGGCAATATGTCGTCATAATGACCCTCATATTTTAACGGTTTATTGTCCCTAAAATTAACGGAGTGTTTAAATTAACCAATTATTTTAACGGCATATTAATTAGACCCTCATAGTGCCCCTGAAATTAACCAGACCCCAAAGTGCCCCTGCTTCTCTCATTAACACTCCCTCCTTGATTAAATAACAATGATTTTCTAAGAATTTCACATCCGGTGGTTTTGGAAAGGCTATTAATTATAATGAGAGGGATGTTGAGATTCAAGTCTTTCAATCTGAACTTCGTTTTGACCATCATTATAATATTTGACTTAATCATTTGCATGTTTTTATTCAATTTTTTCCTTTATTCACTTTTCTCTTTTAGTTTGACAATGTGTAAATATTTTTTCAGATTTGGTATTTCACAGTGAGTGAGCATCCGGATAGGGGTGCAACGCTACTACCTACACATATCATGGTAAACTTTATGATATTTTTTATTTGTTCATCCAATTTTATAGAAATGGAATGATTATATACATTATTACATTACAAAGTGGTATTGTTTTGTTTTTTCTCGCACGTCAAGTGCCCAAATTTCTTCTTTTGGAAACTCAATGACAAGTCCAGTAATGGAGTCAAACAATAATGTGAAGCCACAAAAATTATTTCGGGAAGTGAATATCCTACTACTAACTTGTTTATTACCGAGGGTTTGCAGAATTAAAGAAGTTTTAGATGAATATCCTACTTCAAACGGGACTCGGTTTGAGAATATGATCAAAAATTTGGAAAACGGTCCGGTAAGAGGCATCAACACCTCGCACGGGATCATGAGATCACGAGACCCCCGGTTTGAGAATACGACGATAATTTGAAAATATCTAGACTTAGGTTTTAAAAAAGGCATTAGAGGGCGAAACCCCAAAACCACCCCCGAACGGCCCCGTGAGAGGCACCAACACCTCGCACGGGATCAATGTAACTCATACGAACTGACTGTGCGATTACGGGACCCCCCAGTTTGAGAATACGATGATAATTTGAAAATATCTAGACTTAGGCTTAAAAAATGGCATTAGAGGTTGAAACCTCAAAACAATCACCGAACGGTCCTGTGAGAGGTACCAACACCTCGCACGTGACTAATGTAATTAATAGGAACTGACCGCACGATCACAGGATCCCCGGTTTGAGAATACAACGATAATTTGAAAATATATAGACTTAGGCATAAAAACATGGCGTTCGTGGGTGAAAACCCGAAATAGCACCCGAACGGCCCCGTAAGTGGCACCAATACCTCGCACGGGACCAATGTAACTCGTACGCGATCACGGGACTCCCGATTTGAGAATACGACGATAATTTGCACATTTCTATACTTGGGCATAAAAACATGGCGTTAGTGGGTGAAAACCCGATACAACTCCCGAATGGCCCCGTGAGTGGCACCAACATCTTGCACAGAACCAATGTAACTCGTACGAACTGATCGCGCGATCACGTGACTCCCGGTTTTGAGAATACGACGATAATTTGCATATTTCTAGACTTAGGCATAAAAACATGGCGTTAGAGGGCGAAAACCCGAAATAACCCCCGAACGGTCCCGTGAGTGGCACCAACACCTCGCACGGGACCAATGTAACTCGTACGAACTGACCGCGTGATCAAGGGACTCCTGGTTTGAAAATACGACGATAATTTGAAAATATATAGACTTAGGCTTAAAAAATGGCGTTAGTGGGGTGAAAACCCGAAACAACCCCCAAACGGCCCCGTGAGAGGCACCAACACCTCGCACGGGACCAATGTAACTCATACAAACCAACCGCGCGATCACGAGACTCTCGGTTTGAGAATACGACGATAATTTTTATATTTCCAGACTTAGGTATTACTACATGGCGTTAGTGGGTAAAAATCTGAAGCAACCCCCGAATGGTCCCATAAGTGGCACCAACAGCTCGCACGGGACCAACGTAACTCGTACGAGCAGACTGCGTGATCACGAGACTCCCGGTTTGAGAGTACGAGGCTAAATTGCATATATCATGACGTAGGCTAAAAAACATGGCTTTAGAGTGCAAAAACTCGAAACAAAATGGGAACGACCCCATGAGAGGGGCCAACAGCTCGTACGGGACTATTGTAACTTGTATGAACTAACCGCGCAATCACTGGACGCCCAGTTTGAGAATACAACGATAATTTGAAAATATATCGACTTAGGGCTAAAAAATGTCATTAGAAGGCGAAACCCCAAAATAACTCTCTAACGGCTCCGTGAGAGGCACCAACACCTCTCACGGGACCAATGTAACTAGTAGGAACTGACCGCGCGATCACGGGACCCCCGGTTTGAGAATACGACGTTAATTTGACAATATCTAGACTTACGCTTAAAAAATGGCATTAGAGGGCGAAACCCCGAAACAACCCCCGAACGGCCACGTGAGTGGCACCAACACCTCACATGGGACCAGTGTAACTCGTAGGAATATACCGCGCGATCACGGGACCCCCGGTTTGAGAATACGAGGATAATTTGAAAATATCAGGACTTAGGCTTAAAAACATGGCGTTAGACGACCAAAATCTGAAAAGCCCCCGAATGACCCCGTAAGATGCACCAACACCTCGCACGGGACTAATGTAACTCGTACGAACAGACAACGCGATCACGAGACCACCAGTTTGAGAATTCCACGATAATTTGAAAATATCTAGACTAAAGCTTAAAAAATGGCATTAGAGGGCGAAATCCTGAAACAACCCCCCAGCGGCCCCGTGAGAGGTACCAATACCTCGTACGGGACCAATGTTACTCGTACGAATAGACCGCGCGATCACGAGACTCCCGTTTTGAGAGTACGAGGATAATTTGCATATATCAGGACTAAAGATAAAAAACATGGCTTTAGAATGCAAAAACTCGAAACAACACCTGAACGGCCCCGTGAGAGGCTCTAACACCTCGCACGAGACTAGTGTAACTCGTACGAACAGACTGCGCGATCGCGGGACGCCCGGTTTGAGAATACAACGATAATTTGAAAATATATAGACTTAGGCTTAAAAAATGGCATTAGAAGGCGAAACCCCGAAACAACCCCCGAACAGTTCCGTGAGAGTCACCAACACCCCGCACGGGACCAATGTAACTCGTAGGAACTGATCGCGCGATCACGGGACCTCCAGTTTGAGAATACGACGATAATTTGAAAATATCTAGACTTAAACTTAAAATATGGCATTAGAGGGCGAAACCTCGAAACAGCCCCCGAATGGCCCCGTGAGAGGTACCAACACCTCGTACGGGATCAATGTGACTCGTACGAACTGACCGCGCGATCACGGTACCCCCGATTTGAGAATACGACAATAATTTGAAATTATCTAGACCTAGGCTTAAAAAATGGCATTAGTGGGCGAAACCTCGAAACAACCTCCGAACGGCCCCGTGAGAGGCACCAACACCTCGCACGGGACCAATGTAACTCGTATGAATTGACCGTGCGATCATGGGACCCCCGATTGGAGAATACAACGATAATTTGAAAATATATAGACTTGGGCATTAAGACATGACGTTAGTGCGTGAAAACCCGAAACAACCACCGAAAGGTCCCGTGAATGGCACCAACACCTCTCGTGGGACCAATGTAACATGACGAACTGATCGCGCGATCACGAGACTCCCGATTTGGAAATACGACGATAATTTACATATTTCTAGACTTAGGCAATAAAACATTGATATGTTGATAATTATAACTCATATATGCAATTTTTTAGCTTGAATAGATTTTTTGTAAACTACTTGGTTACTGATATCATTTTGTTTTGTATCCTATCATTTGTAGGATTTTTGTACATGGAACAAATGAAGAAGGCAATGGTTTACAACATGAATATTGTTTATATCTCTGTTCTAAAAGGCCCGCCTAGGCTCCGCCTAGGCCCGCCTAGGCTTGAGGCTTGAGAGAAACGCATCGCCTACGCCTTATTCTAGGTAAAAGGCTTAAGGCACAATTTTTTTTAAAAAAACAAAGGATTAGTTGACAAATATTGGTTATGGAGCATGAATATGAGAAAGATGGCTACCAAACATATGGATATATTTTCAAAATTCAAGGTATGTACTATTTTATTATATTACTAGCCTTGGAATAATTAAAATAATAAAAAAAGGAAAAACGTCTTTCTACGCCTAGGCACGCCTAGGCTCCTAAGGCTTGAGGCTTGACCTCTACGCCTCGACCACGCCTCGCGCCTTTTGGAACCTTGGTTTATATAATGTTGTGGGCATTCATGATTATGTTTTTTATGTATTACATTCGCGCGGGCTTTTATTGTTTATTTTTATGGCCGTGCGGGCTTTTATAATTTGATTGTTAAATTTTATGGTCGTGCGGGCTTTATAATAAGCTGGTTTTATATTTACAGGGTTTGGAATGTCCAGAAAACAGAGGAAATTATGCCCAATTTTTTTTTGTCTGTGATTTATTAAGACGTGTAATATTTTTAAGTTCGTATATATATTTGTTTATTAACAACGTTCCCGATTCGCAATTTGTGATTTTTTTTATTGTTTTGCCAATAATAAATATTTGTTACACCTCGTACGTGTCAAACGTTACGTGTAGCAATCGACCGTGCAGTCACAGGACCTAGGGGTGTGGACGGTTCGGTTCGATTTTGGACCGCAATTCAAACTGAACCGATCGGTTCGATTTTGGAAAAAATCAGATAGAAACCAAACCGACGATGACAAAAATGCCGGTTTCGGTTCACATCGGTTTCGGTTCGGTTTGGTTTCAGTTCGGTTTTAATCGATTTTCAGTTTTGGGCGGGTTTTTTTTGGTCGGTTTTCGGTTTTGGTCGGTTTTGGAGGTTGGTTAATCATTTTTGGATATAAAAATAAAAGATATTTAAGGCTTTTTCAATATAAATATTGATGTCGGTTCGGTTCGAATCAATTTTTTCTTTGTCTAAATCGCCAACCAACCGACATTGTCGGTTTTTTAAATCCTTAAACCGCAAACCGAATTGGGCTAAAAAAAACCATCGGTTTCGGTTCAGGCGATTCGATTCAGTCAGTTTTTTTACACACCCCTAACAGGACCCCCCATTTTAGGATTGGACCAAAAAAGGACATTTTTTTAAAATTAATTTTAAATATGGTCATGGACTTTGTCCATGACCATTTTTATTTCTTCCATGGCACATAAAAATAGTCGCGATCAAAGTCCATGACCCCCAACCGTGACGAAAAATAGTCACGGCCAAATTTCGCGATCACTTTTTTCCTTTTTTTTTCGTCGCGGTGTGGGTCATGGATTTTGGCCGCGACCAATTCTTTCCTTTTTTTTTCGTCACGGTGTGGGTCACGGACTTTGGCCGCGACCATTTTTTTTTCTGTCGCGGTGTGGGTCACGGACTTGGGCCGCGATCATTTTTTCCCCGTCGCGGTATGGTTCACGGCGCAAGTCTGCGACCATCTGCCATGACCCCTGCGGGCTGTGACCATTTTTTGGTCCTGGACTTGGGCCACGATCCACGAAATTGGTCGCGCCCAAAATGGTCACGACCCAAGTCCGCTACCTACAGTCTTGGTCAGGGATTTTCGCCGTGACCATTCGCAGGATTTAGTGTAGTGTTAGTTTTAAATGAATCAACATACAAATTGGCATAAGCGCGTCATATATCACTCCATCTCTCACTTGCAGCATCCCCCCCATTCACATCGCTTTCACGGTTGAGGTGTCCATGTGAATTAGAATCCTCATCATCGTGAGGCGCACTATCAGTACTCACTTACATGACTAGCCATGGATGCGGTAAAGTTACATTTATGCAGTTACTCGTCTCTAGAATACATTGACTCGATCTCAGTGTCGTCACTAAGGTAGGCATTTAAAGCATCTTTGCTTTTGCCTTGACATTTCAACCTAGTTGGACACTCATAACATCTCTTTTAGGCGTGCCCTTTTTATCTTTCTCATTTTTATTTCCAGATTTATTTTTCTTAAAATTCTTTTTATTTTTAAAATTGCCATTATTTTTCAATTTGAGAAATTTCTTGAAATTTTTTGCAAACAAAGCCAAATCATCTAAATCAAAATCAAACTCTGAATTTGACGTCTCTTCATCTTTTCTCTTAGACGACTCACCCCTCCTTCTAGCTGACCCCTCACTTTTTCTAGTCTTGAATTTAAGTGCTACCCCTTTATCTTTTGATTTAATCATATGAGGAAACATGTCAATTTCATATGTCTGGAGGCCTCCTACCAGTTCTTCTAATTTCATACTACTCAAATTTCCCATAGAACTTAACACATTCACTTTAGGGATAAAACGGTTAGGCAATGATCCCAAAATCATTTTATTTACTCTAGCATCAGGAATATATTTACCAAGATTAAAACTAGTGCTAACAACATCAGATAAACGAGCATAAAATTCATCAAAACACTCTGATTCAAGCATGGTAATTGTTTTGAAATTGAGTAGTAAAATTTTGCAATTTCGACTCTTTAACCACATTAGTGCCTTCATGGGTAAGTTGTAAACCATTCCATGCTTCTTTTGACGTGGTACATGTCATGATGCATCGAAACTTGTCAGGTGTGATGTCTCCAGAAATTACACTTAGCCCACGAGAGTTATATGTACTCCATTTAAATTCTTACTCAGTCCAGTCTGACACCGGTTTAAGATTTGTC
Source organism: Sambucus nigra (assembly GCA_949130495.1). Lineage (NCBI taxonomy): Eukaryota > Viridiplantae > Streptophyta > Magnoliopsida > Dipsacales > Adoxaceae > Sambucus > Sambucus nigra. The sequence goes on from OX422218.1 coordinate 521,692,531, forward strand.
ACATTTTCTACGGCGACAGAGGGAGGATTACATCCTCATCAATGGACTTTAAATGAGATTTCATACGGTCTTTCCAATATGCATAGTTAGACCCGTCAAAAATTGGCACCAGATTATACACGTTTTCCACTAAGTTTGCGCTTTTTCAAAAATCAATTTTTAGACAAAAAATTGAAATCCTAAAAAATTTGCGAAACAATTACATAGTATAATTGAGTAATTGGTTCTGATACCAAGTTGTGAGTGCCTTTTTAATCAGTGAATAAACTTGTTTAATTAAATTCCAATTGTATGCCCAGATTTTAATTAAAACCCTAGCTCATGCATCTAATTGTGATTGACAGAAAATACGTATTCAAGCATGCACATAATCACAAACACAGATTTGGGGAAAAATCTCCCAAAGGAGTAAAACCTTTTTATATCACTATAGGTTGTAACGACTTACAAATACAAATAAATACAACTTTTTGTAACACACAAATACCCGCAAGCGTCAGATCGTTGTCGTCGGCAAGAGATCCCGCAATAGCTCCAATGGTCAGTAATGGAGAGACAACCTTCTTCTCCACAAAGGTTACTCCAGATGTGTAAAATGAGTAACAAGGGTTTAGAATCATTCACATATATATTTGGTATGTTTTGGTGAATCAAAAGAGGTTTAAAACTCAAAAGATGAAGTCTTCAAATCGCAGTTGTTCTACAGAAAACTGAGTTGTAAAGACTTGAAAAACCTTGCTACAGAATCAGCTATTTATAGAAAAATTAAGTCGGCGCGATCTCTCGAACGACATATGGATGTCGCTCGAACGACATTTGATGTCTCTTGATCCCACATCGTACAACCTATTAAACGAGGTAAAAATACCAAAATAGTACGAGTTCATTTGTTGACTGCTGCAAGCGAGGTTCAAGCGACCTATCCCGCGATATGCATTGTCGCTTGATGAGGCCGTTTGAATGGCATCAGCTTATCGTTTGAACGACATGGCTTTGTCGTTTGAACAACCGAAGTGTCAAATTCTAAATTCGCTAACAGGAATGAAAAAATTAATTTCAACTTAGAAAACCAGATTTATTCTGATAAAAATATTTTAGAAAAATTCCCAAATAAATATAAAAACATTAAAAACTCCAAATTAAACATTATACCATTTTAGCAAGTGGAGTTAGTGGGAAGGTTTTAAAGCGCACGTTGCACGTTGGTCAATGTTGTTGCACTATGCACGTATGAAGATGATGGATGCGTGAAGCTTTGGATTTAAATAGAGATCGTTATGGATTATTGTGTTGACATGCCGAATGTAGAGGTATACAATATACTTGTTGTGATCTAAGACACATAGAAAACTCCTAGACTCTAAACGGACATTTATAAAATCATTTCCTTACACATATTTATTACAATAAAGAGTCATCGTGCCTTGTGAGATACTGTAATCCTCCAACATTTGCTTCATCCAAATAAGTTGAGTGCAACAACTTTCGACGGTTATATATTCGACCTCCGCCGTGGATAAGCTAATGGCATTTTATTTCTTTCTCATACCTGTGGACCAGTGCACTACCACCGCAAAAAATAAGTTGCAAAATGACCAAAATGACCTCGATGCATAAAAAGTCCTAACTTTTAACCTAAAAGCTTCGGATTACCAACCGGACGCTGCCTCTGGACTCATGGCATCGAACCAGGTTTAAAAAAAGTAATAATCGATGAAAATTTCTACCCTGCACAAAAAAGTTACGAAATGATCTAAATGCCCCCGGGCGTAAAAAGTGCTAAATTTCAACCGAGAAGCTCCAGATGAGAAAATAGACGCTTCCACTGGACTCGTGGCATTGAACTTGTTCAAATGGAAGTAATAATCGATGCAATTTGTGTCGCACACAAAACAGTTGCAAAATGATCAAAATGCCTCCAACGTATAAATAGTGCTAGATTTTAACCTAGAATGAGAAGGATATCTCGTTCAACGAGTTTCCAACGAGATTGTTTTTTTAGAATAATGATCGTTTTATTGATCTTTAATGTTTAGAAGAACTTGCCACTTATAAATGGCTTACATCCCTGGCCACTTCTCTAAAAGCTATAGACATAAAACATTAATTAGGTTCTTTATTATGTATAACCCTTGCAAGAACAAGTGAATTTGAAGAACATATTAAAGCTAACTTAAAACTCTGACCGGAAAGAATAAGACCCCAACTATAACTATTCATTCTTAAAATTGGGAAGGCCCCATTTATTTACTCTAATCAAACCTCTAACATGCTTTGAAAAATCATTTAAATTAGGATAGAAAACTTCCTTGTCATCCTTACTTCCCATTTTTGCTATAAAGTCAGCCACTTGGTTTCCTTCCCTATATATGTGAATGAGAGTATACTTGATCCCCTTCAAATATTGGGAAACTGTATGAACAAGCCATTTTAATTTCCAAGGGATTTCAAATTATCCTTGAAGAACTTCAGCCAAAGCATTTGAGACATTTTGAATAATGATCTCATCATCTTTGATGTCCATAAAGAATTCCAACCCTTTCTCTAAAGGCTTTGCTTCTGCCTCCATATTGGTTACTTCTCCAAAAGATGCAATGAATGCCCATACCATGTCTTTTGAGTGATTTCTTAGAATGTCGCCTCCCTGGAAGAGCATTGCCATCTATATTAGGTTTCAAAATTCCAGTAGGAGGAATCATCCACTTTATTTAGGAGCTGATTGATTTTATGAAGCTTCATCAAATGATAAACAGAGCAAATATGAAGAGTACCTTCATCATATGTTCACTTGTTCCTATGGAGCCACATATACCAACAAATAATATTTGGGATGACTCTATTGATGATAAAGTCAGCCTTCTGACCATAAAGACACCATTGGAATAATTGAATTCTGACACCCCTATTGCTCTCTTAATCCATACTCCTGAGTGATTTTATACCAAACTTAAGAGGCTACATCTCCTGACTCAAAGATGCAATCTATAAACTCCTCTACTGGGGTAGCACAACGCCGACATTTAGATGAACCCATAATACCAATTGTTCTGATCTTATCATCAGTATATAACAGGTTATTCAACATTTTCAATATAAAGACTGAAATTTTAAGAGGAAATTTTTATGCCAGATTAACTTTGAGTTGAACTGTGATACTCCTTTTGATCTGCATATCTCTCATGCTAATGAGATTATGAATACACCAGTGCAACAAGGCTTTCATACCACCAAATCTGACTGATCTTGCCATATATCTTCATACTTTAGGATATTTGATGCTAAAGCAGCTGGAAATTTCATCTCTATTTTGGCCTTATCCCGTTGTTGACTTGAATCCCAGAAACAATTGATAGAGAGGTCATCTTCTTCTGCATAATTCTAGCACTCTTTAATACACCAATTGTCCTCGTAGATACTGATTGTTCCTTTCCCTAGATGCCACTTCAAATTATCTTCAGAGATATCTCTCGGTGTACACATTATTCTCTAGGTGTGAGCATCACTTCTTACTAGAGTTATGGTTGAACGGAATTTCCTACAATGGGTTTCCTTCATGCATTTGGACCATATGGAATCATTAGACCTGAGGTTCCACCAAAGCTTCATGCTTAGAGAATTTGATACATCTTATAAATTTCTGATCCCCAAACCTCCATCATGAACAGGTCTAGTAATAACCTCCCAACTACACTAGTGATGTTTTGTTCTTCATAATTTGAACTCCAGAAGAATTTATCCATAAGGCCATTTATCCTATTCAATATTGCCTCCAGAGAAGACAAGGAGATATCAAATAGAGCTGCAATGATATTAACACTGATTTGAATAGGACTAATTTAACCCTTGTGCTCAGACATTTGGCCCTATATCCTTGCAATTTTTGTTCACTTTTTACACCATGCCATCAAAATAGCTGATTTTCTTCCTCCCACTGAATAAAGGACACCCTAGATAAGTGTTAGGGCCTTTCTTCAACTGCATTCCCGTGTACTGTTTCAAAAAGGTTACTGATCTTGGTTTAATCAAGTTTGAGACTACAAAAGAACTTTTTTGTTTATTTATAAGCTACCAAGACACCTGTTCATAAGAATTCAGCACTACTATAATCATTTTTACTTCCCCCTTCATTCATGAGATGAAAAGAATCATATCATCAGCAAATGCTAGGCTTGGGGACAGATGATCTCATTACCTTAAACCCCTTAAATCAGGGAAGAATCTAATATTGTCTCCATTCACCATGATAGTAAACCAAGTATTAGAAATAATTCTCCATACTAGGTCTTCCCATTGTTCACAAAATCCCATTTTTCTCGTAACCTTGATCAGGAGCCATCATAAAACTCTATTATAAGCCTCAATCATGACCAACTTCATTATTATGCTGCCCCTACATTTTTGGAATGAATTCTTAAGCTAGAAGTACATTTTTAGTGATTGATCTCCCTCTAATGAATCAAGATTGAATTGGAGAAATAAGAAGAGGCAATAATTGGGATATCATATCATTTAATTTTCTTGAGAAAATTTGTTCACAAAATTTGCATGCTTATATGTCTGAAATCATTAAAAGATTGAGGGTTATCTAATTTTGGAATTAGAGTTATTCTTATGGTTGTACTAATTTTTAGGAGGCAAGATCCTCAAAGAAGCTATGAATGGCTCTCAATAGTTTTTTTTACATCCTCCTAAAAGAAGGTGAAGAATTGCCTATCAAAACAATCAACTCCATGTCCACTCCCTGCATTCAAACCACTGATTGCTTTATCCAGTTCTTCCATAGATGGCCACTCTACTAATTTTGAATTCATCTGCTCTGTAATCAGAATTGGATTGCAACCATCAACTTATTCGAAATTGATTAAAGAAAAAAAATCTATTGCTTCAGCTTGAATTTCCTTTTTATTATCAGCCCAAGAGCCATCCCTCTTCTTGATTATTTGAATGTTCATTCTCTTCTGTTAACATCTAAAAACTCAAAGAAAGTAAGCTGAGTTCTTGTCTCCTTTTGCTACCCATTTTTCATTTGCTTTTTAGAACCAAAATTCTATCTCAATCTTCAACTTCTGGTTATATGAGGCAATGGTTCTATTTAGTTCCTCCTTTTTCTTCTCTGTGGGGTCTTGCTCATAGCTAATCATTGCATTGAGGAGAGCATCCTCTGCATTTCTAGCTGATTGAAATATTTCCCCATAGGTACTTCTCCTCCACACACTCATCTTCCTCCTTATTTCTTTAAGTTTGTGAGAGATGGACATAATTGGATTGGACCAAGACACTTCATGCCATGTTTGCTTTACTATGTCATCACATTCCTTCTTATCAATAAAAAAAAAAAGAATCTAAAACTTCTTGGAGCATTATGGTTAGATAATTCTCCTCTAAGCAATAGAGGAGAATGGTCTGACATGCTCCTATTTAAATGAGAGACACTCTAGATATTGTTAAATTCCAGTGGGCTTGGTTCATTTAGATTCTATCAAGTCTCCTCGAAATACCTTTTTCATTAGCCCTATTATTATGCCAAGTGAATTTTGACCCTATATAACCACCATCAGTGAGGCCATTCAGCCCTATACATTCTGAAAACTTACACTGCTCCTAAGTTTACCTCATCTCCTGTTGCCTTTTCAAACAGATCACTACAATTTTGAAGTCCCCCCATCCACCATGGAGATTCAGTGCCACATTCATTTAAGTATTCCCACATAAGTCTTCTTTAATCTATTGTAACTTGCATAAATCAGACAACATTGCATACATTCATTGAGGCCTTCCATCTTGACTTTAACTGTGATACAATGAGTCATATCAGACACTACCTTCCCATTCTACCAACTCCATAAAGAAATACCAAATCTTACCTTTTAGGTTGGATACATAGGATCCAAATCCTAATTTGGTATAGAAAGATCTGATTTTATTCACCTCCTGCTTAGGCTCTAACACAACAATCATTTGAAGCTCATGAACTTTATTGGGCCTTTTTAATCTTCTCATGGCACCAGTTTTTGAGATGCCACTAATGTTATAAATCAAGGAAAAATTAAATGATGGAGATTTTGTGTTAGAATTATTTTAAAAAAGAATTTTACATAATATGATCCATAATTAGATTAATACTAAGAGTCACTTTGGTTAATGAAAGGGTACTCAAAATACCAAGAGTCAAAATGACTCTTGGTTATCTATCTTGATGAACGGTTAAGATTAAGTGACTTTTAGAGATTTGGGTCTTGCCCCTTCCTATAAATAAGATGAGGGGGGGGGGGGGGGGGGGAATCCAAAAACTCAAATTTGTGTTTATTTTGGACTACTATTTTGGCTATAGAAGGAGATCCAACCGTTGGAACGTATTGAAATTGGAATATGTTCTTTCCGTATACAAGAGGAAGTCTTGGTCCGAAATTCAGTCCGATCGGCTATCGGATATGTCTAAGGTCGACTGCTCCGTCAATCTTTCCATTAGTGACATGATGGAGGTATATCATTATAATATCATTTCGTATTCCTCATAATAATGGTATGTGATAATCATGTTGATCTAAGATCCTAACGTTAAATGTATAATACATAACATTTGTATTATTAAAGAACAAATAACATATCGAATTGGATACGTGAAATTTATATATCCATATAAAATTGTTAATTACGTGTTCTTTAATTTATGTTTACATGTGGTATCAGAGCAATTGGTTTCTGATCTCGTGATTGTCCATTAAGAGTTTTTTCTTGTAGAAGAATCCGGGTAAAACTAAAAATAATATAAATAAATAAATAAAATACTTATGAATTACTAGATTTTTTTTTTTGCGACAAAATTTGTATTTTTACTCGGAATTTTACGAAATTCACATGGTAACTTGAAAACGTCGAAATAAACAAAACACATTGTACACAATGAGCACCACACTATCTCGACGATTTGACGTTGTTTAAACCCCTAAAAACGCGTTTTTGCTATTTTTTGTAATAATGTCAACGCTAATAGGGCAAAAGGGCAAACCCCGTGCACGAGGCTCCCGCCACTGCGGGGTACTGGGGGGGTTGGATTTCTCGCTTAAAAATGGATTTTACGATTCCACGAATTAGAGAGTGAACTTAAAGAGATTATTTATGTTATTATAGTGACAACTCAAAATTTTCTCTTTTTGGAAAAATAAATTATTTTTTATATTTTATGATATAAATCACTAAATATAATTTTTCTCATTAAATGGTTGCTATAATATTAATGTTATGTACTATTTGGTATTGACCAAAGGGTTCAATATAATGTTTTTGAATATTAGATGTATGATTAGGGGTTTAACAATAATAGTTTCGGTAAATTGGATTATTATGTATAATCTATATTTGATTGCCGAAAGGTCCTAATATAATTATGAATTAATGTTCTTGACACTAATATTTATAAGTTAAATTAAGAAGAAATTTTGTTAATTTATAGTCATAAATATTAGATTATTGTGCATGTATCTATATTTGGAAAGTTGATTATCAATTAACTTTTGCGTGTAATATTATTTGGGGTATTGATTTTTATATACATTATGTAATATGTGTGTGCATGTATGTTCCATGAAAGTAAATTTTTTGCACAATATATGAATTAAATATTTAAACACAATTAATGATAAATCAATTTAGGATATCTTTGAATGCAACCAATTGAATTAGTTGGTATAGCTGTATAATCACATAAAAGAAAATTTCATAAGATGAGATTTTGGGTACCAGATTTTTACGACCAAATTAGAATTGGTTTTGGTTCCCTTATTGTGATTTACTTTTACGACAATTTTAATTATGTCTTTAAAGATGCTTATTTTATAAAACTGTAAATTTTAATATTTTGAGACATTTTCAGTAAATATTTTCTTATGCCTCTAATAAACAACAATTGACATTAAAATTGTCCACTTACCAGGTATTAATGAATTTATTTTATATCAATCCGAAAGGATTTAATGATTAAAAATCACTGTTTTTTAAGTGATGAACGTTGCTTTGACTATTTAAGCACTTTTAAGCTCTCAAAACCTTAAATTTATTGTATTTGGTAATGAAGTTGACAAGTATTTCTTTCTCTATTTTTTTTAATTTCGCTTATTGGGGAGATTATTTTTTAAGAGTTTTCTTATAGTGGTTACTAAAATTTTTCATTATTAGAAATTATGGATTTCTCCATTTTTGTGTTTTAATAAATACATTAGTTGTCTTATCTTATTTAGCTGTCATAATATTTTCGGTATATACCAAATATTGTTATGACTATTATAGTTATGGTTAAGGTTTTGATATCAATATTTACATTATATTAGATTACGTGTCCATTAAAGTACCCTAATCTATAATTATAAATATTAAATTACTGTGTTTAAATTTGGTGCCAGTGAGTCCAAATATAATGATGAATGTTAGATTGTTGATGCAATGATGATGTAGCTTGTTCATTGTACCAAAGGATAATTTCTATTATCAAATGAACATTAATGAGCACTTTTTTTTTAACATCAACTTAACCTCGAAGGATTTAAATATTTCCTTGAAACTAATATTTGCGTAAAGTTTTATTCGGTGTTCAAAATTGTAAATATTAGATTAATGTGTATACGCTTATTATGCTCAATATGAGTAAAGAAATATTAGAAGCATGTCCTAAATTTTTCTTTATAGCATTTTTATCACGATTAGATTATGATTCCACCAAAGTGGTCTAGTCTAATAAACTGTAAATGTTGAATTGAATTTATGATAAAATGTAATACTATATTTAGGCATGCCTTAAGGTTTTCATCTCAGTATTTATATCACGATTAGGTTACGATTCCACCAAAGTGGTCTAATCTAATAAATTATAAATATTGAATTTTGTGATAACATTCAAATACTATGTTTTGGTTGCTCCAAAGAGTCCAAATATGGTTTTGAGTGTTCAGATTATTAATAATTTCATTATGATTAAGCCATTGTGATTTAGTTGCTCTAAAGAGTTCGGTTACAATGGTGAAGTTAATATTAAGGGGAATATGTTTGTTTATTAAGGTTGATATCGGTTGCTCCAAAGACTCTATAACCTTCCTTAATTTATAATCTGTTGAAAACATTAGTGATTGTTGAAATTATTATATAATCCATAATATAATTTAATATTCATATAATGGATAGTTTGGTAGCCACCAAAGCGACCCAACAAGAATACTTGTGAATATTAAATTTAAAGATAAAAGTTGTAGTAATAACTTATTATGCTTATATATATGAAGACATTAATGGGGTATATTTGATTTATTTCGTCAAGCAAGATAACTTTCTAAAGGAAATTTATTTTGAGTAAATGAAATAAATATTAAGAGATTATGCAATTAGGTGGTGAAAAGTTATCCTAGATAGCATGTTCATCTAACATGGTACCTAATAAAGTCATATATATAAATATTCAAAGTTATTACGAAAGAATGTCCACATTTATAAAATGTTATTAATGTACGTGTTGTCAGCTTATAGCACTAATGTAGTAAGCTATTTATTTCATTCATTTTATATTACTTTATTTCTCTAAAACTACATGTTTTCCCCTTTTAATGTTCTTGAGACTGACTTCTTAGAATGAAATAAAGAAGTTAAGTTTCATTTAAAATTGCTAAATCGTTATAATTCAGTTTTACTTGATGATCTCACTATTAATGAATTAGTGCATGAAACTCTTTTAAAACTTTGAAGAATTATTAAAGGGATTAAGCATAGAGTTTATGCAAAATCTCATAATGTTAGAGATTAAAATGAGTACCCATTATATAACATACATACTTTAAGCTTTATTATGTGAATTATAATATATCATTCAATATGAATGAAATCATTTGTTTTATTTTTCAAAAAACTAGAGTTCTACGAAATATAGTTCTAAATCGATATGAGGATGCTTACAAGGCAACCCATAAAACAAATAATAAATTCTTGGATTCCTTTACTTATGTTATTTTGGAATCATTTCAAAACCCCTCAGTGACTTTTTAAAATATTTTTCTCAACTATATAAGACATCTTTACGTTTATATGAGAATATATTTTCTTTAATAATAGTATTCTCATTTGTGGTTTGTACAATTATTTTTATGAAACTTTTACAAGAAAAATGATTATGATCCCATATCATAATGTTGAACTTCAAAGTAGCTTTTCGATGTTGTGGCTCTTTTAAATCTAGACTTTGATGATTTAATATATTAGATTGTTTATGGATTGTCACTTATGAATCTTGACACACGCGTATGAACTCTTAAGGTTTTATAATTTTAGAACGATCTATGTGGCCCAAGTGGGAGATTATAGTCCTTGGATAGTGGACCTTTATAGATCATGTCGTTATAAAACAAAAAATAAAATGCAATAAGTCGATATCGCCACAAGATTTATTCACACAAAAATGAATGTATATGGTTAAAAGTGTATTATATAAATTCCACTTTACTTACCCAATTGGACACGCCCGCATGATTGGAAATGTCTAGTACATGCATGGATTTAAAATCCACTAAAAGAATCGAAATATATAATTATGTCTACACTCGAAAGAGGGTACATTAATTACTTTCGAAATTGAAAATATTAAATGTCAAATTCTTTAAAGAATGGTGAAATTGGTGGGAGTATCAAACCACATAATGTGGTTATAAAAAAAGTTAAGATACTCAAGTCATTCCTTAAACATCCAATGTAATTGTTGGTTAGTGGATATGAATAGTTTTAAGAAACTCTTAAATGAGTTTGCTATTTTGACTGATTGTGAGATTTATCACAAGAATGTGAATTTGACAGAGGAGTAAGAAAATATTCGATTTTGATAATCAACGATATAAAGCTAGACTTATGGTTAAAGTTTTCATAACGAATAGACAAAGGAGCGTAGATAAATATTTTCACGTATATCTTATAATATTAAAATTTTATATCTTTATAGCTCCTTTTGAGTAAGAGTTATATTTAGTGTGAAAACTTATGAGAATTTAAGAAAAGAACTGTAGAAGTTGAGAAACCACTATATAAACTTATGTCAGTTTCCCAATAATGATATTTTAAGAATACTTTATATATTTTGATTAAGTATATATATCCCTTGAAGCTAGTAGGAGTAAATTTATATATTTCTTGAATTTCTCTTAACAATGTATGATAGATTAGAGAAATAAAATACTTTAAGAATATGAAATACTGAGATTCTTAAAATATTATATGCTCACATTTATGATAATTGTTATCTCTTGGTTAAGTATGTTTGTGACCAATATTATGGAAAATTGAAAACATTTAAATATTGTATGTAGCATGCTTTGGGGCTACAAATTATGGATTATGGCTGCGAAAATTTTATTTTGGGACTTGGAGTTATCGATACTATTACCAAGTTGCTGAAATATTATGATAATGTCGCCACAATCTTCATTATGAAGAACTTATAGGTATTTTAAAGAACCTAGGCACATTAGGATATAATACCTATATATGAACAAAGAAGTTCAAAAATAAAAAGTATCAGTTGAACACATTAATATAAGTATTAACATAGCATATGCACTAATAAACATGCTATCACCATTCTTGCGTGTAGCTAATTAAGTATGAGTATTAGTGGATTGTTTGGTGCTTATATTTTGGCACTATACTTGATATTGATTAAAGTATATTATGAACATTTCTATTTATGTCTTGCAATATAGGTTTACATGCATGTGAATTGATGAATGTGAAAGAAATAATCTTTTGTATAAGACATTATTGGACCATTATTGAATAACTCGATTATGGACCTTGTTAGATGAATTATTACTCTTGTGGTACATGGAAGCGATCATACTCTTGAATTAGTATGTGAGCGCCATGACCCGCATTAATGGTTTGTTTGATTAAGGTGTTTATAAAAAACCATTTAAGGATGACTCAAAGATTATGGCACGCCTTATGATAATTATTGACCAAGTGGGAGAATGTTAGAATTATTTTAAAGAATTATTCTACATAATATGATCCATAATTAGATTAATACTAAGATTCACTTTGGTTAATGAAAGGGTACTCCAAATACCAAGAGTAAAAATGACTCTTAGTTATCTACTTTGATGAACGGTTAAGATTAAGTGACTGTTGGAGATTTGGGTCTTGTCCCTTTCTATAAATAAGTGACTGATTTTCATCATTCAGACACATGAAAAGAAAACATAATGTAATTATAGGATAAGGGAGAGAAATCCAAAGACTCAAATTTATGTTTATTTGGGACTACTATTTTGGCTATAAAAGAAGATCCAACCGTTGGAACGTATTGAAATTGGAGTATGTTCTTGCCGTATACAAGAGAAAGTCTTGTTCCAAAATTTAGTCCAATCGACGATCGGATATGTCTAAGGTCGACTGCTCCGTCAATCTTTTCATTTGTGACATGATGGAGGTATGTCATTATAATATCATTTCGTATTCCTCATAATAATGGTATGTGATAATCATGTTGATCTAAGATCCTAACGTTAAATGTATAATACATAAGTCTTCTTTCATCTATTGTAACTTGCATAAATCAGACAACATTGCATACATTCATTGAGGCCTTCCATCTTGACTTTAACTGTGATACAATGAGTCATATCAGACACTACTTACCATTCTACTAACTCCAAAAGAAATACCAAATCTTACCTTTTAGGTTGGATACATTGGATCCAAATCCTAACTTTGTATAGAAGATCTGATTTTATTCGCCTCCTGCTTAGGCTCTAACACAACAATCATTTGAAGTTCATGAACTTTATTGGGCCTTTTTAATCTTCTCACGGCACCAGTTTTTGAGATGCCACTAATGTTTCAAATCAAGACTCTTAACATTTAGAAAAATTAAATGATGGAGATTTTGTGTAAGACCTGAGTGTTAGAATTATTTTAAACAATAATTCTTCATAATATGATCCATAATTAGATTAATATTAAGAGTCACTTTGGTTAATGAAAGGGTACTCCAAATATCAAGAGTCGAAATGACTCTTGGTTATCTACCTTGATGGATGGTTAAAATTAAGTGACTGTTAGAGATTTGGGTCTTGTCCCTTCCTATATATAAGTGACTGATTTCCATCATTCAGACACATGAAAAGGCAACATAATATAATTATAGGATAAGGGGGAGAAATCCAAAGACTCAAATTTGTGTTTATTTTGGACTACTATTTTGGCTATATAAGGTGATCCAACCGTTGGAACGCATTGAAATTGGGATATGTTCTTTCCGTATACAAGAGGAAGTCTTGATCCGAAATTCAGTACAATCGGACATGTCTAAGGTCGACTGCTCTGTCAATCTTTTCATTTGTGGTATGATGGAGGTATGTCATTATAATATCATTTCGTATTCCTCAAAATAATGGTATATGATAATCATGTTGATCTAAGATCCTAATGTTAAATGTATAATATATGACATTTGTATTATTAAAAAACAAATAACATATCGAATTGGATATTCATACGTTAAATTTAAAGATCCATATAAAATTGTTAATCATGTGTTCTTTAATTTATGTTTACACTGAGAACTCTTGTTATTCCAGAGCTAGATTTCTTATTTCTTCCACCAGAGTTTTCCTCTTCCTTATGACTACTGTAAATCCAGCATTATGACCACTCCCCTTGTTTCGAGTATGTGCTACCTTCTCAGGACTTTGAACACCCTTACTTGTATTTTCTTGAGACTATTAGCTTTCTCTATTATCATGAGGTATTAACACATCTGCTCTTCTTCAGTAGTAACATATTGCATAGAATTTTGTCCCTCTTTATAACTATTGTCCAATGCCCTGCTTCTAATATTTTGTTGATATTGTTCCATCCTACCCCATAATGATTCCTCATCAATACAAGCACATTCATTCTATTTTTTATCCTCCTCTACTTGATATAATTGTTTGTGAGTGGATGATCAGTTGATCTTTATATTTTACTTCCACTTCCCACATTTTTGTAATTGACTTCCTTTTGTCTTCATCTACTGGTGTTTTGCCACTCTTTTTAACAGTGGTTTCCTAATTTAGAACACTTGGTTTCTCCTTTTCCACCTGACTTGTTTCTTTATCCTTTTGAATAAGAAAAGATGTTATGAGTTTTTGCTTTAGCATCTTCTCTTTTATTTCTGGCTTTCTTCTTCTTTCTCCCTCTTCATGATCTGAATTAGGGTTGTTCTCATTCATTTTAGTTGCTACTGTTGTCCCAAAAGACCTCTTCACCTACTCTTTAGTAGACTCTTATTTTTTTCCTGCCTTTGATTACTTACATGCCTATACATTTTCTCCATCTAATTTCTTCGTATAATAGCTTTCTTGAAGATGACCTTTCTTCCTACAATAGTATAAAAAGTAGGTAGGTCTTTATATATAATTATCTACCAAAATCTTGTACCATTTTCCTTGTTTCCAATCCATACCCTAAAAGGTAGAGTCTTCTTCAAATCAACTTCTACATTTACCCTTGCTTAAATTGTTCTTACTAATGAATCAGTGTCATTGTCTACCCTAAGAGGGGTCCTTACCACTTATGCAATTGAGAATAAAGAATTCTTATTGTATAAGTGAATAGATAGGAGGGGCAATAGGATTTAAGATTGAACTATCGAGGATTCTTTGTCAAGATTAAGCTCAAGATCCCATTTGAACGTGCGCATGAAAAATCTAGGAATAAACCATGTCTCATTTAACTAAATTCATTAAAAATGTTCGTCGTGATCCAATCTAATCAGTGTGTATCTTTGGTCTACGAGCCCTACATAAGAAGAGGCTTTAAGTTGAAGAGAGGAGAAGAATTTACATATATAATATATTGAAGGTCTTCCATGCGATAATTTCCCCACTACTCTATATGTTAATGATGTTTCCATCTCTTTCAGAGTGGAATCTCATAAAATATAGCTGGTTTTCGTTTATAGATGGAGATTTTCTATAAGGCAATGGTATTTTTTGATTGAGATCCTAGGACTGTTGTAAAATACCTTGGTTTCATAGGTACAAGTGCTTGAATGATTTGAATGGAATGACGAGTTTCTTGATAACTAGATTCTTTATCATAGCTACTAGTTGGTGGAAGAGAAATAAAGGATGTCGTTCTTACCCCAAGAGGGAGGCAAGGTAGGGGGCATGCAAACCCCATTTGAACACTATATATAGTACTGCTCTCCTTATTTTAAGAGTGCGGACCGGACATGTTTCACCTGGCGGTGAGCCTAGAAAAGAGAAAGAGTGTGCCTATAATTTAGCTTATAATTTTTAGACTCATCGCCAGGTGACACATGTCCGGTTCGCACTCTTAAAATGCGGACTGGTATGCATAAGAGCAGTACTGTGTGTGTGTGTATATATATATATATATATATATATATATAGGGGGAGAGAGAGAGAGAGAGAGAGAGAGAGAGAGAGAATTATCTTACTCTAACGAGATTGCATTCTTCTTCAAATGCAGTTCTAATGGCATTCAAATGATTGGTCTCTATTTACTATTGTTCCACACGTATAGGCCTTCGGAATCCTGTTTGAATGAAATTCATCATTCGTTTGAACAAACTTTTATCACGATCCAATGAGGTATGTAAGTTCGTTCAAACGAACTTATGTTCTCGTTCGAATGAACTTAGCAAATTTTGAGAAAATGGTTTTGACTTTTTCCTGATGCAAACACTTGTTCAAGCTTAGGTTTCCCCTCAGAATTCGTAAACCTCTTTTGCATAAAAACATTTTAAGCATCCATAGTGGAAAAACATCTTTTTGATCTAAATCCAAATACTATATTAATTATCTTAATCATAGTCCAAGATTAAACCCAAAACTTTATCTTTTTCATTTCTAATGTGATGGATTCCATATAAGTGGGTGATGGTTAAGACTATCAGATAAATTTGAGGCATGGAGTTGTTGTGAGGTTTACATTGCCTTACGCAGTGTTATAAATGAAGGTACGAAGACATTCATCTACATAGGCTTCAAAAGTCAAGTGTTGTAAGTATTTTGAGTCGTTGCGTAAAACCCTATTTATAGTGAGTTTTTTCGAGGTGTGGTCGTCCGATGTTTTTCCCAATTGAGTTTTCCCCATACATCATCGTCTCTTGTGTGATTTTTCTTAATGTTTAATTACATGACTAATCTTGCATGCAAACTCGGTAATTAAGTTTTACAAGACTAAAATTTGTAATAAATTGATATGCATGTTTACAAGGATTACACTAAATTTGGCAAAACTTGTTATCACTTAATTTATTTGATTCGTAATTAAAAAATAGTGTTTCAATTAGTATCTGAGCATGTGTATATAAGTTATTTAGTCATATTTTCTTAGGAATTTTCTAAGGAGTTAATAAATAGATTACCTATGTTTGATGAGTCAAATTATGCATTCTAGAAAGCCTGTATGAAATTTGTGCTTAAGTTAGTATACGAGAGAGTGCGGATGAAGGTAGTTAGAGAGTGGAATCCATCGACAAAAATTGTAGGAGAGCGTATAAGCCCTAATCTGATTGAGAGTTAGAGCGATAATGAACATAAACTTTGTAACTATAATTCCTGTTGTCTCAACGCTTTGTTTATTGTAGTCACATCTGAGGAGTTTCGCTGAATCATGACGTGTTAAAAGTTGAAGGAGGTTTGGAACGTCTTTAACTTATTCATAAACGAGCAAATGTTGTGAGAGATTCCAAGCTTCTAAATCTAACTACTCAATTTAAAACCATTTTTATGATTGAGAATGAAGCATTTCATGATTTATATGCTCGTTCCTCAGACATCGTAAACTCGTCATTCAATTGGTGAGAAAGAATTACCAAAACTTGAGTTGTGAAGAAAATCTTAAAGTCCTTAACCAAAAGGTTTAACCTAAAAATCACTATCTTGTATTCATTGGGAAACACCAACACTGTGAAACAAGAAGAGCCTATTGGTGATCTACAAACCTATGATCTTGACATGTTTCCTCAAAACATGAAGAAAAAAGATAAGGGCATTTCCTTAAAAGCACAAAAGGAGTAGATATTTAAGTCTGATGAGTTTGACCTAGATCCGATGACATGGCCTTATTCGCTAAAAATTTAAAAAAAACATAAATTTAAGAAACAAAATTGGAAATCTGATAAACAAGAATTTGAGAAAAGAAAATATAATAAGGGAGCAAAGAATTTCAAAGATCGGGATTTTAAGAATAGCAAGAATGATATCTCTAAAAAAGATGAATTTGAGATGTTATAAGTGCGAAGATCACGATCACAGAGCATTTGAATGTCCCACAAAGCTTAACAGACATGGAAAAAACAAAGTTATTTACAATGCCACTTTAAGGGACAGTGATGTCGATTCAGATAATTCAGGTAATGGATCACCTCCTTGATGCAACTTCAATGTGTTCACATCTAGTCATAATAGTAACTCCAACATATATCATTTTAATGATGAAAATCTTCTACATGACATTCTCAACTCTAGGTTTAATCCTTCCCAAGACAGTGAAAATGATGATGTGTCATAGATGATGTTGATGAAGGTGATCACCAATATTCCTATTCCAAGATCTATACCAAGTCCTTGAAAATTCAAAAAATGAATAAAAAGTTATTTATTAAGGTGTTGATACTTCGAGAGGAGTTGGTTGCCTTGAAAGAGAATGAGTCATTGGTAGGTCAACAAAAGGTGGATAAATTTTCTTTATCTGAGAAGTTTATTTAGATGGGAAAATATAAGGATAACTTAATTTCTAAAGTCATGAGATTTTCTACTGATCTTCGTGATTCTTTGTAAGTTCGTGACAAGATTGAAGCTAAAATTTCCGTACTCAAGAAAGACCTTGAGGCTTCTCGTGAAATAAAAGTCACACTTTAGGATAATTTTGAGAGAATGGGGGAAGTTGTTTCTCACACCTTTCATTTGGTATAAGGAGAATGGCTATAAAGAAAGAAAGGGTATAGGATATAATGGGGGTGAATCATTAAAGTCTAAATATGTACCTATTTATAAGTTTTTGTTCAAAACAAACACTCCTAAACCAACCCCACCAAAGAGGAACCCTCATAAGAAAACCTATAAGATAAAATTCGTTCAATCCTATATTTTCACTTATTACAAAAGATCGAGACATCTTAAAGAATTTTTCTACAACCTTGAGAGGGATTTTCGTTATCGTACTTACTCACTCCACTATAGCCACTGGCCATCTTGAGAGAACAGGTTGAATATTTTGTTTATACTTTTAACATCTTAGTGGAAGAGTTCCAAAGGTTATTTATGACTCATGGGAACTTATTCAAACCTAATGCTAGAAATAAAAATATGAGGACAAAAGGAAGGCAACCCCTACACTCCTACTTGGGTTGTGAAAGAATATTAGAAAAAATATCTTGTTATTCATATTGCTATCAAAGTTAAAAATACCTCCCAATGGTATTTTGATAGTGGTTTCTCAAGGCCCATGATAGATGAGAAATCTCTTTTTACCAAACTTGAGTATCATAAGGAAGGTAAAGTCACTTTCAGTGATGAATGTCGGTTTAGCATATTGGGATGTGGAATAATTAAGATTTTTGGGTTTCCAAAGCTAGACAATGTGATTTATATTGATAGGTTAAAACCAAACCTGATAAGCATAAGCCAATTAAGTGATGAGAATCATACGGTTAAGTTTAACAATATGGAATGTTGTGTGTATAATGATTCTTATAAGATCGTACTGCAAGGTGTGAGGATATTCCATAACTGTTAAGGTATCATTCCAAAATATCCATTCATCTACATTAGTTCTAGGGTTCCCCTGTCGACCTTTGGTACCAAAGACTGAGTCATTTGAACTATTGGGATCTCGATCATCTTGTAAGGAAAGACCTAGTCCGAGGCTTTCCATCTCTAGGAAAACTAACTT
This sequence comes from Sambucus nigra, assembly GCA_949130495.1. Taxonomy (NCBI): domain Eukaryota; kingdom Viridiplantae; phylum Streptophyta; class Magnoliopsida; order Dipsacales; family Adoxaceae; genus Sambucus; species Sambucus nigra. The sequence continues at coordinate 521,711,467 of OX422218.1, forward strand.
CCTTAGTTTGTGGTCCATACCAAAATGGGAAACAAATTAAGAGTCCTTATTATAAGTTGAATATTATTACTACCTCTCATATATTAGAGTTGATACACATGAATCTTATGATTCCCATGCATACGAAGAGAATTAGTCATAAAAATTATATATTTGCAATGGTCGACGTCTTTTCAAGGCATTCTTTTATGGGATTCATTAGGTAAAAGTCAGATATTGTTGAGTTTTTAACAATAATATATCATGTTTTACAAAATCAACATAGCACAATGATAAATCATATTCTAAGTTATAATGGCACGAAACTCATTGAAGTTAGTGTTGGAGAATTTTATGATGAGTTAGGTATCAAATATAAATTGTTGACGGTAGGCCCACCTTAACAAAATGGCACTATTGAGCAAAAGAATAGGATATTAAGGAGAAGGAAAGGTCCATGCTCCTTGATCAAAATATGTTTAGGTATTTTTGGGCAGAGGCTGTTAACATTGCAAGCTACATAGTGAATAGGGTTTATCTTCATCCACACACCATTGAAATGCCATATGAATTATGAACAAGGAAAAATCCCAACCTTTCTTAATGGCATTCTATTAGAAGAGGCCTTTTTGGAACAACCCAAAGTATTTGAAGATTTAAAATTCCCCAATCATGTCTTTTATCTCAAGAAAGCCCTATGCATACCAAAAAGCTCCTTGAGCTTGGTATGAGAGGCTTACTTCCTACCTATTGGACAGACGATTAAAGAGAGGTGGAGTTTTTATGATACTATTTGTTTAAAGAGAGAAGGGGCATTTTAGTTGCATAAATCTACATCAATGACATAATCTTCAGTTCCACTTGTGGATGACATACTTATTATTCTATGGAGGAAATGACGGATGAATTAGATATGAGTATGGTAGGTAGGCTTAGTTTCTTTTTAGGTCCTCAGGTGCATCAATTAGAGGATTGGATTTTCATATCCGAAGATAAGTATGCGAGAGATATAGTAAATAAGTTTAGTTTGGACACTGACTAATATTAGCAAAGAGAGATCGAGAAAGGATGACGAGTAAACCCTCTTTAGGAGCATGATAGGTAGACTTATTTACCTAATAGCTAATTATCCCAATATTTCCTTTAGTGTTAGTGTTTGCGCTCATTATGAGACATCCCTAAAAGAGTCTCACTTGCATGCACTTAAAAGAATATTAAATATGTGAATGTACTTTAGATTATGGGTTATGGTATTCTTTTAATACCGATGATCATTTATTAGCTTATTTTGATGTCGATTGGGTTGGCGATGTAGATGGTTACAAAAGCACCTCGGCTGGGTGTTTTTATTTTGGGAGTGCCTCAAGTTTTGTGGTGAGCCACAAATATAATTTGATATCTTTGTTAGTGGCGGATGTCGAATACATTACCGTCGGGAGTTTTTTCACACAACTTTTATGGATGAAACAAATGTTTAGAGATTATGGGATCAACCAAGTCACCATGACCATATTCTGTGATAATAATAGTGCCATTCATCCTTCTCGTAATTCGATCCAGCACTCTAGGACATTATCCTGAAGCTTTATTTCCACTGATCTTCAATTCATCATTCTTTTTACTAAATCATTAGATTCTCTTAAGTTTGAAAATCTTAGGAAATCTATTGGTGTTCTTTAGATCGATTGACTTCGAATCGTCATCTAGTTTAGGGTGTGATTTTATTTCTATCTTTTATCTCCCTAAACAATATTGTACATGTTTGTATATATTTTACGAAAATCTTAAACTTTTTTTGGCTTCGTTCCTTTTATAATAATTCCAAAAGATTTTTCATGTGTTTGTTCTTTTGTGGTGCGATTAAGATCTTTGAAACACATTCACTTTATTTTTTTTAATAACCTGTCACAGTGTGCTAAATTTGATTATGCTTTTAAAGTGCTTAAATATGTCTTTTCGAGAATAGCGATGTTCTTATGAGACTACATCTTAATTGCTGGTCTCTTATCAACACATTTGTTGCACACATATTTCACGGTCTCGCTCAAGTGTTAGTGTTCTTTACGTGCTACAAATTATATGTCTCGTCCTAATATTGTCATTTCCATATAGTTTTCTCATGATTGTTGTGAATCTAAAAACCATTTCATGCGAGTATGGTTTGTGATTCATGTGCATGAGTGTGCAATGGTTTGGGCTATGATTGAAAAAATATTCTCCTTTTCATAAAAGTCACCATTGGCAATAACCCATATATTAAAGAAAAAAGAATTATTGTGCTATTAATGTCCAAAGTGAGAGTGTATTCAATATAAAAAAAAATTAAAGGGAAATTCCTCACACATCATAAAATGAGAAATCCTAATGAAAATCATGAGTTTATGTGGGAGATTAGTTGAAGATCAATGAGTTTTCACAACTTTAATCTTATTCCATCTTTACCTGTTAACTATATTAGGTTGTGAATCATTGAGTCTTCGACAATTATGCATGAGCGCGTCGTCCTCTTATCAGTGCCAACCTTGTTTTTCACTAAGGTTGATATATGCAATAGCGGTTCATTGTGTTTAGCCAAAGTGTGTTGGGAAGGGCCCCAGATGACCCAGTTGTGATTATTATTTTGATCGCCAGTGAGACAACGAATTTGATGATAGGGGACCACCTCTGTCCCCACAAAAATAGGCTCAGGGACATCAATGATCGAGAGATGTTGTTAAGCCTAAGCGTCTCCACCTTAGAAAATAGGTCCAGGACTTTTTGAATGATCGGGACTACAACGAGGAAGACAATTAGGATCCGTACGAAGTTTTAGGCAACACAATTCACCCAGATCCGACCTACAAAGGGTAGAATGCTCAGCCAACACCAGAGGATCGATCAAGGACTTTAGTTATTATTGGCTCAGTAGAGGGTAGACCTTCAATCGTCTCGGCCCCATAGTAGATTTGCGTGATCGGTTCTCCCGTTCTTGCAGTAATGTTGTATCTTGGGTAAATAGAAGACATGAGGAAGATAGGCCCTAATAAGTTCGAGACGAGGAGGAACAAAGAGCAGTGAATAGCAGGTAGAGCATAGTGGCGTGAGAACCAGCACCAATCACAGTTGTGCCAGAAGGAATGGATGATAATGTCTTCTTTGAAGAAAAGCGGTAAGGACATTATTTTATTGTCCGTTGACAATTCAGTATGTCGTATATCTCTACAACCGTCGAAGAATGTTCAAGATCACATATGCATCAAGACAGATCTGAATTTCAAGTTTTCTTCAACATTCAAGCCTCCTCAAGATTAATTTTGATAAGGTTGTGTTTTAATTCCTTAGCATTTCACTTAGAATGTTAGTATTTTTTTAGCAAAAATTTTCTAAGTGTTGGGGCGGCCTTTTTAAGTTTTTCATCAAAAATAATTTTGAAGTGTTGAGGCGGACCTGATTAAAAATAAATATTCCGCTTCCCTCGCTCGAGCGACATACAGGGGTCGTTCAAATGACATCCCTTATCGGGCAAAGTCATTTAAATGACATTGCTTTCTTGTTCAAGCGACGCTCCATTCAGTTCGGGCGAGTTTTCGATTTAAATTTTCTATAAATTAGTTTGTTCAACTTCATTTTTTATCAGAAGACCTAAGATTACTATTTGATGAAAACTGCTACTGTAGAAATGTTTGTCTTCTCATTTTAGGGTTTTAATCCTTATTTTTAATTCATAATTCATCCCAATAGTTTATGTGAGTTGTTTTGGAACCTAAGAACACATCTTGTGTCAAGTTTCTCTTACATAGAGGATCTCTACTACTGATCTAGGTGTCGCTTGAGGGAGGTGCTGGGCTGAATTTGACTGCGTGTCAAAGGGAGTGCTTGCGGATGTTCCTAGGCTGATTCAAGACTGAGCATATTTGTGGATCTTCTGCGGTTGATTCAAGACTGAGGTTCTTGAGAGTATGATGTGGTAAATTCTTTACTGATTTTATTGTAACTATTATAGTGAAATAAAAGTATTACCCAAAGGGAATTTTTCTTGAAATATGTGAGTCAGTAATTTATTTGTGATGGTTTGACACACACACACACAAGCGTGTAGTTGCATGTTTAGGGGGTGAATAAGTTTGATTTAAAAATCAACTCTAATTAAATAAGGTTTAATTTTAATTTCCGAATATAGTCTGCTCAGAATCACACAGCGCATTCCCATATTTTTCAAATTGGTATCAGAGCTTTTTAAAGCAAGTTCATACCTTTTACAAATTGGTATCAGAGCATGTTACTCAAATTTACCGAGTATTCCTATTTTTCGCAAAATTGTGTAACATTGACTTTTTGTTTTTAAATCTGTTTTGAGAAAAATCGCAATTTTTTCGATGGAGCACTTATGTAATCGGATGCCCCCCTTTGATGACACGAGTCAGAATTGTGATGACAGTGATTTAGATAGTTTGAATTTGACGTTTGCTAAAAGAATTAACGTTTTGGAAAAATAAAATTCTCATTTGAAATCCGCAATGGATATTTAGCAAACGGATCAAAATCAAAGAGATTTTTAAAATGAGAAATCTGTTTCTTTGGACCATTTTAAGGACATAATTTTATAAATGTCCGGGCCAGAATCTAGGACTTTTCTGTTTACTCCTAAATCACAGTTTGTTTGTCTGATATCACTACATTCGGCACGTCAACACGATCAGCCTCGACGGCCTTTATTCGAATTCAATGCATCCAGTATCTTCACGTGCATCATGCTACATGCGACGTGCTGCTCAGCTCATTCCCACTACTCCACTACACTTTATTGGTAGAAAGTTTTATTGGAGCTTTAAATATTTGCATAAATATTTTGGAAATTTTTTGAAAATTATTTTTGAAGTCTGGATTAATTTTTTATCAAAAGCAGATTTTTTTCTAAGTGTAGAAGCGAAGTGCCTTGAACGACGAGCTCGCTCAAACGACTTTGAATGCCGTTCGCGCGAGATAGGCTTGTCACGCGATCTCGTTCGAATGACTTTTGTCCTTCATTCGAGCGATATGGCTATCTCGTTCGAACGAGCTACCGCCTCGATTTTCGTATAAATATCTGATCTCCTTCTACACGTTTTTCAAGTCTTTCTGTAATCTCAAAATTCTACAAAAATTGTCCAGAATAAGACTTCAGCTTTTTAAAGTTTTCTAAACCTTTTTAATTCACAAAACCATTCCCATATATGCGTGTGAATCTTTAAACCTTCAAGAAGATCTTTTACTCATATGGAGTAATTTGTGAGGAAGTCGTTCTCTTCTTCATTCCTGCCCTACTGGAAAGGGATAGTTCCAGCCGCCGATAATAGAACCGACACCCGAGGGTATTTCTGTGTCACTATATTTTTACTATAATTCGTGTAAGCCGTTTTCTTACAAAATTATAGTGAAAATAAAAGGTTTTTCCCCTTTGGGGGATTTTTCCTCATTTGTGTGTGTTTGACTGTTCTTGCTTGATTTTATCATCATCAATCACACTTAGATGTATGTGTAGGACTTAATTGATAAAAACTAAATTTAATTAAATAACTTCCTTATTTGAACGCAAGCGCACTCTACTCAAATTGGTATCAGAGCTAGTTAGACAATTTTACCGTGTAATTTTTCGCAAAATTTTCTAAGATATCAATTTTCTGAAAAATTGATTTTTGAAAACGAGTGTGTTCATAATGGAGAAGTTATATAATAAAATGCCAGTTTTTGACGGGATAAACTATGCATATTGGAAAGCCCTCATGAGATCTTCATTAAAAGCCATTGATGAACGTGTCTGGATTTTGGTTGAAAGAGGGTGGACACCTCCCTCCGTCACTCTTGAAAACGTGACCAATTTAAAACCTGTCACTACTTGGACTGAAGAAGAGTTTAAATGGTCATCTTTTAATTCTAAGGGTTTAAGTGACATTTCTGGGTCTGTCACACCTGATGAGCTCAAACGCATAATGACGTGCACCACGTCAAAAGAGGCATATGATGTTTTGCAACTTACCCATGAAGGTACTAATGCTGTGAAAGATTCAAAACTGCAAAATTTAACAACTCAATTTGAAATAATCACCACGATTGGATTTGAATATTTTGATGAATTTTATGCTAGACTGTCTGATATTGCTAACACTAGCTTTAATCTTAGTGAACACATTCCTAATGCTAGAGTTGTTAAAAAGATTCTTAGATCATTGCCTAAGCGTTTTATCCCTAAAGTTACTGTGTTAAATTATATGGGTAATTTAAATACTCTTAAATTGGAGGAATTTGTAGGAGACTAGCAAACTTATAAAATTGATATGTTTCCTAAACCTGTCAAGTCTAAAGATAAGGGAATTGCACTTAATGCCCAGGAAAGAAAGAGTGAGGTGTCGGAAAGAAAGAGGGGAGAGTCATCTAGAAAAAGTGAGACAGATATGTCAGATTCTGAGTGTGATTTTGACTTAGATGATTTGGCCCTTTTTGCGAAAAATTTCACAAGAATTCTCAAATTCAAGAAAAATGGAAATTTTAAAGATAAAAAGAAGTTTGAGAAAAATAAGTTTGAAAAGAAAAATGAAAAAGATTTTAAAGATCCTCCTAAGAAGGAAAGTGAGAGATGCTTTGAGTGCCACGGTAGGGGTCATAGAGCCTTTGAGTGTGCTACTAGGCTGAACAGAGAAAAGGGCAAAGTTGTCCTTAATGCTACCCTTAGTGACGACAGTGAGGTCGAGTCGGTGGATTCTAGAGACGATTCATCGCATGAGTGTAACTTCACCGCATTCATGGCTAGTCATGTGAGTACTTCTAGTGCTCCTCATGACGATGAGGATGCTGCTTCACAGGGACACCTCGACAATGAGATCGATGTGAGTGAGGGGAGGATGGCTCAAGTGAGAGCGATAGTGATATTCAACGTCCCTACGCGGAATTATATTATGAGTCTTTTAAAACTAAAAAGCGTAACAAAGCGTTAGTTCTTAGGATCACTGCTTTAGATGAAGACTTAAGAAAAGCGAGAGAGAGAGAGAGAGAGAGTCCTCCACCTGCACTACCTTAAGAGAGAGAGAGAGTATGCCTGTGTTGAGAAAGAGAGTTTGTTTAGAGAGAGAGAGAGTTGTTTTGAGAAAGAGAGAGGGGACTTGACTAAACAAGTGGCTAGTCTTACGAATGAGCTCCATTCCTCCGTGGAGACTCGAAAGAAACTTGAAGCCCTTGTACCTCAACTTACTCATGATCTTGAGAGAGCACGGGAAATCAAGGTTCAAATCGAAGACAAATCTGGAAAGATGCTCCTCGGCCCCGCTTTAGGTTTTGGTGATAGACATGGAATAGGTTATGATGGTGCTTCCATGTCCCAAATTGAACCTAGACCAGTTCCTAAGTTCACTACGACTCCTTATGGCCATCGTCAAAAACCTCGAAGGAGAGTTCGACCAAGAAAAGCAAACCAAGGTTCGCCTTTGACGGTGTTCTTTTGTACATATTGCAAAAGAAAAGGCCACCTCAGGGAGTTTTGCTATAGTATGCGTCGGACATGACGTACTACTGCTCCACCTCAGCATATTGATGATTTTACCAATCTGAGAGAGCGAGCTGAGTTTTTAGCTGCCACTTCTCAAAGTTTGATGGAGGAATTTCGACAGATGTCTTTACCGTCAGTGAATGCTTCTCACATTCCGGCTAAAACCAACAACAACAAAGGTAAACAAAAGGTTACCACATCTTGGGTACCTAAGAAAGATAAAAAGGCCTTTGTTGTTCATGTCGCTCTCAAAGCACATAATACCTCACAGTGGTATTTTGATAGTGGGTTCTCCAGAAATATGACAGGTGATGCCTCATTTTTTACATCTCTTGAGGATTATCAGGATGGCAGAGCCACCTTTGGAGATGGGAGCAAGTCTAGCATTGTAGGACGTGGTACTGTAGAGGTACCAGGAATTCCTAAGCTAGAGAATATTTTGTACGTCAAAGGTTTGAAAGAAAACCTTCTCAGCATTATCCAGTTGTGCGACGCTGACTTCGCCGTAAAGTTTGACTGGGACACGTGTACGGTCTATAATCAAGACAGTAAACTTTTAGTGAGAGGGGTGAGGAAAAAGGATAATTTCTATGGGACTGAGCCCACATCCTCACTTGTCTGTAACAGCGCCAAGATCACTCCTATAGATCTGTGGCACCAACGTCTAGGTCACGTGAACGTTAAAGATCTAACTCGTTTAGCTAAAAAGGACCTAGTACGTGGCTTACCATCTCTTGGAAGTCCAACTTCGATGGTTTGTGGACCCTTTCAGTTGGGAAAACAAATTCGTAGCCCCCATAGGAAGTTGCATTCCATTACCACATCTCGTGTACTTGAGCTTATTCATATGGAGCTTATGGGTCCTACTCGTACTGAGAGTCTGGGTGGTAAGAGGTATATCCTCGTGATGGTGGATAATTTCTCCAGATACTCGAATGTAGGTTTTCTGAGGGAGAAATTCGATGTTGTGGAGTTTTTAACGACCAAGTGTCGTGTCCTACAAAATCAACACGGAGTCACTATTAATAGGATCCATAGTGATAATGGCACGGAATTTAAGGAAGCAAAGGTAGGTCTTTACTGTGATAGCCTTGGGATCAAACATGAGTTTTCTACTGTGAAGACTCCTCAGCAAAATGGGATTATTAAGAGAAAGAATCAGACGATCCAGGAAATGGCTAGATTTATGCTTCTAGGTCGTAAGGTTTCTAGGAGATTTTGGGCAGATGTAGTGTCTACTGGATGCCACACGATGAATAGGGTTTATCTGCATCCACACACACTTAAGACGCCCTATTAATTGTGGACTGGCTAGAAACCCAACCTTGCATATTATACTTATTTTGGGGAGTAAATGTTACATCCTACGGGATAGAGAGCAATTAGAAAATCTTGACTCCCGAAGCGACGAGGGAATACTGTTAGGATATTCATCGGATAGTAGAGCGTACTGGGTTTTTAACCTGAAGAGCTCTAAGGTTATGGAGTCAATAAACGTCACCGTGCAAGATGACGAACCTTTAGCGTTTATTGATTCTAGCCTCCAGTGTGAGGATGAGGATGTGTCTGACAACAATTTACTTGTACCTCACCCACACTCTGTGGACCCTACTCCTGCGTTAGGGGACACACCTGCTTGGGTTCGCAAGAGTCATGACCCTTCTGCCATTGTTGGTGATCCCACTCTAGGGGTTAAGACTCGTGCTTAGCTAGAGAACGTTGTTAGCCATTTTTGCTTCACGTACAAAGTCGAGCCCAAAAATCATAAAGAAGCACTCAAGGATGAACACTGGATATCTACTATGCAGGATGAATTGCTTCAGTTTAAAAAAAAATAATGTTTGGGAACTTTTCCCCCAACCTAGTGAGACTAATGTGATAGGTACCAGATGGATTTTCAAGAATAAAATGGATAAAAATGGTACCATAATCAGAAACAAGGCTAGGTTGGTCACTCAAGGCTACACACATATAGAAGGTGTAGACTTTGGGAAGACATTTGCTCCTGTTGCGAGGCTTGAGTCCGTCCGCCTACAACTCGCCATCGCATGTCATCTGCGCTTCAAGTTATATCAGATGGATGTCAAGAGTGCCTTTCTAAATGGCATTATACAGGAGGAGGTTTACGTGGAACGACCGAAAGGGTTTGAAAACCCTAAGCAACCGGAGCACGTATACTATCTGAGGAAAGCCTTGTATGGTTTGAAGCAAGCACCACGTGCTTGGTACGAGAGGCTTACTTCCTATCTCTTAGACCGTGGCTTCAAGAGAGGGGGAGTTGATATGATGTTGTTCATCAGGAGAGATAACGGTGCTATTTTGGTTCCCTAGGTTTATGTGGACGACATAGTCTTTGGATCCACGTGCTCTCAACATGCTCATCACTTTGAAGAGGAGATAAAAAGTGAGTTTGATATGAGCATGGTTGGTGAGCTTACTTTCTTCCTTGGTCTCCAAGTTTGTCATCTAGAGGATGGGATGTTCATCTCCCAATCTAAGTATGCTAGAGACCTAGTGAAGAAGTTTGGTTTAGACTTCGCTAAGCATGCACGTACACCTATGAGTACCACTACCAAGCTTAGTAAGGATACTCCAAGTCTCCTCTACTTGATTTCCAGTTGTCCCGACATAGCCTTTAGTGTTAGAGTCTGTGCGCGATATCAGGCGTCCCTAAAAGAGTCACATTTACTTGCTCTAAAACTTATTATTAAATAAGTGAGTGGGACTCTCTCCTACAATATTTGGTATTCCTTTGATGCCGATGACCATTTGTCTGCATATTCGGATGCCGATTGGGCCGGGGATGTAGATGGTTGTAGGAGCACTTCTGGTGGGTGTTTTTATTTTGGTTCTGCTCTTGTCTCATGGCTAAGCAAGGAGCATAACTCCATCTCTTTGTGCACCGTGGAGGCTGAGTACATCGTCGTCGGGAGTTGTTGCACGCAACTCTTGTGGATGAAGTAAATGTTGGAGGATTATGGGATTTCACAGGACACCATGACTATTTCCTGTGATAACACGAGTGCGATACACACATCCCACAATCCAGTCCAACATTCGCACACAAAGCACATCAGGATACGCGAGAACTTTATACGTCAGTTAGTTTAGGAGAAAGTCGTATCCCTGAGTTTTGTACCCACCGACCGTCAGTTAGCCAATATTTTCACAAAACCTTTAGATGTCCTTAGATTTGAAAGTCTTAGGAATTCTTTGGGGATTTGCATAGTTGGCTGAGGGGTTGGTCTATGTCTAGGATAGGATGATTCTTCATTTTCATATCATATGCTTCCTATTGCTAGTTTGTTTTATATGTATTATTGCCTATTGCTAGCATGTACTATTAGTTTGTATTATTTATTTATTTTTTTAAAATCCAAAAAGATTTTCTTTTACAAATTTTTTAGAAAAGCATAAAAAGATTTTTGTATTTTATTTGCACCTTTTATGGATGAGCATTTAAGATAGCCGAGTCACAACTTCGTTCCATTTATCCATGTGACTGTTTGATAGAGATTTGAGACGCTACATCATTTCATCCATGTGCTTTACATTGATTGGAGTATTTGAGATGTGATTAGTGATATCTTTCTACATGTTTGACTCATATCTCCTTTATTTCACACATGCACGACTATATTTGATTATTGTACTTGTCTATCACATATTGGCTTGAGTGTTTCCATCTCAATTCTGTCTATACAACTAATAATATGCGATAAAACTTGGCAAGAATGGAATGCATGTAAAAACCGTTTTGGTGAGATTGTGTAAAAACCGTTTTGGTGAGATTGTGTGTTTATTTAAAAACGGGGAAGGACTGCGAAAGGTTCATTTAGCCTTTGCGATTTTAAGCCACCGTTAAAAAGGACCTAAAAAATGGAGGAATTTTATCATCCGGGGTCCAAAGAGGTTAAAAGAGCCCCAAAAAATTTAAAGGCAATAAAAAGTAATGTATGCCAAATATGGGCCATTAGGTTTCACCATCAATTCTCCAAAGTTTAAGAATTTAGATTGCCTCTATTCAAAATATAATTCTGAGGGAGTTTGGTTGGAGAATATAAACGGGTTTGCACTTCCTTGAAAGTCCTGAAAAAGCATAAAACAGTTTTGGATGTTATTGGTGTGAAAATCACTTTGAGCTTTGATTTGTTGATTTGATTGAGTCAATGTCTCATATTACAACCTTTTTACACCAAAGGAAGCAATTGAATTCATTCGTTAGGAGTATCCGATATTCATCGTGCACATATGTCATGTTTGTATGCATTGATTTTCCTATCGAATTTGTTCACACCCATCCATTTACGCTATCATCGACTTGGTTGTTTTTGTGTTCTTTCATGGTGTGATTCTTTGTTGTATATTATGTGTAAAAAAATTTAAAAAATACAAAAAATAGCAGTTTATTCCCGTGTGTCATTCTCCATGTGCATTCATTTATGCTTCTCATATCTGTCTATTTGGGGACATCATAAAAAGGGGGAGAAGAATTATGGGGGAGATGTTGATTTATGAATGATTTTATTAAACTTAATTGATCATCAATTTGTGCATATCATTATATTTCAAACTATTTCTTGTTACGGGTATTTGCTTTATCTCATGTGTGTAGGTACAACATTGTTCATTATTGAATTGCACACCCTGATGAGAAAAGCTTTGGAAGTTTCTGAAGAGCTGAAGATTTGAAAGACATGTCATTTAATATTCTCAGTTTGAGGGTTTAATGGGTATATTATCTTGTATGTCATTTGATAGCATAATTCGGATTTTTTTATGCATGTACCGGCATAGACATAGGGGGATATTTGTAAGGACATAATTTTATAAATGTCCGGGGTAGAATCTAGGAATTTTCTATTTACTCCTAGATCACAACTTGTATGTCTGATACCGCTACATTCGGCACGTCAACACGATCAGCCTCGACGGCCTTTATCCAAATTCAATACATCCAGTATCTTCATGTGCATCATGCGACGTGCTGCTCAGCTCATTCCCACTACTCCACTACGCTTTATCGGTAAAAAGTTTTATTGGAGCTTTAAATATTTGCATAAATATTTGGGAAATTTAAAAAAAAATATTTTGAAGTCTGGATTAATTTTTTATCAAAGGCATAATTTTTTCTAAGTGTAGAAGCGAAGTGCCTTGAACGACGAGCTCGCTCAAACGACTTTGAATGTCATTCGTACGAGATAGGCATGTCGCGTGATCTCGTTCGAAGGAATTATGTCCTTCGTTCGAGCGACATGGCTATCTCGTTCGAACGAGCCACCGCCTCGATTTTTGTATAAATATCTAATTTCCTTCGACACATTTTTCAAGTCTTTCTGCAATCTCAAAATTGTGCGAAAACTGTCCAAAATAAGACTTCACCTTTTTAAGGTTTTCTAAACCTTTTTGATTCACAAAACCATTCCCATATATGTGTTTGAATCTTTAAACCTTCAAGAAGATCTTTTACTCATATGGAGTAATTTGTGAGGAAGTCGTTCTCTTCTTCATTGATGCCCTACTGGAAAGGGATAGTTCCAGCCGCCGACAACAGAACCGACACCTGAGGGTATTTCTGTGTCACTGTATTTTTACTGTAATCCGTGCAAGTCATTTTCTTACAAAATTATAGTGAAAATAAAAGGTTTTGCCCATTTGGGGGATTTTTCCTCATTTGTGTGTGTTTGATTGTTCTTGCTTGATTTTATCATCATCAATCACACCTAGATGCATGTGTAGGACTTAATTGATAAAAACTGAATTTAATTAAATAACTTTCTTATTTGAACGCAAGCGCACTCTAATCAACCATTAATTAATGCCTTAAAATTTTCCAAAAAGGAAAGTGATGATAGAGTCCTAGTTTTAGAAAAAGAATTGGAGGACTTTTAAAAATTCTAGGATTTGTGTTTGTGCCAAAGTCGATTAAAATATTTTACTAGATGAGTTTGTGGTATGTGAGGAGACTCTTAGGTATAAGTGTGCGAATTTTAAGGGAGAGCGTGATAACCTCTTGGGAATAATTGAAAATTTAGAGAAGGAGTCCCTAAAATTGGAAGAGTCTAATTATTTACTCGATTCAAAAAATTTGGAGATGAAAAATGATTTAACAGACTCGAGTAGTGTTGGTAGCAATGGTAGGTGCTTGTCGTGTTCTCATGTTTTGAGTGTTAAAGCCAAGTCCATTATTTATTTTAAAAGGTCAATAAATCCCATGGACATTAAAAAAGGTCAACACATAGGTGTCATCCCACCCATTTACACATGTTCACACTGTGGTAGGAAAGGTCACCTTAGATGTTTTTGTTTCACTCTTCAAATAAGTCCTATGAAGTTTAAGTCTGGTGTTCTCGTGGATCCCAAAACCTCCATGCATCGTTGCACACCTATTTGGGATACGAAATCACTTTTAGAGGCACTAGACGTTAGGCTAGTTGATTATCGATTGCTTACACATGATTCTTCTCTTGGTATATCATATAGATGATTGTGTTCGCATGTTTGTCATATACAAATTGCGCTTCATGATATATTATCGCTAGTGTTATGACTTGTGTACTTTTTGTATTAGATTTTTATTTCTGATAAAACTTTTGAAAAATACAAAAAGATTTTATTGTGATAAAACTTTTGAAAAAGACGAAGATTTTTTGTATTTTGTTTTACATTGTTTATGAATGGACAATTAGGATGACCGACTCACAATTTTATTCCATAACCATATGACTGTTTGATAGTGTTGAAATATGCGTCATCATTTCATTCATGTGCTTTACAATGTTTGGAGTCATTGATATGTGATTAGTTGTTACTTCCTACATGTTTCACTCATGAGTTCCCTTATTACACACTTGCTCGGATTTGTTTGACTATTGTTCTTGTCTATCACATGTTGGTCGATGTGTTTTCATCTCAATTTTGTCTTTAAATGAACCGGGTGCGATAAAACTTGACAATAAAAGTAGTGCATGTAATAACCGTTTACCGTGAGGAATTAAATTGCAAAAAATGATGAGTGTTAACAAGAAAGGAATGTGAGAGAGTACAAAATTAACTCGTCATGAAGACCACCGTTTAAAAGAGCCCAAAAGAAAAAATTATGACAATAAAAATAATCATATGCCAAAAATAGGGCCAATAGGATTTCTCTAAGGAAAGAATTTAGTTTCATCACCACAAAAGAAAAATAAATGTATAATTATTTATGAGGGATTTTGGATGGAAGGTAATGAAAAATAGGTTTGCACGTCCTAACAGCGTCATGAAAATTCATTACGTAGTTTTAGACGTTATTGGTGTGGGAATCATTATTGACTTTGATATGTTGATGGATTGAGTCGATGGTATTTAAATTTAATATTTTATTTCACCTAATGACGATTTTGAGATTCATTCGTTAGGAGTACACATATTCATCGTGCACGTATGTTATATTTGATTGCATTGATTTTCCTATTGAATATGTTCATACCCATTCATTTCATTTCCATTATTTGGTTTTCTTAGTGAAAATTCAAGGTGTGATTTTTGTAAAATTATTTTTTCATTTTTGTATGAAAAATTGAAAAATTAAAAAAAACATTGTGGAATACTTTTGAGTTAGTCCTTTGCATGAGCGTAGGTTTGATCCATGTTTTCTATGCACGTGATAAATCCATGTTTATTTTGTTTATTCATTTCAATATATAAGTTTTTTCATTATGGGGGAGATTTGATTATTGATTGATTTATTCTAATATCATTTCAAACTCGATGTGTCACAAAGATGTTTGATTTGTCTCATGTGTGCAGTTACAATAATTGAAGATTATAATTTTGTACACCCTGATGAGAAAAGATTGAAGATTTGATGTTGAAGATTTTGAACGAAAGTTTGATAGTTGCATCTTTAGTACCTTTTTAGTTTAGGGTTCATGGGAGGGTATTAGATTTGTATAGGAATTTTAGTTTAATAATTTGGATGTTTTTATTTTGTACCAGCATAGACATAGGGGGGGATTTGTAAGGACGTTATTTTATTATTCATTATCAATTGATTATGTCGTATACCGCTACAACCGTCAAAGAATGTTCAAGATCACATATGCATCAAGACGGATCCGAATTTCATATTTTTTTCAACATTCAAGCCTCCGCAAGATTAATTTTGGTAAGGTTGCGTTTTATTTCCTTAACATCTCTATTAGAGTGTCGGGATATTTTTAAGCAAAAAATTTCTAAGTGTTGGAGTGGACCTTTTAAGTTTTTCGTCAAAAATAATATCTAAGTGTTAAGGCAGACCTGATTAAAAAATAAATATTTCGCTTCCCTCGTTTGAGCGACATGCATGAGTCATTCAAACGACATCCCTTGGTGCACGAAGTTGTCCAAACGACATCACTTTCTTGTTCGTGAGCTACCACCTTATATTTTTTATAAATTGGTTTATTCAACTTCGTTTTTTATCAGAAGACCTGAGATTACTATTTTACGAAAACTGCTACTGCAGAAACATTTGTCTTCTTATTTTATGGTTTTAATCATTGTTTTCAGTTCACAATTCATTCCAATAGTTTATGTGAGTTGTTTTGAAACCAATAACACATCTTGTGTCAATTTTCTCTTATATAGAGGATATCTACTGCTGATGTAGGTGCCGTTTGAGGGAGGTGCTGGGCTAAAGTTGACTTTTTGTCAAAGGGAGTGCTTGTGGGTGTTCCTGGGTGATTCAAGATTGCACGTTTTTGTGGAACTTTTGTGTTTGGTTCATTTGTAATTTAGGACTGAGGTTCTTGAGAGTATGCTAGAGTAAATTCTTTGCAGATTTCATTGTAATCATTGTAATTATTATTGTGAAATACAAGTTTTACCTGAAAAGGATTTTTCCTGAAATCTGTGAGTCAGTAATTTTATTTGTGATGGTTTTACACACACACACACACACACACACGTAATTTCATGTTTAGGAGCTGAATGAGTTTGATTTAAAAATTGGTTCTAATTAAATAAGGTCTAATTATTGGAATTCACGAATATAGTCAAATCGATATCACACAGCGCATTCTCACATTTTTCAAATTGGTATCAGATCTTTTTTAAAGAAAGTTCATACCTTTTGCACAAACCTTGGAACAGATCCATTCAAATGTTAAAAGGCATAATAGGCTCTCTCTGCTCGAGATCCGAAACCCCATCCACCGAGGCTATATGGAGGGGGTCCCCATTTGTTACAAGGATCATGAGTTATCCTACCCCTGAAAAGTTTAAACCACCTACTGTCATCTCGAAGTATGATGGGAGTTACAATACTATACATCACATAGAGATGTATTAGTCAACAATCGATATCTACTCAACCGCAAATAAGATAAGATGTAGGGCATTCTGTAGCACCCTCGCTGGTTCGGCCTATATGTGGTACACAACTTTGCCTAAAAACTCCATTGATAATTTTAAGCATTTGGCTGAGAAGTTCATACACAATTTTTTCTTCTGTATGAAACCACTAAACCTCTTATAAGGGAAACAAGGTAAGAATGAGACTCTGAGAGACTACATTTCTCGGTTCAACAAGGAAAAACTAGAGGTGGAAGATTTTGAGGAGAACATTGCTATGACAGCCCTTATTAGCGATTTACTGCCGATAAAACTACTCTGGAAGTTCTTCGAAGATCCTCCAAAGAACATAAAGGAACTCCTGGCCCCGGCATAGAGGATCATGAATTCAAAGGAGGCCATGGCGTCCAAAGGGGAGACGTGAGGAAAAAGATAAGGAAGGAAAGAAGATATCGACCGCGAATAAATTTTCAAAGCATACCCCTTTGGCATTGATCCCCGATATGATCCTCAATGATATCAAGGATGACAGGGCACTTCAGTAGCTGAATATATGGACCATGTCATTATAATAGATCTACAACCCATATGGGAGAACATTCTTTCATCATGGATTATGCATGTGGAGACAGGTGTTGATCTCTGATTAGATCACTTACCTCATGCACGCATGTTGCATGCTTAGGAGTCACATTGTACAACCGCAAGCCAATATAAGCCATATTCTTCATCATTTACAAGGATTGAATATTGAAAATCATAGCTGAAACTCTAGCAAAAACAGAGAGAAATCTTGAGTATTATATTTTGATGGCCATTACGACCTAATTATTATATATACATTACAGCCTTAAATAGAGGAGTAGGCCTAATTGGTTGAACCACAAATATTATGTGTCTTCTCCATTCTCTCATCCCCTTATTTTTAATTACTTTTCTTCTCATCTATTACTCTATTGTTGACTAAGTTAGAGCTTGAACTTCATATAAATATAAATGGTTATTAACAACATCATAAAACTTTGATTATGTTCCAACGTGGTATGTAAAGTCATTCGAATAAACTTATGTTCTCGTTTGAATAAAATTATGTTCTCATTCGAACGAAATTTGTAAATTTTGAGAAAACAATTTTCTTTTCCTGATGCAAACACTTATTAAAACTTAGGTTTACTCACAGAATTTGTAAAATTTTATCACAGGAAAACATTTTTTTAGCCTATAAACTGTAAAAATATCATTTTTACCTAAATCAAAATACTATATTGATTATCTTGATCATAGTCCATGATCATACCAAAAAATTTATCTCTTACATTTCTAATGTGGTGGATGCGACACGAGTGCGTGACGGTTGGGCTATCAGAGGTTTCAAGGCATGGAGTTGTTGTGAAGCTGACGTTGGACTGCCCAAATGCTATGAATGAATGTGTGAAGACATTTATCTGCAAAGTCTTAAGAAGTCAAGTGTTGTAATTATTTTCAATCTTTGTGTAATACCATTTTTATAGTGAATTTTATCTAGGCTTGATCATCCGAAATTTTCCTACTTGGTTTTCCTCGTAGATCGCCATCTCTTATGTGATTGTGCTTCTTATTTAATGATATGACAAATATTATACCACTACCGCGGAAGTGTTGAGAGGCATGCACTGAAGTTAATAGGCCACAACATGTTATAGAATTCCTCTTATGCAGGTCGTAGCCTTATACATCATGGTGCGACACCCACCCTATCAACCTAGCTGGCCACATCCCTCTCATTCATAACTGCTCCATACACTCGTGCTCAGGGAATGTGACACAACACATATGCCTCCTATAAATACGAGGTCCACACCTCTAGCTGGAGGCCCGAGTTTTAGTTCTAGTTTTGTTCTCTAGATCCGAAGCTACTACACTTGGTGAAGCTCTGCCAAACTCAATACATACTCCCAACATAGCTTGGGGGTTACTTGACTATCATCGAACCGGCTCTCCCAGAACTACTTCAAACATGTATTCTTCTCTCTCATCTATCTTGTACGCTAATTACGACATTGTAAAATTGTACAATAATGCATATATAATGAGAGTAGGGCAATAAAGTGGACGTAGGCTCATTTTAATGGTCGAAAAACTATATATCTTGTGTTTTGTCTCTTTACTTGATTTATATCTATTATATACTTGATATGATGTTGTGAATACGACATGTGTTCGATTTCTCGCATCAACATTTTGGCACCGTCTGTGGAAAATGAGGTATTTCAATCTTGTTTCTTTACATTTTGGGTTCTTAAACGCCTAATTTCATTCATGGGAATCCTTTAGATCATCATCTCATGGTTGAATTTCATTTGTTGAGCTCGTATTTTTTATACACACCCTTAAATGGGTGACCTTAGATCTATTTTACATACCACGATGATATTACCTCACATAGATAGCACTGAAAAATGCAAAAGGCAATAGTCACGTAAAGGTGGGTACTAGGGATGAGCTTTATTTGCTCATTTGCTACTTTCTGAGCTGATGATCCAGGATTTTCTACCATGATTGTGCCATTTTTGGTGCACTTGAGGATCGATCCACCCTTAATGGAACCTTGGTAGGCTTGTTTTTCATGATTCTTAGATGGTTTTAACCCAGCTTGGAGGGTCACTAGAATCCCATCACGCGGCAGGAAAAAGGATGCAACCTGGTAAAAAATGGCCTGAGTGTCGCAGCCCTTAAGGAGGATGTTGCATAGATTCATTTCATCGACTGAGAGGACATGGAACAAATGTCCTTTTCTGGTACTCATGGAGAGGACGTGACATTGACTTCACATGTTCAGCATGTCGCGACCACAATAGCATAACTTGGCGATTTGCCAATCCCCCCTTTGTTACTATATCTGGTTGATTTCTTTATATTTCTTGCACTTCTCACTACGACTAGTTTTGTCTCAAAATATTTACATTTTAAAGACTAAAAGAGAATAAATGGAAGGAAACTCTGCCTCAAGTGTAGAACAGAATGAAGATATTGCTCAGCTATACAACCACCTCAATCATCTGTATGACAGCCATGCCTAGCTCCAGACTCAGGTCAATTTTCTGACCCCAAAGGGTACTTATGCTGGAGGCCGCGACACCCAAGGTTGTTGTTCCAACCATCTCTATCACATTTGTAGAAGCCACAGCTCCAGAGGCATCCAATAAGAACCAAAAGAGGAAAGTGGAAAAAATAGAAAGAGGCTTTGAAGCCTACACTCCATTGATTTATGAAATTGAAGATGTGTTGAAACTCATCAAAGAATACAAATTTCTTTATTGGCCTGAGAAATTGAAATCCCCTCCTCATAGGAGGGACAGATCTAAATATTACATCTTCTAAAAAGACCATTGACATAGCACATGCAAAAGTTTTGCGCTCAAAGATGAAATAGAAAGCCTTGTGGGGTAGGGAATGTTGCAGCGATTCATAAAGGATGCATGAGGGATGCAACCACTCTCATAACTGTTACTACATAAGTTTTTGCTGTTTATTTTATATTGAAAGCTTTAATTGAATGTTGGATTTAAGATTTTGTATCTTTCTAACAAAGTCATGAATATATGAAATTGGGCTTTCTTTGCCATATAATATGTCTTGTGTTTTCATTATCTGCTATCTCATAAAAGACTTTTTATGTTGAACAAATTTAAAAATGAAGACAACATATTATCTCGGGAGAAACTATTTTAATGGGCTCGCAACGCCCACTATAACGACTAAGCATATGAAGGCATATGATATTTTAAAATTACGAAAGCAACTCTCGGGATGATTCAACTAGCCACGGGGCTGCTAATTCCCATTTTATGCTTTCAGATGATCTTATTAGCCACGAGGGGTTACAATGCCCGCTATTCGCTTTCGAAATGCTTTAATTATACTGGGAAGGCTTTATATATATCCAATCTTAGCTTGAGGAATCCCCGTAATACCCATTCTAGGGAGGCTTGAAAATCTCCTGTACATTAGCTGTGGGTGGCTTGAGAACATAACCCTGCCTAGGGAGGCTTAAAAATGTCTTGTATATTAGCTGTGGGTGGCTTAATAACCTAACCCAACACGGGGAGGCTTGAAAATGTCCTACTCTACAGTAGTCCATCCTCAGGGGCCAAAGGCCTGATGGACTACGACCCCACTTCTACAGTAGCATTTCCAATTAAGTGCAATTAAAATGAAAAATGCCACACCCTTATCAATCTGGCTAAAGCCAATTCAAGTTTTCCTGGAAATGACCAATGTCCGCAACCGCTGATGACATGAAGGTTCAACATTCAAAGATATGAAAGTTGTCGCGGCCTCAAAGGTTTGTACTAGAGCTGCGGCAGGAGAACGTGATTTATGAAAGATTTAAATTAAGACCTGAATTCAATCATCAAGTTATAATAGTGGCAGCCATTAATTAGGCCATTCATTCATTCATTCAAGAGTTTTAAGTATAATGATTAAAGCTACTATTAGTAGAAAAGGATGCAACCTTATATGGAATTACATCAATGGCCGTGACCACATACAAGATCAGTTCAAATGTTACAAATGTAATCATAAAATGGAGACATGGAAGAGGTACCATGCAATGAAAGCGACTAAAGGTGTTGTGTTTCTAGCATCCTGAAGCATGTGAAAGATATAAGTAATAGATGGCTCTAAATTGCTCAAATGTCGCGGCAGTCTAGCAAGCCAATCGCAGCCTGTGATTGCTACATCATGACTTGGAAAAATGGTGGAAAATTTAACCAAAAGGCCAAAGAAATCAAGCCGCCACCCCAAAGCCATTTTTCTTTAGCACCGCGGCATGGGGGATTTTAAGCACAAACATGGAATGAAAATTTTGAAAAATCTCAAGGCAAAATGTAATAGGCCACAACCTATTTTGAGGAACCCTTTATAAGGTGTTGTCGCGGACTTATATCCACATTACAGTTCTTGAAGAAGAATTTTTGCAAATTGTTCATTCAAGTAATCAAATATATATGGAGACAACATTCATTCAAATAAACAAGCAGGCACTAGAGGAGTAAACAAAGGAGAATTTAAGAAAGCAAAATGAGAATAAAGGTAGCAAACTTGGTTAAAGGTGTACGAAATGTTAAAGTTAAAAGTACAAAAAAATGGTCGCAGCCAAAATAAAGTTCAAATAAAGCAAGGCCACAACTCTATGAAAATTACAAAGGAGACAAGAAGTCCTAAGTCTAGGACTCAGCATCATTTTCAACCTCTCTGTATTCACCTTCTCCGGTAGTCTTCGTCTCTTCATCCCCTATTATGGCCTCCTCCATCAACTTTCTGGCCCTCTCCTCTGCCGCAACCCTCATTTTATCTATGCAGGCACTGTGTTCTTCATCACCAACACTCCAGGATATAATCTGGTCTTTGGCATCAGGAAAGTTTTTGGTGACCTTATATCTTAATTCTTGGTAGTCGCGGATGTATACCTTGTTATTGGTGAGAAAGAAATCTCTCGACTTTTTATAGTCGACCACAGCAGCTTTTGTGGCCTGCTTGAGGGTTACGGAGTGCAACTCCTCCATCTGTTTGATGACTACAACATGCTCTATCTCCCTTTGGCTATATTTCTCTTGAAGCTCCTTCAGTTGGGACTCAAGACTGGAGACATGTTTGGTGGCTTCCATAGGCATTGAATGCTTAGTTTCAAGAGATGCTGCGACAGTTATCCATTTTCCTCAACATTATTCTTAGCCTTGACAACAGTTTCAAGGTCCATTTGGACTGCTTAGAGTGCTGTGGCAGCAGAGTCTTTTCCAGCCTTAAAGTAAAACTTATTGGCATTCTCCAAGTTAATTGAGTACACCCTCTCCATGGCCTCCTTTAGTTTGTAAAGTCTTTCATACTTGAGCCACTAGGACATCATAATGTCCACGCCCTGTAAAGAAATTAAAGGTTAGAAGAAAAATATGAAATACAAAAAGAAAGTATTGAAAAGGTAAAATTGTGCTTACTCTCAATAGGCTGTGGAGAGCATATTCTTCAAGATACTCATGATCCTCCTCTACCGATGGTCCAGGTCCATATGTTTAGGAACCTTTCGCATCCTGTGGATAGCCCTGGCAGTTACGTGCCAAAATGATTGAGGATCCGATCTCCGTAATTGAGGTCGCGGATGGCCATGAGGGTCAATGCTAACACGACTTTAAGGAGGTGCTAAATTGGAATTAACACCCATAATTACTAGATGAAGGGGTGAATTAATGGTAGTTTTAGAGGCTCCACAACTATGCTGCAGCGCATTTAGTTTTCATTAAGACTATCGCATCCAAATGTCTATCGATGTCATCGTCATATGGGCCCTCAGGCCTTTCTTGAGGAGCGAACTCCTCAACCTGCACTATCGGCGCAGTAGGAGCAGTTTGGTCACCCACATTTGCTGCTGCAGGATGGTTGGACTTGATCCTTTTTATCTTTTTCTATATAACTACCTTATTGAGGGAAATCGATTCCTCATCCATCTCAGATAACTGAGCAGCTAAGAGATCTCTATCTATTTCCTCACCTGAAGAAGGAATGAAGCAAAGTCAAAAGATGAAGGTTCAAATATAGCTACTGCGGTATGAATAAAGAACAAGATTATTACCTTATGTAGCCATCACTTTTGGCAAGAATTTTTTGGGGAAGTAACCTCTCTAAAAAATGGAAGCCGAAGTAACTAGAGTGATGAAGTTCGTGTCCTTACCACTTATGGCCGCAACCCTCCTTACTCTTCTCTCCTATAGCTCACTAAGTTGTAAATTATCAAGAGCTGCATAAGAGTTTAATATTAGTAAAATAAAATATAAGTAATAAGGCAAATTCAAACAATAAAAATAGGACACGACATGTTTTCAAAGGCTGAAACCTTATGTACCTAGCATGGATGGGAATCCCCACTATTATAGCATCCTGTATGATTTCTCTCTCTGACTCATCAGGGTGGATCTCCCACCCTTCTCTACAAACATAAAAATACTTACCCTTCCAGTTCTTTACACTGGAAGGTCTTCCAGTGTAAAGGGTCTCCTCATTGTTGCGGAGGGCAAATTAGTAATACCATGCAAACTTTACAAAGTTCTCCCTTGGTCTGTAAGTCCATGGCAGTTGTGTACTTCTTGAACTTATTCTTCCACAACACCCTAGATGCAATAATTTCCCTCCAACCATTGGGATGTAATTAGGCTAGGGCTAACTTCATTGCATTGAAAATTCTCCTAATTGGAACTGGCACAGGCAGCTACAACCCATATACAAAAGCGTGGAGGGGGAAGTAGACCCCATCATCAGTAATAACAAAGCATAGCCTCTTCTACGCAGAGGGAGCTGAGCAAATCACTTTTTCAAAAAACTCAAATTCCTAGGCAACTTAGTTGACCCATTCCTCAGTTATAATGTTGTGAACATTTAAGGTTGCAGGGTGTCTTCTTACTCTATTTGATGGGCCTGCAGGTGCGTCACTGGCCTCAGAAGGCCCAACTGCTACGACCACATTGTCAATAGGATTGTTACTAGATTTCATTTCTTCTTCCATTATCGTAGCCTCAGTATTATCCCTACAAGTAGAGTCTACGAAGTTAGAGTCTAGAACGATGTAATGTGGGCAATATTTTAGTAGGCAAGGCCGAAATGTCTTTAGAGGAAGCACTAATGGAAATTTAGGAGGAGAAAACCCAAAATGCGAGTTCTAAAAATCCTTTAAAAATTCATCAGTATTCCAACTCATATGGCTACAGTAAGACCTGAGAAGCATAAAGAGTCCTTTGTTAGGTGTCGCAACTAATATGGTCAGAGATGCCTCTTAAAGGCCACAGTAGGAACAACATAACCACAAGTTTGAAAGCTAAAATAAAAGTTTCAACAAATACGGCTAACTACACTAAGTGTGAGTCTTGGAATCCTATAGGTCAAACTACTGTCAGGGCATGTTATTTTTGGGAAAGAAGACATTAGACATGTTCTTATATAATGCAGTCCTTCAGTTTATTGGCAAAAGATCTCTAGATAACTAGCTTAAGGCTAAACCTAGGGTCAAAAGGGAAGTATTATCACTCAAGTCTTGGCATGATGCCGCAATCAAATAGCATGAGAATATGCTACCTGCTGCGGCCAGACTCATAAACTGGTTGATAACAAAAGTTGCCTAATCTAAAGATTGAAACCCTAGAATTTTAAAGACCTGATCAAGAACAACAAGAACAGAGTAGGAATGTTTTCAACTTATGAAACTCTAAAACCAGTAAATTTAATCCTATACAGGTACAGGGAATTCAAAAACCCTAAAATCTAGGCATGGCCAGCAAGTTTCATTTACTGAATCAACATTGATGATTAACAGTTTATTTCATTAATTAAAGATTGATTCAATTCCAAACTAGTCATCTATTATGATTTAGGTAAATCAATGATTTCAAATTCAGAATGGATTTAATAGTTCATTTCATTGATTGAAGATGATTCGATTTAGCATTAGTTGGTTCTTCTTATTTAGCAAAATTAGTGGATTGAATAAGTTCATTTCGGTATGGATGTGAGGAAAAATGAAGAACAATTAGTAATAAGAGAATCACAGATGCTACTGAGGAAGTTTTGATTTGAAGGTTACCTGGAAATCAACGAGAAAGGAGGACTTAGGTGCTTCTCAACCTTGAATCACCAATTCCTCAACCACAAACCATAGGGGAAACCACTTGAACCACCTCGAACAGATGCTTGAAGATCATCGAAAAACTCAAAGGTTGGATTAGCAAAGCTTCACTCTCGATTTGCTCTCAAACTTTTAGGAAACATAATAAGGGTCATGACCCTATAACATTTATATAAGAGGGCATGAGAAGTTGAATCATCACATTGTAATAGCCATAAAATATATATCACACCGCGGTAGTCAATCATCAAGACGCAGCACCAAATCACCCCTTACCACTACGACTTGGGGGCTTATTGATGTGACAAATATTATACCACTACCGGGGAAGTGTTAAAAGGCATGAACCGAAGTTAATAGGTCGCAGCATGTTGTAGAGTTCCTCATATTCAGACCGCAACCTTATATAGCAGGGTGCGACACTCAGCCTATCAACCTAGTTGGACGCATCCCTCTCATTCACAGCCACTCCACAAACTCACGCTCAGGGCACGTGACACAACACATATACCTCCTATAAATAAGATGTCCACACCTCGAGATGGGGGGCCAATTTTTAGTTCTGGTGTTGATCTCTATATCCAAAGCTATTACACTTGGCGAAGCTCTGTCAAACTCTTTACACACCCCCAACACAGCTTGGGGGCTACTTGACAGTCATCGCACCGGCTCTCCCGAAACTACTTAAGGGATGTATTCTTCTCTCTTAACTAGATTTTACGCCAATTACGGCACGGGAAACTTGTACAATAACAGATATAAAATGAGAGTAGGGAAACAAAGAGGACGTAGGATCATTTTAATCGTCGAACCACTCTATATATTGTGTTTTGTCTCTTTACTTGCTTTATATCTACTCTATACTTGATATGATGATTTGAGTATGACTTGCGTCTGATTTCTCGCATCAACATTTAATTACCTGACTAATCTTGCATGCAAACTTAGTCATTAAGTTATATAAGATTAAAACTGGTAATAATTTGGTATGCATGTTTCAAGGCTTACACTGAATTTGGAAAACCTATTATCACTTAATTTATTTTATTCGTAATTAGAAAATGAACATTCATTCTGCCAGATATGCCTTACGAAGAACCATTGAAAGAGGTTCACTTGCGTTCAAATTAAGAAATTATATAATTAAACTCAGTTTTACCCAATTAAACCCTAGACATGCATCTAGGTGTGATTGAATAAGCTGAAAAACATGCAAGAAGATTCAAACACACACATGTGAGGAAACATCCCTCAAAGGGGCAAAACCATTTATTTTCATTATAATATTGCAACATACAATTTCTCGAATTATAATAAAAATACAATGACACAGAATTACCCGCAGGTGTCGGATCTGTAGTCGGCGGCTGGAACTTTCCCTTTACAGGAGGGCAGCTATGAAGAAGAAGGACGTTCTTCTCCACAAGTGTATGAACAGACACACGATTGTGTTCTTGGGTTGCAAACAGATTCACAAGGGTTTGGAAAGTTCTGTGAATCGAAACATGAGTCTTGGAACTCCCAAATATGAAGACTTAGAGTATTTAGGTCTCTGAAAATTGTCTATAAAAGTCTTGGAAAATAAATCCCCGAAGTTGGTTTATAAAAGATAAAAATGGCCCTAAAAAATCTAAACACGATATGCACGATTTTATCTCTGGCGGACCGGTCCGGTATGGATACGGATCGGTCCAAGGTCGGACCGATTTGTTTTCTCGAGGAGCTTCTTTAGTTCGCATTTGATTCGTGGTCTACTGGATTAATGCAAAGCGGATCGGTCCGATATAGGGGCGGATCGGTCCGAGTGCGGATCGATTCTTTTTTCAAATAAGGCGGACCGATCCGGCTGACAAAAAATATGATTCCTTTTTTCTTTGATATTCGGATCTGTTGATGACGATGCAATCTGGAATTTCTTCAACGATGTAACGGCGTATGACATATAAATAGAAAATGGACAAAAATTTCCTTACAAATCTCCCCCTATGTCTATGACGGTACAAACATAAAAAATATCCGAATTATCAAATATTAAATTGCCTATACAAATCTACCCTTCCATGAACCCAAAATTGAAAAGGTACAAATGAATAAGACTTCATCGTTTCCTCTTCGAAGCTTCAGGAATCTCAACGCTTTTCTCATCAGGGTGTGCAATCCAGAGATCAAAGTAGTACCTACACACATGAGACAAAGCAAAATACCAAGTGACGTATCGAGTTTGAAATAAGATAAACATAGATACCAAATTATGATGAAAGCATACTTTATCAAATCTCAAATATGAAGACTTAGAGTATTTAGGTCTCTGAAAATCGTTTATAAAAGTATTGGAAAACAAATAACCGAAGTTAGTTTATAAAAGAAAAACTGGCCCTAAAAAATCTGAACACGATTTGCACGATTTTATCTCAGGCATAGCGGTCCGGTATGGATGCGGATCGATCCGAGGTCGGACCGGTTCATTTTCTCGAGGAGCTTCTTCTGTTCGCATTCGATCCATGATCTACTGGATAGGTGCAAAGTAGATCGATTCGATATAGGGGCGGATCGGTCCGGGTATGGACCGGTTCTTTTTTCAAGCAGGGCGGATCGGTCCGGCTGACAAAAAATCTGATTCCTTTCTTCTTTGATATTCGGATCTGTTGATGACGATGCAATATGGAATTTCTTCAATGATGTAACGACGTATGACATATAAATAGAAAATGGACAAAAATGTCCTTACAACTATACTTCCCCAAAGTAGAAATGTTCAATTAGAAGTAGTAGATGAACATATAGATAGTGTGAAAAGGAACTTTCAGGTTTACACAGTGTAGATCTCCAGAGCTTATGAGAACTTAGTAAAACTAAGAAAATTTGTGGAAGCTGTCTTAATTTCAAAAGATTCTTATAACTACATTAAAGGAATCTATTTGCCAAAGATTGTAACAAATTGTGAAGGACCATATGTTGTTACAGAGGAACATGATTCAAGTTATTGTTTGATCTTACAAATTAAGGATGAAAGTCCTGTCAAAGTCAAAAACAAATGGTTAAAGATTTATCGCATATTGAGAAAACTTGGATTTCGAGTTTGTTCCTTCTTTTTTACTCAGAGATTACGAGGGAACACATGTAAATTTGGGGGGAAGTTATTAGCCATGGACAATTTTTGAAGAAAGTAAATGAGTAAGGTATAGATAAGTTTTGAATCAAGTAAATGAGTGATGTAAAAATGTGTTCAAGAACAAATATTTCTTTGTATTCATGTGAAAATAGTTACAACACAAAATTTGGACTATTTACCAGAAATACAACAAAGAGAATATTTATCCTAAGAGGAACTATATATTAAGAGAAGTGAAAAAGTCCTCCCCAATCAAAGAAGCTAAATCTTTAGCAAAATCACATTGATACTCAGTCATAGCGGACATAAGAAATTTAACTTTAGCCTTTAGCTTTAACTTAGGTGCACGTTTGCTTTTGTCTTTGGCTAGAGATTCTTTGATAGCTTCTACTTCTTGGTCATATTTCTCTATTTTGGGGGCAATTTTCCTCCGGTTTCCTTCTTCAACCCTAATATCCTCGACATTCTTAAGGTATCTCAGACTTTTGATGATCCAACTGAAATTAATCCATTCTTCAGTTCATGTTTGAGGTTGATCAAGTGTTGAATTATCATTGGCCTATCTAACACAAAATTGGGCGTGTTGATGATTTTTGACAAAACAACTACCATGCCTTGGATTTTATAGCCTATAACCATATTATTAGGCTTCACACAATCATTAGTGAAAGTATTTGAATGGGATTTAATTATTCGATGACGTAAAGAACCTTAAACGAAATAATTTTTTTAAAGAACCTACCGATAGAACTCAGCTAGTGCAACACCGGGCATTGTCACACCACAACCAAATTCACTTTCCTCCTTATAGAATTTGGTCATGGATCCATGATCACTTTCATCGAATGACTCAGCTTGTGAAGTAACAGTTATAATAGGATGAATATCCATCGGTTGAATAGGCACTTTTAACGCCCCGACCCAGGTTTAAAGGTTATTAAAGGACTAACCTGATTCGGTTCACGCATTAATTTTGAAGTGCAATGAAACACCCTAAATAATGTTTTTAATCCAGTTTTATTGTTATTTAAAGTTACACTTATTAACATGCCAGTTCAATTTACAATCACTAAGTGATATGACCTAGGGAAAGTGTCCCAAGGCCAAGTAAACGGAGCTACTAACGTAAATAAAAGTATATACTTACCTATATAACCCGCTCAAAATACGAAACTGCATGCAACCTGTCATAACAAAATGAGGGAGTGAGCTGAATACTTAGTGGAAACTATACAATGAAGTATAGAAACGACCGATAAAAAAGAATACTCACATGCCAAAATACACTCATGTGAAAGTACGTATGTATCTACATATATACCTTTGAAAATACATATCCCAATGTATTAAACTACTTTATTCAAAAACGTTATTCACTCCAATTACTTCCTTATTTTTACAAAATAGTTACTTTGTATCATTACCCATAAAACGAGCATATTCCTTCCCATTAACTCACATCGTGAAACAAATGACATTTGTTAGGGAAAAAACCTTACATTTACTTTCAAAATTTCATTAACTCAACCTATATTAACTCACGCCAGAGTTACTTAACCATATTATAGGACTTCTATTCAATGCACGCTCACACACGCAAAAAAGAATACTCACACCGTGTTTAGAAAGATACTCATTTTCCTTTGAAAGCCTTATATAACACATTCTTGAGTTTATTATGATTCAAAACTCATTAGGTAGATTAAACATCAAGTCATCTTATTTAACCATCCCATGTTACCACATAAATATTAAACTTTTAATGCGTTAGTCTTGCATTAATAAATCAATGAATCAATATCATTCATTTATATCTCTTTCGTGAATATTCATTTCACTACTTAGCATTTTATTTAGGGATTCCGTCGACATACACCCCCGCCACAACACAAGCACACCCACGGTTTCATAAAATTTCATCGCCCGTACCCAGTGCCAAGTAAACTGCAGTTTCTCTTGGGGTTTTCACCCTAGGGACAATGTAGCCCTACTTAATTTTTTAACCCTGAATCATCCAATAGTATTATCTTACTAAAGTGTTCTACATATTTCATATTTTCCACATTAATTTTCCTTTTTCGGGCTAAAGATAAATCCTTGGACTTAACCACCCATTTTTCCATTATTCATTTAGAAAAAATCGTTATATTCCATTAAACTCCTTTTTTCACGCATGGTTACTTTACACCGAAATCATTTCCATTTAAGGACTTATTTCATTTTTTCTACATACATCTCAAAACACTCTTTAACATTTTTGGTTCATGAAAAAGTTACATTATAAGTTAATTACCAATTTACCTAATTTATATCAGAATACATAACTTCACTCCTTATTCAAGTGTTATTTACAAAAAAAAAATATTTCTAAGCTTCAAACTTAACACGTAGGCATTTTAGTCACTATGACAATTTTTCAACTTCTCACATTGTCGAAAATCAAATATTGGCACCTTTCTCCCTTTAATACATAAAATCATGTTTTTCATATATTAAAGTCTACACACTTATTATGAGTTTGAACACTAAAACCCATTTTGGTCAACCGTTACGCATTTGACACTTTAAATTTCAAATATAGTGTTACATACTTTATCGTCATCGGGTGTTTTAATGGTGCCAATAGAAATCATTTCAAAACACCATGAGAAACCCCTATTAAAAACTCCCAACAAGGCTTACTTTTGACTCCAAACACTACTCCCGAAATGTGTACCTGGTGTTTTGAAATGATTTCTATTAGCACCATTAACCCTCCTTTATCGTCGGCTGAGAAAGGATTTCTATTGGCACCATTCTTTTAATCTATGTCCGTGTTGTCGAGGCTAATCTTATCAGAGTATCGACTCGGCTATTATCCAGTTGTGAAACCCTCTTGAATTTGATCTCACTAAAGTCCTTCATCATTTATTTCACCTTTGCTAGGTATATTACCATTTTGTCGTCTTTAGCTTCATAAATCCCCAAGACCTGGTTAACCACGAGCTGGGATTCGCTATGGACTAGAATTTGGCCGACGTTAAGACTTCTAGCAAGGGAGATTTCGTCTATGAGGGCCTCATACTCTGACTTGTTGTTAGAAGCCCTAAAAGTGATCCTTAGGGCATACTCTATATCTGTTCCGTCTGGGGCTGATACAATCAGATCGGCTCCACTCCTATTTTCACAGGATGAACCATCAAGAAACAGGTTCCATACTACCCCTTCTAAAAATGGCCCCTCTTGAATACTGTCATTTATGAGAAAACCTTGTCAGTATCATCCGTTGAATGTCTTGCCACTCTTGTCTTTGCCTTTTCTAGCTCGATTCGAGTTTCAGCCGATCCTTTATGGCCGTCCTCTATTTCACTATCAGCATCATCCCAGGTGAACTCTGACATAAAGTCTACTAAGGCCTGCCCCTTGATTACAACCCTTGGCTGATAGACTATGTCATACTCTCCTAGCTTAATGGCCCGGGGAGAGTCTATCAAAACAACCATTGTATGAGCTTTAAAATAAGGCTTCATCTGTTTGGAAGAGTGGATGAGGGCATAGGCTAATTTTTCTATCCTAGAATACCTATGCTCAACCCCTTGGAGGGCCTTGCTATTAAAATACATCGATCATTGCACACCCTCATCATCCCATACTATCGTCGCATTGATAGCCAATTCAGACACAACCACGTAAAGGTAAAGCTTCTCTCCTTGGATAAAATGAGATAGTAAGAGTGGTGAGCCGAAATACGATAGATCTAAAAAGACTTTCTCGCATTCCTAGTTATACTCAAAAGCTTTTCTAAGAATCTTTAAAAAAAGGAAGGAACTTATCGTGGCTCAAGAGACAAACCTGTTTAGAGCAGCCACTCGTCCTGTGAGCCTCTGAACGTCCTTGATGGCCTTTGGGGTCTTTATTTATAACGGGCTTTTATCTTCTCTGGGTTGGCTTCTATACCCCTTTGATTGATGATAAAACCCAAGAATTTACCAGGTCCGATGCCAAAGACACATTTTGATGGATTGAGCTTCATCTTATACTTGTCCATAGTGTTGAAAGTTCTTTCAAGGCCAGTTGCGTGAGTTTTGGCCTTTAGAATTTTGGTCAACATATCATCTATATAAACTTCCATAGACTTTCCAATCTGGTCTTCAAACATCTTGTTCACCAACCGCTAATAGGTAGCCCCAGCATTTTTCAAGCCGAAGGGCATAACCTTATAACAGTACATACCCTTATCGATGATGAAGTCCGTTTTCTCTGCATCGACCAAGTCCATAAAAAATTGATTATAGCCAGAGTATGCATCTATGAAGCTCAACAATTCATGCCCTTCTATTACATCTACCATCTGATTAATACGAGGGAGAGGGAAACAATCCTTAGGACAAGACTTATTCAAATTAGTGAAGTTCACACACATTCTCCACTTTCCATTGGCCTTGGGCACTATAACTGAATTTGATAACCATTCAAGGTAGATGACCTCCCTAATGAACTCGGCCTCTTCCATCTTTTTAACTTCGTCTCTTATTACCTCATATTTCTTATGAGAGTAAATTCTTCTTCTCTGATTTATCGGCTTAGCACCTTCCTCCACATTGAGTTTATGCCACATTATCTCTGGGTCAATGTCTAGCATATTGGCACGACTGTAAGAAAAGATGCTCTGCCTTCTCTTCAATAGCTTCATAAGATCATTTTTATCTCTGTCCATAGGGCTTTACTGACCTGGATGGTTTTTTCAGCTCATCCTCATGGAGGACGATGGATTCTACCTCTTTCACAGCTTTCCCTTTCTTGAGCTTTGTCTCATCTCTAGGATCAAAGGTATCAATGTGGCATATGGTTGTTTCTTTCTTGTGTGCTTCTCTCTCTTCGATTGAGTTAAACTAGAACTCCCGCACCGACGTTTGGTCACCTTAAAATTACCTTACCCCATATGGAGTTGGGAATTTTATCATTTGGTGGACCGTCAAAGGCACGGTCTCAAACTTTTTGAGGGCTACCCATCCCAATATGAGATTGTAGGTTAAGAATACATTCTCGTCCATCACAAAAAAGTTAATCTTCTTGGTGATCCTCTTCATCCATTCGTCTCCCATTCTGATATCCATTTCATACATCCCCAAAGGGTGAACCTTCTCTCCACTGAATCCTATCATTGGATGATGATACGAGACAAACCTGGCCTAGCTAAGTTCTAAGCCTTTGAATCATGGCCAGAACATAATATCTTTAGAGCTTCCTCTATCAACTAAGATTCTCGGTACTTCACATTCATGCACTCTGGTCATTATAACGAGTGGGTCGTCATGTGGAGCAAGGACACCCTTAAAATCCACTCTTCAAAAAGATGACTATGAGGGTTTCCATACCCACTTTCTTCCTTTTCTTGGGCTTAGCATTAATGGAGGTCGAGTTCACAACCTCGGCCTTAGTTATCACCTTTGCCCTGACCACATGAGCTTTTCGATTGGAAACCTCAGAGCCTCTCCCTGCTAGGCCACCACAAATCATGCCTACCCCAAATGAAATCATGATAAGTGATGATACGCAAATATTGCGTATTTTATCCTCCGAACGAATGCATTTTAGCCCCCTCGGATTTCTTATTTCCTATACTTATGCTCGTTAACCATATAATTTCGGATTTCTACGTTAACATGTTTTGCAGGGGTTAATTAAGCTTTTATAGGTAATTGGATGCTAAGTATGAAGTTTGGACGCATTTCGATGAAATTTCGCACAAAATCGCATGTTCAAGGGCATTTTAGTCATTTCACCGATTGGGCACCTGGCCTGACATCTCACAAAAGTTGTATCCCTTTTCTCTAGCTTCGTGTGGCCATGAACGGTGCACAATTCGGATCCCTAACGAAGAAGTTACAACACTTTTTGTGGAAGATAAAAATAATGAACTAAAATAAAGAGAAGAGAAGAACAGGAATGCAGTAAGCTGCCTAGAAACTTCCCTGCTTGATCGATTGATTGCTTAAAAGTGTCGATCGATCGATCTTCATCGACAGTTGATATTTTTCCTTTCATCAATCGATCGACCAAAGGGGTCAATTGATCGATCCCCTGTTTCTGCTGATATTTTCCTTTTCTTTTCTATCTTCTTTTCTTTTATTCCCACTCACTATAAATACAATTTTTGTTATTATATCAGGAAAAAAGTAGATATACACAATTTTAGGTTAGTTTAGCTTAGGGTTTTGGGGTTTTTGGATAGTTCTTCCTTATTTCTCTTTGGTTTGACACCCCATTTGGATTGTAAGTTGACTATTCATCTCCCCTACCATTTAATATAGTTGTATTTCTTCATTTCTTGCTTTCTAGTTAATTTACATGCTTTGTTAAATAGGTTTACATGTTTTCTTTCCTTGCTTTCTAGTATAGTTTTACCGCGTTTATTTATTGTATTTATTTACCGCGTTTTTATGATGCTTTCTAGGTAATTTAAATTAGGTTGTGTTTGAATGGAACTCACTCGGGTTAACGCGTTGCTTTTCTTTGGTGGTGGTGTTTACGGGTTTATTTTTGGTGCGTTGTCCTAGTTATTACACCTAGGAGATTTGACTGGGAATATCATGTATGTCCCGTGCTTACGACCTTTCGCAGGTAATTTCTGGGATATTTCTTGATGCCAAAATCTTATTAGGCTTTTATGAGGATTTAGGGGCTTGACAACCCTTGGTTTAATTAACTGTCGAAACGAGTTGCATTTGTAATAACTCATCGACCCATGTAACCATTCTATACAAATTAACCTGGGTGAGGGATATTCGACGCAACCTATAGTTTTACTCGGTTTCATAATCTAGTTTCAATACACTTGTCTAAATAAACATTTCCCTTTTATGCATCTTTTCCTTTTTTTATTTATAATCACCTTTTACACTATTATTTTGGAATATTAAATCTTATAAATTCTAGCAACTCGTCCCTGTGGATTTTCGATACCCGACTTACCGTTGTGCTTGCCTCGCAAGTGTAGTTGTAATTTAGGTTTGTTTGTATAGTCGCGGCGAGACAGAAAAATGACTATGCACTTACACGCGCACACCTCTCGCGCGCATTTCAAAATGGCATTGTTGCCGGGGATGAGTTTGTTTTAGACTTTATTTTATTTAGTATTTCATAGTATTTTCTTTCTATTTGTATTATTTGCTAATATTTTGCAGGACTTCCACATTTGAGCACTTATAAACACTTGAATTTCCCGCGCGCATCTACTTTGTGGAATTCGCCACTTCGAGCGATTTTTGGGGTAAGCATGTCTTATTCCAATTCTTTCAGTAATCATTGTTATAATTCTCAAAATGCTCGTAATCCTATGAATTTCGGTGAATACTTTGATACTCAAAGTACAACAAATTCAAATATGACTTTGGGCGAGTATAATGAAAGTTAAAATTTAGGTAATTGGAATTTTGATGACAATGATAATGATTTTGGGTCTTTACCTCCTTATAATAGGAATTTTGAAACGAATTCGAATAGTTTTCAAAATTCCTATAATAATGAGTTTTCGTTTAAGTCCGATGGTAATTTTCAAAGTTCCCATTTTCATGCATCCGCATCTCGACCTATGACATTCGGTGAGGACTTGCGTATGTATGAGAATGAGAAAATTAAAAATCGTTATCGGGAAGAAATTCGTTATTGGGAACATGAGTTGGATTAATTATT
This sequence comes from Sambucus nigra, assembly GCA_949130495.1. NCBI lineage: Eukaryota > Viridiplantae > Streptophyta > Magnoliopsida > Dipsacales > Adoxaceae > Sambucus > Sambucus nigra. The sequence goes on from OX422218.1 coordinate 521,747,695, forward strand.
TGAGTCCGACGACAATTTTGCTTCCGAGACTTTCGAAGTCGAGGAATGTTTTGAACCAAATGAGGTACTTCTGCCTATTTTGGAACAAACTGTAAGGACACAAATTTCCAATTGAGTCCATATATAGTTTTGGCTCAATTCCGGACAAAAACATTTATTCATAGGATAGTATTTATTGTAATATTCTCAAGCCTATGAAGTGTATGTTGAACACGTAGCGGCAAAGAATTTAAAGCTTCATCAAAATGCCGGTTTGTGTGCCTCATTTCTACATCATCAACTACGGTTCCATGCTCCCAAGGTATGAATGTAATTATATGTATATAGGAGCTTGGAACAATTTGTATTGGGTGTTAGGTGTAATAAAAACTGCATTTTATTTTCAGAAAGAATCAATTAGAAACTTAAAAATAAGTATATAAAAGTTTCTGGGCCAAAATCGAATTTTATAAACTTTCTGGTCGTTCGTTAGAAATGTCGTTCGAACGAGTTTTTTCTTTCGAACCAGATTTCGTTCGAACGAGTTTTGTCGTTCGAACCAGTTTCGTTCGAACGAGTTTTGTCGTTCGAACCAGTTTCGTTCGAACGAGTTTTGCCAACGACCCTAACTGGACAGTCGTTCGATATGTCGTTCGAACGAATGTTCGTTCTAACGAGGTATCTAACGAACTTCTAACGAGCCCAGGATCGTCACTCGTTAGAAGTCTCGTTCGAACGAGAATCACGTTCGTTCGAACGAACTTCCAGCGGGAACAGTTATTTGGCAGTTTTTTTGTAGTTTTTCCCCACTCCTCCACTTGGTTTTCAACCAACCTTTTTCATACTTTATTATGTGCGGGAAACACATTTTCCAAGACAACTTTTCCAACATTTGTTTATCTCCAAAGGAGAGTTTGAGAGTAAAATTAGTTTAGGAAAATGTTCAAGTTTTGAGTGTTAATTTTTAATGAAAAATTCATACACACTCTAGTTTACACCCAATAATTGTTTATCCAAGTTTCTATATTCATATCAATTGCTTGGAGTTTTTGGCACCGGTTTTCTCTACCGAATTCAAGAGACGTTTCGGGTTTGCTTCTACACCCCATCACAAAGAAGACTTTTGTTGAGATTCTACCCACAAGGAGAAAGGCTCCATGCTTGGGTGACGGTGACCATATAAAGTCCCATCGGTGTATTCCGAGACCACAGTGGAGCTCCGTTAGTTATCCGCTAATTGGAGGTTGATACAAGAAGGAGCATCACGGCTTGAGAGGGTTCGAGTTTAGGAAGTAAGTCTATTGTCTTGTATTTTGTAATACCATTTTTAGTGAATTTGAGGCTAGGGCCGTCCCGAGGTTTTTTCCCGTTAGTGGGTTTTTCCTCGTACATCGCGGTGTAGTGTGACATTGTTTATTTTTATCTTGCACAAAATTTAGAACGCATGCTTTAGGTTTAATTCAAGATAAAATTCTGTTTAATTCTCACACTATATTAAAATTTGGGACTTAAATTAAATATTGGGTAAATTTGGTTTATTCAAGTCATTTGATAAAATTGGTTTCGCCTAACTTTGAATAATTGTTAATTATGACTTAGGCAAATTCTAGGACTTGAATTATGTTTCAATTTGTTTCTTAAGATATTAAAAATCTGCCTTGTTTATTTGTTGAACCATCACTTATATTCGCTTCCGCATTTATTTAAAAGGAAATTATATTTTTTTGGGACTCCGGGGCTTTTCAAATTGGTATCAGAGCCAAAAACGATAAATTATTTTGTTAAGATCCTTTAATTTTTGGCTAAAATGGATTTTTCCCCATTTTCAAAATTTCCTATTTTTGATGGTTCAAACTACGCGTATTGGAAAGCGCGAATGAGATCGGCACTAAAATCTATCGACGAGAGAGTTTGGATGTCTGTTGTTACCGGATATTCCCCACCAACTTACTTAGTTGAAAATGAACGTGTTTTAAAACCCGCCGATAGATGGACTGAAAATTAGTTTAAACTTGCTAACTTTAATTCCCGAGGTTTAAATGCCTTGTTTAGCGCTGTCACACCGGATGAATTCCGACGCATTATGACGTGTGAGACTGCTAAAGAAGCTTGGGATATTTTACAATTAACTCATGAAGGAACGAGTGTCATTAAAGCTTCTAAACTCCAAAACCTCACCACTCAATTTGAAACTATCAAAATGGATGAAAAAGAAACTTTTGATAAATTTTATGCTAGACTTTCTGATATTGTTAATTCATCCTTTAACTTGGGAGAGAAAATACCTGACGACCGTGTTGTAAAGAAAATTTTAAGGTCCCTACCCGATAGATTTATTCCTAAAGTGACCGTTTTAAATTCTTTACCCACTTTAGCCTCTACGAAATTAGAAGAACTTGTAGGTGATTTACAAACCTATGAACTAGATATGTTTCCCTCTAAAAATGAAAAGAAAATTGAAAAGGGCGTTGCTTTAAAATCCCGAAAAGAGGTCAAACAAGTAGTAGAGAGCGATAGTGATAGTGACTTGGAAGATATGGCTTTGTTTGCTCGTAAATTTAGAAAATTTCTTAAATTTAACAAAGATAAAGTTAAAAATGATTTTAAGAAATTTGAATCTTCGAAACATGATAAAAACGAGAAGATTTCTAAAGCCGATAAGATCCCTAAACCTAGTAATGAAAATATTGATAGGGACGAGTCTAATAAGTGTTTTGGTTGTGAAGGTTATGGCCATAGGGCTTATGAGTGCCCCACTAAACTAAGGAAAGATGGTAAGCGACCTATTTCATATAATGCAACCCTTAATGATAGTGATAAGGAAGAAAAGGCCGATTCCCCCACTAAGAAAAATTTTGTGGCATTTATGGCTAGTCATGTGAGTGATAATGAGAACTCATCGATTGATGACACGATTGCACATGCCACTTCCAAGGTCATTGTTCATGATTCCCTTGTTTTTAATGATAGTGAGAGTGAAGAAGAAAGTGAGAGTGAAGAAGAAAGTGAGAGTGAAAATGAAGAAGGGGTTGATGTGGGTGAACTTCAAAATGCTTTTCATGAATTATATAAAGAATCTATTAATTTGAAAAGAACTAATTTGAAGTTAGAATCTTGTTTAAGAAAGAGTGTCAAGGTCGTTGATGATAGTGCCTTAATAGAAGACCTTAGGACACATGTGAGGACTCTTCAAGAGAAGCTTGATTATGTAGAAGGTGAAAGAGATAGCCTTAGGGGTTTAATGGAATCCTTGAAAAAGGAGCTTCTTGCTTTTGAAGAGCGTAATTTTTTACTAGAATCTAACATTGTTGAGTTGGAAAATAAATTAAAAGATTCTAGTAATGTCAAATTTGATTTGGAATGTCGTTCTGAAAAACTAGATAAAATGTTAGGAACGGTCCAAATTAAAAATGACACTTGTGGTTTAGGCTTCAATCCTTGTAATGAATTTACTCATAATGCCCAAACCAATGTTTTAGGAGAATCAACTAGGAATACTTTTAAAGATCACTCCTTAAGTAAATCTTTTCGACATGTTCTCACTTGTACACATTGTGGTCGACAAGGTCATCTTAGGAAATTTTGTTTAGATCTTAAACGAATTCCTAGAAAATCCCATAGTAAAGTAACCACGATAGCTAACGTTCCTACACCCCAAGATAGTAATTCTTCATTAATTTGGGTTAGGAAATCCGACTTGGTTGCCTTACAAAATAGGGATTTTGATTCTCATTTACTTTCACATGCTTCCTCCCATGCTAAATCTAAAGGATGAATGTGTTAGTATTTGCATACTTTAGCTTTTGTACTTCATGCTATATTCATATGCTAAATGTATGCTTGTTTAGTCATTTTCTAGTCATAGCCTTATTTCATATCCCATGCTAGAAATTATGACTTGTTTATCTTTTTGTATTATATTTTGTGTTTGATTTAACTGAAAAATATAAAAAGATTTATGTTTATCATTTGTGTTTTTATTTATTTCATTTAAGCTTAATGGAAAATACAAATGATTTTTGTTTAGTCTCTTGAGTATATATCTTTATTTTTGATTAAAAATGTTAAAAACTCAAAAGATTTTGTTTTGTGTGTATTTTAGTTTGACACACTTTATGTGGCATATACTTGTGTTTGAATCCCTCCTTTAACGCTCCCACGTGGCTAGAACTTTTGGTTTAGATTATCAATCCTTAAAATGTTCTTTACCATTTTTTTTGGAGTAGTTGGATTTTGTATTGATTAAATGGATTCTATTTTCATATGCCTCTTTTCACACATGCACGAGCTCTTTTGAAATCTTAATGTCACATGTTATATTTGAGCTTTTTGAGGTGTTCTCCTATCAATCTAGTCATCTACATATCTATGACCTAGGAGGACTAGTGCATGTCAAAATCCGTTGCATGTGAGATTTGTGCGAAAAATTCAAACGTGATAAATATAAATATGCACGGGGAAGGGCTCCGAAAGGACTAAGTGATCCTTCGCGAATAGTAAGCCACCGTTTTTAAATGGACCTAAAAGAAATACGTGGTCCAAGGCCTAAAAACAGAATATATGGCATTAAAAAGAAACATAAATTGCCAAGGCCTATGTTTGATTGATATATTCATTCAACATTAATATAAATGCAAATTGAGGGAGATTGGATGATATGTCAACGGTTTGCACAATGTCTGTTTATCCTAGTTGTCTTTAATGTCATGACTCTATTTGGTTTGTAGAATCATCATCATGCTAGGCTTGTATGCATTGTGTATGTTTGTTCATCGAGTTCAATCTATATTGTCACATGAGGTTATATTTAAATGTGATGAAGTTTGCAATCAAATGAGAACTCCGTGAACGTTTATTAAGTGTTTGGGTCTAAATTTAATTGTTGCTAGTTCACACCCCTACACTTTCGTTTCCATATGACACATTTTTGCCATACGAGTGTCCAAACTTATTGTATTTTGTGTCATGTGTGTGTTTATATCTATATATATGCAAGTACTATATTGGTATATTTCTAATGTATGTATATATGATATTTGTTTGTCTTTGTCCTGTTTTTATTTGCCCATATTCTTTCATGTCTTATCACTTTAAGCTTTCACATGCGGTTTATTAGTTCTTTATCCTTTGCCTATTCCCGAACAAAAAGGGGGAGAATGATGATAGGGGGAGAAATGGTATCTAATCCTATTATTATCGTATCTTCGTTTGGGGGAGATTTATCTTAGGGGGAGACGTCTTTCTAAGTAGGTCTTGTGTTTAAAAGGAGAATTAATTTAGGGGGAGTAATCAATTAATTGCATTTAATATTTTGATATTCCCTATGCATTTGATGAGTTTGCTTAAGTGTGCAGGAATTATTCTAAAGCGGCATCTTTCTATGGCAAAGCGTTTGATCCTTGGGTTGAGTCAAGATTGGGCGGGTTATGTTTTGAGTCTAGTATAACTTGACGGCCCTTTTAGGATTTTTGTTTGGTTTTTGTCCCGGAATAGCCAAAGGGGGAGATTTGTAAGGACACAAATTTCCAATTAAGTCCATATATAGTTTTGGCTCAATTCCGGACAAAAACATTTATTCATAGGATAGTAATTATTGTAATATTCTCAAGCCTATGAAGTGTATGTTGAAGATGTAGCGGCAAAGAATTTAAAGCTTCATCAAAATGCCAGTTTGTGTGCCTCGTTTCTACATCATCAACTACGGTTCCATGCTCCCAAGGTATGAATGTAATTATATGTATATAGGAGCTTGGAACAATTTGTATTGGGTGTTAGGTGTAATAAAAACTGCATTTTATTTTCAGAAAGAATCAATTAGAAACTTAAAAATAAGTATATAAAAGCTTCTGGGCCAAAATCGAATTTTATAAACTTTCTGGTCGTTCGTTAGAAATGTCGTTCGAACGAGTTTTTTTGTTCGAACCAGATTTCGTTCGAACGAGTTTTGTCGTTCGAACCATTTTCGTTCGAACGAGTTTTGCCAACGACCCTAACTGGACAGTCGTTCGATATGTCGTTCGATATGTCGTTCGAACGAGGTATCTAACGAACTTCTAACGAGCCCAGGATGGTCACTCGTTAGAAGTCTCGTTCGAACGAGAATCACGTTCGTTCGAACGAACTTCCAGCGGGAATAGTTATTTGGCAGTTTTTTTGCAGTTTTTCCCCACTCCTCCACTTGGTTTTCAACCAACCTTTTTAATACTTTATTATGTGCGGGAAACACATTTTCCAAGACAACTTTTCCAACATTTGTTTATCTCCAAAGGAGAGTTTGAGAGTAAAATTAGTTTAGGAAAATGTTCAAGTTTTGAGTGTTAATTTTTAATGAAAAATTCATACACACTCTAGTTTACACCCAATAATTGTTTATCCAAGTTTCTATATTCATATCAATTGCTTGGAGTTTTTGGCACCGGTTTTCTCTACCGAATTCAAGAGACATTTCGGGTTTGCTTCTACACCCCATCACAAAGAAGACTTTTGTTGAGATTCTACCCACAAGGAGAAAGGCTCCATGCTTGGGTGACGGTGACCATATAAAGTCCCATCGGTGTATTCCGAGACCACGGTGGAGCTCCGTTAGTTATCCGCTAATTGGAGGTTGATACAAGAAGGAGCATCACGGCTTGAGAGGGTTCGAGTTTAGGAAGTAAGTCTTTTGTCTTGTATTTTGTAATACCGTTTTTAGTGGATTTGAGGCTAGGGCCGTCCCGAGGTTTTTTCCCGTTAGTGGGTTTTTCCTCGTACATCGCGGTGTAGTGTGACATTGTTTATTTTTATCTTGCACAAAATTTAGAACGCATGATTTAGGTTTAATTCAAGATAAAATTCTGTTTAATTCTCACACTATATTAAAATTTGGGACTTAAATTAAATATTGGGTAAATTTGGTTTATTCAAGTCATTTGATAAAATTGGTTTCGCCTAACTTTGAATAATTGGTAATTATGACTTAGGCAAATTCTAGGACTTGAATTATGTTTCAATTTGTTTCTTAAGATATTAAAACTCTGCCTTGTTTATTTGTTGAACCATCAATTATATTCGCTTCCGCATTTATTTAAAAGGAAATTATATTTTTTTGGGACTCCGGGGCTTTTCACAAACCATTCTAGACTTTGCCCATTTCATAATAGATATTGAAAGTGAGGATGAAAATGACGTGATATCTATTTGCAATGAAATGATTTCTTCTTTGGCTCCCAAAGAGGAACATTTCATTGAAAATGATATTATTTCCTTCGAAACTCAATCTTTATGCGATGATGATTCATCTCATGAGTTTGAATTTCTTTCATACCCATTTTCATTCTCTATTATCACACCGTCACAAGTACCCGATGATTCGCCTTCCACGATCGCATCTTTGCCTTCGTGTGCGCCGCCTCCCATTCCAATTTCAAAATCATTGGGAGAATATTCGGCTTTTCTCGGTCCCCACATGTTTTTTTCACCCGTTCAATCCAAACCCCCCATCGTCCCTCCGAAACTTTTAATTGGTGATGGTTCATTTCTTTCGCCTTACACATGCCTTCCGTTGTTCAAATGGAATTCATATTTTTCGAAGGCATGTTGTATGTGAGGGTACACCGGTTATCCTCCAAATTCAAATCTTTCTTATGGTGGACCCTCAGCTATTTAGACTTCTAGTGTACATTTAGTGTGAGGCCTAAATAATAGGTTGTATATAGTTAGCTTTCTTTCTTTTTATTTTTTTCTTTCCTTTTTAATTTAGTTTAGTGTAATTAGTTAAATTTTTTTTATTTGTTCTTGCGTTGCTCGGTACTAACTTGTTTTGTAGATTCTTTGGACCTGTTCTTATGGGGATCGCTCCACTTTTGGGTAATATCGCTCTTTTCCTCTCTTTAACTTGGTTCTTAATGTACATTGAGGACAACGTCACGTTTTAAGTTAGGGGGTGTGGGATATTCTATCCATTTCATCTTTAGTCCATGTTTTTTCTCACTAGTTAGTGACTTAGTATGCTTTTCTTAGAAAAATTCAAAAATTTCAAAACGATTTTCTTTCTTTTTTCTCCTTTTTTAGGCATTTTGCCTTTGTTTTCGATGATAAATGTCAATAATTGCCCGATCCTATAGACAACCCAATGATGCATGTTCTTGACTTTAGAAGTTATTAGACTTTAGTCTCCATTATTGATATTATGAATAACTTCATGAATTAAACTTTAATCCTATGAGCACATGCACTTTTATTGTTCTATTGATTTGGTTTAAGATTTTTATAACTCGATAATCTTTTGGTGCATTGTATATACTTACACCGAGTAAGCTTTGTACCTTTCGTCGTTTGTGAGTGTATACACTATTCTTTCCTCTTTGAAAACTCTTAGTTCATACTTAAAATGTGTTACTTGAGCATGATTTTCATATATTGTTTTGACTCGAGAATTGCGTAAAATTTGTGAAATGATCATAGGCCCTCTTTATTATATCACCCATATTAGCCTTGACCTCACCCTTATATGTTTATCCTCGTTAACACCCTTTGAGCCTAAATATAACCTTTCGTTTCATAACCTCAAAACCATAACCAACTATAAATTGGAATTTTAGCCCATACATACACTTTCCATACCTTTGTTTGGAATGTTACTTGGGATTTAATGATGTTGTTGTGATGTCGGTTGCAATTTAGGCATATGAGAGTTTGATAAGTAATGAAAAGAAAAAGTGAAAAAGTGAAGAAAAAGAGAAAGCAAAACGCAAAAGAAAACAAAAGAAAAAGAAGAAAAGAAAAAGAAATAGAAAGTTGTAAATGTTGTATAGTGTTCAATAAGCTTTGATTACTCTCATAATTGATATATGTGATGCTCGTTTGGAAATTATTTGTCCAATTTTGAAATTGCCCACTTTTTCCCATTATCCCGAGTTTCATCCCCAAACCTTTGAATCCATATATACACCCCTTTCATTTCTTACCCTAGCCTAGCCTACATTACAACCCTATTAAAGTCCTATGTGATATTAGGTTGATGTAATTTAAAAGTTTAAATAGTTTTGATAATCTGTGAAAATTCATTTCACCTCCTTTAATGTTCGGTATCGTTCATTGAGATTACAATTTTGCATGTTATATATAGCGTTCTTCATCTGTGACATGTGTGTGACCTAGTTTCCATTTACATTTACTCCTTATGCCCGTGTGTTAGCTCCCTATTTCGAGTGAATTCACTTGACGAGTGTAATTCCCATGAGGATTGAATATATGCTTGATTTAATGTTTATCCTATTTACAAAAGTTTTGCTAAATCACACTTTGCATGTGCTCACTCCCCTCCCACATTTTAAGGTTTCAATTCTATGAGGTGCATTCTATAATGTTAATGATTTAGACTTTTTTTTGAATTCATTCGATGTGCTAATAATGCGTATGAAAACTTGTTCGCCATTTTTGGGTAGGTCGCATGTTGGTTTGGGCATATTTTGAGGAAACCATATGATGTTTGTGGGTACCATCCATGAAAATCCTCACAAGACGACACTCGTCCACTAGGGTGACCTAGGGATTTAACGGCTTATTGCATACGCTAAATGCAATCGTTCTCCCGCGAAAGTGGCCTTATCTTCTTTTTATTTTATACCATACTTTTGTACTATCTCCTGCTTTGGTTTACTTGTAGTTGTTGTTGCATCCTATTTCATTGCTAGGGACTAGCAATGTGTAAGTTAGGGTGTGTGATGATACGCAAATATTGCGTATTTCATCCTCCGAACGAACGCATTTTAGCTCCCTCGGGTATCTTATTCCCTATATTTTTGCTCATTAACCAGAAAACCTATAATTTCTAAGTTAACATGTTTTGCAGGGGTTAATTGAGCTTTTATAGGTAATTGGATGCTATGTATAAAGTTCGGAGGCATTTCGGTGAAGTTTCGTACGCAATCACACGTTCAAGAGCATTTTAGTCATTTCACAGATTGGGCACCTGGCCTGACATCTCAAAAAAGTTGTATCCCTTCTCTCTAGCTTCGCGTGGCTATGAACGGTGAACAATTCGAATCCCAAACGAAGAAGTTACGGCACTTTTGGTGGAAGAGAAAAACAACGAACCAAAATAGGGAGAAGAGAAGAAGAGGAATGCAGTGAGCTGCCTAGAATCTGCCCTGCTTGATCGATCGATTAACTAAAAGTGTCGATTGATCGATCTTCGTCGACAGTTAATATTTTGTCTTTCATCGATCGATCGACCAAAGGGGTCAATTGATCGATCCCCTGTTTCTGTAGATATTTTCCTTTTCTTTTCTTTCTTCTTTTCTTTTATTCCCACTCACTATAAATACAATTTTTGTTGTTATATCAGGAAAAAAGTAGATATACACAATTTTAGGTTAGTTTAGCTTAGGGTTTTGGTGTTTTTGGATAGTTCTTCCTTATTTCTCTTTGGTTTGACACCCCATTTGGATTGTAAGTTGACTATTCATCTCCCCTACCATTTAATATAGTTGTATTTCTTCATTTCTTGCTTTCTAGTTAATTTACATGCTTTCTTTCCTTGCTTTCTAGTATAGTTTTACCGCGTTTATTTATTGCATTTATTTACCGCATTTTTACGATGCTTTCTAGGTAATTTAAATTAGGTTGTGTTTGAATGGAACTCACTCGGGTTAACGCGCTTCTTTGCTTTGGTGATGGTGTTTACGGTTTATTTCGGGTGCGTTATCCTAGTTATTACGCATCCGAGATTTGACGGGGCATATCATGCATGTCCCGTCCTTATGACCTTTCGCGCGTAATTTTCAAGATATTTATTAACACCAAAATCTTATTAGGCTTTTATGTGGATTTAGGAGCGTGACAACCCTTGATTTAATTAATTGTCGAAATGAGACGCATTTGTAATAACTTGTCGACCCATGTAAACATTTTATACAAATTAACCTGGGTGAGAGATATTCGACGCAACCTATAGTTTTACTCGCTTTCATAATCTAGTTTCAATACACTTTCCTAGATAAACTTTTCCCTTTTATGCATCTTTTCCTTTTTAGTTTGCAATCAACTTTTACACTTTTATTTCGGAATATTAAATCTTATAAATTCTAGCAACTCGTCCCTGTGGATTTTCGATACCCGACTTACCGCTGTGCTTGCCTCGCAAGTGTAGTCGTAATTTAGGTTTGTCTGTATAGTCGTGGCGAGATAGAAAACAACGACTGTGCACTTACACGCGCACACCTCTCACGCGCCTATCATTGAGCCTCATCACTGGAACATCTTCATCTTTAAGTGGGAGATTCGGATCATCATTATCATCATCTGAGGAGTCATCCCTCTTTGTTGGAGCGTCCTCTCTACATTTACCATTTTTCCTTTTTCTAGGGTCGTCTAGACCTCGCCCTGAACCGTTCCTATCAATATACTTGCACAACTTTCTATATTTCAACATTTTTTTGATTTCATCTTTGAGGGCGAAGCATTTGTCTATAAAGTGCCCATAATCCTGATTAAACTCGCACCAAAGATTTCTATTCCTCTTATGCGGGGCGATCTTTAACTTTTTCGACCACCTAAGAGACCGATCATTTTTTATTTCATTTAGAATGTTCTCACAACTAACTGTTAGGGGCATATAGTCTACAAACTTTTCGTCTATCGTCCTTTTCTTGCTATCATTTCCCTTGAATTTTTGACCCTTTCCATCACGGTGGGTTCTTTTTTCTTCATCTTCTTTCACGACCATTTCCTCCTCTGCATTCATAAGTCTCCCGTTCGTAGCCAAGAGTTCAGCCATAGGCTTTGGAGGGTCCTCGGTCAGCTTTTAAAGCAGTTTTCCTTTCTGAAGGCCTCCCATAAGGGATGTTATTGCGGTACTTTCTTCGTAGTCTTCTACATCCAACTTCTCTTTCTTAAAATGATCTATGTACTCCCTTAGAGTCTCATCCTTCCCATGTTTGCTGTATAACAGGTGGGTCATCTGCTTCCTAAGTTTTACCCCAAAGCAAAAGTTGTGGACAAAACTAATGCCCAGATGCTTAAAATTTCCTATATAGTTCTTAAAAAGGGAGGTGAACCATACGTGGGCTGCCCCTGTCAGCGTGCTTGAGAATTCTCAGCATCTCATCTCATCTGATATTCAATAGATGTCGAAGGCCGACTGATACATCTCCATGTGATGCACCAAATTAGTGCTCCTGCCATACTTCGGTGTAACCACTGGCGGTTTGAACTTAGTCGGGGTTGGATTGCTTAGTATCTTTTCTATGAATGGGGATCCTTCAGCATATCCCCTTTTCAAGGGGTCTCAACTTTTTATGATATCCCCTATTTTGTTCCAACCTCTGTGTCGACTCGTTCCAAGGCTTATCTACTACAACGTCAGCCTTTATAGGGATAGCATTTTCTCTGTCCCCTTCTCTGCCATCTGGCTGAGATGAACGTTCTCTGTTAGCTGGATGGGCTGAGGGTACCCTCTCTATACACTTAGGTCGACTGATGACCTCTCTTTACTCCTCTTGATCTTCGGTGACACTCCTTAACCTGGACAGGCAATTCCTTAAATCTTTATGAGGGTTGAGCCTATAAAAGTTCGACTCTCTGCTTAGCCTGTCAAAGGATAATTGTCGGCTGAGCTTACGCTCTTGACTGGTTCTCCATTCTTTATCCCTACTTTACCGAATAGGGCGCACAACTCCTCTGGATATCTCATGAGGTTCCCAACATTCGAACTCTCCCTCTTCGTCATCAATGTCATCCCCAACCAAGTCATCATGAACTTCTTAACCTTGTCTCCCTAGGAATAAACGCCTAGGGTCAGCAACGTATCTCCATCTCTGACTTGGTGGAAGGTCTTTTTATGGGGCCTGGGGTGGTCCCCTAGATTACTGACTTGGTTCATCTTCCCTGGTGGACGGAGTTACAAACTCTTCTCCTACAGCACCAATACTGGCCATAAAATTCTAGCAGAGCATAACAAACCGGTTTTTCATTTGTTGTTGTCTATCTATGAGGGAGCGATGCACCATCGCCACTTCATCCATCTCTAACTGGGGCGGTGCTTGGCTGAAACTTGCACCACATGCCTGTGGAGGCATCAGTTGATTCTCAGGTGGAGGAGATGGATCCATTGCCATTGGTGAAAGCTTTTTGAGTTATGAGCTGGAGAAGGAAAGCTTAAATGCTCAACAAGAGTTCCTTCAATGGTGAAACAACTCCACAAAAAGGTAGTACTGGTTCACCACTGGAGCCTCTAATTAGTACAAGATAAAAATAGGTATGAGATGGTTATCCTCGTTCCCACAGACGGTGCCTGACCGATGATGCTTAAAATATCACCACCAGGTCAATGTGATAATGAGCTCAAATAGGTACATCAATGGCAAAAAGGAAAAAACTATATAATAGTAGGAGAATGGGATGAGGCAATGAGAAGATGAGACAAAAATTTAAGTGCTTCAGCCAATCAGTCTTACATCCACTGTGCATGTGTGATCCACTAAATAAGGTCACTAATGGCCATGTCTATAATCACTCGAGATTTTCTCTCTCTTACAATCAATTTGACAGAGTTCTGATAGGGTTTCAAATGAATCATCCCTTCTCATGGATAAGATGAAGTGCATATATAGGGCTTGGGGGAGTGTAGTGTACTCCTTAAGCATGTAATCAACATGCACATGAGGAGGCTCACAATCAGGAGGAGACACTTGTCCCTAGTGCATGGATACAATTATGAGGTGATATTCCCTCATGTGAGGGGATGATATTTTTGCAATAATTTTTCCCGCATGAGACCTTCCATGTTAGATCCTTATATTTTTTGTATAGTAGTCATCATAGGGAAGAACATTGGCTTTGCTGGGTACGATGTTTCCAACATACGGATGCTCCGATGCAGAAAATTAGTAAGCGTGTCCTTTGATGAGTGCCTCTAGCTGAGGTTGTCTGGTCGGCTATCTCTTAGTATCGGCTATACGAGAAGGCGAGTGATGCTCTTGATACCTAGGACTTCCAGCTGAAGTATCGGCCTATGAAGCGACCGAGGTTGTACGTAGGCATATGCGATCGATCCTACAACTAGACGGGTCTTGGAAATATCTTCCTAACCCCTTCTGAGAGGGTCATTTCTCTTGTGTCAGGTGGCCTCATAAACAGACGAGGTCATACTTGGGTATATCAGGTTCCCCAAGGCCAGCATTTTCAGAGGTGGATTGGGACTACACCCAACCACCCCCTTAAAAACCCCTTAAAACAACCCACAAAGACTGTCATTTGCATCATTTTCTTTCTCCTATCCTGTTTTTTATAACTTATAACTTAAGATTCATATTCCTAGCATTTTTTGGCTAAAAAATCATATTTACAATAGTCGTTTGGCCTCCCGGATTGTCCTATACAGGGCGTGCAACAATCGGGACCTCCGTACAAAATATATTTTTTTTCAATTTCTCTTTACTTGGTAATATTTCTTATATTTTTATGAGTCTAAATATATGGTTGGAATACTTTTTTGACTTACCAATTGTCTTAAACAATTTGCGCAAAATAGGACTTTTGCAGTGTCATGCACCGTCAAATAATTTGTACTCATGCTTGCGTAGCGCCCGTTACTTGTCCGAATCCCTTGAAACTTAACCCAAGTACTTAAAATAATTATATAATCCCAAAATAAAACTCATGAGAACCATGCAATGTAAATATTTCTCGTTTAATCCATATTGTGATACTTTACTTTTCGTATCATTTAAATGTCGCGTTGTATTAACCTTGTCCGTGCCACCTCCGTCCCCTGATATTTTTCCCTCAAAATTAACACGCATCCTAGATAATACTATTAGAGATTAAATATGCATTCATGCAACACCTTCGTCATGGGATTTTTTTCTTTTAAACCATTTACGTAATATGCCACCTTACGTATTACTTTACGTGTTACACTTGAATTATTTATTCCTCAAATTTCCTTTGGAGAAAACACCTCAAATAAAGTTAAATACCTACAATCTAGAGATATTACACACATTAACTTAAGCAGATGTTGCCTAAGGTATTTCAGGAGGGATATTTTCTATCACGGGCTACAAAAGAGAAAACACAAAAAGAGTTAGCCAAAATTTAGTGAATATTTTATTTAACAAGAAGGCAAAACAAAAGACAAGTGAGTGTTCAGTTAAGTCATTAAGAAGGTATATCTTTTAAAGTAATTGTACCCATGTAGGGTACATCACCAAGAAGGTGACAAAACTTTAAAAAAAATTGTGAACTTTACTCAAGCGAAAGTAAGATCACTATGCATGTGAGGTTTCTCTTATGCTATATAATAGACATAAATAGGGGAAATAATAGTTGAAGTTGGGGGAATTATCACATCCTCATACCTAACTTAAAATTGAGTTTAAGCTGTTGGAGAGTCTTTAAGAGCCCAAATAATAGGCTTCGTTGAAACATGAATAATCTCCATCGATAAAGGACCAACATCCATTAAGGTTAGAGTAATCTAAAATTATCTACTCTATTACGTCATTACTTGCAAGCTGAAACACCACAAATAGAGGAAACTTATCATGAGTTCACATATCAGAAAAAAAAAGTAAATTACTTATAATTTTTACAAGGCATATACCTCAACGATGGTTGCATAAACATGGGTAAATATTTCCAAACGTTGTAAATATGTCCAAACGTATCACATAGGGAGGTATCCTAATTGGAAGGTTCAAGTCTATTATTGACCTCAGAAGGATAGGATGAAGGACCTCCTCATTTATTGATCTCATAATGGTCATCATGTCCATAAAAGGACCAAAATAGGGACGGATTTCAGCACCTACATATTAAAAAACACTAGATTTTACAAATCACAAATATTGAGATTAATATCATGTGTTTTAAAAAAGTAAAAATTTAATAAACTTTGGTGGAAAGGCATGGAGGACTCACATCAAGTGGAGCCTTAGTTAAATTTTGGGAGTAGGTGGACTTGATGATTTAACAGTACCACTGGAATTTCCAATCGTATCCTCGTGCATTGACAACTGTCGTGCCACCTCAAAAGTACTTTTAGATGAGGCATGCTTAGAGGAAGCACATCGCGTGGGAACTCCTTCAATATTTGAGGAAGGGGGTTAAACGAGGAGTTGAATAATATCTTTAACAAGTGGACATGAGGAACTTCTCGCGAGATGAGTGTCATTAAGAATGGACATAACTTCCACATGTGTGGATAAACGTCCTATGAAAGGAAAAAAAAGTTAAAAAGACTTCTTGTTCAAGAGGAAGCACCTTAACACTCAAAGAATTTTCTTTCCCAAGAATAAAATGGTTTACCTATCATGCTTTGCGAGGATGCTCAGGTAAATTAATCTGAGAGGAAACACGCTCCAAATCATCAAGTTGTCCTTCATTTAAAGTTTCCTCAAAGAACCATGCATTATACCATGTTTTTCACCAAAGTTTTTTTGCATTTAGAAGGGGCACCAGAGGAAGACAGTTGTTTTACTTGCTCAATATGAGCAATTTTCTTGCAAGAAACTTGAGAAACAACAAAATCATAAGGTAGGGTTCCTTATCCAAACCAGATAAAGCATAACTTTACTAATAGGAGTGGATTCCATGCTACTTAGAAGATTAGATACCATAAACTTCACCTTTTTCACAATCGCTAGATTGAGTAGAGGAATGGACTCTGGGGGAATACTGCTAAGCCGAGAGGAACCTTTGGTGGACTTCGAATTTTTGGGAGGAACAAAGTCAACGTCCCCCTTAGAAAAACCTATAACTAAAGCAACCTTTATTTCTATATTACTAGTGTCCTTAGAAGCTTTCTTATTTTCCTTTAGTGCTCCAGGAGAAATTTCAACAATTGGAACTAAATGAGGATACTCCTTGGGGTGTGGTCTCTCTGTCAATCTGAGGAGAAAGTCCACATTCTTGGTGGAGATATTCTTAATCCAAAGTTCATTAGGGTTAAACCTTTCGATGACAAGCTAATTTAGCTCCAGTGTGACAAAATACTCAAAATCTTTAACCTGAGTTGGATACTGATGACAAAATAATCCTAAGGAAGTATCTCCAATATAATATGACTTCGGAATGATTAGGTTTTGTTTTAAAGCACTTAGAGAAACCAAATTCATGAAATCTAAGTTGCTACAAAAAATGAGCAATCTTCCCTCATTGATTCACAAAATGGTTTGGTTATTCCTTAATCATACCCAAACTTCCCTACACACATATGAGGATTGTAGGATTGACTTTAAACCTCCCACTCAGTGTGAGAGAGAAGATGACTAGGAGTAATAATAAAGACCACAAAAAAAGAAAAATCAATTTTAACAACCTTCTCACCTTCTAGAAGAAGCTGCGTAGATGAAGCTTCTAATTTGAAAAAAAAACAAATTTTAGCATTAGTTTATCCATCATAAGGATGAAATTCAAAACATGTGAGATCATCAATCAAGGTTAAAATGGCTTGTTGCATAGTTTTCTACTCCAATGCATGGACGTCGCAAAGGAAGCACAAGAATCTTAACATAATTAGGGGTAAGGTCGGGGAACCTTGAATAGAGGAAGCACATGAGAAAATATGTGTTGGGAAAATTTAAGACAATAAAATAGCTAACTGAGCATAGAATATCAACATAACATCTATCTAGCCATGTGTACAAAGAGCCAAGAATTATAGCTACTAAAGGGATGTTGAGTCCACGAGCCAACTTGATAGAAATATTCATCAAGCTCCTTCATGGTTGATCGTTGGGATTTCTTGGAATAAAGATTCATAAAGGAAGGCATAGGATGTAAGCAACGACTTCTAAATCACTGCCATAACCTTCCTTAAACTCCACATCAGGTGCAATACCTTGGTTATTATCTTACCGTATAATCTTTATGTGGGGTTTAAGGAAATATTTGATGAGTTTGCCAAAAGTGTCCTTCGTGGAATCACCCTCACACTCTCGAGCAAGCGGGTCAAGCATGTACATTCTTTCTCCTCTTCTACATCTAGTGGTATAAGACCATAAGGAACGTGGACACATGGATCCAAAACATATGATCTACACACATCTTCTTATGCGATGGTGAACTCAACCCAAGCTTCCACAATTGTGTACATATCTCCAAAAAATCTGGTTATATTAGAAAGAAAAACCACCTTTAGTGTTTTCTTATAATTGTTGTAAATGTACAGAGACCAAGCTAAAAACAAAGCTCAGGCTACCCATCAGGAGCTTACTCGACCATAGAGTTTTACTACAAAAATGGTATATTCACATAAAAGATATAACTGATGTCATACCAATATGTCAAATCAAGCTTAGCTTAAAACAAAGGTTTATTGAGCAATTGGTTAGTTTGATGGTGATTGTTATGGCATCGCCTGATATTATAAGACTATGTTAAGTATGGTGTAAATTCCAAAATTTAATGTACCTGAGGTTCCTCGGCTTTAATATAAGACTATATATGCCTCTTTTATCGATTTGAGAGACCACATGATCTCTAAAATAAAAAACCACTTTGAGAGATTTATTACAAACTAAAGTTCTTATCCTCCTCCATTAATGCTTTTGTGCAATATTTTACCATGAACATAAATATTTATTAAATTTTGATCATTATTCCTTTATACCTTGGTGTTTTGTAGCCTACTCGAGGTGTATATAGAGTGCTTGATTTTCTTCACCCACATGGATTTCTTTGAGGTTCATTTGTTATCAACACTTGCATCTATTATTAGTCACTGTGTTATATACGTGATTGTTTTCATCATACCCGAGTTCATTCCTTATCAATTAAGAGAAACATTTATTATTGTATCGACACCGTTAATAAGATTTACACCTCCATTTATCTCTAAAGCACCCTAACGAAGATAATCACTCTCTTACACAGTGAATCCTACAAATATATATGTTGTGCTCTCAAATATATGATTTTTTTTTTATGTAAAATAAATTTTTTTCAAAGATCTCACTCTTGGTTTAGAAGAGTAAACGATACTTAACTTAAAGCCTTTTGGTTTTGAAAAGAGTTAAGGATCAAATGCTAGGTGTCAAATCTTATGGTGTTAAATTATAACATCAGGGTCTAAGTCACTCAAAAATTTATATTTCACACACTAACCAATATGATATTTAAGGAATTTCTTTACAAAATGCCTTTCAATGCCATCAGATATGCCTTGCTACGGTGTCATTGCAGTAAGGAAATCCCTTACTGGAGCAAACCTAAAGCGATCCAGGTCATGCCAAAACCTAGATAATTTTCACAGGGACACCTTCGACCAGTGATACATTGTCACTATAGTGAAGAAGTTTTTCATTGGGACATCGCTACAACGAAATAGGTCACGCGATCTAGTTTTCCATTAGAAAAATTTTGAAAATATATTTTGAGGAAAACTCTAAGTATGTTTGTTTCAAACATAAATACCCAGACTTTAAATATATAAAAGACACTATTCTTTATATATATATATATATATATATATATATATATATATATATATATATATATATTTTTTTTTTTCTATATAAAAATTATATTTACATCTCTTTTAGAAAAATTATAAAACCATGGTTACTTAAAAATATTTTCCAGCTATTAAAACAAATTATCCGAGCTACATCTAAGTTCATTAAATCTTATACCTTTTCTTAAGTGGTGTACGTGAGGTTCGGTACTGATAGAATATGGTTCGTTGATGAATGTTTGTAGTGACCTCTTGGAGAACAACTCAAACAAGTTTTGGTCAAGGAATTTGGACATTCATTTTTATGGAGCACATTAAGTATACTATACTCTTACATGATCTACTCGAAATAGACAACCTTTCAACTCATTTGAGGTCATTTTCTTCCTTTATGTAATTAGATTTAGGATTCTTTAAATATGCCTAGTGTGTGCTTTAGATCCCTCATCTCATCCATTAGTTGTATCTAAAATGGGTTGATCATGTGATATTTGGTTGGTATTATTCTTTATTTCTTTATACCCGTTACTTTTACTTGTGTACGATATGGTTCTTTATATTTATAGGTATTCATATATCCCATGTTCTAAACTTTAACCTACATACCTAGATATTGTATAATAGGGATCCTTGTATGACATTCATACTCCATGCTTGGAATTCAATAGCTTGAAATGCCTTGGTAAATTAATCCTATAAATTTTAGAGTATTTAGTCATAACTCTTACCAAACACTGGGATATGTTTTGAGTAATTTCACAACAAAGTAAAATGAATGGATTTATCTCTTCCTCAAAACGAAATTAGAAGTTTTATGTTGTGCATAAGAAAAGGGTTATCATTTGAAAACCTTTTATACGAGAGAGTTTTGATCATGGATAATGTTTAAGAAGCAATAGTTAATCTTTAAAAAAATTATTGAGAGAAAAAGTGGTTAGGACTATGAAATTAGCTCAAAATAGATACTTAGTTTTTTAAATAGGATATAAGTTCTCCATTTATGTGTGTATGAAAGTATCCACTTACAACAAATTTTTTATTACGATGTCAGAAATATTTTTTATTTATATAAAATTGGGCCACACCCAGGATATATGAGTTCAAAGCTTTTAACCAATGATCACAAGTAGTTTAAAATATGATGATGTAAAATGAAGTTTTTCAAGGTTGCACAAACCTGAACTTTTTAAAAGTGAGTTCTAACAGTAATCTTCATTTTTTATTTTATAATTTAATTCACATTTTATTCACTTATGTCACAAGTTGTGTCTTAAAATTAATCTTCTTTAAATGGATGTAATTTTGTAAGAGTATAATATACTCAATAATTTTCCATATAATATATCATCTAAGTTCCTTGCCAAAACATGTTTGACTCTTTGTCTAAGACATCACTGAAAATTTTCATTAATCCATCTCTAATTCACTCATACCGAACCTCAACTACACCACTTAGGATAGGTATAAGACTTAGCGGACATAGATTCATTCCTTGGTTAATTGCTTTCATGATTGAAAAAATATTTTTAATTAAAACTCTTGGGAAAAAATTTCAAATACATAATCCAGATATACTTTTCATATAGAAAAAATTATTTTATAAAGAATTCCATATGTCTTGTGTATATTAAGTATGAGTGTTCATGGTCGGGACACCGTACTTAGGATTTCACCAAAAACTCATTTCCAATTTGTTTTCTAAGGAAAAAATGGAAAATTAACTAAACACTCTCACGACTGCTTTGACATAGTGACACCTCAATGAATAGCCTTCGTGGTTGTCTTTGTGTCCCAATATTTTTCCCTGGATGATCGCGCGACCTGTAGCACTTTAGTGCCACCACAACAAGAATATCTTTGTTATAGCGATGCACTAGCGACAGAATTTGACAGTGCCAAAATCAAATATTTTTACAAGATCGTTATTTAAGATATTTTTGGTTCATGTACCAAGTACACATCTTCCTCTATCTTTGGCCTAGAACTCCAGTGTGATACCTAGAGTATTAACTTTTCAAACACTTTCAAATATAAAGGCTATATAGTTCAAATCTAAAGATTATATAGTTAAATGTGGCATACTCTTCCAAACCAATAGTGAGCGCTTTGAAAGATCCTTATGCTCATCAAATCAATGCGAATATTTGAGAGCATATTTTTTACTCATTTTCTTTGGGTTCTCTAAGAAATTTCTTTTTGGGTTTTCTCTTTGAGAAAATCTTAGATATTTATTTACTCCTCTTTGTGATCAAAAAATGTTTTCTAAACTATTTTATTAGTGAGTTAATATTTTCTTTTTTTTGGATAAAAAATGTAATACCCCGTATTTTTATGCTATATTAATTTGGGAATTTATTAAATTTAATGTGAATTAAGTATTTAATATAAATTTGGAAATTAATTATGTTATAATTATTAACGTGATGAGAGTTAGTAATTATGGGAAATTTGTTGAATATTACTAATTAGCAAAGTAATATATAATATTGGTTATATTAAATGTCTCAAGTGAATAAAATGACAATTTTGGAAATTTGAGTCAGGACGCCCCCGTGTCACGTCGGGACTAAATATTGACTAATAAAAGTGAATATATTATAAGTTGCTTGTATGGTCGTTTTGGGTGCGCCAAAGTGTTCGGAAGGGTCGAGATAGTCAGAAAAGTGTACCCGGGGGTTTAGTTTGGGTCTCGGGACATTTTTAGGCCTATTTAACACCCCGGGAGGGCATTTTGGACATTTCGCATTTTTGGGTAATTAAACCCACGAAATTTAAAGGGTTATATCAGATGCCTAAGGTTACCTTCTAGGGTTAAAACAACTCAAACTTTAGAACGGCCATAGGAGAGGGAAGGAGGAAGCTTTCCAAGCAATCTCAGGGCTAAAAAGTCACCCGATTGCACTGCCACCACCACCAACGCGAAGATCGCGCGACGGGGAACGCAACCACACCAAAATCGTCCAAAAATCAAAATTCTGAAAATCCCAAGAAAGTGTTTATCTTGCTTATTTTCGTTAATGCATCACTCATGTTAGTCTAGGGATGATTAGGATGAGTTTTATGGAAGAAAATCCAAATTTGAGATAGGAAATCGCATGTAGTAATGATTTGAATGTAAATTTGGAAACCCCATCGCATGTAGAGGATTAAACCACGAAATTATGATGTTTTAGAAGAAGAAAACTTTGGAAAAGACTGATTAGAACCATGTTAAAGAGATTTCTAGGGTTCTTGAGATTTACATGAATTTTGGCCCGTTAATCCATGGTTATTAATGGAAATTTGCATGCTTTACGTAAAAGATGTATGAAATGGGTTTATACTATCAGTAGTACAAATTTCTGGGCGATTGGGAATGAAAAGTTTGGATTTGGATGAGGTTATGTGATAGAACCCGTAACTGGTTAACTGCAGAATTCGCCATACCTGCTTGATCGATCGACCCAGCCCTCGATCGATAGACCCCTTCTGGCAGACTCATATTTCCCTTTTTAAATTAGTTGAATTCAATTTAATGAGAAATAATCCTTGTACACCCATATTAAAATGTTTTGGGAGATAAAGAAGACCAGTAGGACTTATAAATAATTATGGGACCGCTAATGTAAGACGAGAGTTGTATCTTTGGGATATTTACATATAAGGGACGATGAAATTATATATTAAGGGGAGAGACGCGTAAGATAGTTACGTTGGAAAATTAGATGAGTGCCTACTGAATTCTACACTTAGGAGGATAGAGTCCATGAATGTTACGTAATAAGTTGGAATGATCCCTCAAATTAAAGTAAGAAATGAACGGTTATACGTGATAACTAAATAATGAGAAATAAGGACGAATGTCATAATTATGGGAATTGAGATGTATCTAATTTGATATGGTAATATTAGTATATTTATATGACTGTGTTTATGCATATACTATCTATGTGTAAAAATCGTGCCCGCGCTACTTGCTATCCCTGAGGTTACCGTTCTGGGACAGTCTTATCTCGATGGGACCTTTATGGGGGATATTGTCTCGTACCCTAGAAGATAGAAATCCTTGGTACAGGCTATCGAATCGATAGTTCATACGGTCCTAAGAGACGTGGGGGCATGTGCTATCCTCTTAGTGACTTGGAATCTATGCTTCGCCTCAATATTGTTTGTGTATGTGTTAATACAGTTCGAGAGTGATTCCGAACTAGTATTTCCCTTAGTACAAGAGATACGGGGATTGGATAGCAGAGTATGCACACACCATAATTTTTATGTGGGGTGTTGTTAGAATATATGTATTATACGAGTATTTAATATATATATGAAATTATGAAATTTGGAACTGTTTACTGTGTTATGATAAGTAATACATGTATAATGACTCGAATTTGAAAATACTTGTTTTGAAAAAGTATAACATGACACTGGCATACTTTATTAATAAATAATGTTAAGATGAGAGCTTTGTTACTAAAAAAATGTTCCTCTTAAACCATTATATTGTTCAGTTTTAAATCTTATGAGTAACCTAAGATAAGTTAAATCATTGGGAAGTTTAGTGAGATATAAGATAAGATAATTCGTTGGGAAGATTAGTGCGATAGGCGTGCATATTAGGAGAGAGGTGAGAATTTCTCAAGAGAGTGTCGCACTAATATGTTGTTGCATTGGCCTGTAAACATTTTAAATACTTGCTAAACAAATTTTAAATCATCTACACTATCGGGATCTGACCCGTTTCTATTTCTCTTTCTCTGTGGTATATATATGTATATATTACAGGTGCCCAGCCACAGGGGCGTCTTGCATAGGATCCTTCGGAAGGAACGCGCTGCAGCTTAGGTGGGAGTTGCAGGCCTCTTGCTTAGACGACTTCATTTATTTGACTCCACTCCTAGCATATTCATTTAGTGGGGCATGTGTCGCCCTTTTCATTATTCAGTTGTTTATTTGGACATTGTGATTCTGTTAATTATAGATTGTCACTTTGGGATTTATTACTGTCTGGATGTTTTACTTTAAGTTTTTAATGTTGGAATTTGGTTGTTGAATGTTTAAATTATTTGGATTATATGTTCCAGGATTATTGTGGTGTGATTCTTTAATATTGAATTGTTGTAAAGATTTAAATCTTAGTTTATAAAATAAAATTTTGAAAGTAATGTCTAAAATGGTTTTGACACTTATCTTAATTAATTAAGGTGTTTAAATTGGAAAAGTTATTTTTACGACAGTGATGCTAAGAATGAACCAACTGTTCACCTTGATTTTAATTTAATAAAGGAGTGATCACCCGGTATTTAATTAGGCGGGGTGTCACAGGTGGTATCAGAGCATCAGGTTCTAGTGTCCTTAGGATTTGTACGGCTTATTTCGCTTTCAGCTTAACATTTTTGCTATAGAGCCCTATTTTAGGATTGTTGTATTCCTACT
The DNA here is from genome assembly GCA_949130495.1 of Sambucus nigra. Lineage (NCBI taxonomy): Eukaryota > Viridiplantae > Streptophyta > Magnoliopsida > Dipsacales > Adoxaceae > Sambucus > Sambucus nigra. Next base: position 521,772,527 of record OX422218.1, read on the forward strand.
TTTATGTTTATGTCTTCAGCTATTTGAGATTTGATAATAATTGTAGATTAATGAATTTCTTCACATTTCAGATGCCTCCGAGACGTGCACTGAAGGATAGGCGTGCCCAAGCCGAGTAGCCAGCAGCTCCGGCACAGGGTATAATGAATGCTAATGAGGTAGCCACTATTGTTGCTCAGGCGGTGAATGTCGCGCTAGCGGTGGTTCAGAAGGCTCCACCCTAGATTCAGGCAGTGGCGCCAGTACCTGCACAGCTCCCATATGCATGGGAGCGGGTTAGGGATGCTTTTTAGAAGGCGCATCCCCCTGAGTTCTCGCGTAGTTCAGATATCATCATCGTCAGTGAATGGAAGAAAGATATCCAGCGACATCTTCGTAGGTATGAGTGCACAGACGTGCAGAAATAGTTGTTGGCTTCCTTTATGCTGGTGGGGGCCGCTTTGCAGTGGTGGGAGTCCACCACCACCTTGGAGGAGAGGGACACGATCCCGATTCAGTCATTTTGAGAACGGTTTAATCGTAAGTACTTTCCACCCGCCGTGCAGACTGAGATGAGGCGGAAACTACTGAACTTGAAACGGGAGAATTCTACCATTACTGAGTATGAGGAGGAATTCATGAGACTTCTCACCATAGTGCCAGATGAGTCACCCACTGAGGGCAAGAAGATAATGTTGTTTGTGGATGGGTTAGCTTGGAGGATCCGTCAGCACCTCATAGGGAATCTATCTCTGAGTACTTTCACTGATGTACTCAATGCTGCTTTACTACATTGCCAGGATCACCGCTTCCATCTACAGGGAAGCAAGAGAGCAGGAGAGTTCGGCCAGCAGGGAAGGACTGGGGGTAGTAGTGCTAGTGGAGCACCGACATCTCAAGGACAGACTCGTCAATACGAGCAGAGTTCCCATCAGGGGGACCCTACTAAACGATTCCGTTCAAGTGATTCCAGGCAAGGATTTGGGGGTTTTAGGCAGAGCCAGCAGGGCCAGCCTAATCAGCAGGGCCAGCAAGGCCAACACCGACAGCAGGGCCAACAGGGCCAAAAACGTTTTCATCAGGGCTAACTGGGCCAGTGGCTGGGTGGTAACGGCCAGCGGGGTGGTAACGGCCAGCAGGGTCGTGGTCAGCAGGGTCAGAGGGGAGGTAATTTCAAAGGCCGATGTTTTGGGTGCGAAAATCATGGCCATAGGCGCCAGGATTGTCTAGAGGGAGAGAGGGCCCCACAGCAGCAGGGTGCCCGTAATGAGCCACTGAGGCCACTTTTTCTAATTGCCCTCCCAGCCCCAGCTCAAGTACCAGCCCTACCAGCCGTTCCAGCAGCTCTAGTGCATCAGGGGCAGTTACAGTATGGACGTGTCTATAATATCCACCAGGCAGCAGCTCCACAGGCACCACCCGCGATTGAGGGTATGTTTCCTATCCATGGTACTATGGGTCGAGTTTTGTTTGATACTGGGGCGATGCACTCTTTTATAGCTACGCATTTTGCGAAGGCCTTAGGGTTGTTAGCCACAGTAGAGAGCGCGGTGACGTGTGTAGACTCACTACTGGGGAGTGGGTCACTTATTTTCTTTATATGCCGAGGAGTGGGGGTAGAGATTGGTAGCTTGGTACTACCTGTAGACATATTAGTCTTAGATATGCATTAGCATGACGTTATTATCGGTATGGATTGGCTCACAGCTTATAGAGCCATTATTGATTGTTTCGGTGGGAGTATTGTCTTTGTCATTCCGGGGCAAGAGATGTTTGTAGTGGCGATGCCTCGCCCAGAGGGAGGCTCGACTGCTCATTTATATTATATAGAGGAGGATACCTCTAAGGAGGTTGTGATTCCCTTAGACTCGATTCCAGTTGTTCGTGAGTATTCCGATGTATTTCAGGAGATACCAGGCCTACCCGAGAGATAGACTTTGCCATAGATTTATTACCGAATACTAGACCGATAGCACGCGCTCCATACCGTATGGCTCCGTCAGAGATGCGAGAGTTACGAGATCAGATAGAGCAGTTGTTAGGTCAGGGCTTCATTCGCAAGAGTACCTCACCTTGGAGCGCTCCAGTCTTATTTGTGAAGAAGAGAGATGGTTCACTGAGGCTATGTGTGGACTACCGGGAGTTGAACAACGTCACGATACGAAATAAGTATCCGTTGCCTCGAATCGATGATCTGTTCGACTAGTTGATGGGAGTAACTTTCTTTTGGAAGATAGATCTGAGGTCGGGGTACCATCAGCTACGTATTCGGGAGCAGAATGTTTCAAATACTGCTTTCTTGACGAGATATGGGTCCTATGAGTTCAGGGTGATGCCATTTGGCCTCATAAATGCTCTAGCCGTGTTCATGGACTTAATGAACCGAGTGTTCAGAGAGTTCTTGGATCAGTTTGTCATCGTCTTCATAGATGACATTTTGATCTATTCACACTCCGAGGAGAAGCATGTCGAGCACTTAAGACAGGCTCTTCAGACTCTACGAGAGCATCAGTTGTATGCTAAGTACGAAAAGTGCGGATTCTGGTTGCGAGAAGTACAGTTCTTGGGGCATGTTGTTTGTGAGCAGGGGATAGCAGTTGACCCGAGTAAAGTGTCAGCGGTGGGGGAGTGGGGACAGCGCACGACTCCGACGGAAGTGCGAAGTTTCTTGGGGTTAGCCAGATATTACAGGAGATTCATTCAGGGATTCTCCAAAATAGCGGGTCCACTGACAAACCTGACTCGCAAAGGGGTACCATATGTTTGGGATGATGCTTGTCAATTAGCTTTCGACGAGCTGAAAGACAAGCTTACTTCAACACCAGTCCTTGCTTTACCGAAGTCGGGTGTGGAGTACCTGGTTTACACCGATGCCACTTTACGGGGACTTGGGGGAGTACTTTAACAGGAAGAGAATGCTATAGCTTTTGCCTCCCGCAAGCTTAAGCCGCATGAGAAGAATTACCCCACCCACGACCTGGAGTTAGCAGTGGTCATTTTTTCATTGAGGATATGAAGACACTATTTATTGGGGGAGAAATTCCGCTTATTCACAGATCACAAGTCACTGCAGTACCTGTTCACTCAGCGAGAGTTGAATATGCGTCAGCGCAGATTGTTAGAGTTTGTGAAGGACTATCAGTTCGACATACAGTACCATTAGGGGAAGGCCAACGTAGTTGCTGATGCGTTGAGCCGTAGACTGGTAGACGAGATAGCGGACGTCTGGAAAGCAAAGTGGAAGGAGTTAGGCCACCAGGACGCAGTAGCCCGTTCCTTCATATCTGTTATGACAGTGACACCCGAGATTGTTATGAGGGTGATACAGGCACAGACCGCAGACCCGTTTTTCCAGGAGAAGATTGTACGACTCCTAGCTGAGGGTGCTGAGTCCTATTATGTTAGTTCTGATGGGGGTTTGAGGTTTAATGGGAGATTGGTGGATCCAGAAGGTGCAGAATTATATCATGCAGTGATGACCCAGTCTCACGGGTATCGATTTGCGGTACATCCTGGAGGAGATAAGATGTACCAGGATATGAGGCGGCAATACTGGTGAAGTGGGATGAAGAAGGACATTGCTGATTTCGTGTCCAAGTGTTCTACCTGCCAGCTGGTAAAGGTGGACCATTAGAAACCGTCAGGGTTGCTTTAGCCATTGGAAGTACCTGCGTGGAAGTGGGAGGGTATCTCCATGGATTTTATTACGGGGTTGCCTACATCACAGCGAGGCCATGACTCTATCTGGGTGATTGTAGACCATTTGACCAAGGTGGCTCATTTTCTGCCAGTGCGGATAGACTATACCACAGGTCAGTATGCTCAGTGGCTCATCGCTGAGGTTGTCAGATTACATGGGGTGCCCTTGAATATTGTGTCAGATAGAGACAAGATTTTTGTGTCGCATTTTAGGGAAAGCTTTCAGGAGGCTATGGGTACTGAGTTGAGGTTGAGTTCAGCTTATCACCCATAGACATATGGACAGACAGAGCGTACTAATCAGATGTTGGAGGATATGCTACACATGTGCGTTCTTGATTTTGGAGGAGGTTGGGAGCCACATCTTCCACTGGTAGAGTTTGCTTATAATAACTATTATCAGTTCACGATTGGCATGGCTCCATTTGAGGCTTTGTATGGCAGGAATTGTCGTTCCCCAACTTGTTGGCTCGAGGTGGGGGATAACAAGTTTCTAGGACTATAGGTAATTTGGGAAACCTCCGCGAGGATTGAGATGATCAGGAGTCGCATTTGAGTAGCCCGGGACAGGCAGAAAAGCTACGCCGATGCGAAAAGGTTCTTCCGGGAGTTTAATGTGGGGGACCAAGTGTTACTACGTGTATATCCTATGAAAGGAGTGATGAGGTTTGGGAAGAAAGGGAAATTGTCCCTGAGGTACGTGGAACCATTTTCCATTATCGAGAGGATTGGGCCGGTAGCATACAAATTGGGACTGCCAAAGCATTTACATCGCATTCACGATGTATTCCACATCTCGTCATTGAGACGATATCTTCGGGATGATATGACCCACACTCACATCGCGATAGATGAGATAGACTTATAGCCTAACAGCTCTTACGAGGAGGGATCGGTGGCTATCCTAGACCATAGCGAGAGTAGATTGAGGTCGAAGGTAGTTCCACTTGTACGGATCCAGTGGGAGCATCATAATGTGGAGGAATCCACTTGGGAGCGCGAGGCAGACATGCGCGAGAGATACCCAGATTTATTTTTACCAGGTATGCCTTATATTTCAAATTTCGGGACAAAATTCCGTTATTAGGGGGGAAGTATGTAATACCCCGTATTTTTATGCTATATTAATTTGGGGATTTATTAAATTTAATGTGAATTAATTATTTAATATAAATCCGAAAATTAATTATGTTATAATTATTAATGTGATGAGAGTTAATAATTATGGGAAATTTATTGAATATTACTAATGAGCAAAGTAATATATAATATTGATTATATTAAATGTCTCGAGTGAATAAAATGATAATTTTGGAAATTTGAGTCGGGACGCGCCCGTGTCGCGTCGGGACTAAATATTGACTAATAAAAATAAATATATTATAAGTTGCTTGTATGGTCGTTCTGAGTGTGCCAAAGTGTCCGGAAGGGTCGAGATAGTCAGAAAAGTGTACTCGGGGATTTAGTTTGGGTCTCGGGGCGTTTTTAGGCCTATTTAACACCCCGGGAGGGCATTTTGGACATTTCGCATTTTTGGGTAATTAAACCCACGAAATTTCAAGGGTTATATCAGATGTCTAAGGTTACCTTCTAGGGTTAAAACAACTCAAACTTTTGAACGGCCATAGGAGAGGGAAGGAGGAAGCTTTCCAAGCAATCCCAGGGCCAAAAAGTCACCCGATTGCACCGCCACCACCACCACCATCAACGTGTAGATCGTGCGACGGGGATGTAACAACCCAAGACTTTCGGAACAGTAGTTTATTTATTTTGGGAGAAATAAATAATATTTTATTGGAGAATAATTAAAAGTGGCAATTGAGGTCAAAATTTAGAGTCGTCAAAAAGTGTCTCGAATGGAAATTCTGAGGGTACCATTGTGTCCGGAAGGGTCAAGAAAGTCGAAATGACTGTACTTGGGGTCTATTTAGGTTCTGAAATAAATTAGGACCGTTTGACTCGATTCAAAGTTATCGGGTCATTTAAAGTGTGTATTATCATTTAAAGATGTGTATCTTGGGTTTTAGGCTTAAAAAGCCTACGGGAGATTTATTCTCCAAAGAGAGAAAGAGAAATAGAAAGAAAGAAGAAAAAAAGAAGAAGAGAAAGAAGGAAAAAGGAGAGGGAAAGAGGATTCTCCGGCCATTTCGCGATCTAGAGGCGGATTCAGATCCTACGAACCCGAGGCAAGTGATTAAACTTGCTAAATAATTGTTGTGTATAAATTATTGCATGATTTGTGGATTGAATTTTGGGTTTTAGGTTTAAATTGACAAAACCTAATTTTTGGGAAAAATCTTAGATTTGTATTGTATTAATGGATTTAAGGTTAGAAAACTTGTATATATGTGTTCTTGGATGAATATAAATGTCATATTTATGTTTGGAATGAATCAAAATAGTTGGAATATGATAAAAATGATTTTTGGGTATTTTGGGTTAAGAATAAAACAACCCATTTCGTAGCTTGCTGCACTTGCCAAATCGATTCGCCCCTACCGAATCGATTCGGTCTGTTGTAGATTGCCCAGGTATTTAAGGCCAAATCGATTCGCCCCTTTGCAAATCGATTCGGCATGTATCAGACTCCCAGGTCTACTGGACCGAATCGATTCAGATGGGCCGAATCGATTCGGATGGGCCGAATCGATTCAGAAACATGGGATTTTGGAGATGTTTTTCTAGGAAGAATTTCATCCCGTTTCGTCTAAAGTTATCGATTGGGAACTTCTATTGGAGTTATTTGGAGTATGTTTTGGAGACTTTTAGATAGTTTCCCTTATAGGAAATGATAAGAGTCATATTGACTAAGTTTGAGGAATACCAATTAGATATTATGGTTTATTCTAAGTGGGGAATCCCACCTTGATCGAGAGGTTATACTTGGAGATAATAAATTCAATTCATAGGAAAGAATGTGAGTAATTTAGAGATACCGGATCTTAGGATCCAAATCCCAAATGGGATAGCTTTAAAAAGGTTCATAAAATGAATTGACCCCTATTATGAATGAAAAATAATAAATGCTCTTGATGTGCATAAGGATATAGAAATATCCTTACTGATGATTGATTTGGGAGATATCTCACACGATGATAAATGTTAATTGAGGTGCATTAGGATATAAAATATCCTTAACTTAATTAGAATTGAAATTCAATTCATAATAGAAGCGACATGAGAGCTTCAAGCGAGAATTAGTATAACATATACTAAGTGGGGTTAATGTGTGAGGTGGAGCGTTAGTATATCTTGAGATAAATATACTAAACAAATGATGTTAATCAAATTGCGCCTAATAGCGTAGAATGAATATGAAAATGATTGTTGCAGGTATACCTTATATAATGGTATATCTTTATTAGGTGGGATGTATGTATACCTTATATGATGGTGTATATACATGTTAGGCATACCCTCTCCTTGCTATCATTGGGAAGTTTCGTGCGTAGTGGGTGAGCATCCTGACTCGAAAAGTAGGATGTGGATATTCCTCAGGTCATAGTCGTCCATGGTGGTCATCATATGACATATATATATATATATATATATATATATATATATATATATATATATATATATATATATATATATATATATATATTATTTTGGGGGTGAGAGGTCGTGGGTATGTGTCGCTCTCACCTGCCGGCTAGGAGCTATGACCGCTTCCCGGATGTTGTGTGCGTGAGTTGATCACGAGGTGGGTGTCGTTGAACCCCACCAGGTGGCCCCAGTTTGCTACGTATATGGGCTGCTGGAAGATGATAGCATGTGAGCCTGCGTCCTTCGAGTTATAGCTCGGTTGGATGGTTATTATTTCTTGTGGTTGTATTTGGGTGTCAAGGGCATAATGGACCTCAACGACCCACATTGCCAGGATTAGTGTATCGGGGGGGTTCCTTGTTTGGATTTCGCTTCGGCGAGACGTCCCACGCACGAACAGCAGTGTAATGTTGGAACTTGGGGATAATTTTAGTCCTTAATGCTCATAATTATTTATATATATGTCACCTATCCCGACAATCGACAGTGCCAGGAGTAGTGTAAAGGGGGGGTTCCTTGTTTGGATTTCGCCTCGGTGAGACGTCCCACGCATGAAACGCCGTGTACTGTTGAGAATTGGGAATATTAATTAATTAAAATTGGATAATAGTAATTTGGGTTACATGCATCTTGCATTGAGGACATAATGAGCCCCGAGGATTGATACGGTCAGGAGTAGTGTAACGGGGGGGTTCCTTGTTTGGATTTCGCTTCGACGAGACGTCCCACGCATAAAACGCAGTACCGTGTTGAGAATCGGGAGGAGTTTAGTCCTTAACTCTTGATGCTAATAACTCATCTATAATAATTATATATATGGTTTCATGCCTTATGGGCATCACTAGAATATAAATTATAGTAAATGAGATTGTGGATGTATTGTGATGATGTGGACATGATTGGATCATGTAACTTTATATGTTCAACAAATGAAATTATAAAGACAACTATAACTATTACATTAAAGTTAATGTATTTGACTTATAAATTATGGGAACGAATATATTGGGAAATAGGTTAGATGATTTTGCTTAAATACTTATTTTGGGTTTAAGTTAGGATCCTCTTACCTATTTAGAATCGAGCATCCTTTTGGAGATCACGTGCATACACTTAGTACGCGCTTTAGATAAGAGGTGAGTTGAATTTGTATGGAGAGCTCGATTCCAACTAAATCATGTAATAATGCATTTATAATTATTATGCATTTTAATACACTTGCTATAAACTGTTTTTCAAACTCGGGTTCTGACCCGTTCATATTTTCCTCCTATATGTATATATATTGTATTACTTCAGGTGTTTCTCCGCAAGGACGCCTTTGATGTCCCTCCATTCTGGAGTTATGGAGTTGTGGCAGTAGCGGACTGTTGCGGCACTTTGCTTTAGTCGATTCCTATCTATTGTACATCTAGATTAGGATTCAGTTGTATTGAGTTAGTATTCAAGTGTTGTAGATTAACACTTTCATATTTTATTTATCAGATTATTGTATTGTCTGTTGCCCGACATCATATTCGGGTATTTCATTGTTGAGATTTTTGTTGTACAATGTATTGTACTCTTTTATTATTGGAGCATGCACATTCCACATCATAGTTAGATGTATATTGTTGGTTGTGTGCATTATTGGTTTTGTTGTTGTTGTTAAAAATAAAAGTTTTAAATTTTCGGCAATTCGCACTTTATGATTTCGGGTAGTTAGCCTTATATTATAGTGTTTAGTTGTTGATGTTGAGGATGTACCATCTGAGATACCTGATTTATGTAGTATAGGGCTGGCCACCCGTTATTATGTGGAGCGGGTTGTCACAGGTGGTATCAGAGCATCAGGTTCTAGTGTCTTTAGGATCTGTGTGCGTTACTACGATCTTCCGTAAGTGTTCTTGATATAGAGCCTTATTGCTAGGACGGTTACATTCATACGTCCATATCTTTCTGTGAATCAAAAATATTTGAAAGGCGTTCTGATACAATTGTTCTTGTTTCAGATGCCACCGAAGGGAGGTCGTTCAGTCAGGGCAAACAAAGGGAAACCCCAAATGCCTCAAAGGAACATGACTACGGATGATGTTGCCAATATAGTGGCACGAGCAGTAACTGTTGTCGTTTCTACGATGGCTCAGCAATCTGCCGCTCGAGCAGCCCCACCCCATTTAGGATTGTCTTTATGGGAGAGGGTGAAGGAAGATTTTAGTAAGGGGAATCCTCCCGAGTTTGCAGGGGGAGTTGATGCAATGGCTGCAAGTCAATGAAAAAATATTATGCAGAGGCACCTTCGTATGGTTGAGTGTAGTGAGGTGTAGAAACAATTTTTAGTCACATTTAGGTTCTCGGGTGCAGCTCTTCAATGGTGGGAGTCTGTCACCACATCTGAACAGAGAGATACTCTACCTATAAAAGAATTTTGGGAACTTTTTGATCGAAGGTATTTGCCTTCCCCTACTCGGGATATGGGGATTTTTCAAGAAAATAGGACGGTGGCAGAATATGAGGAAGATTTTTCTCTATGGGCGAGATTAGTACCTAATGAGGTAAATACGGAAGAGAAACGTATATCGAAGTTTTTTCGAGGTTTAGATTGGAAAATCCAACTACATTTGTTAGAAAGTCCTATGTTAATGACTTTCATCGAGGTAGTAAATGCGGCACTACTAAAGTGTCATGAATATAGTTTTCGTTCTCAAGAGAGTAAGAACTTTGGAGATTCGAGTTCATCAGGTAAGTTTGGCAAAGAGAGTGCCAGTAATGCGAGTGGGCAGAAAGGGTTTATGGGTAAGTGTTTCTTTTGTAAAGAAATAGGTCATAAAAAGATAGATTGTCCTCAAAGAGGTAAAGGACCACGTTTTGATGAAATTTGGGAAGTGCAACCCCTATAGCAGATTCGAGGTCGCTTTAGACCGGGGGACTATGTTTGGGAGCCCATTGATGAGGATGGTTAATCGGACTAGAGATGGGTAATGTAAGTTAATTTTCCTTTATAAATAGGATAATTAATATGTAAAGTTTTGGAATATCGTATGAGAGATATGTATAAATTGGGTAGTGCTTTAGCCCTTTTTGTTTATGTATGGTATGTAATGACCCTAAAGGGAAATTTGGAGCAAAATAGGCTCTTATTCTATGATTTTGTAAAGGAATGATGATTTTGCAAGGTGCTCATAAAGAGCTTTAAACCTTGTAGTTAATGTAAGAATGGTTATGGTGATAAGTTGTTTTGATAAAAGCTACTTCTCTTTATATAGTCAAGATAGACTATTATAATTGTGGTATTCCAGATATGGATTTTGCCTTATATATGGCAATATGTTGAAATGATGTAAGATGTTGTTTATGTTTGAAAGTTGAGGTTGTGGATTGATGGGACGCAGGTAAAATTTAAGCTCATGAGTATGACAATATTTGTGAGCTACATGTTATATATAGATGATGATCTATAAAGACCTTGTGTTGGACATAAGGCATTTTATATTATATTATAATATATAAACCGTTTTCAAAATAAATTGTTTTCAAAATAAAACTTTTTATCGGCCTTCGAGCCCTTTCAAACAAAATTTTTCACTAAAATATTTTCAAACTCTAGTCCGGATTTAACAAACTCTCAATCCCCGACATCGCCACACAGTAGTGTATTGGGAGGGTTCCTTGTTTGGATTTTGCTTTTGCGAGACGTCCCCCGCACGAAATTGGCGATTGTCAGGAATTGAGAGGAGTTATTTCTTTGGACCATTCAAATTTTTACTTTATTAAAATTTTAGTATTACTTACTGTTGGAATTGTGGAACTTTCGAGGCAAATAAAGCCTCATTATGACTGCTGTGAGCACAAAGCTCAAATTTTAATGGTATATGGGCTCCCTTGTTGTGGAAATGGGTTTTATTTAATTCATAATTAACTTAAAATAAAATAAATTAAATAAATTCGTCGTGGGAAGTTAGAAGTTTGGAGATAGGATTAGTGATGATGGGTAAATTAGAACTAGTTGAGCTTTGGAGAATTAGGCTTAGCTAAATTTCGAGGACAAAATTTTTGTGAGTGGGGAAGTTTGTAACAACCCAAGACTTTCGGAACAGTAATTTATTTATTTTGGGAGAAATAAATAATATTTTATTGGAGAATAATTAAAAGTGGCAATTGAGGTCAAAATTTAGATTCGTCAAAAAGTGTCTCGAATGGAAATTCTGAGGGTACCATTGTGTCCGGAAGGGTCGAGAAAGTCGAAATGACTGTACTTGGGGTCTATTTAGGTTCCGGAATAAATTAGGACCGTTTGACTCGATTCAAAGTTATCGGGTCATTTAAAGTGTGTATTATCATTTAAAGATGTGTATCTTGGGTTTTAGGCTTAAAAAGCCTACGGTAGATTTATTCTCCAAAGAGAGAAAGAGAAATAGAAAGAAAGAAAGAAGAAGAGAAAGAAGGAAAAAGGAGAGGGAAAGAGGATTCTCCGGCCATTTCGCGATCTAGAGGCGGATTCAGACCCTACGAACCCGAGGCAAGTGATTAAACTTGCTAAATAATTGTTGTGTATCAATTATTGCATGATTTGTGGATTGAATTTTGGGTTTTAGGTTTAAATTGACAAAACCTAATTTTTGGGAAAAATCTTAGATTTGTATTGTATTAATGGATTTAAGGTTAGAAAACTTGTATATATGTGTTCTTGGATGAATATAAATGTCATATTTATGTTTGGAATGAATCAAAATAGTTGGAATATGATAAAAATGATTTTTGGGTATTTTGGGTTAAGAATAAAACAACCCATTTCGTAGCTTGCTGCACTTGCCGAATCGATTCGCCCCTACCGAATCGATTCGGTCTGTTGTAGATTGCCCAGGTCTTTAAGGCCAAATCAATTCGCCCCTTTGCGAATCGATTCGGCATGTAGCAGACTCCCAGGTCTACTGAACCGAATCGATTCGGATGGGCCGAATCGATTCGGAAACATGGGATTTTGGAGATGTTTTTCTAGGAAGAATTTCATCCCGTTTCGTCTAAAGTTATCGATTGGGAACTTCTATTGGAGTTATTTGGAGTATGTTTTGGAGACTTTTAGATAGTTTCCCTTATAGGAAATGATAGGAGTCATATTGACTAAGTTTGAGGAATACCAATTAGATATTATGGTTTATTCTAAGTGGGGAATCCCACCTTGATCGGGAGGTTATACTTGGAGATAATAAATTCAATTCATAGGAAAGAATGTGAGTAATTTAGAGATACCGGATCTTAGGATCCAAATCCCAAATGGGATAGCTTTAAAAAGGTTCATAAAATGAATTGACCCCTATTATGAATGAAAAATAATAAATGCTCTTGATGTGCATATGGATATAGAAATATCCTTACTGATGATTGATTTGGGAGATATCTCACACGATGATAAATGTTAATTGAGGTGCATTAGGATATAAAATATCCTTAACTTAATTAGAATTGAAATTCAATTCATAATAGAAGCGACATGAGAGCTTCAAGCGAGAGTTAGTATAACATATACTAAGTGGGGTTAATGTGTGAGGTGGAGCGTTAGTATATCTTGAGATAAATATACTAAACAAATGATGTTAATCAAATTGCGCCTAATAGCGTATAATGAATATGAAAATGATTGTTGCAGGTATACCTTATATAATGATATATCTTTATTAGGTGGGATGTATGTATACCTTATATGATGGTGTATATACATGTTAGGCATACCCTCTCCTTGCTATCATTGGGAAGTTTCGTGCGTAGTGGGTGAGCATCCTGACTCGAAAAGCAGGATGTAGATATTCCTCAGGTCATAGTCGTCCATGGTGGTCATCATATGACATATATATATATATTTATTATTTTGGGGGTGAGAGGTCATGGGTATGTGTCGCTCTCACCTGTCGGCTAGGAGCTATGACCGCTTCCCGGACGTTGTGTGCGTGAGTTGATCACGAGGTGGGTGTCGTTGAACCCCACCAGGTGGCCCCAGTTTGCTACGTATATGGGCTGCTGGAAGATGACAGCATGTGAGCCTGCGTCCTTCGAGTTATAGCTCGGTTGGATGGTTATTATTTCTTGTGGTTGTATTTGGGTGTCAAGGGCATAATGGACCTCAACGACCCACATTGCCAGGATTAGTGTATCGGGGGGGTTCCTTGTTTGGATTTTGCTTCGGCGAGACGTCCCACGCACGAACCGCAGTGTAATGTTGGAACTTGGGGATAAGTTTAGTCCTTAATGCTCATAATTATTTATATATATGTCACCTATCCCGACAATCGACAGTGCCAGGAGTAGTGTAACGGGGGGGTTCCTTGTTTGGATTTCGCCTCGGTGAGACGTCCCACGCATGAAACGCTGTGTACTGTTGAGAATTGGGAATATTAATTAATTAAAATTGGATAATAATCATTTGGGTTACATGCATCTTGCATTGAGGACATAATGAGCCCCGAGGATTGATACGGTCAGGAGTAGTGTAACGGGGGGGGTTCCTTGTTTGGATTTCGCTTCGGCGAGACGTCCCACGCATGAAACGCAGTACCGTGTTGAGAATCGGGAGGAGTTTAGTCCTTAACTCTTGATGCTAATAACTCATCTATAATAATTATATATATGGTTTCATGCCTTATGGGCATCACTAGAATATAAATTCTAGTAAATGAGATTGTGGATGTATTGTGATGATGTGGACATGATTGGATCATGTAACTTTATATGTTCAACAAATGAAATTATAAAGACAACTATAACTATTACATTAAAGTTAATGTATTTGAATTATAAAATATGGGAACGAATATATTGGGAAATAGGTTAGATGATTTTGCTTAAATACTTCTTTTGGGTTTAAGTTAGGATCCTCTTACCTATTTAGAATCGGGCATCCTTTTGGAGATCACGTGCATACGCTTAGTACGCGCTTTAGATGAGAGGTGAGTTGAATTTGTATGGAGAGCTCGATTCCAACTAAATCATGTAATAATGAATTTATAATTATTATGCATTTTAATACACTTTCTATAAACTGTTTTTCAAACTCGGGTTCTGACCCGTTTATATTTTCCTCCTCTATGTATATATATTGTATTACTTCAGGTGTTTCTCCGCAAGGACGCCTTTGATGTCCCTCCATTCTGGAGTTATGGAGCTGTGGCAGTAGCGGACTGTTGCGGCACTTTGCTTTAGTCGATTCCTATCTATTGTACATCTAGATTAGGATTCAGTTGTATTGAGTTAGTATTCAAGTGTTGTAGATTAACACTTTCATATTTTATTTATCAGATTATTGTATTGTCTGTTGCCCGACAGCATATTCAGGTATTTCATTGTTGAGATTTTTGTTGTACAATGTATTGTACTCTTTTATTATTGGAGCATGCACATTCCACATCATAGTTAGATGTATATTGTTGGTTGTGTGCATTATTGGTTTTGTTGTTGTTGTTAAAAATAAAAGTTTTAAATTTTTGGCAATTCGCACTTTATGATTTGGGGTAGTTAGCCTTATATTATAGTGTTTAGTTGTTGATGTTGAGACTGTACCATCTGAGATAACTGATTTATGCAGTATAGGGTTGGCCACCCGTTATTATTTGGAGCGGGTTGTCACAGGGGAATGCAACTACACCAAAATCGTCGGAAAATCAGAATTTTGAAAATCCCAAGCAAGTGTTTATCTTGCTTATTTTCGTTAATGCATCACTCATGTTAGTCTAGGGATGATTAGGATGAGTTTTGTGGAAGAAAACCCAAATTTGAGATAGGAAATCGCATGTAGTAATGATTTGAATGTAAATCTGGAAACCCCTTCACATGTAGAGGATTAAACCATGAAATTATGATGTTTTAGAAGAAGAAAATTTTGGAAAAGACTGATTAGAACCATGTTAAAGAGATTTCTAGGGTTCTTGAGATTTACATGAATTTTGGCCTGTTAATCCATGGTTATTAATGGAAATTTGCATGCTTTACGTAAAAGATGTATGAAATGGATTTATACTATTAGTAGTACAAATTTCTGGGCGATTGGGAATGAAAAGTTTGGATTTGGATGAGGTTATGTGATATAACCCGTAACTGGTTAACTGCAGAATTCGCCATACCTGCTTGATCGATCGATCGAGCCAAGAGCTTCGATCGATCGAGCCCCGGCCCTCGATCGATTGACCCCCTCTGGCAGACTCATATTTCCCTTTTTAAATTAGTTGAATTCAATTTAATGAGAAATAATCCTTGGACACCCATATTAAAACATTTTGGGAGATAAAGAAGACCAGTGGGACTTATAAATAATTATGGGACCGTTAATGTAAGACGAGAGCTGTATCTTTGAGATATTTACATATAAGGGACGATGAAATTATATATTATGGAGAGAGACGCGTAAGATAGTTATGTTGGAAAATTAGATGAGTACCTACTGAATTCTACACTTAGGAGGATAGAGTCCATGAGTGTTACGTAATAAGTTGGAATGATCCCTCAAATTGAAGTAAGAAATGAACGGTTATACGTGATAACTAAATAATGAGAAAAAAGGACGAATGTCGTAATTATGGGAATTGAGATGTATCTAATTTGATATGGTAATATTAGTATAGTTATATGACAGTGTTTATGCATATAATATCTATGTGTAAAAATCGTGCCCGCGCTACTTGCTATCCCTGAGGTTACCGCGCTGGGACAGTCTTATCTCGATGGGACCTTTATGGGGGATATTGACTCGTACCCTAGAAGATAGAAATCCTTGGTACACGTTATCGAATCGATAGTTCAGACGGTCCTAAGAGACGTGGGGGCATGTGCTATCCTCTTAGAGACTTGGAATCTATGCTTCGCCTCAATATTGTTTGTGTATGTGTTAATACAGTTCAAGAGTGATTTCGAACTTGTATTTCCCTTAGTACGAGAGATACGGGGATTGGATAGCAGAGTATGCACGCACCATAATTTCTATGTGGGGTGCTGTTAGAATATATATATTATACGAGTATTTAATATATATATGAAATTCTGAAATTTGGAACTGTCTACTGTGTTATGATAAGTAATACATGTATAATGACTCGAATTTGAAAATACTTGTTTTGAAAAAGTATAACATGACACTGGCAAACTTTATTAATAAATAAAGTTAAGATGAGAGCTTTGTTACTGAATAAAATTTTCCTCTTAAACCATTATATTGTTCAGTTTTAAATCTTACGAGTAACCTAAGATAAGTTAAATCATTGGGAAGTTTAGTGTGATATAAGATAAGATAATTCGTTGGGAAGATTAGTGCGATAGGAGTGCACATTAGGAGAGAGGTGAGAATTTCTCAAGAGAGTGCTGCACTAATATGTTGTTGCATTGGCCTGTAAACATTTTAAATACTTGCTAAACAAATTTTAAATCATCTACACTATCGGGCTCTGACCCGTTTCTATTTCTCTTTCTCTCTGGTATATATATGTATATATTACAGGTGCCCAGCCACAGGGGCGTCTTGTATAGGATCCTTCGGAAGGAACGCGCTGCAGCTTAGGTGGGATTTACAGGCCTCTTGCTTAGACGACTTCATTTATTTGACTCCACTCCTAGCATATTTATTTAGTGGGGCATGTGTCGCCCTTTCCATTATTCAGTTGTTTATTTGGACATTGTGATTCTGTTAATTCTAGATTGTCACTTTGGGATTTATTACTATCTGGATGTTTTACTTTAAGTTTTTAATGTTGGGATTTGGTTGTTGAATGTTTAAATTATTTGGATTATATGTTCCAGGATTATTGTGGTGTGATTCTTTAATATTAAATTGTTGTAAAGATTTAAATCATGGTTTATAAAATAAAATTTTGAAAGTAATGTCTAAAATGGTTTTGACACTTATCTTAATTAATTAGGGTGTTTAAATTGGAAAAGTTATTTTTACGACAGTGATGCTAAGAATGAACCAACTGTTCACTTTGATTTTAATTTAATAAAGGAGTGATCACCCGGTATTTAATTAGGCGGGGTGTCATAGAAAACATCATTTTGACATTTAGATAACCATAACCTTATAATACACTAACACAAGTTTTAGGATTCCCTCAAAATACTTAATGTAACTTTTTTTTGTTGTTTGAATTTTCCATTATTAGAACAAGTTGCTTCAACTTTATAGAAGAAACACTACACCAAATCTGCCCATTTGTCAAGGTCATTGACCTTGACAAATCCACCTTGTCAAGGTCAATGACCGTGACATTTCGAGGCGAGATAACTTTTTTTGTCACGGTCGTGTCACGGTCATTGACCTTGACAAAAAACTCGCGTTTTGTGTCACGGTCGTGTCAAGGTCAATGACCGTGACACGTTTGCCAGGTTTATAACCGTGACAAAGCCGTGATCCTTTTTTAAAAAAATTATCACGGTCAATGACCGTGACAATTCTGAGCAGAATTTAAAAAAAATCTGCTGGGTAGTATGGCCACTGCCACTGCCCAGCAATATATTTGTACCTATTATAGCAACGTTGTACCTGTTCCAAACATCATATATCCAACACAAACTAAAGATAATGCAAATATATATTCATGACAGTATAATCCAAATCTTCAAAGTAAAAATAATATACATGACGATATAATCCAAATATAATTAAAATGGACAAACTAGAAAATAATGTTACTACATGTCTTGGATAAAACTGAGGAGGTGAGTAGGCCACACGACATACGAATTGACGCACCCACTAATATACGTCGTGCCGCATTGTTCGCGCAACCACAATAGGGAGTTCTCCTTCCCGGGTATGACATGCGTGACGAGCACCCTGGACTCCATCTGTTGAAGCACACGTCCATGGACTATTCCACCCTCGATGATATTCGGGTCCCTTAACCCCCGCCCTATCCGCTGGCCATCAAATATGTCCAATATGAACACGCTCGGCCAACCAATTATCGATAATGGTCTGTTGGAGGGCGTCAAATAGGGAAGTGGATCGTCGAAGTACGAACGTGTCGGTGATGAAGCAGCGAGGTCCACATCCTCGTCATCCTGCGCCTCGTCCTCCCGCACCTCCTCCTCCACCGCCTTCTCCTTCCCTTTCCCTTTCCCTTTCTCTTTACGGTCTCCACCCAACGTACGCTTCATGAATGCGTACATATCTTGGACCGTCGCCTCCAAACGGGACAGCTTCGCGTCGTGTGAATCCACCGTTCGAGCCAACCCGGTGTCGCTCGTCTCCAATCCGATGATCCTAGATTTGGCCACCCGCGAGCTCACTCCCCTTGTCCTCCCCTTGCGATCAGAGCCAAGCACTTGGCTGAGTGCGTCTGTGGACAAAGATGCCTTGTCGGCATCAGACTGCGACTCATGCACTTCCTTAAGCTTTGCCTGAAACGACAAAAAGCACATGATTAGTAAAATAAGTAAACTAAAAAATTATAACATAATTAACAATAATTAAACTGTCGGATTACTTACAATCGTGGTCGCGACGCTCGGGGACATCTCCTTGTCCTTCCCCTTCTTCGTCCGAAGAGCCACATAAGTATCGAGCCTATGTGGCTTACCCCCTGGCCCACTCCCTACCCCCTGAAATAAAATAAAGTAAAGTAAAATTAGTATCGGCCCCGCAAAGTAAAATAATATCCAATAATATATTTCTGTAGTTATAGATAAATTAAATATTACCTTCATCCTATGCTCCACCTCAGCGTAAGAGGTCCGGTCGGAGTAGTGCACGTCCGTCTTTTTAGCCCGATTTTCCCTCCCCGATTGGCGAGATGCCAATTGTCGATCCTCGATCTCATTGTCAATGAACTTTTGCCATTGTGCAAATGAGATCAGCTCCTTGGGCGGGACGGATCCGCGCCATTGTAAAATGGACTCTCGTGTTTTTCCAAAGTACCGTGTCCGCATATTTTTTTTCCACGTCTTGTGTTGCTCCCTCAACTGCTCCAAGACGGAATCGCGTAGCTTTGGATCCAAGTTGAATTGTTCCTGTCCAACAAATACAATGTTAGATGCGAATAAATATAAATATAAATATAAATATAAATTGAAATTGAAATATTCATATAAATATTACCTGTAGTGCCGCCCAAACAGCTAACTTGAGCTCATACGGAATCTCCTTCCAACTCATAAACCCCGGGCCGATGACCGTCTTTAGCAGCTCGAGGGATCTCGCTAAAAGCTCCGACTTGTTTTCGACGGTAATTCCAAATTTTCCATATTTGGGGAGCCTAGGGGCGGAGGAGCCCTCGTCGCCTCCGCTACCACCGAACCCAGACGACGACATCATCATAAACAGCATCATCATCTTCGCCCTAACATCTGAAGGAGACATTTTTGTTGTAAAAAAAATGTTATTAGTACAGATAAAAAAAATGTTATTAGTACAGATAAAAAAATGTTCCGTCTATATTATAACGTATGTGTAATTTCCGTCAATACCATTTCGTTTCAATTTTGTAATATTATGTTTTTTCTAAATATTTAAAGAGTTATTAAATGGGTGCCCCACCCCTGCCCCCTCCCCCCGCCACACACACACTCACACCTACGCACATACACACACACACACCCCACTCCTACCCACCCCACCCCCACCCCCTCCCCCCACCACGACCGTGACAACTACATATATTGTTTATCAATAAAATTATGACATGAGATAATTATAATTGTAGCATAAATTTCATTATCATGGGTTTTACCTAATTGAATTAAATGAACAATACTTTTAGCCCTTGTTATTCATCAAATTTGAGGCAAGTTAATTATAATGTTTGTAGGACTGAAATTGATTTAGATTATGCCTATCTATGTAACTCTAAAACCTAATTGTGATTAAAATCTGATTTATATGGATTATGTATAGGAATTGAATTTTAATATTAATCCTTCATAAATCCCTTGAATACATGCATAAATTTGTAGAGATTGAAATTAAATTGCTTGAGATTGAATTTCTATGTTTCGGGGTCATTATTTGAAAATACTTAATTACCCTTTGAAAACCTTTCATAACACACCTATTTATTAAATATGGGTTAGACCTCTTAGCTTGCTCAACTACCCATTTACACACTTACTTTACCTTTTATTTACATTATGGATATTAATCAATTCACACGTTTTTTGTCCACTTCAACCTTTACTGAAACATTTATTAATTCATTCAAGTTAGGTAAAACCACGCAAGTATCTAATACAAATATTATCATTCAACAAATTAAGTCCCATCGATAATAAACACCAAAAACAAATCCATCAAACAAATATGTAACTATTCACCCAACCATAATTTTTGCACATATCACAACCCGTAATCTTTTAACATTCAACGATACCAATTACTAAACAATTCTACTATCTACGATAAATACCAATATTTTTCAACACTGTATCCCCCAATAGTAATAATGAATTAACATATAATTTTCAACTCCAACAACATATGCTTCAACTTAACCCAATCTTCCCAATAATATCAATTAATCAACACCCAACATCCAAATCCAACAACATAGGTCTAGAACCAAAGTTTGTACATAATAATTTATAGTCTCCAAGAAAGTAATATTTTTATTCATAATATTTACGATTATCAGTTTCTCGTGTATTAGCAAAATTTCCAAGATTTCAATTGTAGCATAACACATTAATTTATACGTATATAAAGTGGGATTCATATGAGTTACCCAACAATTAAAAATTTCCCAAGAGAACTATTAGTAACTTTGTAATACAATTCCACGGGATTGATTAATCATAATCATATTTCATCTTTCAATTCTCAATGAAAAATCATAAGGCACGGATTTCAAATCTTGAACAATTATCATATTAACCTTGTTATCATTATAATGAGTATACAATTTGATTTTTGTAATCATTTCTTAGGCCTTCTTATTCTCTAAGGATTTCAAAGTTAATATAAAAAATTACCCCCTGCCCCCCCCCCCCACACACACACCACCCCACCCTGCCCCACCCCATGCCCCCCTCCCCCACCCCGCCCCACCTCCTCCCCCACCTTTCCCCACCCTGCCCCACCCCTACCCCCACCCCCACCCTGCCCCACCCCGCCCCACCCCCTACCCCCACCCTGCCCCACCCCCCACACACGCACACACATACACACATATATATATACACATACCCCCCACCCCCTGCCCCCCTCCACCACCCACTACCCCCATCCCGCCCCACCCCCCCCACACACACACACATACACACATATATATATACACATACACACATAAATATACAGACAAATATATATATATAAATGGAAGAGAGAGAGAGAGGAATTGGACCTGAGAGAGAGAAAGAGAGAGAGAGAGAGAGAGAGAGAGAGAGGGAGGGAAGGGCGCGGGAGGGAAAAAACAAGGGGGTAGGGTTTTTGCTGAAAAAGTTGTCACGGTCGTGTCAAGGTCTTTGACCGTGACACGACCGTGACAAATTGAATTGTCACGGGCTTGTCACGGTCAATGACCGTGACAATTCGTTGTCACGGTCGTGTCAAGGTCAATGACCGTGACATAAAACGCGTGTTTTTTTGTCACGGTCAATGACCTTGACAAGGCTGGCCAGCTGAAAGGTGACAATTTTCCCATTTTAGTGTAGTGAAATTATTGGTGAGAGATTTGATGACATTGGTCAAGGATCAAAACCGGGGGTGGTTGTGTAGCGTTGTTCAGTTGTCGATGCCCTCATTGGAGGATATGGTGTGAAAGACTTTCTAGTTAGTAATAACATCATGTGGTTGTAAGTCTTTGTCTTTTAGTTATAATATATCAGCCACAACTGAGGTTTTTTCCTCCTACTTACAATCTTGTGCTTAATTTACTTTTTCACATTTTTAAAATCATTGACTTAACTAATAAGATAAAATTGGAATTGTAAATCTTAGTAAAGTATTTTATCACATAAAGGTTTAGATTGTTAAAACCAGCTTGTCAAAAATAAATTGGTACTCCTCTTCCTTGTGTTATGTGAGTTAATTTTTTGTTTGGGTAGTTACTGTATGAGGGAAGTGAGACTGGAGTCTATGAATAAATGGAAAGGGTGAGGTGTGACCCACTCCAATGGACGTTGTATGCAAGGTTTTTCAGAACTTTTGGAATAGCTTCTGTTGAAACCTTCTCCTTTTGGTAAAAATGGAGCTTAAGTTGTAACTCCCTCCCTGCAAGAAGATGAATTTCCACAACAATAATAGTAATTTTCTTAAGAAGAACTCCTAAGAATGATGGTTGTCAGTGAGGAGTGAAAAAACAAGGAACTTATCACTAGCGAGAGAGAAGGGAGAGAATATTAGGAAGTTCTGGTGTGATTTTGACAGAGTAACAGTGCTATTGAGTTTTTCTATCTCCTCTCTTGACCTTGCCCACGACCCCTATTTATACTTGGGCACTTGGGCTAAGTTGTAACTTTTGGTGCCAAAAACTTAGAGGGTTGGTAAAGGACAAGGTCTATAGTGTACCATTTGTCCCTACGTGCAGCAGCTCGTCCCCTCATACAGGTGCCACCTGGTGCAAACCAAAGTCAAAAAGCAAATATGTTTCCTAATAGAGACAAAATATCTAATTTGGTAAATATCATTTGAAACGATAACTTTTGGTACAAACTTTGTAAACTTGAGGGGGGTCTCAAGGACCACCTCATCTAAAATCTTTATAAGCTTGAGGGGGGTCTTGAGGACCCCCTTCTAAAATCAGTTTTCTTGAGAGGGGCCTAGAGGACCCTCTCCTTTAAAATCATTTTATGAACAATTCTCTTCTTGTGAGTAACCCTTTGGCTGCTCACCCTGGTTATTTCTGACTGTTAGGTGTGTGAAGACTGGGCAACCCTAGTGTCTTTCTTCTAGTATTCTCTTAATCCTAAAGTGCTAAATGGTTGAGCTTGATCAACAAACCTTGTTCCTCAGCCGCCAAGTGATATCTCTTAATTTGTGTTTTCCTTCGGATATGGATTTGGAATGTCGCTGCGGTCAAACTTCGAGTATCAAAATTCCTGGAATTACCTATAAAACTTGTTAAAAATCAGTATCGTGGCAAATTCGGGTATCAATCCAATTTCTAGCGTTCAAACGGGAATCGTGAAAACTTGCAATTCCAATTTTTATTAAAAATCTTTTTGTGTTTTTAAATTTTTACTTTTTTTATTTTTATATTTTAAAAACAATTTTCTAGGGAGGAAACGATAATTTATGCAATTAAAATGACTATGAAAAATGAGAAAATAATCTAGTTGAGAATTTATGAGAAGAAACAAGAGGTGGGATTACACCGCGTAGTCAAATTAATTTAAAATCCTAATCATTCAATAGAATAGTTCTAAATAGTATTGAATTTAAAATTTAACTCTCGTTACAATTCTAAATTCAATTTTATCTTATTCAACAATTAAATCGGGAATAGTCACAACATAAAAAAAAATTAAGATTCACACTCATTTCAATAAAATATCCGCTAAGATCAATTTATTAAAATTCGTACAAATCTTTGAATTGCAAACACAAAATTAATATTTTAATTTAAGAATAATACTTATCTCTAAGTGAATTCCAAAACCAAATATTAATTTTGCACCATTAATTTATTAACTCTCGTTACATAAATTAATGTGTGATTTTTCCCAATTTAATTAGCCTAGAACACATCAATGAATCATTATTCAAAGAAAACAACTCAACATACGCTTTTCATCCCACCCCTTGAAAGGGGTGTTTAGCCACACATGATTAGAATTTTAGCACAAGCACAATTAACAAACAAGAATTGAAGAGAAAGAGTAGGAAATACGATACGCAATAATTTCTTGATTCAATTGTGTGCATGAACACGCGTCCCAAACTCGTTACAAAATCTGACTAGATTATAAAACTTAAAGTAAAAAAAGAACCTACAAATTTTTCTAAGGGGCATTTACGTTTAGATCCTATTAGACTTTCTTATATACATTCTAGTCCCATCATGTTTTTCCCTTACATATAAGTCCTATTCCTAATTTTTTGAAACTTTTTTTCCAATTTTACCCTTTTAAAACCAACAATCCGTAACTTCCTTGAGGAAGTTACATAAGTGGTTGAACTTTTTTTTTAATATTCAAATGATCATAACTTTTGATTCACAAATCCGTTTTTCACAAAATTACTATTTTTGAAATCTGCTCGACGAGATCTATCAAACAAGATCCATGAAAGCTATAAAATTCCAAAGAAAAAAATTTACACAAACAGTAAACTTTACTGTATGCACTAGAATATGAAATAGTTTTATATATGCGACATTTTCACAAACAGACAGTAACATTTACTGTCCTGATACTACACAGTATATATATATATATATATATACGGTGGATCCAAACCCTTTTTTTCAGAATTACCTTATATTTGAAGGTTCGCGCTAGTGGTATCCAATCCTTACTACCATTATTGGAGCTTCAACGACCTTCGTCAGAGCTCCGATTGGGGGTGGGTAAGGGTGGCATGTGGTGCCGCTGGCGCGGACCTTTGAAAATAAGAGACTTTTGAATAAATGGGCTTTGGATCCACCGAAGTATCATGGGGGGCCGCTGGCACGGACCTTTGAAAATAAGATAAGATAAATGGGATCGGGATCATCTGGAGCGCCAATTTGGGGTGAATAGGGGTGGCACAGAACTTTAAAAATAGGAGCATATTGGATATATATATATATATATATATATATATATATATATATATAGTTTGTAAAAATGTCATAGATATTAAACTTTATTGTATACACCAGAAAATGAAATGGTTTTATATTTGTGACATTTTCACAAACAATAACATTTACTGTGATAATATATTTATGAAATAGTTTTATATATATAACATTTTCACAAACAGTAACATTTACTAAGTTTATATATATATATATATACACACACACACACACACACACACACACGGTAGATCCAAACCTCTTTTTTTTTTAAATTACCATATTTTTAAAGGTTTACGCTAGCAACATTCAATCCCCACCACTACCCACCCCAATTGTCGAGGCTTCAACGACTTTCATCAGAGCTATGATTTAGGTGGGTAGTAGTAGCATAGGGTGTCGCTGGCGCGGACCTCTGAAATTAAGAGAATATTAGATAAATGGAGTTTGGATCCACTGGCGCTCCGATTTGGGGTGAGTAGGGGTGACATTGGGTTAGGTTTATATCTATATTATTTTTACAAACGTTAACATTTACTGTGTTATAACACAGTATATATATATATATATATATACGGTGGATCCAAACCTCTTTTTTCTGATATTGTCTTATTTTTAACGCCCCGCGCTAGCGGTATCTAATCCCGACCACCACCAACCCCAATTATCGGAGCTCCAACAACCTTCATCAGAGTTCTCATTTGGGGTGACATGGAGTGCCGCTGGCGCGGACCTTAGAAAATAACAGAATATTGGATAAATGGGGTTTGGATACACCGGCGCTCCAGTTTGAGGTGAGTAGGGATAGCATTGGATTAGGTTTATATCTGTAATATTTTCACAAATAATAAATGTTACTGTTTGTGAAAATGTTACATCGGCATCCCATGCCACCTCAAATCAGAGCTCTGATGAAGGTTGTTGGTGCTCCGATAAAGGGGGTGGGTGGTGGTGGGGATTGGATGCCGCTGGCGCGGACCGTTAAAAATAAGATAATATCAGAAAAAAGAGGTTTGGATATATATATATAATGTGTTATATGAACACAGTAAATGTTAATGCTTGTGAAAATGTTATAGATATAAACATAACTCAATGCCACCCCTACTCACCCCAAATCGGAGCTTCGGTGGATCCAAAATCCATTTATCTAATATTCTCTTAATTTCAGAGGTCCGCACCAGCAGCACCCTATGCCACTACTACCAACCCAAACCATAGCTCTGATGAAAGTCGTTGAAGCTCCGACAATGGGGGTGGGTAGTGGTGGGGATTGAATGTCGCTAGCGTAAACATTTAAAAATATGATAATTTTGAAAAAAAATAGTGGTTTGGATCTACCGTGTGTGTGTGTGTGTATATATATATATATATATATATTATGTAATATTAACTCAGTAAATGTTACTGTTTGTGAAAATGTTATATATATATTGTGTAATATTAACTCAGTAAATGTTACTGTTTGTGAAAATGTTATATATATAAAACTATTTCATAAATATATTATCACAGTAAATGTTATTGTTTGTGAAAATGTCACAAATATAAAACTATTTCATTTTCTGGTGTATACAATAAAGTTTAATATCTATGACATTTTTACAAACTATATATATATATATATATATATATATATATATATATATATATATATATATGTATCCAATATGCTCGTAAATTTTTAAAGTTCCGTGCCACCCTTATTCACCCCAAATTGGCGCTCCAGATGATC
This sequence comes from Sambucus nigra, assembly GCA_949130495.1. NCBI lineage: Eukaryota > Viridiplantae > Streptophyta > Magnoliopsida > Dipsacales > Adoxaceae > Sambucus > Sambucus nigra. Next base: position 521,799,152 of record OX422218.1, read on the forward strand.
CATATCCCATTGATCCAATCTTATTTTCAAAGGTCCGCGCCAGCGGCACCCCATGATACTCCGGTGGATCCAAAGCCCATTTATTCAAAAGTCTCTTATTTTCAAAGGTCCGCGCCAGCGGCATCACATGCCATCCTTACTCACCCCAAATCAGAGCTCTGACGAAGGTCGTTGAAGCTCCAACAATGGTGGTATTTTGGATGCCGTTAGCGCGAACCTTTAAATATAAGGTATTTTTGAAAAAAGAGGGTTTGGATCCCCCGGATGTATATATATATATATATATATATATATTTACTGTGTAGTATTACCACAGTAAATGTTACTGTCTGTTTATGAAATGTCACAGATATAAAACTATTTCATATTCTAGTGCATACAGTAAAGTTTACTGTTTGTGTAAATTTTTTTCTTTGGAATTTTATAGTCTTCATGGATCTTGTTTAATAGATCTCGTCGAGCAGATTTCAAAAATAGTAATTTTGCGAAAAACGGATTTGTGAATCAAAAGTTATGATTATTTAAAAATTAAAAAAAAAAGTCCAACCACTTATGTAACTTCCTCAAGAAAGTTACGGATGGTTAGTCTTAAAAGGGTAAAATTGTGAAAAAATTTCCTGAAAAGTTGAAATAGGACCTATGGGATTATTAAAAAGTCAATAGAACTTATAAGCTTGTTGACCCAATAAATGAGATCTAGATATAATTACCCTTTTTTCTAAACCTAAAACTAATTTTTTTTGTATTTAATATTTTTTCTACCCACTTTTTTTCTTCATATATGAGATGCTCCTCTCTTTTTATTGACCCACGATTCCTTCTTTAGTGGGAGAGATTTTTGTGAGATTTCAACTATCACCAAATCAAGGCACTTGGATTTAAGTTTTTCTTGGAAAATAACTTCGATCCCTCTTTTCATGGAGTATCAGATTTGGGTTCAGATTTTTTTTTGGATGTGGTAACGGTTTGGGCTCGGGTTAAAGTCGCCATGGGTCGTGGGTTTCGGGTTCAGCATAGGGCTGGACAAACTGCGGGTCGCAGGTCGGTTTCGGGCGGTTGGGTCGCGAGGGAAGGAGGCACCGACGAGCTCGGGTTTGAGATGGTCCGAACAGGGGTCCGGGTTTCAGTTTACTAGTTGTCTGAACAGGTTTTGACCGGAGCAGGTGGGCTGGAATCGCGGGTTCCGGTTTAGATCGGAGGGCCGCCGATGTTGGGTTGGGCGGAGGTTGTGTCTGCCGGAAAGAGAGGGAGAGACCGGGTTTGGTTCAGGAGGTGTGGATGCTGGGTCAGGTGTTGGGTATGGAAGTGGGTATTGACTGGTTGGGGGTGACGTTTGGATTTGGGTGGGTTAATGGGATGGATGGTAATGGTGGAATTTAGGAGAGAGAGAGAAAGTTGGTGAAGATGATGAATAGTGGTGTAGGGGTGTTTAGGTGTGGTGAGGGTGTATAGTAAGTAGGGGTGAGGTTGAGGTTGAGGTATTTGGTGTGTGTTAGTGTTTAATGTGTGTGTGTGTGTGTGTGTTTAGTTTGTGACCCTTAAAAAAGTAACACCTTCTAAAAATTAAAATAAAACTAAATAAAATAAAATAAAACTAAATAAAATAAAAACTTAAAATCTAATAAAACTAAAAAAAACTAACATTTCAAACTAAATAAAAAAATAAAACTCTATTAAACCAAAAAAATATAATTCTAATAAAATAAAACTAAAATAAAATAAAAAATATTTATATATAAAATGAAATCTAATAAAACTAAAAAATTAAATTCATAAAAATTAATCCTAATAAAAATAAAATAAAATAAAGATTAAAAATTAAAAACTAAAAATCAAAATCAAAATAAAGAAATAGAAAAATAGAAAAATAGAAAATAAAACTAGAAAATTCTAAATAAATCTTAAAAATAAAATGACTCAAAATAAAAATCTAAAAAAATAATAAAGGTACAAACTCAACACACACGAGGCTCGGAGAATGGTCTGGACTCGGTTTAGGCTCGAGTTAGGGTTACGGGACTATTTCGGGGCATCAAAATTCTTCTGGAGAAGCTCAAATAGGACTCCAGACTTTGCGGTTTCCTTTGATTTCCTCATTGCAAGCTTTTAACCGCTTATGTGTCGCAATTAACTTGATTTAGCACTTTTGATACTGCGACTGCTGATTGACCTGCAAAATGATAAAATACGAACATAAGGTCATTTTTATTAAAAATGAGCAACTAAAATGCATCTATTCGGGGTATAAAATAGACACATTTGGGTGCTTATCACCAAGCCAAAACTCCCAAGAGATCCAAACTAGCCTATTTGAGCCCTACCTGCTCAACTAGGCTACCTATACAAGAAAATAAGTGTTAGTAGTTTTATTCTTTTACAGAATGACTTTTCATGGTGAGGGGTTACTCATGGTAGCAATTCCCTCACCCCAACCTATTTTCTAAAAGATGAGGGGGAGGACCTTGAGGGATCTTTCACTAGTTATGCATTTTCTGCGGTCAGGGGTCCTAGTTTCCCGCACCAATATGAATTCTCTATGGTGAGTGACCTTGGCTGCTCTTTCACCAGTTATGCATTTTTTTGTGGTCAGGGAGCCTAGGTTACCGCACCAATATGGATTTTTTGCGGTCAAGGGACCTTGGGTGCTCTTTCACCAATTATGCATTTTCTGTGGTCATGGGGCTTAGGTTCCCGCACCAATATGAATTCTCTGCAGTGAGGGACCTTGGATGCCCTTTCACTAGTTATGCATTTTTTGCGATCAGGGGGCCTAGGTTCCCGCACCAATATGGGTTCTCTGCGGTCGAGGGACCTTGATTGCACTTTCACTAATTATGCATTTTCTGCAGTCAGGGGGCCTAGGTTCCTGCACCAATATGAATTCTCTGCGTCCGAGGGGCCTTGGGTGCACTTTCACCAATTATGCATTTTTTGCGATCTGGGGGGCTAAGTTCCCGCACCAATATGAATTCTCTACGGTTGAGGGACCTTGGGTGAACTTTCACTAATTATGCTTTTTCTATCGGGACCCTAGGGGTTCCTTCTCAATATGAATTTCTCCCTGGGGGTTCCTTCTCAATATGAGTTTCTTTCGTGACCCTGCATGGGGTTCCTTCTCAATATGAGTTTCTGTCGAGACCCTGTGTAGGGTTCCTACTCAATATGAATTTTCTGTTGTTGAGGGACCTTGGGGGGTTCCTCAACCTTATATTTCCTGAAGACTACAGAGGAGGTATCTGAGGTAGCCTCGCCCCAAAATATAGTGGTCAAGCTTGAAACACCCTTCTACAATTACCATTGATAGGCATACTCTCAATTGGTATTAAAGCGAGTCTCTAATGTTTTAGGTATTACATGAGAACAAACTATATGTCTTACCTACTTGAGTCTGTACCATATAAAACTTACAACTAGTTTGGATATGATGACAAAATAGGTTAGTTTTTCTTGAGCAATCTTATCCGTGGTTTACAAAGCTTCCTCAACAAGGATCTTATCCAAGACATCCTTTCTACCAAAAAGGGAAGTGAAATATTGCACTGAACACACTATAGGACACAAATCATGTATATATGAGTGTGAGAGTGTGTACATGTGTTTAAATATTTTAAGAATTTTTTAAATATTTTTAAAACATTTAAAATGATTTTTTAAACATTTAATATAATGGTTTTAAAATTTTGTGGGCTAAAATGAAAATACATTTATTCGTACAAAAATTCTCAAGATAGAATCTCAAACCAGCAGAGACATCTAAGGCTGAAAATTGTATTTTTTAACATTTAAAACACCCATTTCTTAACCGTCTATATTGCACCACGTGTTGTCTGCTAGTTGGTTCAAAGAGTGTTTGTTGCCCCTCTCATTTTAGTGTTCAATTTATAACCGTTAGATCAAACCTTATCAATGTTTTGCATGCAATCTTCGTTGATCCTTGTGACGCTAGAAATGACCAACAAGAGAATGAGATTGTGAAGTCATTTTATAACCCTTAGATTTGAATTCTAAACATTAAAATAATCTCAGCCATCCATTTGAATTCGATCTTCCAGACCACTCCACGACCTGTATAAATAACAACTGTAGTTGAGGCTTTAGAAAACTTTGGCATTTCATCCATTCGAAAGAAAAATAGAGAGAAAAAGAGTATAGAGAGAAAAGACAACGCATTAAGAGAGAGAGAGAGAGAGAGAGAGAGAGAGAGAGAGAGAGAGAGAGAGAGAGAACTAAAATCCGTTAGAGCGAATATCTTAGTTTTTTCACAAACCAAACACCTGTTCATTTGTATAAACCAAAACGAGAAAAGCACCATAATTGAGTGATTAGATTTTTAGGTTTTTGTGAAGATTTTGGGGGTTTGGATGTCTTGAAGAAACTCTCAAACATTATCTCTCTTAGGAACACATTCTCTAAGAGTTTTTCACAAATCTTCCTAGAAAGTGTGAGAAACTCACTTGAGAAATATTTTCACGTATATATTTAGTGTTTATGTTCCTATTCTATTTTGGATCTAGTATTATTTTGTATATCTGTTTAGATCCATTTTATCATTTTTAAATTTCTTGAAAACGAGACTTCTAACGTCTGATTTTCAAGATCTAAAGTTTAAGTCTATAAAATAGTGTTTTACAGTTTGTGAAACATATTTTGTATAGAAATAAGTTTTGGATACTTAAAATTGGTTTTTAGAAATATTTAAAACTTTAGATCTTAAAGCTTCATTTTCTGTATTCGAAGTCTGATTTTCTTGAGAATCTAAACGGTTGCATGTCATATAGAATTGTTGAAATTTGTAGGAAGGTATGTATAATTTTTTTAGAGGGAATTGAGTTTCATATTTGCTTTTTAGACACTTCACAGTCACATTCACTTCACATGACCACTTAGTAAGAAGTGTTATTCATGTTGAGAGATTTTGTGTTGACTGAGCCACTGGAAATAAGGAGCGAGGATTAATGCAAAAAAACATCCAAGGAGATCAAAGTCAGACCATAATTTTCATGGAGGAGAAAGATCAGTAAGTATATGTCTATTCTTAGCTTAGGATCTTATGTGTTTGTTTTGGTGCTTGTATATCTTGTTTAATTCTAGGGGATTTTTGTTTTGTGGCATAGAGGTCACCTTAGATGTTTTCCCTAATTTGAGATTTTACCATGTTAAAAAATATCGTGTCAAACTTTCTTTGATTGTTCTTACTGCTTATATGGTGTTATTTCTCATCAAATAATTAGTATAGGTTATTATTTTAAAAATTCAAGGTAATATATCTACCAAATCTAACATCTAGGGTTAATCTGTTTTTCAACATCTTGTGTAGTGATTTAAAAAGGAGTTTCATCCAACGAGTTTTTTTTCGGAGTTTACTTAAAATTTAACTTTAAAGTAAACAGTTTTTCAAGTGGTATCAATGTGTGTTATCAAAAAAATTTGATCTTGAAACTCCAGAAATTGCTTTTGAAATTTATTTCTGAAAATGGATGAGAGATTTGAGAAATTAGGTAACCTGTCCCGTCCACCACTCTTTAATGAAAACAACTTCCCTTACTGGAAATTAAGGATGGTTGCATTCATATAATGTACATTGGGTGATGTCATATGGGACATGATTGAAAATGGTTACGTACATCCAACTAAGCCTTTGTCTGAAACCAACCGCACAAGAGTTAAGAAAAGCCTTAGTAAGTTTACCAAAGAAGAAAAAAAATTGTCACTAGATAACAATAAGGGAAAGAATTTCATTTTTATAGCTATTAATGAGCATGATTTTAAGTGCATGTTTATCTTCTTTAATTCTAACGAAGCCTGGGGCACACTAGTCATCGCCTATGAGGGTGATGAAAGTGTTAAGGCTGGAAAAACTCAATGCTAGCCCAGCAATACAATACCCCGATAATAGATGATAATGAGTCATTTGATGAATTTTATGTAAAATTAACAGACATTGTCACAAAATTCCATGCAAATGGGATAACTTATGACATAAATGAAATTGTACTAAAAATCCTTAGGTCTTTGCCTGCTAAATTCGAAAGATATGCCATAGAAGAGATGGACGACCCAAACCTTACTCCTGAATTACTTAGTAGTAAACGGAGAACTACAGAAATGGAGTCGGAGTATAAAAAGAAATTCACTACCCAAAACAGAAGACCCTCTAGATCTAATGTTGTCTTTTCATTCCATGTGACTGTCACAAACATGAATCCCCTAGACTTTAACCTTGACTTGAGTGAGGACTGTGATTTTGATGACTTGGATAACTAAATAGCTCTTATGAGCAAATACTTTAATAAATTAATTAAGTTTAGAAACTTTGTGGCTTCTAAACATGGCAAACCTTGTTATTAAAGTCCTCAAAATCACAGACCTCATGAAAGATTTTATGACAAATAGACTGATGACAATAATAGACCCAAGACTGATATTAAAAATGTCAAATGTCATCGTTGTGGTAAGATGGGACATTTGGCCAATAAGTGCAGAGTCAAACTTAATAATAACAATGATAGGGCTAATATATGTAAGAATTGGGATGACTCAAGTGATTTTGGTGAAGGTGAAACTGAGCAACCCAGTTTGATGAGTCGTGCATGTCTTTTTATGCAAATATTATATATTCTGATGATAATGAATGACTACATATTGATGCATGTGTTATGTCTATTGATATTGATGTCATACCTGTTAGTGATATTACTGTACCTACTGTTGTTAATAGTGAAGTAAATAATCTTAGCTTACAGGTGAATCAGAGTGCAAATATTGTTGTAGAACTGAACATGTGTGTAAGTCCCACGGCACAAAATGAATCGAAAAGGACACTGCACATAATGTACTTAGTGAGTCCGATGATGACCTTCCTGATATTCGAAATCACTTGATAAAGTGGTTAATCAATTGACTGGATATGTGGAACATCTTAGTAAAACTATTCAGAAGAATACAGAAGATTGCACTACACAGTGCGCTGCTCATGAGATAGAGGCAAAAGAGTTTTCATTAAAATTGAAAGACCTAATAGAGAAAAACGTTATTTCAGAGGAAAGATATAAGGCTGCCTTAGTTGAATTTGAAGAATCCATACAAAAGGTTTCAAATGTTTTTTAAAAAATGCCTATATTTTGAAACTCAAGCTAAAATCTATGAAGAGATAGTTGTAGTAAGTAAGATGGATTCTGAAGATAAATATGGCCTAAGTTTTGGAGAAAAATTTATGACTAACAAAACAACAGTGTTTCCTAAAAATCTCATTTTTATAAAAGAAAGGTAGAATTTTCAAAAGTCTCATAAAGGAATTTACAATGTTAATGTCTCTAAGGCAATGCAAAATCAGTGTAATCAATCGCTAAAACATAATGGAAACTCTAAGTATATATATCCTCTTGCAAGAGACCAAGCACAAAACACTAAGACTTGTAGTAATTGTACTACTGTGACTTACAAGAACAAGTCCATTTTTAAGGGCTTTAGTGATAAAGTAAAGCCTACATCACATCAGCATTACTCGTATTGTGATGTCTACGGGCACATCATTATCGTGTGCTTTCCTAAGAGACAGGATATGCCTACTTATCAAAACTTTAACTATTTGAGAAAGAGTAGGAATACGTTTGTTCTCCCAATGCAGACCACACATAACCCTAACTATAAAAAGAAGAAATAGGGACCTAAGACTAAGAAGAAATCATTTATAAAGACCCCTCTGTCATTTTCTAAATCCAAGGGAAATAAAATTTTTAAAACCAGGCCCAATTGGATGAGAAAAGACGACTTGTTACCCCAGCTCAAGTGCAATGTGGTGACAATAGCTTTTAAGGCCCAACACACTTCAGCTGGGTGGTACTTGGATTCCAAGTGTTCCAAACATATGACTGGAGAGGAAACAAAATTAAAGAACATGACAGACTTCCATGGAGGTAGTGTCCTATTTGGAGATGGGGTTTCATCTCAGATCATAGGTAAGAGAACACTATGTGAAGAAGGGCTCCCTGCTTTAGATGAAGTCTTACTAGTTAAAGGACTCAAGTCAAACCTATTAAGTATATCTCAATTTTATGATTACAATCATACTATTACCTTCTCAAAAATCAATTGTAAAATTTTGAATAAAGAGGGTAATTGTATTCTATCAGGAAACAGGACTACGGATAACTCTTACACAGTGATTCCACAAATTGAATCTTGTAAGATTGTCGTATTAGAGGATTTTGATTTATGGCATAATAGATTGGGACACACAAGTTTCGATATCCTTAGCAGGTTAACCTCCCAAGAAATAGTTAGAAGATTACCCAAAATAAAAAATAATTCTAATTTTCTTTATAGTCCCTACTGAGTGGGGAAGATGAGTAAATCTTCTCATAAGAAAGTTAAAGACATTTCAACCTCAAAGCCTCTTGAACTTATCCACATGGATCTTATGGGTCCCTCTAGAACTTTCAGCCTATGTGGTAACAGTTATATTTTAGTTCTGGTGGATCACTACACACAATTTACCTAGGTCGCGTTTATGGAAAAAAACTCTGATACCTTCCGCGAGTTCTTATAAATCATTTTAAAAATTAAGAAAGATAAGGATACCCAGGTATGTCGTATTAGAAGTGATAGAGGTGGAGAGTTCAAAGATTCGGGCGTTACAGAATACTGTGTTGATAATGGGTACAAAAAACACAAGTTTAGTGCACTTAAGACACCCCAGCAGAATGGCATTGTTGAATGTAAAAATAGGACTATATAAGAGATGGCTAGGGTGATGCATCACGGAAAAAGTCTGCCAAAATATTTTTGGATTGAGGTTGTATAGACCGCGTGTCACTTCATTAATCATGTAAACCTTAGGAAAATACCAAAGAGACGTCATATGAACTATGGTACAATCAAAAGCATAACATAAAATATTTTCAAACCTTCAAGAGTGTATGCTATGTCTACAAAGACAGAGAACATCTGTCAAAATTCGATACCCAGGGTGATAAAGCTATTTTTTGGGATATTCCCAAAAAAGTCTGGCTTTTCGTATTTATAACCTTCGTAAGGTCATTGTAGACTCTATTAATGCAATTGTAAATGACACTAGCGTAGAGAGTCGTGACAGTCAAACAGTGGTCTTGGATGAGTCTGAAAGTGTTTTTGCAGTTGACTCTCATGAGATAGTTGATTCACTGCCACCTGAGGTCCCTGCGGTACCGACCTGGGTTTTTTAGAACCACCCTCTCGAAAAAGGTTGTAGGTAACCCATTTGAGCCAATGAGAATGAGATCTCAACTTCAACATGTGGCTACTTTTGCATGTTTTATTTCTCTAGTAGATCCCAAAATCATAAATGATGCCCTATCTGACTCATTCTGGATCAATTTTATCCAATAAAGGCTTGTCCAGTTTCAAAGTCATGATGTTTGGTATCTCGGCCCGTGACCTCAAGACAAAAAGGTTATAGGCAGATGTTGGATTTTTAAAATAAAACAGACAAGAATGGGAAGTTAATTAGAAATAAATCTAGGTTAGTAGCTCAAGGATTTTCTTAGATAGAGGGCATAAATTTTGACAAGACTATTGCCCCTATCACAAGACTCGAGTCTATTAGTCTCCTCTTTGCCATATCATGTCATTTATAATTCAAACATTTTCAAATGGATGTTAAGTTCGATTTTTTAAATAATATGTTGATAGAGGAAGTATACATAGTACATTCAAAAGGATTTGTACATCCCTCCTTCCCTAACCATGTCTTTAGGCTTAAGAAAGCTTTATATGGCTTAAAGCAAGCTCCTAGAGCCTGGTATGAGCGCCTCTCGACCTTTTTAGTCAATAAAGGGTTTAAGCAAGGTAGATTTGACCAGACATTGTTTGTTATATAGATAGAACACAATGTTCTAATTGTGCAAATTTATGTCAATGATATTATATTCAGTTCGACTTCCATTAATCAAGTCAATAACGTTTCAGATATTATGCACGTTGAATTCCAGATGTCCTTAATGAGGGAATTATAGTATTTCTTAGGACTACAAGTGAAACAGTTTAGTGGTGTCCTATTGATCACACAATCAAAATATGCTAATGATATTATTAAAAAGTTTGGGCTTAAACATTCAAAAACAGCACATACACCCCCGATCACATCTAAGAAATTATCTAAGGAAGAAAATGGGAAAGAAGTTAACTCGACTTTATATAGAAGTATGATAGGGAGTTTGTTATACCTTCCTGCGTCTAGACCGGATATAGCCTTTGCTCTGTATGTTTGTGCATGATACCAAATAGTACTAAAAGAAGCTCATATGTTATATGTTAAACGAATAATTAAATACGTTAAAGTCACATTAAATTTAAGTATTTGGTACACAAAAGACACACTAGTTCTATAGTTGGATACCCGGATGACGACTGGGCAAGTTGTTCAGTCGATGGTAAGAGCACATCTGGCGCCTGTTACTATATAGAAAATAATCTTGTAATTGGAGTAGTAAAAAACAGAATTGAATATCCCTTTCAATAACTGAAGCTGAATACATAGTTGCGGGTAGTTGTTGTGCCTAGATTTTATGGATAAAGAAAATGCTTAGTTACTATTGTATCATTGAAGAAAAATAGACTATGTATGTAATAACTAGAGTGTGATACATGTATCTAAAAATTCAGTACAACACTCGCGAAGTAAGCACGTTAAGAATAGGCATCATTTTATTCGTGAGCTTCTGGAATCTAAAGAACTTGATATACACACTGAAAAGAAATTAGCTAAAATATTCACAAAACCTTAATATAAGGTTTGAATCCCTTAGAAAATCCATAGGATGATAGTTCTCACTTTAATCAATTCTACATAATTGTCATCACCTTGGTATTTTCATGCTAAGAACTGGTTTCTAAGGGATAAGGGCATGAACTTTCACAAATGACTAAAGACGACTCCTTAATCTATTTAATGTAGGAGACCCTTGAATCTTCCCTTGTTTAAGACATAATTTGTATTAAATAAATTCTTTATATATCCCAGTTTTTATATCTCTTTTGCCCCATTGTATATTTAAGAAAAATTGGGGAGAAGTACTTGAGTAATCGCCTTTATCTTTACATCTCTTGACTCAATTAATATGCCCATTGAGTGTTCTTATTTCAGTCAATTCATATCAAATTTTACATCATTTCATATTTAGGGTAATGGTCTGTATAATAATTTATTTATGTATTTTTTTCTTCCTCTTTTCGGTTCTAAAATTGGAAAGGGTGGATAGATATTTTATATTGGAAATCCAGGATTTTTTTTTACCCATGAGTACAAGTTACTTAAGGGAATTTTGTCTCCAGTATCCAAAGGGGGAGATTAATAACACGCTATATGGTTGCCTAACTTGAGTTTGTACCATATAGGAGTTCCAACTAGTTTGGATATGGTGACAAAATAGGCTAAATTTTTCTTGAACAATCTTCTCCATGGTTTACAAAGCTTCATCAATAAGGATCATGTTTAATATATATGATCTACTAAAAGGGGAAGTGAAATATTTCACTGAACACACTATAGGACACAAATCATGCATATATGAATGTGAGTGTGCATACATGTGTTTTAATATTTTTTGGAATTTGTTAAACATTTAAAATGATTTTTTAAACATTTAAAATAATGGTTTTAAAATATTGTGGGCTAAAATGAAAATACTTTTATTCCTATAAACTTCTCATGGTAAAATTTCAAACCAGTAGAAACATTTGCCGCTGAAAATTGTATATTTTAAACATCTAAAACACGCATTTCTTGTAAGGACATTTTTCTCATGTCCAACATTTTACATTTATGTATGTCGTACGCCGCTACATTTGGCACGTCACCGCACGATCTCACATGACGGCCTCTATCCGAATTTCGGGAATCAAGAATCCAACATCTCCATCATGTGTCCCACATCGTCCTCAACAACTTCACATACCATGCTTTTAGGGTCTATATGCTAGTGGTATGCAAGAGAAGTCAAATCAATGAAAGAAGTCACGATATGGAAGTTCAAGGGCAATTTGGTAATTGTACATCCACCGTCCGGAGGATAGGTCAACTGGAAAGTTGAAGAGCTTGCCACAACAAAGATACTGGAAGAAACGGCATCTCATTCCGAGCTACGGTGAAGAAGATATGGCCCTTTGAAGATGGAGAGAATTCCTCGATGGAATCTGGTTCCTGAGGATCGGACCGATCCGCCTAAAGAGACCGGACCGATCTGACTGCTAAAGTGAGGCCAGTATACCCCGGATCCATAGCGAACCGATGAAGATAAAAAGCCGAACCGATCCGATGTCAACCGGATCGATCCGCCTGCAATTAAAAGAACCGATCCGGTATACCGGACCGATCCGCCCATCAACCGGACCGGTCCGCCTGGGATAATTACGAGCAGTCCCAGTGTTTGGAAACTCTTTCCTTGGTTTTCTTATTTATACCAACTTCGGGAGAGTTATTTTTTTAAGACTTTTCAACGATTTTAAGAGAAAAACAACTCTAAAGTCTTCACCTATTGAGTCCTATGATTCTAGGTTTTTAGACTCACACATCTTCCATATCTATGTGAATCAAGTTTGGTAACCCAAGAACACCATTGCTGTTGTTCAACCCTTTGTGAAGTGGACCGTTCCTTCCTCTTCATTGCAGCCCTACTAGACAGGGATAGTTCCAGCCGCCAACCCTACTGGAAAGGGATAATTCCAGCCGCGACTATAGAATCCGATGCCTGCGGGTAATTCTTAGTCAAAAAACGTGTATTTCAGTGTAATCTGATTGTAAGCCGTTTCTCTTACAAATTATAGTGATATACAAATGGTTTTGCCCCTGTGGGGGATTTTTCCTTAACTTTGTGTGTTGAATAACTCGTGCATGATTTCATATTGTTTCACTCACACCTAGTTGCATGTTTAGGGTTTAACTAAAATTTGGGATTAATTATAACTGGATTTTATTTGAGAAGTCGCAATATTTCCGTTGTAGCTGCACTCTCAAATTGGTATCAGAGAAGGTTACGCTAATTTATCGCGTGATCTTGATTTTTCAAGGATTTATTTTCTGATACAATTTGTCTACTCACGTTTTCAAATTGGTATCAGAGCGGGTTGCACTAAGTTATTGTGTTTTGATCCTGATTTTGCACAAAAATGGCTTTTGATGGTTTTGATGATCTTCGATGTCAAATTTTTGAAAAAATTAATTGGAAAATTCACACGAACTCTTGTTTTAAATCTTTTGTTGAAAACGAATCTGAGAGGTGTCCTTGTTGTGAGGGTGTTGGTCACACGTTACATGAGTGTACCACAAATTTAAAGAAGAAATTGAATAAACCGATTTCTCATATTTCTACCCTTAGTGATTGTGATTCGGAAGAAGAAGTTTTTTATGCTTCTAGGCGAGAGTTTCCCATCCAGGTGATTAGTGATAGTGAAGGTGATGGGAGTGTGGATGAAACTGAGAAGGAAAGTGTATATGACCATGACTTGCAAACTGCTTTCAATGAACTTTATGCTGAAACTTTGAAAACAAAGAAAGAAAATTTGAAATTGAAAGCTCAGTTGAAAGAGTGTGCCATAAAAAATAATGATTTTTTAGTTAAAGAACTTAGGGCTCATTTGAAAATTTTGAAAGAGAAGCTTGAGTACGTTGAGGGTGAGAGAGATAGTCTTAGAGGGTTGATGGAGACTATGAAAAAAGAGCTTTTAGAGTTTGAGGATTCTAAACGAGTACTTGAATCTAGGATAGGTGAACTTGAGGTGAAATTGAAAGATTCAAGTAAAGTGAAATTTGATTTGGAGTCTAGGTCTGAAAAACTTGATAAGATTTTAGGCACAGTCGAGATCAAAACGGATAGGGGTGGGATTGGTCTTGAAAAATATGTTGAAACCATTCCCACACGTGTGAGAGAGACTCCTAGGATTGTTAAGAAAGAGGCACCTAAGTTTGTTAAAAAGGTGCCCCATAGGAACATCGTGAGAGAACCTCCTAGGATCATTAGGAGAGATCCACCTAAGCAAATTCAGAAAGCGCCATCTAGGAATTTGAGGAGTGGGCCACCTTTAGGTAGCACACACCGCCCGATTTACACTTGCACACATTGCGGTAGGCAAGGTCATCTTAGGCGATTTTGTTATAAGCTTTTAAATGGACCTAGGAAGGTTAATGAAAGAATAAATTCGATTCCCAAAACCCCCACACTTCGTTACAAATCTATTTGGGTTAGAAAATCGGATTTAGAGGCTTATGGTTTATTTGTCCATGATTCCCGTTTGCTTGCATGTAATTCACCCCATGTGAAATCTTTTGGTTAATTGTTATTGCATGTTTGTCATACACTAGTTGTGGTTTCATGATATATTTTTACTAGTGTGATGACTTGTACTTTTTGTATAAATTCTTGTTTTTGATTTTTTTTGAAAAATACAAAAAGATTTTATTTTGATAAAATTTTTGAGAAGTCCAAAAAGATGTTTGTATTTTGTTTGCACCGTTTATGGATGAACACTTTGGATGACCGAGTCACAACATCATTCCATTATTTTCATGTGACTATTTGATAGTGTTTTGAGACAATAGGTCAATTCATCCATGTGCTTTATAATGTTTGGAGTCATTAAGATGTAATTAAGTGTTACTTCCTACATATTTGACTCATGTTTCCTTTAATGCACACATGCACGGATTTGTTTGATTATTGTGCTTGTCTTATCACATGTTGGTTGGGTGTTTTCACTTCAATTCTGTCCTTAAAACGAACCAAGCGCGATAAATTTTTGATAAGGAAATTGTGCATATTAAAACCGTTTTGTGAGTTTGTGTGCTTTGTTTGATAACAGGGAGGGGCTGCGAAAGGTAATCATCTATCCTTTGCGCAAAAGCCACCGTTATAAAGGACCTAAAAAATTGAGGAATTTTATTATCCGAGGTCCAAAGAGGTTAAAAGAGCCCTAAAAAATAAAAAGGCAATAAAAAGATATTCATGCCAAAATATGGGCCATTTAGGTTTTTGCACCAATTCTCCAAAGTTTGAGAATTTAGATTACCTCTAATAGAATATATATATGAGGGAGTTTGGTTGGAAAATTTAAAACGGGTTTGCACGTCCTTGAAATGCTTGAAAAATGCGCTACATAGCTTTGGACGTTATTGGTGTGGAAATCACTTTGACTTTGATTTGTTGATTTGCATAAGACGATGTCATCTAAATTCAACAATCTTTTCACCTAAGGATACCTTTGATGTTCATTCGATAGGGGTACAGATATGCATCGTGCACATATGATTGATTGGGTTGATTTACCTATCGACTGTGTTCACACCCATTCATTCCATTTTCATGAGTTAGTTGTTTGAGTCTAAATCCATGGTGTGATTTTTGTATCATTTTTTTTCAAATGGTATCAATTTTTTTTTGTTCGACAAAATTAAAAAATCAAAAATAGTTTGTGAAAGTTTTTTTTTTGGCATCTCCTTGCTAGATAAAGTTTACCATATTGATTGATGCTTTGCTTTTGAATACCGTGACACCCCGATTTTGCTTGTTTGATTCATTCTTCTTATTTGTCTATTTGGGGACATCATAAAAAGGGGGAGAAAGAATTATCTTATTCTGGGGGAGTTTTGAGTTTGCTCATAAATTGGTATCTATATCTATATTTATCTCAAACTCGATATGTCACTTGGTATTTTGCTTTATCTCATGTGTGTAGGTACTACTTTGATGATCACTGAATTGCACACCCTGATGAGAAAAGCATTGAGATTCCCGAAGATTTGAAGATCAAACGATGCAGTCTTATTCACTTGTACTCTTTCAGTTTTGGGTTCATGGAAGGGTAGATTTGTTTAGGCCATTTCATATTTGATAATTCGGATTTTTATGTATGTACCGGCATAGACAAAGGGGGAGATTTGTAAGGACATTTTTCTCATGTCCAACATTTTACATTTATGTATGTCGTACGCCGCTACATTTGGCACGTCACCTCACGATCTCACATGACGGCCTCTATCCGAATTCCAAGAATCAAGCATCCAACATCTCCATCATGTGTCCCACATCGTCCTCAACAACTTCACATACCATGCTTTTAGGGTCTATATGCTAGTGGTATGCAAGAGAAGTCAAATCAATGAAAGAAGTCACGATATGGAAGTTCAAGGGCAATTTGGTAATTGTACATCCACCGTCCGGAGGATAGGTCAACTGGAAAGTTGAAGAGCTTGCCACAACAAAGATACTGGAAGAAACGGCATCTCATTCCGAGCTACGGTGAAGAAGATATGGCCCTTTGAAGATGGAGAGAATTCCTCGATGGAATCTGGTTCCTGAGGATCGGACCGATCCACCTAAAGAGACCGGACTGATCCGACTGCTAAAGTGAGGCCAGTATACCCCGGATCCATAGCGAACCGATGAAGATAAAAATCCGAATCGATCCGATGTCAACCGGACCGATCCGCCTGTAATTAAAAGAACCGATCCGGTATACCGGACCGATCCGCCCATCAACCGGACCGGTCCGCCTGGGATAATTACGAGCAGTCCCAGTGTTTGAAAACTCTTTCCTTGGTTTTCTTATTTATACCAACTTCGGGAGAGTTATTTTTTTAAGACTTTTCAACGATTTTAAGAGAACAACAACTCTAAAGTCTTCACCTATTGAGTCCTATGATTCTAGGTTTTTAGATTCACACATCTTCCATATCTATGTGAATCAAGTTTGGTAACCCAAGAACACCATTGCTGTTGTTCAACCCTTTGTGAAGTGGACCGTTCCTTCCTCTTCATTGCAGCCCTACTGGACAGGGATAGTTCCAGCCGCCAACCCTACTGGAAAGGGATAATTCCAGCCGCGACTACAGAATCCGATGCCTGCGGGTAATTCTTAGTCAAAAAACTTGTATTTCAGTGTAATCCGATTGTAAGCCGTTTCTCTTACAAATTATAGTGATATACAAATGGTTTTGCCCTTGTGGGGGATTTTTCCTTAACTTTGTGTGTTGAATAACTCGTGCATGATTTCATATTGTTTCACTCACACCTAGTTGCATGTTTAGGGTTTAACTAAAATTTGGGATTAATTATAACTGGATTTTATTTGAGAAGTCGCAATATTTCCGCTGTAGCTGCACTCTCATTTCTTAACCATTTATATTGCACCATGTGTTGTATCCTGGTTAGTTCAAAGTGAGTTTATTGCGTCTCTCATTTTAGTGTTCAATTTATTATCGTTAGATCAAACCTTCTCAACATCCTGAATGAAATCTTAGTTATTCCTTGTGACACTAAAAATGGCCAATAAGAGAGTGAGATTGCGCGATCGTTTTATAACCCTTAGATTTGTCTCATCCATCCATTTGAATTCTATCTTCAAGACCCTTCCACAGCCTATATAAATACGAACCATAGTTGACGATTCAGAAGACTTTGGCTTTTCATCCATTTGACAGAAAAATAGAGAGAAGGAAGAGTAGAGAGAGAAAAGAGAAAGCAATAAGAGAGAGAGAGTCTGTGAAAAACATAATCTAATAGAGAGATTATGTTAGGTTTTTCTTAAACCAAACACATGTTCCTTCATATAAACCAAAACAAAAAAAACAACACACTTGAGTGATTAGAGTTTAAGGTTTTAGTGAATATTTTGGGGGTTTGGTTGTCTTGAAGAAACTCTTCAAACATTATCTCTCTTAGGGACACGTTCTCTAAGAGTTTTTCACATTTCTTCCTAGAAAGTGTGAGAAACTCACTTGAGAAACATTTTCACATATATATTTAGTGTTTATGTTTTTGTTCCTGTTCTATTTTGGATCCAGTATTATTTTGTATATTTTTGTAGATCCATTTTATCTTGTTTAGATTTCTTAAAAAAAGAGACTTCTAAAACATCTGATTTTTAAGATTTGAAGTTTAGGTCCATAAAATAGTTTTTTTATAGTTTGTGAAACATATTTTGTATATAAATAAGTTCATGAGACTTAGATCTGATTTTTAAAAAGATTTAAAACTTAAAATCTCAAAACCTCATTTTTTATATTCGAAGTCTGGTTTTCTTGGGAATCCAAACAGTTGCATATCATATAGAATTGTTGTAATTTATAGGACAGTTTGTATAATTTCTGAGAGCAAAGTGAGTTTCATATTTGCATTTTAGACACTTCACAAGCACATACACCTTCACACGACCACTTAGTAAGAAGCGTTATTCCTGTTGAGAGATTTTGGGTTGACTGAGCAACTAGAAACAAGGAGCAAGGATTAACGCAAATAAACAACCAGGGCGATCAAAGTCATAACAAATTTGTCATGGAGGATAAAGCTCAGCAGTTATATTTCTAATATTAGCTTATGATCTTCTATGCTTTTTTGGGTGCTTATAATCTTATATATTTTGTTTGATTCTAGTAGATTTTTGTTTTGTGGCGTAGAGGTCAGCGTGGAAGTCTTCCTTAATTTGGGATTTTACCACGTTAAAAAATATCGTGTTAAACTTAATTTGATTGTTCTTAGTCCTTATATGGCATGGTTTCTCATCAAATAATTAGTTTAGGTTTTAATGTTAAAAACTTAAGGTAATCTATCTACCAAATCTAACATCCAAGGCTAATCTATTTTTACACATCTTGTGTTTTTCATCCAACGAGTTTGTTTTGCAGAGTTTAATTAAAATTTAACTTTTAATTAAAGACTTAGTAAACATTTTTTCATTACAACCTTAGTTTACACCCTTTTATGTGCAATAGATACAAGTTCAACCCTCTGACCTCCTCCATTTTATGGTATTAATTATTCTGGTTGGAAATCCCATCTAATAGCTTACTTAATGCATGTGGATGATTGAATATATAATAGTGTGTAAACACGAGGAAGGTTACCTAAGGTGTGACCTTTTCAAAAGTCCTTAGATAAAGTTGACCCTCTAAAATAAATAATGGTCTTAGCATTAGCAATGAAAATATTTGAACCAGATGAGCTAGAAACATTACAACTATACTCGAGTCTTGTAAGTCATTTTTCATTTTTAAAATTTTGGACTCAAGTAATAAATTACACTCCTCAATTTTACTTTTTATAGTAAAGATTTTAAAATTGGGGGCCTCGTGTTCCAACAAGTGGTATCAGCGCATTGATTTAGCAAAGCTCACGTTTCCAACAAGTGGTATCAGAGCAAACAAGATTCTTCTTTGGGGGATGTAGAAGCAAACCTAAACACACATTTACGGTAGAGATGAATCCGGTGGCAAAGAAACTCTCCAAGCTATATATATATATATATATATATAGATAGATAGATAGATAGAAACTTATATTAAAACATTGTTTATTGGGTGTAAACTTGGTTTTGTTGTTTGAATAAATCAATTTAAATAACAAACACTAAGGAAATTTTTATGAAATAATTAATCTCTCAAAAACTCACTAAGAGATAGAAAAAGTTCTTCCAAAAAATCCGGTCCCGAAATAGATTTAAATTGTCAAAAGTTAGTGGGAACAAGTAGTGGGAAAATGCCAAAAAACTGTCAAAAATTGTTCCCACCAAAATCTCGTTCGAACGACATTTCGTTCGAATGAACTATCTAACGAAGTTCCAGTGGCAAGTCTTTGGCAAACCTCGTTCGAACAAAATTCTTGTTCGAATGAAAAACTCGTTCGAACGACAATTTCGAACGAAAATCCAGATAGCTTAAAAATTCAATTTCTAGCCCAGAAACTTTATTTTAAAGTTTTAATGAAACCTTCTGAAAATAAACCTTAGTTTAAAATAAAATACACCCAATATAAAATTATTCCAAGACTCCCTGTATTTATATATAAATGCATTCATACCTTTTGGAGAATATGGAATATGATGTTGATGACGTAGAAACATGACACTTGAAACTCGACAATTGATGAAGCTTTATAAGTCTTGGCCGCTACGTCTTCAACTCTTGCATGTCATAGGCTTGGAGGATACTCACTCAATACTATCCTATGACACAAATGTTTTTGTTCGTAATTGAGCCAACAAAACATTAAGACTTAATTAGAAATTTGTGTCATTACAAATCTCCCCCTTTGGCTATTCCGGGACAAAAAATAAACAAAAATACTAAAGGGCCGTCAAGCTCACTAGACTAAAAAACATCCCACCCAAAATAAAGAGTACAATGCTTGACTGGAAATACCACTTTAGAATTAAACGTTTTGCCGACGATGAAAGTTGCCATTTAGAAGAATTCATGCACACTTAAGCAAACTATCAAACGCATAGGGAATATTAAAATATTAAATGCAATATAAATAAAGACTCCCCTTTACTTAATTCTATCCCTTTATCAAATGATCTACTTAGAAAGACGTCTCCCACTAAGTTAAACCTCCCAAACTAAGATACGATTACAATAGGATTAGATACCAATTCTCCCCCTTTTTGTTCAGGAATAGACAAAGGCTAAAGAATAAAAAATTAACTGATCTCCCCTAATTAAAGCATATATCTCCTAAACTAAACAAGGATAAATAGAATCGGATAACAAGCTAAACATGAACTAGTGCATAAAGTGATGAGAACATTAAAGCACGTGGGCAACTCAAATTCAACTAATTCACATAAAGAGATGAATATCAACTATGATGAGATAACCAAAAATATCAATTGATTGTACTAATTTAAGAATGAGATATCGAAACAAAATTCGCAACAAGATAGATAACAAAAATGAAGTACAAGCATAAATGAACTATCTAATCATGGCAAAGACTCAAAAACAAACAAAATATCATATATATGTATACACAATAGATACTAACTAAGGATAAGAACACACATATAGATATAAATACCAAAATAACACAAAACTAAATAACATAAGTTTTTCACACTCTTATAGCATAATGTGTCATATGGAAACGGAAGTGAATGGGTGTGAACAAGATATCAATGAATTAAAACCCGATCACTTAAACGTGTTCACGTAGTTCGCATTTGATTGCAAAACTTTATCGACTAGAATTTAGCCTTTATGTGACAGGATAAAGTGAACTAATGAACAAACAAACACAATGCATACAAGCCTAGCATGTTTATGATTCTACAAACCAATAGAGTCATTACATTAAAAGCGCAACTAGGACAAACGGACGTTGTGCAAACCGTTAATATATCATCCCAAATCCCTCAATAAGCATATATATTATTATTTTGAATGAATAAATCAACTAAACAAATTAGGCCTTGACAAATTATTTTTTCTTTTAATGCCATATTTTCTTTTAGGCCTTTGGACCACGTATTTCTTTTAGGTCCATTCCAAACGGTGGCTTACTCGCAAAGGATAATATTTTTCCTTTCGGAGCCCTTCCCTGCTCACATTTATACATATTATTTTTTATATCTCACAAATCTCACATGCAATGGATTTTGACATGCACTAGTCCTCATATGTCATAGTATGTAGATAACTAGATTGATAGGAGAACATCTCACAAAGCTCAATTATAACATGTGAAGTTAAGGTTCAAAAAGCTCGTGCATATGTGTAAAGGCATATAAAAGTGAATACATTAAGAAAATCAAACTTAAGCTACTCCATGTAAGAAGGATAAATAACATTTAAAGGATTAAAATTCTAACCAAACGTTCTATTCACATGGAAGCGAAATGAGGATTCAAACACAAACATATGCCACAAAATGTGTGTAAACCCAAAATACACACAAAATAAATCATTTTGAGTTTTTCAAAGTTTTTCACCAACCACAAAAATTAACTCAAAAGATAAACAAAAATCAATTTGTCTTTTTCATTTAATGCAAAATAAAATCAAAGAAAAAAATACAAAAGATAACATATTCAACCTTTAAATTTAGCAAGGGAGGTTTCATGTGAAAGCAAATGAGAATCAACAAATCTAATATCTAGCATGTCTAAAAATAATTTCCGAACCCATATAGATGTATATTTAAAATGATGGGATTTGGGAACTAATGAAATGATAGACATAGACTTTCTAGGGATTCTTTTAAGATAAAAAAAATGACCTACGGTGACCTTTCCTACCACAATGCAAGCATGTGTAAACACGAGGAAGGTTACCTAAGGTGTGACCTTTTCTAAAGTCCTTGGATAAATTTGACCCTCTAAAACAAATAATGGTCTAGTATTAGTAACGAAAATATTTGAACCAGTTGAGATAGAACCATTACAACTACTACTCGAGTCTTGTAAGTCATTTTTCATTTTTAAAATTTTGGACTCAAGTAATAAATTAAACTCCTTAATTTTACTTTTTGTAGTAAAGATTTTAAAATAGGAGGCCTCGTTTTCCAACGAGTGATATCAAAGCATTGATTTAGAAAAACTCGCGTTTCCAATAAGTGGCATCAGAGCAGACAAGCTTATTCTTTGTGGGATGTAGAAGCAAACCCAAACACTCTTTTACGGTAGAGATGAATCCGGTGCCAAACAAACTCTCCAATAAAGATATATATATATATATATATATATATATATATATATATATATATATATAGAGAGAGAGAGAGAGAGAGAGAGATAGAAACTTAGATTAAAACTTTATTTTTTGGGTGTAAACTTAGTTTTGTTCTTTGAATAAATCAATTTAAATAAGAAACGCCAAGGGAACTTTTTATGAAAGAATTAAGCTCTCAAAAACTCACTAAGAGATAGAAACAGTTCTTCCAAAAAATCTTGTCCCAAAATAGATTTAAATCGGCAAACGTTAGCGGGGACTAGTAGTGGGAAAATGCCAAAAAACTGCCAAAAACTGTTCCCGCCGAAATCTCGTTCGAACAAAAATTTCGTTCGAATGAACTATCTAACGAAGTTCCAATGGCAAGTCGTTGGAAAACCTCATTCGAACTAAATTCTTGTTCGAATGGAAAACTCGTTCGAATGAAAAACCGTGCCAGAATTTGGCACAGTTTACAACTGTGTCAAAAATGAATCAAATCTGAAAAGTTAACTAAAGCAAGCCAATACTAAAATTAATATGACTTTTCGTTTGGAGCCATTTAGACTTTTACCGCGTTTCCTCTGTAGCTCACTCTCTTCCAATCTCGTCTCTCTCTCTCTCTCCAGATGCTACACAGATCGCGGAACCACCACCACCATCTTCATCCACGAACACCACCATCTTGTCGCTACATAGATCGATGAAGATCTCATACCCAATCATGGTTATAGGTCCGATTGGGGCAGTGGTTGCACCCCTTCTGTCGTACGACGAACCTCTCTCCTTTTTTTCTTTCGAACTTGATGATGTTCAATTTATCATAAATCAAAGATTTCATTGGGATTGTGGTTGCACCCCTTGTGTGGCCATCGCAGCATGCTGCTAACCTTCCGCGCAGGTACTTTTTTTAGGTTATGCATTTTTTGTTTGAGGTTTTGAAATTCGTGCTATACAGATTTTTTAGGTTATACTTGCTGCTACACAGAATTTTTTTTAAGGTTATGCTTGTTGCTACACACATGTAGACTTTTTTAGGTTATGCTTGCTGCTACACAGATTTTTTTCTTCATTTAGAGTATTTTTTTCTCAATGTGAGTAATAAACAATAGTTTGTTGGGGCTGGATTTTGTTTACATTTTCTTACCCTGCTAAGGAAAACTTTTGACATTGATGATTCTATTGCAAATTTTACCATGATTTGAGGACACATATGTTTCAGGGGTTGATGGAGTTTCAAGTATTAGTGGAAATTTATTATGATTGGGGTACAAGTATTATGAGTTATTACTTCACTACTTTTTTTAAGTGATAATTTCTTAGTTTTGTTAATCGTCTTATTAGTCTTGTTGTTACTAAAAAGTCATTTTTTAAGTTACATTATTTTACGTAAGTTGAACCACATGTGTTTGACAAAATGTGCCGCTTCAAAGGTACGAATACCCTTTTTGTTCGGATCTTGAACTCAGGCATGCATACATGCAATCTTGGTAAGAAATTTTCATGTCTTTTATGTTTTGGATATCTATATATGGTGTTGACGTTTGCATAGTTGCAAGTTTGAATTTGGATCTTCAATGAATTTAATGTATTCTTTTACTGATTTGAATATCATGTCTGGTAAGGATAGTGAATATTCTAATGTGTATAATTGTAGCAATAGATTCCTTATTTTAATACATGCCTAAAGAGTTTCATTTCAGGCATAACATAGTCGGATCCAAATTTTTGGTGTGGTTTGGGTGGTAATCTAGAGAGAGCATTAAGAAAATTAACTTTGTTTACATTCTCCCCCCCATAAATTATTTACTGGTAATGTAAATTTAGTTATTAAATTAGATGTTGAGTGTCTACATTTAAAATGCATCTCTTTTTAAAAAAAGTAATTTCTTTTTTATAGCCCTAGCTAACAACTGGTAAAGACTTATATTCAAATCACGTGTATTTTTAATTGAAGCAGTAGAAATTTCTTATTTATAGTCAGGGCATGAATTTATTGGTAACTCATTTATCTAACATTCTAAAAAGGCAGATATTAACATTTTTTTCAATGATGTTTTGGCCTTAGCTAACAACACTATCTTGAAGCAATGATGTCTTGGACTATTTGAGATCATTCGGCATCCTCATTTAGTGAAGGTCCTTGATTATTTTACTATCAGTGCGCTTCAACTCCAATTTATATTTCTAAAAAATCTTGTGTTATGCATACTAAATCGATAGTAAAAAACATTCCTAAGTATGCTCCAGCATAGTTCGACATTGACAATGTGTTGCCTCGGATCAAGGAGTAAAAGATAATGTCCCTAAAACCTTTTGTTGATCCTGTTTAAGACATCCTTGTTCCAAGGATGGAATTTAAAACAATCAACTACCACCTGGCTCAAACACAATCAATAGAAAATTTCCTTATTTTTTATGTGGTTGAGTCATTTTATCAAACAATATGTATGGCTAATCCATCTTTACTATTCGGGGGTGGGGAGGTGGGGTGTGGGTGGGGGCATTCCGAGAAATGAAACAATATGTGATTTAATTTTGATAATTGGTTGCCTACTCAGACTATTAGCATAATGGAGTTGATGTTGCCTCAAGTTTGTACTATGCTTCAAGGGGAAAAGCGAGGAATTATCTGAGGTGGGATGACTATATAATGATAGCCACAACAAAGGTGGTAAGCTATGATCTATTATGACATAGTAAAAGTTAAAACACAGGCATTATAACATAAATTTTGTCAATGGATTTTGAGTAATATCTTAATAGCAATTTTCATTGTTCTTGGTGACAAACAGAATACATGTGTGTCATTTGAGTAATACAATATTATGCATATTAGACATGTTTTACCCACATCATCAACTAGTACGGTTATATTCTTTCATTCATTGATTTTGAATTCAGGAGCATGAAACTGATGTGAAACCTAGCATCGTGGAATTATTCAAGACATCTCATTGGAGTAAGAGAAAGGGTGATTTAATGAATGATAAGTGCAAGGATACGCATGTATATTTCAGTTCTTTCCCCCTTTTATCATTTTTATATTTTATAAGACAAACCTTCTAATATAAGTCTTCTGACACTTCAACAGTCATAGCACAGTCTCGGTCTCATAATGAAGTGCAGAGAAACTTGAAAGATAAGATATCGTCTCATGAACAACTAAATGCCTCTCAGAATAGAAGATTTGGGAATCTGCAGACATTGTTGGACCAAAATGGGATACTTTCAAGAAATCATGGCACGAAGAGTTCATCGGGTGGCTATCTAAATGCAAATGAAATCTGGTTAGTCTCAAATTCTCTTAAAATTTGTCGTAGCATTAAATAGAAAAATGGTCGGAAATAGCGACAAGTAGCCAAACGTAAAATGGCTAACTTTATGAGCTTATTTAGTTAAATTGGTGGAAGGGATCTGCTGGTGGTTTGGTTTTGGAATTTTCTGCCGATGTTGAGTATATTTCAAATGTTAAAACGGGTTGGATTTAATGAATAAACAAATGAAACTATGTCAAAATTTTCTAAAATCAATAAACGTTCTAAATTGATTAAAAACATGCCGTTAGAGGGTGAAAACCCAAACTAGCCCACAAACGACCCCGTAGGAGGCACGAACACCTCGCACGGGACCAATGTAACTTGTTGGAATTGACCGCGTATCTCGGGTCTCCCG
Organism: Sambucus nigra; assembly: GCA_949130495.1. Taxonomy (NCBI): domain Eukaryota; kingdom Viridiplantae; phylum Streptophyta; class Magnoliopsida; order Dipsacales; family Adoxaceae; genus Sambucus; species Sambucus nigra. The sequence goes on from OX422218.1 coordinate 521,825,277, forward strand.
GTTTGAGAATATGAAGATAATTAGCAAAAATCAACACTTAGACTTAAAAACAAGCCGTTAAAGGCTGAAAATCCAAACCAGCGCCCAAATGACCCCGTAGGAGGCATGAACACCTCGCACGGGACCAATGTAACTTGTAGGAACTGACCGCGTAATCCCGGGTATCTTGGTTTGAGAATATGACGATAATTTACAAAAATCACAACAAGCCTTAAAAATAAGCCGTTAAAGGGTGAAAACCCAAACTAGTCCCCAAACGACCCCGTAAGAGGCACGAACACCTCGCACGGGATCAATGTAACTTGTTGGAACTGACTGCGTAGTCCCGGGTCTCTCGGTTTGAGAATATGAGGATAATTTGCAAAAATCTACACTTTAACTTAAAAACAAGACATTAAAGGGTGAAACCCCAAACCAGCGCCCAAACGACCCCGTAGGAGGCACGAACACCTCGCACGGGACCAATGTAGCTCCTAGGAACTGATCGCGTAGTCTCAAGTATCCTGGTTTGTGAATATGATGATAATTTTCAAAAATCAACACTTAGACTTAAAAACAAGCTGGTAAAGGGTGAAAACCCAAACCAGCACCAAACGACCCCGTAAGAGGCACGAAAACCTCACACGGGACGAATGTAACTTTTAGGAACTGACCGTGTAGTCCTGGGTCTCCCGGTTTGAGAATACGACGATAATTTTCAAAAATCAACACTTAAACTTAAAAACAAGTCGTTAAAGGGTGAAAACCCAAACCAGCCCCCAAACCACCCCGTAGAAGGCACGAACACCTCGCACGGGACCAATGTAACTTATAGGAACTGACCGCGTAGTCCTGGGTCTCCTGGTTTGTGAATATGACGATAATTTCCAAAAATCAACACTTAGACTTAAAAACAAGCCGTTAAAGGGTGAAAACCCAAACCGGCCCCCAAACGACCCCGTAAGAGGCACAGACACCTCGTACGGGACCAATGTAACTTGTAGGAACTGGCCGCGTCGTCTCGAGTCTCCCGGTTTGAGAATATGATGATAATTTACAAAAATCAACACTTAAACTTAAAAACAAGCCGTTAAAGGGTGAAAACCCAACCCCCCCCCCCCCCCCAAACGACTCCGTAGGAGGCACGAACACCTCGCACGGGACCAATGTAACTTGTTGGAATGGACCGCGTAGTCCCGAGTCTCCCGGTTTGAGAATACGGCGATAATTTGTAAAAATCACACTTAGACTAAAAAACAAGCCGTTAAAGGGTGAAAACCCAAATCAGCCCCCAAACGACCCCGTTCGAGGCACGAACACCTCGCACGGGACCAATGTAACTTGAACGAAATGACCGCGTAGTCCCGGGTCTCCCGGTTTAAGAATATGATGATAATTTACAAAAATCAACACTTAGACTTAAAAACAAGCCGTTAGAGGGTGAAAACCCAAACCAGTCCCCAAACGACCCCGTAGGAGGCACGGACACCACGCACGGGACCAATGTAACTTGTTGGAACTGACCGCGTAGTCCCGGGTCTCCTGATTTGAGAATATGACGATAATTTGCGAAAATTAACACTTGGACTTAAAAACAAGCCGTTAAAGGCTGAAAATGCAAACCAGTTCCCAAACGACCCCGTAGGAGGCACGAACACCTCGCACGAGACCAATGTAACTTGTAGGAACTGACCGCGTTGTCTCGGGTCTCTCGGTTTGAGAATATGATGATAATTTGCAAAAATCACACTTAGACTTAAAAACAAGCCGTTAAAGGGTGAAAACCCAAACCAGTCCCCAAACCACCCCGTAAGAGGCACGAACACCTCGCACGGGACCAATGTAACTTGTAGGAACTGATCGCGTAGTCCCAGGTCTCCCGATTTGAGAATATGATGATAACTTGCAAAAATCAACCCTTAAACTTAAAAACAAGCCATTAAAGGGTGACCCCCCCCCCCCCAAACGACCCCGTAGGATGCAGGAACAACTCGCACGGGACCAATGTAACTCATAGGAACTCACTGCGCGATCACGGGACTCCCAATTTTGGAATACGATGATAGTTGAAAAATATCAGGACTTAGGCTTAAAAACATGGTGTTTGATGGTGAAAACCCAAAACAAACTCCAAACGGCCCCGTGGGAGGCACCAACACCTCCCACAGAACAATGTAACTCGTCGGAACTGACCGCACAGCCACGGAACTCTCGATTTGAGAATACGACAATAATTTGCATACTTCTAGACTTCGGCTTAAAAACATGGCGTTAGTGTGTGAAAACTCGAAATAGCCCCCGAACGGCCCCGTGGGTGGCACCAACACCTCCCACGGGACCAATGTAACTCATAGGAACTGACCACGTAGCTACGGGGCTCTCGGTTTGAGAATAAGATGATAACTTAGGCTTAAAAACATGGCGTTAGTGGGTGAAAAGCCGAAATAGACCTCAAACGGCCCCGTGAGTGGCACCAACACCTCGCACGGGACCAATGTAACTCGTAGGAACTGACCATCCGATCACGGGATTTCCGGTTTGAGAATACGATGGTAATTTGAATATTTATAGACTTAGGCTTAAAAACATGACGTTAGTGTGTGAAAATTCGAAGCAGCCCCCGAACGGCCCCGTGGGTGGTTCCAACACCTCCCACGAGACCAATGTAACTCGTAGGAACTGACCGTGCAGCCACGGGACTCTCGATTTGAGAATACGACGATAATTTACATATTTTTAGACTTAGGCAAAACATGGCGTTAGTGGGAGAAAACCTAAAACAGCCCCTGAATGGACCCGTGGGAGGCATCGGCACCTCCCACAGAACCAATGTAACTCGTATGAACTGACCGTGTGATCACGGGACTCTCGATTTGAGAATACGATGATAATAGAAAAATATCAATACTTAGGCTTCAAAACATGGCGTTAAAGGGTGAAAACCAAAGCAACCCCCTAACGGCCCCGTGAAGGCACCAACACCTCCTACGGGACTAATGTAACTAGTAGGAACAGATCGCGCAGTCACGGGACTCCCGGTTTGAGAATACGATGGTAATTTCAATATTTCTAAACTTAGGCTTAAAAACACGGCGTTAGTGGGTGATAACCCGAAATAGCCCCCGAACGGCCCAGTGGGAGGCACCAACACCTCCCACAGGACCAATGTAACTCTTAGGAATTTACCACGCAGCCTTGGGACTCATGATTTGAGAATACGATGATAATTTGTATATTTCTAGACTTAGGCTTAAAAACATGGCGATAGTGGGTGAAAAGTCAAAATAGCCCCCGAACAGCCCCGTGGGTGGCAACAACACCTCGCACGGGACCAATGTAACTCGTAGGAACTAACCGCGTGATCACAGGGCTCACGATTTCATAATAAGAGGATAATAGAAAAATATGAAGACTTTAGCTTAAAAACATGGCGTTTGGGGTGAAAACCCAAAACAACCCCCGAATGTCCCCGTGGGAGGCATCAACACCTCCCACGGGACCAATATTACTCCTAGAAACTGACCGTGCGATCACGGGATCCCCGATTTGAGAATATGATGGTAATTTAAATATTTCTAGACTTAGGCTTAAAAACATGGCGTTAGTGGGTGAAAACGCGAAACAGCACCCGAACGGCCCCGTAGGAGGTACCAACACCTTCCATGGGACTAATGTAACTCGTAGGAACTGACCACTAAGACACGGGACTCTCGGTTTGATAATACGATGATAATTTTCATATTTCTAGACTTAGGCTTAAAAATATGGCGTTAGAGGGTGAAAAACCAAAACAGCCCCCGAACTGCCCCGTGAGTGGCACCAACACCTCGCACGGGACCAATGTAACTCCTAGGAACTCACCGCATGATCACGGGATCCCCAGTTTGAGAATACGATGGTAATTTAAATATTTCTAGACTTAGGCTTAAAAACATGGCGTTAGCGGGTAAAAACTCAAAACAGCCCCCGAACGGCCCCGTGGGTGGCACCAACACCTCCCATGGTATTAATATAACTCGTAGGAACTGACCGTGAAGTTACGGGACTCCTGGTTTGAGAATACGACGATAATTTGTATATTTCTAGACTTAGACAAAACATGGCGTTAGTGGGGGAAAACCCGAAATAGCAGCCGAATGGACCCGTAGAAGGCACCATCACCTGCCACGGAACCATTGTAACACGTAAGAACTGACCGCACGATCATGGGACTCCCAATTTTAGAATATGATGATAATTGAAAAATATCAGGACTTAGGCTTCAAAACATGGCATTAAAGGGTGAAAACCCAAAATAGCCCCCGAATGGCCTCGTCGGAGGCACCAACACCCCTCACGGGACCAACGTAACTAGTTGGAACTGATCGCGTAGCCACGGGACTCCTGGTTTGAGAATACGATGGTAATTTAAATATTTTTAGACTTCGGCATAAAAACATAACGTTAGTGGGTGAAAACTCGAAACAGCCCCCGAACGGCCAAGTGGGAGGCACCAACACCTCCCATGGGACCAATGTAACTTGTAGGAACTGACCACACTGCCATGGGACTCCGAATTTGAGAATACAACGATAATTTGCAAATTTCTAGACTTAGGCTTCAAAACATGGCGTTAGTGATTGAAAAGTCGAATAGCCCCCGAACGGCCCTGTGGGTGGCACCAACACCTCGCACGGGACCAATGTAACTCGTAGGAATTGACCGCACGATCAGAGGACTCCCGATTTGAGAATCCGATGATAATTGAAAAATATCAGGACTTAGGTTTAAAAACATAGTGTTAGAGGGTGAAAACCCAAAAAAGACCCCGAATGGCCCCGTGGGAGGCACCATCACCTCCCACGGGACCAATGTAACTCGTAGGAACTGACCACGCAGCCACGGGGCTCCCGTTTTGAGAATAAGATGATAATTTCCATATTTCTAGACTTAGGCTTAAAAACATGGCGTTAGTGCATGAAAATCCAAAACAGACCCCGAACGGCCCCGTGGGTGGCACCAACACCTCCCACGGGACCAATGTAACTCGTAGAAACTGACCGCGCAGCCACGGGACTCCTAATCCGAGAATACGACCATAATTTATATATTTCTAAACTTTGGCAAAACATGGCGTTAGTGGGGAAAAACCCAAAATAACCCCCGAATGGACCCCTGGGATGCACCATCATCTGCCACGGAACTAATGTAACTCGTAGGAACCGATCGCGCGATTATGGGACTCCCAATTTGAGAATACGACGATAGTTGAAATATATCAGGACTTAGGCTTCAAAACATGACGTTAAATGGTGAAAACACAAAACAGCCCCCAAACGGCCCCGTGGGAGGCACCAACACCTCTCATGGGACCAATGTAACTAGTAGGAACTGACCACGCAGCCACGGGACTCCCAGTTTGAGAAGACAACGATAATTTTAATATTTCTAGATTTAGGCTTAAAAAAATGGCGTTAGTTGCTGAAAACTCGAAACAGCCCCCGAACGTCCCCGTGGTAGGCACCAACACCTCTCGCGGGACCAATGTAACTATTAAGAACTGACCGCGAGGCCACGGGACTCCCGGTTTGAGAATACGATGATAATTTGAATATTTCTAGACTTAGGCTTAAAAATATGGCATTAGTGGGTGAAAACTCGAAACAGCCCCCAAACGGCCCCGTAGGAGGCACCAACACCTCCCATGGGACCAATGTAACTCGTCGGAACTGACCACACAACCACGGGACTCCCGGTTTCAGAATACGATGATAATTTACATATTTCTAGTCTTAGGTTTAAAAAATGGCGTTAGTGGATGAAAGTCGAAATAGCCCTCGAACGGCCCCGTGGGTGGCACCAACACCTCGCACGGAACCAATGTAACTCGTAGGAACTGACTGCACGACCAAGGGACTCTCGGTTTCAGAATATGATGGTAATTCAAAAATATCACGACTTAGGCTTAAAAACATGGCGTTAGAGGGTGAAAACCCAAAATAACCCCAAATGGCCCTGTGGGAGGCATCAACACCTCCCACGGGACCAATGTAACTCGTAGGAACTAACCGCGCATTCACGAGGATCCCGGTTTGAGAATATGATGATAATTTCCATATTTCTACACTTTGGCTTAAAAACATGGCGTTAGTGGTTGAAAATCCAAAACAGACCCCGAAGGGCCCCGTGGGTGGCACCAACACCTCCCGCTGGACCAATGTAACTCGTAAGAACTGATCGCGTAGCCACGGGACTCCCGATTTGAGAATACGATGATAATTTTCATATTTCTAGACTTAGGCTTAAAAACATGGAGTTAGTGTGTGAAAACCCAAAACAGCCCCTGAACGGCCCTATGGGTGGCATCAACACCTCCCACGGGACCAATGTAACTAGTAGGAACTGACCACGCAGTCACGGGACTCCCGATTTGATAATAAAATGATAATTTGTATATTTCTAGACTTAGGCTTAAAAACGTGGCATTATTGGGTGAAAAGTCGAAACATCCCTCAACGGCCCCGTGAGTGGCACCAACACCTCACACGAAACCAATGTAACACGTAAGAACTGACCCCTCAGCCACGGTTTGAGAATACGACAATAATTTGCATATTTATAGACTTAGGAAAAACATGGCGTTAGTGGGGGGAAACCCGAAATAGCACCCGAATGGACCCGTGGGACGCACCATCACCTGCCATGAAACTAATGTGACTCATAGGAACTGACCGCGCAATCACGGGACTCCCGATTTGAGAATATGACGATAATTGACAAATATCATGACTTAGGCTGCAAAACATGGTGTTAAAGGGTGAAAACCCAAAATAGCTCCCGAACGGCCCCGTGGTAGGCACCAACACTTCCCACGGGACCAATGTAACTCGTAGGAACTGACCATACAGCCACGGGACTCCTGGTTTCAGAATACGATGATAATTTGCATATTTCTAGACTTAGGTTTAAAAACATGGCGAAGTGGATGAAAGTCGGAATAGCCCTCGAACGGCCCCGTGAGTGGCACCAACACCTCGCACGGGACCAATGTAACTCGTAGGGACTGACTGCGCGATCGCGAGACTCCCGATTTCAGAATATGATGATAATTTAAAAATATCAGGACTTAGGCTTAAAAACATAGCGTTAGAGGGTGAAAACCCAAAACAACCCTCGAATGGCCATGTGGGACGCACCAACACCTCCCACGGGACCAACGTAACTCGTAGGAACTGATCACGCAGCCACGGGGATCCCAGTTTGAGAATATGATGATAATTTCCATATTTCTAGACTTTGGCTTAAAAACATGGCGTTAGTGGCTGTAAATCCAAAACAGACCCCGAACGGCCCCGTGGGTGGCACCAACACCTCCCACGGGACCAATGTAACTCGTAGGAACTGATCGCGCAGCCACGGGACTCCAGGTTTGAGAATATGATGATAATTTTCATATTTCTAGACTTAGGCTTAAAAACATGGCGTTAGTGTGTGAAAACCCAAAACATCCCCCGAACGGCCCTATAGGTGGCATCAACACCTCCCACGGGACCAATGTAACTCGTAGGAACTGACCACACAGTCACGGGGCTCCCGATTTGAGAATAAGATGATAATTTGCATATTTCTAGACTTAGGCTTAAAAACATGGCGTTAGTGGGTGAAAAGCCAAAACATCCCTCAACGGCCCCATGAGTGGCACCAACACCTCACACGGAACCAATGTAACATGTAGGAACTGATCGCTCAGTCATGGGACTCTCGATTTCAGAATACGATGATAATTTGCATATTTCTAGACTTAGGCTGAAAAACATGTCGTTAAAGGGTGAAAACCCAAAACAGCCCCCGAACAGGCCCGTGGGAAGCACCAACACCTCCCACGGGACCAATGTAACTCGTAGGAACTGATCGCACAGCCATGGGACTCGCGGTTTGAGAATAAGATGATTGATGGCACAAATATAGAACCCTACCGCGGAACGTATTCTTCTCCAGTTTGGTGACATACTTTAGATCATACAGGGCGCGACCAGACCACACCCAGGGCGCGGCATCCCTTCAAGACGCCAGACGCTTGGCACAGGGTGCGGCCCTGTCCCTTATAGGCTACGGAACTCCTCCGTACGATGCGCGACATGCCTCCAGCAGCTGTTTACAGCGCTGCTTGCTTTGGAGACCGCACCCCCTTCATCCACAATTACTGCAGACTTGGTATAAGTCACGTGCTCAGGGCACGTGACTCAGCACATTTGCCTCATAAATAGAGGACCACACTTCGAAGGGGGGGATCTATACCCGTCCGGGTCAGGCTCTACAATACAAATTCTCTCTACACAACCTCAAAACACCTCTTGGAGGCACAAATCTACATCACAACCACCTTCCGGAGTTTCACCGGAATTCCATACAGCCATATTCTATATACTTTATAAATACTAACAAAAGTAGAAATGGAAGGAGAATCCAGCCAGAGCGCAGAAGTCAAGGATAAGATTGTGCAACTGTACAATCACCTTAATTACCTCTATGACAGCCATGCCTCACTTCAGACCCAGGTCAATTATCTAACTCAGAGGGTGCTAATGCTAAAGGTCGCGGCCTCTCAGAATATAGGCGCGGGTGCGGAGGAAACAACTCAACCATTCTTGTCTTCCACGGCAGTTAAAGAAGCCGCGGAATCAACCGGCATAAGTCAGAAAAGGAGAACAGATAAATCAGAGAAAAAATTGGGTGTCTATACTCTGTTGACCTTCCCGATTGAAGAGATCTTTGAGTTCATCAAAGAGGACAAGCTTTTGAGGTGGCCAGAAAATTTGAGAGCTCCACCCCACAAGAGGAACAAAGCTACCTGGTGCAAATTCCATCAGGACCATGGCCATGACACAGAGCAATGCTATGCTCTGAAGGATGAAGTTGAAAGGCTAATTGGGCAAGGGATGCTGCAGCGATTCCTGGAGAATGCATAAAGGACCCAGCCGGACCTGACAGAGGATGCATGCCGCATCTCATCCTTAGTATTTCCAATTTCAACAATTTATGTTTATGTTTTATGAAGCTCATTGTAGCCTTAATACTCAAGACTTTATGTTTTGTTAACAAAGTCATTAACTGAAGCATACATATATAAATATATGAATTAGCAAATTTTGCCATATCTGATATTTCTCTTGGTTTCATAATCTATTATCTCACAAAAAGACTTTTTGTCATAAACAGATTCCAGAGGAAGAATAACAAAGTTATCTCGAAGGATTATTTTACTTCGGGATGCACTTATGGAGGGATTGCGACCTTAATTAGCTCAGAAGTTCCCCTCACAATGTGCAACTACATCTTATCTTCTGATGATCATATTCGCGGAAACATTTTAGAATTCAAGGAGCTCTCATTAGCCACGGGGGCTTACAATGCCCGTTCTCAGCTTTTGGAAATCGTAATTAGCCGCGAGGGCTTACCGTGCTCGCTCTTAGCTTTCGGGATGCGTCATCGAGCCGGGAGGCTTATAATATCCATCCAGGGATGGCTTTATATATATCGGCAGCTGTGGGTGGCTTAATAACATAACCCAGCCTGGGGAGGCTTGATAGTGTCCCGCATATTAGCTGTGGGTGGCTTAATAACATAACCCAGCCTGGAGAGGCTTGATAGTGTCTCGCATATTAGCTGTGGGTGGCTTAATAACATAATCCAGTCTGGAGAGGCTTGATAGTGTCTCGCATATCAACTGTGGGTGACTTAATAACATAACCCAGCCTGGAGAGGCTTGATAGTGTCTCGCATATTAGGGCTTGGTAACATGACCCAGCCCGAGAAGACTTGGAAATACCAACGTATGTCTACAGAGGCACATTCTTCAGATGAACCAAAAATGTGCCGCATCCCACCGATACGGTTGCAGAGCTCTAGGAGCCATTCATTCATGAAAGTGCTGAGGCACTAACATCTTGAAGCATGAGAAAACTACAAATGCCACAACGTCAAATGCCACAGTGGAGGAGAATCAATTGTACCAAGTCTAAGGAAAGGATTTCTCTACATGTTCCATGTTGGTAATGGGATGACAAAAGATAAATGGTTCAGACGACCAGGTGCAATGAAAGCAGCTGGGGTTCCATGCAAATGAAGGTGTTTGCATAACGTGGCAAAATAAAGGGCCGCGGCTTGCACCATTTATGTGGGCGCGAACATGGGAAAATAAACATTCTATGAAGAAATCGATCTCTGTCCATGGACTTTGAATGTTATGTTTATCTAGACACGGATGCATTTTCAAATATAAGGCAGTTACGATCAACCATTCATTATAGCAAGAAATGTAAAACATGCAATGTAAAAGAGAAAGAAATATCATGCAGTCAATCGTAGTGGTAAGAATATGGCCGCAGCCTTGATATTAGTAGTCAAGATTACAGAATGAAGGCCGCAGATAAAACACAAATTAAGATTACAAAAAGGACGGACGCAACCCTATATTAATGATTCAATAGAAATTAAATGAGTTTAAGAGGCTGTGTCATCATCATCATCAACATCTTCTCCGTCCGCGGCAGTCTCTGTCTCTCCGTCCGCAGTCGCTGCCTCTGCCTCAGCCCTGAGCCTTTCTCTCTCTTTCGCCGCGGACTTAAGTTCAGCGATGCACTCTTGATGTTCGGAATCGCTTAACTTCCAGGCAAGGACCTCCTCCTTAGCCTCAGGGAACCTCTTAATAAATCTTTGCTGCAGCTCCTGGTAGCCGCGGAGGTAGATCCTGTTGTTGACAAGGAAGAAGTCCTTGGATCCTTTAAATGACTCCACGACATGATCTATGGCTAGCTGGAAGGCATCACCATGATCAACCTCCAACCTTTTTATTGCCGCGACATAATCTTTGTCTTTTTGAGAGGACTTGGCTTCCAACTCTTCATATTTCTGCTGGAGTAGGGCGAGCTTGGTATTTGATATCTCCGCGACACGGGCGGCTTCGGCAGTCTGGGCCTTGGAGGATTTCAGGGATTCCGCGACTTGCTTAAAATTCTACTCCGCATCCTCTCTCGTCTTGATTACTTTCTCAAGGTCCATGTGGGATGCCTGAAGATCCACGGCAGCAGACTTCTTCCCAGCCTCAAAAGAAGAAGTCTGTGAAGCCTGCAAGTTCACGGCATGAGTACTCTTTTCGGTCTCCTTCAGTCTATACAAGGCCTCGTACTTCCTCTTCTGGACCACCATCACATTCGCGGCCTGAAATAAAAGAAGTTAGAAAAAATATGGAAAAATATGAAATGCAAAAGTTAAAGAATGACAACTGGTACATAACCTCAGAAGGCTATGGAGGCCACAGTCCTCCAGATCGTCATGATCTTCTCCCACGAGCCTGTCAAGGTCTGCGGCATCTAAGGCTCTTTTCATTCTCCGCGCAGCCTTTGCGGTAGTGTCCCAAGAAGAATTAGGGTCAAGCTGCCTTAATTGGGGCCTTGGTCTACCATTAGGCCCAGACTCTCCTCGGAATTGAGGAGGTGGAAAGTTCGCGTTAACTGCCATAACAGGTGGTGGCGGAGGAGAGGATGAATGAAGGGGCACATCGGTTGACATCAAGCCCGCTGAGGCAAGGTTTTTCCCTATGTCGTCATCAAAATGGTCATGCGGAAGGTTCTCATCATTAACCATTTTATCCGCGGCAGGAGTTGTAGTTTTTTCGACAGCATGAGCCAAGGCAGGGGCAACATTATTCTCTGCGGAGTGGGCAGCGACAGGTCCCTTGGCCTTGGACCTCTTCCTCTTTTTGCCTTGCGCAGTATTATTTAGGACGACTGAGTCCTCATCCATCTCCGCTAGTTGCGCCGCTAGCAGTTCCCTGTCAACTTCTTCACCTGAAAAGGAATAGCATGAGTTCAAGAGAATAAATGACCGCGGAGTAAAAATCATGGCCGAGTAAAAGTTAATTACCTTCCGCGCCCATTTGTTGAGGAATGGATTTGTTTGGGAAAAATCCCGCTTCAAATATGGTTGCTGACGTTACAAGTGTGTTGAACTTCTTGTGTTCAGCAGGAACGTCCGTGGCCTCAACAACTCTTTTTTCCTACCGCTTGTTCAAGTGCAGATTGTCAAGGGATGCAGAAAGAAAAGACAATTCAAAGGTTAGTGGAAGTTGTGCATATTTATGTGAAATGAAAGTACGCGGCTATGGTCTTAGTACCTAATTTTGAGGGAGACCCCTATTGCCGCGGCATTCTATATGTATTTTCCCTCTCATTCTCCTCGGGGTGCATCTCCCAGCCTTCACCAGAGATGTCAATATATTTCCCCTTCCAGTTCTTCACACTAGTTGGTCTCCCCGTGTAAAGGGTCTCGTCCCTACCGCGGCTTGAGAGATAGTAGTAGCCCGCGAACTTCACTGAGTTCTCCTTTGGGTGGTAGAAGTGAAAGAACTCCGCGGGAGTGATGTCCTTTTTGAACAAATACTCCCAAAGGACAACTGCGGCGAGAATGGCTCTCCAGCCATTAGGATCCAACTGTGCTGGGGCCAGGTTCATTGCCTAAAAAAGGCAGCGGATAGGAACTGGAACAGGCAGCCGCAACCCGTAAATGAAGGCGTGCAGAGGGAAGTAAATTCCATCATCGGATAGAACCGTGCACGGTCTTTGGTTTGCGGCAGGGGCTGAGCACGTCAAATTTTCTAGAAATTTGAAGGCCTCAGCCACCTGCTCAACCCAATCTTAGGTCATGGAGCCGCGGATATCAAGTGCTGCCAAGGGTCTCTCAGCTCTCCCAGATATGCCTCCTGGGTTATCTCTAACTGCCACGGCATTGTCTCCTACATATATTGGATGTGTGATTGAGTTGGCTTCCTCTTTCATCGACGCGGATTGGAAATCCTTCCCAGGTGCAGAGTTCGCAGAATCTGAATCAAGTACCACGCAGTTTGGGCAATCTTTTAGCTTGAAAGTCCCTATGGATCTTAGAGGGGGCACGAAAGAAAGCTCGGGAGGAGAGGTTCCAAAGTGCTTTGCCCAAAAGCCTTTCAGGAACTCATCTGGGTCAAAGCTCATATGGCTGCAGTAGTACCTGAAAAGCAGAGTTCGTAGTTAGGCGCCGCAACTAGTATGGTTTGGAAAAGACTTTAAGAAGCCGCAGAAGAATTATTTATAGGTCTTGGAAATGCGTTTGGAATTATGTCCCTAACGAGTTATTAAGGGCCAACTCTACTACTTGAACTTATGGGATCATTCTGTCCCTACTAGCCGCGGCCACCTCCATATCAGCAGAGGAATGTAGGATGCCGCGGTAATAAAATCAAATTGCTTTAAGATATTCCTGGCCACGTCCACTCCTAAATTTTCTCAAAGTCAATTTGATCTGCTCTAGTAGCAATTACAGTTATTTAACATAAATATCTATATTGGGTTCATGAAAATTTGAAGGTTGTTCGAAACTACAAGGGTGGTGATTTGATGCCGCGGATGATAATTTAAGGGACCGCGGCCATTTGGCACGATATGACGCAGATCGATCGAATCAGTTCAAGGAAATGGGTATTGAAATCCTATCATGCAGCAGCCTCTATCCTAAACAGTTGATTATCTAACTTTTAATCGTTTCTAGGATCAAACTCACAGAATATGAAGAGTTCGATTATGAACACCGAGAACGGCTATATGTATTTCATATACAGCATATGAGGGAAAGAGCAAAACGTACAAACAAAACCCTAGATTTCTAGAAAATGATTCAGAAAAAGCAAATCATATCAAAAGGGAAGAAAACTGTAAATTTCAAAGGCTTTAAGAAAGTATAGTGGTTGAAAAATCACCTGGAAATGAAGAAACTTGCAATACTCAGCTTCAGACCGCCTTGCACCGCCGCGCACCACCTCGGAAAGTCGTCGGAATATGCAAGAAAAATGAAGTGCAGAATTTCTCTCTCGTTATGCTCTCAAAGTTTTGGAAACGTAATGAAGTCCACGGCCAACAATAATTTATATAAGGGAGCGCGGAAGACGAATCGTCGCTTTGGAAGCACCGCGACACCTTAGCCACTTAGCCGCAGCCCCAATTAATTTCTCTTGGCACTATTGCTTTGGGGTTTATTGATGGTACAAATATAGCACCCTGCCGCAGAACGTATTCTTCTCCAGTTTGCTGACATACTTTAGGTCATACAAGGCGCGGCCAGACCACACCCAGGGCGCGGCATCCCTTCAAGACGCCAGACGCTTGGCACAGGGTGCGGCCCTGTCCCTTATAGGCCGCGAAACTCCTCCGTACGATGCGCGTCATGCCTCCAGCAGCTGCTTACAGCGCTGCTTGCTTTGCAGGCCGCACCTCCTTTATCCGCAATTACTGCAGACTTGGTATAAGTCACATGCTCAAGGCACGTGACTCAGCACATTTGACTCATAAATAGAGGACAACACTTTGAAGGGGGGATTCCATACCCGTCCGAGGCAGGCTCTACAATAAAAATTCTCTCTACACAACCTCAACACACCTCTTGGAGGCACAAATCTACATCACAACCACCTTCTGGAGTTTCACCGAAATTCCATACAGCCATGTATTCACCCTTATTCTCATACTTGTACGCCTCTTTAGGCATGATGATATTGTACAGTGCAATGCAATGCATATAATGAGAATGGAGCAACATAGTGGACGTAGGCCCATTTTAGGGGCTGAACCACTCTATATCTTGTCTTCTCTCTATTTACTTGCTTTACTTGTTTATTACGCACTTTACCTTTGACTTGCTGTTATGAGAACGACATGTGGGCGATTTCTCGTATCATCATTGATAATTAGAATATTTCTAGACTTAGGCTTAAAAACATGGCGTTAGTGGGTGAAAAGCCGAAACATCCCTCGAACGGCCCCATGAGTGGCACCAAAACCTCGCACGGGACCGATGTAACTCTTAGGAAATGACCGCGCGATCATGGGATCCCAAGTTTGAGAATACGACGGTAATTTAAATATTTCTAGACTTAGGCTTAAAACATGGCGTTAGTGGGTAAAAACCCGAAACAGCCCCCGAACGGCCACGTGGGAGGCACCATCACCTCACACGGAACCAAAGTAACTCGTAGGAACTGACCATGCAATCATGGGATTCTTGGTTTGAGAATACGACGATAATTTAAATATTTCTAGACCTGGGCTTCAAAACATGGCGTTAAAGGGTGAAAACCCAAAATAGCCCCCGAACAGCCCTGTGGGAGGCACCAACACCTCTCACGGGACAAATCTAACTAGTAGGAACTGACCGCGCAGCCACGGGACTCCTAGTTTGAGAATATGATGGTAATTTTCATATTTCTAGACTTAGGCGAAACATGGCGTTAGTGGGAGAAAAAACGAAATAGAACTCGAATGGACCCGTGGGAGGCACCATCACCTGCCATGGAACTAATGTAACTCGTAGAAACTGACCACACGATCATGGGACTCTCGATTTTAGAATACAATGATAATTGAAAAATATCAGGACTTAGGCTTCAAAACATGGCGTTAAAGGGTGAAAACTCAAAACAGCCCCCGAATGGCCCAGTGGGAGGCACCAACACCTCTCACGGGACCAATGTAACTAGTAGGACTTGACCGCACAGCCATGGGACTATCGGTTTGAGAATAAGATGATAATTAGCATATTTCTATACTTAAGCTTAAAAACATGGCGTTATTGGGTGAAAAGCCGAAACATCCCTCGAACGGTTCCGTGAGTGGCACCAACACCTCGCACGGGACCAATGTAACGCCTAGGAACTGACCACGCGATCACGGGATCCCCGATTTGAGAATATGATGGTAATTTAAATATTTCTAGACTTAGGCTTAAAAACATGGCGTTAGTGGGTAAAAACCCGAAACAGCCCCCAAACGACCCCGTGGGAGGCACCAGCACCTCCCACGGAACCAAAGTAACTCGTAGGAACTGATCGCGCAGCCACGGGACTCCCTATTTGAGAATACGACAATAATTAGCATATTTTTAGACTTAGGCTTAAAAACATGGAGTTAGTGGGTGAAAACCCGAAAATGCCCCAGAAAGGCCCCGTGGGTTGCACCAACACCTCCCACGGGACCACTGTAACTCGTGGGAACTAACCACGCAATCATGGGACTCTCGGTTTGAGAATACGATGATAATACTTAGGCTTAAAAACATGGCGTTAGTGGGTGAAAATCCAAAACAACCCTCAAACGGTCCCGTGAGTGGCTCCAGCACCTCGCATGGTACTAATGTAACTCGTAGGAACTGATCGTGCGATCACGGGATTCTTGGTTTGAGAATACGACGATAATCTAAATATTTCTAGACTTAGGCTTAAAAATAAGGCGTTAGTGGGTAAAAACCCGAAAGAGCCCCCGAACGGCCCCGTGGGAGGCACCAACACCTCTCACGGGACCAATGTAACTAGTATTAACTGACCGCATGGCCACAGGACTCCCGGTTTGAGAATATGACGATAATTTGAATATTTTTAGACTTGGAATTAAAAACATGGCGTCAGTGGGTGAAAACGCGAAGCAGCCCCCGAACGGCCCCGTGGGAAGCACCAACACCTCCCATGAGACCAATATAACTCGTAGGAACTGACCACACAACCAAGAGACTACCGCTTTGAGAATACGATGATAATTTGCATATTTCTAGACTTAGTCTTAAAAACATGGCATTAGTGGTTGAAAAGTCAAAACAACCCCCGAACGGCCCCTTGGGTGGCAACAACACCTCGCGCGGGACCAATGTAACTCGTAGGAATTGACCGCACGATGAATGGACTCCAAGTTTGAGAATACGACAATAATTGATAAATATCAGGACTTAGGCTTAAAAATATGGCGTTAGAGGGTGAAAATCCAAAACAGCCCCCGAATGGCCCCGTGGGAGGCACCAATACCTCCGACGGGACCAATGTAGCTCGTAGGAACTGACCATGAAGCCATGGGGCTCCCTATACTAGAATAAGATGATAATTAGCATATTTCTAGACTTAGTCTTAAAAATATGGCGTTAGTGGGTGAAAATCCAAAACAGACCCCGAACGGCCAATGGGTGGCACCAACACCTCCCACAAGGCCAATGTAACTCGTAGGAACTGATCGCGCAGTCATGGGACTCCCGGTTTGAGAATACGATGATAATTTACTTATTTCTAGATTTAGGCAAAACGTGGCGTTAGTGGGGGAAAACCCGAAATAGCCCCCGAATGGACCCGTGGGATGAACCATCACCTGCCACAAAACCAATGTAACTCGTAGGAACTGACAACGCGATCATGGGACTCCCGATTTGAGAATATAACAATAATTGAAAAATATCAGGACTTAGGCTTCAAGACATGGCGTTAATGGATGAAACCCCAAAACAGCCCCCGAACGGCCCCGTGGGAGGCACCAACACCTCCCACGGGACCAATGTAACTAGTAGGAACTGATCGCGCAGCCACGGGACTCTCGGTTTGAGAATATGATGGTAATTTTAATATTTCTAGACATAGGCTTAAAAATAGGCGTTAGTGGGTGAAAATCCTAAATAGCCCCCGAACGGCCCCATGGGAGGCACCAACACCTCCCATGGGACCAATGTAACTCGTAGGAACTAACCACGCAGCCACGGGACTCCCAGTTTGAGAATTCGATGATAATTTTCATATTTCTACACATAGGTTTAAAAATATGGCGTTAGTGGGTGAAAGTCGAAATAGCCCCCGAACGGCCCCATGGGAGGCAAAACCACCTCACACAGGACCAATGTAACTCGTAGGAACTGACCGTGTGATCACATGACTCCCAGTTTCAGAATACGATGATAATTGAAAAATATTAGGACTTAGGCTTAAAAATATGGCGTTAGAGGGTGAAAACCCAAAACAACACCCAAAAGGCCCCATGGGAGGCACCAACACCTCCCACTGGACCAATGTAACTCGTAGGAACTGATCGCGCATCCACGGGACTCCCAGTTTGAGAATACGATGATAATTTCCATATTTCTAGACTTAGGCTTAAAACACGGCGTTAATGGGTAAAAATCCAAAACAGACCCCGAACGGCCCCGTGGGTGGCACCAACTCCTCCCACGGGACCAATGTAACTCGTAGGAACTGACCCCACAACCACAAGACTCCCAGTTTGAGAATACGACGATAATTTGCATATTTCTAAACTTAGGCTTAAAATCATGGCGTTAGTGTGTGAAAATGCGAAACGGCCCCGTGGGTGGCACCGACACGTCCCACGGGACCAATGTAACTTGTAGGAACTGACCGCACAGCCACGGGGCTCCCGGTTTGAGAATAAGATGATAATTTCCATATTTTAAGATTTAGGCTTAAAAACATGGTGTTTGTGGGTGAAAACCCGAAACAACCCCCGAATGGCCCCGTGGGAGGCACTAACACATCCCACAGGGCCAATGTAACTCATAGGAATTGACCATGCAGCCACGGGACTCTCAGTTTGAGAATACGACAATAATTTGCATATTTTTAGACTTAGGTTTAAAAACTTGGCGTTAGTGGGTGAAAGTCAAAATAGCCCCCCGAACGGCCCCATGGGTGGCACCCACACCTCGCACGGGACTAATGTAACTTGTAGGAACTGATCGAACGATCACGGGACTCGCGGTTTGAGAGTACAATGATAATTGAAAAATATCGGGACTTAGGCTTAAAAACCTGGCGTTAGAGGGTGAAAACCCAAAACAGCCCCCGAATGGCCCCGTGGGAGGCACTAACACCTCCCACGGGACCAATGTAACTAGTACTAACTGACCACGCAGCCACGGGATGCCCAGTTTGAGAATACGACGGTAATTTGAATATTTCTAGACTTAGGCTTAAAAACATGGCGTCAGTGGGTGAAAATCCAAAACAGATCCCGAACGATCCTGTGGGTGGCACCAACACCTCACACGAGACCAATGTAACCCGTAGGAACTGATCGCGCAGCCACGGGACTCCCGATATGAGAATAAGATAATAATTTGCATATTTCTAGACATAGGCTTAAAAACATGGCATTAGTGGTTGAAAAGTCGAAATAGTCCCCAAACGGCCCTGTGGGTGGCACCAACACCTCGCACGGGACCAATGCAACTCGTAGGAACTGACCGCGCGATCACGGGACTCCCAATTTGAGAATACGATGATAATTGAAAAATATCATGACTTAGGCTTAAAAACAAGGCGTTAGAGGGTGAAAACCCAAAACAACCCCCGAATGGCCCCTTGGGAGCCACCAATACCTCCCACGGGACCAATGTAACTCGTAGGAACTGACCACACATCCGCAGGGCTCCCGGTTTGAGAAGAAGATGATAATTTGCATATTTCTAGACTTAGTCTTAAAAATATGGCGTTAGTGGGTGAAAATCCAAAATAGACCCCGAACGGCCCGGTGGGTGGCACCAACACCTCACACGGGACCAATGTAACTCATAAGAACTGACCGCGCAGCCATGGAACTCCCGGTTTGAGAATACGATGATAATTTTCATATTTCTTGACTTAGACAAAACATGGCGTTAGTGGGGGAAAACTCGAAATAGCCCCCGAATGGACCCGTGGGATGAACCATCACCTGCCACAGAACGAATGTAACTCGTAGGAACTGACCGCGCGATCATGGGACTCCCGATTTGAGAATATGACAATAATTGAAAAATATCAGAACTTAGACTTCAAAACATGGCGTTAAAGGATGAAAACTCAAAACAGCCCCCGAACGGCCCCGTGGGAGGCATCAACACATCTCACGGGACCAATGTAACTAGTAGGAACTGACCGCGCAGCCACGGGACTCCCGGTTTGAGAATACGATGATAATTTGCATATTTCTAAAAACAGGCTTAAAAACATGGCGTTAGTGTGTGAAAACCCGAAACAGCCCCCGAACGGCACCGTGGGTGGCGCCGATACCTTCCATGGGACCAATGTAACTCGTAGGAACTGACCACGCAGTCACAAGGCTCCCGGTTTGAGAATAAGATAATAATTTTCATATTTCTAGACTTAGGCTTAAAAATAAGGCTTTAGTGGGTGAAAACCCGAAACAACCCTCGAATTTACCCCGTGGGAGGCACCAACACCTCCCACGGGACCAATTTAACTCGTAGGAACTGGCCATGCAGCCACGGATTCCCGGTTTGAGAATACAACAATAATTTGCATATTTTTAGACTTAGGTTTTAAAACATGGCGTTAATGGGTGAAAGTCGAAATAGCCCCCGAATGGCCCCGTGGGTGGTACCAACACCTCCCACGGGACCAATGTAACTCGTAGGAACTGACCACACGATCACAAGACTCCCGATTTGAGAATACAACGATAATTGAAAAATATCAGGACTTAGGCTTAAAAACCTGGCGTTAGAGGGTGAAAACCCAAAACAACCCTCGAATGGCCCCGTGGGTGGCACCAACACCTCCCACGGTACCAATGTAACTCGTAGGAACTGACCACACAGCCACGGGGCTCCCAGTTTGATAATAAGATGATAATTTGCCTATTTCTAAACTTAGGCTTAAAAACATGGCGTTAGTGGGTGAAAATCAAAAAAAGACCCCGAACGGCCACCTCCCACGGGACCAATGTAACTCGTAGGAACTGATCGCGCAGCCATGGGACTCCCGATTTGAGAATACGATGATAATTTGCATATTTCTAGACTTAGGCAAAACATGGCGTTATTGGGGGAAATCCCGAAATAGCCTCCGAATGGACACGTGGGATGCACCATCACCGACCACAGAACCAATGTAACTCGTAGGAACTGACCACGCGATCATGGGACTCCCGATTTTAGAATATGATGATAATTGAAAAATATCAGGACTTCGGATTCAAAACATGGCGTTAAAGGGTGAAAACCCAAAATAGCCCCCGAACGGCCCTATGGGAGGCACCGACACCTCTCACGGGACCAACCTAACTAGTAGGAACTGACCGCGCAGCCACGGGACTCCCAGTTTGAGAATATGACGGTAATTTGAATATTTCTAGACTTTGACTTAAAAACATGGCGTTAGTGGGTGAAAACCCGAAACAGCCCCCGAACGGCCCCGTGGGAGGCACCAATAGCTCTCACGGGACCAATGTAACTCGTAGGAACTGCACGCAGCCACGGGACTCCCGATTATAGAATACGACGATAATTTGCATATTTCTAGACTTATGTTTTAAAAACATGGCGTTAGTGGTGAAAGTCGAAATAGCCCCCGAACGACCCCATGGGTGGCACCAACACCTTGTACGGGACCAATGTAACTCGTAGGAACTGACCGCGCCATCACGGGACTCCCGGTTTCAGAATACGATGATAATTGAAAAATATTAGGACTTAGGCTTAAAAATATGACGTTAGAGGGTGAAAACCCAAAACAACCCCCGAATGGCCCCATGGGATGCACCAACACCTCCCACGGGACCAATGTAACGCGTTGGAACTGGCCGTGCAGCCACAGAACTCCCGGTTTGAGAATACAACGATAATTTCCATATTTCTAGACTTAGGCTTAAAAACATGGCGTTAATGGCTGACAATCCAAAACAGACCCGGAACGATCTCGTGGGTGGCACCTACACCTCCCACGGGACCAATGTAAGTCGTAGGAACTGACCACGCAGTCACTAGGCTCCCAGTTTGAGAATAAGATGACAATTTGCATATTTCTAGACTTAGGCTTAAAAACATGGCGTTAGTGGGTGAAAAGCCGAAACATCCCTCAACGGCCCCGAGAGTGGAACCAACACCTCGCACGGGAATATAACTCCTAGGAACTGATCGAGTGATCACGGAATCCCCAGTTTGAGAATACGATGGTAATTTTATTATTTCTAGACTTAAGCTTAAAAAATGGCGTTAGTGGTTGAAAAGTCAAAATATCCCCCCGGACGGCCCCGTGGGTGGCACCAACACCTGGCACGGGACTAATGTAACTCGTAGGAACTGACCGCGCGATCACGGGACTCCCGATTTGAGAATACAACTATAATTGAAAAATATCAGGACTTAGGCTTAAAAACATGGCGTTAGAGGGTGAAAACCCAAAACAGCCCCTGAATGGCCCCGTGGGAGGCACCAACACCCCCCAAGGGACCAATGTAACTCGTAGGAACTGACCATGCAGCCACGAGGCTCCCGATTGGAGAATAAGATGATAATTTGCAGATTTCTAGACTTAGGCTTAAAAACATGGCGTTAGTGGGTAAAAAGCCGAAACATCCCTCGAACGGCCCGTGAGTGGCACCAACACCTCGCACGGGACCGATGTAACTCTTAGGAAATGATCGCGCGATCATGGAACTCCCGATTTGAGAATACTGTGATAATTGAATAATATCAGCACTTAGGCTTCAAAACAAGGCTTTAAAGGGTGAAAACCCAAAACATCCCCCAAACGACCCCGTAGGAGGCACCAACACCTCTCACTGGACCAATGTAACTAGTAGGAACTGACACCGCAGCCACGGGACTCCCAATTTGAGAATACGGTGGTAATTAGAATATTTCTAGACTTAGGCTTAAAAACATGGCGTTAGTGGGTGAAAACCCAAAACATCCCCCGAACGGGCCGTGGGAGGCACCAACACCTCCCACGGCACCAAAGTAACTTGTAAGAACTGACCAGGCAGTCATGGGACTCCCGATTTGAGAATACGATGATAATTTGCATATTTGTAGACTTAGGTTTAAAAACATGGCGTTAGTGGGTGAAAGTCGAAATAGCCCCCTAACGGTCCCGTGGGTGGCACCAACACCTCGCACGGGACGAATGTTACTCGTAGAACTGACCGCGCGATAACAGGACTCCCGATTTCAGAATACGACGATAATTAAAAAATATTAGGACTTAGGCTTAAATACATAACGTTAGGGGGTGAAAACCCAAAACAGCCCCCGAATGTCCCCGTGGGTGGCACCAACACCTCCCATGGGACCAATGTAACTCGTCGAAACTGACCACGCAACCATGGGACTCCCGATTTAAGAATATGATGACAATTTGCATATTTCTAGACATAGTCTTAAAAACATGGCGTTAGTTGGTGAAAATCCAAAACAGACCCCGAACGGCCCCGTGGGTGGCACCAACACCTCCCACGGGGCCAATGTAACTCGTAGGAACTGACCGCGCAGCCACGGGACTCTCGATTTGAGAATACGACGATAATTTGCATATTTCTAGACTTAGGCTTAAATACATGGCGTTAGTGTGTGAAAACCCGAAATAGCCGCCGAACGGCCTTGTGGGTGGCACCAACACCTCTCACGGGACCAACGTAAGTCGTAGGAAATGACCACGCAGTCACGGGGCTCCCGATTTGAGAATAAGATGGTAATTTGCATATTTCTAGACTTAGGCTTAAAAACATGGCTTTTAAGGGTGAAAACCCAAAACAGCCTCCGAATTGCCCCATGGGAGGCCCCAACACCTCCCACGGGACCAATGTTACTCCTAGGAACTGACCGCGCGATCACCGAATCCTCAGTTTGAGAATATGACGATAATTTTAATATCTCTAGACTTAGGCTTAAAAATATGGCGTTAGTGGGTGAAAACTCGAAACAGCCCTCGAACGGCCCCTTAGGAGGCACCAACACCTTCCACGGGAGCAATGTAACGCGTAGGAACTGACCACTAGGCCACGGGACTCCCGGTTTGATAATAGGATGATAATTTGCATATTACTAGACTTAGGCTTAAAAAGATGGCGTTAGAGGATGAAAACCCAAAACAGCCCCCGAACGGCCCCGTGGGAAGCACCATCACCTCCCACGGGACCAATGTAACTCGTAGGAACTGACCGTGCAACCATGGGACTCCCGGTTTGAGAATAAGATGATAATTTTCATATTTCTAGACTTAGGCTTAAAAACATGGTGTTAGTGGGTGAAAAGCAGAAACAGCCCTCGAACGGCCCCGTGAGTGGCACCAACACCTTGCACGGGACCAATGTAACACCTAGGAACTGATCGCGCGATCACGAGATCCTCGGTTTGAGAATATGATGGTAATTTAAATATTTCTAGACTTAGGCTTAAAAACATGGCATTAGTGGGTAAAAACCTGAAACAGCCCCCGAACGGCCCCGTGGGAGGCACCAACACCTCCCATGGGACCAATGTAACTCGTGGGAACTGACCACGCAACCATGGGACTCCCGGTTTGAGAATACGATGATAATACTTTGGCTTAAAAATATGGCATTAGTGGGTGAAAAGTCGAAACAGCCCTAGAAACGGCCCCGTGAGTGGCACCAGCACCTTGTACGGGACCAATGTAACTCGTAGGAATGGACCGTGCGATCACGAGATACCCGATTTAAGAATACGACGGTAAGTTGAATATTTCTACACTTAGGCTTAAAAGCATGGCGTTATTGGGTGAAAATCCGAAACATCCCCCGAACGGCCCCGTGGGTGGCACCAATACCTCACACGGGACCAATGTGACTCGTAGGAACTGACCGAGCAGCCACGGGACTCCCGGTTTGTGAATACGATGATAATTTGCATATTTCTAGACTTATGCAAAAAATGGCGTTAGTGGGGGAAAACCCAAAATAGCCCCTGAATGGACCCGTGTGAGGCATCATCACCTGCCAAAGAACCAATGTAACTCGTAGGAACTGATCGCATCATAACGGGACTCCCGGTTTGAGAATACGACGGTAATTGAAAAACATCAGGAAATAGGCTTCAAAACATGGGGTTAAATGGTGAAAACTCAAAACTGCCCCCGAACGGCCCCGTGGGTAGCACCAGTACCTCACACGGGACCAATGTAACTAGTAGAAACTGACCGTGCGATCACGGGATTCGCAATTTTAGAATATGACGGTAATTTGAATATTTTTAGACTTAGACTTAAAAACATGGCGTTAGTGGGTGAAAATTTGAAACATCCCCCGAACGGCCCCGTGGATGGCACCAACACCTCCCACGGGACCAATGTAACTCGTAAGAACTTCCCGCGCATCCACGGGACTCCCGGTTTGAGAATACGGTGATAATTTACATATTTCTAGACTTAGGCAAAACATAGCGTTAGTGGGGGAAAACTCGAAATATCCCCCGAATGGACCCATAGGAGGCACCATCACCTGCCACGGAACTAATGTAACCCGTAGGAATGGACCGCGCGATCACGGGACTCTTGGTTTGAGAATACGACGATAATTGAAAAATATCAGGACTTAGGCTTCGAAACATGGCGTTAAAGGGTGAAAATCCAAAACAGCCCCCGAACGGCCCCGTGGGAGGCACCAACACCTCTCACAAGACCAATGTAACTAGTAGGAACTGACCGCGCAGCCACGGGACTCCCGATTTTTGAATACAACTATAATTTTAATATTTCTAGACTTAGGCTTAAAAACATAGCGTTAGTGGGTAAAAACTCGAAATAGCCCTCGAAGGGCCCCCTGGGAGGCACCAACACCTCCCATGGGACCAATGTAACTTGTAGGAATTGACCACGCAGCCACGGGACTCCCAGTTTGAGAATACGACGATAATTTGTATATTTCTAGACGTAGGCTTAAAAACATGGCGTTAGTGGTTAAAAAGTCGAAATAGCCCCGAACGGCCCCATGGGTGGCACCAACACCTCGCACGGGACTAATGTAACTCGTAGGAACAGACCGTGCGATCACGGGACTCCCGATTTGAGAATACAATGATAATTGAAAAATATCAGGACTTATGCTTAAAAAAAAGCATTAGAGGGTGAAACCCAAAACAGCCCCCGAATGGCCCAGTTGGAGGCGCCAACACCTCCCACGGGACCAATGTAACTCGTAGGAACTGATCACGCAGCCACGGGGCTCCCGATTTGAGAATAAGATGATAATTTGCATATTTCTAGACTTAGGCTTAAAAAGATGGCGTTAATGGGTGAAAATCCAAAACAGACCCCGAACGGCCCCGTTCTTGGCACCAACACCTCCCATGGGACCAATGTAACTCGTAGGAACTGACCGTGCATCCACAAAGCTCACGGTTTGAGAATACGATGATAATTTGCATATTTCTAGACTTAGGCTTAAAACCTGTCGTTAGTAGGTGAAAACCCAAAACAGCCGACGAACGGCCCCGTGGGTGGCACCAACACCTCCCACAGGACCAATGCAACTTGTAGGAACTGACCGCGCAGCCATGGGACTCCCGATTTGAGAATACGATAGTAATTAGAATATTTCTAGACTTAGGCTTAAAAACATGGAGTTAGTGGCAGAAAACCCAAAAATGCCGCGAAAAGGCCCCGTGGGTTACACCAACACCTCATATGGGACCAATGTAACTCGTGGGAACTAACTACGCAACCATAGGCCTCCCAATTTGAGAATACGATGATAATACTTTGGCTTAAAAACATGGCATTAGTGGGTGAAAACCCGAAACAGCCATCGAACGGCCCCGTGAGTGGCACCAGCACCTCGCACGGGACCAATGTAACTCGTAGGAACTGGTCGTACCATCACGGGATTCCCGATTTGAGAATACGATGGTAATTTGAATATTTCTACACTTAAGTTTAAAAATATGGCGTTATTGGGTGAAAATATGAAAGATCTCCCGAATGGCCCCGTGGGTGGCACCAACACCTCACATGGGACCAATGTAACTCGTAGGAACTGACCGCGCAGCCATGGGACTCCCGATTTGTGAATACAATGATAATTCGCATATTTCTAGACTTAGGAAAAACATGGCGTTAGTGGGGGAAAACCCAAAATAGCCCCCGAATGGACCCGTGTGAGGCATCATCACCTGCCAAAGAACCAATGTAACTCGTAGGAACTGATCGCGTCATAACGGGACTCCCGGTTTGAGAATACGACGATAATTGAAAAACATCAGGACATAGGCTTCAAAACATGGCGTTCAAGGGTGAAAACCCAAAACTGCCCCCGAACGGCCCCGTGGGATGCTCCAACACCTCTCACGGTACCAATGTAACTAGTAGAAACTGACAGCGCAACCTCGGGACACTCGGTTTGAGAATATGATAATAATTTGAATATTTCTAGGCTTAGGCTTAAAAACATGGCGTTAGTGGGTGAAAACTCAAAACAGACCCCGAACGGCACCGTGGGAGGCACTAACACCTCCCAGGGACCAATGTAACTCGTAAGAATTGACCACGCAGCCACGGGACTCCCGATTTGAGAATACGACGATAATTTGAATATTTCTAGGCTTAGGCTTAAAAACATTGCGTTAGTGGTTGAAAAGTCAAAATATCCCCCAAACGGCCCCGTGGGTGGCACCAAGACCTCGCACGGGACCAATGTAACTCGAATGAATTGATCGCGCGATCACGGGACACTCGATTTGAAAATACTACGATAATTGAAAAATATCAGGACTTAGGCATAAGAACATGGCGTTACGGGTGAAAACCCAAAATAGCCCCCGATTGGCTCCGTGGGAGGCACCAACACCTCCCTTGGGACCAATGTAACTCGTAGGAACTGACCATGCAGTCATGAGGCTCTCGGTTTGAGAATACGACGATAATTTTCATATATCTAGACTGAGGCTTAAAAACATGGCGTTAGTGGGTGAAAATTCAAAACAAACCCCGAACGGCCCCGTGGGTGGCACCAACACCTCCCACGGGACCAATGTAACTCGTAGGAACTGACTGCATAGACAGGGGACTCCCGATTTGAGAACACGGTGAGAATTTGCATATTTCTAGACTTAGGCTTAAAAATATGGCGTTAGTGGGTGAAAACTCAAAATAGCCCCTGAACGGCCTCGTGGTTAGCACCAACACCTCCCACGGGACCAATGTAACTCGTTGGAACTAACCACGTAGCCACACAGCTCCTGAATTGAGAATAAGATGAGAATTAGCATATTTCTAGACTTAGGCTTAAAAACATGGCATTAGTGGGTGAAAACCTGAAACGGCCCTCAACGGCCCCATGAGTGGCACCAACACCTCGCACGGGACCAATATAACTCCTAGGAACTGACCGCGCGATCACGGGATCCCCGATTTGTGAATACAATGGTAATTTTAGTATTTCTAGACTCAGGCTTATAAACATGGCGTTAGTGGGTGAAAATCCGAAATAGCCTCCGAACGACCCCGTATGAGGCACCCACACCTCCCATGGGACCAATGTAACTCGTAGGAACTGACCACTCAGCCACGGGACTCTCGGTTTGAGAATACGACGATAATTTGTATATTTCTAGACTTAGGCTTAAAAACATGGCGTTAAAGGGTGAAAACAAAAAACAGCCCCCGTACGGCCCCTTGGGAAGCACCAACACCTCCCACGGGACCAATGTAACTCGTAGGAACTGACCACGCAGCCATGGGACTCCCGATTTGAGAATACTACAATAATTAGCATATTTCTAGACTTAGGCATAAAAATATGGAATTAGTGGGTGAAAACCCGAAAATGCACCCGAAAGGCCCTGTGGGTTGCACTAACACCTCCCACGGGACCAATGTAACTTGTGGGAACTGACCACGCAACCATAAGACTCCCAGTTTGAGAATACGATGATAATACTTAGGCATACAAACATGGTGTTAGTGGATGAAAAGCCGAAACAGCCCTCAATGGTCCCGTAAGTGGCACCAACACCTCGCACGGGACCAACGTAACTCCTAGGAACTGATCGCGCGATCATGGGATCCCCGGTTTGAGAATACGATGGTAATTTAACTATTTCTAGACTTAGGATTAAAACATGATGTTCGTGGGTAAAAACTAGAAACAGCCCCCGAACGACCCCGTGGGAGGAACCAACACCTCCCACGGGACCAATGTAATTATAGGAACTGACCGCGCAGCCACGGGACTCTCGGTTTGAGAATACGACAATAATTTTCATATTTCTAGAGTTAGGCAAAACATGGCATTAGTGGGGAAAATCGAAAATAGCCCCCCGAATGGACCCATGGGAGGCACCATCACCTCCCACGGAACAAATCTAACTCGTAGGAACTGACCGCGCGATCACGAGACTCCCGGTTTGAGAATACGATGATAATTGAAAAATATCAGGACTTAGGCTTCAAAGCATGGCGTTAAAGGGTGAAAACCCAAAACATCCCCCTAACGGCCTCGTGGGAGGCACCAACACCTCTCGTGGGACCAATGTAACTATTAAGAACTGACCGCGCAGCCACGGGACTCCCGGTTTGAGAATACGATGATAATTTGAATATTTCTAGACTTAGGCTTAAAAACATGGCGTTAGTGGGTGAAAACCCGAAACAGCCCCCAAACGGCCCCTTGGGAGGCACCAACACCTCCCATGGGACCAATGTAACTCGTTGGAACTGACCACGCAGCCATGGGACTCCCGGTTTAAGAATACGATGATAATTTCCATATTTCGAGACTTAGGCTTAAAAACATGACGTTTGTGGGTGAAAAGTCGAAATAGCCCCCGATCGGCCCCGTGGGTGGCACCAGCACCTCGCACGGGACCAAGGTAACTCGTAGGAACTGACCGCGCAATCATGAGATTCTCGGATTGAGAATACGATGATAATTGAAAAATATCAAGACATAGGCTTAAAAACATGGCGTTAGAGGGTGAAAACACAAAACAACCCCCGAATGGCTATGTGGGAGCAACCAACACCTCTCATGGGACCAATGTAGCTCATAGGAACTGACCGCGCTACAACGGGACTCTCGGTTTGAGAATACGATGATAATTTCCATATTTCTAGACTTAGGCTTAAAAACATAGCGTTAGTAGGTGAAAATCAAAAACATCCCCCAAACAGCCCCGTGGGTGGCACCAACACATCCCACGGGACCAATGTAACTCGTAGGAACTGACAGCGTAGCCACGGGACTCTCGATTTGAGACTATGATGATAATTAGCATATTTCTAGACTTAGGCTTAAAAATATGGCGTTAGTGGGTGAAAACTCGAAACTGCCCCTGAACGGCCCCATGGGTGGCCCAACACCTCCCACGGGACCAGTGTAACTCGTGGGAACTGACCACGCATCCATGGAACTCCCGGTTTGAAAAATGGATGATATTACTTAGGCTTAAAAACACGGCCTTAGTGGGTGAAATTCGAAATAGTCCCCCCAACGGCCCTGTGGGTGGCACCAACACCTCTCACGGGAAGAATGTAACTCATAGGAACTGACCGCGCAATCAAGGGACTCCCGATTTCAGAATAGGATGATAATTAAAAAATATTAGGACTTAGGCTTAAAAACATGGCGTTAGAAGGTGAAAATACGAAACAACCCCCGAATGGCCCCATGGGAGGCACTAACACCTCCCATGGGACCAATGTAACTCGTAGGTACTGATCGCGCAGCCACGGGACTCTCGGTTTGAGAATACGACGATAATTTTCATATTTCAAGACGTAGGTTTAAAGACATGGCGTTAGTCGGTGAAAACCGTAAATAGCCCCCAAACGGCCCCGTAGGAGGCACCAACACCTCCCACGGGACCAATATAACTCATAGGGACTGACCACGCAGCCACGGGACTCCCGGTTTGAGAATACGATGATAATTTGTATATTACTAGACTTAGGCTTAAAAATATGGTGTTAGTGGGTGAAAAATCGAATCAGCCCCCGAATGGCCCCGTGGATGGCACCAACACCTCGTACGGGACCAATGTAACTCGTAGGAACTGACTGTGCGATCACGGAACTCCGGATTTGAGAATACGATAATAATTGAAAAATATGAGGACTTGGGCTCAAAAACCTGGCATTAGAGGGTGAAACCCCAAAAAAGCCCCCGATCGGCCCCATGGGAGGCACCAACACCTCCCACGGGACCAATGTAACTCGTAAGAACTGACCGCACAGCCACGGGACTCTCGATTTGAGAATACTACGGCAATTTGAATATTTCTGGACTTAGGCTTAAAAACCATGGTGTTAGTGGGTGAAAACCCAAAACATCCCTCGAACGGCCCCATGTGTGGCCTCAACACCTCCCACTGGACCAATGTAACTCGTAGGAATTGACCACACAGCCACGGGACTCTCGGTTTGAGAATACAACGATAATTTGCATATTTCTAGACTTAGGCTTAAAAATATGGCGTTAGTGGGTGAAAAGCCGAAACAACCCCAAACGGCCCCGTGGGTGGCACCAACACCTCGCACGGGACCAATGTAACTCGTACAAACTGATTGCGCAATCACGGGATCCCCGGTTTAAGAATACGATAATAATTTGCATACTTCTAGACTTAGGCAAAACATGGCAGTCGTGGGGGAAAACCCGAAACAGCCCCCGAATGACCCCGTGGGAGGCACCAACGCCCCCCAGGGGACTAATGTAACTAATAGGAACTCACCGCGTGATCACGAGCTCTCAGTTTGAGAATACAAGGATAATTGAAAAATATCAGGACTTGGGCTTAAAAACTTGGCGTTAGAAGGAGAAAAATCAAAATAACCCCCGAACGACCACGTGGGAGGCACCAACACCTCCCACGAGACCAATGTAACTCGAAGGAACTTTTCGCGCAGCAATGGGACTTCCGGTTTGAGAATACAACTATAATTTGCATATTTCTAGACTTAGGCTTAAAAACATGGCGGTAGTGGGTGAAAACCTGAAACAGCCCCCGAATGGCCCCGTGAGTGGTACCAACACCTTCCACGGGACCGATCTAACTCATAAGAACTGACCACGCAGCCATGGGACTCTCGGTTAGTGGGTAAAAAGATGAAACATCCCTCGAACATCCCCGTGAGTGGCACCAACACCTCGCACGGGACAAATGTAACTCGTAAGGACTAATCGCGCGATCACGGGATCCACGGTTTGAGAATACGATGGTAATTTGAATATTTCTAAACTTAGGTTTAAAAACATGGCATTAGTGGGTAAAATCCAAAACAGCCTCCGTACGGTCCCGTGGGTGGCACCAACACCTCCCACAGGACCAATGTAACTCGTAAGAACTGACCGCGCTGCTACGGGACTCCCGATTTGAGAATATGATGATAATTTGCATATTTTTAGACTTAGGCTTAAAAACATGGCGTTAGTGGGTGAAAACTCGAAACATCCCCCAAACGGCCCTATGGGTGGAACAAACACCTCCCACGGGACCAATATAACTCATAGGAACTGACCATGTAGCCACGGGGTTCCTGGTTTGAGAATACGATTATAATTTGCATATTTCTAGAGTTAGGCTTAAAATCATGGCGTTAGTGGGTGAAAACCCAAAACAGCCCCTGAACGGCCCCATGGGTGGAACCAACACCTCCCACGGGCCCAATGTAACTCGTAGGAACTGATCGCGCAGCCACGTGACTTCCGGTTTGAGAATACGATGATAAGTTTTAGGCTTAAAAAATGGCGATAGTGGGTGAAAAGCCGAAACAGCCCTTGAACGGTCCCGTGAGTGGCACCAACACTTCGCACGGGACCAATGTAACTCGTAGGAACTGACCGCGCGATCACGGGATCCTCAATTTGGCAATACAAAGGTAATTTTAATATTTTTATACTTTGACTTAAATACATGGCGTTAGTGGGTGAAAACCCGAAACAGCTCCCGAAATAGCCCTGAGGGTGGCACCGAGACCTCCCACGGGACCAATGCAACTCATAGGAACTGACCGCGCTGCCACGGGACTCGCGTTTTAAGAAAACGACGATAATTTGCATATTTCTAGATTTTGACTTAAAAACATGGCGTTAGTGGATGAAAACAACACCTCGTACGGGACCAATGTAACTTCTAGGAACTGATCGCTCGATCACGGGATCCCCGGTCTGAGAATACGATGGTAATTTGAATATTTCTAGACTTAAGCTTAAAAATAAGGCGTTAGTGAGTGAAAACTCGAAACATCCCCCCGAACGGCCCCGTGGATGGCACCAGCACCTCCCACGGGACACATGTTGTAGACGTGTGTGCTCGCGTTCAAATGATCAAATTATATATAAAACCCTTTTAACACAAACAAACCCTAAACATGCAGCAGTATGTGATTTGAATAAATTGATATTCTACGCAAGAACATTCAAACACATGCAATTAAGGAAAAATCCCCCACAGGGGCAAAACCATTTATTTTCACTATAATTTGTAAGAAAACGGCTTACAATCGGATTACAATGAAAATACAAGTTGACTAAGAATTACCCTCGGGTATCGGATTCTGTAGTCGCGGCTGGAACTATCCCTTTCCAGTAGGGCTGCAATGGAGAAGAGAAACAACTTCTCCACAAGGGTTGAACAAACCAAAGTTGTGTTCTTGGGTTGCAAAAGGATTCACAAATATTTGGTAAGGATGTGTGAATCAAAACATGAGTCTTGGGACTCAAAAATATGAAGACTAGATGTATTTGGACTCTCAAAAACGTCTTCTAAAGTCTTGCAAAACAACTCCCCCGAAGTTGGTATTTATAGGGAAATACATGAAGAAACCCACGATTTTAAAACACTGAAATTCTATCCAGCGTACAGGTACCCCGAACCGGTTCGGGTACCCTGCGAACCGGTTCGCCTCCCCGAAACGGTTTCGGACTGGGTTCGGGAAAGTGTGCTGGGAACTGGGGATTAAACACTTAGAAAAATTCCCAGTATTTTCTATGTAAATATCTCCATTTTCAACGGGCCATAACTTGTTCACCGTAGCTCGGATTGAGGTGCCGTTTCTTCCAGTATCTTTGTTGCGGCAAGCTCTTCAACTTTCCAGTTGACCGGCCCTCCGGACAGTGGCTGTAAAATTACCAATCTGCCCTTGAACATCCCTATCATGCCTTGTTTCACTGATTTGACTTCTCTTGCGTACCACTTGTATTACGAGCCTAGAATCAAGGAACGTGAAGTCGTTAATGCAGATGAGGGATACAATAATGGAGATAATGCATGCTTGATTCCCGGAAGTCGGATAGAGGCCGTCATGTGAGATCTTGAGGTGACGTGCCAAATGTAGCGGCGTACGACATAAATAAATGAAACATTTCGGACATAAAAAAATGTCCTTACACATGTAACTTGTAGGAACTAACCGCGTAGCCACGGGACTCCCGGTTTGAGAATATGACGATAATTTGAATATTTATAGACTTACGCTTGAAAACATGGCGTTAATGGGTGAAAAGCCAAAACAACCCTCGAACGGCCCCGTGAGTGGCAACAACACCTCGCACGTGACCAATGTAACTCGTAAGAACTGATCGCATGATCACGGGATCCCTAGTTCGAGAATACGATGGTAATTTGAATATTTCTAGACTTAGGCTTAAAAACATGGAGTTAGCGGGTGAAAATCCTAAACAGCCCCCGAACGGCCCCGTGGGTGGCACCAACACCTCCCACGGGACTACTGTAACTCGTAGGAACTGACCGCGAAGCCACGGGATTTCCAGTTTGAGAATACAATGATAATTTTCATATTTTTAGACTTAGGCTTAAAACATGACGTTAGAGGGTGAAAACCCAAAACAGCCCGTGAACGGCCACGTGGGAGGCACCAACACCTCCCACCGGACCAATGTAACTCGTAGGAACTGACCGTGCAGTCACGGGACTCCCGATTTGAGAATACGACGATAATTTAAATATTTCTAGACTTAGGCTTAGAAGCATAGCGTTAGTGGTTGAAAAGCCGAAACAACCCCCGAACGGCCCCGTGGGTGGTACCACCACCTCCCACGGGACCAATGCAACTCGTAGGTACTGATTGCGCAGCCACGGGACTCTCGATTTGAGAATACGATGATAATTTTCATATTTCAAGACGTAGGCTTAAAAACATGGCGTTAGTGGGTGAAAAGTCGAAACATCCACCGAACGACCCCGTGGGTGGCACCAACACCTCGCACGGGACCAATGTAACTTGTAGTAATTGAATGCGCAACCAAGTGGATTTCCGGTTTGAGAATACGACGGTAATTTGAATATATCTACACTTGGGCTTAAAAACATGGCGTTAGTGGGTGAAAATCCGAAACAGCCCCCGAACGACCCCGTGGGTGGTACCAATACCTCCCACGGGACCAATGTAACTCATAGGAAATGACCACGCAGCCATGGGACTCCCGGTTTGAGAATACAATGATAATTTTCATATTTCTAGACTTAGGCAAAACATGGCGTTAGTGGGGGAAAACCCGAAATAGCCCCCAAACGTCGTCGCAGGAGGCACCCACACCACCCATGGGACCAATGTAACCCATAGGAACTGACCGTCCAATCACGGGACTCTCGATTTGAGAATACAATGACAATTAAAAAATATCAGGACTTAAGCTTAAAATCATGGCGTTAGTGGGTGAAAAACCGAAACATCCACCGAACGGCCTCGTGGGTGGCACCAATACCTCCCACGGGACCAATGTAACTTGTCGGAACTGACCATGCAACCACGAGGCTCTCGATTTGAGAATACGATGATAATTTGTATATCTCTAGACTTAGGCTTAAAAACATGGCGTTAGTGGGTGAAAAGCCAAAACAGCCCTCGAACGGCCTCGTGAGTGGCAACAACACCTTGCACGGAACCAATGTAACTCGTAGGAACTGACCGCGCGATCACGGGATCCTCAGTTTGAGAATACGACGGTAATTTAAATATTTCTAGACTCAGGCTTAAAAATATGGCGTTAGCGGGTGAAAACCCTAAACAGCCCCCGAACGACCCCGTGGGTGGCACCAACACCTCCCGCGGGACCAATGTTTTATACTCAGGAAATGTAAATTAAAGCCAATTTATTATCATAAATTGCTTTAATAAAACTAAGACCGCCCCTCCGAGTTTCCCCACTAGACGCGCCCCTAAATGGCTATCATCTTCCAGGGCCTATCTATACAAGACAACCTGGGAACCTACCAACGCCGGGAAGTGGCCATATTGCCTGCGGGAAAGTCAGGACCACACCCAGAATCCCCTAACCAGCGCAGAAAACAAATAAACGCCCATATGGCCTAGGGACTATATCCAACCTGCTCAATAGCCAGGAAGACTTCACCACAACGCGCGCAACTTCCCTTATGATAGCGATTTAGGGAGGTGTGTAACCATAATTTATCAATTATGAAAATCATTTACCTTTTTCCCATTCTGAAAATATTCATCTATATATTTTCAAAATCATTTATATCATATCATATATACTTAATCACATAGTATATATATATATACCATATATTCCTCCCTGAATATATAAAAATGGCCATATTTGCCAAACCATCTATCGATGACCAATAATCCCAAAGATTCTCTCAAAGAATCATAATCATGCATTCATATATGCATGATACTAAACCCAAAGTATTTTCTTACTTTAATAAGTAATATATACTAAAATCCCATCTACGGATTCATTTGGATATCTCCAATTATACTAATTCACTCTAAGTGAATATACACATATATACATTCCCAAATCCTCAAGTCCTTCAGGACATAACCCTCTATAACATTCTAATTTAGAGGTCCCTTAAACTTTAATCTTAAAGAGGAGAAGTCATACTAATCTCCAAAATCTTGGGCTGAAAACAGGGCACCGGTCGACCGGTCATAGACCCCCGGTCGACCGCGGGTTGCAAATAAGCCTACAAAACAAAGCAGTTGGCCTTATTTCCTTGACGCGGTCGACCGGCCTTAGGGGCGCGGTCGACCGGTCACACCAGGTCTCCCAAGCTAAATTCCTCAAATCCATTTTTCCAACAACCCAAATTCATTACCGGGGTTTCTAAACTACCCCAAAAATTATCCCGAACATCTACGTAATTAATTCTAGCCGTAATTTTTCCAATTCCCGATTTGATTTCCGAGTTGATGATTTCAACCCGGAGTTGTCATCTTGTAAAAATCATATCAAATGGTAAAAAAATGATAAAAATACGCGGTCAGTGCCCACGCGACCGTATCGAAAAGATTTACAACTTTCGTGTTTTGACCGAAAGCTAAATCAATTCTTTTCCTGGCCAAAAAGGCCCCCTAAAATCACGGGTTACTATTCATCGTCTTATCCGAGACGATTTCGTCCATTAAAGCTTCTCCCAAGCTTTTGTCGCCTCACCCAACGTCCTACAACCTCAACCAACTACAAATACACATATATTAAGGGTTCTAAACATCCTAGAAGCCAAAACCACCAATTAATTTAGGTTAAAACCTAAGTTCCACAAAATTGAAATATTATTGGGGTTTAAGTGTTTTAACTTCCAAAAACCCGTTTTATCCACGATAATCCACCCCAAAACCTTTAGGGTTTGTTTATACCAAACTACGGTATGAGATATTTATGCAAAAAGATAAATAAAGCAAGTAAACACTTGTCTCGTGGATAAAATCAGACGACCTCGAGTCGAATCCGACGGAGTTTGGCCCGAATCTCCATTTTTCTCCTCTTTTCTCTCCTCCTCTCTCTCTTCTCTCTATTTTCTTTCTTTTCTTTCTCTTTTTTTCCCTCTCCCTCTCTTTATAAAGAAAGAAAAGGGTTATACCCCTTAAAACCCAAAAACGACTCGTTTACCCAATTACAAGTTACTTTTACCTCTAAAATTCCCCGAAGCTCAATTTCGACAATCAGACACTCTTTTCCGACTATCTCGGACATTCCGAGACTCACGGCGCAGTCAAAATTGCCATTCGAGATACTTGACCGCAAATCACTATTCCAACCCAAAATAAATAAATGCAGGTTTTCCAATTAAAAATCTTACCTCGTGTCGCTTTACTCAACGGCGACATATAATTAAAATACTTCGACCTATATAGTCCCAAAAATAATCACAACATCCCTCGAAAATCCCAAAAATTACTATTTAGGGAAATTTCTCAAATTCCAATTTATAATTAATTATGGAATTTAATCGTCTCCAAAAGGGCGGGTTGTTACAGCAGCCACGGGACTCTCGGTTTGAGAATACAACAATAATTTGCATATTCCTAGGCTTAGGCTTAAAAACATGGAGTTAGAGGGTGAAAACCCGAATCAGCCCCCGAACGGCCCCGTGGGAGGCACCAACACCTCCCACGGGATCAATGTAACTCGTAAGAACTGATGACTCATCCACGGGACTCCCGGTTTGAGAATACGACGATAATTTGAATAGTTCTAAACTTAGGCTTAAAAATATGGCGTTAGTGGGTGAAAACCTGAAACAGCCCTCGAACGGCCCAGCCCCCGAACAGCCCCGTGGGTGGCACCAACACCTCGCACGGGACCAATGTAGCGCGAAGGAACTGATCGCGTGATCATGGGATCCTCGGTTTTAGAATACGATGATAATTTGCATATTTCTAGACTTAGGCAAAACATGGCGTTAGTTGGGGAAAACCCGAAACTTCCCCCGAACGGCCCCGTGGGAGGCACCAACACCTCCCACAGGGCCAATATAACTCGTAGTAACTGATCGCGCGATCACTGGACTCCCGGTTTGAAAATACGACGATAATTGAAAAATATCGGGACTTAGGCTTAAAAACATGGCGATAGAGGGTGAAAATCCAAAACAGCCCTCGAACGGCCCTGTGGGAGGTACCAGCAGCTCCCACGAGACCAATAAAACTCGTAGGAACTAACCGCGCAGCCAGGGACTCCCGGTTTGAGAATACTACGGTAATTTGCATATTTCTAGACTTAGAAATAGAATCATTGATATGTTGATAATTTTAA
Source organism: Sambucus nigra (assembly GCA_949130495.1). NCBI lineage: Eukaryota > Viridiplantae > Streptophyta > Magnoliopsida > Dipsacales > Adoxaceae > Sambucus > Sambucus nigra. The sequence continues at coordinate 521,863,847 of OX422218.1, forward strand.
CTCATATATGCAATTTTTGTGCTTAATTAAATTTTTTGTAAAACTACTTGGTTACTGATATTATTTTTTTTTTATCCTATCATTTGTTGGATTTTTGAACGTGGAACAAATGAAGGAGGCATTCGTTTACAACATGAAGATGGTTTATACGTTGTGGACATTCAGGATTATGTTTTTTATGTGTTACAGTCGAGTGGGCTTTTATTGTTTAGTTTTATGGTCGTGCGGGCTTTTATAATTTGACTGTTGAATTTTATGACCATGTGGGCTTTATAATAAGCAGGTTTTACATTTACAGGGTTTGGAATGTCATGAAATAGAGGAAATTCTGCCCAATTTTTTTTTGGTCTGGGAATTATTAAGACGTGTAATATTTTTAAGTTTTTATATTTATTAGTTTATTAACAACGTTCTCGATTCGCAATTTGTGATTTTTTTATTGTTTAGCCAATAATAAATATTTGTAACACCTCGTACGCATCCAACGTTACACGTAGCAACCGACGATGCATTCACATGACCCCCAATTTTAGGATTGGACCAAAAAAATACATTTTTTTAAAATTATAGTTAAATATGGTCATGGACTTTGTCCATGACCATTTTTATTTTTTTCGTCGCGCATAAAAATGGTCGCGGCCAAAGACCGCGACCATTTTTGGTCACAGTTGGGGGTCACGGACTTGGGCCGCGGCCATTTTTTTTCCTTTTTTCTGTCACGGTTGTGGTTCATGGCCAAAGTCCGCGAACAATTTGCACGGTTGTGGGTCGTGAACTTGGTCCGCGACCATTTTTTTGTCACGGTTGTGGGTCGCAAACTTTGTCCGCGACCAATTTGTCACGGTTGTGGGTCACGGACTTGGGCCGCGGCCATTTTTTTTTCATTTTTTTGTCACGGTTGTGGGTCGCGGACTTTGGCGGTGACCAATTTGTCACGGTTGTAGGTCATGGACGAGGACCGCGACTCATCACGGCCCAAGTCCGCGACCATCTGCCGTTCCCCCTCTGAGCCGTGACCATTTTTTGGTCACGGACTTGGGCCGCGATCCATGAAATTGGTCACGGCCCAAGTTCGCGACCCACAGTTTTGGTCAGGGATTTTGGCCGTGGCCAATCGTTTGTTTTGGTGTAGTGCATTCCAATGCGTTAACCGTTTTACTTTAGAAAAATATTACTTTTCCATATTAATTTACCTTAATCTAGCAAAGACTTCCTTTCGTCATACTTAACATTTCACCTTGTTTAACTCACCCAGTTCACCACTCGAAACCATTACACTTTAGTATTTTCATTAAAAATCACTATTTCAACACACGCTATCACCGTGATATAAAATACTCATTTGTCATTTGAAAACCTTTTTCCATACTTACTTATGCAAATCTTGGATTTAACAACTTGGTTGCTTAGTTACCCATTTACCTACTTACTTTATCATTTTGCCTTATCTTGTGGACATTAATAGATTTACTCGTTCATTTGTCCATTTCATCTTACCAGAACATTTATTACATTTGTTCAAGTTAGGTTGTATTAACACATTTTACCACACAATCCATTTCTTTTTATGTTCCAAATTTCTTTTATCTTTTCTCGAAATCTTTCACTACCCCATATTTATACGGGATCCACACCGACGGCTATACGCACCATATGCTCTCACCAGTGAGTTAGGTCTTTCAACCAAGGGCTTTGATCCCTTCTTGCTTATTCCCGGTTGCATCAAAGTTCCTTTTACTGTGTTTAAAATTATACACATGACCACATTATTTCATTTCCTTACTGATAGGCTGGGTTTCGCCACGGCGCGAGAGTCACCTACGCGCCAATCATTTTATTTTCAGCTCACCAACTCTATGAAAAAACCTAAACTTATGACTACACTCAAAAAGGGAGTATAGCGGCCACGTCCGGGTATCGAACATCCACAAAGACGAGTTGCTAGAATTTAATTGGTTTATTACTTCTTAATAAAAGTGTAAAAGACCTTTTCTAACAAAAAGGAAGATAACAAAAAGAAAAGATCAATCTACGCATGGGTAAATTAAACTATGAATAACAAAGAGAATAAAAACTATAGGTTGCGTCGGATATCCCTCACCCCGAGTTAATTGGTATAAATGGTTACATAGGCTCATGAGTTATTAAGATTGCGTCTCGTTTCGACAGCTAATTAAACCTACAGTTGTCACACCACTAAATTTGCATAAAGTCTAATAAGATTTTGGCGACAACAGATACCCCGAAAATTATGCACGCAAGGTCGTAAATACGGAGCATACATGATATACCTCGTTAAATCTCCTATGCGTAATAACTAGGACAACCCACTAGAAATAAACATGTAAAACTCCCTCACAAAAGCAAAGCAACCAATCAACCCTTAGGTGAGTTCAATCCAACACAACCTAGATTAAACTAGCCACTACACATAAATAAAATCATTAATTAAACTAACTAAATAATTAAAGTAACTACTTAAATAAGCAACAACAAATAATTATCTAGGCATTAAATCTACACTAGATAGCTTGAAAATATAAAGCAAGAATTAAAGATATAAAAATAATGAATAGTGTCCTACACAGCAAACCCTCGGAGGGAGAAAATGATACACCTAAAACTCTCCAAACCCTAGCTCCCAAAGAAAACAAACCTAAGCTAAATAATCTATTATTACAAGATATCTCCCAAAAATAAACCAAGTGTTCTATTTATTACAAGATATCTTCCACATGAACTTCTATTATTTTTAAATTCTTATCCCTTAGATACTCCTCGTGATACACCTTGAGATGAGGTTCCCGTCTCCCATCCATATGATTTCGTACTCTCATATCTAGCTTTCTTCGAATGTTCGGCTTTCATCTCTTTCATTGACTTTTCAGATACCATAGCTCTGTCCACCAGATCCACATAATCTATGATCTTCATAATAACAGCCATATTTTTATATCTACATTTAACCCAGACTGAAACCGATCACATTTACTTTCTTTTGTCCTCACCAAATCAAGTGCAAATCTGGATAAGGATATAAACAAATTTTCATACTCTGCCACCGTCCGGTTCCCTTGTTTCATCATGATAAATTCTTCTTCTTTCTCCTTCATGCAGAGCCTTGGGAAGTATTTTTCAAATAACACATTCACAAACCTCTCCCATGTAATTGGTGGAGGATTTGCTGGCACTACTCCCCCAATCGTTGTAAGTAACCTCTCTGTAGCATCCCACCATAACTTTGCATCATCCTCCAATCTAAAGGTTGCTAACAAAACCTTTTGTTCATCTTGCACTACCATCACCTTGAATATTGTTTCCATTTTTTGAATCCACCCCTCTGCCACTAACGGATTCATAGTCCCCGTAAATGCTGGAGGACTTAACTTCATGAACCTCTCATGCAATTTATCCCTATCACCGCCATGTGCTCCACCGCTTGCTTCTTCCACCAATTGTGCCACAGCACGTAATATTCTTCCCACGTCATCAATAGGTTGTTATTGCACCTCTGGTTCATCCACTTCAATATTTCTATGTCCTTGCTGATTATTAGGTACATAGGATGCCTTACCCTCTGCTCTATCATACGTCTTGTGTGGATCCACCACTCACTACAATATAATTAACTTAAACAAAATATATTAACAGCAGTTCAATATTAACATTGTTATTCAAAATCTAGCAAACTCATTTTCTACTGTCCACTGCCAATATAGACCCTCACACCCTGTCCAGAACCTAATAACCACGCTGTGATACCAAGTTGTGGTGCCCCGACTTATTTAAGTTAAACTCATCCTTTTTAATTAGAGATAAATTTCCTTAAACAATAAACAATGCTTTAATTTAAATCTCAAAGGAAAAATAGCATGAGATTTTTTTTCAAAGGTATGTGCAGATGAAAACATAACTACATTTACATATAAATTATAAGGACTACACAACTTTACATAACCAAGATCTTTAGTTTAATATTTACACAACAAGATTCTTGATATTCAAACCATTCTAGATATCCATCACTCCCCCGTTTTAAGGTCCTAACTTGGCAGTGAACTCTAACTGATAGGCGCACCTGAAACATAACATTATAGGAGTGTAAGCAACACAAGCTTAGTGAATGACCATATTCCACAAATATAACCAATTCAAATAACCATTTTTATTTTCTAATGTTATAACCCAATAGGAATTGTGTGACTCTCGCAAGCCTGGACCCGCTAGTCCAATTAACTCCCGGTTAATGGGGAACACCAAATCCCCTAATTAGGCACGAGTACAACAAACCTTTAAATTGGATTAACGGGGCCGCTGCATTCCGTAGGATCCACCAGTCCTTAACATTAGATAAAGGACTCACTAGTCCATATCATTATATAACATCGATTAACATTTTTAATCATATGCATATGTTTCCTAAATACGACATCACTCCCATAAGCATTTTAACACATGTGTTTAAATACACATTTCCATATGAAATTATAAGCATTTATATTTCATAAGGAAGGTCACTCACCTGGGATTTCGTGCTAAGATTAATAAGAACTACTTCCTTGGTGTGTTAGTATTAGTTGATTCCCCGCCTAACAAGTCAATGTCATTAGTATTTGAATACACCGATTAGCATCAAACCCAGTAAAACATCACATCATTTGGTCAATCAGAAATAACTAAGGAGGAATTAAATATGACACTTCACATTTCTAAAACACCCAATTAGTTAGGGTTCTAACACAATTTACGGAATTGAACTACAAATTCGCTAGACAAAGTTATGCCCATTTTATTACAACCTTTTTCAAATCGTTTCTCGAGAAAAACAACAACACAACTTCAACTTCCTGGAATTCTCATAATTTTTATACAACGTAATTTTCCATGATATTCCACCCAATATCAGTAAAAATATTTAATAATACAAATTAATGTTTCATAATTTTTAGGGCTCATTTTCTATGTCTAGCAAAACGTCAAACACCTGGTATGCATTCTTGCTCCTTTAGGGCAGATTTTAAACCAAAACTTCAAACTATCACCAAAGGTACATTACTTGGTATTTTTACACAATTTTTGGATATGTTATACATGTATGAGTATATTTTACTCTCCAACTAGAATCACTCAATTCCAATGAGTATTCCACGATTTATGCTATTTGAAGTACAACTAGGTCGAAAATGAACAGTAAAGCATAACTTAACATTTTTAAGCATACATAACCTCCACCTTGGGTATCAATCATGGAAACATATAATAAAAATGTTTCAACATATATACACATCAAAAACCTGAATTTCCTAAATAAAAAAACATCACGAGGAGGGAATTTAAATCTGGGACATTAAAATCAACATTTACGATCCTAATACACGTTCTTACACATGTTCTTAAACCATCCTTGTTCCAACATAATTCAGTAATATGGGTATCATTAAAATATATATTCAAATAAAAAATAAAAATATGCCAAGTATAGAACTCGTCCATGTGACCAACCTTAATAAAGAAGTAATTACCTTACGAGGATTCCTCGATTTATAGAAATTTTTCGAAGATTTCTTTCTTAACTTTCTTCTCTTTCTCTCTCTTTAGGCAAAACTCTTGTTCATGGCTGAATTGGCTGAACAAGTGAGTTGTTTTAACAAGTTTAAGTTGGACAAACCATCACCCACCCTTTAACCAATCAAAATATAGCACATGGTGTGCTAATAAGACAAATGTCACTTAAGGGATGGACAGATTTGCCCTTGTTTCGTACTTTCGGTATAACGTCTTGTACGAGCCTCCGTTTATTCCACCGTTTCTTGTGTTATAACATTAATTAATATATCTACAACTTTCATAATTTTTTATTTCCAAAAATCATAAACTAATACGCCTAATTTGGGGTTCGAATAGGAAAGTAGCAATTTACCAAAAATCTCAAAACTTTCACATTTGGCGACCAAACATTACCAATTTTGCACCAACATCCTAGCTTACTTTCATAAACATAACAATGCATTAAAAACATATTTTATGATGCATTTAACCTCATAATTAATTATATGCTCTAAACATGTTATCCCCGATAATAAGCTCAATTAGCACCTAACGTAAACAACACATATATCACATAAGCATGCATCCCCTAAACATGATAATTAACATGTTTAACACACATAACCAATTTATAACTTATAACTCGTAACTTATAATTAATCATGTAATTCACCTTCATAATCATGTTTTAGGGCCTTACAATGAAATTACAAAAATACTCCTGAACGTGCGAATCGCGACGGAACTTTATCGAAACGCGCCCAAACTTCACACTAAGCACTTTAATACCTATTACAGCTCAATTATACCTCAAATAACATGTTAGCATATAAAATGGAGGTTTTTTTATTACTGAGCATAATTGTAGGCATTAAAGTACCAGAGGGGGCTAAAATGCACATGTTAAAAGTGTATAAAGTGCAATAATCGATACAAATCACTTACTTTTACCGGTCGAAGCCAAAATCCAGACTTAACCGTCCATTTTTTCATTAACACTTGGAAAATTGTTTTTTTCCACTTTAACTCCCTTATCCACACACACGTGGTTTATACTAAAATCATTCATGCTTTAGGACTTAACTTATTTTCCTACACATTAGTGCAGACACGTTCTTTAACATTTTTATTCAATACCAAACTTGTAATTTAGTCCTTTAACAAGTATTATTTATCAAAATGGTTATTAAGTTTCCAACTTAATATTTAAAATACCTTTAGCTATTTTAACACTTGTTCAATATCACCCTATTACGCAATTGTCACATCTAACACCTTTACACTTCGAATATATAATCGCACCTACGTGATAATTTCCCACTTTTCACGCATTCTTTAAAGACCAAAATTTCCCATTTCTCATATTTCTTGTTTAGACCCAATCAAAACTTTCCTTAAACTTGTTCACATATTTATTATCGAAATACTACAAGTTTATATTCATAAGAAAGTGGACTTAAATTTTCTAAAATCCTTTTACATGGTTTAATCATACATTCATTCTAGAATTAATACTATTTGCACCAACATGCATTTTACTTTTATTCGTAAACAAGAATAATAATTCCTTACATTTTTTATTCCGTAAAAATGCCCATTATTAGTTTTACTAGAAAGCACATTAAAATAATATCTTCACACATTTTCATTCCATAAACATGTCCATTACTTTACCTTACTAGAAAACATATCTTCAAAATGGAAGGCAGTAGGGAGAGTCATGAGCTTTCAGAAAACTCTCTAATGTTAGTATTGTATTGTTTTCTTTCTTCTTTTTTTTCTTCTCACGTCCTCTCCCTTATAGTGCAAACGAGTGGGAGATTTTACTAAATAAGAAACCTCATTGTCCCAACATTTTTTCATATTAGGTATTAGTTACCCATAAATCGATAGCGCAATTGATCCTATGGTGGGTAATTCGGTAGCATATTTGATAGCATTATACCGTTAGTGTTATAATTATCCCACACTTCTCTTTGTCTATCTCTCTATCCTTCAGCTAATAACCCAAAAGTCACATAATATACTCATAGTTCCATCCACTATTAGCTCTATTAGCTGACATGAGAGTTTAAACCCTCCAATAAGATCTTGATAGCTGATGCCAGACGTTTTCAGCATCATTCGAGCGAAGTCCGACATCGTTCAAACAACCTTCGACATCATTCAAATGACACCCTTCATCGTTCAAGTGACGGAATCCTGATAGCGAATCCAGTGTTTCCATGTTATCAGATGTTTCCCCATCAACTTTGAGATCTTACGAGAGGCATGCAGTTGATTTGGATGGAAGAAAAGGTGTTTCGTAACGAATAATTATCTAAACATATGTTAATCTTTTATCCACATTTTTCTAATAATTGCCATCAAGTCTCCATATTTATTTAATTAGGGATATAATCCCTTTAAGCACATCTATAATTCAATAATTTGTATAACACTAATTTATACCTTATCATATATAATCCATACATATTATTTATTTAACTTACTAGGGCAGAGTATTACACTTTGGCAGACTGATATAGCTCCTTCGAGCATGCGTTCTAGGAGGATGACTAAGTTGAGGGATGTATGGGACCAACTCTCGGATATAGTGCGCTATATGGTTACTTCTTCTATTTTGGTCGTGTGGCGCAGGCTTTGGATGAGACGTCGCGTTCTACTATGGTGATGTGAGCTTTGGAGGAGAGGTTGTGGGATACTACCCACACCTTCTATTTGGGTTTCGGGGAGGTGACTGTTACCCCCATTAATGTTCAATAGCTACTCGGGATAGATTGTGATGGTGTGCAGATAAAGGTGGACCGTACTGTGAGGGTGATGCTGGAGACCGTTTCGCGGCGTTGGGGGACGTGGGAAGGATTGTTTCTAAGGATTATATTCGCATCTCTTCTCTTTGAGAGGTTTTCTTGAGTAGATGGAGAGAGGATCATAATGGGTGGGAGGTGAGACAAATGACTCGATTGTTTATTTTGCTTCTAATGAGTGGTTTTTTGGTGGTGACGAGTGGCGACGTCATTCATCTCTAGTTTTTACCATTTTTGAGGATGTTCTTCGACGTCCAGTTCTACAATTAGGGGAGACTAACTTTGGCAACCCATTACTATTCTCTGGATGCACTTAGCCAGTGTTGTCAATAAACTTTTACATGGGCCACATACCTTTTAGAGGTTATTTTGGATTTATTTGTATTTCACTGCATTTTTCTTTAGTTTCTTCTTTACTGATTCATGTCTTTTTGTAGAAGTTGTTCTATGAGGTTATTGCGCTTAATGTGAGACTGAAAGACCTAAAAGACAAGGATTAGGGCGACTCTTATCGGATGTACCGGTGGCGAAAAACTAAGAGGCAGTGGAACCAGTCTCTGTCCTTCACAGCAGCATAGCAGGCTCTGAACACTTTGATGAGTGATCGGCTAATTCTATTTTTCTTCTAATTTCTTCCTTGGCATTATCTTTCTTGTATGAATGTTGATTCTTTGTCAAGGATTTGTAGGTGACCTCTTACCCCTGGGAGACGGCTCCTCAGTATACGGGGGTAACAGGTATGCATGCGCAGATGGGGCGTTTGATGGTGCATGAGTTTGGGTACGTTCGGTACCTCATGAGAGAGTGGTGCAAAAAATCATGAAATATGAGGTGGCGGTCCCATCGTCGGTGCCACCGAAGTATATGAAGCAAGTTCAGGATATGATTGTTGAGGCTCAGTCACTGGTGCTAGTTGGAGATCCCTACACACTCTATACGTACATGGCGGCGAGTTATGACTACCTAGATTGCATATGAACTGGACCATGCCCTCTTGCATTTATGATGAAATAAAAATGCCTTCGCCTTTTACAACTTTGGGTAAAGTACTAGTAGGCTGGTGAGATCTTCTTATAGCACAGTTATGTCGTCAATGACGGCAGCGAAAGAGGAGGCTCTGATCATTTATGTCACCCCTTCTTATAATATTCGATTGAATAGCAGGGGGCACTGAGCATACCGCATCGTCCTAATGCATCGGCGCCGAGTTTAATGGGGATTACAGATTATATCCTTCAGCCTGAGGTATACTTTTCTCCTCTTGTCACTTCTAGTTCTTTCTTTTCTCTTTACAGACTGATTGGTCTTTTGTTTTGCAACAGTATGTACAGGTGCCGACAACTTGGCTGAAGGATATCAAGGAGTGGGTGGCCTTTGTGACTGCTTACATCAATGATTCCGTTATTTCCAGTTTGGTTCCTTCTACCTCCGCAAATGAGGGATTGAGTTCTGGGAGTGAAAGTTTTATCGTTTATCGCTGGAGGAAGCGCATCCACCTTAGTGGGTGAGGGTTGAAGAGAGCTAAATTTTGGGTTTGGGGTGAGTCCTGTTTGTTTTGTATTTTTTTCTTTTATTTTCTCTGGAAAACATGTAAGCAATGATAACATATATATATATATATATATATATTTTAATTCTTGTTTTACTGACTTATTCTACGTGCACTTTTACTTTGATGCTAAGACTGTAAAAATGACAGGATGTTTATTTAGAAAAAAAAGCTTTAAATAACTCGAGAAAAAGGCTTATTTTGGGAAATGATAAGTGAAAATGGATAAGGAAGAAGAAATAACCCCGGGGTTTTAAAATAAGGATTTATTATTTCGCGAATTTGATTTTGACAAAAAAGGAAAGATAGAATTTTCAAAAATAAGGGGATCGCTGATCGGCATACCCCTTGTCCTGCCTATCGATATATGGGTCAAGTCAAATCACTCAAAGGCTTTGATTGCACTTTCCTGCAGATCAAAGAACTTTGTAGGGCAGGAACTCATTCAAACTCCTCATATACTTTGTCTTTTGCCAAGTCTTTTGTGTATAAAAGGAGAGGTAAAGAGTGTAGTGTAACACCTCGCTTAATTAAATGTCGGTCGATTTGTCCTTTAGTAAATTAAAACATGATTTTCATGTGGTTCATTCCTAGCATCACTGTCTAAAATCACATTAATTACTAACCGCCTAATTAATTAATTAAACCAGTGTCAATTTTTATCTTTTATTGAACAGATAAATAGACATGTGGAATAAAAATAATAAACCCATACACACCATCACTGAGTCTCAAACTAAAGCTAAATAAATAACTAAAAGTTTGGTCGAATGAGCCATCGGCTATAAATCCAAATCCAACATAATAATCCAACAGTAAAAATGAATAATCCAAAACTAAATTTGAAAGTAAATCGGCAACACGCCCTAAACGGAACTGCAACTAAAATGATATCCTTAAACTAGGAATGAAGAAAACATACTAATCAAATCTCTTGCATGCATCCACATATGCCGCAGTTGGGTAGTCCCTAGAATAAAATCTAAAGTCTGGCGTCCTTGTGGTTGGACACCTAAAAGGTTTTTACAATTATTTGTAGCAAGGGTTAGAACCCAAAATATTTTGAAAATATTTAGCAAGTTATTAAGTTTAGAGTAATTAAAATGCATGAATGCTTTTCATATTTAAGCTAGTGTCGCACTCACTTGAGATAAAACTCACCCCTTAACTATTGTTCACACCTACCTATTTTTCTTATAACCCTCCTAGCTACACTACCCCGTCTGACTAACCTTGCTATAACCGCTTCCTGAAACCTTACTCTAGCTCGAGTAACTTTTACTAATGATTTATAAGTTATTTGTCACGTTAACTTAATTTATCATCTTTAAATAACTATATAACAATTTCATAGGTTATATAAATGATACCATTGCACTCCAGTAATTTCACCCATATATAATTATCGACTCTATTATACGTATACATATACTACACATTCACACACATGTTGTATATATTTATCCGTCCTCCCGAATTAGAACTCACTGAATGCTTTAATCTAAAATGCTATCACCCCAGGTATTCTCAATCCACCTGGATATCACGAGACGGTTAGCTCACCAAATCAGAAAAATAAAAATAAATGCAGCGGAGGCGGCCATATTTCCCCGATTGTGAGATCGAATCATACCCAAAATGTCTCACCCCGTAAAAGATCGCAATATAATATAATGGACAATATGACTTGGGGATTTTACTCTCCCTGCTCCTCAAGTCAGGAAATTTACCCACATCGTGCAACCTCCTCTGATAGCACTAGAGGGGTATGTATTTATAAAACTATCTAATCACCGATAATTAAAGAGTATATATATATATATATATATATATAAGTGTGTGCGTGTGTGTGTGTGTACACACACTACCGTATATATATAATAAATTAATTCGGCTAACCCATCCCTAACGCCCGTAGCACTAGCCCGAAAGTATTCGAGTTTATATCCCGACTCTCAATTTAATAAATTTTTACATTGAGTAATTTATTAAAGTAGTGTCGCTCAACTACAATCCTCGGACACATTCACTCGACCCATAATGTAATATTTATGACTTCATTTCCCATAATTTATTTGTTTTGTGTCACACTTTCCACCCTCCTAATCCCAATTATAATCATCTATAATTTGATAGGAGATAAGCTCCATATTTAATTTTCATCAATTAAATAAGTCCAAAACAAATCCCAATTAAAATTCTCATGTATATACACAAATAGGCCAAACTGGAAAAATAAGGGCTTATCAATCGATCGATGAAACCCATCGATTGAGCAGATATATGGGTTCTTCCCTGAATTCTTTTTTCCACCATTTTTATGCGAACAAGCTTTTGATTTCTTCTCCAATCTTTACCAAATCCCAACAAACACTTAATTCATGTAAAAATGGGTTTTACTCATTCTATAAACCTTTAATCATCAACTAATTTTCATAACATCCAATGCTTCCCGATTTGGGTTTATTTCGGGTTTCATTCAACCGATTATAACTTCATCACTATAATCTGAAATCATCCATCAACAAATACTAGGTTTCTTATAGAGTTCAGATTCCCATCTCCTAGAATCATATATCATCATAAATTTCAGTTTTAATCTTCTCAAAGTGTCCCATTCAACAAAAAAACAATATTGTATGAAAACCCACCCAAAATGGATTTTCAATTGCACCCACAATAATATGAATGGATTATAATAGATTTACAATTAAACCAAAATAACCACTTGCCTCTATTAATTCGTAGTGTTTGATTCTTTGAAGTAGACAACGATTTGACGAAGAACACGCACTAATCCTCCTTGATTTGGCTCCCAAAATCTCTCCAAATCCTCCCTTTTTCCTTCCCTCGAGTTCTTAGGTTTGGAATAGTGTTATCTTCAGTTCAACCCCTTAAGACCTAGGTTAAATATCATTAATCCATTTTTTAGGCTAATGGGTCAAGCCTAAATTACTCGAGCACCCCCATATGGGACCGATTATGCTTAAAAACGCCCCAAGACCCATTTACTTCCTAGGTTACTCTTTTTCGACTCTCTCAGCCTATCGGAACTCAATCGTGCACTCAGAATTGTCATCTGAATTACTTTACTAAAAGACCCTATCTGGACCTCAAAATAGTCTATACCCGACTCCTGATTGATATAAAATAATATCACGTCACTGTCGCTCATTAAGACGTAACTAAATTATTTCTATTAACTTAATAATTATTTTCCATAAATATTAACCATTAACTCTCCCGTTTAGTATTTAAATAAACTCATAATAAATAATTTAATTAAATTCCGACACATTATTAAATTTTAAATTAGCCGAATTAATTAAATATAAATAATGCTTAAAAATATGGGTTGTTAAATAATTCCCCCTTACAAAGTAATTTTGTCCCCGAAATTAGGTCATACCAGGGACCAATAACTCCGGATACTGCTCTCGCATGTCATCCTCCCACTCCCATGTTGACTTATCAACACTGTAATGTCCCATTGAACTCTAACTAGTGGTACCAGCATATATCGGAGATTACGCTCACTACGGTCCCAAATAGTCATGGATTTCTCCTCATATGAGATGTCTGGAAGAAAATCAATCACCTCGAGTGGAACGTGCTAAAAAGACCTCTCTTTCCTTCAATATTTCTTCAGCGAAACCACGTGGAACACGTTATGTATCCACTGAAGATGATCCGGTAAACCCAGTCTTTATGCCACAGGTCCCCCTCACTCAGTAAGAGGGCAGGGTCCCCCATATCTCGAAATTAGCTTCCCTTTCTTACTGAAACTCATGACTCCCTTCATGGGAGACACCCAAACCAACACCTGGTCACCAACCTCTGACTCAACTTGTCTTCGGTTTTCATCGACACAACTCTTCTACCTACCTTAAGCTATACATATGCGTCCCCAAATCATCTCAATCTTGGTAATAGTCTCATGTATCATCCTTGGTCCCAAAATCTTGTTGTCCCCCACCTTCAACCAGCGTTCGAGAAATGACAAGGCCTACCATAAAGTGACTCAAATGGTGCCATGACGATAGTGAACTGTTAAGAGTTATTGTATATAAACTCTACCAACGAAAGATATCGCTCCCATCCTCCTCTAAAATCCCAAATGCACATACTTAACATATCCTTTAGCATTTGATTGACCCTCTCATTTTGTCCATCTGTCTGTGGATGATATGTGGTACTCAACTGCAAGTCTATGCCCATGGCCTCCTGAAAGCTTTGCCGGAAGTGAGACATAAAGATTTTGTCACTATCAGACACAATGTTAATCGGTACCCCGTGCATCTTAACTATCTTCTCAATAAATAGTTGTGCATATTGTATTGTGTCAAAATCGGTGCAGACAGGTAAGAAATGAGCCACCTTAGTCAACCGATCCACTATCACCCAAATATAGTTGTGTCCCCTCTGTGACATCGATAGTCCCATAATAATGTCCATCAAAATACTCTCCTAATTCCACAGGGGAATCTTCAACGATTGTAGTATCCATAAATCCTATGGTGGTCTACCTTAACCAACCAACCGGTAACACTCCTGGAGACAAATGTTGTTATGTCTTGCTTCATCCCTTACCACCAATAATGCCTCCTCATATCCTGGTACATCTTATCCCCGTCAGGATATACCATAAATCTTGAACCGTGGAACTTAGTCATCGCAGCATGCCTCAAATCCTCATCCTCATGCACAAATAATCTCCCATTTAAATGTAGGCCTACCTCTGATATGATTGAGTAAAACTCTGCACCCTCAGCTAATAACTAACGTACAATATCCTGATAGTAATGATCCTCTACTTGTGCTTTCACTACTCGTATGATAATCTCGGGAGTGATAGTTAAAACTGACATGCATGCTCTGGCCATCTCATCATCATGTTGAAGCTCACTCCACTTCGCTTTCTAGACCTCAGTCAAATCCCTAGTGGGTCTCCAGCCCAATGTGCCTGCCACCATGTTAGCCTTACCAAGATGATATTGTATATCAAACTAGTAGTGCTTTATGAATTCTAATCACTGCCTCTGCCTCATATTCAAGTCCTTTTATAAGAAGAGATACTGAAGTGACTTATGATCTGTGAGCAATGTAAACTTCTCCCCAAATAGAAAGTGTCTCCATATCCTCAGAGCAAATACAACCGTTGCTAACTCCAGGTTATGGGTGAGGTAATTCTTCTCATAGGGCTTAAGCTTTCGAGACACATAAGATATGGCCCTCTCCTCCTGCTGTAATACATCCCTAAGTCCCTATTGGGATGCACCATTTAGACCCAGTACTCCTTCCCACTCCTAGGCAATGCAAGTGCTGGCGCTGATATTAACGTATCCTTCAGCTCATCAATGTCTAGCTAATAATGGTCATTCCCCACAAACGGTACCCCCTTACGAGTCAGGTTCGTCAAGACACCCGCAATCTTTAAAAAACCCTTAATAAAGCGATAATAATACCCGACCAACCCCAAAAAGTTATAAATGTCTATCGGTGTGGTATATTATCCCCATTCCTTCATCGTTGATACCTTACTTAGATTCACCACTATACCCTTATCATACACAACATAGCTAAGAAACTGTACCTCCCATAGCTAAAATCCACACTTCTCAAATTTGGCATACAACTGGTGATTCTGAAGTGTCTGTAAGACCCTACTCAGATGCTTTGCGTGCTTCTCCTACGTACGAGAGTAAACCAGAATGTCATCTATAAACACAATCATGAACTGGTCTAAGAACTCCCTAAATACCCTCTTCGTGAGATCTATGAAAAATGTTGACGTATTGGTGAACCCAAACAGCATTATAGTCTTGGGAACATACACCTCCCTAATCTATAACTGATGATATCCCGATCATAAATTCATTTTTGAGAAGTGTGAAACTCCTATCAACTAATCAAATAGGTCATCGATCCTCGGTAATGGATACTAATTCAGAATTATGACCTTATTCTTCTCCCTGTAATCCACACACAAGCGAAGCGAACCATCCCACTTTTTCACAAACAAAACTAGTGCACCCCATGACGATGTACTCCGTCGAATGAAACCTACCCCAATAGATGTTGAATCTGCTCCCTCAACTCTTGCATCTTTGTTGGGCCATGCAATACGATGCTCAAGCAATCGGCCTTGTACTCGATGCTATATCGATAACGAACTCGATCTCTCTTTCGGGTGGTAGCTCTGATATCTCCTGAAATACATCCTTGAAATCACTCACTACTGGAATCGAGTCTATCGAAATCACTATCTCCTGTGAGGTCTCATCCTCAATGTAGTATAAGTCGGTGCACAACTCTCCCTCAGGAAGAGGCATTGCCACGAAGAACATCTCCTAGCTCATAATGGATAACACTATGGTCCTCTCGAAACAGTCTATTATCGCCCTATATCACACCAACTAATGCATACCTATGATAACATCATACCCCAACATGTCTAACACCGGGAGGTCCGCTTCAAAGATCATACGCCCAATAATAATATTTACACCTCTACATACTGAGTGTATAAGTGACCCACTACCTAATGGTGACTCCACACACATAAGGCGAGTCTTAGTTATCGCTAAAAGATCAGTTTCCCCACGAAAAATCTAGTAGCAATAATGAAGTGTGGTGCACCCGTATAAAAAAGAATCCTACCCTTATGCCCATAAATAGGAAACAAACCCTCAACTATTGGCAGCGCCTGAGGTCCTGGTGGCATAGGTAAGTCCCGAACGTTATACACACGCCCATAATGCATCTGCCCCTGTGGATGTGGGGCTGGTGGTGCTAGTGCTATTGGAGGCCTTCGTGCCTGTTTCCCATCTCGGCCCCCTACTGCTGTCCCATAGCTCTTTGTGGACACTCTTTCATATTCCCTGTCTGACCACATAGAAAACATCCCCCCTAAAAGCCCCCCGCCCCTGGCCTTGCTGGACCTGACTAGGCTATCCCCAATGCTGGCCCTGGTGGCCTTGGCCCTTCTGGCCATCGCTATTATTCCTTGGCCCTTTCAACCCTAGGGAAACTATTGCTGATGATTAGGACCCTATTAGCCCTACCTGAAACCCTGACCCTCTGGTCTATACCCACCAAATCTAAATCTCTTGGCAGAATCGCCTTGTCGGGAGTCCTTACCCTATTGTCTGCCAACCTGATACTGTTCTCCATAAACAGTATCCCCACCTGCCTTACCCTACTGGTTGGGCTCACCTCCTCTCTTGCTTCCCCTCATGTGGAAGCGAAGATCCTAGAACTGCAATAATGTTGCATTGACCACGTCAGCATATGTAATCAATTTTAGGTTGCCGATCAAGTGTTTCCTGATCCTCCAAGCTAAACTATCAATAAATATGTTTTCTTCTTCTCCTTGTTTCTAACCTCATCTGGCACAAAATTTGCCAAACGGGTGAACTCCTCCTCATACTCTTCTATGGAGCGATCTCACTGGGTTGCCTCACTGAACTTATTCCGCATCTTGGTCTCCATTCCTAGCGAAAAATACTTGCTGTCAAACCACACCCAGAAATCAGAAATCATCACATATCCCTATCCTTGGCGGTGGTAACAGACTCCCGCCACTGTAATGATGGTTCAGTAAGTCGAAAAGTAGATAGCATCTGCTTTTGTGTCTCACTACACTCCACCATGCGCAAATGGCGCTGGATGTTCTTCTTCCACTAACACGCCTCAACCACATTAGAACTACCCTAAAACTCGGGCGGGTAGCCCTTTTAAAACGTCTATCTGACCCTCTGCCAAGTAGATGGCCTTATTTGGGCCTGGATCACTTGTGCCACTGGCTGCGGCAGCTGCTGCTGTAGGAAATGACCGGTCATAGCCATCATAGCTGTCACTTTAGATAATACTCAACCCTCAACTATTGTGCACACCTAATGTTTTTCCTTATAACCGTCCTAGCCCCATCTAACTAGGCTTGTTATAATCACTGCATGAAACCTTACTCTAGCCCGAGTAACTTTTATTAATGATTTATAAGTTATTTCTCACGTTAACTTAATTTATCATCTTTAAATAGCTATATAACAATTTCAGTGGTTATATAAATGACAACATTAAACGCCATATATTTCACCCTTATATAATTATCGACTCTATTATATACGTATACATATACTACACATTCACACACAAGTATATGTATGTATATATATATATACATCCTCCCGAGTTAGAACTCATCGGGTGCTTTTATCTAAATGCTATCACCTCAAGTATTCTCAATCCACTCGGATACCCTAAGAGGGTTAGCTCACCAAATCAAAAAAATAAAAATAAACGTAGCGGAGGCGGTCATATTTTCCTTATTGTGAGATCGGATCATACCCAAAACGTCTCACCCCGAAAAAGATCACAATATAATATAATGGACGATACAACCTAGGGATTATACTCTTCCTACTCCTTAAGCCAGGGGATTCAATCACATCGCGCAATCTCCTGTGATAGCACTAGAGGGGTACGTATTTATAAAAATATCTAATCACTGATATTTAAAGAACAAACAAATATATATATATATATATATATATATATATATATATATATTAGAAAGTCTCCTATAAGGACTCCATATAGTGCAGACCCCGGTACATACCATTTTTTTTAAATAGTAAAAAAAATTAATTTTTTGATGCAACTTCATGGATTTGATCTCCATGGTGAGAAGATCATCTCCAATTTTTTTAATAAAAAAATTCAATAAAAAAACCTTTGAGATAAGGTGATAAGTAAAAAAATGTATAAATATACATTTTCAACCGTTGAAATGTTAGGTCGGTGCCACCACTTTATTGATTGAATTTTTTAATGAAACTTCATGGATATGATCTTCACACTGTCGAGATCATATCCATAAAGTTCAATCAAAAAGTGGGTGAGATGATCGTCAACATTTTAACGGTCGAAAATACATATTTATACAATTTTTTTACATATCACCTCATCTCAACAGTTTTTTTATTGAATTTTCTGATGAAAAAAATTGGAGATGATCTTTTCACCATGGAGATCATATCCATGAAGTTTCATAAAAAAAATCATTTTTTTACTATTTTAAAAAATGGTATGTACGGGAGTCTGCACCATAAGGAGTCCTTACAGGAGGGGGATATATATAAATTGTGTGTGTGTGTGTTCTTGTGCAGACTAATACGCATTTTAAGAATGTGGACCGAGCATGTGTCACCTAACGGTGCGCCTAGACTTTATCGCCTAAATTATAGGTACACTCTCTCTCTTTATTGGGCTCACCGCCAGGCGACACAAGTCTGATCCGCATTCTTAAAATGCGGACTAGTCCGCAGAAGAGCAGGACTGTATATATATATATATATATATATACACTATCGTATATTTATAATAAATTAATCCGGCTAACCCATGCCTAACTCCCATAGCACTAGCCCAAAAATATACGAGTCTCTATCCCGTCTCTCAATTTAATTAATTTTCACACTAATTAATTTATTAAAGTAGTGTAACTCAACTATATTTCTCAAACACATTCACTCGACCCATAATGTTATACTTTTGAATTTATTTCGTAAAATTTATTCATTTTGTGTCACACACTTTCCACCCTCCTAATCCCAATTATAATCATCTATAATTTGATAGGAGATAAGCCCCATATTTAATTTTAATCAACTAAATAAGTCCAAAAGAAATCCCAATTAAAAATCTCACTTAAATACACAAATAAGCAGAACTACCAAAAATATGGGCTCATCGATGGATCGATGAAACCCATCAATCGATCAACCGAGCATATATGGGTTTTTCCCTAAATTATATTTTCCACCATTTTTATCCAACCAAGCTTTTGATTTCTTCTTGAATTATTACCCAATCCCAACCAACACATAATTCATGTAAGAATAGGTTCTACACATTCTACAAACCTTTAATCATCAATTAATTTGCATAACATCCAATGTTTCCCGATTTGGGTTTATTCCGGGTTTCATGCAACCGATTATAAATTCATAACTATAATTTGAAATTAGCCATCAACAACTACTGGGTTTCTCATAGAGTTCAGATTCTTATCTCCTAGAATCATATATCATCATGAATTTCACTTTTAATCTTTTCAAAGTGTCCCATTCAACGAAAACCCAATTTCATATGAATACCCACCCAAAACGGATTTTCAATTGCACCCACAATAATATGAATCGATTATCACAGATTTACAAATAAAGAAAAACAACCACTTACTTCTATTGATTCGTACTGTCTGATCCTTTGAAGTAGACAACGATTTTATGAATAACACGTACTAATCCTCCTTGATTTGGCTCCCAAAAGCTCTCCAAACCCTCCCTTTTTCATTTTCTCAAGTTCTTAGGCTTAGAATAGTTTTATCTACCACTCAACCCCTTAAGACTTAGGTTAAATATCATTAATCCCATTTTTAGGCTAACGGGCCAAGCCCAAATGACCTGAACACCCCCGTGTCGGCCCGGTTATGCCTAAAAATGCCCCGAGACCCATTTATTACCCCTTGTTAATCTTTTTCAACTATCTCGGCCTATCCGGACTCAACCGTGCACTCAAAATTGTTATTCGAATTGCATTACTAAAAGTTCCTATCTCGACCTCAAAATAGTATATGCCCGACTCCTGGTTCAGATAAAATAGTACCACATCACTATCGTTCATTATGACGTAAATAAATTATTACTATTCACTTAGTAATTATTTTCCATAAATATTAACCATTAACTCTCCAATTAATATTTAAACAAAATCATAATAATTAATTCAATTAAATTATAACACACTAGTAATTTAAATTAGCCGAATTAATTAAATATAAATAATGCTTAAAAATATGGGGTGTTACATGTAGTTTTTCCATCCATACCCACTTTCTTCTTCTTGCTTCTTGCTTCTTGCTTTTTTCTCCAATATTCCCCAAATGGCCCTTCCGATGCATGCAGAATTTTCTTCTAACCTATAATCTCTAAAGGCCATATGCTTGTATAACGTGGACTATGGGGCTTTTAACTTGCATCGATTCTCCTTTTGGCGTAATAGAGCCATTGACTGAAATATGCTAGAGGCAATAGGGAAGTTATCGTACCCTGAAGACCAAGCTTTTCGTTTTAGCTTAGATGAGATTTTCTCGACCTACAAAGAATTCCCAGCCATGTTGGGAATCAATCATAGTGTCATTGTGGTTATGCTCGAATTTTCTCGATCTATCCGAGCATTATTAGCGGAGTTGTTCCATTTTTTCCCTTTGACTGATCAATCGTTGGTTACTGGGTGGATGATTTCCCTTCGGCCTGTCATGCATTTTGTGCGCTTGAAAGACTTTAATGATGAGGGCTATATCAGAGTTATTTCCTTAGGACTAACTTCGAGGCTCTTGTTGTGATGATGGATTTCATGGTGGATCCTCGGTTCGCTGCGAAAACACCATGGATATCTTACCGTCGTAGTCCTGTGGAGGTGATACTGACGGAGAATCTGAATGGTCTTGATGCTTGGAGGGAAGGTCGCTCAAACTTTTTGAGAGGGAGCCCAGTGATATTCTTCATATGGCTGGCTGAAAGCTTTCGTTTGGAGGTTCCTCTTGAGTATCCCCTGGTAGGCGTGCTGAATTTCTTTGCTCGGTACTTTATCCGTTTCATCCCATTAGTAGAGAACAAGGTCAATTAGTTTGTGGAACACGGATCTCGGTTCCTTCATTAGTCTGTGCCATGGTGGGGATAACTACAGCCTATTTTGGAAGTAGGAGAGTGTCGATATGCGCAATTAGTTAGCCTATGGTAGACTTCATTTTATTTTCCTTGGAGGCTTCTGCAGCAAGTTGAATGGGAGAAAATAGTGCATCCCAATACACTAGACTTTTTTTCGCTGAAGGACCTAATTGAATTCTGATGCATGATGCTTAGTTCTTTGTGGGAGAGTCAGTGATCATCTACCCATCCATCTCAATCTATAAGAAGGTTCTAACATGTGTCCAAGGACAGTACAAAATGGTTATTGAAACAAATCGTAGTGAAGATCCTAGTGAAAGAGACTGACTATAGATGTTATATTCTTTTTGACACCATGGAAGGGGGAGTAGTGGTTTTTTCCAGCAGTTCAGGGTGTACCATTCCATGGAGTGCATTTCGAATATCAACCATACAGGGGAAGTTTAGGGGCCTATAGGGGCCGATGATGATGAGGTTGGGTCTTATGGAAGTTGTGGATAGGATTTTGTTGAAGCTGGGATTATTTTGTGTGAAGCTCTTACATGTTTTTGGGTTTTGTCTTTAAAATAATTTTGGTGTAGCTTGATAATTTTGGTTCAGTGAAAGGGTATGGTTTGTTTTAACTCCCTTCACGAAGACTTCATGGAATGGTACCGAACTTCCTTATTTAAAATATTTTGATCATATTGTTGTGCCTCTTGATGAGTTTTGAATTTGAGCTATCTATACCAAGTGCTAAGGCACACATAATCCTCTTCTTATATAAATGATAAAATGAACTATCGTTCTCGAATGTTTGAAAAGAAGAGCATTTTGTGGGAAAGAAGGGGGTCGTGCCCATGTAAGGTGTATGGGGTACCTACGTACCTCTGGGGGTTTTGAAAATTTTCTTATGAGTTCCATTTTGAAAGAAAAATGTTTTTTAGAGGATCAGGACCCTCATAGTTTTGGGTAGAGAGAAACGAAGAGATCTTTTTTTAAAGAGAAGGGGGTGAGGAGAGTCGTAGCGTGATAGATTTTGGAGTAAGGGTAGAACTACTTGTAATGGTCCAGGTTGACTGGATGTGCCATATCTTCTCCATCAAGGTTTGTAAGCATAGAGACATCGCCTAATAGGATCTTCTTTACGATGAAGGGGCCATTCCATTTTGGCTTGAATTTCCCTCCGAGGTTCCAGACGGGTTCTATGATCTCTTTAAGGACCATGTCTCCTTCCTGGACACCACGGTCCTAGACTCTGAGGTTAAATGATCGCGCTATTCGGCGATGGTACCCTTGTATTTGGTATAAAGCCTTTAAACTCTTTTTATCCAATAGCAACAATTCATCAAAACAGCTCTAATGCCAGTATTCCTTGTTGACTTTGCTCTCAAGCATAAGGCATATAGGCTATATTTCAAGCTTAATGGGTAGGACTGCTTCCATGTCATAAAATAGAGAGTAAGGGGTATCCCTAGTAGATGTACTGACTAAAATGAGATAGCCCCAAAGGGCATAAGGATCCGATCGGCCTAATCTTGACAACTCTCGATCATTTTGCTAATAATGTCTTTGAGGTTCTTATTGACAGATTTGACTGCACCATTGGTTTGGGGTCGGTAGGGAGAATATTTTGTCTTTGAATCCCGTATTCATTGACCAATTCTATGACCTCGGCTTAGAAATGTAACCCATTTTATAAAACTAGCTCGTGGGGAACCCCGTATCAACAAATGATGTTCTTTCGAATAAACATGGCCACCTTTTTAGCATTCAATATTGCGTATAATGTGGCTTCGACCCATGTAGTGAAGTAATTAATGGCGACTAGGATGAACTCATGACCATTTCAAGATTTAGTTTCCACCTTCCCTATGATGTCAATGCCCCATATGGAGAATGGCTGTGGAGAAGTCATGTTGTACAATTCTCGAAGAGGTAAGTGCTAGAGATTGGCAAACTATTAGCTTTTAAGGCATCTTCAAACATAAGCGGTGCAATCTTGAACTATAGTGGTTCATTGTTACCCTTAGTGGATAATATTCTTAGCAAGCCTATGATCGTTCATGCATGGTTCACATTTCCCACTATCGATCTTTTGCATCATTTCTTCAACACCAGTCCCTTGAATACAGTACAAATAGGTTCCATCGAAGTTTGTTTTAATAGTGCTTTGTCGTAGATGATGTACTGAGCATCCAGTTTGCAAAGGATTGCACGATCTTTCTTATCAGTGTCTTAGAGATACCTACTATATTTGAAACGGCACTAAATGTCATATTACCAGAACCCGACCATATTAAAATTTTCCTTAGTAATGAGATCAATATAGTGCAGTGCGTTGGCATAGCTTATTTTTGGACTAGAAAGGGGGACATTATTATTCCCTCTGGAATTTGGACCATAAAGTCCAGGTAACAAGGGCATCAGTTAAGTAGTTCATTTGTGTGAGGCAGGTAGTGGAAGGTGATATCTTAGAACTAGGAGGCCATCTCTTCTAAGTAGGCATGGAAAGGTAAGAGCTTTGCATCTTTGACTTTCCATCTTTTAAGGGCTTAGAAAAAGATGAGTGAAGAGTCCTCATAGATATTTAGGTGTTTGATACCTTTTTTGAGGGAGACTTTGAAGCCCACAGTGCATGCCTCGTATTCAGTCATATTATTGGTGGAGGGAAAATCTAGCTTGATGGCAATGGGAGTGTGAGAGTCATCAGAGGCGATCAGTAATATCCCAATGCCATATCCTTTCTTCTTAGCAGTGCCATCAAAGAACATTTACCATCGGAGGTCTTCCTACGTGGTGCAGAGGATGTCTTCATTCAGGAATCTGGAGATCCAAATGTCAGCCCCTTTCATAGGGTAGTCAATATGGTAGTCGGAGATGGCTCTCCCTTTCACGTCTTTATGTGTGATATACACGATTTAAAACTCAACTAGTAGAATCAACCATCGAGCCATTAGACTAGATAGGTGTGTTTCTCAAGCATGTATTTGATAGGATCCACTCAGGACACAAGTCTAACGAGAAAAGCAGGCATGAAGTGACGTAAATTTTGAGTAACCCAGACCAGGACAATGCATTATTTCTCCAAGGCAGTGTAGTTAACTTCGTGCATGGCTAACTTTTAACTAGCATAGTATATGTCCCTCTTTTGTGGGATTCTTTAATGTATTGGACTATCAAAACCCCTACAGCAGTATTTGCTATGGTCAAGTACACGAGTAGAGGGAGATCGGGCTACGGAGGCATAAGTACCGGTGGTCGGGTAAGGTATTACTTGATTCTGTTAAAGGCTTCCTAATAGGGCTCATTCTAAATTTTGGTATAATCCTTCGAAAGGAGTTTAAAGATGTATTTGAAAGAAAAAGATAGTTGGTTGATGAACCGACAAATGTACTATAATTTTCCCAAGAATCCTCAGACTTCTTTCTCTGTTCGATGCGGTGGCATTTCCATCATGGCATTCAGCTTGGCAGAGTCTACTGTAATTACCTTCTCGCTAACTATGAATCCCAAAATCTTTCCTTTATTGACATTGAAAATGATTTTTTATGGGTTTAGCTTCATTTAGTATCGTCACAATCGTCCGAAGAACTTTCAAAAGGTGGGAACGTGACCTTCCAGTGTCTTAGATTTAATAATCATGTCGTCTACGTAACCCTAGTAGATGTCATCGATGAAGTGAGACAGCCCCAAAGGGCATAAGGATCCGATCGGACCAATATCAACAACTTTCGATCATTTTGCTGATAATGTCTTTGAGGTTTTTATTGGCGGCTTCGACTGCACAATTGGTTTGGGGTCAGTAGGGAGAATATTTATGTCTATGAATCATGTGTTTGTTGACCAATTATGTGACCTCGGCGTAAAAATTTAACCCATCTTCTTATACTAGCTCGTGGGGAGCCCCGTATTGATAAATGATGTTCTTTAGGATAAATATGGCCACCTTTTTAGCATTCAACACTGCATATAACTCGGCTTCGACCCATGTGGTGAAGTAATTAATGGAGACTAGGATGAACTCATTCTCATTTGAATATTTGGGTGTGACCTTCCCTATGATGTCAATGCCCTGTATGGAGAAGTGCTAGGGAGAAGTCATGTTATATAATTCTCGAGGAGGTAAGTGCTGGAGATTAGCAAACTATTAGCATTTGAGTCATCTTCGAACATAAGCGGTGAAATCCTGAACCACGGTGGTTCATTAGTACCCTTAATGGATAATCTTCTTAGCAAGCCTATGATCATTCATATGGGGTTCACATTCCCCACCGTGGATCCTCTGCAATATTTCTTCAACATCAGTCCCGTAAATGTAGTGCAAATAGGTTCCATCAAAGTTTTTTTCGAATAGTGCTTAATCGCAGATGATGTACTCGGCAGCCAGTTTGTAAAGGGTCGCACGATCTTTTTTATCAGTGTCTTGGAGATACCTACTATGTTCGAGGAGGCATTAAATGTCATAGTACTAGAACCCGACCATTTATCATTTTCCTCGATAACTAGCTCAATTTAGTACAATGCATTGACATATCTTATTTTTGGACT
The DNA here is from genome assembly GCA_949130495.1 of Sambucus nigra. Taxonomy (NCBI): domain Eukaryota; kingdom Viridiplantae; phylum Streptophyta; class Magnoliopsida; order Dipsacales; family Adoxaceae; genus Sambucus; species Sambucus nigra. The sequence continues at coordinate 521,890,018 of OX422218.1, forward strand.
AGGAAGGGGGCCATTGTTATTCCCTCGGGCATTTCAACCATAAAGTCCAGGGTAGCAAGGGCATCAGTTAAGCTTTTCACCTTTGACATTCCATCTTCTAAGGACTTGTCCAATGATGAGGGTAGAGTCCCCCATAGACATCTAGGTGTTTGATACCTTTCTTGAGGGCGACTTTGAGGCCTACAGTGCATGCCTCGTATTCGGTCATATTATTAGTGGAAGGAAAATCTAGTTTGATGGCCATGGGAGTGTGAGAGTCATTAGGGGTGATCAGGAATATCCCAATGCCATATCCTTTCTTCTTAGCAATGCCATCAAAGAACATTTACCATCGAAGGTCTTCTTAAGAGGTGCAGACAATGTCTTCATTCGGGACTTTGGAGATCCAAATGTCATCCCCTTTCATGGGACAGTCAGTAAGTTAGTTGGAGATGGCTCTCCCTTTCACGACAATCTATGTGATATACACGATATCAAACTTAGCTAGTGGCATCAACCATCAAGCCATTCGACTAGATAGGGTGGGTTTCTCAAGCAGGTATTTAATAGGATCCATTTCGAACATAAGTCTAACATTAAAGTCCAGCATGAAGTACTTTAACTTTTGAGTGGCCCAGACTAGATCGATGCATGCTTTCTCCAAGGCAGTGTAGTTAACTTCTTACCCGGCTGACTTTTGACTGGCATAGTATATGGCCCTCTTTTTGTGGGATTCTTTAATTTATCGGACTAGCAAAGCCCCTACTGCAGTATTTGTTACGGTCAAGTACACGAGTAGAGGAAGATCGGGTTGCGAAGGCATAAGTACTGGTGGTCAAGTAAGGTATTTCTTGATTCTATTAAAGGCTTCCCTATAGGACTCATTCTAGATTTTGGTATAATCCTTCGGAAGGAGATGTGTTCGCAAGTAAAAGACAGTTGGATGATAAATCGACTAATGTATTATAATTTTCCCAAGAATCCTCAGACTTCTTTCTCTGTTCGGGGTGATGGCATTTCTAACATGGCTTTGAGCTTGGTAGGGTCTCCTTCATTTCCCTTCTCTCTAACTATGAATCCCAAAATCTTTCCTTTTATGACAATGAAAATTCATTTTTGTGGATTTTGCTACATTTGGTATCGTCGTAATCATTTGAAGAACTTTCGGAGGCCGTGAACCTGACCTTCCTGAGTCTTATATTTAATAATCATGTTGTCTACATATACTTAGACATTCTTGTGTATCAAATCATGAAAGACGGTTGTGGAAGCCCTATGGTAGGTAGCCCAGTATTCTTAAACCCGGATGGCATAATTGTGTAACAAAAAATTCCCCATGAATGAGATTTTCTCCTAATGGTGAAGGTGCGCCTTGATTAAATTTTATTCATCTAATCCATCTACAAATGACATGAGGGCATGACTGGTTGTGTTGTCCACAATCATGTCGATGATGGGCAATGGGTAGTCGTCCTTTGGAGATGCTTTGTTTCCGATAGTCGACGCACATGCGAACTTTTCCTCCAGATTTTGGTATGGGTATAATATTGGCGAGATTTGTGAGATCTTCAATCACATGGATGAAGCCCCTACATTCAACAGCTTGAGTACCTCATCTTTGACTTTGAGCAACCATTTGATGCGGAGTTTTTAGATTTTGTTTTATCGGCTTACATTTTGGGAGAGTTGGGATCTCGTGCTGAGCTATTTTGAGATCCATATCGAGCATGTTGTCATTGGACCGTGCGAAGACATTCATAAACTCTTTCAAGAGTTTTTCCAATTACGCGCACTCAATCTCGTTAAGGGTGGATCATATCCTAATCTCGCACTGTTACCTACTAAAACCGATATTGATAATAATAGTTTCATCCTCATTAATGTGAATGCGATTATGTTGTTTGTTTTTTAACCTTATTAAGATCTGTTAAGAATTATTCATTTGCAAAATCACCATCATCAAGAGTTTGATTAGAATCAAGAAAATTAATGTAAGGCACAACAAAATACTCAAAATCCTCATTTATTTCAGTTTCGGGGAAAACAACATTGAGAACCTCGTCAAAAGAGGTCTTGATTACATTATTATTAGAAAAAGGAGTAACAACAAAAATGAACAGATAGGGTTAATAGTAAGGTTGGGTTACATCTCAGTAGGTGGAACTGGAATAGCATTACAGTAAAGAAGAGGCTCATCAAGGGACTTGATCAGAGTGAATGGGTCTGATGGTGTAGGGTCTGAATGGATCGTACAGAGAGTTGGCCCCAGTATCCTAAATACATCTTCTAAACCACATTCCTTCGAGACCTAGGCAGCGGATATGGCCTTTTCAGTAGGAGGTTGAACTTTATACTGGCAGTCTTCAGCCCAGGAGTAGCTATCTTCACAGTAGATTTATATCCCCCATTTCATCTTTCTATAGACGTGGTCATACCACAGTTCAGGTAAGCCACAGAAGGAAAATTCTTCACCCTCAAAACTATCTTAGCATCTTCTAAATTCCTTTTCAGCCATGGTTGGTGAAGCATCCTGAGTTCTTCTGGTGAAGGCTGATAACCTAGATCACAGGGAGAAAGGCCTATTTTAGGACTATGGGCTCTAGTATCCTTTATAGACATCACCACGTCCCCAGTCCGGGCATGAAATGCATGTTCTTGAACATTTGTATCACATTGGCATTTTCGTGTGGACTGTGCTCTAGAAAAACTCAATCTTTGAAATTATCCCTTACTAGAACGCAAAGTGGATCAACCCCGGAGCAGAAGAAAACCATGTCATTCATCCCATGTTATAATTCTAATATCGAATTATTAGTGCTAGAATTTTCTGTACCATCATCATCCCCCAATATGGTGATGACTTGTCCTTTGGCAAAGAAATTTAACTTCTGATGGAGGGAGGAGGATACCCCCCGGATGATATGAAGCCATGATCGACTAAGTAACCAGTTGCAGCATACGGGTATGCCAATAAGTTGGAACTCAGTGATGGGATTGATATGGCCAACCCTTATTATGAGTGTCATGGATCCCATTACCTCCCAGAAAGCATTATCATAGGCACACACTGCGACGGAAGTAGGAGTAAGGTCAATCACTTTTAACCCTAAGCAGCTAAAAATTCTTAGTGGGAAAACATTGAAAACGGATCTATTATTGATGAGTATGAGTGGGACTGTCTTTCCCATCTCTTCAAATGAGATGTTAAGGGCATAGTTATGATTAGGAACAATCTTTGGGATTTTTTCTTCATAGAAGGAAAGGAGTCTAGTGGAGATCAAGGACCCAACAAGGTTTACAGCTTCTTTTGGGGTGGTGGAATGAGGGACTCTGGGCCCGATGAGAAACTTTATCAGAGCATTTCGGTGTAATTGGGATGAAATGAAGAGTTCCCATAAGGTGATGTTAGCTTGACTATTCTTAAGTTGATCAAGGATTTTTCTTTCTTCAATGGCCATTTCGGGCATGGGAAGTTCTTCAGCAACTCCCTTTCCTTTATCTGTTCCTAATGACTAAGGACTCGGTCCTTGTAGTGTCTTCCTGATCTGGTCATGTGGTATATGGTGGTAGGGAAGAACAAGAACCCCATGTCTTCATATATTTCTTGTCGAATGTCTACTTTCGTGATTTCCCCCAATAGGTCTTCGAACGATATTATTCTTTACATGTTGATTATTGGACTAACTATTTCTAAACTCCGTTAATCATCAGAGTTGTCAAATTTATCCCCCAATTTGGTGGCAATGATGGCTTCTTGCCAAGATAAATTGATGCATTCTACGACCTCAATGGCTTCCTCATATAAATCTTTCCACTCAAGAGGGCGGTAAAGAAGTGAAGGGACCAACCACCCTTGTAGCTTCAAAGCAGTGAGTAGTTTGAAAATGCTGCAGATCTCATTGGTTTGTCAAAACATGTCTATCATGATCTATACCATATCATCTAAACTAACTTCTTTGATCTGTACCACCCACTTGTCTGATTCTTAAGCCCATTTACAGGCTTCCATGAATAAGTCACTGAATTTTTTATAATCGATGGTCATATCGATGGGTAACTTGAGCCTAAACTCTAAGAACTAGTTCAAAACAGTTGGTAACTCCATATCTCTGCCTTCAGATTAGGTGTGAACAGAAATACAATCTCTTTTAAAGAATGATAGAGCTTGGTTGGTGAAGCAGGTAGGGTTTAGGAGAAAATACGAGAAAACATTGAGCGGATTGGGTGAGATTACAGATATGATGGATGCTTTACTGGTCATAATTTGGGTAGATGGATCAAATTTCTGGTCATTCTCAAGAAAGATGGCATTTGTGTGGGTTGGAAGTAGTTTATGGGTGGTGTTTGGATTGGCTGGTACAGCGATGAGAACCCGATAAATCATGGCTTGAACCATGATCCTAAGATGGAAGCATTGGTCGGTAGTGTGGCCCGTAGATTGGTGGAAGTCATAGAGGCATCAATTTTGAAGTTCTTAGGGAGTGAGTTTAGTAATAAATAGGGATCCAAGGGTTTGATAAGGTTTCGTCTAAATAAGGCTTGGTCGACTTTGGATAAGGGGGCATAAAGCTTGGTGTTTACCTTTCTAGCGGGATTAGGGTGACGTTCTGGTGCCCAAGAGGTAGCGGGTTAGGACATATTATTATTGGTTGAAACTTTAGCATTGGCAGTCTTCTCATACTATTTGGGAATAAATATTCGGTCACCTTCTTCAGCTCGGATTCTACATTGGTAACATTTTTTTTAGTTTTTACACCCACTTCCTAGAGAGCTCGAAAGTATGGATAATACTTAACTCCCATAGTTGCAAGGATACGGGGTAAGAAATTCTTCTCCTTGATGATGACTTGTTCTTCTTCAAAGGGTCGATTGGTCACAGCGGCATCTTTCTCTCTCCATTTGGATGTGAAACTACAAATGGTTTCTCTAGGGTTCTGCATAAAAATCTCTAGATCACGGTGTGTAACCTCTGGTTCTTTACTTTATCGGTACTATGATATGAATTCTCGAGAAAAATATTCCCAACTATGGACTCTAAATTCTTCGAGGGATAGTAACCATTGGAGGGTGTTGTCCTTAACTGTTGAAACATCGGCCAATTATCTCATCAGAGGCGCCATGGAGGGTCATATATAGGTGATAACTACTAAGGTGAACAATTAGGGGCTCGCTGCCCCTGAACTTCTCGATGGCTGGCATCTTGAACTTCTTCGGTAATCTTACTTTGGGGTAGAGAGATGTGGGTGCAGTCCATGTATTTCTTGTATATCCTAACTTGGTTAAATTTTCTGGACAGCAGTTTGAGGTCTTTCTTGATCTTGTTCAGTTCTTCCTCGTTGGAATCAATAGGTACTGATTAGTTAGCCCCTGATTAGGTAAGGTTTGGCATAAGCAGCTGAGTTGTCGATGGCCCATTGGTAGGAGGAGCATATGGAGCATAGTGATATTCTTCTAGGACCAAGACAAGCTCGGGAGCAGGTGGACCCATGGCATGAGGTAAGAGGACCTCGAGTTCTTCAAGAATTTGGACCCGATTTTGATGTATTTCTTGAACCTCGATTTGAAGGTTGTCAATCTTGGCATTGAGTTGGAGTAGGAATGCCACCAACTTAGGCTTCATGTTTGATGCTTAGACGAAGTAGCAAAGGAATCGGAGGAGCTTCGGGGCAGTTTGACGGAAGATCGAAGCCAATAGGGAGACAGGCTAAGAATCGGGTATGTGATCGACTTAAGAAATAAAAATTATTCAAATTTATTTTTAAAGGGAGGAGAAAGATTTTTTTTTTAAAATTTTGCATAAAAGAAGAAGAAATGTTTTTGGCATTTTTTATAAAAGGAAAGGAAATGTTTTTTGGTATTTTGGTTTTTTGAGAAAAGATAGGGAAAATGAGAGAAGAGTTTTGGCATGATTACTATTATTATTATTATTATTATTATTATTATTATTATTATTATTATTATTATTATTATTATTATTATTATTATTATTATTATTATTATTATGTTTTCACTTGTATTAGGTTTAACTAAATGCAAAAAAAAATCTCGGACAGGACCGAGCCTCGAAAATTGGGTTCAAAAAATATGTAAGATGTGGTTTGACTTGTTTTCAAGCTCATGGACAGGGTCCTGTTTTGAAAAATGATGATATAGAGTGAAAATTTGGGTGGCATGTCGACCCAGCATTTCGATAGAGTTTTATGTAGCAACCGACAAACTAAATATGAGTGCCCTAGGTCTGATGCCTATATGATGTTTATGGAATTATTGGGTTAGTGGAAGGGTTCCCCCTTTTGGCATGATTTCTACGATATACTTTTTGATTTTGAGAGCAATCTGTACAGGTGGACAAGCCATTTGATATACCTGAGTGTATGTAAATTGCCTCACCATATACCTTGTGGAGACAGTATGTGTGAGAGAAAATTCTATATACTCAACGTATGTGAATGAGTTCCCTGCATCCATCTTGAGTTCGGACAAGCAGTACGATGCGGGGGGAACCATTCGATATACATCAAAGGTACTAAGCCAATGGAAAGGGTAGAATAATATTTCTTAGGCTAACTATGACTTGTCAGGCCAGCGCCCATCAAAAAATGACCCCTAGTATGGGATAAAATTTTGGTCAATAGCCATACTCTTGGTGAAGTACTGTGAAAAATGCTTGATTCTTTTATTAGTAGATTATAGATAGTTTTTTATAATGAGTGAAAGAAGTACTTTGGGGGAAACATGCACAAATAATAAGTAAATCTACCATGGAGTGCGAAGAGTACACTAATCATGGATACATGTGAATGATATATGAATATCTACAAGTGAGTGTATGGTAGTGAGCCTAAGAATGGATCAACTACAAGTGGTGTGTGATAAGTGTGAAAAGTGTGATAAGTGGAGGTGTGTGCTAGTGAAGCCTAAGCATGGATATTCTAAGTGGTATGTGAAGCATGTGGGTACAAGTGATCCTATATACAAATGTAAGTAGTGTGATATGTATATGGAGGGTATTTACAAGTGTGTGAAGTGAAAAGTGAGTGAGAAGTGATAAATATGAGGTCGATATATACAATAAGTAATAGAGGAAAAGGGGAACATACAAGTAAGTGCATATGCACACATACGGAAAATGATAACACCAATCTAAGAATAGAGTCTATCCTTCTTATGACAAAAAATTACCCCCAGCAGGGTCGCCATTGTGGCCATCCCATTCCAGACGGTGTGTGCAGGGGGGCCTCGTACCCTTCCTTAGGGCACTTTGATCGTTGTCAATTGGGGTGATATATAGAAATAGAGTCACCAACCTATTTTGCATAAAACAAGCAAAAAAAATGTTGTCTCCTTGAGAGAACGGCATCAAAGATATACTGATGCTTATGAAACTAATTAATTCAAGAATTAGGGGGCTAAGTTACGGAATGGAAAGGTGTTAGGCACCCATCCTGCCCTTTCGGTCTCTCATGGGCATGTGTTATTATTCTCCTTAATAATTTTGTGAAGTGTGTGCATTTATATATAAACGGATAATGGAATTACTCGACTCATATCATAGATAAAGGTGGAGTTAGGTCATCCTTAAAAATTTTCCCAAAATAGTAATTAAAAAATATAATGTGTGTGTTTGTCGGGTAACCGATTGTTTATGAAAGAACGATGATATCGGTTGGACAAAATGCAAGCATGAATCACAAATATAATATATGGAAATATTATATAGACAAAAATAGGAAAAGAGAACTCGAATCTTGGATTTTACCCGAGACGCCTATATAGCCCAAAAACACATCAAAGTTCACGTAGTTCGCATGCAACACGTGGTCGGTGTTTATCCCATAAATTCAAATGGGGACATTGTTATGTGTGGTTGGGTGGGTGGGTGGAGAAGGATGTTTTAGTTTGAGAAAATGTAGTAAGAAATCCCCGTTTGGAATTTACAAGCAAACTCTCTTTTTCTTATTTTTGGGTTTTTTTATAAAAAAATATAGTATGTGCAATACTACCAATAAAAAGTTGGATATTTTTATGTGTGATCTAATAAAGATGAAATGTTAAAGTAAGAATTAAATAAGTAATGTGAAAATAATATAATTAAAAGAGAGGGTGAAAATTTTGAACCTTCTTTGGAAGTTTAAAGTTGATCTTGATTGTTAAAGGGCTTTTTTTGCAAGTTTCATAAAGGTGGTAGGAGGAGAGGGAAGGGAATTGGTCAAATTAGGTAAAGAAAAGATGGAAATGGACTTTAGGGAAGAGGTTTCAATATCGAAACCATGCCGAATTTGAGGGAATGTTGTTGAGATCACTGAGATGGATGTTTTGAAGGTGTCTTTCAAAGTGAGATCATGCTCCCCTTATTTAGGGTCAAAGGGGTCTCTATCAGTATTATGATTGACATGCCTATCGGCAGGCAACCCTAGACACATTGTCGATAGGCAGGGAAATTACTTTGCCATTCGGCAATCCCAGGTAGATTTTTCGAAAAAAGGTCATAAAACACAAATCGTAGGTTAGAATCGCATACAGGAGGAACCGTTAGAAAGGGTATTCAGATCCCTTTAAGAATCCATGGGATGCTACCGTATTCAAAAATTGACTAGTCAAATGGGGCTCGAAAGCACCCGACTGTCTTTTAGATAAGAGGAAAACGAATCATTCGTATGAACCGTAAGGTCGATACATGCACGAGACAAACTATTTGAAAGGTTAGGCAGGGCCCTTCGATGTTCAGAGAGCTTTGCTCGGTTTGGAGAGTTAACCTTAGTCAAACGAGGCCCAAAAGCACCCGGTGACCCTTCGGAGTAAAATGGGTTGTTCTTCTGTACTGCAAGGTTGATTCGCGCACGAGGAGAACTATTAGAAAGGGAATTCAGAACCGTTCAAAGATTCATTTTTTATCATTTAAGATGAAGAGTTAACGGGAGTCAAATGGAGACCAGGAGTGCTCGGTGGCCTCCAGATTAATTTTTAAGGGAAAATGGTTTGTTTGTCCGAAACGTAATGCTGATTCGCGAACGGGATGAACCGTTGGAAATGGGATTTAGAGCCCTTCAAAGATTCATTGAGCTTTTGCTCAGACAAGAAAGTCAACAGGAGTTAAACAGGCCTAGGGGCACCCGGTGTCCTCAAGATCGGTACCCAGAGTATGACCTAGGGTTTTATGGTGAAGGCGAATGTGCTAGGGACATAAGGCTATGCTTAAGGGGTCTTAGAATGTGGTGTCTACAGTTAAGCTTTTTAAGGAATCCATAAACGTTGAAAAGTGTAACATAAACTTTCCACTATGCTAACCAATGTTAAAAATGAAAAGGCTATGGTAAATGATAGTTGTTTGAGTTTTAATACTCAACACATGGTGAGTAGAGAACCACATTTAGAGCGAAGTATCAATGAATTTATTTGACTTGAAGTAGAGCTCCTTAGGAAGTCCTTAAATGAGAGTGAAAACTCAAGGATAGCCTTAGAAAAAAAATCCATTTACTTAAGATCGAACTGCTATTCTCATCAAGTTTTAAGTCAAATTTGGAATATAGGTCTCAAAATTTGGATAGGATTCTTTTTGGATCCAAACTATCCTCTTGAGATTAACGTATCCTAGGTTTTATAGGTGAAAGATCTTCATCTATCCAAGCCACCTTAATCTCCCAATCCATTTTTCATCTACAATTGATGAGTCTTCTACTAATAATATATCCAAAGAAAACCAAGGTAAGGAGACGTTCATGTGTTCCTATTATAACAAGGAAGGACATTTAAAGGAATTTTGCTTTAAACTCAAGAAACAACCACTAAAACCCCCCGTATTCCCAATTCAACCAAAACCCTATAAGGCTACCCAATGCCATAATATAGGACACCTTAGATAGTTTTATGTTTTTCTTCAACCGACTTTACCTTTAGGTATTTTTTAGAAGGGCATAAATGTTGATAGAAAAGGGAAAACGAAGGTGGAAGCCCCTTAAAAGGTTTCCACTGGAAAGGGAAATGCAAAAATGATATGGAGGTTCCAAAATTAGGTCCTTTAAAGATAGAATATATTTAGATTAGTAAACACATCATTATTATAGCGGAGTTAGAAACCTTAAAGACCGAGCTATGCCAACCTCATTGTCTCCCACAAGAATAATTAGGATTCTTTTGTTTTAGATGCTTTTGAGTTTTTAGTTCATTATTTTTTAGAGGCATCTTGATATCTTTCTATCATTTTGTTCTTTAGGTTATGATCTATGTTTTATTCATGCCTTGAAATTTTCATTGCCTTATACAATATTGGTCTTCTATGCTTGATGGTATTATTTTATCCCGTGTTCTTAAATGCAAACCTATGTGCTGAGGTATTGTATTAATGGTATTATTTTTTACTTTTATACTCCATGCTTAAAATTTTATAGCTTGACATACCTTGGTCAATTAATCTTGTTATTTTAGAGTATTTTTTTTGATTCATGTACTTTACGCTGCAATACAACTTAAGCAATTTTCAAGAAAAATATAATGAAAGGATTTATTTTCTACAACTATCAAAATTTAAAATTTTAATACGACATTTATTTGAAAGGGTTCCATTGTGAATCCTTTTGTCTATCAGAGATTTTTATCATCACGGTTGGAGTTAAAAAATGATATATGTTTCAAAATCATGAGTGATGATGTGGTGAGGGTTGCAACTTTAAGATTGTGAGAACTACCTTTTATTGGCGAGAATTCCCCACCCTTTGTAATGAATGAGTGAAAGCCTCCACATGTAAAATTTGTTTAAAAAATGATGTCTCAAATATATTTATCAATCTAAAAATTGATCAACATGAAGAATATGAGACTTAGAAGGTGTTAATCATAAATCTCTATTTGAGGGAGAAAAAAGTGGTAGTTGAAAATTTTATTTACTTTTAAGGAAAAATGAGGTTTTCTCTTTGTTGGATAAAGTCGAAAAATTTCAAAAGTGAGTTCAAACATTAATACTCATTCTTGCTTTTACGGGTTAATGCACATATTATTCACTTTTCTATCACTAGCTATGTTTTTTAATCAATTCATCTAGTATATGACTTTAATTTGATGTTAGGACTTTGAATATTAAATCATTCTTTGTGTAGAATATTTGACATAACCAAGAACCGCTGTATGATATTTTTAACCTTGTTTGATCATTTTAATGGTATTTTTGGGGATTAAAATGTTCTTGATTAGCTAAGAAATAATTTGTGTACATTTCCTTTTGAATGTGTTATGTTCTACACATTCTCATTTTGCTAGCTAAGTCTGCTAACTTCATCACTAGTACATCGCTATAACAAAGCTTCATGACTAACGAGGAACCCTCCCTACAACCAAGGCTTTTGGGTTTTGTTCAAAATGCCCAAATAGGTTTCAAAAAATTATTTCACCATAAGAATGCTCACCTTCCTCTCATCTTAGTATTTTGAAAGTTGTTTTTAGGTGTTCTCAACCTCATGCTAGTGGTTAATCTTCGTATTGGTAAGTTTATACATCCCAGATTTTCAGATTTGGCCTAATTTTTAGAGTTACAACTTATCGGAGTTATTTTTTTGGATTTCGATGATATCTCTTTTGTGATTGATAAGTTTTACTTATCTTGAGTCAACATTGATTCTCTATAGTAACTTTTAGTGTGAATTGATTTGCTTTACTCATTTTTAGGGGTTTGTCAAATTTTGTGTTTGTATGTGTTAAAGTTTATAAGTATTTGAGACTTTTTATCATATATGAAACTCTTTCTCATATTTTAGTATAGGATCCTTAGTTTATCTTCTGATTATGTCATTTATTATAGGATTTATGTGATTTGTGTCTTGGTTTGTATTTTTTTAGGCTATACTCTATGGCTCTATAATCTCCCTCAAGTGCCTCGACTTCTTCCATTTTTCTAGATTTATTAAGCTCTTGAATACTCGTTATGTTCATTGAAAGAGAAGTTGATTTGGATTTATATTTTTATCTGTTGAATTTAGGGGAGTACATGTTACCAAATGAATAAGTAACCACTTTAATGTCTCGACAGAAAAGTGCCTTAAATTTCCTTACACACCGACTCAAGGACCATCTCGCCAAGAGATGATCACTTTGTTGAGTGACATTCATTATCATTCTTAGACTAGGTAAAATATTCTTCAAGCATGTATTAGTAAGGATTTTTATATTCTTAATATGCTCATGTCCTCTTGTACAATAGCCACATACCACCCCCACGATGTATCTCTTGAACATGCAAAATTATTATATGCTATTGAGGTGGGTTTTAATATGTGTTTGTGTGGATTAATCTTAGACTCGGTCTTTGATCACACTAAGGATTATAAGAAAAATCGCTTTTTGTACTTTAGTCATTTTATCATTCAATTGATTTTAAAGTTTGGGGTTCCTATCCTTTTTTATGAAGTTCAGGAGAAGCCTAACTCTGGGTTGGCCATTAAATCTTATTATCGGTCTATTGCTCGGTTTGGCGCCTACAATGGATAACTCAGACCACCTCTTATTGTCCCTCAATCGGCTCCTTGTGCTGCCCCTACATCACTTGCACCTAGTATATGACCTTTGAGTGGAAATAAGTTTCATTCTACCATCTCTCGGTTATAAACCCAATTGGTTTCTAGTTTGCTACCCCTTTTTAGGACACTATGAATTAGCTTTGTTCCACTAGTTTAGCGAGTTATTCCTTTAAAATGAGTTCTAACAGACCTTTGATGCTGAAGTAAAAAATATTGGGGATGCCTTGCAAGATGTTCACAATAATGTTATAGATTTATAAGCTATGAAGACGCTGAAGAATAATAGGTGATGTACTTTGTTTTGTGCTTTGCGCTTTGTTGGTATATTTGTTTAAGAGTTGTTAGATTTGACTTATATTTGATTATATCATTTGTAATCTTCATAACTCTTAACATTAATGCTTATTTTTTTGTAACATTATTTATTTATCTTTGTGATATATTTTATCTTTCCATGTGTAGTTAAAATTGTTGATTTTAGGCCTATTACTCTATTGATTATATCTTGTATAGACCTCATTTTGATTGTCCAGTCATTATATATAATTCTTTCTCCATTTGTTCAGTTGATTAACATGTTTTACTCTTTTAAAATGCCTTCGGTACTTGATCTCATTATGCTCTTCGTTCTTTCCTTTGTCGCTTTCCATGACAAAAGGGGAAGAAATTTATAGATAGGGGTAGAATAGTTATCAAAGCATATTAGATTTGTTAGAGCTATTTGTGGTTATATCATTGAATGCTCACATGTTCTTATTGATATATCCATGTGCTTATATTTATCATATTTTCTTATCTTATTCTTTCACATTGGTATCTTGATGAGTTTGTTAGTGTATGACAAGAAAGCATTTTTGCAATATTGATCCATTAATATGGTTAAGTCTCTTATAATTATTAGTTACGTGCAACAATATATAATTTTCTATTTTTTATTTGGCATTGGTCTGGAGAGTCATAAAATGGTAGATTTCTTTCATTTTCTTGTAGTTTTTCCCTTTTTATATTTTTCTCAGAATTTGATAAAGGGGGAGATCGTAATATTATAGTATACTAAACATGCTCCATAGAATATATTTCTAAATTCCATCCCAAAATATGTTTGAGTCTTTGTCCAAGAGGTCATCGTAAAGCTTCAACAACCTTATTTTTTATTCACTCATGTCGAACCTCAAGTACACCACTTAGGAATAGTACAACACTTAGTGAACATGGATTCACACCTTAGTTAATTGTTTAAATAATTAAACAATCTTTTTAATTGACCATGTTCGGACATATTGTCACATACACAATGCAAATATACTTTTCATATAGAAAAATCTATTTTATTAACAATTGTATCTTTCTCATGTATTTTAAGTATGAGTGTTCTGGGTTCGAAAAAACATACTTAGGGTTTTGCTAAAATCATATTTCTATTTTTTTTCAAGTCAAAAGTGGACAATTCCATGGACACTCTCGCGAGTTGCATCACCGCAGTTGTTATAGATAAAAATTATGTGCCTACATGGACCAATGAAGAAAGTACACATGTCTTCCAATGTGACCTACTAACATACTTGATCATCTTCAGAAACACTTAGTCGGCAGGAAGGCCAATCAACTTTAGAAGTCCAACCAATTGGAACATCAACAGTTAGTTGGGTGGAATACCAACCGGTTATTAATTCTAGGAGTTTCGCTTATCGTACACAGATGTAAATGCCTAGCAATATAAAGGCGCTTCATTTTTAGGGTTTTACACCCCTATAAATACAAATCAATCCCTCAACTCAAGGGACTACTCAAATTACACACATATTTATCTTATTAAGTTACTATAAACCTTATTGAATAATAATAACAGTGGATGTAGGCTATTTTACAGTCGAACCACTCTAAAATCTCTGTCTTTTGGGTATGTGGTTTGAGTTATTTCTATAATCTTTATCTTTGATTACGAAATTGGAGTCAATCCATTTTTAGACATCAACAGATTGACGTCGTCTGTAGGAACATTTATCTGTCATCATTCTCTACCAAACCTATTCTCTTAGTCTTCCTGAATGATTGCACAAGATGAATAAAATTCTTTAAAGAAGTAATGCTACTGGAGGTCGTGCTCTTCCTAGCGCAGAACATCTAAATGGAGTTTTAATTAACCTTGCCAAAGGGTAAGAGGCGATGCAATAAACTATGAGGCAATTGGCTCAATCCTTATAAGCCATGCCTACTGATCCATCCAGGCATACTACTTCTCCATCTCATAGAAGAGAAATGCCGCCCCCTCCTCCTAGGAATAATCAGAATAGTTATTCCAGATCTTCACATAATAGATCCTATCTCCGAGGGGACAGTTCATCAATCACATCTACGATTATAATGATGGCCTCTCTCTTACCCCTAAACGTCCAAGCGTCCTAGAAAAATTAAGCAGGACTTCAGATTTTGATCGCCTAGGTCCACGAGAAAATAGAGGTCATCACAGAGGTTCATTCAGAAAGTGGGAACGTCGTGTCGACCACCGTGAGGGATCAGTAAGATCTAGAACAAGTGCTTGAGGATCGGTGCATGCCGAGAAGACTTTTCAAGAAGAGAGATCAGTACAGACGCATGAAAATATATGGTTTAGCTGCTTCTAATAAATCTAAGGCAAAAATCCTTCATAAAAAGGGTTAATACAATGATTAGAAGATCAGCTAGGGGAGATGGCCAAAGCAAAGAATCCATTGCATCGAAATTTGGTCAAGGGGTCTCCTTTCATCCAAGCAATTGTAGATTTCCCTACTCCATGTAAGTTTAAAACACCAGTGATTAACCCCAAATATGATGGTAAGACTAACCTAGTTTTACACATTGGCAATATCAGGCTGCAATCGATATATACTCTACTCTGAGGAAACGAGATGCAGAGGTTTTCAAGCATTATCATCGATTCATCCCAAATATGGTACAACAACTTGCCCCGAGGACAAATCTTCACCTTTAATCAGCTTGTCGGGATATTTATTAGTAATTTTTTCTTTGGGGCTAAGCCAATTAAAAGAGTAGATTATCTTCTAAGTGTTCGACAACAAGCAGGAGAAACCATCAGGGAATACATTACTCGTTTCAATAATGAAAAGTTAGAAGTGGTTGATTATGAGGAGAAGACAAATATCACACTCTTGACGAGTAGACCAGTCAGTGGTTCATGTTGAGTCGTTTTCGTGTCATTTTTAACAGGTACGGGTCTTATCAGGTTCATGTCTAAACGCGAGACTTTTTTATCGTGTGAAAAAATCATATTCAAACTCGATCCTCTATCTTAACGTGTCGTGTCGTGTTCACTCGTTAATACCCATTAAGATAATGACTTGTTTTAAATTGTATGCAAGTTGACATATTACACTACAAGAAAAATGGTCATTTATATCAGTCAAAAACTGACATAAATGACCATTTATGTCAATTTTAGAAATTTTCAAAACTGACATATAAAGTCCTGACATAAATGTTCATAAAACTGACATAAATAAAACCACATTTATCTCAATTTTAAGAACACACATAAAAACTACGACATTCAACATGTTTTTAATCACATTTTCATAAAAAACTAACATAAATAAAATCACATTTATGTCAGTTTTAATAATTTTATGAGAGTTTTTTCAAAACTGACATAAATGTTAATATAAAAAAAAAATTTAAAAATCATTAATCCATCAATAAACAACTATTATTTGAACTCAAATCAACCATTGTAAATAGATAATAACCAAGGTCATAAATATCACTAACTTGATATACATCAAGATATTTAGAATCAAATTGATGTGAAGTTACATCATATCCAAAAACTAGCTAACGTCTAGTTATTTACGTGATAATATCCTAAAAATAGTGATGATACATCACAATATCCAAAAACTAGCATTGCGAATTACATCATAAGAACCACAATCCAAAATAATACTCAAGCTAGGACGTTGTCGAACGTAATATTCGATGCAATTTGTTCTCGACGCTATCCAACCCAGAATGAGTAACTCTGCAATCAAATATAATCAACATAGTTTTCATCAAAACACAATCATCTCAACACATTGTCATTACAACATAACAAAATAAAATTACTCGGAAATACCTAATATATATAATCCGTAATGAACTCAATGAACTCCATTTGAACTTCATTTAGTTCATTCAACGTGTATGTCACTTTATCGGACAATCTTCTCATCTAAAAAATTGAAGATAGAATTGAATTTATTATTACGGTATATAATAGTCAATAACTAAACAATATTTTATATAATAGGACAAAAAGAGAACATTGGTAACATACCTTTATTTCAAAAGGTATGGAAGGATCCTCCATGAAGTACTTCATGAACTTCAACACAAAATATCCGCAATAAAGAGTATCATTTCCTTGCATTGGGCACTAGTTAACACAAAACATTATTACTGAACAAATAATAAAAGAGTACAAGTCTAAAATATTTTTTATACAACACAAATAATTGTAAAAACTATAATAATTTTGGGCAGAATTTCCTTTCTTTACAGGACTATCCACCCGATTCAAAAAATATAAAATACTCCAACAACAAAACTATCAAGTGAACCTCATCCATCTAGCTGAAAATCATTGTACTCAAAAACTAAATTTCAAAATTCCAAATTCACATGGCCATATGCCAACTACCTCATTCTCTATGATAGCAAAATTGAACATTTGTCTATTCCTTACAAAAAAAAAAAAACTCTTGGATATTGTATCATTAAAGACATGTGAGTTATTGAGAGTCTAAAAATTAAGCTGATTACCGATTGAAGCATTGGCAGTTATATATATATATATATATATATATATATATATATATATATATATATATATATATATATAACAGCATATATATACACTTATATATATATGTTGTATATATATATGCTGTTATATATATACTTGCATAAATATATACTTATATATATATATGTTGTATATATATACTTGCATAAATATATACTTATATATATATGTTGTACATATATATATAAGTATATATTTATGCAAGTATATATATAACAGCATATATATATACAACATATATATATATAAGTATATATATATGCTGTTATATATATATATATGATGTTATAACAGCATATGTATATATATATATATATGCTGTTATAACAGCATATATATACTGTTATATATATATACATCATATATATATAAGTAACAACATATATATGCTGTTGTATATATATGTATATATATATAATATAATATAACAGTTATATTATTTTATAACTGTTATATATATATATATATATATATATATAACAGAAAATCGGCATAGAAAATCGTGAATGAAAAAGTTATATATTATATATATATAACTGTTATATATATATATATATATATATAACAGAAAATTGGCATAGAAAATCGTGAATGAAAAAGTGTGGCGAGAATTCGGAATAGATGGCTTTTTCTCAGTCTTTTATTGGCTATGTATCTGTTGTATCTGTTCGTAGGTCTTTTCCCTACATAACAGAAAATCGGCATAGAAATGGTCAAATCTTCTCCCTACAATGATGCACATGGGAAGTTTGACAACCTTCGATATGTAGTATCAACGTTCAGTACTATGTTTTTAAAAGGACACTTGCCTTGGTGGCCAAAGTATGCTGAATATCGATATTATTATGGGGACATTTATTATGGGGTACGAGAATAGTGCTAGAACTAAACTCGAGAAAATTCGAGACCTCTTTGATGATGAAAATCTTGAAGAGCCTGCCTCTAATGATGAAATTTGGGAAGCCAAGTAAATATCATCTAACTATACAAAGCCTCCCTGATTACAGATTATCAAAAGGACGATCACATACTCGTAATAGTGGCAGAGTAATACCCCCTCTCTTGATCCTAACATGACAGTACGTTGGATAATTGATGCAGCATCCAGGGATCTCCATCGAACTCAGAATAAATCTCCTATTGACCCAAAATAGCCCCCAGTCCTCAAATGGATCGAAGTAATGATCCGACTTCTCCTGCCACCGGCCTTATTTCCATAACAGATATCTTACTCTGTCTAGAAAAGACTAAGGAAAAAGCATAGGTAGAGAGCCGCTTCTCTCTAGATAAAGAGTTCGACTTCCTCACCCGGTCAGGGAGAAACTATACTCCCTAGAATCCCACAGGGAAAGGGAAAGGAGAAGCTAAGGGATCCGTTACTCCCCTCCCATAAAAAAAATAACAATATTCAAGAATAACTCCGTCAAACCTTAGCTAACATCTCCATCTGGGAACTACTAACCACATATCGGTAACATCAAGGGACCCTCATCCATCTATTATATCATTCTTAGTACCTTGAGATTTGTCACTTGTCGAAATGTCCACCATCTTTGGGCTTATATCTATGCAGCAATACATCAACTTATCTAACGAAGACCTCCCCATTATAGGCCACAACCACCGGTTTTCATTGCACATAACTATTGAGGTCTTCAGATAGATTCTGACACTGGTATTGATAGATAATGGGTCCGCCATTAATATGTTCCCATTAATATGTATGCTTCTGAGATGCATTTTATTCAAGATGCATGCTTATATTTTCTTTTTGTTTGTTTATTTTTTGAAATTTTAGACTGACCACGGTGTATTAAAAATCAGTCCATGAACTGTTTTGTTCCTGTAAGAATGAATGAGGGTTGAATCCGTGAATTGTCATCACGATCCCCACAAATATATATAACAGCTATATATATATATATATATATATATATATATATATATATATATATATATATACCTGTATTGCCTCCCACAAATCACTCTTCAATTTGATTGGCACTTTAGGCCAACTTGGATAAGTTATTGGCACAAAGCACTGCACCATCAAACCCCCATAACTTGACAATTCTTTTTTGCTAGTACTTATTGGTTGCCCAAGATCATTATATAAAACTCTTATCCGTTCTTCACTGCTCTTTATTTTAGTCAATCGCTTTAGCTTCGCCGCACCTCTACCTTTACTACTATATTGTGAAGGTTTCTCCACGGGTTCGAGATCCATGTCTTCCATTTCAAGTTAAAGTTGGACTGTTGAAACACAAAAAAGAGCAGTAATATAGATGTCATCAATACAAGTCGTAAATACTCAAACAATACAATTATTGAAATGTACCACAAATTAAAATTCACCATTTTATCCTATGTTAATTAAAATGTACAAGAGCACAATTGTCAAAATATTAAGGAGAAAATAATAATCCATAGTCTAGAACAAATGTCACATAGCCCATATTCCATACATTCAATTTCCAATAATCAACGGTTGTAGGTTCCACACAAAAAACTAAAAAGTTGGACAACGTCACCAAACAAGCTAACATTTTAAGCAACTATAACTAATAATAAAGAACAATTCAAACATTAAGCATCATAACATCGTCTAACACAATTATGTTGGTGTATTATCTATCCATGTCCCTTCACAATCTTCATGCATATAAGTTTCGGAAGATTCCTCAACCACGTCAAAGGATTCAATAGTTGGTAAAACTATAGTGCAAATATCATCCCCAAGGCATCCAACATTGAGATCATCTTCATCATCTTTATCATAGTAATCCCTTTGAGGAGTTGACAATACAATTGAATATTTAGGATTCATTTGGTCCGCAACATAGAAAACTTGTTTCGCTTGAGAGGCTAAGATGAAAGAATCGGATTTATGACTAACTCTATCAAGATCGACAGATGTAAAACCAAGCTCGTCTATGTTAATTTCGTTTTTGTTGTCAACCCAATCACACTTGAATAAAGGAATCTGAATTGAAAAATAGTCAAGTATCCATATCTCCCTTATGACACCGTAGAAAATCATATCGATACGAACAGGATTGTTGTCCTTTGCACTAGCTATCTGCAACGTCTTAGCAACTAGGCTCACTCCACTGTTTTGGGTTACTCGTGCATCATCGTGATCCTTTGTTAGGTAACGAACACCGTTAATGACATATCCGTGAACTTTAATGACGTCTCGACGAGGTCCACAATCAATCCATTTTAAGTCATCTGAGATATTGTTGTTTGGGAGTTCTTCTTCGAGAGCAACCTATTAATATAATAATTTTAGTTACTTAAAAAAAATCAAATTAACATATTAAAGTAAGGGGATATTTCATCTTTATTCCCACTTTAGTTTTTAATATTAGACCTCACCAACTATTTAGTTTTACTTTACACTCTACCACTATTTTCCAGTAGTTGGTATTAGACTTCGAAATTGTTTTTCACTAAGATTTGTAACTAATAAATAAAAAAACAGTGGCATTGTTTAAAAGAAAACTAAAAAATGGGTAAAATCTAACGAAAATTAAAGTGGTGGTTAAGTCAACATGTCCCTAAATCATACCCTTTGACTTAACCAATGGATAAACGTGCGGTTGTGCTCCTCTTCAAGCCACTTCTTATTTTTCCCTTTTCGAGGATGGGTTTCTTTCAAGTACTGTTCATGCTCCCTAACATGGTATTAATGAGTAACGCAACATTAGTTATTAATATATATAGAGATAAGTATGTGAGGAACTAACTTCATATTAATGGGATGTTAGGAAAGTCATACTCTATATAAGGTTGAACATCATTCGTGTTATGTAACACATGAATATGTGCTTGCTCCAAAGATATGCGATCAACTTCAACGACATCCGAACCTCTTATCGGTTTATCATCATCCTTCCTCGTCGGAATTCCAATTGAATCTAATTCCGATAAGAACTCAGAACAAAACTCAATAGCTTCTTCTGCTATGTAATATTGAGCAATACAACCTTCTGGGCGATTACGATTTCTCACATAACCCTTTAATACTTTCATGTACCTAACACATTAAAAACAAAACTAAATCGATACACTTATTTACTTATATTAATACATGATAATAAAGTAAATTGACCTAACCTTTCAATTGGGTACATCCATCGAAAGAAAACAGGACCGCAAAGTTCGACCTCCCTCACAAGATGCACCATTAAATACACCATAATGTCAAAGAAGGATGGTGGAAAGTATTTTTCTAGCAAACACAATGTGATCACAATTTCAATCTGAATTTCTTTTAGTTTTTCCAAGTCCACTACTTTGGCACAAAGGGCATTGAAGAAAAAACATACTCCCATGATCGCATATCTCCCATGTTTTGGCAGCACCGATCGAATTGCAATTGGAAGAAGTTGTTGCATTATAATATGGCAATCATGAGACTTCAAGCCATACAATTTCAAATCGTCCATAGAGACATGGCTTCTAAAATTAGAAGAGTACCCATTCGGGACCTTAAGGTCATGAAAAGTTTGGCAGAACATTTTTCTTTCCTCTCTCGATAACGTATAACATGCTGGCGGTAAGTATGTCCTTTTTTCATTAACCTGCAGTGCTAACTCACTTCTTAAGACCATTTTTTCAAGGTCGAGGCTACACTTCACCCCATCTTTTGTTTTTCCTGGAATATTAAGCAAGGTTCCAATGATACTATCACAGACATTCTTTTCAATGTGCATGACATCTAAGTTATGTCGAATAGGCAAATCCTTCCAATAAGGAAGTTCAAAAAATATCGATTTCTTCTTCCAAAAATTTTCAACCCTATTGTTACTAGGACCGCCTTTTTCAACCCCATTAGCTACCCTCCTCGGTCTCTTACGCTTTAATGATTTCTTCAAATTAACCGCCCTCATCTTTTTTGCCTTCCTTCCCCATGCAACCTTAAGTCTCCCAACTTTTATCAATATTTGTTCGCCGCTTAAAGGTTCAAGGGAGGCTTGGAACTCTTGCTCACCATTAAAAGCCTTTTTTTGGCTTCGAAATGGATGGTTTTGTGGAAGGTATCTCCTATGTCCCATATAAATGCACTTGCCAGAGTGTTTTAATCTGATGGAATATGTTTTTTCACTACATATTGGACAAGTATTATAGCCTTGAATAACACTTCCAGATAAATATCCATAGGCTGGAAAATCATTAATTGTCCACAATAGTATTTCCCTCAAAGTAAAAGATTCTTGTCGAAAGGCGTCGTAGGCTTTAACTCCTTCATGCCACAAGGTATTCAGATCTTCTATTAACGGATCCAAATAAACATCTATATTATTTCCCGGTTGTTTTGGACCCGATATCAACATATTCAATATTGTAAACTTTCTTTTCATACACAATTCCGGTTCAAAGTTATATGTGTTCAACATGATCGGCCAACAACTGTACCTACTACTAAGGGAACTATGAGGATTAATTCCGTCCGATGATAGTGCTAATCGAAGATTTCTTGGTTCTGCTACAAAATCATGCCACTTTTCATCAACTAATTTCCAAGTTGGTGAGTCTGCTGGGTGACGCAACAAACCATCAACAATTCTATCATCTGCATGTCATGTCAGAGACTTAGCTGTCTCTTTAGATTGAAACCACCTTTTGAATCTCGGAATGGGTGAAAAGTACAATAACACTTTCACAGGAACACCTTGGTTCCCCTCTTCCCTTTTTTGTTCTTTCAAATTCTTCTTCTGTTTGAACTTGGATGTTCCACAAGTGGGGCATTCAACAGATTCTTTATACTCTTTTCTATAGAGTATACAGTCATTAGGGCATGCGTGTATCTTCTGAAAGTCCATTCCGAATACCGATAAGAAACGTTTTGCCTCATTATGGGATGAAGGCAATACATTATCATCCGGAAGCATGTCGGCAATGATTGATAGCATATTTGAAAAGCATTTATCGGACATCCCACTATTCGCTTTAAGATTCAATAGCTTGACGATAGCGGATAACTTTGTATACTTTTTACATCTTTCATACAATGGCTTCTCCGCATCTAAAAGCAACTTCTGAAAAATTTCTGCATTTCCTGTGAAGTCTTCTTTTATAGCCTCCACCATGTCAATCAACTCTTCAACATCCTCCATGGTATCCATAATAAGATCATCACAGATAGGATCGCTTGTATTAACATTCGGTAGTGTTTCATGATGTTCCTCCTTTCCGTGCCATTTCCATACAGTATAATTCGGATCGATATCCGAACTATAAAAATGTTGTCTGATTTCTTTAACACCCATTTTTAATCTATTCTCACATTGATTACAAGGGAATCGTATGAAGTTCTAATCCAAGGAGGCGTTTTGAGCAACCCTAAGAAAATTATCAACACCTTTTATGTATTCTTTTGATAATCTGTCCTTGCTCATCCAAAACCTGTCCATTCTGGCCTGAGTATGTAAACCACCACGAATGAGATATAAGCAATAAAAGATATGTAATTGTTAAAAATAATGCAATATTATATAACATAATACATTCACGCCATTAGAAAATATCGTAGAAAGTATAATATCCCTCTAAAACTATCACAACAACTACCAAAGACACCAACACCTAATAGTAATAAGACTCAATCAACCATAACTAACTAACTCAAGAACACTAACACACCACCCAAACACTATACAACCAAAACCAATTTTAAACATTGAACAACTTCAATTCACAAAATTATTATACATATTATACTATAATGTTATATATAATATGATGTTATATATAATATGTATAACAACAATTGTTATACATATTATACATAACAGTAACAACCAATAGCGATTATATACCTATAATATAATGAAGCAATTAATGAAAGCACATACTATAAGCATGGGACATGCAATGCGAAAAATTAATAAAAGCACACAAGTGAGGCATTAGCGAGTATATGATATACATACTAAAACAAGACAATGAAACTTCAAAAGCAAACTAACATATCGTAACGTAGCCTATGATACTGAAATCATTGAGACAAGCAAACACTAACATAAAGTTGGTGCTAAAGAAAATGCTCTGACCATCATATGGTACTAAAATCGTTGTAAACTTTTCGAATAAGTTTCATCTGGCCGAAATCAAATGTCTCTTTTAATCATGGAAACACATTAATGAATCAATTAATTTACAACAATGTTTAATGAATGATCAATTACAATGCAATACGGGATGTAGTCGGATTGATATCACACTTTGTCAAACAATAAAGAGTAGGGGATATATACATCACACTTTTATATAATCTAACATAAATTGTATGTCATTTATCTCATCTTTGCTAAAAATGTTAAAAAATATAAAATCACCGGTCCAAATGTCTAATCACAAAAACACTGGATCAAAAAACACAATAGTCATTGAGTGTATAAAAATATTCAAGAATCAATATAATGATTTTATTAACAAACACTTGTTTAATCATATTTTAAAAAATAGGAATTTCATAAAGAACACCACATGATTTGATAATATATTACCACAAACATGCAATAACCCCGTTTCAAATGAGAATCAAATGAGGGAAATTTAACCAAGTACTAACTAATAATCAAATGTTATTTAAACATTTCAAGGTGATCCAAAAAAAATCAACTCATAATTCCACCCTGATACACAAACACACACATTGAAATTAATTGCAATCTAAAACATCACACACTGAAATTAATTGCAATCTAGAACACTGAACATCAAGGTTGATACACACACAATGACGGATCTAGGATTTTAATTCAGGACGGCCGGAACTGTAAGACTGAATTTTTTTTTCACAACTCAGGTAAAACATCATTTAACATGTTAAAATTAACGAGTCCGACTCGAAAGAAACCCGAATATGATAGGTCTGACTCAAAAGAAACTCGAATATTGAAGGACACAAAAGCGATACTGCACAATTACATATTAGGAACTAAAAATCTTAACAAAAATTCAAGTACTAAGCACTAAATGAATTGACCCTACATTTCTAAACCTCTAAATACTATAGATTAAGCATAACATTTTACATTACGTCGAAAACTAGATATTTTACATTTAACTTAACTATTTTAAGTCAACCGGGACAATTAATGTTTAGTCACTAGGAGCTAAGTATATTTTACATTTAGTCCACCTTATTTTTTAATTTTGCAAAAACTCCCCTGTTTACTTTTTTGATAATTATTTCTTAAAGTTTAGGAAAAGATAAAATAAATTTTGTAACTGTTTTATGCGCCGAGGGATCTTTTGGAACAAAATTAAAAAGTTTGGACTATATATTAATTATAAAATTGTAGAGGAACTTTTCTTCGAATGACCCTACTATTTTTTGCAACAAGTCATTAACCAAAATTATTAAACATTGAACATATAAACTGAAAAGCAAATAAAATTACGCTTGAAACTAATGACACTCAACTATTTCTTTAATGTGTATTTTTTTTGAAAAATGACAATATATAAACTGAATTTATAATAGACACAATTCTTTAAAGAGTATTATTGCTAATAGTTGTAACAAATCTAAACAAATAAACTCTTGAACAATGCTTGGCACAAACATAACTATTTACTAATGTAAAAAGAGTTGGTAAAGAAACGTACCCAAATTCTCTTTGCAGACTGGGCCGGGGTAGAAAACAGGAGAAGAGGGAAGGCGTCCCAGCTGTAAAGTCTGATAAAAGACACAAGAAAAAGGAAGATAAATCAATTAGGTTTTCAAACAAAAATATTGCAAACACATATACAAAAATCAAGAACAAATCACATATACACAAATCACACACACAAATCAAGAAATCGCACACACACGTATCAAGAACAAATCGCATATACACAACACATATACACAAACCCTTGAAATCCATATTAGGGCTTTTTGTACCTGATTGATTGAATCTCGCCGGCACCGGAGGTGATGAGACGTGAGAGCCGGAGGTGCTGTGAGTTATGAGGAAGAGTTGCGCGAGAGAGAGAGGGAGAGTCGGCGTGCGACCCAGAGAGGGGGAGTCGGCGTGCGACTACGAGAGAGAGAGAGAGAGAGAGAGAGAGAGAGAGAGAGAGAGGGAGGAGGGTGCACGTACGAGAGTGAGAGAGAGAGGGACGCGGTAGACATGGAATTTTGAGTAACTTGAGGCTCCAAATTTTTGGAGCGGGGAATGAAAAAAAAAAAGCTCTACTTTTTTTTCATTTATCTCAGTTTTTACTCCAAAGGGGAAAATAACTAATATGTATTTGTGTCATCTATATATAAATATGAGATAAGTAATTTATTTTTTATGTCAATTTTATTTAAATTGAAATAAAAATTTACTTTCAAAGTAAAATTGACATAAATGAATATTATTTATATCAATTTACATTGGTCTGACATAACGTTCATTTTTAAACTGACATAAATGATATTTTTTCTTGTAGTGTTATATCATTTTTAAATTTAAGTAGACCCATTAATTCATGGACATTACTAAATCTCTCATTTAGTAAAATTCTTTATGATTAAATTAACATTATTGTACATATATTATATATGAGTCCCAACAATATATCTCATTTATTTAAATTAATGGTTCATAACGGGTCTTATTAAGTATTAACAGGTGAAGGAGGTTAACACTAACCCAACATGTTAACTATCGTTTCTTATCAGGTTGGTACTGATATGATCTGAAGCATCTTATATCTTTGACTCACTTGAGTCTATTAGATTTCCTTCGATCAAATCCTGTTCGTTCATTTGCCTGAGATCTTCCAGAGACTTATCTTCCTTGTATAAAAGGAGGCTTCGTTCTTTCAATTCTAACTTCTGTATCACCTCATTTTAGAAAGAAAAAAATAGAGAAAAGAGAGAGAGAAAAAAGAAAACAAGAGAGAAAATACAAAACCCTAACCTAACTCCGGCCAAATCTCACCTGAAAATAGTTCTGAGAGTTGAGTTAGTTCTAGATTTAAGAAGATCCATTATCTATAGTTCTTAATCTCTTGTCTAACCAGTCACATTTTTAAAATCCTATTTTCTTTCATAAAAATTTGAGATTTATAATTCTATGATACACTTCACATTTATATTACTGGTTTTGATTTCTTATTTCGAGAAATCTCAATTTTGTTGGTTGTTTTAAACTGTTATGTTTTGTTCAAAACCTAAACCAACAAAATCATTTCTGATATCAGTGTTTCAAAATACTTCGACTTAGATCTAGTTAATATCTTGATTGGGGATTTACACTTTTAACTATTTCACATTTTGTGAAATATTTGTAAATATTTCGAATAACGAAAGTGTTTAGGAGCTTGGCTCTTTTGTATAGAAAGATTCCCTCTTGATCTGTGGATAAATTGAAAGATACCAAGTCTTGAGTTTCGATCAAACTTATTTTAGAAATCTTCATTGGTTTTATAATTTGTTTGTAATTTGATAATCATTTGGTCTGTAATAAGTGTGTGTGTGTGTGTGTGTGTTGCATGCATCTGATTTAGAGCACGTCACCACTTACACTTTCAGACTACAACACTAAATAGTGTTGTTAGAGGGATTTTGAACATCTGAGTCGACGTAAAGCTAAAAGGAGTGGAGTTACAAAGCTGAGAGAACATCGGCAACCTCAAGCCTTGGGAGAAGTCAGAAAATACCAGAGGAGTTGGTATAATTTATGAACCTAGTTTAGGCTTGATTTTGTATCTTGATTGTTATATACTTTGTAACCTTTTACTCTATTTTAGTGGATTTTTACTTTTGAGGTGTAGAGACCTCCGTGGATGTTTCCCCAATTGGGGGGGTTACCATGTTAAAATTGTACTTGTATACTTCCTCTTCCTCTCATCCCTCTCCTGAGGCAGTGTTGATTTGATTTATTTATAAGTTTTGGTTTTCAAAACTGGTAAACATGTACCTTAAATAACTCGTTCATATTGTTTTACACATCTTGTGTTAAGATATTTGTTTTAAGAAAAGAGTTTCTTCAACAAACTGTTCGGGGCCATTTAGATAGTTTAATCTTGAATTAAATGACTTAAGTGGTATTTTTCTCAATTGGTATCAGAGCTTTAGTTTTTCAAAATTCTTTTGATCTTAAGTTTCTGAAATTTGTTTCTCAAAACAAATTATGGACGAGAAATTTGAGAGACTAGGTAACTTGTTCAGGCCCCCTCTCTTTAATGGAACCAATTTTCCATACTGGAAGGTAAGGATGGTTGCTTTCATCCAAGGGACATTGGGAGATGATGTCTGGGATGCTATTGAAAATGGTTATACCTTTCCTACTAAACCATTCGTCAAAGGATGTACTGTGAGGATTAGAAAGTTATTAAGTAAATTCACTAAAGAAGAGAAACAGACTTCCCTTAACAATAACAAAGGCAAAAATGCCATATTCATGATTATCAATGAACATTAATTTAAGAGGATATCATTTTGTACTATCTCTAAGGAAGCATGGGACACCCTAGTGACTGCACATGAGGGTGACACCAGAGTTAAGATTATAAAACACAAATGTTAATCCAGTAGTACAAATCCTTGATCATGACTGAGACTGAGTCATTTGATGACTTCTATATTAGATTGATAGACATTGTGACCAAATTGCATGCCAATGGGATTGTTTATGATAGAAAGTAAATAGTCTCTAAAATACTAAGATCACTTCCACAGAAATTTGATAATAAGAGATATGCAATTGAGGATATGGATTATCAAAATCTCACACCTGAACTCCTCAGTAGCAAATTGAGAACTATAGAAATGGAATTAGAATTCAAGAAATAATTAACCCAGTCCCAAAAGAGATAGTCTAGTTAAAATCTTATTTTAATTTATCAAAATCTTAGTATACCTGACATTAACTTAGACTCTGATGAGGACTTTAATTTAGATAGTCTGGATTATCATCTTGCCTTAATGTCTAAACAGTTTAAGAAAATTATGAATTTTCGACACAAAATAGCAAAAATACAAGGCAAACCTACTTATCCAAACCAATCTAATAATAGGCCTCATGAGAGAAGACAGGAGAAACACCAGACTGATAATCACAAGAGACCTGAGAGAGACCTTAAAAACCTTGAATGCTATAGATGTGGGAAGTTGGGACACATGGCTAGTGACTATAGAGTTAACTTAGATAAAATTCACAAACATAATAGGGCTCATCTATGCAAGACTTGGGATGACTCAAGTGAATCTAAAAATGATTAGCCTGAGTCATCTAACACTTTTAACCCTTATATGTCATTCTTTGCTAAGATAATCTACACTAATGATAAGGAATATGATCATGCTATGTTAATTGATATTATGCCTACTGGTTTATCTGCCTTATTGCTTGGGAATGCTGATAATACTTCAAACATCGTGTGTGTGAGTCAAAGGGAATGCTCTATTATTGATGTTAATGGGTGTGTGAGTCCTAAAAATGAACTTCTAGGGGACACGGCACACTTAGTGACTCCGACAATGAAGACCTTCCTGACATTCACACACTGTACACAAAAACTCTCAAACAAATCACTAAACTTGAAAAGATTGTCAAAGATCTTACCTAGAAGATATAAACCCTAAGTCATATGATCGAACAGAATGCTTAAGAGTATACTACTCAATGTCTAATTCATAAGAATGAAACTAAAATTTTCAATAAAAATTGAAAGAGTTGTCTGACTCAAATGAAATTCTCGAAAAGAAATACAAACGAACGTTGTTAGAATTGGAACAAACAAAAGAAAAGACATCAACGGTCTTCAAAAATTTTGAAAATTTTGAAAATAATTCTAACTGTTTTGAAGCTTGTGTTGCTGAAAGTAAGACCAATTCTGATGACAAAACTGGAATAGGATTTTATCCCAACTCTAAGACACAAACTCAAAACTATGAAATAACAAAGTTTGTGTCTGGTGGTAAAATACCTATTGAAACTTGTCCAGACTTTCAAGGTTTGAAAAATGAGTTTGATCTGAAATAACAGAAGTTAGACATTAGTGAATCAAGTAACTCTAAGAATAATGTTGATTATAAGGCTAAATACGTCTGCCCCCTATTCGATAAGCTGATTCATCATTTCATACTGTGCCAACTAGGAATAAGACTAGAGCTTAAAACCTAGATAAGCCTTCGAATGATAATTTTCCTAAGGTTATGAGTTCTATGTGCCATCTTTACTTCTCCTATTGTGATTTTTATGGACATTCCCTTTATGGTTGATATTCCAAATGTCTATGTAATCCAGTCTATAACTCTCTTATTTACCATAACTTCAACTATTTTAGGAGAAGCCGAAACAACTATGTCCCTTCTAGACAACCAGACAAGAATTTTAACTGTCGAAACAGAAAGAGAAGGACTAATCTTAAAAGGCCATCAATAAGAAGGAATCCTAGATTCTTTTCTAAACCAATTGCTCAAACTGCCTATAATACTCAAATACATGTGCAAAAATCTTTTAAAGAAAAGAAAGAAGCTCACAAGTTTTATCAACTACGAGCTAATAAGCATAAATTGAAAACTAGACCAATTTGGGTTAGAAAATATGATCTATTACCCCAATTGAAATGCAATAATGTGAGTAGTGCTTTTAAAGATGAACACACATCATCTGGATGGTATTTAGACTCTGGATGTTCCAAACATATGACCATGGATGATTCCAAACTTTCAAACAAAACTAACTTTTTCGAATGAAAAGTCTTGTTTAGAGATAGTGTATCAGCCTAGATCATTGGTAAAGTAACACTCCATGAAGAAGGATTACCC
The DNA here is from genome assembly GCA_949130495.1 of Sambucus nigra. Classification (NCBI taxonomy): domain Eukaryota; kingdom Viridiplantae; phylum Streptophyta; class Magnoliopsida; order Dipsacales; family Adoxaceae; genus Sambucus; species Sambucus nigra. Next base: position 521,921,108 of record OX422218.1, read on the forward strand.
ATTCTTGAAGATGTTCTCTTGGTAAAAGGTCTTAAAGACAATTTACAAAGTATATCATAGTTTTGTGACTCCAACCATACTATCACCTTTTCAAAGAACAATTGCAAAATTTTAAATAACAAAGGTGATTGCATTATTATAGGACTCCGTACTCCAAATAAATGTTACATAGTCAATCCAAGTACAAAGGTCTGTAACATTGTCATAATGTATGATAATGGGATATGGCATAATAGTTTGGGTCACATTAATTGTGATAGTCTTAGAAAATTGAGCCCCCAAGAGATAGTTAGAGTCTTCCTAAGATCAAACCAATTTTAAACATCATATGTGGTACCTGCCAAGAAGGAAAAATTATTAAGGCTCCCCACAAGAAAGTTAAAGAAGTTATATCCACTAAACCTCTAGAACTCGTCCATATCGACCTAATGGGTCCCTCTCGTACTGTTAGTCTTTGTGGCAATAGTTATATATTAGTTATGGTTGATGACTTCACTCGATTCACCTGGGTTGCTTTTTTTAAAACATAAGTCATAAACTTTTTGTAAGTTTTTGAAAATACTAGTTCGTATAAAAATTGAATAGGATTCCCAGGTAGATAGAATTCGTAGTGATAGAGGAGGAGAATTCATAAATTCAGGTGTCATCGAGTACTATGACTATAATGGTTACAAACATGAATTTAGTTCCCCTAAGACACCTCAACAAAATGGAATTGCTGAGCGTAAAAATAGCACCCTTCAAGAAATGGCCCGTGTGATGATTCATGCAAAGAACCTACCTAAATATTTTTGGGTGTAATCCATTCGTACTGCGTGTCATATAATCAATTGAGTTTACTTAAGGAAAAATACCAAACAAAATTCCTATGAGCTTTGATATGGGAAGAAACCTAACCTAAAATACTTTAGAACCTTTGGTAGCACCTGTTATGTCTATAAGGATAGAGAACATCTATCTAAATTCAAAACTAGAGGAGACAAAGCCATTTTCTTAGGATATTCTCCAAATAGTAGAGCCTATCGTGTATAAAATATTAGTACCAAAACCATGATGGAATATATTAATGTGGTTGTAAGTGATACTAATGTAGAAAGAAAGACCAAAGAACCAAATATTGTGGATGAGTCCGAAAATAGTTTAAATTATGACTCTCCAGAAATAGTTGAGTCCTTACCAATTGACGCACCTAAAGTACCTAACTGGATTTCCAAAAATCATCCTTTAGATAGTGTAGTTGGTAATCCACTGAGCCAGTTCATACAAGATCTCAACTTCAAAAAAATTCTCATTTTGCATGCTTTGTGTCTCTTATTGAGACAAAGACTATAAATGAATCCTTGAATGACACTTTGTGGATAAGTTCTTGTAACACCCTAAGATTTTGGGACTGAGAAATTAAATTTTTGGAAGAATTAAATTTTATTTAAATCGAAGAATTTTAAAATTTGGAAATTGAAGTCCAAAAATTGAGGACGTTATAAAGTATTTTGAATGATAATTCTTAATGCGCCATTGATTCCGGATGGGTCGAGATAGTCGAAATGACTGTCATTGGGTTTTATTTCGATTCCGGAATATTTTTAAGTCAGTTTGACTCGAATTGGAGTACACAAGTCATTTAAAGTATGTATTACCATTTAAAACTGGGATTTATGATTTAAAGGTTTAAGAGGCTTACAGATCAAGCCAATCTCATTTGAGAGAAAGAGAAGAAAGAAGGAAAGCAGAAGAAACGAAGAGAGAGAAAGCTTGGAGATTTCTGGTCCATACGCTATCCCGGGAGCGATTCAGCCTCTACGATTTCGAGACAAGTGTTTAATCATGCTAAATAATTCATTTGTGTATTTCATTTCATGATTTGTGAACAAAAAAATACGATTTTGGATGTATATATCAACCCTAGAATTTGGGTATTTAAACCTTGCATTTTATGTTCATACTTGGGTTTAAGGGTATATAACTTGAAGGGATTTAACATAAGATGATTCTTAGAGTAGAAAGCATGTTAGGGTTGAGGATTAATGGCTGGAAGTTGTGTAAATTGGATTTTGGAAATTTGGGGTTTTGGAGAAATTACCCCATTTCGTGGCTTGCTGAACATGCCGAATCGATTCGCCCCTTGCGAATCGATTCGCCATGTTGTAGAAGCATTAGGTCTTTACGGCCGAATCGATTTAACCCTTGCGAATCGATTCGGTATGTATCATACTTACAGGTCTAGTTAGTTCGAATCGATTTGCTGGGGCCGAATCGATTCGCTGCTAGGACCGAATCGATTCGGAGGGACCGAATCGATTCGAAAACAGGGATGTTTTGTGAAGTTTCTATATAATGATTTCTAACGCTTTTTGGTTGGGTTTATTGATTTGGGACATGATTATATGATGTAAGAAATATGTTTTGGAGATTTATTGGAACTTCATCTCATGATGAGATCGCGGGTACGTATCGAGTTATTTTGGGGACTTATCTACATATGCATTGAAGAGGGTCATATCGATATAGTGGGGAATTTCATGGAGAACGAAAGTTCTATTTAGAGGTCATAAGTGAGCCCAGATAGGACGTAAGGTTAAGGACCCTTTGAAAGAGTTGTGAGGGTACGGCATGGGATCGAATGACGATATTTGTATCAAATCCTTATAGTGATAGAATTTTATTTAATATATGGTGTGGGACTAATGAGAGGTAGAGGTCGTGTATCCTTAGTAATGTTTAACTTAAGGAATGAATTAGAATGCCTTAATATTTAGGGTTCATTAGAGTAATTGAACCGTATGCGAAAATTTTGAGAATAATTGGGTTATACTATCAACTAGAATAGGGTGTGCTGTAAATCTAGTTGGGATAGTTGTTGTGTATCAGTGTGTGATTAACAATGGGGATTCCACTAAGTGATGGGATCATGAAATGAATTTAGGATTGAGCTGAGGTTTGTAGACTATTAGTTATGGGTACACTTATAGTCAAAATTATTGTTAGATATATCGAAGTGTATTCGGATGTAGATGGAATGTATAGTGATTGTTATATATGGTAAACTTGGAGTTAGTGACCTTAATGTTTTATATATTGGAAGACTATTCCTATTATGTGGGAAATGGATAAATATGAGTCAAGTGAGGCACCGTATAAGGGAGAACGCTTTGAGCATAATTAAGACGTAACAAGTATGAGTATTACGATAGTTGCATATATATCGCCAGTTTATGTTACTTGATGAATAATGATTGAAGATAGAGTATGCTTTTATATATAGAGAGGTTAATATATATATATATATATATATATATATATATATATATATACATTATGAATGAGAAAAATATATGTATATGCACACCTCTCTAAATGCTATCATAGGTAAAGTTACGCGCATAAGGTGAAGTCCCCTGGCTAGTGAATGCAGGGTGAATATATTCCTCATCCATATGACCAGTTATTGTATATTGTATGATTATTGTTCGAAGTGAGGTAATTCCGGGTGTGGTTATGACTCACTGTCGAACGTATATGGCCGCTTACCGACGTTATGCAATGTAGGATTCCCAGGTTGTCTTATGTGTGCTAGGCCCTGGAAGATGATAGCTATTTAGGGGTGCGCAGAGTATGAAAACCCGTACGGGCGGTCTTAGAATCGTTATATGTGTGTAATATAACTATTCATATTAAAGTGGAATGTTGTTGATGGTAAGGTATACATTATGTGTGTTATGTACATATGGTCATGGAAATGAATGATTGACTATATATATATGTCCTATAGGTGAGAAGGATACGATGTTTCTGTGACATACATCTTGGGTGATTTTGGTGTACGAGTTTATTTGTGGTTAAAGGATCGTACTTAGAGACGTTTGCGGTTATGTCGACCCAAGGATTTAGTGGATATTCAATTTATGTTTTAGGTAGTACTCTATATTTAAGTAATTGCACTAGTAGGATTAGTGTGGATGACATAATGGATCCCTACGATCAACATTGTCAAGGAGTAGTGTATCGGGGGGTTCCTTGTTTGGATTTCTCTTTGTGAGACGCCCCATGCACGAAACACAGTGCAATGTTGAGAGTAGAGAGAATTTTTCTCCTTTGTACTTGTATGCATCAGTAGTATGATTTATGTAGATGACATAATGGATCCCTACGATCGACATGGTCATGGAATAGTGTATCGGGGGGTTCCTTGTGTGGATTTCGCTTTGCGAGACGCCCCACGCACGAAACGCAGTGCAATGTTGAGAGTAGAGAGAATTTTTTCCCTTATTATATTATGTGCATGTTATTTAAAGAATAAACTCTTAAATTGAAGCTTAATGTTAATATGTGAAGTAATAAGACTGATAACTGTTTAAGTTATTAATTGGAATCAATAAAGCCTAGTATGGCATATATGTGTAAAAATATTTAAGTGTGATTAGAATGGGAAGGATTCTTGGGTTATGTTAGGATGGTCGGTCATGTGGGTACCGGTCGTGCGTATTGTAAGGTAGGTTGTCCTTATAGGTGGGGTAACTTAATTAAGATTCCAAGACGTGAATAGGTGCACGCTGCTAGATGAGAGGTGATTTTGGGGTTTCACGAGAGTGCGACTCCACTTTAATTATGAAATAATGAATTAATATTCATTATGCACGGTTAACACACTTGCTAAATATTTTTACACCTCGGGCTCTGACCCGTTTATATTTCTCTTTTATTATATATATATATGTATGTATATATTACTACATATGTCCTACCGCATGGATACCGAATGCTTTTATATCCTGAGTCTTGGGAGCCGTAGCAGTTGCGGACTGTGGAAGGATTTAGTTTGTAGTCGCTTCCTGCTTCTTGTAAATCTAGGTAGGATTCACGTTGTATATCGGGTTTATACCCAGAGTCATTGGTAGTTTTTTATACTTTTTATTTTGGTTGATGTACTGTCAGTGACCCGGCAGCTTATTCGGGTTTATTTCCTTTTTGTGTACTTATTTTATTTTAATTCGAGCATTTTCTTTAATCATGGTACTTGTGTGTACTCTACTGTTTCCATCTGATCTATATTGTTGGTTTGTTATCTGTTTTATGTTTTATTTAATTTTGGTATCCGCTTTTGTAGTTTCAGGTAGTTAGCCTTATTTAATTTAGTATAGTCTGTTGATGCTGAGAATGAGCCATTTGAGATTTCTGATTTAATGTAGTATAGGGAGGGCCACCCGTTATTATTTTAAGCGGGTTGTCACAGATGGTATCAGAGCATCAGATTCTAGTGTCTTTAGGATCTGTTCGAGTTTTCTGCGATCTTTCATAAGCGTTCTCGACATAGAGCCCTACTATTAGGATTATTGTATTCAATATGTTTATCTTCTTCTGCTAGGTGTACTCATTTGAACGATGTTCTAACAGAGTTTATTTCGTCTCAGACGTCTTCGAGAATATGTCATCCAGGAAGGGGCAAGATGAGAGATGCAATACCCATAACAGATTTTGGGTACGCTTTGACTGGGGGTATTTTCTCTCCGCAACTCAGGAGGAGATAAAGAGGATATTTCTAGCGATGACTTAAGGTGATCTAACGATGGTCGAGTAAGAAGGAGAAGTAATCTGGAGACTTGGGTTCATTGAGTAGGTCTGAAGAAGTTGTCGGGGGTCGCAATAGCGCTTTGTCCTTCGGGATGGTTAGGAAGAACTTTCGAGAGGATGTCTCTTTGAGGAGAATTAGGCTTTAGGATGAAGGGCTTGTCCTAGAAGGAGTAGAGGGACTCAAGAATGGAGTGAAACAATTGGATTATGGAAGTATAAGGTAAAATACTGCCCTTTGGGTTTAAGGTCACGCTTTATGCAGTAATTGGAGCATCGCATGTAAGGTATAATGAGGGTTAGCTGCTATAACCATAGTGTGTATAGAATTTCCTTCGAGGAAGGAAAGAGCAAGTGTGGTCTTTATATGGCATCTTTTGGGGATAATAGATCATCTCGTGAGGATCTAGTAGAGAGCTATGTTATTGAATTTCGGAAGTGCAGACTGTTAAGGTTATTATTTTATAGATAGGCTAGGGTAGGAAATTTTAGTGTTCCAATGAGGGAAGAACTTATCTTGTGGAAATGTGTTGATGTGATGTAAGGGATTTGTATAACTGAGAGGTTCGGAGTTTAGCAAATTTATTATTGGGGTGAGAATTTAGCTCATGGTTGCGCTAGTTATGAGAACTAGGTATTTGTGAGAATATTGTATTTGTTGGGGCCTTATGTCTTGTACATACGGTGTTTGATTGGTGTGCTGAAATGTATGAAATTATTCTCTATTATATTGTTATATAGGCCTTCGAGCAATATCTAAAATTTGAAAATCTTTTATAAAACCTTAATCCGGGTTCAACTAATCTCAATCCCTGACATAGCTATACAGTAGTGTATTGGGAGGGTTCCTTATTTGGATTTCGCTTGCGAGACCTCCCCCGCATGAATGTAGAGAATGTCAGAAATTGAGAAGAGTTCAACCATTGGAAATTTCAAACTTTTATATATGCTTAATCTGCTACTATAGAAATTATTGAGAGTTATATTACGATTTTGAGGCTAGTGGAGCCGAGTTATATTTCTACGAGTCGAACTCGGGTACAGGGTGTATGGGCGCCCTGGGTAGCTAGTTTATATGGTTAGATGGTTCATTGTGAGAAGTGGAAGAGACATATATAGTAATGTTAAGGGTATATGTAAGGACTAGATGAGGTTCAAAGTCCTAGGCATAACTTAAATTTTGCGAACAAAATTCTTGAAAGGGGGGAAGTATGTAACACCCCAACATTTTGGGACTGAGAAAATAAATTTTTATGAGAATTAAATTTTATTTAAATCGGAGAATTTTAAAATTTGGAAATTGAAGTCCAGAAATTGAGGACGTTATAAAGTATTCCAAATGATAATTCTGAATGCGACATTGATTTCGGATGGGTCGAGGTAGTCAAAATGACTGTCATTGGGTTTTATTTTGGTTTCGAAATATTTTTAAGTCAGTTTGACTCGAATTGGAGTAAACGAGTCATTTAAAGTGTGTATTACCATTTAAAACTGGGATTTATGATTTAAAGGTTTAAGAGGCTTACGGATCAAGCCAATCTCATTTGTGAGAAAGAGAGAAAGACAAAGAAAGAAGGAAAGAAGAAGAAAGGAAGAGAGAGAAAGCTTGGAGATTTCCGGCCCGTACGCTATCCCGGGGGTGATTCAACCTCTACGATTTCAATGCAAGTGTTTAATCTTGCTAAATAATTCATTTGTGTATTTCATTTCATAATTTGTGGACAAAAAGGTTGGATTTTGGATGTATATACCAACCTTAGAATTTGGGTATTTAATCCTTGCATTTGATGTTCATACTTGAGTTTAAGGGTATATAACTTGAAGAGATTTAATATAAGATGATTTTTAGAGTAGAAACCATGTTGGGGTTGAGGATTAATGGCTGGAAGTTGTGTAAATTGGATTTTAGAAATTTTGGGTTTTGGAGAAATTACCCCATTTCGTGGCTTACGGAACAAGCAGAATCGATTCGCCCCTTGCAAATCGATTCGCCATATTGCAGAAGCATCAGGTCTTTAGGACCGAATCGATTCGCCTCTTGCGAATAGATTCAGTATGTAGCAGACTTACAGGTCTAGTTGGTCCGAATCGATTCGCTGGGGCCGAATCGATTCGCTGCTAGGACCGAATCGATTTGGAGGGGCCGAATCGATTCGAAAACAGGGTTGTTTTGTGATGTTTCTCTAGAATGATTTCTAACCCTTTTTGATTTGGGATATCATATATGATGTAAGAGAAGTTTATCGCATGATGAGATCGTAGGTACGTATCGAGTTATTTTGGGGATTTATATACATATGCATTGGAGAGGGTCATATCGATATAGTGGGGAATTCCATATGACCGGTTATTATATATTGTGTGATTATTGTTCGAAGTGAGGTAATTCCCGGTGTGGTTATGACTCACTGTCGAAGGTATACGGTCGCTTCCCAACGTTATGCGATGTAGGATACCCAGGTTATCTTATATGTGATAGGCCCTGGAAGATGATAGCTATTTAGGGGCGCGTACAGTGGAGAAACCCATACGGGCGATTTTAGAATCGTTATATGTGTGTAATATAACTATTCATATTAAAGAGGAATATTGTTGATGGCAAGGTTTACATTATGTGTGTTATGTATACATGGTCATGGAGATGAATGATTGACTATATATATATATATATGTATATATATATATATCCTATAGGTGAGAAGGAAATGAAGTTTCTATGACGTACATCTTGGGTGATTTTGATGTACGAGTTTATTTGTGGTTAAAGGATCGTACTTAGAGACATTAGCGGTTATGTCTACCCAAGGATTTAGTGGAGATTCAATTTATGTTTTAGGTAGTACTTTATATTTAAGTAGTTGCAGTAGTAGGATTTGTGTGGATGACATAATGGATCCCTACGATTAACATTGTCAAGGAGTAGTGTATCGGGGGGGTTCCTTGTTTGGATTTCTCTTTGCGAGACCCCCCACGCACGAAACATAGTGCAATATTGAGAGTAGAGATAAGTTTTGTCCTTTGTACTTGTATGTATCAGTTGTATGATTTATGTAGATGACATAATGGATCCCTACGATCGACATGGTCAAGGAGTAGTGTATCGGGGGGTTACTTGTTTGGATTTCGCTTTGCGAGACGCCCCACGCACGAAACGCAGTGCAATGTTGAGAGTAGAGAGAAGTTTTTCCCTTATTATATTATGTGCATGTTATTTAAAGAATAAACTCATAAATTGAAGCTTAATGTTAATATGTGAAGTAATAAGACTGATAACTGTTTAAGTTATTAATTGGAATCAATAAAGCCTAGTATGGCATATATGTGTAAACATATTTAAGTGTGAGTAGAATGGGAAGGATTCTTGGGTTATGTTAGGATGGCCAGTCTTGCGGGTACCGGTCGTGCCTATTGTAAGGTAGGTTATCCATATGGGTGGGGTAACTTAATTAAGATTCCAGCACGCGAATAGGTGCGCGCTGCTAGATGAGAGGTGATTTTGGGGTTTCACGAGAGTGAGACTCCATTTTAATTATGAAATAATGAATTGATATTTATTATGCACTGTTAAAACACTTGCTAAACATTTTTACACCTCGGGCTCTGACCCGTTTATATTTCTCTTTTGTTATATATATGTATGTATATATTACTACAGGTGTCCTACCGCATGGATACCGGATGCTTTTCTATCCTGAGTCTTGGGAGCCGTAGCAGTTGCGGACTGTGGCGGAATTTAGTTTGTAGTCACTTCCTTCTTCTTGTAAATCTAGGTAGGATTCACGTTGTATATCGGGTTTATACCCAAGAGTCTTGGTAGTTGTTTATAGTTTTTATCTTGGTTGATGTACTGTCTGTGACCCGACAGCTTATTCGGATTTATTTCCTTTTTGTGTACTTATTTTATTTTAATTCGAGCATTTTCTTTCATCATGGTACTTGTGTGTACTCTACTGTTTCCATCTGATCTATATTGTTGGTTTGTTGTCTATTATATATTTTATTTAATTTTGGTATCCGCTTTTGTAGTTTCTGATAGTTAGCCTTATTTAATTTAGTATAGTCTATTGATGCTGAGAATGAGCCATTTAAGATTCTTGATTTAATGTAGTATAGGGATGGCCACCCGTTATTATTTTAAGCGGGTTTTCACAGTTCTATACAAAAGGAACTTCTTCAATTTATCATTCATGATGTATGGTATCTTATACCCCAGCCTAAAAATAAAAGGGTTATCGCAACATGTTGGATTTTAATAAAATAAAACAGATGAATCTAGGATGATTATTCTGAATAAAGCTAGATTAGTTGCCCAGGGCTACTCTCAAATTTAAGGAATAGACATCGAGGAAACTTTTACGCCTTTCACTCGCCTCGAGTCTGTTCGATTACTTTTTTGCAATATCACATTATATCAAATGGATGTTAAATCAGCTTTCCTTAATGGCATCTTAACTGAGGAGACCTACGTAAAACAACCCAAAGGGTTCATCGACCCTCACCTTCCAAATTATGTATATCGTCTTAATAAAGCTCTTTATGGGTCAAAATAAGCTCCCAAAGCTTGGTATGAACGTCTATCCACCTTTCTTTTGGACAACGTCTTTAGGAGAGGAGGAAATGACCAAACCTTATTTGTCAAACATTTTGACAATAATATTATTATAGCCCAAGTTTATGTTGACGATATTATTTTTGGATCCACCTCTCCTTTAGAAGTTAAGACCTTCCCAAACATTACGCACAAACAATTTCAAATGTCACTTATGGGGAGTTACAATTCTTCTTAGGGCTCCAAGTTAAACAAAATTTATATGGCTTTTTTGTATCGCACTCTAAATACGCTTTAGAGATAGTCTAGAAGTTTGGCCAAGAATAGCAAAAGAAGCTAGGACTCCTATGAGTAGTTTTGTCAAACTTTTTAAAGATGAGAATGGTAAATTAATTGACTCTACCTTATACCGTAATATGATAGGAATCTTACTTTACCTTACTACCTCCCGTCCTGATATCATGTACTCTGTCTGTGTGTGTCCCGATATCAAAACAATCCTAAAGAGAGTCATATATTATGCATTAAAAGAATTATCAAGTACATTAAAGGAACTCTAAACTTAGGACTTTGGTACACTAAAGACACTTCTAGTACTATAGTAGGTTACACCGATGCTGATTGGGTCGGTTGTTCCGACGATAGTAAGAGTACTTCAGGAGCGTGTTACTACATTGGTAACAATTTGGTAGGATGGAGTAGTAAGAAACAAAACTACACTTCCTTGTCTACTTTCGAATCCAAATATATTGCCACAGGAAGTTGTTGTGCTCAACTACTGTGGCTAAAACAAATACTGAAAGATTACGATATAACTGAAGATAAGTTATATCTCTATTGTTGCAATCAAAGCGCGATTAATATTTCTAAAAATCCAGTTGACCACTCTTGTACCAAACATAATAAAATCATATATCATTTCATACGCGATTTAGTTGAATCTAAGGAGTTAGAAATTAATTACCTACCTACTGAATTGCAATTAGCTAATTTATTTACTAAACCATTGGATTATCTTCGATTTGAATCTTTGCACAAATCTATTGGTAAGGTTATGGTAGAATAATGATTTATTGTTTAATACTTGTTTTCTTTACCCTTTGTCCATTTGAGACAAAATGGGGGAGAAATTTGAGTCTTCTTGGAAATTTTTACTATATTCTCAACTTAATAGTTTGATCTTGGTTGTTTCATTTCCAGGAATTAGAACCTTCATTTACATCAGATTTTTGATAGGGTATTGGTGTGGAATTAGTTGAGTTGTGTAATTTTCATTTTCTACGATATTTGGTAGATAGAATTTTTGTATAGGAATAGGTTTTTCTTATTTCATTTGTATCTCTGCGAGTCCTCGATGACTCAAAGGAGATTCCGTCTCATATTTCCAAAGGGGAGATTGAAGCACCCTATATATTTGACTCAGTTGAGTCTATATTATATAGTTGGTCATCTAGTTTGGAAATAGTGACAAAATTGAGTCATATCCTAGTTTGACCAAAAAGCCTTCAGAATCTTCATTTTGAATTCCTCAAATTGTTCCTAAAGGTAGAACACTAACATCTCACCTAGGATTGCATTCATGTGTTCATTATTCATAATATGGGTGTGTGTGAGGTAAATCTCATTAAAATAATTTTTCCATAATTTTTAGGATATTTTAAATAATTTCTAAGATTTTTAAAACAATTTTTAGGAATTTAAAATTGGCTTTTATAAATGTTGTGGGATGTTTAATAATTAATAAAAGTTGTTAAAACTTGGCTTGGGTAGAAACCGAAAGCGGTAGATATTATTGTGGGTAAAACTTGTATTTTTGTAAGACCAAAAACATGCGTTTCTTAAGTCATCACAGCCTTACACATGTTGCACTTATAACAGTTGGATATGTGTTTCTTTACACTCATATTCCTAAGAGTGATTGAGAACCCTTGAATCGTTTTAATCTATGGCCTGCATGCTTTCTTACCTGATCCTTGTGTTTACATTTAAACCGATCAGATCTTTTATAATTGCGGTGCATTGGTGGCCATTACATTTCCTTCGATCAAATCCTGTTGGTCCATTTGCCTGAGATTTTCCAGAGACTTCTCTTCCGTTTATAAGAGGAGACTTCGTCCTTTCAATTCTAACTTTTGGTTCACCTCATTTTAGAGAGAAAAAAAAGAGAAGAGAATAGAGAGAGAGAGATAAAATACAAAACCCTAACCTAACTCCGGCTAAATCTCACCTGAAAATAGTTTTGAGAGTTGAGTTAGTTCTAGATTTGAGAAGATCCATCCTTTCTTGTTCTTAATCTCTTGCCCAACCAGTCACATTTTCCAAATCTTATTTTCTTTCATTGAAATATGATATTTGTGAGTCTGTGATACACTTCATGTTTATATTACCGATTTTGATTTCTTCTTTCGAGAAATCTCAATTTTGTTGGTTATTTTAAACTGTTATCTTTTGTTCAAACTCTAAACTAACAAATTCATTTCTGATTTCAATTTTTGAGAATACTTAGACCTAGATCTAGTTAAGATCTTGATTGGGGATTTACACTTTCAACTATTTCACATCTTGTGACATATTTGTAAATATTTTTGAATAACGAACGTGTTTAGGATCTTTGCTCTTTTGTATAGAAAGATTCCCTCTTGATCTGTGGATAAATTGAAAGATCCAAAGTCTTGAGTTTCGATTAAACTGATTTAGAAATTTTTATTGTATTTTATAATCTGTTTGTAATTTGATAATCATTTGGTCTGTAATAAGTGTGTGTGTGTGTTTTGCATGCATGTGATTTAGAGCACATCACCCCTTACACTTTCACACTACAACATTAAACAGTGTTGGTAGAGAGATTTTGAACATTTGAGTCGATGTAAAGCTAAAAGGAGTGGAGTTACAAAGCTGAGAGAACATCAACAACCTCAGAGCCTTGGGAGAAGTCAGAAAATGCCAGAGGAGTTAGTATAATTTTTTAACTTAGTTTAGGCTTGATTGTATGTCTTGATTGTTATACGGTTTGTAACTTGTTACTCGATTTTAGTGGATTTTTACTTTTGAGGTGTAGAAACTCTCGTGGATGTTTCTCCAATTGGGTGGGGTTTTACCACGTTAAAATTGTACTTGTATACTTCCTCTTCCTCTCATCCCTTTACTGAGGCTGTGTTGATTTGATTTCTTTATAAGTTTTTCTTTTCAAAGCAGGTAAACATATACCTTAAATAACTCGTTCATACTATTTTACACATCTTGTGTTAAGAAATTTATTTTAAGATAATAGTTTCTTCAATAAACTTTTGGGAGCCATTTACGTAGTTTAATCTTGAATTGAACGACTTAAGTGATATTTTTTTCTTGATCCTAAACAATTAAGGGTCCACCCATTAACTTATAACTTCATGTCGGTTCGTGTCATATTATCGTGTTGTGCCTCATTTTTCCAGTTCTATTGATGAGTGGGCTATTTCCTGAAAAAATATATTATACATTAACAAAATATCCCCCTAAAACCATGACAGATCTCATGAATAAGGCTGGGAAAATTATGAATGTTGAGGAAGCGATGGCTGCGAAGCAAACCCTGACGACCAAGACTGTAGAAAATCAGGACCAGAAGCACAAGAAGGAAGATAAACCTAAAAAAATATGAAACTTATACTCCATTGAGAGTTAGTATCCATCAGGTCCGGGAGGAAATCATAAATAACAAAGACCTGAAATGTCCTGGGAAGCTAAGAGCACCACCCAACAGGAGAGATAAGTCCAAATATTGTGAATTCCATACAGATCATGATCACACAACTAACAATTGCATTGCAATGAAAAATGAGATTGAACCCTCATTCACAGGGGAAAACTGAAAAAGTTCATTGATCGGCATGAAGGCCGAGAAACTAAAGGAAAGTCAGAGTCCCCTTGCAAGCCTAGAGATGAAAAGAAGCAGGGTCACGAGGATGATTATGAAGACTATCCAGACCTACCTAAGAAACCCAAATAACTAGCAATTGAGGTAGCTATAATAAGCTTTGGTTCTTTTGATTGTCATGTTAATGCAGGTGGGTATCTTTAAGGAAGAGATAACGTCGCTGAGAGGAAAGCTTAACTGAATGAAGCTCAAGCTTGCTTCTACATACAGCATATGAATTTGAATAATGGTGAGGATTGGCCCAGAAAAGTAAATAAAGACAAGCTTTTTATCGGTTTCTCCAAAAATAACCTCTCTGAAGTAATATATCCCCATAACGACACTCTAGTTATTGAATTCAGAATCTAGGAAGCCATAATTGCTAGAGTTTTGATTGATAATGGAAGTTCTATGGATATCATGTTCTATAATTGCTTCAAAAGTCTGGGATTATCGGCAAGTCGGCTGGAACCATACCATAGACCCCTAATTGGTCCCCTAGGAATGGTCAAGTTGGAAGTGTTGTACGATATTTGGCCAGTAAGACGAATAGAAAAGATACGGTTCTTCATTCTTGATATTAATGTCCAATCAGCCTACAACGTGATTCTCGGCAGAGTAAGTTTGAAGAAATTTAACGTTGTGTCATCCACTATCCACCAATGTCTGAAGTTCCCTACTCATTTCGCACTCGACATAGTAAAGGGTGATCAGAAAGTGGCCAAGGAATGTTATTATACGTCAACTGAGCAGGAAAACTTGATCGATCTAAAGAAAAAGACCACCTCCTACCAAGTTGACACAATGGAGCCTAATGAAGAAACATAAGTTGACACTTTCGATCCTGGAGATGAAATCGAGCTGGTCAAAGGTAAGATAATAGAAACTACTGAGAGTATAATCCTCAACGAGGAAAATCCAGAAAGGACCACTTGAATTGTCTCCACGTTATCACTATCACTCAAAAAGAAATTAGTTACATTCCGTAGGTAACAGACAAGCATATTCGCTTTGAGTCATAAAGATATGCCAGGGATTGATCCTAGTTTCCTCTACCATGAGCTCAATATTAACATGGATTACAAGTCGATTAAATAAAAGCATAGGGTATTTAGTCCTGGAAAGAACATGGACATCCAAGAGGAGGTAGAGAAATTGAAAAAAACCCAGTTCATTGAGGATGTCAACCAAGAGTGTTTGACAAATGTGGTAATGGTAAAAAAGAATAACGATAAGTAGCGTATGTGTGTATACTTCACTAGTAGATGCTACTGGAAGACATGATTTTTTTTTTAGTTTCATGCATGGTTAATCTGGCTATAACCAAATAAAAATGAAGCCAGAAGATAATGAGAGCACTTCTTTTATCATCAACTGAGGTACTTACTATTACAACATTATGCCTTTCAAGCTTAAAAATGCTAGAGCAACGTACCAAATATTGGTAAATAAAGTGTTTGAAGAACAAATTAGGAATAACTTGGAGGTATACGTAGATGATATGCGGACCAAAAGCAAAAAAATCAAATCACATCAAAGACCTCAGTTAAACATTCAACTAACTAGAAAAGGATCAAATGAAACTGAACCCCACCAAGTACGTGTTTTATTGTGAAAGAAGGGATGTTCCTAGGCTTTATAGTGAATCAGAGAGGAATAAAAGCTAATCCTACTAAAATCAAAGCTCTGATCGAGATGCAATCTCTAACCTATAAAAAAGACATTCAAAAGCTTACTGGTAGAATGGCAGCACTTAGCCGGTTTGTTTCTCAAGCAATAAACAGATGCTTACCATTCTTTAAGGTACTCGGAAAGACCTTCGAATGGAACGAAGAATGCGAAAAAGCATTTCTGAAGCTGAAGAAGTATCTGGGATCTCCACCATTATTGTCCCGATCAATTTTGGGAGCGAAGTTATATTTGTATTTAGCTATTTCTAAATGTGCAGTTATCTCAGCGTTAGTTTGACTATAAAATGGGGTCCAAAAACGAGTCTACTACACCAACAAGGGATTCAGAGGTGTAGAAATCAAGTATCCGCATTTAGAAAAATTGTGTTAGCTCTTATTGCAGCCTCAAGACGAATGAATCCTTCTTTCAAGCTCATACTATAGTTGTATACACTAATTTACCTCTTCGACAAGTATTTCACAAACTAGAAAAATAAGGCAGACTGATGTGTTAGGCAGTAGATCTTGGAGAATTATATATTATCTATGAGCCAAGATCATTATTTAAGGGACAAGCTATAGCAGATTTTATTGTAGAATTTACATATCTAGAGGTTACTGACCAACCAAATTTGCCTGTCGAGAAGACTTCTTCGAAAGAGGGCTCAAATCCAAATCAATCCAAGGTCATAGCTGATCAACCTAAATCATCCATTGTCCAAGATATGGCTCTGAAATATACAGAAGAGAGAAAGAAAATATTTCATTAAGGAGATCTATCTGCAGAAAACTTTAACAGTGATATTCCACTATGGAACTTATATGTGGATGGATCCTCATATGCAACTGGTAGTGGGGCTGGTCTTATACTTAACACTCCTGATAATATATTGATGTAGAATATGGCCTCAAGTTTCAATTTCAAGATTCGAATAATGAAGCTGAGTATGAGGCATTAATCGCCGACCTTAAATTAGCTTTGTCATTTGCTTCCAAACAAGTAATGGCATATAGTGATTCTCAGTTAATTATCAACCAAGTGCTTTAAATATATGAAGCCAAGGGGGATTTAATGGTAAGATACTTGGCTAAAGCAATAGAGGTGATCTCCAAATTTCCCGCAGTGTAAATAGTTATACTACCAAGGGTAGAGAATGCTCGAGTCGATGAACTTACTTGGACGACTTCGGTAACCAGGATAAAACTCAGGAGAGGCATCCCTATGGATATCTAAGCATCCGAGGGCATAAAGGAGGATCCTATGATAAATTTCATTATTGTGGACTAGGGACCATCATGGATGAACCCAATTAAAGATTACATTGAAAAGCGATACCTACCAACTCATCCAAAAGATGAAAGGAAACTTAGATACAAAGTAGCTGGGTATGTATTGGAGAGAGCATTTCTATACAAAAGGGGATATATCGTTTCCTTACTATAGTGTGTCCATCCACTGAAAGTTACAGAATTAATCAAGGAGGTGCATGAAGGTTCATGTAGGGCTCATTCAGTTGGGCGGTCGTTAGTCCAGCGAATTACTATGAAAGGGTATTATTAAACTACTATGAAGGCAAATTGCAGAACCTTCGCGAGGAAATGTGATAAGTATCAGAGATTTACAGCAACTCATAAGGCACCGGGGGCTGCCTTAGCACCAATAACTTCTCCTTGGCCTTTCGCCATTTGGGGAAATAATTTAGTCGACCTATTACCGACCATTAAAGGTAGGTTCAAATACTTGTTGGTAGCAGTAGATTATTTCATGAAATGGGTGGAAGCAGAACTATTAATTGAGATGCCTTATGAGGAGGAATTTCAGTTTATATGGAAGAACATCATATGCAGGTACAAAATGCCTTATGCCTTCATTACTAACCATGGCACCCAGTTCGACAACAATGAATTTGAAGTATATTATGTTCAAACTAAGATTCATAAATTTCACTATGCTCTAGGACATCCACAAAGCAACATAAAACTTTGCTTAATGGATTAAAAAGGAGACTTGATGCTGCCAATGGCAACTGGATTAATCAATTGTACTTTGTTCTTTAGGCTTATAGAACCACGTCGAGGACAACTACGGGAGAAACACCTTATATGCTTGCTTTTAGGGCAGAGCCATGATGTAACACCCCGCCCGCCCGGGGAGAGCGAACGAAACCCTACTCATCGATATACTAATCAAATCCACAAATAACAAGGTATAGAGCATCTAATTTCTACAACAACAAAAGAGAAACCACTAATCTCAATCTCTTCAAATAGATACAACAAGTCTCTCGAATAAAATACAACAACTAAAATAAATCCCAATGCTCTATACATCAAAATAAATAAATACAAGTCTTCTCATATGTATTCTCGAATAATCTTCCCAAATAATCCACGCTAAAATCAATCTCCAAATCAAATCCAAAGCGCCCAAAATCCACGCTAACCTGCCACTAAAAGAAAATATGGGGAAGTACATAATACGACAGGAAAGATGCTCAACAATAATATGTTAGCGATGAATAAAGCGCAACAATACGAATACTAATATTCAAATCAAATGCAAATCTCAATAGCATTTTATCAATAAATTTTTCAACAACACATTAACCGGGTCACCAAGCCTCACCACAGTACCGCCTATGCATTTTTAGCATATCCGAAAAAAGTAATATTGGCGGGTGCCCAACCTCCGTTCCATATTAAAATCTTCATGAAAACATGCTCGACACAGTAATAATACTACATGAATCATAATTAGATTCCAACAAATATTTTCAGATTCCAATGAATTTATCAATTCGAATATGAGTCAATAATCACAAGAAAACAACGGGAATTACACTCGCGAGATTAAGGAGCATATTGTGTAAAACCCCATACCTCAAAATCATCACATAACTCAGCCTCAAAATCTAATCACACCATCACGTTCCTCTCACGAAAATAATCAAATCTCTTCTAGCCCAAACTCGAGAAAACATCAAATAATCCTTCTAATCTAAGGTTGAAATCTTGAATAAGTTTGGGGCGATGGTTTGTAGATGAAAGGGAGTAATTTTGGAGAGTTCTTCTGATTGAAAAGTTTGAGAAAAAGTGAATTGAAAAGTCAAGCCACGAATTTGTTGATATATAAAGGATTAAGAGTTTGATTAAGAAAATAGTTCTAATTAGATACAAACACTAAAAATTTTATTTCGGACGATCGGACCGTTAGAATTGTATAAAATTTTACAAAGAATTATCTGAAGATGAGAGGAAGTTATAAAAAAAAATCCAGCTCGATCGGACAGTTCAATATTTTTAAATATTTTTTTTTTGCTAGGGAGTTTTATGTTTTGAGGACTCTTCTATAAAATAAAAATTCAATTAAAACTCCATTTTAATTTCAATTTCGAAACCGTTTGAAATTATCATATTTAAAAATAAAATCCAACATATTTGAGCAATAAAAATAATTTTACCAAAAACTTTATTTTCCTCTATATTTTGAAAATACCCCAAAATTACGCGGGTTGTTACACATGATACCAGTCGAGATAGGCCTACCATCTCATAGAGTGTTGAACTTTGATTCTCCCAAAAGTGATCTAATTAGAATAATGGACTTGGATCTAGTGGAAGAAGTTAGAGAAGATCATACCCTCAGAGTTGTTGGGTATCAAGAAATAACCACCCATTTTATAACAAAAGGTTCAAGTCGAATAACTTGAAAAAGGAGATGACAGATTAGGCGCGTCAAATGTGTGTTCGTGTAAGGACACAATCGTCTTTTTCATTTCACCACATTAATACAAAAACCTAAGTTACAACTACACTCAACGGGTGAGTATAGCGGTAAGTCGGGTATCGAATCCACGGAGAATGTTCGATAGATCGTAACAGATTATTAATCCAGGAATAAAAGTGTAAAAAGGTGATGGGTGGTTGTAAATAAAAGAAAAGAATAAGTTAAGTCTAAATAAAAGTAAAGTGAGGATCGGGATATCATCCAACCATACGGACCGAAACAACTATTAATTAGAATTTCGGCTCGAGAGCAATTTAATCGAGCATTATCAATTAATCATAAACTTCACACAATAAGGAATTTAAGCCAAAGTTGCGAGAATAAATATTTAACCGAGAATTGGTCACACACGGATTAAATTCAGATTATCGCTATAAACACTAACGTTGCATGACAAAGAAAGTTAAACGCGTAATAATTCGACTTTAATACGTGCGGGTTCAATTAAACGCAATTCTGCACAAAACCTAATTTTCAGAGCTCGGGGCCCGTTAATGGCGGAATGACATCCTGACCCTATTTATCTAGGGGCACATAATGATTAACTAAATTATAACTAATTAAACTAGGAAAGAAAGTGATAAAGCAAGTAAACTAATTAAGAAAGCATGTAAATTACTCTACAAAGCACTAATTAACCAAGAACACCTTATATAAATGGCGATGGAAGTGGAAAGTTCAACATACACAACCCATATGGTTGTCAACCCAAAGAGAAATGAAGCCAAGCTCTCCAAACCCACAAACCCTAGGCTAAACTAATTAAAACTGAGTATATCTAAGTATTACAACAAAATTGGGTTATATAGTAAGTTGGAATAAGAGAAAAGAAAAGGAAAATATCTGCAGAAAATAGGGGATCGATGGCTGAAATCGTGGTAAGATTATGAAGGATCGATCCTTTTGATCGATCGATCAAGCAAGCAGGGGAGCTTCCTGTTTTCCTCCTATTTTGGCATGTATGAAATTCTCGTCCGCTAGAAACACCGTAACTTCTTCGTTCGGACTTGGAATCGTGCACCGTTCACGGCCACGCGAAGCTTACGAGGAGGGATAGAACTTCTATGAGATGTCGGGCCATGTGCCCAAATTGTGAATTAACCGGATTGCCCTTAAACGTGAGAATGCGTACGGAACTTGAGCGAAATGCGTCCGAACTCCATGCTTAGTACCTAAATACCTACAAAAGCCCAATTATACCTCATATAGCATGTTAACAATATAAACCGAGGTTGTCTGATTAACGGGCTTAAATATAGATATTAAGGCACCCAATGGGGCTAAAATGCGTAGGTTCGACCGATGAAATACGCAATATTTGCTTATTGTCACACCCCCTAACTTACACATTGCTAGTCCCTAGCAATGAAATATGATGCAATAAGAACAACAAGTAAACCAAAAGCAGAATATAATACAAAAATATGATATAAAAGCAATAAAAAGATAAGGCCACTTTCACGGGCGAACGATTGCATTTAGCGTATGCAATAAGCCGTTAAACCCCTAGGTTACCCTAATGGATGAATGTCGTCTCGTAAGGGTTTTCAGGGATGAAACCCACAAACATCATAAAGTTTCCTCAAAATATCCCCAATCACATGCAACATGCCAAACTTAACAACAATTAGATATTTCAACATATTATCAACAAAGCAAAAGATAATTTTGCTCAATAATCCAAAACTATCAAAATTAAAAGAATAACTACATGGAATTGAAACTTGAAATGTGAGTGGGGTGTATGCACATGCGAAAATCTTTGATTCAGTAAAAATGCCTATAGCTAGGATAACAATTAAAGAAGCTTCCACTCAATCCATTTCATCCCCTCTATATAATCATCGTTTTCGTGTGTTCGTGTAAGGACACAATCGTCGTTTTTGTTTCACCGTGATAATACAAAAACCCAAGTTACGACTATACCCAACGGGTGAGTATAGCGATAAGTCGGGTATCGAATCCACAGAGAATGTTCAATAGATCGTAACAGATTATTAATCCAGGAATAAAAGTGTAAAAAGGTGATGGGTGGTTGTAAATAAAAGAAAAGAATAAGGTAAGTCTAAATAAAAGTAAAGCGAGGATCGAAATATCATCCAACCATACGTATCGAAACAACTATTAATTAGAATTCTGGCTCGAGAGCAATTTAATCGAGCATTATCAATTAATCATAAACTTCACACAATAAGGAATTTAAGCCAAAGTTGCGAGAATAAATATTAAACCAAGAATTGGTCACACGTGGATTAAATTCGGATTATCGCTATAAACACTAGCGTTGCATAACAAAGAAAGTTAAACGCGTAATAATCCAACTTTAATACGTGAGGGTTCAATTAAACGCAATTCTGCACAAAACCTAATTTTCGGAGCTCGGGGCCCGTTAATGGCGGAACGGCATCCCAACCCGATTTATCTAGGGGCACATAATGATTAAACAAAATTACAACTAATTAAAATAGGAAATCAAGTAAACTAATTAAGAAAGCATGTAAATTACTCTACAAAGCACTAATTAAACACGAACACCTTATATAAATGGAGATGGAAGTGGAAAGTTCAACATACACAACCCATATGATTGTCAACCCAAAAAGAAATTAAGCCAAGCTCTCCTAACCCACAAACCCTAGGCTAAACTAATTAAAACTGAGTATATCTAAGTATTACAACAAAATTGGGTTATATAGTAAGTTGGAATAAAAGAAAAGAATAAAGAAAAGAAAAGGAAAATATCTATAAAAAATAGGGGATCGATCGATCGGCCCCTTTAGTCGATCGATCGATGGATGAAATCGTGGCAAGATTCTTAAGGATTGATCGATCGATCCTTTTGATCGATCGATCAAGAAGGGCAGCTTCCTGTTTTCCTCCTGTTTTGGCATGTATGAAATTCTCGTCCGCTAGAAACACCGTAACTTCTTCATTCGGACTCAAAATCGTGCACCATTCGTGGTCACGCGAAGCTTGCGAGGAGGTCTAGAACTTTCATGAGATGTCGGGCGAGGTGCGAGATGCCCAAACTATGAATTGATCGAATTTCCCTTAAATGTGCGAATGCATATGGAACTTGAGCGAAATGCATCTGAACTCCATTCTTAGTACCCAAATACCTATAAAAGCTCAATTAACCCCTGCAAAACATGTTAACGTAGAAATCCGAGGTTATCTGGTTAACGAGCATACATATAGGGAATAAGATACCCGAGGGGGCTAAATGCGTAGGTTCATGGGATGAAATACGTAATATTTGCGTCGTATCAATTACATCCTTAAGAAAGTCATTCAGAAAGTAAATAAGCTTGAGTCAAACTGTCATGGTCCTTATCACATTTCAGCAGTCATCCGATCAGGAACTTTTCAGTTAGAGACTCTTCATGGGGAAGAATTCAAGAACCCGAGGAACGCCGACCACCTCTGAAAATACTATTACTAAAATAAAGGCATTATGTATAGTCTTCAAGGTCAATAAATTTCTCTTTAAGTTCAATAAAAATTTGATTTCAGTTCAATTATGCTTTAATTTTTTATTTTTTTGAAGTACGGTTATATACATCCCCACTAAAAACACAAAGATAAAAACGTAATCTTCAAGTATTGTCTCACAGTCTTTAGCCCTTGTCGCTCAAAAGACAACAACTACTTAATTAGGGTGAACTTATCAAATTTGAGATAAACCAACATCAGGTTGAACTTATCGAATTTGAGATACACCAACATTGGGTTGAACTTATTTAATTTGAGACGCACCAACAGCTTAAGAAATATTCATATTTTTTTTTAAGTTAAATACTGGAATACATATATACATTCCTAAACATAGGAATACATATATAAATTCCTAATAAACTTAATCACCAATGATTATTACTTCATGTATGAATTCATCTCAATAAGTCACGAACAAGAAGTCTGTAAAGCTTCACATGTAAACATAAGAAGTTTTACCCAACTAAGTTAAAACAGGAGAATATACATATACATTCCTAAACAAACTTGGTCGCCACTGATAAGTAATGTCAACATTTAGTTCGAAACTGATTGCATCTTTACTTAAGTGCATTAGTAGAATCTAAGGCCCTACAATCTTAGTTCACATATTAAACACATTACTTGTTGAATAAGTAGATTGCCTAGTCAGCCAATTGATTAACTAATCATAAGCTTAAAACAAGTATT
Source organism: Sambucus nigra (assembly GCA_949130495.1). Lineage (NCBI taxonomy): Eukaryota > Viridiplantae > Streptophyta > Magnoliopsida > Dipsacales > Adoxaceae > Sambucus > Sambucus nigra. Next base: position 521,944,759 of record OX422218.1, read on the forward strand.
AAATTTAAATGCATCCACAAAAAATGTATTTAAGATTAAGTATTATCATTTTCAAATCACAAGGTGTTATAATCAAAGTTGAGCAAGGATAAAAACCAAAATTATTTTGTTGGACGTTTCCCCTGGGCTTTGTCCATTCCAGCTGGAGGACCGTCTTGGGTATATGGAGAGTTTATATAAACATTTGTCTATTGCTGCTGCTCAGCATGTCAATCAAATGAGGAGGATGGACTATTCCATGCTCACCATGAAGACCATAATCCCCTATATACTTAGTTATCAGTCATTCAGGAATGGCATCAAGGGGATCCATGTTGTATCCAATTTGAATGGAGGCTTGTCACAATCCAAGAAGCTCAGATTATTCCAGTGACACAAGTTACTGTTCTAGTCATACTTCAGTAAGGTCAGTACATTAGTTCATCCCCATTTGTAGCGCTCACGATTATTCTGAGAAAGGTGCTCATCCATGTGGGCTAAGGCCTCGTTATAGCTCTCCATCCATACCTCCATAGATTGTTTATGGAATTTAAAGGTCAACCTCTCTACCTGGTTTTGGAGCTTCTTGATGATATACCTTTAGCAGTCAACTGTGCTATATAGTCAGCAATAGCAGTATCTTTAGCTTCCAACCGGGAAGATATGGCAGCAATAGCAGAATTCTTTGCTTTTTACTGGGCATCTTGGTCTGCCAATGTTTTCTTAGTTCTTTCTTCATCAACTGTTGGTCAGACAACCACCCTTTCCCCAAAAGTTTTCCTAGGTTTGGTTTTATGCTATAGTGCTTCAAATTTCTCTAATAATCTTGTATTTCCAGTCTCCAAAAAGGAAGCACCTTCATATAAACCACTAGTAGATAATTTCTTCAAACTATCAAGTTCATTCCTCATGGAATTATTTTCCTTCTCTGGCATAGAAGAAATTCCTCGAACATTCTCCATATCCTGCTTTACAGATAGTTCCTTCTTGTTCAACACAGAAGTGATATCTTGCAACTTTATGCCAAAATCCCATCCTTTACTCAAAGCTTTATATTTCGCTTCATAATCAGCGTGAAGTAAAGCTTTGGTCCGATTGATCGATTTTGATCAACTTACAGTTGCTCTATCATTTCATAGTATGCAACATTATTAGCAACACCCCTATCCCACAAGCAATAGACATGTACATATGACTCCTTGACTTGGTCGGATACATTTGGGTCGAGCAACCCAATTAAGTTTTCTTCAGTTAGGCGAATATGACTAGCTTCAAGAAGGTTCTTACTTCGCCTAAGTAGGTCAGACTCAGTTAAAATTATAGCCTTATTTCTAGCATCAAACTGGAAGATCATAAGTAAGGATATATAGATAAAAGATGGGGAAGAAATTCAAGAGTGTCAAATAAAGAAGGAGATAAACTTCATGGAAACCAAGCAAAGAGAAAGTCAACAGAATGCATTAAACCAAAAGGACATATTTTAATTGATAAAATAAAGGTGTTACAAAGGGATGCTCTAATTACAAGGCATAAAAAAAATCCAACAAGTTACAAGACTAAAGAAAAAATAGACCTTATCCTTCTCTTGAGTATTAACTTTGTAAGGACATAAATTCCCAATTGATTCTATATGTAGTTTTGGCTTAATTTCGGACAAAATTATTTGAGTCATAGGATAGAGTGTTTTACCTCAAGCCTATGATGTTTGAAATGTAGAAGACATAGTGGCCAAGTTTTAAAGTTTCATCATTGTCAGGTTCCAAGTGCCATGTTTCGCGACATTAACATTTCATCAATTCTAATGACTCCAAAGGTATGAATGCATTATATATATGGGAGCTTGAAAAATTATTTAGGTGATCTTTTTATATAAACGACTTTGTATTTTTCTCAGAAAATATATTTAGAACGTTTCATAAAAGTTTTGGGCTTAAAATGAAAATTTTGGTTCTCAAAAAAGTCGTTCGAACGTACTTGGATCTCGTTCGAATGAAATACACAGGTTTTTAGAACGAACTACTAACGATATTTTTCCTGTTTTATTGTTAGAAGTTTGGTTCGAACGAAAAATTGAAAGAAATGTTTTCTAAAATTTAGTTGGATGTTTCGCGTCATCAATTTTATATCATATTCCAAGATCTCCAAAGGTATGAATGCAATTACATATATTTAGGATCTCATATATTTTAATTGGGTGTATTTTATAAAATATTTTTTTAAACGACTTTATTTATTTCAGAAAATCATGTTAGAAATTTTCATAAATGTTTTTGGGCTGAAAATATAAAAATTGGATTTTCTGAATTTTCATTCGAACCCACTCAAATGTCATTCGAACGATATTTTCGTTCGAACGAGCTTGTGACGAAATTCTCTTGATTCATCTCTAAATTTTCGTTCGAACGAGGTAATCTAACGAGTTTTATGCTTTGCTTTTCACTAAAAACTCATTAGAAGTATGTCATTCGAACGACCTTAAATTTTTGTTCGAATGACTTGGGCGGATTTTGAAAAATAAAATTGGCAGTTCAAATTTAACCACCCACTTCCCCACTACTTTTTACCAGACTTTTTTATCAGTTCGGGGAGCAGTTTTCTGATAGACCTTTTGAGAGTTTTAAAGTGTTTTAGAGAGAAATCACTTCCAATAAAAGGTTCATTTATGTGTTAACATTTCAAGAATAAATTTCTACTAAAAACACATATGTTTACACCGAACATGTTTTAATGTAAATCCAAGTTCATATATATATATATATATATATATATATGTACTTGGAGAGTGTTTGGCATCGGGTTTTCATCTCCACACATTAAGAAGATAGATTGGGTTTTTCTCTACCCCAAAAGGGAATTTGTTTATTGCGGTTGACTCATACAGTGAAAGGCATCGTGTGTGGGTTAACGGTAGTTGTCCCCCATTCGTGGACTCCAAGCTTCAGGTGGACTCCGGAGTAATCGTTTAGGAAAAGTTTGAAGTAAGAAGGAGCATCAAGGCTTGAAGAGAGTCATGTCATTGTTGTAAGTATGTTGCCTTAATTTTGTAAACATACCATATCTAAATGAATTTGTAGGCAGGGTCATCCGAGGTTTTTCCCGTTGTGGGTTTTTCTCGTACATCGTCGCGTAGTGTAAGTGTGTTTATATTTATCTTGAAAATTGAACTTAGATGCATGTGTAGGTTAATCAAAATAAATTTTGGTTTAAGTCATAACTCATATTTAATTTGGTGCTATTTTAATATTTGATTAATTTTAATTTAATTTAATTCAAGTCAGAAAATTAATTTGGCAAAATAGGTGTTTAATCTTGTTTGAACTATATTTAATCATGAATTATTATTTTTTTCGGCTATTTTGGGCTTGAGTTGAATTAACTTGAATTTGAAAGTAAAATTGGAATTAACTTTGTTTAGGTTAACTTCAAATATTTGTTGAGTTAATTTTAGTTTTGAAGAAATTAAAATTTGAATTTTATAATTGTTAAAATTTGAAAAGAAATTTTTTAATTTGAAATATCATTGAACCATCTCATTATTTAAAGAAGTTTAAGATTTAATAGTGTTTTTTCCCAACCCTTGTCAAAGGAGGTTTCCCCTATTTTCTTATTGTTAACCTTCTTTATAGTAATACCAGCAATCAGACCTACTACCTTCTCCTCGATAGTTGTAAGAAGGGATTGATTCGCTAATATTTTGTTCTCGGCCACATTGGCCCTGTCCTCGACCACCTTCAAATTATCCTTAGTAATCTTAACTTTTTACTCAGTAATATTGGCTCTTTTATTGGCTTTCCCTAACTCTTCTTCCCAATCTTTTTGCTTTGTCTCTAAAGCTTCTCGGGAAGCTTTCAAAGATTTCTTTAGACCTTCAAATGCCTTTTCAACTTTACCTGAGGAAAAGCGTAATTTATCACCCCTCTCCATCCATTGGTTAAAATCCACTAGAAACTGCAAAAGGAAAAAATATCACATCAGAGGAGGAGAAAATAAGACAGTAGAGTCAAGTATTCAAGGGAAAAGGGTTACCAAAGCCAGATTCTGAAAAACTCTTTTCGACAATCTTGATTGAGGTAAGGGAATAGTAGCTGCACTATCAGCTGGAAGAGTCCTAATTTTTATCAACCCTCTGGCAAAACTAGAATTAACAGCTACAAAGGATGGACCAGCAGCCTCCAAATCAGCCTGAATCTTCTTGATTAACTCCTATTGATCGAAAATTGTTTTTTAGGACTGTTTTTCAAGAAAACCTACCTCTTGTATTGAGGTGCAACAGCTTAATTTCCTCAGTACTAATAACTCGAGGCATTTTGTAAGGACATAAATTTCCAATTGAGTCCCTGTATTATTTTGACTTAATTCCGTGAACAAAACTGTGATGTAATATGTCATAGGGAGAATTTTATTTTGTCACGATCCCACTTGGTCTATGATGTATTGAAAAAATTAAAGACGTTGCGGCAAAGCTTCAAAGAATTAAATCATGCCGAAGTTTAATCGGTGCAAGTTTAATTGTCTTCAAAGTTAATTTCAATCCGAGATCACTCACGTATGAATGCGTATAATTAATGGTGCTCAGAATTATTTTATAAAAGTTAAGGACGTAATTTTTATAAAGAAAAATATTTTTAAATGTTTTAAAAGTGTTTTAAAGGTTTACACTTCGTTTTATGATGATAAGGTCGAAATAGAGTTTGACTAATTTGAATCTCTTTGTTAAGAGACGTTTTAATCAGAAAGTCAAAGAAAGTCAAACTTCCGCATTGTCGCTCGAACGACATTGGATCTCGTTCGAACGAGATACAATGTCGCACGAATGACATGCTTACGTCGTTTGAACGACACATTTTTTTAGGCGGCATTTAAATTCTAGTTAAACAGTATTTTCATCATAGTTTCGTAAGTGTGCATTCTGGAAAATAGTTGTACAAACCAGAACCTTGTTTGCACATGTTTTCTAAGGTTTACAAAGCATAAATACATCCTTAGAGTTTGTAAAGATCCGAGTTATCATTCTTATATGTTTAAGTGATCTTGCTGCACCAAAGTTGTTTGTTCTACACATTGAACATCAAAGGGTTTTACGATGAAGAAAAGAGAAGGACATCTTGTTCGACATCGTAGACGAATCAAATTCATTCGGTGGACACCGAGACATACGTGGACGCGTGTGTTGTGGACAGGTATCGTGGAAGACGGAATTTCTACGTGGGCACTATTGAAGAACGGTTGAAGATCAAAAGGAGCGTCAAGACCCTTGGGGATCGATTCTTAGTGTAAGGCTAATTTGTCTTTGTAAAACCATTATTCATAGTGATTGTCTGGCTTGGGCCATCCGAGGTTGTTTTCCCGTTTTGGGTTTTTTCCTCGTACATCCGGCATTGTGAGTATTCTTTACTTTACTTTACTTGCTTTAATCACTAGATTCATGTTTAGGATTAATCAAGATAAAATTGATTTAAAGTAAGAATTGGGTTTTTCACAACTTGGTTTGGTGCATAATTAAAAGTTGGATAATTTTTTCGAAGAAAAATTGGTTTGAAAGAAAACACACATATGTTGGGAACTCTTCAAATTGGTATCTGAGCTAGAAAACATTATTTATTTATTTTATGATCCCGTGTGTTTGTTTACCTCTCTTGTGTTTATTTTCTCTCGATGGATTCTCTAAGATTTGACGATTTACTCGTTTGAATTTAAAGTTTGCAAAACGTAGTGAAGTTTTGGAAAAAGAAAATTTCGGTTTTAAAAATAAGATTGAATATTTGCAAAGCTTTCAAATTCAAAGAGATATTTGTCGTGAGCACTTTAGTTCCTTGTTTAAAGATTTTAATATATTAAAATTGGGCAAAAAGGTGGGTGATAATAAAGTCCTCATTTTAGAAAAAAAGTTAGAGGATTTGAGAAATTCTTGTGTTTGTGCCCTTGAGGAAAATAATTGGATTAATGACAATGTGGCACGAGAAAAGGCTCTTAGGGATAAGTTTTCTCATATTGAGGGGGAGCGAGATAACCTTCTAGGGGTAATTGAAAATTTAAAGAAGGAGTCCCGAAAGTTTGAGGAGTCTAATCGTTTGCTTGAGTCAAAAGTTTTGAAGTTAAAAAATGATTTAAATGACTCGAGTAATGATGGTAGCAGCTTATCTTGTTCTAGTGGTTCGATTGTAAAAGCCAAAACCATAGTTTGTTTTAGAGTGTCAACCACATCCGAGGGTATTAGAAAAGGTCAACCTAAAGGTCCCGTTCCTCGTCGTGTTTTCACTTGTTCGCATTGTGGTAGGAAAGGTCACCTTAGGAGTTTTTGTTTTGATCTTAGAAAAGACCCTAGGAAGATTAAACGTAGTGTCCCATTGGTTTCCAAAACCCGTTTTGTTAGGTATACACCTGTTTGGGTTAGGAAATCCATTTTGGAGATGCTAAATGATTCGTTGGTTGATTCTCACATGCATGCACATGATTCATCTCTTGCTATTTGTTATGGATAGTAGCTTGCATGTTTTATTATACGCTAGCCCTGGCGTCATGATTTATTATTTGCTAGTGTTATGACATGTTTATCTCTTTGTATTTTATTTTTCACTTGTTTGAGTCCTATTTGAAAAATGCAAAAAGATTTTGTTTTTGAGAAAACTTTTGTAAATCCAAAAAGATTTTCATTTTTTTTTGTTTTTGAGTTTACATGTTTGATGTGGCATATTGGTGTGTTTGGACCCCCCCCCCCCCCCCCCATCGTTTCATTATCCATGTGGCTAGGACATTTGGTCATTATTATCGATACTTAGAATGATCTTAACCATTGTTTATATGGGGTTGTTTCGAAGTTGATATGCATTTTGATTCGACTTTGTATATATGCCGACATTTCACACATGCACGAGTTTATATGGATGTTTGACTTCTCTTGCATATTTGAATTTGGCGAGGCGTTCTTATCTCAATCTTGTCATCTATGCTTAAGTAGACTTAAGGAGAAGTGTGCATGTAATAACCGTTTACCGTGAGGATATAAAATTGGCAAAAATGATGACTGATTCACGGGAAAGGGCTGCGAGAATTCAAAATTAACTCGTCGTGAAAGCCACCGTTTAAAAGAGACCAAAAGAAAATGCAATACGCTGAGAAAAGGGCCAATAAGATTTTCTCTAAGTTGATATTGCTAGAAACCTCAAAAGAACTTGAAATAGCATATATATATATGAGGGAGTTTGGTTGGAGAAAAATTAAACGGGTTTGCACAACTAATCTTAATGTTGAAACATTGCAATTTGAATCTATTGTTTGTAGAATCGTCAAAATTCTGGATTTGTGTGCATGTAGTATGTTTAGTTCATTAAGCTCACTCTTTAATTGTCATATGGCTATGATAAAGTTTGATGATTTATCGCTATCAATTAGAGCTTCTTGATCGTTTCAATGGGTTGGAATTGTGACTCATTTGTTGTAGTTTCACGCTCATTCATTCCATGTCCATGTTTGAGCACATCGGTACTATGTTTGCATGAAACTCGCATTTTAAGTTTTTTTTAGTTTTAGCGTTTTGTGTTAAAAGCATACTGTTTTAACACTATTTTGATTCTGTCAGGCCCTTCCTAGAATTTTTTTGCTGAAGTTTTTTCACTGAGCAATACTTTATATTAATTCTGGGAATCTGGAAAATTTTGGCAGGTCGTGTGAAGTCGTTCAACCGACAACTTATCTCGTGCGAACGACTTCTGTACTTCATTCGAGAGATATCCTCATCTTGTTTGAGCGATATACCTAGCTCGTTCGAACGACAGAATAAAAAATGGCTTCTGATTGGTTTGCAGTCCTCTAGTTTAATATGATATTTTTTTTGGTACTGCGGGAAGCATTTCTGGACTGTTTGGTTATACGCAGGTTCTTTTATGTTCCAAATTGGTATTTTGCATATGAGTCCGTTTATCACACCTGATTAATTTGCGATATTCTTTGTGTGATTCATTGGTTTACTAGCTACTGATTTATCATTGTTTGATCATAATTAGCTGGTTGTTTCATGATGATCTAGCGTGTTTTATTTCTCAAATTGGTATCAACTTGATTCAAATTGGTTTCATATTCTCATGCTAGATATTTCAAATTGTTTTATCTTTTCACCGGATTGTCTATTCGAGACAAAAAGGGGGAGAGATGTATGTGATGTAGGGGGAGATTTGTTGAGCGCTTCTATTGATATTTGGATTTACATATTATTTGATTATATTTGTTTCAAATTGGTATCAAATAATTTCTCACATGCTTCAAATGATTTGTTCGTATTTGAAATATAAATTGGTATCATTTGTTCCTCCATACTTCACTGGGTATCTGTTTGTCTGTTTCATGTGTGTAGGTATGCTTTCAGCGATTCGAGATTTCAAGTCTACATCACATTCAGACAGTTCATGCTTGTCGGTGATACATATTCTAGTCCGTGTCCTGTATTTTTATTTTTGGGTTTATGGCATGGGATTTAGGCGTCATACGGCTTGACGGCCCGATTAGGCATTTCACTGGTTTGGTTTTGTCCCAGAATAGTCAAAGGGGGAGATTTGTAAGGACATAAATTTCCAATTGAATCCCTGTATTGTTTTGACTCAATTCCATGAACAAAATTGTGTTTGTAATATGTCATAGAAAGAATTTTATTTTGTCACAATCCCACTTGGTCTATGACGTATTGAAGAAATTGAAGACGTTGCGGCAAAGCTTCAAAGAATTAAATCAGGCCGAAGTTTAATCGATGCAAGTTTAATCGTCTTCCAAGTTAATTTCATTCCGAGATCACTCAAGTATGAATGCGTATAATTAATGGTGCTTGGAATTATTTTATAAAAGATAAGGATGTAATTTTTATAAAGAAAAATGTTTTAAAAGTGTTTTAAAGGTTTACACTTCGTTCTATGATGATAAGCTTGAAATAGAGTTTGACTAATTTGAATCTCTTTGTTAAGAAACGTTTTAATCAGAAAGTCAAAGAAAGTCAAACTTTCGCGCTATCGCTCGAACGACATTGGATCTCGTTCGAACGAGATACAATGTTGTGCGAACGACATGCTTAAGTCGTTCGAACGACACGCTTAAGTCGTTCGAATGACACGTTTTTTGAGGTGGCATTTAAATCCTATTTAAACAGTGTTTTCATCATAGTTTCGTAAGTGTGCATTCCGGAAAATAGTTTTACGAACCAGAACCTTGTTTGCACATATTTTCTAAGGTTTACAAAGCATAAACACATCCTTAGAGTTTGCAAAGATTTGAGTTATCATTCTTATATGTTTAAGTGATCTTGTTGCACCAAAGTTGTTTGTTCTACACATTGAACATCAAAGGGTTTTGCAGTGAAGAAAAGAGAAGGACATCTTGTTCGACATCGTAGACGAATCAAAGCCATTCAGTGGACACCGAGACATACGTGGACGCGTGTGTTGTGGATAGGTATCATGGAAGAAGGAAATTCTGCATGGGCACTATTGAAGAACGGTTGAAGATCAAAAGGAGCGTCAAGACCCGTGGGGATCGACCATTAGTATAAGGCCAATCTGTCTTTGTAAAACCATTATTTATAGTGATTGTCTGGCTTGGGTCGTCCGAGGTTGTTTTCCCGTTTTGGGTTTTTTCCTCGTACATCTGGCGTTGTGAGTATTCTTTACTTTACTTTACTTGATTTAATCACTATATGTATGTTTAGGATTAATCAAGATAAAATTGGTTTAAAATAAGAATTGGGTTTTTCACAACTTGGTTTGGTGCATAATTAAAAGTTGGATAATTTTTTCGGAGAAAAATTGGTTTCAAAGAAAACACACATATATTGGACACTCTTCACATTTTCTCAATAACTTTAAATGCCTTCTCGTTTCCCTTGGACTTATGGGCATCAGCAGACTTGACAGTCTTCTCTATAGCCTTCTCGGTGGTAGGGGCCAAAGCTCCACACATCAAATTGGGGATGGGTTCTTCCTCCAAATTTACAAGAACTGAAGGTACTATAACAGTAGGTCGAGCAACAAAAATAGTAACTAAACTTCTATAATTCAGCAAATATGAGGTAGCTCTTAGGTTTGCTTAACCAATTCTCTGATAAATGCTCCACAAAAATTTAAGCTCCCCCAACCTCTGGACCCTTTTTCTTACTCTCCATTTCATAACAAGGATACAAGAAGGTTAGTTAATATATCATCAAAAGGTTAATCTACAGAATAAGGAAGAAATTTTTACACCCTAGGCCTTGCCCTGTTTGGGGACACCTGGGTCCATCATACTCCTCCCTATTTTAAAGAGGAGCATGTTACCAGTTTTTTACCACTACACCGTAGTCAAAGTAGTCCTTATTAGAATCTAGTAAATTGACTTTTAAGGCCCTATTAGCGAATTTGGTCTTCAAATAGTAAGTATTATCGTCGGTAACCCATTTATAGCAAAACATTAACTCAGGAATACCAATATGGTACCATGGATTTGGTGAAGCCTGCGAATACCATTTACTATTTTTCATATATTGGGGGCTACCCTAGCAAGGACAACATCAAAGTTTTGACAAAATTCAAAGAAAAAGCAATTGGGGGGAAAGGTAATGCCACATTCAGCTATAAATAGATATGGAATCCAATGACCTTTCGCCAATGACAAAACGTCTACTGGAGGAATAGGCATCACTAAATCTACCCAATCAGGGATTCCTCTTTCCCTCATAAACTCTTCCAAAGAATCTCCATGAACAATATAAATCATGATAAAATAGAGACAGGAACTAAAGAAGCGGGAAGAAGTCTTACAGAGGAAGCGATTGCAGAAGAAAGAACGGTGGAAATAGAAGCAGAAAAAAATCTTAGAAACATAAAAAAAGTTTAAAATTTGAAAGAGTTGTAGTAAAACAACTGGCATAAGCTTCATTTTTATAACTTACCTCGAAAATGGAAAAAACAATGATTAATTGTACCAACGATTGACATTCTGACAGCTGCACAAGTCTAAAGGTGGGAAAACACCAGATTGCCCTTTGGCAAATTAATACACTTTAAATTTACAAAAAACCCATCATCAAACAGTCCAGGCAAAAAAATTTACAAGTGTGGGAAGTCGGTTGCCAAACAAACACTCAAAATATTATGTCAAGTAACTTATTGGGCTAAATAATCCATATTCTCACGAAAATATCAGGCATGAAGCATTAGGGGCTTCTATTGTAGGTGAAAATTATGTGCCTACGTGCACTAATAAAAAAAGTTCACCCGTCATCCAATGTGACCGACTAACATACTTTATCGGCCTTAAAAAAACTTAGTCGGTAAGAAGGATGACCAACTTTAGAAGGCCAACCAAGTAGAACATCAACAGTTACTCGGGTGGAATACCAACCAGTTATGAATTCCAGGAGTTTTGATTATTAAACACAGATGCAACCATATGGCAATATAAAGGCACTTCATCTTTAGGGTTTTACAACCCTATTAATACAAAGTAATCCCTCAACTTAAGGGACAACTCGAATTATACACATGCTTATCTTATTAAGCTACTGCAAACCTTATTGAATAATAACAATAGTGGACGTAGGCTATTTTACAACCGAACTACTATAAAATCTTGTCTTTTATGTATGTGGTTTGAGTTATTTCCGTAATCTTTATCAGTGATTATGAAATTGGAGTCAATCCATTTTTAGACATCTACAATAGTCAAGGGCATTCGATGGTGTCTTTCTATTTCATGATTTTTCCTTAGATGATCGTGCGACCTAAATCTCTTTAGCATCTCCATAATGAAAATTCTCTTCACCACAATGACGCACCAGTGTTCCCATCTGATAATGCTGAAAGAACTTATTTTTACAAGACCTTTCTTTAAGATGTACACAAGTACACCTTTTCGATCGACTTTAGCCTAGAAGTGACTAGTTGATTCCATAAGTGGATGACACCTAACTTATTAGCTTTTCAAACACTTTCAAATCGAAAGGCTATGTAGTTAAGTTTTTTATAGTCTTCCAAACCAAGAGTGGGAGTTTTGAAACATCTTTTTACTAATCAAAACATTTTAAATATTTTAGAGCGTATTTTTCACGAACGGGAGTTCTATTTAGAGGTCATAAGTGAGCCTAGATAGGACGTAAGGGTAAGAACCCTTTGAAAGAGTTGTGAGGGTACGGCAAGGGATCGTAGGCCGATATTTGTGTTGAATCCTTATAGTGATAGGATTCCATTTAATATATGGTGTGGGACTAATGAGAGGTAGAGGTCGTGTATCCATAGTAATGTTTAACTAAAGGAATGAATTAGAATGTCTTAAGATTTAGGTTTCATTAGAGCAATTGAACCGTATGCGAAAATTTTGAGAATAATTGGTTTATACTATCAACTAGAATAGGGTGTGCTGTAAATCTAGTTGGGATAGTTATTGTGTATCAGTGTGTGATTAACAATGGGAATTCCACTAAGTGATGGGATCATGAAATGAATTTAGGATTGAGCTGAGGTTTGTAGACTATTAATTATGGGTACACTTATAGTCGAAATTATTATTAGATATATCGAAGTGTATTCGGATGTAGATGGAATGTATAGTGATTGTTATATATGGTAAACTTGGAGTTAGTGACCTTAATGTTTTATATATTGGAAGACTATTCTTATCATGAGGGAAATGGATAAATATGTGTCAAGTGAGGCACCGTATAAGGGAGAACGCTTTGAGCATAATTAAGACGTAACAAGGATGAGTATTACGAGAGTTGCATATATATCGCCAGTTTATGTTACTTGATGAATAATCATTGAAGATAGGGTATGCTTTTATATATAGAGAGGTTAATATATATGTTGAAATGGTTATAAGAATATGGAACAATGTATATTTCTTGTGTGATGATTTATACATATGATGTGATTGTTGGTATATATATATATATATACATTGTGAATGAGAAAAATATATGTATATACACACCTCTCTAAATGCTATCATAGGGGAAGTTACACGCATGAGGTGAAGTCCCCTGGCTAGAGAATGCAGGGTGAATATATTCCCCTCTTCTTTAAATTCCAAGCCATTGCTTTTAAGTTTTTCTCTTTGAGAATACCTTAGAGATTTATTTACTTATAGTTTTGATCAAAAAACTTTTTCCAAACTATTTTGTTTATGAGTAAATATTTCTCTTCTTTGACTTGAAAAAATAATTTTGAGATTCAGACCACCATACTCTTGTAATACATCGACACAACCTTTTATGATTCCTTCAAAATCCTTTGTGTGGCCTTTTTGGTTGCTTGAAGGTTCCCTTCTTGGAATAAGTTGTTTCGACTTGAAAGAAGAAATTTTTAGCGATAGATTTAGCGACATCGATCTTGGACCAAAATCTGCAGCGGTTGTGTCCCGTTCTTCAACTGTCGGAACTCTTCTCGGAGGATATAGTGTGAGAGTTTCTAGTCAGTCATAGCATCGTGTATGGTCCTTAGGTTTTTTCGTTAAAGAGTTTTTACCTTGTGCACCTGGTCTTGTGCTTATATTTCTTTTTCTTTTTGCAATAATTTTTAAAATCATTATCTTATCTAAGAATATAAAATTGGAATTCTAAAATTTAGTAAAATATTTTATCACATAGCCCATTGGATTATTAAGACCTTTGTTACTAACAAATTAGTAATCCTTTTTCTTTTATTAGGTGAATTAAGTTTTTAGTTGGGTAATTACCATTGAGAGGCACACTCTCAAATTGGAACCATTGCTTCCCTTAAATGCTAAACCATTCATCTTATGGAGTATTTGACATAAGCATAAACCTCAAGTATGATTTTGATTGTCATTTTATTACTGATTTTAAGTGGAGAAATAATGTACTTGCTTAAAAACTAAAAAGACAATGTTACACTTTCTTGTGCCTCTTCCCGCACATTTTTGACCCCTGCTCTAGCTCGCAATCCATGAACTAGAATATTCTCTATAGTGAGAATTGCCTCAACCAATGAATCTTAATCTCCACATCAGTGAATCAGTTTTAGAGAACAAAGTTGCTTTAAATCTTATTATGAAAATTTATTCCTCCCCACCCAAACCTTTCTACTTCTCCACTAGCTCATCATCTCTCTTCCTACCATTATATAATCTTGGGAGTTTAGCTGCTCACTTTCTAGATCTGAGCGACGATTCATAAGTAAGATTTCTTCTTAAATTTTATAGATTTGCCTTTTCTTAGTTCTTAGGGTTTGGTGTTGTAGATTTTTGGTTTGGCTTTTAAGTTTTGTCTATGATAGGTGAATTTATTTGTCTTGAGATAAGATTCTTTTGGCATAGATTATTAATTCTTATGTCTATCCTTATGATTTATTACTTTAATTCACTCATTTTAAAACTTATTTGCTTTATTGTCAAGTATGATAGATAGAGTTTATGATTATTTGACGTTTTGTCATGCATGAAACTCTCCTACATATTTTTTTGGTATAGGATCCTCTGGATTATCTATTTATGATATTTATTTACTCATAGGATTTCTGTTCTTTTTTTCTTAGTTCATGATTTTAGGCTATTAAAATGGCTCCCAAATCGCATTCACGTGCCATGACCTCTCCTAACACTTATTCCAAATTTAATGAGTTATTCTCTACGCGCTCTATGCTTTTGGAACCATTAGTTGATTTGAATACCTATCTGAGACTCGTGTGCCTTAGACTATGATAAATCTTGGGTGGATTGGTATTCGTTCTCAAATCAGGGATTGTTATTCAAACTTGGTTCGCGAATTTTATGTGATTTTTTCAAAAGGAAATGATGAAATGGGTAAAAAAGTTATAATTTTTTTGTTCATAGTGTGAATGTTTATATACCCATCGAGATAATTATAAATCGTTACAATCTTGAGATTGTCAAGGAACTTGAATTACTCGTTCCTAAAAAATTGTCTTGGTCCTTCTTAAATAGAAGCTATTTTGCATTTAAGTGATGTCCATTACCCTTATTGGGATCGTAAGAATTTTCTTGAATTATTTTTTTCTAAGGACTACTACATTCTTCACATGGTTGTTTCTTCAAACATTTTTCAAAGTATGCATCCACAAGAGGTTTCCATGAACATGAATACTTGGTACATGTCATTGGATACGATGCTTATAATTTGATTTGACGAGCATGACATTTTTCCTTACCATATCTTGTTTAAAGGATGAGATGGAGTCTTATGAATTTCCTTTCGGTCGTCTAATTGAACGTTTACTTTTGGAGTTAAGGGTTCCACTTCTTTTGGATTAAGTGATGAAAAAAACTAAGGGAACAATCTTAATTTAGTCACACTATAGATCAATTTTTGAGTAACTATTGTAGATTTCCTGTTCCATTGTATTTTATGCCTCCTCGTCGTTGTTCTCCATATACTTATGGTATATCTCGAGGACCGAATGCACATACTGTGTATAAAGGAGATTTAGATGGGACTGATAACCAGTTGGCCTCCTTTATTCAATCTTATTTTTTATTATGTTTGGGTTCTTCTTCCTCTTTTGTGGTTTGAGAGGTAGAATTAGTGTTAAATACTTATATAATGTATAAATCCTGTAACTCTTATTTTGTTAATTATTATCAAATTTTAGCATGAGTTCATTTTATATATTTTCTTTGATATATTTTGACCTCCATGTGTAGTTATTGGTATTATATTTGAGACCCGTGTATCATATGTTTCATATATTGCCTTAGATTGTTGTCTCTCAATTGCTCAGTCTCTATATGGTTCTCTATTATTTTGTTGGTTTGATCAACATTTTTACTCTCACTAGTTGATTATCTCATTTTTTTCTCAATATGGACTTAGTTCTTTTCTTTATCTTGCATGACAAAAATGGGGGAAGTTTATAAATAGGGAGAGTATACAGTGTTGTTTCTGTTGTATTACTGAAGTGTTTGTATGCTAGTTCATGTTTATTGATTGGAATTGCATAGTTTACCTCATGTTTAATGAGAGAAATTGTATAGTTGAGGGGGATTTACTTTAGTAATTTGATGTTCACAGGTATACATAGTGATATCCACATGCTTCATCGTATTACTTTTCTATTTATCCGTTTTAACATTGCACATTGGTATTTAACGAGTTTGCTAATGTGTGACAGGAAGATAGTTTCAATAATCTCCTTAAAGCATCTTGTCTTTGTTTACTTTTTATTGTGTTGTATCCATCGCATACTCCTTTGTCCGAGCAAGTCGCGTCGTAGGTGATATATCTGATTTAGTTATTTGTAATTTCTATTTCGTATATCTGTCGTGGAATAGACAAGGGGGAGATTGTAAGAGTGTAATATACTCATTTGCTCCACGATATTTGAATTGTCTTATAATGTGCTACAAAATACATGTTAAGTCTTGTCAAAGAGTTCTCCAAAAATCTTTCTCATAGTGGATCATAAATACCATTTTCCCCGAGTTAATCACTTAAGATTAAAATATTTTTCTAGTGGACTAAGATATACAATTGGTTAAATTACTTCTCATAATTGGAAAATCCTTCTGATTTAAATTTTGGTTCTTTTTTTAAATTTCCAAATCCAAAGAAGTTATATTTTATATATACAAAAACTCATGTTATTGATGCATCTTTGTATTTAGATTTTTTTTCTTGGTGGAATAAGTGAAAATTTTGTGTTTTGGAAAAAATAGCAAAAGAAGGCAATTTATGTTTTCATCCGCGACCTTGCTCGCTAGAGGTTCCCTATAGCAAAATAGGTCTTCGCATCAGTAACAAATTTTTTCAATGGTTACGGCAATGTGGAAACTAAATCGGTGTAAAAGTCTGGAACGCCTCACGACCTTCTTTTTTAGTGTTTCACTTTAGTGAAACGGGCTTCGCGTCAGTGAAGATCCCATCTCACTGCTCGTGACCCTTTGTTAACCGTAGCTTAAAATATCTAGTTGTGACCTTGGTCACTGACCCTTCTCGTCAGCGAAAATGACAAAATGAAGGTAGCCACAAGTTTTTTCCAGCTTCTCCACCTATTTAATATTTTCTATTAAGATTTCATTTGAAGTTGTGCCTAGACATAATCTTTTTTTGCAGTCAACAAAGATTGTTTCTTAGCCAAAGAGGTTTCTCCACTGCAGTGTCTATCAAATTGTCTTCATAATAAAGTAATTTTCTTGTCAATTTTATCAAATACCGCAAGTGCACGGGCTATTATAGAATAGCGAGTGTAAGTACAGGTCGAACCCACGAGGATTTGTCACTTTTTTTTTCAAAATAATTGTGACTATCCAACTAGATTAACTGGGTTTGGAGATGAGATGTAATATTAACCTAAGCAAACACAACTAAAAAAAAATCGACTACGAAAGATATTGAGAGTGAAAACTTGGACATTGGATACATTTATTACGTTTAAATAATATTATGTAACAATTTAAACTCGCCATTCCCCATTTATAACTCAAATTAACCTGACTCTCGTTGTATTTAATTCAAAAAAATAACACGTTATAAGTCCCAAATAAAATTTAACGTCTCTAAATTTAGACGGCTAAAATCCCCATTCCCATAAAAAGTTCACTTTTAAATTTCAAAGTATAGTATTTAAGCATGGGCTATCAATTAATTTAATAAAAGTACAACCCATCAAAAAGTACTCATACATAAAATAAAAATGATTTTTTTAAAACAATGTCGAAGGTTTAAGACACACTCTCGTGTCGTTTTAAATGAATAACGAATTTTTAAAACGTTTACCACATATCGGGAACAACAATAAATTTAAATCACTCACAAAATTAATCAAACATGATAAATTTCACCTAGTGCTAATAAAAAAATTAAGCTAACTTAATGGAAGACATCATAAAATTTCAAGAATGAATACTAATTTTCATTAATAAAACAACTTACAAATGATGTGTCTTACAAATATTCGGACAAAATTCGTCCCCAAAGATACAATTCTTGGCCCTCAAATATAAATAAAACTCTAAAAAAAAAACTGCCAAAAATTATTCTAAAGTGGCTCTCTAATTTTTTTTCTCCCAAAATAGTGAACTCCAGGGTCCTATTTATAGGCTTATGGGTAGGGAATTTGGATGGGTATAAAATACCTATTTTAATTGGTAAAAATGAATTTTAAAATTCATTAACCAATTTCATGAATATCATCAGATGGGAGTTTTCTCCTTTTTTGGTGGGATTTGAAATCCAGATTCATGTTTAACAATTTTTTACCTACTCAATAGCTAATGGCTTCGAATGACTGGACTGTTGACGATGATATGGCTGCTGATAGGGCTAATGGCTACCAATTGGCACTTGTTGGACTGTTGATTGTCACGCCAGCGTCTAAAAATTTAAAGAGAGGCTGGGGAAAAAAACCAGACCTCCTACAAGCTGGGACGCATGTGACCACCAGGCCAATGACCTTTTCTAGTTAAAGATATGCTTCAATAATTTATATACCAAATAGTTTTCAGAAGTTCCTTTTTCATGCTTTGGCCCTAAGATTTTTTTTTTCTTCTTTCATTTCTTCCCGCAATTTTCATATCTTCACCAAATGACCACGGATTTTTATCCAACTTCAAAGGTACCTGTAAAAATAGCAACTAACTTATGTTAAATCAAATATATTCCCTTAAAGTTTAGACAATTACAAATTTACCCATAATTGCAATTTAGACCCCGAAATTCATAACTTTTTCGATTTAACTCCGAATTTAACCAAATTTCAGGGAGAACTTTAATTTGCGTATATAAACATTCCAAAAAGTTTCTAAAATTATGGTTTTACCCCCAGGGGTTACTAAAATTGTATTTTTAACTCGAATTTTATTTAAACTTGTATTTTTCTTTTATTTTACGAAAATGACTCTAAAAACTCATTATTTATGATACAACGGGCCTACCAAGGCCTAGATTTGGGCATAATTCATACAAAATAATGCAATCATCAAATACCCCGAAACCTAAACTTTTTTAGTCCATGAGCAAAACTAAAATTTTAAAATCTAACTCATTTTCGTTGGAATCACAATTGCACTTAGCATGTGTAACAAGATGTTAAACCTCTAAGTTGCCCTAGTGGACGAGTTTTGTCTCGTGAGGGTTTGAAGTGCATATACCCACAAAATTTAAAAACTTGACTTAATACAAAAGACACAAAAGTAATATAACCAAGTTTGAATGCAAACTTAATAAATGTAGTAGAACTTCACTTTTCAATCTCAACTTATCGTGTGTATGTGCTTAGCCAATATAATCGGCCATTGCAAAAGATTGGATCGTTACATTTTTTATCCGAAAGTTCATTTTGATTTCAAAGTCTCACGGAATGCACTCACAATCGAACACTCAAAAGTGGGTTATTTTCTCTCGGAATATATGAATAAAAGAGTGAATTTAAATGAACAATATTCACATATACATGATGAAAAATGAACTTTTTATAGTGGATGAATACGATCTCACATCGATTACTTTTTGAAAACATTGAATCACGCCATAGATCATATTCATCTTCTCTCCACACTATAACTAATTTCACATGAGATCGATTAGGACTTTCTTTGGTTGTATTGTAGGCTCGAATTTTAGCTAGAAAGAATGGCTTTGGAGTTTAAAATTTTCTGAGAATATACAGATCTTTCGGTATTTTGACTTTTAGGCACTTTTTATTCCAACCTCCATTTTCTTTTTGTTTTATTTTTTTTCTCGACTTTTTTTCTTTCTTTCTTCCTCCTTTTTTTTCCTTTTCTTTTCACACATTATTTTTGCAACCTCCTTTTCTTTTGGCCTTTTTCCTATCGTAATTTTACCCTAGTATTCTCATAAAATGGGTATGGCTCTTCTTATGGGCTTTAAACTACCAGTTGGAGTTGGGTAGGAAAGTGTGTTTTCAACAAAAGGATTATCTTCTTTTTGGCTCAAATGGGCTTGCAATGTAATAATGTAAAAATGTTGGAGTTTGGATTTAATTTTTGGGCTTTCAAACGATGGCCTAATCTCATTTATCAAGTTTTATTGAATTAATTTGTGTCTCAAGATGGCCTAATCTCATTTCTAACGGAAGGTGACAGGCTTTTTCGTAGACAAGCCTATATGGGGAATACCAAGTGGCATTTTGTAGGCAGTGCGATAAGCCCACAATGCATCCAATAGCCTTAAGGACCAATCCTTTTGGTTTGGATTCACTATCTTCTCAATGATTTTCTTAATTTGCCTATTAAAAACATCTACTTGACCACTGGTTTGAGGTTGATAAGAACATCCTACTTTATGCGTGATCGAGTACGTTTTTATGTCACTCTCGAAGGATCGATTACAGAAATGGGATCCCTGATAGCTAATGATGGCTAGAGGCATATCGAAACGAGAGAAAATATTTTCTCGAATGAATTTGACTACCACATGGTGATTGTTCGACCTACACAGTCTGGCTTCTACCCACTTAGACACATAATTAACCGCCAAAATGATGTAGAGATTCCCGTAGGAATTTGGGAATGGACTCATAAAATCAATACCCCAACAGTAAAAAACCTCGATACTTAGAATGGGATTTAAGAGCATCATGTTCCTACATGTGATCTTCCCTAATCATTGGCACCGGTAACAACTCTTGCTATAATTGTTTGAGTCAATAAAATAGTGGGCCAATAGAATCCACACTGTAAAATCTTTACAGCGGTCTTTTTAGCACTAAAATGACCCCCACGGGCTTGGTCATGGTAGAAAGAGATTATGCTTTGAATCTCATGATTGGGTACACACTTTAAAATGATTTAATTGGGATAATACCATAAGAGATACAGGTCATCGCAAAATAAATTTTTGGCATCCTTTAAAAGTTTGGAACGATCTTGTTTAGGCCAATGCAGGGGAATTTCACCCGTCACAAGATAATTCACAATATCGATAAACCATGGAAGCTGAGAGACAAGCATCAGTTGATCATCGGGAAAAGACTCATTTAGCGAAAATAAGTTATTGGATTATTCAATGGTAACCTAGATAAGTTAACCACGACTACATTTTACACCCTTTCTTATCCCGAATTTCTAGGTCAAACTCTTGCAATAATAGGATTCACCTAATGAGACGGGCCTTAGCATCCTTTTTAGACATAAATGTATCACAGGGCTGAGTGATCGGTGAAAATGAAAACTTTAGATCCAATCAAGTAAGACCTAAACTTCTCAAGAGAAAAAATAATACTGAGGAACTCTTTTTCAGATGTGGAATAGTTTAATTAGGCATCATTAATAGTCCTACTAGCATAGTAGATGGCGTGAGGAAGTTTCTCATTATGCTAACCTAGAACCGCACCTATAGTATAGTCGGAAGCATCACACATGATCTCAAACGGTTGATTACATTCGGCGGTCTCATAATAGTTGCAGAAGTCAATTCCTTTTTTATCCTTTAAAAAGCTTGAAGGCATTCTTCAGTGAAATCGAAGGGTGAGTCCTTAGCAAGAATATTGCACAAGGGTCGAGAGATTTTGCTAAAATTCTTAATAAATCTCCGATAGAAATCGCCGTGTCCAAAGAATAATCGATTGTCCCGCACAATTTTAGGAGATGTAAGATTAGCAATGAGATATATTTTAGCTTTATCTACCTCAATACCTTTTCAGAAATGATGTGACCTAGCATTATGCCTTGTTTGACCATGAAGTGACACTTCTCCCAATTAAGCACAAGGTTATTTTCCTTAAACCTCTTCACAACGAGGGAGAGGTGATGGAGACACACATCAAAACATGACCCAAGCACAAAAAAATCATCCATAAAGACTTCGATAAAATGCTCCAGCATATCTGAAAAGATACTCATCATACACTGCTGAAAGGTAGCGGGTGCAATGCATAACCCAAAGGGCATGCGTCGGTAAGCAAAAGTATCAAATGGACACATGAAAGTTATTTTCTCTTGATCCTCATGAGAGATGGGAATTTGATTGTAGTCGGAGTAACAGTCGAGAAAATAATAATATAGATAGCCGACTAATCTCTTTAGCATTTGGTCTATGAAAGGAAGAAGAAAATCATCCTTTCGTGCAATAGAATTCAACTTCCTATAATCAATACACACTCGCCAACCGATTTGAATCCTAGTGGGTACTAACTCATCATCGTTATTTTTCACCACCGTAACATAGAATTTCTTAGGGACAACTTGAATGGGACAAACCCAATGGCTATCGGAGATGAAGTAAATGATACCCGCATCAAGCAATTTTAGCACCTCGACTCGAACGACCTCTTTCATATTGGGATGAAGTCTACATTGTGATTCAAGGGAATTTTTAGCATTGTCTTCTAAGTGTATCCTATGCATGCAGGCCAAGGGACTTACCCTCTTAATTAGGCTATGGTTCATCCTATGGCTTCGTTGTGTTATTTGAGAACAAGAAATAGTTTACCTTCCTATTCTTTGTCTAAGTTAGACGCGATGATAACAGACAAGGTGTCAGAACGTCTTACAAACCTATACTCAATCGTTTCAGGTAATGGCTTCAATTCAAGCTCACGAGCTTTCTTAATCGAAGGTGGAATAGGTGACATGGAAAGTGAAAGGGGTTCAGGCTTATACTTCCAACTTCCTACTTCTATGATAGGGGCAGAGTCGATGAGGGCATTGACTTCTTCGATTGACTCATCAACATTAAATTCGGACCCAAAAAATACAACATATGTTGCTAAAGGATCGTCATTTCAAATTTGCTCAAAAGTCTCTTAGACGATACTATCAATCACGTCGACATCTACGATTTTATCATCATCGGGTGGTTGTTTGGCCAAATTGAACACATTAAGGTCCGCAATAATGTTCCCAAAGGATAGGTTCAATTGTCCTCTACGACACCCAATAACGGCATTAGATGATGCGAGGAAAGGACAACCCAAAATAAAAGGGATTTGTGCAAGTGGATTTTGCACTTATTGGGTGTCCAAGACAACGAAATTGACGGGAAATACAAAGTCACCCACTTTAATTAGGATGTCCTCAACGATACCTATCAAAATTTTCATAAAATGATCGGCTAAGGACAAGGTAATCCTAGTCGGCTTCAATTCCCCCAAACTCAATTATATATACATGGTGTACGGCCGAAGGTTCACGCTTACTTCTAAATCTATAAGGGCTTTCTCAATGAGGTGCTCCCCTATCTTGATAGAGATCGTCAGAGTACCAGGATCCTTATACTTGATGGAGGTTCGATAAGAAATGATCTAGCGTTCTTTCTCGGCTAGAAAAGCTTTTTTGGGTACGTTGGTGCTTCTCTTTAAGTTATAAAGGTCCTTCAAAAATTTGGCGTAGGATGGCACTTGTTGAATAGCATCAATGAGTGGGATGTTTAATTTTTACTTGCTTGAATACTTAAGACATCTTATCAACTTTTACCTTTTTCTTTTGGGGCACCAACCGTTGGGGAAACAAATATTTTGGTACATAGGTATCTACAGATGGCTCGGAAGATGAGGGTGAGGAGGAAGTTGGATCCACTGGTGGATCTTCTTTTTCTTTACATTTCTCGTCTTCACTCTCGGTAGATGGTGAAATATTTTTCTCTACTTCCTTATCGGACCTACGCGTGATGATGGCTTTCACATGCTCTTGGGTGTGTGACATGCTCATGTCATGTTGAACAACAAATTGAAACCTAGGCTTGTTACCTTTTGGATTGGGTTCGGGCTGACTCGGGAATGTTCCCTTATTCCTCTCACTCAATGTGTTAGCTAATTAGCTCATTTGAACCTCAAGTTTCTTAATGGCTTGAGTATTTGAGTGCATGCTTTGCTGGGTGGATTGGAGGACATTTTGAGTGGTTTTCTTGAATTAAAGGGCACTTTGGGCAAGAAGGTTCATCTAATCCTCTAAAGATTGGATCTTTTGGGATGAGGAGCGTGCGGTGGCATTATTTTGGAAACCCGGTGGTGGGTTACCAAAATATTGACCTCCACTTCCTTGGTATTGACCCTTGGACCATGAAAGATTAGGGTGGTCTCACCACCCCAAATTGTACGTATTGGAATATGGGTCATACTTTGTCCTATTTTGATAGAGGGCATTGACTTGCTCAGTAAGTGTCTTATGGGCCGAAAGGGCGGGGCAATTCTCAACTAAGTGGTCGAATGTGTCGCAAAGTATAAACATAGGGGAACCTACATGTTGAACGACCCCAGGTGCAGTTCTATTGCCTTCTTTGCTCGACTCTAAAGCCTCCAAACGTCGGACCAATATGGCCACTTTGGTACTTAAATCATAACTTTATTCGACTTGCTAAGCGAAACCGTCATTGGACGTGATTGACCTAGATTCTCTATTGGGTGCCCATTGCTGGAAATTTTTCGTTATGGCTTCTAGGAATACCCACGCATCCACCTCACTTTTTTCAGTAAAATAACCATTACATAGCGACTTGAGCATAGTTCGAGTATTACAATCGAACTCCTCATACAAAATTTAGACTTGGTGTCCCATCTCAATCCCATGGTGCGGACATTGCGATAGCAAGTCCTTGAATCGCTCAAAATACATCCATAAGGCTTCCCCCTCCTTTTGGCTAAATGTGTTGATGATGTGAAGTATCGACGTCATCTTATGGTTAGGAAAGAACTTTTACAGGAAGGCGACACACATTTGGTTCCAACTGGTGATGGATTCGAGTGTTAATGAGTTAAACCAACTCTTGGCTTTGTCTTTCAACGAGAACGGGAACAATTTAAGTTTGGCAATCTCATAGGTGAGTCGTTGATACTTAATGGTCCCACATATCTCCTCGAATTCTTGAATATGACAGTAGGGATCCTCTTTGTCGATACCTCGAAACGCAGGCAACATTTGGATTGCTTCATGATGGAATACGAAATTATTCGTAGTGTGATCGGGTGGACGTATGCACGAAGGATAACTAGACCTAGTTGGATAAAGGTAATATTTAAGAGCACGTGGTGCTAACTACTCTCCCATCTCAGTGAATATCGAAAATCTACCTACGTAAGTATTGGGAATGCTAGACTCCACACTCGACAAACGACCGGTATGATCTCGGAACCAACTTCACATAGACTGAGCTCACTCAAATTTTATTTTATATTATGTGAAGAAAAAAAATTATTTGATTCAAACCACGTAATTCCTAGCGAACACAAAGCAATTTGAATTATCTAATTTAGGTGAGGAGAATTTCAATTTTAAAATCTAGTTTTCCCGAGATTAATCGACGACAGCAGGGGTCTGCGAATTAATCTCCCTAACTAGACTGCTATTATTCTTTGACAAGGGAGAATTTAAAAGACGACCAATGATGGTTATTATCTCAAATCCCATTTTTTCCTCCAGGCAGGTGGTCGGTACAAAGACACATTAAAAACCACCATTCCTAGACAAGGAGAAACGAGATCGATTTGACAAGTTCCCGTTGGAGTAGCTTTTAATTCTAGCCTTGTTAAGAGGTTTCCTATGAGTTATGTGATATTCTAAGGCCAACGTCTACTTGATTTTAAATTAAATGTGTTGGCTCGGAATATGCAAATGCTTGGTTATTTAGTGATTTTCGGGGAAAGAAAGGGTGATGAAATCCCCACCTTATCTTTCACACGGGGTTTTCCCTTAAGTCAATTTGTGAAATGCGCTAAATTAAATGCGAAATTAAACCACGTAGGAGTACATAAAAATGTACCTCCAGCGTGGACTATTTAGGGTCACTTGTTTACGTCGGCCGAAGTTTAAGTTGACATCGATAAGTGGGAAATGCCGCCTACGTTTCAGTCATCCTCGAGAGTTACTTGTGCTCGTGGCAAGATTGCACAATTTTTTTCTTCACGTTCGCGCACCGTTGAATTCTTTTCTGAATTTTTCTTCACTTTTTTTCTCCTTTTTTTTCACCTTCTGTTTTTTTAATGTGCTTCTGAAAAAGAAAAAAAACTACACCAAACGAAGTGTGACACAAAAAAAAAAATTAAAGAAAACAAAACAAAAAAATTAACAAGACGCACGCACTAGCGGTGTATTTAATACAAAAAAAGCACACTTATAAAGCAATTTTTTTTAATAATCTGGAAAAAAACAGAATTACTACTGGGAACAAAAACAATTTTTTGAATTTTCGGATTTTTTTTAGGGTCTACTTACTGAAAAACGAATCTGGAAATTTCCAGGAAAAAAAATTATTTTTTTCAATTTTTATGTAATTTTGTGTTATACTAGTGCTAAATGTACTATTTACTAAAGAAAGATTAAATTTAATTTTTTTTTTACTGACTAAAAAGAACCGTATTATTAGTTGCATTTTATTTTCTAGATTTACGTTTTTTATAAAACTTTTACTAATGAAAATGCGAAAATTAAAAAAACTAAAAAAAAAAACTAGTCCGAAATCACAACTTTTTTGAAAAAATCGAACAAATTCCTGGCAATGGAGTCAAAAACTTGTTTATCAATTTTATCAAATACAGCAAGTACACGGGCTATTATAGAATAACGAGTGTAAGTATAGGTCGAACCCACGAGGATTTGTCAAAAAGAAAAATTCAAAATAATTGTGACTGTCCAACTAGATTAACTAGGTTTGGAGATGAGATGTAATATTAACCTAAGCAAACACAACTTAAAAAATGCGACTGCAAAAGATCATGAGCGTGAAAACTAGGACGTTAGATCCATTTATTACGTTTAACTAATTATTGTAATAATTTAAACTCGGCATTCTCGGTTTATAACTCAAATTAAATCGACTCCCGTCGTATTTAATTCAGAAAAATAACACGTTATAAATCCAAAGTAAACTTTAACGTCTCTAAATTTAGATGGTTAAAATTCCTATTCCCTTAAAAACTTCACTTTTAAATATCAAAGTATTGTCTTTAAGCACGGGCTATCAATTAATTTAATAAAAGTATAATCCATCAAAAAGTACTCATACGTAAAATAAAAATGATTTTTTTTCAAACAATATCGAAGATTTAAAACGCACTCTCATGTCATTTTAAATGAATATCGAATTTTTAAAACGTTTACCACATATCGGGAACACCAAAAAATTTAAATCACACACAAAATTAATCAAGCATGATAAATTTCACCTAGTCCTAATAAAGAAATTAAGCTAGCTTAATGGAAGACATCATAAAATTCCAAGAATGAATACTAATTTTCATTAATAAAACAACTTACAAATAATGTGTCTCACAAATATTCTTGACAAAATTCGTCCCCAAAGATACAATTCTTGGCGCTCAAATATAAATAAAACTCTCAAAATAAAACTACCAAAAACTATTCTAAAGTGGCTCTTTAACTTTCTCTCTCTAAAAATAATGAACTCGAGGATCCTATTTATAGATTTATGAGTAGGATATTTGGATGGGTATAAAATACCTATTTTAATGGCTAAAAATGAATTTTAAAATTCATTAACCAATTTCATGAATATCATCAGATGGGAGTCTTATCCTTTTTTGGTGGGATTTAAAATCCAGATTCGTGTTTAACAATTTTTAACCGACTCAATGACTGCACTGTTGACGATGACGTGGCTGCTAGCAGGGCTGACAAAAAATTTAAACAGAGGCTGGGAGAATCGAACCCCAGACCTCCTACAAGTTAGGACTCACGTGACCACCAGGCCAACGGCCTTTTCTAGTTAAATATCATCTTCAATAATTTATATACCAAATAGTTTTCCGAAGTTCCTTTTTCATGCTTTGGCCCCAAGATTTTTTTTCCTTCTTTCACTTCTTCCCACAATTTTCATATCTTCACCAAATAACCACGAATTTTTACCAAAATTCAAATGTACCTGTAAAAATAGCAAATAATTTATATTAAATCAAATTGAGCCCCTTAAAGTTTAGAAAATTACAAATATACCCGTAATTGGAATTTAGACAACGAAATTCATAAATTTTTCATTTTAGCTCCGAATTTAACCAAATTTTAGGGAGAACTTTAATTTCCCTATATAAACTGTGACACTTCGAATAATTAAATACCGGGTAGCTACTCCTTTATTAAATTAATACAAAATGCCAAGTTGGCTCAGTTCATAGCATCACTGTCGAAAAACGTTTTAACAATTACTAGCCACCTAATATTTAAAAAGTGAGTTGTCAATTTTAATTAAATCCGATTAACATGCAATAAGTAAATTATGAAATGCTAACACAACCACCACAACATAAAGATAATAGAGTAACCATAAAATAGTAATGAGTCTGGAGGAACACTCCTCACAACAATCCAAATGCTGAAATAAACAAGTACCAAGTCTGCATCACTAAATTAATTACAACCCAAAATTCTGAAATAACTGAATAAATAAAGTGTCTCTAAAAGGAAATAGGGCGACATGCCCAACAGATGAGAAAAGCTGATAATATGGAGTCAAGATCGAAAATGGAGGCGTCTACTGTCAAGGTTCTGTAACTTTCATGGCTGCTACAGTACGTCACCTGAATGGAACTCACATACTTGGTGTCCTTGTGGCTGGGAACCTAAAAGGTTTTTACAAAAAAATATATTTGGAAGCAAACGGGTCAAAGCCCGATAGTGAAAAACAGTTTAAAATATAGCAAGTGTTTTAATGACATTAAAATAATGAATGCAAAATACATGTTAGGACGTGCGCTCACATGAATACTCACCTCTCGACTATTTGTGCACTCCTAACGTACCCGTACCCAATTCTAGTTATTTCCATATCTAACTAGTCCAATCATAATACCTAACATTACTATATGATTCACGCTTTAATTCCGACATCTTCATTGAAACACAAAGCTTTACATTTATTCTTTGTTTCCTATATTAGTAATACAACTTACTAGGGGATTTCCACTTTTATCTTTACAAAAACGTTGCTATTAATTACATTCGCATTTATACATGACTGTGCATTTCAATTTAACCGTATATTATTCTTATCATAAATATACAATATTAGCACCCCGAGGCTAAGCTGCGGTGCACACATACTCTACTAATAAATCCCGGTACATCACGTACATAAGGACCACGCATTCCGAATCTCTCAGGAATCTTTCTCAAATAATAGCAATCACAAATAATGGAGGCGAACATAGTTCACATCACATGAGTCACGCACATACCTACGCTCCCATGATCAGCAGACTTATTAACTTCTCAATAAGTCCTTATCTGACCTATGTCCTCAAGATACCAAGCTAAAACCCCCCGTAGGCACACAAAGATTAGCTGGCCCTAATTGAACGTCGACCTCCCATGATAGTAAGTATGGTAGGTATGTTATACATAGAAAACCACATATACTAAGCATTCACACTTATTAGATATCTTAGTATATTAATAGAGGTATACTTCTCATTCTTATACCATCATTTAGCGTTATATATTTACAAGTCTCCGATTTATATGTATTAAAGTTGTCAACTCTTCTCACGTCGTAATTAGGTACTCGTTTCCTACTCCATAAAGGTCATCCGATTTAATACAAGATTCTCAATTTTACTCCTCAACATACCCCAATCTCCCATATACAGCCACTAGTCAATGAGGGAAGGTTAAAATTCCATTTAAATAAGTCTCCGGAATATTTGAAATAAAATCAGGCCAAAAAAGCCATTCTGTCAACTCGTTAGAAGTCTCGTTCGAACGAGGTCGTTCGAACGAGTTCGTTCGAACGAAAGGCTTTGAACGAACTACCAACTCGTTAGAAGGGATACTATCATCTCGTTAAAAGCTCGTTCGAACAAGGTCGTTCGAACGACCTGGGCAGGCCTTCTAACGAGATGGCAGAACACGCCCAGAAATCTGCAAAGTCCGTTTTTCTTCCTTTTTCTCTTTTCTAAATCCCTCCTATGATCATCCAAACTCAGTTTTAATATGTTTAAACTACACTAAGTCCTCCTAGGTCACTTTTTAACATATACATGGGGTCAATACCTCCTAAATCAACACGTAATCATCATAATTTCCCAAATCTTGTCCCAAACCCTATAAATATGAACACAGAATTTAATGTCTGCAATTACTCCTTAAAAAAATCCGTTTTTACATCATCAAAAGATATATTTCGTATATGAAATTCATCCAATAATATTCTACATGTAATCCCTATATGAGATTATGAATTTTACCTCCAATTTCATGGGTTTTCATCAAACTTTCAATATAAGAGATATCTTCAATTCTAAGCATGGAAGAAACATTCGCTTGAAATTATGTAATTAAACCACTTGCCTTAGATTCATTTTCCAGATTCGTTGTCGTAAATTCTAGGTTGAATTTCCCTTCTTTTGGCCACAAATTCTTCCAGAATGGTGGTGATGGGTGATGGCTTTGGTTTGGCTCTTGTAACCTCTCTCCAACCTCTCTCAAAACTCCCGTAGCCCACTCTCTTCTCTTTTTGCTGGTAATGGCCTTAGTGGCCCCTTTAAAATTATAAATATAAACTCTAATTTTCGTGGGTTTTAATTTCCTAATTTTTAAAATTACCAAAATATCCCTCTAGGTAGCCGATTTGGCCTAAAAGTGCCCCGGGACCCAAACTAAACCCCCGGCTAGTGTTTTCTGACTATTTCGACCCTTCCGGACACGTTGGCGCACTCAAAATGACCATTCGGTTGATAAAAATATAATTCACTTTTTAATTTAAATAATTTCATTCCTGACGCGACTGACACGCGCGTCCCAACTAAATTTTCAATTTGTCGTATTTCTGCCTCGCGCCAAATTTTAATGTTTTCAATACTCATAAAATTTTCAATTTTAACATCACAATAAAATACCAACTCACATCTCGCTAGTATTTATATCCGGATTAATTCCCAATAAATTTTCATTTAATTCAATTAATCCCTTCAATAAATGTCAATAAAATTACGGGGTATTACATAAACATTCCATAAAGTTTATGAAATTATGATTTTACCCCCCGAGGTTACTAAAATTATATTTTTAACTTGAATTTTATTCAAACTTGTATTTTTCTTTTATTTTATGAAAACGACTCCAAAACCTCATCATTTATGATACAACGGGACTACCAAGGCCTAGATTTTGGCATAACTGATGCGAGGGAAACCGAGTGTTCGTGTAGGGACACTATCGTTGATTTCGGTTCCCGCTCGACATGCAAAAGAATAAACCTAAGCTATGTCTACACTTGACAAGCAAGTAAAGCGGTAAGTCGGGTATCGAGAATCCACAGGGAGTTATTAAATTTTAGATGTTAATTGTTTAATTACTTCAAGAATAAAAGTGTAAAAGGTGATGTGTGGTTATGGTGACAAAAGAAAAGAGAAGTTAACGCTAAATTAAAGGAAAGCGAGAATCGGGATCGCATTCTACCAAACGGATTGAAACAACTACTAACTAGAGTTAAGGCTCGAAAGCAATCTAATCGATCATTTTCAATTAAGCATAAACATCACACAAGAAGGAATTTAACCCAAAGTTGCGAGATTAAACATTTAATCAAAAATGGTCACACGCGGATTAAATTCGGATTGTCGCTATAAACTCTAACGTTGCGTGACAAAGAAAGATAAACGCTTAACAATCCAACTTTAATACACGCGGTTTCAATTAAACGCGATTTTGCACTAAACCTAGTTTTCGGAGCTCGGGGCCCGAAAATGGCGGAAATGAAATCCCGACCCTATTTATCTAAGGGTGCATGGTGAGTTAAACTAAATTATGCTAATTAGACTAAGAAAGCAAGAATTAAAACATGTAAACTAGTTAGAAAGCATTGAAACTAAATTACAAGGCAAGAGGAGAAGAAGAACAAACTAGATTAATGGAGAGGAAGTGAATAGTTCAATCTTACAAACCCATGGGTTGTCAATCCAAGAAGAAGAAGAAAGGAAATCTCCACACCAAACCCTAACTAAGCTATCTAATTCAGAATCTCTCTAAGTCTATCTATATCTAAGTCTCACAACAAAAACCAACTTATATAGTAAGTTGTAATAAAAGAAAAGAAGAAAGAAATAAAGGAAAATATCTGCAGGGGAAAACAGGGGATCGATCGATCAAGCAGGGGCAGCCTGCAATCCTCCCTGTTTTGGCATACAATCCAACGTCGCTCAAATCGACGTAACTTTGTCGTTATGCATCGGAATCGCCCACCGTTCGCGGCCACGCGAAGCTAGCGAGGAGAGCTACAACTTCCGTGTAGATGTCGGGCCAGGTGCCCAAGCTGTCGAAAGACTAAAATGCCCTTGCGCGTGCGGTTGTGTACGGAAATCGAACGAAACGCATCCGGACTTCACACTTAGCATCCAAATACCTACAAAAACTCAATTAACCCCTGCAAAACATGTTATCATAGAAATCCGAGGGTTGTCCGGTTAATGAGCATAAATATAGGGAATAAGATACCCGAGGGGGCTAATAACGCGTAGGTTAACGGGTGAAATACGCAATATTTCCGCCGTATCACACCCCCTAACTTACACATTGCTAGTCCCTAGCAATGAAATAAGATGCAATAAGAAGAACAAGTAAACCAACACAGGAGAGAGTACAAAAGTATGGTATAAAAGCAATAAAAAGATAAGGCCACTTTCGCGGGCGATTCGATTGCATTTAGCGTATGCAATAAGCCGTTAAACCCCTAGGTTACCCTAGTGGACGAGTGTCGTCTCGTGAGGGTTTTCGGGGATGAAACCCACAAACATCATAAAGTTTCCTCAAAATATGCCCAATCAAGTAAGACAAACTCATCAGTGCGAACAAGATTTCAACATGTTATCAGCATAGCAAACGAATTCGCATGAGAAGTCCGTAGTTATTAACATTATCGAATGAACCTCAATGAATCGAAACTCTAGCATGTGGAAGGGGAGTGAGCATATGCAAGGTATGATTTGGTAAAAACTTAAATAAATCGGATAAACATAAAGCAAGCATAATTCAATCCTCACGGGCATTACGCTCAACAAATGAATTCACTATGAAAAGGGAGGTAACACACAGAACATGTGGGCATAAAGAGTAAATGTAAATGGAAACTAGGCCGCGCACATGTCACAGATGAAGAACGCTATATATAAACTGAAAAACTGTAATCTCAATGAAAGGATACCGCACACTAAAAGAGGCGAAATGCATTTTCACAGATTATCAACACTATTTAAACATTTGATTTACATCTACTTAAGATCACATAGGACTTGTAATAGGGTTGTAATGTATGGCTAGGTTAAGGTACGAAATGAAGGAATGTATGTACGGATTCAAAGTGTTTGGGGATGAAACTCGGAATAATGTAAAAAGTGGGCAATATCAAAAGTTGGACAAAGATGTCCAAACGAGCATAGGTATAACAATTGAGAGAGTAATCAAAGCTTATTGAACTATATACACAACATTTACAACTTTCTCTTTCTTTTCCTTTTCTTCCTTTTTCTCACTTTTTCTCTTTTGTTTTCTTAACTTTTTGCTTTCTCTTTTTAACTCTTTTTCACTATTTTCTTTTCTGACACTTCTTACTCTTTTCATACTCAAATTGCAACCACACAACAATAATAACATTCAATTCCAAGAAACAATCCAAACAAGGGTATGTAAGGTAATATATATGGTATAAAACTCCAATTTGGAGTTGGATATGGGATTTTTGGGTAATGAAAAGAAAGGCTAGTATATAGGCTCAAGTGGGTTGACTAGGGAACATATAAAGGTGAGGTCAAGGTCATATGGGTGATATATCAAAGAGGGCCTATGATCATTTCACAAAGTATACGCAATTCGCGAGTTAAAACAACATAAGAAAATCATGCTCAAGTAACACATTTCAATGATGAACTCAATTAATGAACGGTCAATGAAAGAATAAAGAGATTACCAACGACTGTAACGTTTTCAAAGAGGAAAGAATAGTGTATACACTCACAAATGAAGATAAGTCTCTAATCTCACTCGGTGTAAGTATATACAATGCAGCAAAAGCATACCGGGTTATAAAAATTTTAAGCCAATTCAATATAACGAGAATGGTGCATATGTTCACGGATAAAGTTTAATTCATGAAGTTATTCATAATATTAATGATTTAGGGACTAGAATCTAATAACTTCTAAAATCGAGAACATGCATAGTTGAATTGTCTATTTGATCGGGCAATTATTAAAATTTATCATCGGAAACAAGGGCAAAATGCCCAACAAAGGAGAAAAAAGAAAGAAAATATTTTTGAAATTTTTCAAATTTTAACAAAAACATGTTTTGTAACTAAATTGTAATCCAATCCAAGGACTAAACAACAAAATGGATAGACTATCCTACACCCCCTAACTTAAATGTTGCATTGTCCTCAATGCGCATTAAGAACACAACATAAAGAGAGGAAAAGAACGATATTACCCAAAATTGGAGCGATCTCCATAAGCGCGAGTCCAATGAAATCTACAAAACAAGTTAGTACCGAGCATAGCAAAAACAAATAACAGAAAGTTAACTAATTACACTAGACTAAATTAAAAAGGAAAGAAAAATAGGAAAGAAAGAAAATTAAAAAGCTAACTATTTACAACCTACTATTTAGGCTTCACACTAACAATACACTAGAAGTCTAAATAGTTGAGGGTCTACCATAAGAACGATTTGACTTTGGAAGATCAATGGTGGACCCTCCAAAGCGAACATGCCTCCCGAAAGATATGAATTCCGTTTGAACAACGGAAGGCATGTGGGTGGTGGAAAAAGTGAACCATCGCCAATTTGAAATTTTGGGCGGACGATGGAGGATTTGGATAACAAGGGGGAAAGGTACACTAGAGATCCAAGAAAAATCGATTCATCTCCCAAAGATTTTTCAAGTGGAATGGGAGATGGTGCACACACGGGGATAACATCCATCGAAAACAAGTCCGGTAAAGAGTCCTCATCGGCAAAAAGTGTAGAAGTTTTAAAAGTTTCTACCGACTCATAGGAATCAACCGGTAATTCTAATGGTTCGATGACGAAAAACGAATATGGTGATGAAACAAATTCAATCTCAATCGACTCATCGTCGGAAGGAGATTGAATTTCGGGGGAGAAAGATTCACATTCGATGAGAAATTCTTTGAAAAATTGAGGTGAAACACAAGTTTCCACCTCCTCGTTGTTTTGTGCATAAGAATTCATCTCATCGCAAAGTGCACCAAGTCTCATTCCAGCATCATTTAGGCTTTCCAAACCTTGGGAGTAAAGAAGCAAAGTCTCTTCCAAAGTAGGCTTTCTCGGCTCAAGAGCCTCGGACTCCTCATTTGGTTGAAACTCGTCTTCGAAAGTAATGAAATGAAAATCGTCATTGGATTCGAATAATGAATCCAACTCAAGCTCCCAATAACGATTTTCATTGCGATAAATGTTTTCAAGTCTTTCATTTTCAAGAAAATCTTGAAAATGGAAAACTTGAAAACTATCCCCAAAGTAAGAATCATTAGAATAACCGTAATAACTATAATAGTAGGACATGATTACCTCGTTGTTTGTAGATGGAGAATCCGATCAAGAAAGTGAGCAACCGCGAATCAAAGTTTCTTAGCGCTCAAGTATGCTATCCTGCAAAAAAGGTTAAAACAAAGACTACAAATACAAAAGGAAAAATACTACGAAATAATAAAACAATTACAATCTAAAACACACTCCCCGGCAACGGCGCCAATTTGATGCGAGGGAAACCGAGTGTTCGTGTAGGGACACTATCGTTGATTTCGGTTCCCGCTCGACATGCAAAAGAATAAACCTAAGCTACGGCTACACTTGACAAGCAAGTAAAGCGGTAAGTCGGGTATCGAGAATCCACAGGGAGTTATTAAATTTTAGATGTTAATTGTTTAATTACTTCAAGAATAAAAGTGTAAAAGGTGATGTGTGGTTATGGTGACAAAAGAAAAGAGAAGTTAACGCTAAATTAAAGGAAAGCGAGAATCGGGATCGTATTCTACCAAACGGATCGAAACAACTACTAACTAGAGTTAAGGCTCGAAAGCAATCTAATCGATCATTTTCAATTAAGCATAAACATCACACAAGAAGGAATTTAACCCAAAGTTGCGAGATTAAACATTTAATCAAAAATGGTCACACGCGGATTAAATTCGGATTGTCGCTATAAACTCTAACGTTGCGTGACAAAGAAAGATAAACGCTTAACAATCCAACTTTAATACACGCGGTTTCAATTAAACGCGATTTTGCACTAAACCTAGTTTTCGGAGCTCGGAGCCCGAAAATGGCGGAAATGAAATCCCGACCCTATTTATCTAAGGGTGCATGGTGAGTTAAACTAAATTATGCTAATTAGACTAAGAAAGCAAGAATTAAAACATGTAAACTAGTTAGAAAGCATTGAAACTAAATTACAAGGCAAGAGGAGAAGAAGAACAAACTAGATTAATGGAGAGGAAGTGAATAGTTCAATCTTACAAACCCATGGGTTGTCAATCCAAGAAGAAGAAGAAAGGAAATCTCCACACCAAACCCTAACTAAGCTATCTAATTCAGAATATCTCTAAGTCTATCTATATCTAAGTCTCACAACAAAAACCAACTTATATAGTAAGTTGTAATAAAAGAAAAGAAGAAAGAAATAAAGGAAAATATCTGCAGGGGAAAACAGGGGATCGATCGATCAAGCAGGGGCAGCCTGCAATCCTCCCTGTTTTGGCATACAATCCAACGTCGCTCAAATCGACGTAACTTTGTCGTTATGCATCGGAATCGCGCACCGTTCGCGGCCACGCGAAGCTAGCGAGGAGAGCTACAACTTCCGTGTAGATGTCGGGCCAGGTGACCAAGCTGTCAAAAGACTAAAATGCCCTTGCGCGTGCGGTTGTGTACGGAAATCGAACGAAACGCATCCGGACTTCACACTTAGCATCCAAATACCTACAAAAACTCAATTAACCCCTGCAAAACATGTTATCATAGAAATCCTAGGGTTGTCCGGTTAATGAGCATAAATATAGGGAATAAGATACCCGAGGGGGCTAATAACGCGTAGGTTAACGGGGGAAATACGCAATATTTCCGCCGTATCAATAACTCATACAAAATAATGCACTCATCAACCATACATACTTTTGCAAGAAATCTTCTTCCATATTGATATTAGAGAGAACTTTAAAGTAGATTGAAAATATTCAATATATTTATTTATTCATCTCTTGAGTGATTTTCAAGATTTTTTAATCATTCTTGAATATTTGAAACCAAATATTTTACTACATCTTCTCAACCATAGGATATCCTATCCTAGTTGTAGTCGGTGATTGCTTGGTGGTTCTTTTGCATCGGAACAAAGTGTTATTTCACTTTAAAATGAAGATTTTTGTGGCATGAGGCTTGAAGACATTGGGCAAACCCAAAACTAGTCGCAATTGTGTAGCATCTTGAGACACTTATAAGTTTTTATTATACTACTAAACTATGATCAACGCATTGTTTAAAATCCGATAGTATATCATATAAGTTAAGTTTGATATTGAGGAATATGTAATATGTTGGCCAAAATAAATTAATGATGAATGAAATTTCACCACGAATGTATTATATGCTTTATGTAGGGAATTGTATTATGCACTCTCTAATTTTGTAAACAAGGCCTCTTTATTTGAGAAATTTTAAGATAATTAAATTAGAATGTAGTTGTAATTATTTAGTTGATCTTGTTACAGCTACACATAAAGAGAATAAATTATGGGGTTGCAATATGGGATTTACATGTTCTATTCAGAAGAGAATTTAATTATTTATCCTTGAGTTCCCAATATAGTCCTTATTAAAGAAGTATGGTTCTTTAAATCTCCCATCACTCTAAAAAAATTTAATTGGTATCGATTACGAAACTGGACAAGGGTTTTTCGGATTGTGGATCTCATTCAAATAAGGGAACTACGTTCCACACAAAAACTTTCGTTTGATATCTATCTTTAAACGAGGTCCCCTTATGCAAAACTCTCATTCGAAGGAGGGCCTCTCTTGTTATAATGAGGGCACCAGCTTTGTGAACGTGTTGTACTCAGAGTTTTTT
Organism: Sambucus nigra; assembly: GCA_949130495.1. Classification (NCBI taxonomy): domain Eukaryota; kingdom Viridiplantae; phylum Streptophyta; class Magnoliopsida; order Dipsacales; family Adoxaceae; genus Sambucus; species Sambucus nigra. The sequence continues at coordinate 521,982,707 of OX422218.1, forward strand.
TATGCTGATAAGTACAAATAGACCTTATGCCGCATGTTCCTAGGTACTGAGGCAGTTACTATGATACCCCACATTTTATTTGATTAATTAAATTATTTGATTAATGATTAATTAAATGATTTAATTAATGATTAATTATTAATTGAGAATATATGAATCAATTTAATTATGATGGAAGAAATTAAATCAAATGATTAATTTTCAATTTATAGAATTTTTAACAATTTAGTGCAAATTAATTAGTTAAATTGACCTTTCTATTTGTTGAAATATATTTTTAGAATTAAGCTAGAACCTTGGGGGGAAATCATTTTTTTGGTATGTCTTTATGGCTAAGTTGGAGTTTGGAAGAAACCACTTGTGTGTAATATAGTGTAAATATGCTTGGGGTGAGAGAGAGAGAGAGAGGGAGAGAGACTTTATCCGCTACCCCAATATGGAACTCGAGATCGCAGGTATACCAACCATGATCGCATTCTACATCCCCGCAACTGTGGCTCCCTCGTGGCCCAAGTGTGGGCTTTACTACCTTAGCCCCTTTTAATTTGTAACCCAAAAGATTTCATTTGTGTATTTCACTTCCATATTAAACCAAACTCTCATCCTCATTTTTTCTTCATCCCTAACATCTAAAACACTAAATCCCATTAAAGTAAAATTTTCAGATCTCCATTTGAGGATCTTAATCTTGAAATTTGGGAGTGCTTCAATAGGCAAAGTTGTTCAAATTTTAGAGGAGATTAATAAACTCGAGTCAAATTTCAGAAATAGCGAAAGGCAAGAATATTCTACTTTTCCTTTTTAGTGCTTAATGACTTAGATATTGCCTAAACAATGTTTATTGTTAATTAAAAATGATTAGAGATTTAATTAGGGAAAGATAAACCTAAAAATTCTCTATTATTATTAATATTAAAATTGATGAAACCTTTTTGTAATGAGAACGCTTAGAAAATATTGTAAGGACAAGAAGATTTACATGTTAATTGACTAAGAGTTGAATAATGTGCCTTATGAACTTTGAAGATTGAAATGTGATCTATAGATATGACTTATCCCGTGGAATTGTTATATATATTTGAGAAAGAAAATGATCCGCTGGATTGATTTGTATCTTAGGTTCTCACACACAAATCGAATTTTTATCAATTTTTTATCTTTGATTAAATTAGGTTTGCATACAATATGTGTTCCAATAACAATTTTCAAACTACACATGCAATCAACACACTAAACGAGAAAAAATACCTTAAGAAGGGTAAACATTTTATTTAGCACTATTGTAAGTTTTGACAAAAACACGACTTACAAAATTTAGCTAAACTAAATGGGATGAGTCGAGTCTTCAAAACTTTTAACAGAATAAAACTCAGTCTGAAGTCATCCACATGTAGCGATCTACCCTAGGTATCCACCAATCGACCTTTTTCCTTCTTTAGCTGTCAACCCTCGATTCACAAGTCAAATGTAAAGATTTCTCTCCACAAGATGTATGTAAGGTATTAAAACTATAGGGCTTCATAAATATTCACAAATCATATGGGGGATGAAAGGATTGTGAATTGAAAAGTGTTTTGTGAAATACAATATGAAAATCTTTGGAAAGGATATATTGTTTTCATTTTTTCTGAAGTCCCATGAAAAAGGAGTTCAAAATAGGTATGTATAGATCTGATAAAAATTTCAAGGCGGTCATTCGAACGAGAATTAAGGTCATTCGAACGAAACATTATTTTCGTTCGAACGAAATCCAGATTCATTCTAACGAGTGGACAAAGTCATTCAAACCAACATTGAAAGAACTCATAATAATTTTTTGTCTATAATAACTAACCTCACTCAAATTTCGTAAGAAGGGAGTTCTAAAAAAACCTCTTCCTCGTTCGAACGAGATGAAATCTCGTTTGAATGAGGCCAAAAAATAATTTTTTTTAAATATTTAAAAAAAATAGCCTCGATTTTATTAAAAAATAACATCCCTAATATGATTTAGAAAATATACGAATGCCCAAAGTTTTAGACCTTCTTAAGTTGTAGGGGTGCCTTCGATCTTGGTGACGTTGGAGTTCGGTTCGACGAGTCGATTTTTAATAGGATACGTCAAAATATAAATAAAAGCCTAAGCTATAAGGAATTAAAATCATTTGCTCTTACAATATTGCCTATGCCTATCTTAGGAAACTTTTACGATTGAAAATCATATATACCCCACTTGAAATGCGTATAATTTATTGGGTTAGGATATTGAAATTGAAACCATGGGAATCGACTTAATCCCCATGTGAATCGGAAGTAATAAATTTTGTGTAAGAGAGGATATTATTCGAGACTATAAACTATATATATTAATCGAGGGGAGTATTGTTTGTACTTAACTTGTTGGCTTTAAGACTTGGATATTGGTTAAGCATTGATGAGACTATGTTGTGTGTTATTGATGTTTATCTCATGTGTATAAATTATTAATTATTGGTTGTCATTGAATGTTGATGGGACATTGATTGCCCTTTTGTGAGAAAAATGGTGTTTTCAGTACTAAATGTAATATATATGATTTGTGGATTTGTCTGTTATTCTAGTTTATTGATGATATTTGAGTGATTGGATAATAGTCGTTGGTGGTGAAAAGTGACTACCCATCACTTCATGTTAAGCTATCTATTAATAATATTTTGTCCTTATATAACACTTCAATACTTTGATTTTCAAGTATCTCTTCATTATCAATAAGAGGGTGAAGTTTTGTGTTAAAGCTTCTTCTCCATTTTTAAAATCCTTTATAACCTTTTTTAACACTTTACCTAAGTTTTAACATGTTCCTTCTCTGTGTGTGTGTGTGTGTGTGTGTGTGTGTGTGTGTGTGTGTGTGTGTGTGTGTGTGTGTGTGTCTGTGTCCTCTTTACATTTGATCACATTTTTTCTAAAGGCATATAATTAAGAGAGATGAACAAGAACCTTTTATCGATCCAAAACGTTTTTATAGCTTATTCTATTCAACACTTTAGGTTTTACATCCATATTGATTTTGTGATCTTTGGAGATGTTCATGGAAAATAATGTTGATCGTTGTGAAGCCCTTATACTCTTGACTCACTTGAGTCTATATTGTATAAGTGCTCATCAAGTTTGGAAATTGTGACAAAATTATGTCCATCCTAGAAACCAAAGAACCTCAGAGATTGGTTTGCTATTTCATTCATATATCTTGTTGTGATCTAGATCTAATTACCAACACTCATACAGAGTAGAATGCATCACGCACATGTCATATTGCATATTTATGAGTGTACATATGTTGAGTATGTTTAAATCCCTAAATTCGATTTTTAAATATTTTTTTGGGATTTTATAAATATTTTTTAATAAAGGTTTTATTAATTAAAACTTGATTTTAGAAGTTTGTGGGTTCAATCTCTAATTATTTATTAATGGGTTTATTGGCTCAAAGTTGGTTTGGGTAGAAACCAAAAGCGGCAGAGACTTCATGGTTTGGTTGTAATTAATTTATGACGCGCGTTTTATATCGATTTATTGGTTAACACCTGTTGCTTGCCGATTGGTGGGATTTGTGTTTCTTCACTGAGTATACAACCGCGTATGCTAACAGCCATTGGATCAAACCTTATCAACGTCCTTCATAATTTCTTTGGTAATCCCTGTGTATCCCTCCTGAACCAATCAGATGTTTTTTAACCACCACTTTCTGTGAGCCCTTGGATTTAAGTCAATCCAGCTTGACTCAATCCTGACCCTTGTTTTTGAACCTGCTTCTCGATCCTTCTCTTCATCCTATATAAAGGATCCTCCTCTCAGTCGTCCAAGACTTTTGGCCAATTCATTCCTAAGAATAAAAAAGAGAGAGTATAGAGAAGAGAGAGAAGAGAGAAACCAGAAAGAAAGAGAGAGAGTTAGAAACCCTAACCGTTGTTCATCAATCCTCTTTCAAACCAAACACTCCACAAAAAACTCCTACATATCCAAAACACTACCCTCAGTGTTCTTGAGTTTTGTAGAGATATTTGTGTTGCTGTAACCTCTTGTTCGTTAGATCTTGTTCCCAACTTAAACTGTTTACTTAGATCTATTTTCTTCTTCATAGAAATTTCAGATCTATGTTCTGCATGTTACATCATACTTAGATTTACATAGTTTATTTCTCATCTTGAGAAATATATTGTTGATTCTTTTCGGAAAATTGTTTTTATCTCTAAATCAACAATAAATGTTTTCTGTTTCTAGTTCTCTTAAAACTAAACCTTTGACCTAGTTTGGAATCACACTTGGAGGTTTTCAATCTCGAAAATCTTTTCAAAAATCTGAGATTGATTAAGATCTTGACTGTCTTCTAAGCAAGATATCCGTGGATTCTGGGATTGATTTAAAGTTCAAACAGGTTCAAAATTTTGTGAGAAGAGAGAAAAAGAAAAATCACTGCATATAGCCTTATATGTAATTTGCTAGGATTGTTTGTACTTAATAAGTGTGAGTGTGTCCATGGATGTGTTAGAGAGCACCTCCACAAACACTTTCACACTACAACACGAAAAGTGTTGGTAATAAGATCTTGTGAACAAAAGTCGACGTAAAGTGCTGGAACAAATCAGAAGTTAACAAACTGGGAGAACAACATCTACAATTAGAACTGCAGAGAAGTTATAAGGACACCAGAGGGTACATTCCTAAACTTATATAGGTCTGAGTTGTATGCATGTTAGTTATATAGTTTGTAACTCATAAATTTGTTTTAGTGGATTTTTTTTTTTACTCCGTAGAGGGAGTCGTGGATGTTTCCTCAATTGGTGAGGTTTTACCACGTAAAAAATCGTGAACCTAATCTTTCTACATCTTCTTATCTCATTCTTGGTTGTGCTGAGTTTAAAGTTTGTTTAAACTGTTTTATAAACCTGTTAGTCAAATCTTGAATAGATCTCGTACATACTATTTTGTTAAACACATCTTGTGTTCAAATAGTTTTGTTTTTTCAAGAAAAGAGTTTCCTCAAAAAATAGCTCGGAGTTACTTAAATAGTTTATTTTTAATAAACGGCTTTAGTAACATATTTTCAATTGGTATCAGAGCTTGGTAAACTTCTTTTAACGAGATCCTGTGTTTCTGAAATTGTTTTCTGAAAATCAAAATATGGACGAGAAAAATGAAAGATTTGGTAACTTGACCAGACCCCCAATCTTTGATGGAACCAATTTTGCTTACTGGAAAGTAAGGATGATTGCTTTCATTCAAGGAACTTTGGGAGATGATGTCTGGGACATTGTTGAAAATGGTTATACTTTTCCTACTAAACCAGCCAACGAAGGAAGTAATGAGAGAGTTAAGAAAGCTTTAAGTGAGTTCACTCAAGAAGAGAAATAAGTTTCTCGAAATAATAACAAAGGAAAGAATGCCATATTTATGTCCATAAATGAACATGAGTTCAAAAGAATCTCATCTTGTACCACTTCTAAGGAAGCTTGGGACACCTTGGTTACTGCTCATGAAGGAGACACTAGAGTTAAGGCTGCTAAAACCCAAATGCTTGTCCAGCAGTATAACTCCTTAATTATGTCTGAGACTGAATCATTTGATGACTTCTATATGAACCTAACTGATATTGTAACCAAACTGCATGCTAATGGGATAACTTATGATAGACAAGAAATTGTATCTAAAATTCTAAGATCATTACCACAGAAATTTGATAACAAAAGATATGATATTGAGGAAATGTGTAATCTCACTCCTGAACTACCCAGTAGTAAATTAAGAACTGTGGAAATGGAACTGGAATTTAATAAACAATTGACCCAGTCCCATAGGAAACAGAGTAGTTCCAATCTAAGCTTCTCTTCTAAATTGATTAAGCCTGAGTTTTATACTTCCAATGACGACTCTGATGAGGAATGCGATATAGAGAGTTTGGACAATCAGATTGCCTTAATGTCAAAATAGTTTAAGAAAATCATTAAGTTTAGAAACAAAATGGCAAATAAACAAGGCAAGTCAAATTATCCAACTCCTTCTAATCACATACCTCATGAGAAAAGCAGTGACAAAAATCACAAGGACTCTCACATTAGACCTAATAGAGACCTTAAGAAGACTGAATGCTATAGATGTGGTAAACTGGGACACATTGCACAAGACTGTAGAGTTAACTTGAATACTCAAAACAAACACACCAGAGCCAACATTTGCAAAACATGGGATGATTCAAGTGACTCTGAAAATGAGGAACCTGAGTCAACTGATGTTTTTGACCCTTGCATGTCTTTCTTTGCCAAGATTATCTATAATGATGATATGCCTGTGCTTGTTAGTGAGGAAGAATCTAGTAACTCTATGTCTGATGTTTCTAATATTGTTGTTACTGGTTTAGATGCTTTGATTACTGAGAATATTGCTATCTCTTCTTCGGGGTGTGTGAGTGAAAGGGAAAGCGATAATGACGATGTCGATGGGTGTGTGAGTTTAAAGAATGAATCCTTAGGGATCACTTCACACACTACACTTAGTGACTCGGACAATGAAGACCTCCCAGACATTCACACACTTTATTCTAAAACTCTCAAGAAAAGCACTAGACTAGAAAAAATTATGAAAGATCTCACCAAAAAACTGGAAGATCTAAGCCTGATGGTCAAATTGAATGCTGAAGAGTATACTACCCAATGTTTAACTCATGAAAGTGAAATTAAAATGTTTGATGAAAAACTCAGAAATTTGACTGAAACAAATGAAATTCTGGAGCAAAAGTACAAAGGGACATTGTTTGAATTGGAACAAACTAAAGAAAAGACAACAACTGTTTTCAAAAAATTTACAAAATTTGAAAATAATTCAAACTGTTTTGATGAATTTATTGCTGAATCAAAAACCAATTCTGATGATCGAACTGGAATAGGGTTTTGCCCCAATTTAAAGACACAAATAAAATCTTTTGAACCTATCAAGTTTGTGTCAGAAGGCAAAAGGCCTATCGAAACATGCCCAGACTTTTCTCTAAAAACTGAGTTTGATTCAAAACATCAAAATTTTAACATTGGGGAATCAAGTTGCTCTAAACATGAAAGTTCACCTAAGGCTAAATACGTCTGCCCATTTATTAGAAAGAGTGAATCTACGTTCAAACCTGTACTACCTAGGAATAGAGTTCAACCTCAAAATTCCACAAAACCTTTGTTTAGAGACTTTCCTAAGGAGACGCTAATTTTGATCAATCTTTATTGCTCCTACTACGAGATATACGGTCACTCTTTTGATGGTTGCTATGCTAGGAGACTAGTTAAACCTGTCTATAATCCTCATATCTATCAGAATTTTAACTATTCTAGAAGGAGCCACAACAATTATATACTTCCTAGACAACCAGATAAAAACACTAATTATAGAAAGAGAAAGACCAAACCTAAAAGAACATTTCCTAGAAGGAATCCTAAGCACTTTGCTAAACCAAATGCTCAAGTCTTTCATAAGATTCAATATCATGTGCAAAACATTTTTCAGCAAAAATCCAATGCTCGCAAATTTTATCAATTGAGAGCTAATAAGCACAAAATGAAATAAGAGCAATTTGGGTTAGAAAAGATGATCTATTACCTCAGATGAAGTGTAACATAGTTGTTACTACTCTAAAAGCTCAACACACATCATCCGGTTGGTATTTAGACTCTGGATGTTCTAAGCACATGACTGGGGATGAAACTAAACTTTTAAACAAAACTAGCTTTACTGGTGGTAAAGTCATTTTTGGTGATGGAGTTTCATCTCAAATCATGGGCAAAGGAACTCTCCAAGAAGATGGACTTCATGTTCTTGAAAATGTCCTTCTAGTTAAAGGTCTTAAGGCAAATCTACTTAGCATTTCGCAATTTTGTGACTCAGATCATACTGTTACCTTTTTAAAGAACAATTGCAAAATTTTAAATGATAAAGGCGAATGCATAATTACATGATTCAGAACCCCTGACAATTGCTATACTGTCATGAACAATTCTAAAATCTGTAATGTCGCCAGAATGGATGACAACGAGATATGGCATAACAGAATGGGTCATATAAATTAAGATAATCTTAGTAGATTGGCCTCTCAGCAAATAGTTAGAGGAATTCCTAAAATCAAACCCATTCCTAATATTGTCTGTGGTCCTTGTCAGGAAGGTAAAATTGTTAAGGCACCTCATAAGAAAGTTAATGATATTCTTACCTCTAATCCCTTGGAGCTCATCCATATGGACCTAATGGGTCCCTCCCAAACTGTTAGTCTCTTTGGACACAGTTATATTCTAGTTATGGTTGATGACTTCACCAGATTTACTTGGGTAGCTTTTTAAAAAAAAAAGTCCGACACTTTTCAAACTTTCCTAAAAATTCTTCTTCGGATTGAAAATGAAAAGGACACTCAAGTAAATAGAATTCGTAGTGATAGAGGTGGTGAATTCAAAGACACTGGTATTATTGAATACTGTGACTATAATGGTTACAAACATGAATTCAGTGCTTCTAAGACTCCTCAACAAAATGGAATTGCCGAGAGAAAGAATCTTACTCTTCAAGAGATGGCACGAGTTATGTTACATGCCAAGAATTTACCTAAATACTTTTGGGTAGAATCTATTCGTACCGCATGTCACATCATAAATAAGGTGTATCTTAGAAAGAATTCCAAACAAACTCCTTACGAACTTTGGTACAATAAAAATCCTAATCTTAAGTACCTTAGAACTTTTGGCAGTACTTGTTATGTATGCAAAGATAGGGAACACTTATCCAAATTTGAGAGTAGGGGAGATAAAGCGATATTTCTAGGATACTCACCTAACAGTAGAGCCTATCGAGTGTATAATCTTCGCACTAAAATCTTGATGGGATCCATAAATGTAATTGTAAGTGACATTATTGTAGAGAACAAGACTGGTGAATCTACTATTGAGGAAGAATCTACAAACATTTTAGAAAATGACTCCTCTGAAATAGATAATTCATTACCAATTGAGATACCTGAAGTACCTAATTGAGTTTCTAAAAATCATCCCATAAATAACGTAGTTGGTAACCCTAGTGAGCCAGTGCGTACAAGATCCCAACTAAGAAATTATGCACATTATGCATGTTTTGTTTCCCTTGTGGAACCAAAGAATGTAAATGAGGCATTGAATGACTCTCACTGGATTTCTGCTATGCAGGAAGAACTTCTTCAATTTGTCATTCATGATGTTTGGTATCTTATTCCTCGTCCTGATCACAAAAAGGTTATTGGCACACGTTGGATTTTTAAAAATAAGACTGATGAAAATGGGATAATAATTAGAAATAAAGCTAGATTAGTTGCTCAAGGATACTCTTAAATTGAAGGAATAGATTTTAACAAGACTTTTGCTCCTGTCACTCGTTTAGAATATGTTCGTCTGCTTTTTGCTATAGCTTGCCACATGCATTTTACACTTTATCAAATGGATGTCAAATCTGCATTCCTTAATGGAATATTGACTGAAGAGACCTATGTAGAACAACCTAAAGGGTTCATTAACCCTCAATATCCAAATCATTTATTTCATCTTTAAAAGGCTTTGTATGGCCTTAAACAAGCACCTATAGCTTCGTATGAGCGTCTTTCCAGTTTCCTCTTAGATAAAGGTTTCAAAAGAGGTGGAAATGATCAAACTCTTTTTGTCAAACATTTTGACAAACACATCATTATTGCTCAAGTTTATGTTGACGATATTATCTTTGAATCAACTTCTCCCTCAGAAGTAAAATCCTTCTCTGAAACTATGCATAAGGAATTTCAAATGTCCCTTATGGGGGAGTTACAATTCTTCTTAGGCCTTCAAGTCAAACAAAATTCAGAAGGATTATTTGTATTGCAATCTAAGTACGCTTTAGAGATAGTAAAGAAATTTGGCCTCAAGAGTGCTAAAGAGGCTAGAACGCCCATGAGTACTACGTTAAAACTTTCTAAAGATGAAAATGGAAAATCCGTAGATCCTACTCTATATCGTAGTATGATAGTAACCTTAATATATCTTACTGCCTCGCGTCCTGATATTATGTATGATGTGTGTGTATGTGCTCGTTATCAAAATAACCCTAAAGAGAGCCATTTGAATGCTGTTAAACGTATCATTAAATATGTAAACGGCACTCTGAATCTAGGACTTTGGTACACTAATGACACACCAAGCACTATAATTGGGTACACTGATGTTGACTGGGCTGAGTGTACTGATGATAGTAAAATCACATCAGGAGCATGTTATTATATAGGTAATAACTTGGTAGGATGGAGTAGTAAGAAACAAAACTGTACATCACTCTCGACAGCCGAATCTGAATACATAGCCGCTGGCAGCTGTTGTGCTCAATTACTGTGGCTTAAACAAATGTTAAGTGATTATGGTATTCAAGAAAACCAATTGCATCTCTATTGTGATAATCAAAGTGCGATTAATATTTCTAAAAACCCTGTTCAACACTCGTGAACAAAGCACATAAAAAATAAGACATCACTTTATACGCGAATTGGTTGAAACTAAGGAATTAGAAATCAATTATCTTCCTACTGATTTGCAACTCGCGGATATGTTCACCAAACCTCTAGATTATAATAGATTCATTTCCTTGCGTAAATCTATTGGTATGGTTTGTGCTGACTAATACCTTCGCTGATTATCAAAGTTTTTCCCTTTGTCCATTTGAGACCAAATGGGGGGGAAATTTGAGTCGTTATGAATATTTGTATATATGCTAAACTGCTTGATCTTAGTGATTCATTGCAGGTTTTTGTACAGTTTTTCTCAACTGATGTCATAGGGTATTCAATTGTAAATAGTTGAGTTATGTACTTTTGTTTTCTAGGATTTGGGTAGATAGAATCTTTATAGGAATAGGTTTTTCTTACCTTTTTATCGCCCTACGAGTCCTAGTTGACTCAAAAGAGATTTTGTCTCATATTTCCAAAGGGGGAGATTGAAGCCCTTATACTCTTGGCTCACTTGAGTCTATATTGTATAAGTGCTCATCTAGTGTGGAAATTGTGACAAAATTATGTCCATCCTAGAAACCAAAGAACCTCAGAGATTGGTTTGCTATTTCATTCATATATCTTGTTGTAATCTAGATCTAATTACCAACACTCACACACAGTAGAATGCATCATGCACATGTCATATTACATATTTATGTGTGTACATATGTCGAGTATTGTTTAAATCCCTGAATTTGATTTTTAAATATTTTTTAGGGATTTTATAAACATTTTTTAATAAAGGTTTTATTAATTAAAACTTGATTTTAGAAGTTTTTGGGTTCAATCCCTAATTATTGATTAATGGGTTTATTGGCTCAAAGTTGGTTTGGGTAGAAACCAAAAGCGGCAGAGACTTCATGGTTTGGTTGTAACTAATTTATGACGCGCATTTTATATCGATTTATTGGTTAACACCTGTTGCTTGCTGATTGGTGGGATTTGTGATTCTTCACTGAGTATACAATCGCGTAAGCTTACAGCCGTTGGATCAAACCTTATCAACGTCCTTCATGCTTTCTTTGGTAATCCCTTTGTATCCCTCCTGAACCAATCAGATCTTTTTTAACCACCGCTTTCTGTGAGTCCTTGGATTTAAGTCAATCCAGCTTGACTCAATCCTTACCCTTGTTTTTGAACCTGCTTCTCGATCCTTCTCTTCGTCCTATATAAAGGATCCTCCTCTCAGTCATCCAAGACTTTTGGCCAATTCATTCCTGAGAATAAAAAAGAGAGAGTAGAGAGAAGTGAGAGAGAAGAGAGAGAAGAGAGAAACCAGAAAGAAAGAGAGAGAGTTAGAAACCCTAACCGCTGTTCGTCAATCCTCTTTCAAACCAAACACTCCACAAAAAACTCCTACATATCCAAAGCACTACCCTCAGTGTTCTTGAGTTTTTGAGAGATATTTGTGTTGCTGTAACCTCTTGTTCGTTAGATCTTGTTCCCAACTTAAACTGTTTACTTAGATCAATTTTCTTCTTCATAGAAATTTCAGATCTATGTTCTGCATGTTACATCACACTTAGATTTCCATAGTTTATTTCTCATCTTGAGAAATATATTGTTGATTCTTTTCTGAAAATTGTTTTTATCTCTAAATCAACAATAAACGTTTTTTGTTTCTAGTTCTCTTAAAACTAAACCTTTGACCTAGTTTGGAATCACACTTGGAGGTTTTCAATCTCGAAAATCTTTTCAAAAATCTGAGATTGATTAAGATCTTGATTGTCTTCTAAGCAAGATATCCGTGGATTCTGGGATTGATTTAAAGGTCAAACAGGTTCAAAGTTTTGTGAGAAGAGAGAAAAAGAAAAATCACTGCATATAGCCTTATATGTAATTTGCTAGGACTGTTTGTACTTAATAAGTGTGAGTGTGTGCATGCATGTGTTAGTGAGAACCTCCACAAACACTTTCACACTACAACACGAAAAGTGTTGGTAATAAGATCTTGTGAACAAAAGTCGACGTAAAGTGCTGGAACAAATCAGAAGTTAACAAACTGGGAGAACATCTACAATCAGAACTGCGGAGAAGTTATAAGGACACCAGAGGGTACATTCCTAAACTTATATAGGTCTGAGTTGTATGCATGTTAGTTATATAGTTTGTAACTCATAAATTTGTTTTAGTGGATGTTTTTTTTACTCCATAGAGGGAGTCGTGGATGTTTCCTCAATTGGTGAGGTTTTACCACGTAAAAAATCGTGAACCTAATCTTTCTACATCTCCTCATCTCATTCTTGGTTGTGCTGAGTTTAAAGTTTGTTTAAACTGTTTTATAAACCTGTTAGTCAAATCTTGAATAGATCTCGTACATACTGTTTTGTTAAACACATCTTGTGTTCAAATAGTTTTGTTTTTTCAAGAAAAGAGTTTCCTCAAAAAACAACTCGGAGTTACTTAAATAGTTTATTTTTAATAAACGGCTTTAGTAACATATTTTCACTTTGATCAACACATATGTTGTTATTCTCACCATTGCTACAAAGGACTCCACTTGATAAATATTGGCACAAAAAGTTAGTTGTGGAGGGAGCGTTGATGGTAGTGTAAGACGTCAATCTGTTTTTTAAGTTTACCAAATTTTTAATGAGATTGCCCATGGGTTTTTACCTCGAAAGATGTTATGTGTTAATATATATTTTCTGCATGATTTATCATTTAATGTTAAAAACATATTAAAATTTAGGATTATATGATAAATTATTGGTAAATCTTTTCATAAAGACCTTTTAGCACATGTTTAATATTTTAGCATGCTTAAAATTGGAAATTAAATTAAATTGGTGTATCTCCATTGATTCTTCACACAAAGTCCATTATTATAAAGTTTTTACAACTAATTTAAGATGGAAAGATTATGGGTTTAGTATGATGCCACATAACAAGACCTAAGACGGAGGTGGGGAGATAAGAAATATACTAATAAGGTGGAATAATGATGCTATTAAGGGTGTGTTTGTATTTTTATTTAAATTTGAATTTTAAATCTAATTCCAAAGTTTATAAACTATTTCTTTTTAAAGAATATTTACATTTAGTTTAATTCAACTAAATACACTTTTAGCTTTTAACCATCTAAAAACCAGCAATTGTAGGACTCTAATTTTTTAAAACACAAAACACTTTTTAATAGTTTTAAGCTTAAATGATTTACATTTAGACTTAATACCCCTAAACAAACAACCCCTACATATGGCTATACTTGGTCATGAATTTAGAGATGAATGAGAGCACCTCTATATATATATATATATATATATATATATATATATATATATATATATATATATATATATATACTAGCGTATGCCCGTGCCTGAAGGCACGAAGAAAATTTTCCAAAATACGTAATCGCGAAACGACGATAAGTTTTCAAAGTACATAATATCGAAACGCACAAAATTTTGAAATGCGTAATTACAAAACCACAAAAATTTTGTTCCTCGACAAAACAAAGTGTAATTTTAAAAAAATTGGTCATAATATCCTTTATTTATAGGACTATCCTGCATAACGGTAGTGTTCACAATTGGTAATAAATCTCATGTCATGTTTATTTTGGTAAAGTTCACTTTTGGTTTAAAAAAAATAGGGTCGTGTTTGAGATAGGTAAACAATAATATTTCATGTCTTCACGTGTTTATTTTGTCCGTAATTGCAAAACAAAAAGAACATAATTGCAAGAAAAAAAAAATTGTCACCCAACAACAAAGTGAAATTAAAAAAAATTATTATTCAAAATTTTCTAAAGCATATAATACAACTGTCCGCAAGTGACTCACAGTACATACAATAACAAATTGTCCAACAACATTCACATACAATATGAAATAAAAATTATTCACTGCATTAACATTGTGCCTCAAATAAACAAATTGTCCATTTTAAAAAAATTGGACAGAGTCTCCTTTGTTTATTGGACTATCCACCCTCTTAAAGGGTTATAACCAATCCAACAGTATTTAATAATCTCAACAGTAAAATCTAACAAATATTTAAATGAAACAAATTTCGCAAAAGTAATCACATATACATGAACTGAAATCGTCCCGTATATTCCACTAAAACAATTGTCCGTAGTTTTCAAAATGTGACTTAATACAAAATAAAAAATATAGTTAGTCAATTAAATTGTTTATGGAAAAAAATTCAAAAAAAATTTCAAAAAAAAATAATATTTACATTCTCAGTTATTTTTCTCAAAAAATATCCCAAAATAAACTGCAACATATTTTTATATTTAACTCACCACATAATTGGAAGTTTCCGAAAACCCACCTGAAACGATCCAAGTAAAAAATCGTTAGATGAACTGTGGTGTGTGTTCCAATATCTTAAAGAAGACCAACCCAAATCCAAATACCCTAGATTACAAAAGCTAAAATGACATTATGAGTGGGAGAAATTACCCGGGGCGGCTGCGTGGTAGGGGGTGCGTGGGAGAAATTCCTTGAGGCGGCTGGGTCTGCTGCATGGGAGGGGCTGCCGTGTGGGAAGGGGCTGCTGCGTGGGGAGGGGCTGCGTGGGAGGGGGCTGCTGTGGGGGGGGGGCTGCTGTGGGGGGCCTTCTGCGTGGGAGGGGGGTTGTGTGGGAGGGGGCTGCTGCAGGGGGTAGGGGGCTGCTGCGGGGGGGGGGGGGGGGGGCTGCATGGGAGGGGGATGCTGCGTGGGAGGGGTATTGGTAGGGTGGGAGGGAGGGGGCTACGTTGGGTATTACTGTATTTGATATGTGAATAAACTGCAGACAGTAAAATGAATTAGAAATCAATAGTGAGAATCGTGGTGGTTGTAAATTTAAAAAATGATTTTGGGGAAATGAGAGATCAAGCGAGAGAACTGGAAATACAATGAGTTTGAAGAGGGAGTAGCTGATCATCTCCATACCGAATCATCTACACACCGAATCAGTTGCCCACTATAATACCACTGTAATATCTGAATCATCTCCATACCGAATCATCTGCACACTGAATCAGTTGCCCAATGTAATATCCAATAAGATAGAATGAGAAAAACAAAGGTATGACTATGAACTAACATGGCATCACTCTATGATATCTATTTCAACGAACCGTCGTGGCATTAGAAACATTTTAGAAACTGAGCATAATGAAAAACCAAAAAAAATGAGTAATGAACTCATCAAATATTTCTGCCAAAAGTTAACATGCAAATGAGAGGGAGTACCTGATCATGAACCTAACAAATTTTACTTCAAAATCCCCCAAAAATCGAACTCGATTACAGCTCCACCTTCCAATTCAAAAGGCCTGTACAAAGAAAATGATGTTGAGAACATACCATGGGGTTAATTATCCACTCTTATGATAGTAATAACAGTAAAACAGTGAAAGCAGAACATCATGGGCTGCTACATGGGTTGCCTACTACATGGTAAAAGCAGTGATAAGCAGTGAAAGCAGTGAAACTTCGAGGATATACAAACTTGGGCTACTGCAATCCTTTGTTTCTCATACAGTGATATGCCTGCATCCATCTGATATGCATCATTGTATATTCTATGATATACAAACTCAGAATTTGATTATTAAATCATATGACTGCATATATATGCAATATGCATATATATGACTGCAAATGCATATATATGCATATGCATATATATGAGTCACACTGCACACTGCCTCGCAAATATGCATATATATGAAATCCATATGCTTCTCATAGCTGAACTCTCATAGGGAATCATATATCAGTGATCATAGATGAACTCTCATAGGGAATCATATACCTGTTAGCATATAACCTCGGTTATTAACAAAATCATTGAGAGGGCGACATTGTCAGTTATTAACAAAATTATCCAAAAGAGGCCTTAGTTATTAATAGACCTCGATTATTAACATAATCATTGAGTAATAAAGTTAATAAAGAATCTACACTGACCTTCCCATTCCATTCAGACCAGATACCCCAGTGAGGAAACATGCCAACTTGATAAAGGCCTCCACAATCCCACGCTTCAGCTATAAGTTGTTTGAAAGAGGCATGTTTCATTTATGATCAGCTCGTGTGGGTGCGTGAAAATATGAATTATCATTAACTCAGTTTCAAATTAGCTAACATTCAAGCAGATGCATAGCTGCTATTAGGTGAGGATGCATATAATTTATTGAACTAAAAATGAAACTATTTACTTCGAAAAAATTCCACTGAAAATGCTCTTGTTTTTCTACTATTTTTAATCTTGTGTAATGATTTTAGTGGTAGAGAATCATGTGTTTATGATGCTAAAATCAAGTTCTTTTTCCCAGGAAAACAAAAACCCTAGGGATGAGGTGGGAACCTATCTGATAGAAAATGAGAAAAGGACTCACCACCAAGTTGTCATTGTTTTTCATGAAAAATATGTGTTATCCAAGTTAAAAAAAGATAGAACTTTGGGATTTTCCATGAAAAATGTGTGCTAACAAACACATCCTAAGGGTTGAGGGTTTTTTTCTACCTATCATCTTTTCTAAGGAAAAAAAAGGAAAGGTTATTCGAATGAGGATAAAGACAGGGCCAATATATAATTTCACAAATAAGTGCAACATAAGATTTAAGAGTCAAATGAAACACATACCTCTCACCTTGCTCTTTTTACAAACCTGGTGTTACCCTATATGATAGTTTCTTGTGCAAATGCCATTCTATCAATGCCATAGTCAGTGAGTGTTCGTTATGGTCCATCAGAACTCATACCTCCACGTAGTGATTCTGAGTCCTTAATAGTGCTGATATGAGTAAATCTTCCTTCCTTTCCATAGTGAAACAACTGAATAGTAACAACCAAAAATCAAAGGAGTGAGTTTCATACATATACTTTATCAAACACTTAATAGGCTAAATTTTATCAAACATGCATGATACATTGTATGGATTGGAAAAACATGAAAAATTCAAAAACATATACCAAAGATAAACAACTCACATTTTTAAAAAACCTATAGAGATTGGCTAGACTTTAGTGCTACTAAAATCAAACAAAGAAAA
Organism: Sambucus nigra; assembly: GCA_949130495.1. NCBI lineage: Eukaryota > Viridiplantae > Streptophyta > Magnoliopsida > Dipsacales > Adoxaceae > Sambucus > Sambucus nigra. The sequence goes on from OX422218.1 coordinate 522,000,227, forward strand.
GTTGAACAAATGCAATGATTGGGGGATTCTTTCAAACACTTGGAGTGCATGGTTAAAACATTGCTATGGTGGTACAATTCGTTTGAAGGAAGCCCAAGTTTTGTCAGACAACAACAATCAAACACCAAGCAAAACAAAATCATGAAACACCAATTCGTTACTTTATGCCCCTTGAAGTAACGAATACATCAATGATCACAAATAGATAGATACCACAGTGACTGTGAAAAGAGAAATTGAAACCAACTTTTTGTCACCACTTTGTATAATGAATCAATGGAAGGAAGTTATAGCTCGAAGAGCCTATTACAGAACTTGGGTGGTGGGTAAAGCATATACGATCAGGTAAAGTCTAACTAATTAATTTACAAAGGTGATATACATTTGCAAAGGCTCTCTTAATCTACAAAGTCCCATGTTAAGTGAGTAGATAGAATGACTAACTAATTAATTTACTCATTTTCACAAAATATGAAGTCCACATTCTGAGAGGGACAACAATGCAACTCTAAGTGATATACATTTACTCTAAATTGATAATTGACCAAAACAAAGTATATCACCTGGTTCATCGCACACTGGGACCCAAATGTATCATCATTCAAGCATGTGAGTAAGTGTCTCGTCGGGGAATTATCATCAGTAATACCACCAAACTTCTTAAGCTTCATCTTGTCAAAGTTTCTACTATTCATTTGATTGTCCATAGACTAATTTTAGCTAATTTCTATTGGCATACCAGATACTTTAGCTTACAAATTATGTTTAAGAGTCCCTTGAAAATAACCAAAGCAGCTGCCAAGCAGCAGAGCACCTAATTATGGATTAGCTTATAGATTATGCTTAAGCTTCAGCATACGCTATCCTCATAGCCTTCGCCACTTGATCAGCTGTAACATCACTCCAGCAAGCAGCCTAACCATTCATGAGCTTGAGGGGCTCACCCCGTAGTAGATTATTACTAAAACATGCCAAAAACTTGGGGACACCCTCGCTGGGACCATCAATCCCTGGTATGAAATCCATCCGTGGACCAATCCAGTTAAAAGGCCTCACAATAGGGAATTCAAGACTATTATCTTCTCCCTTGGCATATATTAGCATCTCAATTAATTGTTTTGCACATGCGTATGGTCACCTTTGTTTCTCAATTGGCCCAAACATGTAAGAGGCGTACCATTTTCTCAATTGGCCCAAACATGTCAGAGGCATACCATTTTATTTATTTATTATACTCTGACACGTGTGTTGTGGTGTCATAAAAATTGTTCCAAAATACCATTTATCATCAACAATAGACAAAGCAACAAACAACTTGATGTAAATCTGCACGATACTTCTAGACACGTCTTAGTTTTCTCACCATTTTCACTTCTCGATCGACTTCTGATGCAGCAATCCAGCACTCTATTAAGCACCAAAACTACATAATCATTTACATACACCGGAACACCACATTGATAAATTATGACATGTAAGTTTGCCTATACAAATTGATTTGTGCGGATTCAATTCCAAATGAGCATATTCACATTGATAATTCACATTGCTAAAACTGATTCAATTCCTAATGAGCATATTCACAAACTTACAAATTGATTTAAACTGATTGAGAGTCGATCATAGTCATCCTCGTTTCAAATTTCAACCAATTGAGAGATCATAGTTAAGACGTTTATCGCTTTTTAAACAATTCCTATACAGTTGAGACCATTAAAACAGTAAATATAGCTGAAACCATTAAAACAGTGAAGTCATTATCATTCGCAATCTTATGGATTAATATACGTTAAGAAAACTGCAAACTCGACAAAAACCTTTATTACTCAAAAACCACATTTCAATGTATGAGTCTCAATGACGTTGGTAAAAAATAAATAAATTGAAGTGTACACTAAGAACCACAAAAACATTTCACTTTATATTATTTTACAATAGAGATTAATAAATTAAATAATGGGTTGAGGTTCTTATGTGGATGTTAACAAACACTTGTGACCAAGAAAAAATAGATAATACTTCAAATTAATGTCAAGCATTTCCACATGATCAATGAAGAGGACACCTAGCAAATTAGGTAGCACAAAGATAAATAAGTAACTGAACAAACGCCATGAACATACGCCATATAGTACCAGTTATAATATATAAAAAATCGCCAATTACCTTTAGGATAAATATTACTTGGGATTTTTACTTCAAGATTATGTTATCGTATCTCAATTTTATTCTTCTACCATAGCCTGTCAAGGGCGCTATCATCATCGCCATGTGCTCGAACAAAACCATGGAGTGCAAAAGTGAAAAATTAAACACTGTATCGGCGAGTCTCGTCCAAATGCCAAACATGGTCTTCAATAATTGGAGTATTAACCAATTATTACAGTTGCATAACTAAATATAGTTGCATACGCACTTCTCACTCTCAGATGTGATTTTTCTTAAAATCCCCCTAACATGCTACAATTCAATATATGAGTAATTTGCAAAATTATGTAATCGAAATATGAGCTTCATCTTAAACATGCTTTTAGACCACATACTTAAATGTACTGAAACTAAATACTAAATTACAATTCATGTAAATGATTTCTCTCAAAATCATACAAAACAAACAAATTCAAGAGATTCATCTTAAAGAATAGAAAACAAATAGAATTAGAGATTGAGATATGAGAGATCAAAAAAATAAAGTAAAACACTAAAAGTAAACCCTCGCCTCCATAGGATCAATCTATCACCTTACAAATGACTAAAACCCCTCAATAGGATCAATCTATCACCTTACAAATGACTAAAAATAATTAATTGTAAGACTACTAAAACCAATAGATATAATAAAGTAAAACACTAAAACCAATAGATAGAATAAAGATAAGTGAATACAAACATAAGTGAATACAAATACCTATAGACATAAGTGAATACAAATACCTAAAAATAAACATAGATATACTAAAGAACTAACTCACAGATGTACAATAGAGAACATACCAAATAACTAAACTCATTGTGTTTTGTATATAGTCTCATAATTCAATAAAAGATACAAACCATACAAATTAACACCCATACCCATACCATACCCAGATTTCTAATTAACACCCATACCTACAAACATAAATGAACACAAATACCTATAGACATAAGTGAATACAAATACCTAAAAATAAACATAGATATACTAAATAACTAACTCACAGATGTACAATAGAGAACATACCCAATAACCAACACAGATTAACACCCATACCTACAACACAGATTAACACCCATACCTACAACACGTGTCAATAATAAAAACAGAGATACAAAAAAGAAATTTCACTCGAATGAAGAAGCCATACCTTACGCACCTAGATGATTCTCGCATCTGGATCAGAATGATGAACCCCTAGACTTTCAAAACAAAGTCGCGGAGATGTTAAAACCAAAACAAATGATAAACCCTAGAGTTTCAAAACAAAATCGTGGAGATGTTGATCAAAATCAAAACAAACACAATGATAAACCCTAGAAGTTGAATTAGAAATTTGTAAAACATGTGAAAAGATACTACCTTCTTGGATGATACAAAGATGCAAAGATGGAGAGGACGTCGGTCGAGTGAGAGAAAATGAGGGCGACGGGGGTTTGTGGGAGATATCGACAAAGAGAGAAGGTAGTGTGTGGGTAGAAGTTGGGAGTATGTTACCATAATACCCTCAAATTTGAATTAAAGGGTAACTTTGATGAGTACAAAAGAGGGGGAAATCAAAAAAGTGAGGGGTAAGTTGGGAAAAAAGAATGGGAGGTGATCTAAACCATTAAAATGTGTAAAAATGTGTAAGGAGGTGGCACACATCTTGGCCGTTAAAATGTGTAGACAATTCAAAAACTTCCCTAACTTATTATATATATATATATATATATTATTTTATTACATAATTCATTGTCTAGTACAATCTTGACACGAGTTATAGGAAAAAAATCAGAATGAGCATGTGTGTTGTCCCATTGGTAAGATATCCACCAGACCTTGGAAACCACAAAGGCACCAGTCTCATCAGTAATATGACTTCACTCCCTCCCCCTTGTAGGTATGACAATGGTTTGACTTTAGGGTGGATTTTGTAAATCCCGAACCCAACTCGTTTAGAAAATCACCAATTATTACCCTCCCTGAACTTGAAACGAATTTTATTTTTAAGAGCCGAACCCACCCCGAAAACATATGTATGGAATGCGACGTGACCCTCTTATTAGACTTTTATAGTTTAAAAAGTTATATTCTTACATATAAAAATAATGCATAATTATCTCACCATGATTACAAATTTATATGATTAGTATTAGAGAATACATAAGTTAAATATATTAATCTAGATATATTTCTTGTAAAATATATATTTATATATATAGTTTTTGGCTAAAATATGATTAAATGGATCAGGTCGAGCCTTTTAACCCAAAACCCGAGCTTGTCCCGTGTTAAGTTTCTTAAACCGAACTTGTAATTGCAAACCGACCCCATTAGGGGAATGACAGAGCCAAAACCCGACGTGTCAAGTGAAATCGCCATCCCTACCCCCTTATAACAATGTAGAAAATAGTGTAGGTTATATTAGGATTTCAGTGTTAAAGACAAAACCCCAAACCCAAACAAACCTAAACCCAATTTGTCATCATATTTAGATTTTAGTCCAAGCAATCTCATGGGCTTATTTCCTCGCACAAATCCCATTATTTCATGTGGCTAATCTAATGAATCAAGATGCCCAATCTTGGACAACTCAACAATATATCTACATATATGTTCCATAATAATTAATTATCATTACATAATAAAGTCCCTAACCCATGAAGTTTCCTTTTTACAAAGATTAAATCTTGGCCACCTCCTCCTAATAATTTCCTAAAATGAGGAAATCCCTCTATTTTAATATTCCCACTCCAATATTTAAAAACCTCAAGCGTTTCCCATTTTCCCCACTTCTCATATCCTACCACGAATAACTATAAATCCACAAAGATAGTTTTATTAAGATTCCAAAGCTCAGATCCTGAAAATGCCTCTAAAATCATGGGTTTCATGCTAATCCAAGACCATGGTGAAAAAGAAATTAGATTAGATTTTAGTCCAGAAACTTATTTGGTTTCTCTCGTAAACCAAACCGAAACTTACTTAGGACTTTGTTTCAGCCCCTCAAGTTAAAAACGATTTGCCCAATCTTCACCAAGAAACATTATTCCCAATAATGAGTTTCATTTAAATATCAACACAAACCCTTCTTCACCTTCATCTCTCTAGGGTGTTTCAAATCATAGAAGCACAAAACAATAACTTTCTTTATCATATGTAAATGTGGTTAATAAGATAGCTAATTTCCCATCTGGGTCATTTTATGTACCATTTTAAATAGCGGGAGTGATGGGAATGAGGCTTTATTTGATGGGATAATCAATATGCATTCCCATCATAACGCATGGATTTAATATCCAAGGTTATACGCTAGAGCTCCCTCGTATAACCCCCTGGGGATACGGGTACACCAGTCGTATGATCTGGGTAAAAAGAACAGGGTAAAGGTTGTCTCAACCATCAGGGTACCCGTGTGGTTAACATTTTACACATCCCAATAAAATTCCCTCATATTATTTCACCTGTGAGAGTTCAGACTTGGTAAGCTTACATATAAGAGCAAAGAATAGCTTTCCTAATATCTCGCATACTACGAAGCCATAAACTAGAATTCTCAAATTAATTAATCTCATTTAGTTTAGAATTATAAAACAAAACTAATCTAAAGTCATTCTAACAAGATCCTTAACTTGATCTAATGAGTTTACTAAGTTCATTCGAATGACCTGAAGAAGTCATTCGAACGAGATACCCTTTCTCATTTGAACGAGATGGACCTCCAACTTCTAAAATCTGCAATTGTCAACCTAAAAACCTAACTCGAAAACCTCTAATCAACACCGATATGATCCTCTTTTAAATATAAGTTATATAACCGCATCAATAACCTATATCTATGAATATTACAAGATTCTAACAAATATTAGAGTGTTGATTTCTAGATGATATGTTATGAACTGTAGTTTCATAATTTCATGCAATGAATCTCATATTTAGTTGAATTATCAAAGTAAACAAGGAGATTTTATTGTTTGTGAACATGATTCAATATATAACAAATTTCATTCATAATTTAGTCCAATTATATAGGATTCATCACTTATATACTCTATACTGTTAACAATTGATTAAGTTTTATTTACACATTAAATAAATTTCAAAATTAAGATTTAATTATCAAAAATAGATTGTTAAACGCATAATTTACAAATTTCAACGAGCAATCTATATTATACCTCTAATACGATAGTATTAGAGGTGTAAATGATAATTAATGCTCCCTACCTAGATACGTCTTCGTTCTTCTAAAATTAATGTTATATTTCACTTATATATGTATCCATCCTCATAAAATCATACTACTGATCCCTTTCACCTCTATTCATCTCCCCCGGAATATTAAATGGATTCGCTGATCTTTATTCGTCTCCTTCCTCATAATTGTATGAAACTGAGTCATCTCTTCCATACTAAAACGTTCATGCACCCTATAGAATACAAATATGGCTTCTCGATTTGGCCCCCCAAAATACTGAACAGTTTTTTCCCCCAAAATTTAACCGTTTTTTTAAATCATCATCTATATATTCATTGAAGAAATCATTTTCTTGCATAGTGTTCATCCTCAAGGTTTAGCATGTCCATCGCTGTTGGAAGATCTACAATCAATTAAGGTACCATTTTCCTATTTTACTGTTATGCTCTTAAATAATATCACATTAATACGATCATATTATTTTGGGCGGGTGTTGGATGCTACCTTTAATACAATAGAAACATAGCTCTAATTTTGTAGCCTAACATGGTACTTTTCAATTCATTTCTTTAAACATAGTTATACAAGTTTGTATTTTTCTTAGGTGCTGGATGCTACCTTTCTTGTTTGAAAAATTATTTAAACTTTGTAAGAAAAATAAATTGGGGTTATGTTTGGTAGCCTTACATGATACCTTTCAATGCATTGGTGTAACACACTCATATGATTTTATAGTATTTTTGAGTGTTTGATGCTATCTTTCTTTTTTAAGTAAATTATTTGAACTTTTTTAGAAAAATAAGTTGGGATTATATTTAGTAGCCATACATGGTACTTTTCAATGCATTGGTCTAAAAATAGTGATACTATTTTTAATTTTTTTGGGGGGGTGTTGGATGCTACCTTTTTTTAATTATTTCAACTTTTGTAGAAAAAACAATTTGATGTCATGTTTTTGTAAATTATTTGAACTCATTTTAATATAATACAATCATTAAGGTTGTTGTCATCTTGCTATGGAATTTTTCAATATAATTATAAAGCCATATTGAAATGACAATTGTATTTGTATATTGTTTGTGACTTTCGATAGCATTTTGACACATAGTGGGTGAAATATAACATTAATTGTTATAGGTAGTGAAACCTAATGAAACTTTATTCACAAATAAATAGATAAAATAAGAATATGTGAATAAATGGTGTACACATGTCAACATATAATTGCAAGAGCCAATATATATAATACAATAGTATTAGAGGTGTAAATGATAATTCGTGCTACCTACCTAGATGCATCTCCCTCCTCCTAAAATTAATACTCCCTTTCACCTATATACGTCTTCCTCATAAAATCAAACTACTGCTCCCTTTCACCTCTATTCATCTCCCTCAACATGTCAAACGAACCATCAAACCTCTATTTGTCTCCCTCCTCAGAATCGTATGAAAATAAGTCATCTCTTGGGTACTAACACGTTCATGCACCCTATAGAATACAAAGAGGGCTTCTCGATTTCCCCCCCCCCCCCCCCCCCCCCAAAACTAAAGAGTTTTTTCCCAAAAACGTTTTTTCAAACCATCATCTATATATTCGTTGAAGATGTCATCTTCTTGTATATTGGTCATCCTCAAGGTTTTGTGTGTTCTTCGCTGTTGGAAGATGTACAATCAATTCAGGTATTGATTTCCTATTTTACTGTTATGCTCTTAAATAATATCATAGTGATATGGTTATGTTATTTTTGGGGGGATGTTGGATGCTACCTTTATTTCTTTGGTAAGTTATTTGAAGTTTTTAAGAATAACAAGTTGGTGTTCTAATTTTGTAAATTATTTAGGCTCACTTAAATATAATAAAATAGAAACAGAGCTCTAATTTTGTATCCTTACATGGTACTTTTCAATTCATTGCTTTAAACACAATGATACAATATTGTTATTTTTTTAGTGTTCAATGTTATCTTTCTTTTTTTGAAAAACTATGTGAACTTTGTAAGAAAAATAAATCGGGGTTATATTTAGTAGCCTTGCATGGTACTTTTCAACGCATTGATTTTAACTCAGTGATACGGCTTTGTGATACTTTTGGGCATGGGATGTTATCTTTCTTTTTTAGGTCAATTATTTAAACTTTTTTTAGAAAAACAGGTTGGGATTATGTTAGGTAGCCTTACATGGTAATTTTCAATGCATTGGTCTAAACACAATGATAATGTTTTTTATTTTTTATTTTTTTAGGGGTGTTGTGTTGGATGCTACCTTTCTTTCTTCTTTTTTTTAAAAAATTATTTTAACTTTTTTAGAAAAAAAATTGGTGTGATGTTTTTTGTAAATTATTTGAGCTCACTTTAATATAATACAATTATTAAGGTAACTCATTTTGCCATGGTGTTTTTCAATATAATTTTAAAACTACATTGAAATGACAATTGTGTTTGTATATTGTTTGTGCGCATATATATATATATATATATATATATATATATATATATATATATATATGGTTGACATAATTTTGATACATCTCGTAAATTATGCTTTTGTTTCGATTTGCCTCTATCAAAATCCGATTATGTTTACACCGTTTATATTTTTTTTAAATGAGATCGTTCAATTGTTTATTTGACTGTTTTTCTTCTTAGTAATCTAGATCTTCATTTTTCAAGATTTGATATTGTGCATGAATTTTTATCTCCACATAAATCTGATTAGGAAAAACTTTTACCAGTTATTTTTGTCTATTATTACTCTTTGAACACGTATGGCCGAGATATAATGAAATATTTTAGTTTTATTCAAATATATTCGTACTATACATTTACGCCTGCGCATCGTTCAGACTCCATGCTAGTTATCATTATAACACAAACCCTAAATTAAACCATTAAACTAGGTTAACTTGCTTTAGTAAAAATGGTTGAATCCAAGCCAATAAACCTCCAAAGCTCCCTCTCTCTTGAGTGCCTCTTCTTTCTACCTTCTTATGGTTTTCTCCATATTTATAATGTGATTAGGTTATAACTAATGACCCCTTAAGTTAGCTTGCCCCAAAATTAACCTTAAACCCTATAAGGGCCTCAACCCAATGAGCCCAAATATCACTCCAATTAGTCCAAAAGTCAACCCAAGACATGTATTAAATCAATAGACCTAAAATCCACAATTTTAAGTCATAAACAGACATTTTAAGTGTCCCCAAAACCAACATAAAATATGACATTATCCAACTAATTAAGTATTAATATTTTATCGGACACGAGTCTAAATATCTCCTATTTAATTATTTATTAGTTAAGCGCGGACGACTTTATCAGAAATTACTTCGCGATCGGTAGAACCCGGCATTGAGGGAATAATCTAAATAAGAAAATTTCTGACACCTAATCTCGGACCATTACATAGTCACCCATAATGCATAGTTCATTTCCAAATATTTTCACGAATGAATTATATTACACATATAAAAGATAAATAGTAACATCACATGTCACAGAAGGCACATAAAATAAATTTTACAATTTAAATAATGCATAAAGAATACGGGGTATTACATTGCAATCAACCCTCAGTCTCTCGAACAAATTCTTAGTTTCCATTCTAGAGCCTCGAACAAAGGTATCATTAAAAAAGAAATTTTATCTATTACTTTATGTGTTTCAAATTTTCAAAGTGATATTTTAAATAATTTTTTTAGTTCGGGTTGCTTGTAAAACTACAAAATATGTTTTAGAATAAGATATCCAAAATATTGCTTCTAAACAGATTTTTTCTAGATGGAAATCTATATTAAGCATTTTTTATTTTGATATGGAGTACATTAAAGGAAGTGATAATTCAATTCCTAATTTCCTCACACGTAAATTTCTATAAAATAATAATGGTGAAGAAAGATCCCTAAACAACTAGAGCTCTTGCTCTACCCACAAGTCAACCTTATACTAAAATTGCATCCCTTCTCTAAGTAACAAACATGTACCATGTTCTTGGAAACATTCTAATACCAAATTTTAGTTATAGTTCCACTATGGAAACTCCTGCAGATTTTGGATCTTCTTCGAGTCAAAACCTAGTCAATGATTTATTTGCTACACAACCTATTCAGCAAATTACTAAAACCAAGTTTTATAATCAACTTATTAAAACTAATTATGTGTTCAAAACAAAATTTCAAATTTATTTTTTATTGAGTAAAATCACAGCCATATTAAAATCCCACTTATTTAGTAAAAAACTATTCCCACCCCCCACCCCCTTGGCATTTCAACCCCAACTATCCTGCCAAGACTTTAAAATTTTACATGGATATTCTTTATTCCTCGGAATCAGTTCGTATTAAAGCAATAACCGATCATAATGATTCGTCAAGGATTCTTTACCATTCCATGAACATTAATAACATAATCTCTCTTCAAGATTAGTGTGGATATCCCCGATCCTCGAGGAACAGCGTCCATCCCCTCATCCTCTTATCCTCGAGGAGAGAGAGAGAGGGGGTATGGTGAGAGGATCTTGGTCCCGCGCATCCCTCTCGGAAGCGCTTCGATCGTCGTCGGCGATGTGTGAGGTGAAAAATATAGAGAGATGGAGTCACCAGTCTATTTTACTCAAAACAGACAAAAGAAGGTGGATACATCTCGGAGGACACCCTCAAAGACATACTGATACATACGAAAGCAAAAATGATTCCCTCAAAGACATACTGATACATACGAAAGCAAAAATGATTCGAGTAGGGTTCGGAGGCTAAGAATGGGAAGGTGTTGGGAACCCATTCCGCCCTTGGGATCTCTCATGGATTGTTGTTATTTCCCTCTATTTCCATGTGATATGTGTGCATGTGTATATGTAGTGGAGATATGAATCATTGACTTGTATCATGGAAGAAATAAAGCGAGTCATCCATAGGAATGTTCCTAAAAATAATATTAGAAAATATGATTTACATGATTATTCTTACGTTGATCGTTATAATGGAACGATAACGCGTATGGAATAATTCGCCACTAATAACAAATATATATATATATATATATAAATATATAGAATCTAAGAGAATTAAGTTGAAGGATTAGAAAATTAGAAAACTTGGAAAAAGTAGGACTCGAGTCTCGAGTTTTATCCCGGGACGCCTACGTAGCCTATAGAGGCATCAAAGTCCACGTAGTTCGCATGCAAAACAAGGGGTGGGGTTTATCCAATAAATCCAATCGGGGACTTCTCTTATGTGTGTGTGCGTGTAAAAAGGTGTTTTAGTTGTGAGAAAAGTGCGAGAATTCCCGTTGGAATTTATGAGCAAACCCCCTTTTTCTTTTTTGGGGGGGGTATTTTTATATGAAAAATATGAGATGTGCAATAATACTAAAATAAAAAATTATATTAGGATATGTGAGATGGGAAGAAAAAGTAATGGGTAATAAAACAACTTAATGCGAATTTAGGAGAATTTGAGAAAGTTGGACCTTCTTGAAGAACTTGAGCTTGATCTTGAATGTTGGAGAGAAGCCCTTGCACTTAGGTGATGATGAAGGGTAGTTAATTCCCCAAGTTTGATGAAGAAGATGATGAAAAGTGAGCGTTGGAAAGGGATTTGGATGTAGAAATCACGCTGACTTCAAGGGAGGTTTTCTAAGTTAGCTGAGAGTGATGGATCTCAGATCTCGGTTTTTTTTGTAATGAGGTCAGGACCTCCTTTTTATAGTCCCATGGTATTTATGATCAACATAGGTCTAGTCTTGCCAATCGGCAGGTGTCTTTAGGCACACTACCGATAGGCAGGGATTTGAACCTGCCGTTTAGTAGTCTCGTTCAGGTTCCCTCGGAAAAATGGTCGTAAAACGCCATTCATTGATCCAAATCATGAACAGGGACTACCACTGGAAAGGTAATTTAGAGACCTTAGAAAGTCCTTTGGACTGCTCCCGGGTCCGGGAGTTGTCTTTGGGACAAATGTGGCTCGAAAATGCTCGTCGGTCCTTTCGACGGGGGATCGTCGGACGCAAATGAATCGTTCATCTGCATGGTAAGTAAGAATATTGCACGACGTTGATCGTTAGAAAGGTTATGAGATGTAATTCGACATTCCAAAGAGTTTGACCCCATTTGTGGAGTTGACTTTGGTCAACCGGGGCCTGGAAGAGTTCAATGACCTTTTGGAGTAAAACGGATCGTTCGTCCGTACCGTAAGTCAGAATCGTGCACGGGGCAGACCGTTGGAAAGGGGTTTCAATGAACTTTGAATATTCATTCATTATCGATCGAGCTAAAGAGTTGACTTTGGTCAAATGGAGCTCGGGAGCGTCCGGTGGCCTCTTGATCAAGTTTCAGGGAAAAATGGATCGTTCGTCCGCACCGTAAGTCAGAATCATACTCGGGACGGACCGTTGGAAAGGGGTTTCAGTTCCCTTCAAATATTTATTTAGTCTCGATCGATCTAAAATTTTAAATTTTGGTCAAACGAAGCCTGGGAGTGCTCGATGGCCTTTTGGTCAGTACTCGAGGTATGGCCTAGGTCCGTAGTGATGGAGGGGGTGCTAGAATGGGGTGTCTATAGAGCCCCTCGATGGGTGAGTTTGGAACAAACGATAGCCATCGAATAGACACCGCATGATGCCTTTGAAAGAGGTCGATTATACGGACCTAAGGAAACGAGGATAACCAATTCAGAGGGTCGAGGTCGATTATGAGGACCTAAGGGGCATACTGGGGATGGTCCAAATAAAGTGTCGACCAAAGATTGAGGTCAATCTTGAGGACCTAAAGCAATGCTCAGGATGACCAATTCTACGGGTCGAAGCTAATTCTGAGGGCTTAGGTTGTGATGACCAATTCTGCGAGTCGAAGCCAATTCTGAGGGCTTAGGTTGTGATGACCAATTTTGGGGTCAAATCCAATTCCAAGGGCTTAAATTGTGATGACCAATTCTGGGGGTCGAATCCAATTCTGAGGGTTTAAATTTAGATGACCAATTATGTGAGTTGAAGATAATTCTGAGGGCTTAAATTGAGATGACCAATTCTACGGGTTGAAGACAATTCTGAGGGCCTAAATTGAGATGACCAATTCTACGGGTCGAAGATAATTTCGAGGGATTAAATTGAGATGACCAATTCTGCGGATCGAAGCCAATTCTGAGGGCTTAAATTGAGATGACCAATTCTGCGGGTCGAAGCCAATTCTAAGGGCTTAAATTGAGATGACCAATTCTGCGGGTCGAAGCCAATTCTGAGGGCTTAAATTGTGATGACCAATTCTACGGGTCGAAGCCAATTCTGAGGGATTAAATTAAGATGACCAATTCTGCGGGGTCAAAGCCAATTCTGAGGGCTTAAATTGAGATAACCAATTATGCGAGTCGAAGCCAATTCTGAGGGCTAAAATTGAGACGTTCTCGGGGAACTTTGGTGGGGAAATTACCTCGTGATTTTGATTTGAGCTGGGGAGTTGATTGCTGGGGAAACTTTCATATCTTCTAGAGACTTTGAGGGGAATAGCTGTGAATTACATTGGGGAAGCAATTAGGTGATCCAGGGTTTTGGAAGTTTTGCTCGGGGAAATTTGAGACCTTTATCGTAATGGTTTTTTTAGGGTTCCACTGGGGAATAGGAGATAACTTGTAGTTTGGGATACTTTAGGGGTCCTTTGGGGACGTTGCCGGGGAGAGATCCACTTGGATTTTGAGGGTTCCGTTGGGGAAGTAGGGGTTCAGCTTGAGGGAGTGTGAGAAAAAAAATTCTTGGTGAAAATGTTCGACATCTTCCCTGGGATTTTTAGAAATTCTATGAGGATTTTTTAGGTTTTTCTGGTATTTTTTTGGGGGGGGTTGTACAAAAATTTAAGAGGGGTGCCGGTCGGCATGGCTTGGAGGGTGCCATTCGACAGTGTCACGGACTTTTGGACTGCCTCAAGAAGGTGAAAGGTCAGTGCCGATCGGTAGGTGGGGGTGCAGTGCCGATCGGCATGACCCTTGGCTTCCTATAAAAAAAGTGACGGGTTCCCCTAATTTTTCACAGCTTCTTGCCTTCTCTCTCTCTCTGCGATTTTCTTCTGCGAATTGTCGTAACATTATGCAGCCTAAAAAATGGCCACTTTCATGAGCACTGCGACACACAGGGAGTGGTTAGCTGTTGATGACTGGGCAAATGTGGAGTAGAGGTTCAGGGAGCCTCTTGCGTTAGGAGTGAGAACACTTTTGATGCATTTAAGTCGGTCACGGATGAGCGGACTTTACTGCGGGAGTCGTCGCATCATCGCTCTTCTAGGATGGTGAACCCTGGTGGTTATAATGACTTTTGTCATTCTCTTTTGTGATTTCTTTTTTTCTTGTATTTTGACAAGGTTTTTTCTTTGGCAGTCTGATGTTTCGTTTTCGACTATGCGTGCAGGGGGGTCGATGGGGCTTAAGGATGTATGAGAGCACCTTCCACTTGTGGTGCGTTGGGTAGTATCGTCAGCAGGCTTTGGGAGGCTGGCGTATGTGCTGGATGAGACTCCTCGTTCGATGGCGGTCTTATGCGCTCTGGGGGAGAGGTGGTGGGACATTACCCACACATTCCATTTTGGATTTGGGGAGATTATTGTGACTCCCATAGATGTACAGAAGCTACTGGGTCTGGATTGGGAGAAGATAGAGGTTAATCGCTCTTTACGGGTGAGGCCGGAGGCGGTGCAGGAGGCGCTAGGTGATGTGGGGAGGATAGTACCTGAGGACTCTATTCGTTTGTCACTCCTGAGGGATGTTTTATTGAGTAGGGTGATTGATGTGGAGGACGGGCTGTAGGTGAAGCAAATGGCCCGGTTATTTATTTTGCTGGTGTTGGGAGGTATTCCGGTGGCATCGACCTGCGACGTTGTCCACTGGTGGTTTTTTCATACTTGAGGATGTTTTCGAACATCCCACTCTATGATTGGGGGAGCTTGACTTTGGCGACCCTTTATTTTTCTCTGGATGCATTTAGCCGGTGCTGCCGATATACTTTTACTGGAGCCACATATCTTCATGAGGTATTCTTTAGTTTGCATATTTTCCTTTCATGCATTTGCATTTTCCTTGTGCGTCTCTTTTTTTATCGCGAATTCTTGTATTTG
Organism: Sambucus nigra; assembly: GCA_949130495.1. NCBI lineage: Eukaryota > Viridiplantae > Streptophyta > Magnoliopsida > Dipsacales > Adoxaceae > Sambucus > Sambucus nigra. The sequence continues at coordinate 522,015,691 of OX422218.1, forward strand.
GCAGGCGTGGTTCTATGAGGTGATTGGGTGTAATACCCAGCAGATTTCCTTGAAGGATAAGACCTTTGGGGACTTTTTCCCATTGTATCGGTGGCGAAAGGCCAATCGGCAGTCAAGGAAGTCTCTTTCTCTACAGGCGGTGCATCGGGTCTTGAATAGCCTAACCAGTGATAGGGTAAGACCTTTTCCCTGTTCAATCTTGTTCTTTGTGTGCTCTGATTCCATAGTGACTTATATCTGCTGGGGATTTTTCAGGTGACCTTTTACCCTTGGGGGATGACTGTTCAGGACACAGGGTCGACTTGGGTCAATGCGCAGATGAGGCATTTGTTGGCGAATAAGTTTGGCCACTCCTGGTATCTCGAGGAGAGGGTGGTTCGACAGATTACTGAGGAAGAGGTGGTGACGCCACCTGCGAGGCCCCCTATGTCTATGAGGCGATAGAGGATGTTTCCAGAGGACACGAGGATTGCGGCAATGATTGGAGAGTCCTATTTGTTATACACCGACACGGTTGTGCTGTATAATTATATGGACTTCATGACGAGTTGGATGATGGTGTCTAGCATATATGATGCGTTGCATTTCCCTCATGTGGGTTCGAGTCGGCCAGTGGGGTCTTCCCACAGTGGTGGTGGTCCGTCGATATCTTCAGCGGCGGCGACTTTGGAGGTTCCCTTTGTGCGGTTGTATACCCCTTAATACAACATTCGACGGGCTGATGGAGGGATGGTGCATATGTTGCATCATCCTCATGCGATGGACCCGGAGGAGTTGGGCTTGACAGAGGAGGTCCTTCATCCTATGGTATACCTTTCTGTTCTTTTCCTTTTGGTCTTCTTTATTTGATGCTGATTCTGCCTTTTCTTACTGCAAGTCCGGGTGTCCACCACTTGGCTGAGGGACATTAGGGACTATATCTTTGGCGACTACCCATATGCGGGACGCAGTTCTTATTCCTTCTTGCTTGGTGCCGTCTGCCTCATTCGGGGAGGATTCTGGTTCAGTTAATGGTGGTGCGTCATCTCGTCGGAGGGGAAATAGAGCGCGTCGTAGGGATGTAAGCTCTTAGAGAGGGAAAGGTAGGTGAGAGAGAGAATGTGGGTTCGAGCTGAGTCCCGTTGTTTTTTTTTATTTTTCTTTGATTCCTGCAAAACTGATGTAACACAGAAAAATATTTGTGCAATGTAATGGAGTTTTCTATTATCTTCTGTTAGTAATGAATGAATGAATGCATAAACGCTTTTTACTTTGCTGTTGAGATCGTAAAAAGAAATATTTTGGGATTTAAAGAAAAATTTTATTCAAAATGATAAATTATATAAAAATGGAAAGGGATTTTGAAATTCTGTTGAGAATATCAATTTATTTTTATTGAGTTTTCTAATTTTGACAAAAGAGGAAAAACGTAAATTTCCAAAAATAGGGGTTGTCGATAGGCAAGCCCCTTGTCCTGCCTATCGGCAGATCAGTCCAGTCTAATCAATCAAGGCTTTGATTGGTACTCTCTTCATCTTTTGGTACTTTTGGGGGCTAGATTCCCTCCGATTTCTGCAAGGGTTGTGTCTTTTGTGAGTGTTTTCAAGTATAAAAAGGAGGTAGGGGTGGAGTGTTTTCATCACACCTTCACATTCTTACCTTGTTATTCTGTGAGATGGCTCTCCATGGTAGTGTTGAGTTTTCTAACTACCTCGAGACTTTGAGGCGATGTGTTCCTACAACGTCGACTATGATGCTTTCAACATGCGTCGAGTATCTTTATGGGATAATCGGCCCATAGAGTGGAACATGCTGATGGCGATGGTATAATTTTGGTACCCCTAAGACCATGTATACCGCTTTGTCTTGGAAGAATTTTGTCCGACTTATGAGGAATTTTTTGCCATATTAAGAGTAAACCCTAGTGTGGCGGCTGCTATGCCTGAGTTTTCTCGATCTCCTCAAGAGCTGTTGGCGAGACTTTTCCACATCTCGCCCTCGGTGGGTAGACCTTTCGTAATTGGAGGAATGATTTCCCTTTCGGCGGTGCTGCGGTCTGTGCGTTTATAGGAGGTTGGTGATGCCGGCTATGTCGGAGTTGTCGTTCTGGGCTTGGTTTCAAAATTTCTGCTAGTGATTGGGGAACTGCTGGTGGACCATAACTTACAGCCATTACTTTATGGATGTCATATCGTCGCAATCCTGCGGCGGTGATACTGGCGGAGACTTTGAATGGCCTGGATGCCTAGCGAGAAGGTCGTTCTGACTTTCTGAGGGGTAGTATTATGTTACTGTTCATGTGATTGTCTAAAAGGTTTCGCTTGGTGACTCCTCCGGAATATCCTTTGTCAGTTGTGCCTAACTTCTTCTCGCGCTATTTCATCAGTGTTGGCCTGGATATCGAGAGATGGGGGAACTGGTTTGTGGAGCATGGGGCTCTAAATCTGTGTTGGTCAGTGCCTTGGTGGGGATAGTTGCTACCTATTCTGGAGCTGGGGTAATACCCGTACGTTCGGCTGGTTGGTCTCAGACAGACCTCTTTCTATTTCCCTTGGCGGCTTCTGCACCAATTCGGCTGGGAGCAGGTCGTGCCATCACGGACACTAGATTTCTTTCTAGTACAAGATCTGACAGAGCGTCTGCGCATACGGCTTGGCTCTTTGTGGGAGAGTCGGTGTCCATCGAACCATCCTTCTCAATCTGTTGGGAGAGTCTGGCACATCCCCGGGGATTATATAAAGTGGTTGTGGAAAAGATTAGTAAACAAGATGTTGGTAGTGGATACTAGACATAGGTGGTTTGACTTATCCGATACCATGGAGTAGGGGTGCACACAGTTCGGTTTGGATCGGTTTTGGTACTAATCCGAGAACCGAACCGACCTGGGTCGGTTCTAAATTTTTGGAACCGGAACCGAACTGACATTTATACAGAAGCGAACCAAACCGAACCAGCGGTTCCCAGATCGGATCGGATCGGTTTTCGGTTCCAAAATTATATTTCATAACTAATTTTTTTTTAAATTAATGTGTTTCATAACTAATTTTTTTAAGGTCAAAATTAATTTTGACCTCAATAACTTAAGTTAGAAACTCAAATAATCACAAAAATATAAATTACAAGTGTTAAATATATTAAATAAATATATATATGTAATTATAAATCGGTTCGGTCCCGAATTGGTTCGGATCGGATCGGTTTTCGAATCAGATTGGGTTTTTTTACCATGGAACCGAGAACTGAACCGACGTATCGGTTTTTTTTTTCAAACCAAAACCGAACCATTGAGCAAAAAAACCGATCCAAACCGAACCAATGCAGTCGGTTTGGTTCGGTTTATCGGATTTCCAATTTCGTTGTGCACCCCTACCATGGAGGGAGGTGTTGTGATTTTTTCGAGGCTGGTTTGAGCTTATCGGTGTATGCAGCATCTGTGACACTTTATTCAGGTAGGGGAAGCTTGGGGACCCTAGGATGTAGATGATGATGTAGCGGGCTTCTCTGGTAGCTATGGGTAGGACTCTTGGAGAGTTTATTTTGTAATGGGGAATAACTTTGGAAGTTTATTTGGCTTTTAGGAAGGTAGGGGGAGTTACCCGTCCCTTTTCTTATGTAATTGTACTGTAATTTCTATTTTTGATCATCCAGCTGTGCCTTTTGATGAATTCTATATTTATCTATACTGATCGCTAAGGCATGCATAATCCTTTTGTTTAAGTATATCTTAGAGCAAACTGTCATTCTCGGAGATAAGAAAAGAATAGTTTTTTGTGAAAAAGATAGGGTCCGTGCTCATGTAAGATGTATGAGATGCCTACGTACCTTTAGGGGGTTTTAAAAAAATTTAATTTTTCTAAAAGCAAATGGTTTTTGTAGAGGATCAGGCCCACGTAGTTCTGGGTAGAGTGGAAATTTTTTTATTTTTAGAATAGAAGGGAGATGAGAAGAGTCGTAACTCGCCGAGATTTCGGACTAGGGGTAAAATTTCTTAAGACGGTCCAGTTTGACTGGATGAGCCATCTCTTCTCCATCAAGGTCGATGAGCATGGCGGCACCTCCTAACAAGATCTTTTTTACAATGTAGGGGCCACTCCAATTGGGCTTGAACTTCTCTCTGGGGTCCCAAATGGGTTCTATGATTTCCTTAAGGGCTATGTCCCCTTCTCAGACACCGCGGTCCTTGACTCTCTTGTTGAATGAACGTGTTATTCGGCGATGGTACCCTTATATGTGATACAACGCTTTCAGTCTTCTTTCGTCCAAGAGTGACAGCTCATTGAGATGGCTTTGATGCCAGTACTCCTCACTAACTTGAATTTTGAGCAAGACGCAAAGTGAAGGGATTTCTATCTCAATGGGTAGGACTGCTTGCATGCCGTAGACCAGAGAGTAAGGGGTAGCCCCAATAAAAGTTCGGATCGAGGTTCGGTATCCTCAAAGGGCGTAAGAGATTTGGTCGGCCCAATCTTGACAGCTTTCGGTCATCTTATTGATGATGGCTTTGAGGTTTTTGTTGGAAGCATCGACTGGACCATTGGTCTGAGGTCGGTAAGGAGAAGATTTGTGTCTCTGAATCCCATACTCGTTGACCACTGTTGTGACTTATGCCTCGAATTGTAACCCATTGTCTGACACTAGTTCATGTGGGACCCTATATCGGCATATGATGTTCTTCCTGATGAATTTGGCCATTTTCTTTGTGTTCAGAACTGCGTATGACTCAGCTTCGACCCATTTCGTGAAGTAATCAATGGCATCTAGGATGAATTCATGCTCGTTGGAAGCCTTGGGGGTAACCTTCCCTATGATGTCGATACCCCAAGTGGAGAACGTACAGGGAGAAGTCATGTTGTATAATTTTCGCGGAGGCAGTTATTGAAGGTTGGAAAACTGTTGGCATTTGAGGAATCTCCGGACATAGGCGGTGCAATCCTGGATCATGGTGGTCCAGTAGTAGCCTTGTTGGATGATCTTCTTTGTAAGCACATGACCGTTCATATGGGGTCTGCATTCCCCGCTGTGGATCTTTTGTATTATCTCTTTAATGTCAGCCCTAGCGATACAGTGTAGATGTGTTCCATCAAAGTTAATTTTAAACAGTGCTTATGACAGATGATGTATTGGGCGGCCAGTCTTCGGAGGGTTGCTCGATCTTTTTTGTTAGAACCTTCGGGATACCTACCATGCTTAAGTAGGTGCCAAATATCATAGTACCATCAATTGGCTAGCTCAGGTCTTCTTTGGTGATGAGCTCAATGTTGTAGCAGTAGGTTGGTTTATCTTGCTTTTGAACTAGGAAGGGGGCTATTGTTATTCCTTCGAGCATATCGACCATGGAGGCTAAGGTAGCAAGGGCATTGACTAGGTTATTCTTTGCTCGAGGTAGGTAGTGGAAGGTGATATCTTGGAATTGGGAGGCTAGTTCTTCTAAGTGGGAATGGAAGGGTTGGAGTTTCTCGTCCTTAACTTTCCATTTTTTGAGCACTTGATCGATGATGAAGGCAGAATCCCCGTAGACATCGAGCCATTGAATACCTTTCTTAAGAGCGACCTTGAGGCCTACCGTATATGCCTCATATTCAGTTATGTTATTGGTGCAGGGGAAATCCAATTTGATAGCGATGGGAGTGTGGGAGTCATCTGGTACTGATGATGCTGGAAATAACACCACCAGGTAAGGTGTTGTCAAGCTCAAACTAGTAATAATAATGGCAGCATAAGAGTGAATATATAGTAAAATGAGGTGAGGAGAAGAGGACGAAGACTAGTATATAAGTGGTTCAGCCAATTTTTCCTACGTCCACTGTGAATGTATGAGTAATATCACTAGATAAAGGCATTAATGGCCATAGATACAATCTCTCTCTCTACTATGTAAACCAAAAGAGCTTTAGCTAGGGTTGCAATTATGGATCCCTTTACAAGGTAGAGGATGTCATCTATATATAGCGCTTGGGGGGTGTAATGTAACCCCCAAGCATGCAATGAGCATGTGCATGAGGATCGAACCAGTATGAGAATGACACCTGGCTGATCTTATGTAGATAATGATGACCTCAATATTCCCTCACGTGAAGGGAATGATTCGGTTATAAGTGATTTATCCACGTTCCAAGCCTTACATGCGCTTGTAAATGCTCGGCCCTATGTCCTTGACTGATGTAACCTCGGCCTGGACGAGTACAAGGTTGGTGAAGTTCGACAGTATTGCTTCGTCTTGTCAATATCCATGATGACCTCAGCCAGGAGGGCTGACCGAGGTTAGGTATGAGGTAGTTGTAACGTCGGCTGAGGCAGATGATGATGTTGGTAGTTACTTGAGCCCATGAGACTCTGCCAACCTTGGCTGATGGCCAGCCGAGGTTGGTATATGAGGGGCCGACCTTATAAAAGACAACCTTGTTGATGGTTGTCATAAGCTTCTTGTCAACTCGACTGTGAGACTGGGCGAGGTTAGTCGTTCTGATTAAAAGGGTGCACTTTGGGTATATCAATCACTCCCTAGCCATCTCCTATAATTGAGAATTTGGCAGCTCTGAACCTCAGATTTATCCTTTCTAACTTTGACTTTGGAAGATCTCCCTCTCCGATGTATCTTATTAGAGGGTACATCAATAATTTTCCCATATTCAGATTCAGGTAACGTCTAGCAACCTCTTCTTCTTCGATGGTTGACTTGAGCAGTACTGTTCTCTTTATATCTGTTCTTGTTGTTGAGGCCAACCTCGTGAGCGCATCAGCTCGACTGTTATCTAGCCAAGGTATCCTCTTCATCTTCACTTCCTTGAAGATTCTAGCATCTCTCTCACCCTCTTCAGGTATCTGGACATCCTTTCTTCTTTGACCTCATACACCCCCAGGATTTGGTTCACGACTAACCTGGAGTCATTGTGGACTAGGAGTTAGCTGACACTAAGGGCCTTTGCCAAAGAGAGAACTGCTATTAATGACTCATACTCTGACTCATTATTAGAAGCTTTAAAGTTGAACCTCAATGCATATTCAATATCGGTACCATTTGGTGTTGACACTATCAGTCCTGCTCTACTTTCTCTTTCACAAGACGATCCATCAACGAAGAGGTTCCAAATGGTTGCATTTGAAGAGAAGTTTCCCTCTGATAGGGTCCCTTACTTGAAGAGGTATCTCTCTTCCTCATTCTCCACTATTCTTTGTATGGCTTTGCTTGGCTTAACCTCATTCGATTCTTGGCTAGTGTTTCTCTCTTTTGGGTCACGTGTAACCTCTTGATTAAGCTGAGCCTCGACCTCATCCCAGGTAAACTCTGCCACAAAATCCGTGAGTGCTTGTCTCTTGATGGCAACCCTGGGTTGATAAACAATATCGTATTCCCTCAACTCAATGGCCCAGGTCATTAGCCTGCCTGACTTCTCAAGTTTATGGAGGATCTGTCTGAGTGGGGAGTCAGTGAGGATGATCATGGAGTGGGCTTGAAAGTATGGCTTTATTTTCCTAAAAGCATGTATCAAAGTATAGGCTAACTTTTCTATCCGAGGGTACTTCTTCTCAGACCCATGGAGAGCTTTACTATTGAAGTGCACTGGTCTCTGCACTCCATCCTCTTCTCTCACTATTGCAGCACTGATGGCTAATTCTGAAATGTCTAAGTATACGTACAACTTTTCTCCCTGAATTGGCTGAGATAGGAGTAGAGGGGATCCGAGGTAGGACTTCAGCTCTTTAAAATCTTTGTCACATTCGTCATCCCATTTAAAGGCCTTTCTAAGAACTTTGAAAAAAGGAATACACTTATCTGTAGCTCTTGAGACAAACTTGTTAAGTGCAGCAACTCGTATCAACGTCTTTGATGGTCCTGGGTGTCTTTATTTCCAATAAAGCCTTGATCTTCTCAGGGTTAGACTCTATTCCCCTTTGGTTGACGATGAATCCTAAGAACTTTCCTGCTCCTACCCTAAAAACACATTTGGCCAGGTTGAGCTTCATTATGTATTTATCCATGGTGTCAAAAGTTATTCCAAGGTCGTCCACATGAGTATCGGCCTTCAAACTCTTCATTAGCATGTCGTCCACATAAACTTCCAGGGATTTGCCTATCTGATCTTCGAACATCTTATTTACAAGACGTTGGTAAGTATCCCCTGCATTCTTCAGGCCGAATGGCATGATCTTGTAGCAATAGGTCGCCTTGTCTGTAATGAAGGTTATCTTCTCTGAGTTTACCGAGTTGATGAAGATCTGATTGTACCCTGAATATGCATCTATGAAGCTCATGAGCTCATGCCATGCTGTAGCATCCACCATCTGACCTATATGAGGTAGGAGAAAACTATCTTTTGGGCAAGACTTATTTAAATCAGTGAAAACTACACACATCCTCCATTTCTCATTAGCTTTGGGCACAATGACATCGTTAGACAACCATTCTAGGTATATGACCTCTCTAATGAACTTGGCCTCTTCAAGCTTTCTAACCTCGTCTCTGATGACATCATAATTTTCCCTAGAGTATACTCTTCTTCTCTTCTTAATGGGCTTGGTATCTTCTACAACATTAAGTTTATGGCACATAATCTCAGGATCAATACTTAGCATGTCTGCATGGCTCTATGCGAAGATACTGTGTCTCTTCCTTAGCAGCTTTACTAGTTCCTCCTTGATCTCAGGTCTTAGGTCTTTGCCGATTTGGATAGTTTTTTTTGGCTCATCCTCATTGAGGATAATGGATTATACCTCCTCCGCGGCCTCTCCCTTTTTTAGCTTTACCTCATCTCTAGGATCAAGTGTATCGATGTTGTACGTGGTTGTTGCCCTCTTATGAGCCTCTCTATCTTCCGCGGAGTTGAAGTAGCATTCATGTGCCGATATTTGGTCACCTTGAACTTACCCTACTCTATAAGGAGTCGGTAATTTTAACATAGTGGACCGTTGAAGGCACGGACTCAAATTCCTTGAGGGCTACTCGTCCTATGATGAGGTTGTAAGCTCATAAAATGTTTTCATCCATCACAAAGAAATTAATTTTTTTAGTCAACCTCTTAGGCCATTCATCTCCCATTCTCACATCCATTTCATACATACCCAATGGATAAACCTTCTCACCGCTGAAGCCAATCAATGGATGATGATAAGGGACAAGCCTAGCTCTGTTGAGGTCCAGGCTCTTAAAACAGGGATAAAATATAACGTCTGCAGAACTTCCTCCATCAACCAGGATCCTCTGAACTTCACACCCATGCACCCTTGTGGTAATGACTAAAGGGTCATCGTGGGGAGCTAAGATACCTTTGAAGTCAAGTCGTGAGAAGCCAACCATGAGGGTGTCCATATATACCTTCTTTCTCTTCTCGCGCTTAACCTCCATAGATGCCAAGTTCACAACCTCGGCTTTAGTCACTGCCTTAGCCTCTGCCACATGAGCCTTACGATTTGCTACCTTTGAACCACCCCCTGCTAGTCCCCCACAGATAGTGTTCACACCGAAAGAGATCATACCGACCCTTTTCGCTAGAGCATTGTCGTCTTTTGGTGGGAGGTCAGGGTCATCGTCATCATCGTCTGAGTCATCAGCTCTTTTGGAAGGGACATCTTCCCGATATTTATCATTTATTTTCTTTTTGGGGTCATTTCTTCCCCCTTAGAAGCTCTACCATCCACATACTTTATGAGTTTTTTAGACTTCAACATCTTCTCAATCTCATCCTTCAGGGCGAAGCACTTGTCAGTCAGATGGTCGTGATTCTGATGGAACTCGCACCATAGATTCTTGTTTCTCTTATGTGGAGAAGCCTTCAGCTTCTTCGGCCATCTCAGGGATTTATCATTCTTTATTTCATTGAGGATATGTTCGCAGCTCACAGTTAGAGGAGTGTAGTGTGAAAACTAGTCATCTATAGTCCTCTTCTTTCCATCCTTTTTCCTTTGAAACTTCCCACTACAACTTCCATTCTCATCCTCATACTTTACGGCCATTGCTTCTTCTGCATTCATGAGCTTTCCATCTATTGCTAACAGCTCGACCATAGACTTAGGAGGGTCTTCAGCAAGCTTCCAAAGTAGCTTTCCCTTCTGAAGTCCTCTAATAAGGGTTATCATGGCTATGCTCTCTTCATAATCTTCTACCTCTAATTTTTCCTTATTGAACCTCGCGATGTATTCTCTGAGGCTTTCATTCTTCCCTTGCTTTACATAAAGCAAGTGAGTCATCTTCTTCTGAGGTCTTACCCTAAAACAGAAGTTATGAATAAACCACTTGGCCAAGCTTTTGAAATTTTTAACTGAATTTTTAGGAAGAGACGTGAACTAGATATGTGCAACCCCAATCAAAGTTCTTGAGAAAGCTCGGCCCCTCATCTCATCAGAGATTGAATAAATGTCTATTGTAGATTGGTACATTTTAATGTGATGGACTAGGTTGGTACTACCATCGTACTTAGGAGACACCACCGGAGGTTTAAATTTGGCAGGGGTCGGAAAGTTGACAATATTTGCCACAAATGGTGAACCCTCTGAGTACTCCCTCTATAATGGATCTCGGCTTTTTATGAGGTTCTCTATCTTCTCTTCTAACCTCTGAATAGAGTCATTTCATGGCTTAGCAATGTTGACCTGGTCGAGGTTATCCCTAGCCACTTCTAAAGGGTGAACTGAAGGTTCCCCAACTGTTGCGCAACATCAACTGTTGACCTCCCCTGAGTACAATCTCGTCCATGTGGGGGTTGGCCATAACGAGGTCGATGATCACCATCTTCCCTTTGTGAGCCAGCTATACTTTTTGACCTGGATAGCCTCTACATCAGATCATTAACTGGGTCGAGCCTTTCAAAGGCCGACCCTCTACTTAACCGATCAAAAGCAGACCCTCTTTGTTGTGCATCACCGTCTCATCTTTCACATTGACCTCGGCCCTATTGTATAGGATGTACAGTGTTGTTTGAAACCTCATACGACTCCCGACAGTTTATCGGGGCATCCTCTGCCTTAATGTCATCATACCTATCCCCAGGGCAAGGGTTTCCTTCCCTCCCCAGGCGTAAATGCCTAGGGTTATAAACATCCCTCCACCTCTGAGGAGTAGGTTGGTCCTTCTGTGGTGCCTGGGGTGGTCCTCTGGCCTCATGCTCTGGTTGAGCAGCTATCCGAGTAATCATTTTTGGTGATACCCTAGGTGGTCTCACTATGTTTTGGCTTAGTAGGACAAATTACTCCTGCATCACTTGCTGAGTTGTAGCCAAGGACTTCAAGGCTGCTGCCACCTCAGCCATCTCAGACTGGGGGGTGCCTGGCTGGAACTGGGTCCTTCAACACCATATGGTGGAGGAGGTTGTGGGAACTCTGGTGCCATATGATAAGACTAGAGAGCTTGCAATGTAAATATTAGAGAGCTTGATACCTTAAAGGACCTTTTTCAATGGTGACACAGTTTCACGCGAGGGATGAGGTCTGGTTCACCACTAGAGTCTCCGGTGAGGTTAAGCAATAAAAGAGGAAGATATAAATCTTCTCGTTCCCACGGACGGTGCCAAAATAATGATGCTAAAAACAACAACACCAGGTAAGGTGTTGTCAAGCTCAAACTAGTAACAACAATGGCAGCATAAAAGTGAATATATAGTAGAATGAGGTGAGGAGAAGAGGATGAACACTAGTATATAAGTGGTTCAGCCAATTTATCCTACGTCCACTGTGAGTGTGTGAGTAATATCACTAGATGAAGGCACTAATGGCCATAGATACAATCTCTCAAGCTCTCTCTCTACTGTGTAAACCAACAGAGTTTTAGCTAGGGTTGCAATTATGGATCCCTTTACAAGGTAGAGGATGGCCTCTGTATATAGTGCTTGGGGGTGTAATGTACCCTCCAAGCATGCAATGAGCATGTGCATGAGGGTCGAACAAGTATGAGAATAAAACCTCGCTGATCTTATGTAGATAATGATGACCTCAATATTCCCTCACGTGAGGGGAATTATTCGGTTATAACTGATTTGTCCACGTTCCAAACCTTACATGTGCTTGCAAATGCTCGGCCTGGACGAGTACGAGGTTGGTGAAGTTTGACATTATTGCTTTGTCTTATTAATATCCATGATGACCTCGACCAAGAGGGCTGACCGAGGTTAGGTATGAGGTAGCTGTAACGTCGGTTGAGGCAGATGATGATGTTGGCAGTTACTTGAGCCCATGAGACTGTGCCAACCTCAGTTGATGGCCAGCCAAGGTTGGTATATGAGGGGTCGGCCTTATAAAAGACGATCTTAGTGATGGTTGTCATAAGCTTCTTGTCAACTCAGTTGTGAGACTGGACGAGGTTAGTCATTCTGAGTAAGAGGTTGCACTTTGGGCATATCAGGGGCGATCAGAAGTGTCCCAATGCCATATCCCTTTTTTGTTGGCATCACCGTCAAAGAACATTTGCCATCGAAGGTCGTCTTGAGTAGCGCAAAGGATGTTTTTATCTGGGAATTCATAGATCCAAACATCAGCTTCTCCCATGGGGTAGTCAGCGAGGTAGTCAGATATGGCTCTTCCTTTTATGGCTTTCTGCTGAAGCACCATATACCCTTGACTCACTTGAGTCTGTATTGTATAAGTGTTCATCTGGTTTGGAAATTGTGACAAAATTGTGTCTATCCTAGAAACCAAAGAACCTCAGAGATTGGTTTGCAATTTTATTCCTCTTGCTTGATTGATCTAAATACTTTTACCAACACTTACACACATTAGAATTGCATTCATACATTTCATATTGCATATAATTGTGTGTATATATGCTGAGTGTGTTTAAATCCCTAAAATTGATTTTTAATATTTTTTGGGAATTTTATAAACTTTTAAAATAAGGTTTTTATTAATTTAAATTTGGTTTTAAAAGTATTGGGGTCAATCTGTTATTTTGGATTGTTGGTTTTATTGGCTGAAAGTTCACTTGGGTAGAATCCGAAAGCGCCAGAGACTATAAGGCATATTGTGTAATTATTTTAAGACACGCGTGTATCATCCAATCTCATGCCTATACCTTCCGAGCTATAATCGTTATAAATTGTGTTTTCTGTGTGAGATGATTGTTGTGTGTTATTTCGACCCTTGGATTAGATTTAATCGATGACATGCATGCGTTCTTATATAATCCTGGTGAAACCAATTTGAGCCAATCAGAAGCGTTTTAATCACCGCCTCTGTTTAAACCATTGGATCAAAGTCAATCCTCCAAGACCAGATCCTAGCCCTTGATCTTGGTCTGTATTCTCGAATCTTCTCAGCCTCTTATAAAAGGACCCCTACCCTCAGCCATCTGAGACGTTTGCCACTTTGTTCATTCGAGTGAGAAATAGAGAAGAGAGAAACCAGAGTTAGGAAACCCTAACCCTAAATCGTCCAAAACTATACTCAAACCATAACCTCTTTCAAAACCAATATATACCAAACACAACCTTGAGTGTTTGAGAGATTTTGAGTGATTGGTTTGTTAGTTTTGTTGCTATAACCTCTTCGTTCTCAGATCTTGTTATCAACTTAAACATCTGTTTAGATCTGTGTTTCTACTTTTATAGAAATCTTAGATCTAAGTCACTGCATGTTATATTACACGTAGATCTACATATTCAGTTTCTCATCTTGAGAAAATATTTGTTGATTTGTTTATGTAAATGTTTTTAACTTCGAAATCAACAAAACATTTTCTGTTTCTAGTTCTTTTGAAACGAGACCTTTGACCTAGTTAAGAATCTCACTTGGTGATTTTCAATCGCAAAAATATTTTTAAAACCTGAGATTGATTAAGATCTTGATACGTCTTCCGAGAAAGATAGCCGAGGATTCTGGGATTATAATAAAGGTCAAATAAGGTTAAGTTTTCTAAGAAGAGAGAAATAGAAAATCACAAGCATATAGATCTTATATGTAATTTGATAGGACTGTTTGTATAAAATAAGTGTGTATGTGTGTGCATGCATGTGTTAGAAAGCACATCCACAAACACTATCACCCTACCACACTAAAAGTGTTGGTAATAAGATCTCAAGAACAAGAGTCGACGTAAAGAACTTGAACAAATTGGAAGTTAGCAAACTGGGAGAACAACATCAACAAACAGAACTGCAGAGAAGTTATAAGGACACCAGTGGGTACATTCCTAAACTTGTATAGGTCTGATTTGTATGCATGTGTGTTATATAGTTTGTAACTGTTATAATTTGTTTTAGTGGAATTTTTGGTTTACTCCGTAGAGGGAGTCGTAGATGTTTCCTCAGTTGGGTGATGTTTTACCACTTTAAAAATCCTTGTTCTTAATCTTTCTACGTCCCCTCATCTAATTCTTGGTTGTGCTGAGTTTAAAGTTTTTAAACTGATTTATCAAACCTGTTTACAAATCTTGAACAGATCTCGTATATATTTTTGTTAAACACATCTTATGATTAATTTGATTTGATTTCAAGAAAAGAGTTTCTTCAAAAAACAGTTCGGAGTTACATAAATAGTTTAATTTTATATTAAACGGTTTTAGTAACGGTATTTCAATTCGTATCAGAGCCCTGTAAATTTCTTTTAAAAGATACTGTGTTTCTGAAATTATTTTCTGAAAATAAAAAATGGACGAGAAAAATGAAAGATTTGGTAACTTGACCAGATCTCCTATCTTTGATGGAACCAATTTTGCTTACTGGAAAGTAAGGATGATTGCTTTCATTCAAGGAACTTTGGGAGATGGTGTCTGGGACATTGTTGAAAATGGATACACTTTTCCTACTAAACGAGCCACTGAAGGAAGTAATGAGAGGGTTAAGAAAGTTTTAAGTGAGTTCACACAAGAATAGAAGCAAGTTTCTCGCAACAATAACAAAGGAAAGAATGCCATATTTATGTCCATAAACGAACATGAGTTCAAAAGAATCTCATCCCCTACCACTTCTAAGGAAGCTTGGGACACTTTGGTTACTGTTCATGAAGGTGACACTAGAGTTAAGGCTTCTAAAACACAAATGTTCATTCAACAGTATAACTCGTTAATTATGTCTGACTCTGAGTCATTTGATGACTCTTATATGAATTTGAGTGATATTGTGACTAAATTGCATGCTAATGGGATAACATATGACATATATGAAATTGTATCTAAAATTATGAGATCATTACCACATAAGTTTGACAACAAAAGATATGCTATTGAGGAAATGTGTGACCAAAATCTCACTCCTGAATTACTCAGTAGTAAACTAAGAACTGTGGAAATGGAACTAGAATTTAAGAAACAATTAACCCAGTCCCATAGGAAATAGACTAGTTCCAATCTGAGTTTTTCTTGTAAGTTGATTAAGCCTGAGCTTTACATTCCCAATAATGACTCTGATGAAGAATGTGACATAGAGAGTTTGGACAATCATATTGCCTTAATGTCAAAACAGCTTAAGAAAATTGTCAAGTTTAGAAACAACATGGCAAACAAACAAGGCAAGTCCAATTATCCAACTCACTCTAATCACAAACCTCATGAGAAAGGTCAAGACAAACATCACAAGGACATTCACACTAGATCTAAAAGAGACCTTAAGAAGATTGAATGCTTTAGATGTGGAAAACTAGGACACATTGCACAAAACTGTAGAGTTAATTTGAACACTCACAATAAACACACTAGGGCCAACATTTGCAAGACATGGGATGATTCAAGCGACTCTAAAAATGAGGAACCTGAGTCATCTGATGCTTTTGATCCTTGCTTGTCTTTCTTTGCTAAGATAATTTACAATGATGATATGCCTATGTATGAGAATGATGATAGTATCACTACACCTGCTGTTGTGAATCATGCTACTACTGGTTTAGATGCTTTACTTTCTGAGAATATTGTTAACTCAACCACGGGGTGTGTGAGTCAAAGGGAATGCGATAATGACGATGTCCATGGGTATTTGAGTTCAAGAAATGAAGCCTTAGGGGTCACTTCACACACCACACTTAGTGACTCGAACAATGAAGACCTCCCTGATATACACACACTTTATGCGAAAACTCTCAAGAAAAGCACTAGAATAGAGAAGATAGTGAAAGATCTCACTAAGAAACTAGAAGATCTAAGTCTGATGGTCAAACTTAATGCTGAAGAGTATACTACCCAATGTCTTACTCATGAAAACGAACTCAAAATGTTTAATCAAAAACTGAAAAATTTTATTGAAACAAATGAAACTTTGGAGAAAAAATACAAAAGGGACTTTGTTAGAATTGGAATAAACTAAAGAAAAGACAGCAACTGTTTTCAAAAAATTTATAAAATTTGAAAATAACTCAAACTGTTTTGATGGATTTATTGCTGAATCAAAAACCAATTCTGATGATCGAGCAGGAATAGGGTTTTGCCCCAACTTAAAGACACAAATAAAATTTTTTGAACCTATCAAGTTTATATCAGGAGGCAAAATACCTATTGAGACCTTCCCAGACTTTCATTCTCTAAAAACTGAGTTTGATTCAAAACATCAAAAGTTTGATATTGGGGAATCAAGTTACTCCAAACATGAAAGTTCACCTAAGGCTAAATATGTCTGCCCCTCCATTAGGAAGAGTGAATATACTTTCAAAGTTGTTCTATCTAGTAATAGGGTTCAACCTCCAAAATTCTTAAAGCCTGTGTTTAAAGACTATCCTAAGGAGACTCCAACGTTGAGCAATCTTTATTGCTCCTACTGCGATATATACGGTCATTCTTTTGATAGTTGCTATGCTAGAAGACTAGTTAAACCTGTCTGTAATCCCACTATCTATCAAAACTTTAACTATTCTAGGAGAAGCCGAAACATTTATGTTCTGCCTAGACAACCAGACAAAAACTCTAACTACAGGAAGAGAAAGACCAAACCTAAAAGAACATTTCCTATTAGGATTCCTAAACACTTGCCTAAACCAAATGCTCATGTGTTTCACAAAATTCAAAATCATACACAAAAAATTTTTCAACAAAAATCGAATGCTCGCAAATTTTATCAATTGAGAGCTAATAAGAGCAAAATGAAAACTAGAGCAATTTGGGTTAGAAAAGATGATCTATTACCCCAGTTGAAGTGTAACATTGTCATTACTGCTTTAAAGGCTGAACACACATCTTGTGGTTGGTATTTAGATTCTGGATGTTCAAAAGACATGACTGGTGATGATACAAAACTCTTAAACAAAACAAGCTTTGCTGGAGGAAAAGTTATTTTTGGTGATGAAGTATCATCTCAGATCATAGGTAAAGGAACACTCCAAGAAGAAGGACTTCCTGTTCTTAAAAATGTTCTTATAGTTAAAGGTCTTAAAGCCAATCTACTTAGTATCTCGCAATTTTGTGACTCAGATCATACTGTTACCTTTTCAAAGAATAATTACAAAATTTTAAATGAAAATGGTGAATGCATAAATACAGGATTCAGAACTCTTGATAATTATTATACTGTTATGAACAGTTCTGAAATCTATAATGTTGTCAGAATGGATGACAATGAGATATGACATAACAGGATGGGTCACATAAATTACGATAATCTTAATAGATTGACTTCTCAAGAAATAGTTAGGGGAGTTTCAAAAATCAAACCCATCTTTAATATTTTCTTTGGTTCCTGTCAGGAAGGAAAAATTATTAAGGCACCTCATAAGAAAGTCAAATATATCCTTACCTCTAACCCCTTGGAGCTCATCCATATGGACCTAATGGGTCCTTCCCAAACTGTTAGTCTCTGTGGACACAGTTACATTCTTGTTATAGTTGATGACTTCACTATATTTACTTGGGTAGCCTTCTTAAAATAAAACTCTAACACTTTTCAAACCTTCTTAAAAATACTTCTTCAGATTGAAAATGAGAAGGACACTCAAGTAAATAGAATTCGTAGTGATAGAGGTGGAGAATTCAAAAACACCGGTATAATAGAGTATTGTGACTATAATGGTTACAAACATGAGTTTAGTGATCCTAAGACTCCTTAACAAAATGGTATCGCCGAGAGAAAGAATAGTACTCTTTAAGAGATGGCACGTGTTATGTTGCATGCCAAGAGTTTACCTAAATATTTTTGGGTAGAAGCTATTCGTAATGCTTGTCACGTCATCAATAGGGTCTATCTTAGAAAGAATTCTAAACAAAATCCTTACGAACTTTGGTATAAGAAAAAGACCAATCTTAAGTACCTTATAACCTTTGGTAGTACTTGTTATGTCTGCAAAGATATAGAACACTTATCCAAATTTGAGAGCCGAGGAGATAAAGCTATTTTTCTAGGATACTCGCCTAACAGTAGAGCCTACCATGTTTATAATCTTCACACCAAGACCATGATGGAATCCATAAATGTAATTGTAAGTGACACTACTGTAGAGAGTAAGATTGGTGAATCAAATATTGTGAAAGAGTCTACAAGTGTTTTAGAAAATGAATATCCAGAAGTAAATGATTCATTACCAACTGAGACACCTGAAGTACCTAACTGGGTTTCTAAATACTATCCCATAGATAACGTTATTGGTAATCCTAGTGAGCCTGTGCGTACAAGATCTCAATTAGGAAATTATGCTCACTATGCATGTTTTGTTTCCCTTGTGGAACCAAAGAACGTAAATGAGGCATTGAATGACTCTAACTGGATTTTTGCTATGCAGGAAGAACTTCTTCAATTTGTCATTCATAATGTTTGGTATCTTGTACCTAGGCCTAATCACAAAAAGGTTATTGGCACACGTTGGATTTTCAAAAATAAATCGGATGAAAGTGGGATAATCATTTGAAACAAAGCTATATTAGTTGCCCAAGTATATTCTCAAATTGAAGGAATAGATTTTAATGAGACCTTTGCTCCGGTTACTCGTTTAGAATCTGTTCGTCTGCTCTTTACGATAGCTTGCTACTTGCATTTTATACTTTACCAAATGGATCTCAAATCTGCATTCCTTAATGGAATATTGACTAAGGATACCTATGTAGAACAACCAAAAGGGTTTATTGACCCTCAATATCCAAATCATGTATTTCGTCTTAAAAAGGCTTTGTATGGCCTAAAACAAGCGCCTAGAGCCTGGTATGAGCGTCGTTCCAATTTTCTCTTAGATAAAGGTTTTAAGAGAGGTGGAAATGATCAAACTTTATTTGTCAAACATTTTGACAAACACATCATTATAGCTCAAGTTTATGTTGACGATATTATCTTTGGATCAACTTCTCCCTCAGAAGTGAAATCCTTTTCTGAAATTATGCATAAAGAGTTTCAAATGTCTCTTATGGGGGAGTTGCAATTCTTCTTAGGTATTCAAGTCAAACAAAATTTAGAAGGATTACTTGTCTCGCAATCTAAATACGCATTAGAGATAGTAAAAAAATTCGGCCTTGAGAGCGCTAAAGATGCTAAAACTCCCATGAGTACTACGGTCAAACTATCTAAAGATGAAACTGGAAAATCTATAGATCTAACTCTATAACGTAGTATGATAGGAACCTTGCTATACCTTACTGCCTCGCGTCCTGATATAATGTATGTGGCTTGTATATGTGCTCGTTATCAAAACAACCCGAAAGAGAGCCATATATCTTCTGTTAAAATAATTATTAAATATGTAAAAGGCACTCTGAACCTAGGACTTTGGTACACTAGTGATACACCTAGCACTATAATTGGGTACACTGATGCTGACTGGGCTGGGTGTACTGATGATAGTAAAATCACATCAGGAGCATGTTATTATATAGGTAATAATTTGGTAGGATGGAGTAGTAATGAATAAAACTGCACGTCTCTCTCAACAGCTGAATCTGAATACATAGCCACCGAAAGCTGTTGTGCTCAATTACTTTGGCCTTAACAACTGTTAAGTGATTATGGTATTCAAGAAAATCAATAACACCTCTATTGTGATAATCAAAGTGCGATCAATATCTCTACAAATCCTGTTCAACACTCGCGAACAAAACACATAGAAATAAGACATCACTTTATACGTGAATTGGTTGAAACTAAGGAATTAGAAATTAATTATCTTCCTACTGATTTGCAACTCGTAGATACGTTTACCAAACCTTTAGATTTCAATAGATTTATTTTTTTACGTAAATTAATAGGTATGGTGTGTGCTGATTAGTTTCTTTGGTCTCTATATGTTTTTCCCTTTGTCTATTTGAGACAAAATGGGGGAGAAATTTGAGTCTTATGAATCTTTTTACATATTCTAAAAAGCTTGATCTTAGTGATTCATTGCAGGATTTTGTATAGTTATTCTCAACATTAGTTATAGGGTAGTCAATTGTAATTAGTTGAGTTATGTACTTTTGTTTTCTAGGAAATGGGTAGATAAATTTCTTTTTATAAGAATAGATTTTTCTTATTTTTGTTACCCTACGAATCCTAGATGACTCAAAGGAGATTTTGTCTCATATTTCCAAAGGGGGAGATTGAAGCACCTTATACCCTTGACTCACTTGAGTCTGTATTGTATAAGTGTTCATCTAGTTTGGAAATTGTGACAAAATTGTGTCTGTCCTAGAAACCAAAGAACCTCAGAGATTGGTTTGCAATTTTATTCCTCTTGCTTGATTGATATAGATATTTTTACCAACACTCACACACATTAAAATTGCATTCATACAATTCATATTGCATATAATTGTGTGTATATATGCTGAGTGTGTTTAAATCCCTAAAATTGATTTTTAATATTTTTTGGGAATTTTATAAACTTTTAAAATAAGGTTTTTATTAATTTAAATTTGGTTTTAAAAGTATTGGGGTCAATCTGTTATTTTAGATTGTTGGTTTTATTGGCTGAAAGTTCACTTGGGTAGAATTCGAAAGCGCTAGAGACTATAAGGCATGCTTTGTAATTATTTTAAGCCACGCGTGTATCATCCAATCTTATGCCTACACCTGTCGAGATATAATCGTTCCAAATTGTGTTTTCTGTGTGAGACGATTGCTATGTGTTATTTCGACCCTTGGATTAGATTTAATCGATGACCTGCATGCGTTCTTATATAATCCTGGTGAAACCAATTTGAGCCAATCAGAAGCGTTTTAATCACCGCCTTTGTTTAAACCATTGGATCAAAGTCAATCCTCCAAGACCAGATCCTAGCCCTTGATCTTGGTCTGTATTCTCGAATCTTTTCAGCCTCCTATAAAAGGACCCCTACCCTCAGCCATTTGAGACGTTTGCCTCTTTGTTCATTCGAGTGAGAAAGAGAGAAGAGAGAGAAGAGAGAAACCAGAGTTAGGAAACCCTAACCCTAAATCGTCCAAAACTATACTCAAACCATAACCTCTTTCAAAACTAATATATACCAAACACAACTGTTGATGTAAAAATTAGATCACTCTAATAATTCAATCACAGATAAATAATTGAGACAAAATATTTTAAAGTGGTTCAGCCTTATAAGAATGGCCTACGTCCACTGTTGTTTTATTGCTGAGTGTTTGGGAATTCTTGATTACAAGAAATTCTGTTCTGGATCCCTGAGTTTGGATTCAGGATTCAGGTCCCCTTACAATGAGGATTGTACAACGTATTTATAGCCTTGAGGCTGTCATCTGAAAGGGTGATACATTAAATGATATACATATGAAAGGGTAATACATTTAATGCCCTTTAAGCGTGTGTGTCTAAATGATAAGCATTTAATGAACCAGTTGAACTGTTGGTTATCCAGCTATTAATGCTTTGTTCTAGATGCATCTCGGACCGCCTGAGTTGCTCGGACCGCCTGAGCTTCCTGGTATTCAAGAGTTCCTTGGTGAGGTCTGTTCCTCAGAGCGTATGAGTTCCTCGGTGAGGTCTGTTCCTCGGAGCGTATGAGTTCCTCGGAGTGTTTGTTGTTGCCATGTAGATAGCCACGTGTCTTCGTATGATTGGTCCATGTCAGTAGATTAAATTTGGTATCAACAGAAGCCCCCAATGTTTCATAGTTCGAAATTCGAGGAGTATGGACCATTCTTTCTCGGAATACGGTAGCTTTAAATAGTCTTCCTAATTTTTAGGAGCGTTTACCTTGTATTTATTTTCTCCTTCCAAATTCGTAGAATCATGCTTTTTTGGACTTTTCTGCGTGCTTCGATTCCCGCGTTACTTTTCGTCTTTTCGGCCGATGTTGCCCGCTTTGGTTCCCGCGCCACTTTTCATCTTTTTAGCCGACGGTAACGTAATCATCCTTTTTGTAATCATTACTTCTCCAGTTCCCAAGGTAAGGTATTTAAACTTCACAGACACTCCCATTGTCTTCTATCTTTTCAAATTTTCATCTTTTGAGTTTTACATCATCTCTTCCTACTCTCTTGTGCGTTCATCTTTTCTGTCGTTCGTTGTCAGCAGATCCGTTCTTTTCCTGTAAGATCTTCTTCCTTCATCTTTATTTCTTTATTCACCATGGTTTATCCTGTTGAGTCTCTTGAGAAATTTCGTTCTAAATTCTCCATTTCTCCTTGGGTTGTCTTGGAAGAGCTTTCTGAGCCTTCTAATTATTTCAATTTGGCTGAGGGACATTGGTTCCCCAGTCTCTTTTTTGCTGAGTGTGGATTTTCTTTTCCACCAAATCCTCTGTGTCTGGAATTATGTCAGTACTTTGATGTTGTTCCTGTACGAATAGCCCCCAACACATGGAGAATAGTTAATGGGGTGCATAAATTAAATCAAGTGCATGAAACTCGTATAGGAATTCTAGAAATCATGTACTGCTATAGATGGGCAGTTAATGATAATATTTATTATTTAAAAACTAGGTTTATAAATAGAGCCTTAGTAGTCAATCTCTTGATGCCAATAGGGATTATTTTGAACATGGGGTTGTCGTAAAAAATTGGCAACACCCTCCATTAACCGGAGATGAGGTTTACCAGGGTCCCAGATGCCCTCCTTATGGCAATGGGATAGGTTATTTTTATTTTATTTATTTATTTTGAAATCATGTTTGTTTTATGTTTGATAAAATGTGTCACTGATAACAATGTTTGTTTATTTGCAGTTGATAGTAAGAGAAGGTGCCCAAGAGAAGCAAATGTCAATATAAGGCATTTGGGACTTATCTGGAGTCTGCATCAACGTGTTGCCGACGAGAATATTAGGTCGGCCTCATATCTTCTCCAATACAAGAGCTACACAACTTCCTTCACTGCTCGTCCAGTAATCAGTGAAGCAGAGCCAGTACCAGCCTCTGCAAGTTCATCGCCAGAATCCCACATTCCTTTGAGTGAAAGGATGAAGAAAAGAAGACCTCCCACCTTGTTTGAGAAGACTGCCTCCGGTTCTGGTGAGGCAAAGAGGAGTAGGATTGATGTCCCAAGGGAGGGGATAAAGAAAACTGCTGCAGCTCCTCCAGCTACTCCTGCAAAAATTACCGAGAAGCCCGCAGTGGCTCCGAGCAGGTCTGCTGCTCCTGGAGAGGTGATTGTGATATCACCGACCAAGGATTCTTCCTTGGCTGTACCTGTTCCCCCGAGGAGGCTGAAGAAGAGCTCCTCGGTCAATTTGGTTTATACCATCATTCAGCCCCCAGCTGTTGGGACTGAAGTTCCCACTTTTGTTCCCCCGAGCTCTGACATGAGCTCGGTAAAGTCCTTAACCATTCCCGAGGTCCAAGGTACTGAAGATAACCTTACTCGGGACATGGTTACTTCTTTGGCTGCTCGTCACCTTGCTTCAGTAAGTCTCTTTACTTTAAACTTTTCATAGTTTCCTTTGTCATTTCTTGTTTCTAACTTGCTTTCTTTTTCTGTTCACAGTTGACGAGCTGCTTTAACATAATCCTGAAAAATGATGAAGTCATTAAAGCCTCATGCTCCTCGTCCAGTGTGGAGTGAGCTATGGAAAAGGCTATCAAATCTTTGGAAGACTCCAGCCAGAAGTATGCCACTGATAAGGCTATCTGGGAGAAAAAACTTTCCTCCTCCGAGCAAGAAAAAGCTCGAGTTATTGATGCCTCCAAGGAGTTGGAGAAGAAAAAGAATGCCTTGGAGAAGGCAAATAAAGAGCTTGAGGAAAAGCTCAAAGCCGCTGGAGAGCTGGAAAATAAACTCAAAATTGCTGAGGAGAGGTTGGACCAGCTCCAGGAAGTAACTCGGCACAAGGAGGAAGCTTAACAAAAACTGAAAGCTACTGATGATTTGCTATCTGAGAAGCTTGCCTTGGAGAAGGCCAAAAGGAAAGCTGCTGTGAAGAAGTCCTTCAGCTCTGGCTGGGACAAGGGGTAGGATAAGGGGTGTACTGCCATGGTCTCTCAAGTGGACTGTGGCAGTCTAAAGTATTTTAGGGATGGATGGATTGCTGCCTTTCAGGAAATGAAGGTCGACGAGTCATCCGAGCTTTTACAGAGACAAATCCCTGGTCCCCCTCCTACTCCAGAAGAATTAGAAGAGGACGAAGCTACCTCTGAGGAGTCTTCAATGGTAATGGGAGAACATGCCCTAACCAACCAGCCTGCTGCCGAGCAAGTCGTTTCTTCTTCCGAGCAACAGCTGGTGCTTTCCGAACAATCCACAGTTCCCTCCGAGCAACCTGCTTCCTCCTCCCAACCTTCCGAGAAGGTTTTGGGAGATAACGAAAAGGTGTAATGTTGTTCGGTTTACCTTTCTATTTTTCTTTTTTGTCAAATGTAACCCAGAATTTGTACTCCTGAACTATGATCTAATAAAATTTAAACTCTTTCTGCCATACGGTTGTCTCTTTTCTATTTGTACTCTGTCTTGATCTTCTTTTTTATGATTGTCTTTTCTTTCTCTGCTAGTTTTTAGCCAGGATGGACCTACTATCTGCTCATGATACAAAGTTGCTGCAACAATGCAATGAGTACTTTAAAGCTGGTCACACAAACCTGAGTTCTGCACAAATTGCTGACATCCTTGGTCATGATGCTTCAGAGCAGGCAGTCGAAGCATATCAGTACCTGAAGTGTCTACTTGACCGAGTTGTGGCCAATAATGTGGCTTACTATGAAATGATCGAGGATCTCCAATGTACCCTCGAAGACCTTCAGAATCAGTACAAGGAATCAACTGCCCTGTTGCATGAGGGGTATGAGAAGAAGTATCAGCAGCTTTCTGTCGAGAAGGGATACGAGAAGCTCTTTGTTGGGTACGATGTTAGGGAGAGAACCCTAAAGGGTGAAGTTGAAGAATGTAGACAGATTGCCAAGCTGTTGGAGCGAGAAAATAATAATTTACAGAAGGAACTAGCACAGTTGAAGTCTGCAGCCTCTTCTTCAACAGCCCTAATCCCAGTGACTGACGAGGGATTTTCATTCTTAGAAGTTGAGAATGCCAAATTGAGGGAAGAGTTGGATACATTGAGGAGTTCTGGTACCTCGACATCTTCTCGTGGTCGAGCAAGAGCTCCTCGGGGACGAGCAAGAGCAGCTCGGGTGCTTATCGAGGAAAAGAGGACAGCGTCTGCCTTAGAGAACCAAGCCTTCCAATTAATGGCTAAGAACCGAGCTTTGTCTGACTTGTCCAAGAAGATAAGGGACTTGGAGAAACAGCTCTCTGCGCAGAAATCAGTTTTGGAGAATAAGGAGCTTTTCATCAAGAATCTCCACGAGCAGCTAGAAAGGCTAACATATCAGTTCCACAAACAGCCCAGGGAGTTCTGGATGGCTGGATACAACGAAGCACTATTCCATTTGGATGATCGTATCCAGAATGCCAATAATGAGGGCTACAAGCAAGGCTGGCTGAATGCCTTAGGTGTGTTGAAGCTTGAACAAGGACACTATCTATGGGACTACCATGATCCCGGGTTGCTTGACCTGCCTGTGCCACCGTACAACCTGGAAATGGAGTGGATCCCCGCTCGGGCCATTCCACGAAGCTTAATTTCAAAATACCTCGGTGACTATAATTTACATTCTCAAATTGAGGTATCTCGTCCCGAGCATCTTTCAGATCGACCTTCTGTGATGAACGTCAGGATACTGAAGGATTTGAACTTCATCAATTCTCCTCAGTCTTTAAATGATCCGCCTGCTGGCGAGGAACCTATATCGAAAGCTGAGGGGAAAAGACCAATAGAATAGGAATTTTTAATGTAACAGTTAGTATACATATCAATGTAATTTTCATTTTATTATCAATGTAACTTGTAATTTATTTCAAATTTAATGAAAGACTTTCATTATTGCTTGCAAATCTTAATTGCTATTGTCTTGTAAATATCAAACACTTTACATTTATGCATATCTATTAAAAAGATAATAATAGGGTTGTTCATTGACCAACTTAGTAAAAAAGTTACAAGTATCAGTAATGTTGCTCGATCACTTAATAATAAAGTAATGAGTATAAAAATGTTTAAAATTTTTCCAACCAACCAAGGTTGTTAAATTGTGCTCGTCGACCAATTATAGTTAGTGAGAGTTTATCCCCGACTAACCATACTTGGTAAATTTTTGTCTTTTTAATAAAATGTGTCTGACCAACCAAGGTCAATAAATTCTCCTCGTCGACCAACTGTAGTTAGTGGGTTTTTATCCCCGACCAACCATACTTGGTACAGTTTGGAATATTTTCTCCTCGTCGACCAACTATGTTGGTACAGTTTGGAATATTTTCTCCTCGTCGACCAACTATGTTGGTACAGTTTGGAATATTTTCTCCTCGTCGACCAACTACGTTGGTACAGTTTGGAATATTTTCTCCTCGTCGACCAACTAAGTTAGTACAGTTTGGAATATTTTCTCCTCGTCGACCAACTACGTTGGTACAGTTTGGAATATTTTCTCTTCGTCGACCAACTACGTTGGTACAGTTTGGAATATTTTCTCCTCGTCGACCAACTAAGTTGGTATAGTTTGGAATATTTTCTCCTCGTCGACCAACTACGTTGGTACAGTTTGGAATATTTTCTTGAGTAGTCTGCCGAGTAGTGCGTAGCACTAATATTCCCCGAAAAATTTTCAATAAACAAAGAGACTTGCAGAATATTTTTATTTTATTCATAATGATGGAACTGCGTTACATATACATCACTGATAATACTTGCGCAGGTGCTCTGCGTTCCATGCATTCTTAAACTCCTCGCCTTCTAGAGTTGCTATTCGGTAAGTTCCTAGTCGAACAACTTCTGTAACTCGGTATGGTCCATGCCAGTTTGCCTCCAGTTTGTTATTCTTTTGAATTACTTTCTTCAGCACATAGTCTCCTTCTTTCAGGTCGCACTTCTTCACCCTCTTGTTGTAAAACAAAGTTGTTCGCTGCTGGTAAGCAGCATTTCTAATGGCTGCTTCTTCTCTGACTTCCTCGAGCATGTATAAATCCAGTCTTCTCATTAGATCGCTGACAGGGGAATTAAAATTCAATACCCTGTGTGTTGGGAGACCCAACTCGGCAGGTATGACGGCTTCACTTCCAAACGCCATCATGTATGGTGATTCTCCAGTTGCGACTCGGGGAGTAGTTCGGTAAGCCCGGAGTACTGATTGTAACTCGTTGATCCAATTTTCTTTCGCATCATCTAATCTTTTCTTCAAACCGTTCAGCAGCGTTCTGTTTGTCACTTCCGTTTCTCCATTGCTTTGAGGATGGCTTGGTGCTGAATGAACCTTCAAAATGTTTGACTGATGACTATAGGCGGCAAACTCCTCGTTCTTAAATTGTGTTCCATGGTCTGTGATGAAAGCATGAGGAAGAACATATCGACAAATGATATTCTTCCAAACAAATTGGTATACCTTCTCGTACGTCATGTCAATTAGTGGCTCAACTTCTACCCACTTAGTAAAATAATCTACCGCGACGACAAGGTACTTGAACCTTCCTCGGGTCGTTGGCAGTGGTCCAACCAGGTCAATTCCCCACATGGCAAATGGCCAAGGGGAAGTTATGGGTGTCAACAATGCTTGTGGAGTTCTTCGGATGGAGGAAAAGCGCTGGCACTTGTCGCACTTCTTGGCATAGGCTATACAATCTTCCCTCATCATCGGCCAGTAGTATCCCTGCATCATCACCCTTTGTAAAAGAGTCCGACCTGCTATATGTGCTCCACAAGACCCTTCATGGATCTCTTCAATCAAATCTTTCACCTCGGTGGGATGTACACATCTCTGCAAACCTGCCATAATTCCTCGTCTATATAAAACACCATTAATTAGTACATACCGAGCAGCTTTAAACTTCAATTTCTTGACTGCGAGCTTGTCAATTGGCAACTCTCCCTCCTCGATATATGCCCTGATGGGATCCATCCAAGATAATCCTAAATCAAGGGTAATAAAGTTCATCGTCAGATCTTCATCTATGCTCCGACCAGCGAACACTTCAATTGGGATTGTTCGTCGTAACTCGGTGCGAGTAGCTGACGCTAGTCGATCTAGGGCGTCTGCTCTCGCATTCTCCATTCTTGGTATTCTGAGTAGCTGAATAGTGGCAAATTCTGACACCAGCTCCTTTGCCTTTGCATGATACTTAATCATTAATTCTCGTCTAACTGCATATACTCCCAACATTTTATTTACGATCAATTGAGAATCACTGAAAATAATAACCTGCTGCGCCTCCATAATTTTTGCTAAGCTAAGTCCTGCGATCATTGCCTCATACTCAGCCTCATTGTTGGAAGCTTTGAATTGGAAACGTAAGGCGTATTCCATGTCGATCTCGTCCGAAATGCTCAAAATAATCCCCGCGCCACATCCTGCTGTGCAAGATGAGCCATCTACATATAGCCTCCATATAGGTAACTCGTCTTCAAATTTTTGATCAGTCAGAGTTCCTCGGTGAAATATTTGCTGCTTCCTTTCATCCTCCCCGGATTTTTCTTGCTCCTTGTCGATCATCTTTTCTTGCCCTTTTACCAACCGAGGTTGGTCTGAGCTCGAATTTAATGATCCTGTAACATCCACTTGCCCTTTTACCAACCGGAGTTGGTCTGAGCCAGTGTTTGTTGATCCTGTAACATCCACAGGTTGATCAGCGAGCAACTTTTGCTCCTAGTCCGGAGTTCTCCCAACTATCTCTGCATCACATCCTGTAACATCCACACGCCCTTTTACCAATCGGAATTGGTCTAAGCTTGTGTTTTTTGATCCTGTAACATCCACAGGTTGATCAGCGAGCAACTTTTGCTCCTCGGGGGTATCAGGATAGGTGAACTCCGCTATGAAATCTGCTACAGCCTGCCCTTTTAGTGATGATCGGGGTTCATAAATTATATCATAGTCGCCAAGCTCTATTGCCCAGTACATCAATCTCCCTAATTTTTCTGGCTTGTGAAGGGCTTGTCTCAATGTCACATCGGTATATACTACTATCGTATGAGCTTGGAAGTATGGCCTCATTCTCCTACTTGCCTCAATCAGCGCCAGTGTCAATTTCTCCAGCCTTGGATATCTGATCTCTGCTCCTCGAAAGGCCTTACTTGTGTAGTAAATTGGCTTTTGTACTCCATTCTCCACTCTGATCAACGCCGAGCTAACTGCATTCTCGGATACTACAAGGTATAAATATAATTTTTCTCCCATTATCGGCCTGGACAACAGTGGAGGTGCTCCCAAGTATTTCTTGAAGTCTTGAAAAGCCTTCTCGCATTCATCATTCCATTCAAAAGTCTTTCTGAGTGTCTTGAAGAATGGGAGACATCTATCAGTTGCTCGTGACACAAATCTGTTGAGTGCGGCTACTCGTCCTGTGAGACTTTGTACTTCCTTCTTCGTTGTTGGAGATCGCAGCCCTAATAGAGCTTTGATTTTTCAGGATTTGCTTCAATGCCTCGTTGATTGACAATGTACCCGAGGAACATGCCTTCTCGTACTCCAAATATGCACTTCGTCGGGTTCAGCTTCATTTGATATTTATCTAGTTGATCAAAAGTTTAACTTAAGTCAACTAGATGATCGGCAGCTTTCTTGCTTTTCGTCAGCATATCGTCAACATAGACTTCCATATTGTCATTGATTTGTTCAGTAAAGACCTTATTCATCAGCCTCTGATATGTCGCACCTGCATTTTTCAAACCAAAAGGCATAAAATTATAACAATAAGTTCCCTTAGGGGTAATGAAATAAGTACTCTCCCTGTCTTCAGGTTTCATTTTGATCTGATTGTAACCAGAATAAGCATCCATGAAGCTTAGCAACTCGTGTCCCGAGGTAGCATCCACCAGTTGATCAATTCGGGGCAATGGAAAGTGATCTTTTGGACATGCTTTGTTGAGGTCGTTGAAGTCTACACACATCCTCCACTTGTTGTTCTTCTTCTTTACCATCACCACATTGACCAACCAATCTGGATATTTAACATCTTCAATGAAATGAGCTTTCTGGAGCTTCTCGACTTCCTCCTGTATAGCTTGATTCTTCTCGGTACTGAATACTCTTCTTCTCTGCTTCACAGGCTTGATCTCCTTATTCACATTGAGCTCGTGACATAAGAAGTTTGGGTCTATCCCGGGCATATCTTCATGACTCCACGCAAAAGTTTGTCTTTTGCTTCTAAGGAAAGTTATCAATTCCTGTTTTAATGAGGCTTCCAACGATGAACCTATCTGAGTAGTTCGCTCAGGGTGTTCGTCGTCTAGAATGATATTTTCAGTAGCTTCCACCACTTGACCCTTCACGAGTTGTAACTCATCCCGAGGATCCAAGGTTTCAATTTCTGCACCTTCCTCCACTTGATAGGTCGTAGTCTTTTTCTTTGATTCTTCCAGTTCTTCTTGTTCGACGGATGAATAATAGCATTCCCGAGCTACTTTCTGATCACCTTTCATAACTCCTACTCCAAAGTTTGTTGGAAATTTTAGGCACTGATGCACTGTAGATGGTACAGCCTCGAACTTCTTCAATCCTACTCTTCCCATGATGATATTGTACGATGACTGGACATTCTTATCCATCACGAAGAATCGTATTCTTTCTGTTCGACAAGCAGGCCACGTACCAATGAATATATCCAACTTGATCGTCCCAAGTGGAAATACTTTCTCGCCAGCAAAACCGATGAGCGGTCTGTGGTAAGGCTCCAGTTGAGATAGCTTTAGATTTAAACTATCGAAACACGAGTAGAACATGATGTCTGCCGAGCTACTGTTGTCGACCAACACTCTTGAAATCATTACATCCTTCATTCTCATCTTGATCACCAGTGGATCATCGTGAGGATATAAAACTCCTGCAAGATCATTTTTTGAGAAACCGATGACCAGTTTTTCCTTGTTCACCTTTCTCGGGCGATCTTCCTCAGCTAGATTTATTCGCTGAATGTACGAGCAAGCTTGAGCCTCACCGAGGTAAGCTTTTCTTTCTACAGTAAGGTCTCATCCTCCTGCATCTCCTCCTGTAATAACATTACAATCAAATGACCCAAAACGTATTGAAATAACCTCTCGTTCTGGCTGTCTTGGTTTCTTGGGAAGATCGGGGTCATCATCTGGATCAACTTCATGGTTTCTCTTCTTGTTCTCCTCTGCTCGACGAGGAAATCTAGACCTCTCTCTAGTTCGGTCGTTGTTTCTTCTTTCGCCTCCCCGATCAACATACTTTGCTAGCTTTCCTCGTCGGATGAGTGTTTCAATCTCGTTCTAAAGAGCTATGCAATTTTTGGTCATATGGCCATGATCCCTACAGAACTCGCAATATTTCTCCCTATTCCTCGTGTCAGGGTATGATTTCATTTTCTTTGGCCAGTTTAACTCCTCGCTGTTCTTAATTTCTTCCAGGACGTGGTTGATATTCGCCTTTAAATCCTCGACGCTGCATTAATAGGACTTTTGTTCCTCCTAGGGCCTAATCGATCAAAAGTAGAGGCCCTACTTAATCTTTCCAATGCGCTGGCCCTTTCTGGGGAGAGGGTGACACGTTGTTCAGTATCGGTGGCTTGCACTGACGAAGTTCGTCCAGGTTGATAAGAAAAATCTTCAGATTCCTCATCGCAATATGAATTAGTACGCCTAGTACGCGAAGGAGGCGCACGGGTATTCTTTTGAATGCTTCGTGATCTGAAATGGGCTGGCGCACCGCCATGGAGGGTTTGGATGAGTTGTCGCATCATTTCTTGCATGACGGTCTAGCCCTGAGCCAGATTTACCATTATTCCAGTCAGATCTGGAATAGTTGGTGGTGCAGATGGATTTGAAGGGGTTCCAGCATTTCGATTGCTGGATTCAGGAATATCAGCCATTGGTAATGGATTGTTATTGGTGAGAAAACGATATTACCAGTCGTTTCCCACAGACGGCGCCAATTTGTTGATGTAAAAAATTATATCACTCTAATAATTCAATCACAGATAAATAAATGAAACAAAAGATTTTAAAGTGGTTCAGCCTTATAAGAATGGCCTACGTCCACTGTTGTTTTATTGCTGAGTGTTTGGGAATTCTCGATTACAAGAAATTCCATTCTGGATCCCAGAGTTTGGATTCAGGATTCAGGTCCCCTTACAATGAGGATTGTACAACGTATTTATAGCCTTGAGGCTGTCATCTGAAAGGGTGATACATTAAATGATATACATATGAAAGGGTAATACATTTAATGCCCTTTAAGCGTGTGTGTCTAAATGATAAGAATTTAATGAACCAGTTGAACTGTTGGTTATCCAGCTATTAATGTTTTGTTCGACATGCATCTCGGACCGCCTGAGTTACTCGGACCGCCTGAGCTTCCTGGTATTCAAGAGTTCCTCGGTGAGGTCTGTTCCTCGGAGCGTATGAGTTCCTCGGTGAGGTCTGTTCCTCGGAGCGTATGAGTTCCTCAGAGTGTTTGTTGTTTCCATGTAGATAGCCATGTGTCTTCGTATGATTGGTCCACGTCAGTAGATTAAATTTGGTATCAACAACAACCTTGAGTGTTTGAGAGATTTTGAGTGATTGGTTTGTTAGTTTTGTTGCTATAACCTCTTCGTTCTCAGATCTTGTTATCAACTTAAACATCTGTTTAAATCTGTGTTTCTACTTTTCTAGAAATCTTAGATCTAAGTCACTGCATGTTATATTACACGTAGATCTACATATTCAGTTTCTCGTCTTGAGAAAATATTTGTTGATTTGTTTCTGTAAATGTTTTTAACTTCAAAATCAACAAAAATATTTTCTGTTTCTAGTTCTTTTGAAACGACACCTTTGACCTAGTTAAGAATCGCACTTGGTGATTTTCAATCTCAAAAATATTTTCAAAACCTGAGATTTATTAAGATTTTGATATGTCTTCCGAGCAAGATAGCCGTGGATTCTAGGATTATAACAAAGGTCAAATAAGGTTAAGTTTTCTAAGAAGAGAGAAATAGAAAATCACAAGCATATAGATCTTATATGTAATTTGATAGGACTGTTTGTATAAAATAAGTGTGTGTGTGTGTGTGTGTGTGCATGCATGTGTTAGAAAGCACCTCCACAAACACTATCACCCTACCACACTAAAAGTGTTGGTAATAAGATCTCAAGAACAAGAATCGACATAAAGAACTTGAACAAATTGGAAGTTAGAAAACTGGGAGAACAACATCAACAAACAGAACTGCAGAGAAGTTATAAGGACACCAGTGGGTACATTCCTAAACTTGTATAGGTCTGATTTGTATGCTTGTGTGTTATATAGTTTGTAACTGTTATAATTTGTTTTAGTGGAATTTTTGGTTTACTCCGTAGAGGGAGTCGTGGATGTTTCCTCAGTTGGGTGAGGTTTTACCACGTTAAAAATCCTTATTCTTAATCTTTCTACGTCTCCTCATCTAATTCTTGGTTGTGCTGAGTTTAAAGTTTTAAACTGATTTATCAAACCTGTTAACAAATCTTGAACAGATCTCGTACATATTTTTGTTAAACACATCTTGTGATTAATTTGATTTGATTTCAAGAAAATAGTTTCTTCAAAAAATAGTTCGGAGTTACTTAAATAGTATAATTTTATATTAAACGGCTTTAGTAACGGTATTTTATCTGCGTGACGTACACGATATCAAACTCGACCAGGAGCATCAATCATCAAGCCATTCGGCTGGATAAGGTGGGTTTCTCTAGAAGGTACTTGATGGGGTCCATTCGGGATACAAGTTTAATGGGGAAGGAGAGCATGTAGTGTCGTAACTTTTGGGTGATCCAAACAAGCGCGACACATGCCTTTTCCAAAGCAGTGTAGTTTCCTTCGTATCCGATTAATTTGGAACTGGCATAATAGATGGCTCTTTCTTTGCTCGATTCTTCAAGGTATTGGGCTAGCAAAGCCCCGACCGCAGTATCGATTATGGTTAGGTATAGGAGTAAGGGGATGTCAGGCTGTGATGGTATGAGTACCGTAGGTTGGGTCAGATATTGTTTGATTCGGTCAAAAGCTTCTTGGCAGGCCTCGTTCCAAACCTTAGTTGAATCCTTTCGGAGGAGTTTGAAAATAGGTTCGCAAATGGAGGTTAGCTGG
Source organism: Sambucus nigra (assembly GCA_949130495.1). Taxonomy (NCBI): domain Eukaryota; kingdom Viridiplantae; phylum Streptophyta; class Magnoliopsida; order Dipsacales; family Adoxaceae; genus Sambucus; species Sambucus nigra. The sequence continues at coordinate 522,049,997 of OX422218.1, forward strand.
CTGATGAACCGGCAGATGTATTACAATTTCTCAAGTAATCCACGGACTTCTTTCTCCATTCGAGGATGTGGCATCTCAATTATGGCTTTCAACTTGGCAGGATATGCTTCTATGCCCTTCTCACTGACCATAAATCCCAAGATTTTCCCCTTGGTAATGTCGAAGACACATTTCTGTAGATTGAGTCTCATCTGATACTGTCGCAGTCGTTCAAAGAACTTCCATAGAGCGGGAATATAATATTCTCTAGTTTTGGATTTGATAATCATATCATCCACACAGACCTCAACTTCTTTATGAATCAAATCATGAAGGATGGTTGTGGCAGCCCACTGGTAGGTAGCCCAAGCATTCTTGAGACTAAATGGCATAACACTGTAGCAAGAGGTTCCCCACGGTGTGATGAATGCGGTTTTTTCTTAGTGATTTGGGTGCATTTTGATTTGGTTGTATCTAGAAAACTCATCGACAAATGGCTTGAGAGCATGACTGGCCATGTTGTCTACGATCATATCGATATTAGGTAGCGGGTAATCATCCTTCGAAGAGGATTTTTTCAGGTCCCGATAGTCTACGCACATCCGAACTTTCCCTCCTGATTTTAGCACAGGCACTATGTTGGCTAGCCATGTAGGATATTCGATCACACGAATGAAGCCTACGTTCAGCTGTTTGACCACTTCTTCTTTGACTTTGAACGACCATTCGGTGCAGAGATTTCTCAACTTTTATTTAACCCACTTGTAATCTGGAAGAGTGGGGATCTCACGTTGAGCTATTTCAAGATCAATGTCGGGCATATCATCATAGGACCATGCGAAGACATCCACGAATTCCTTTAGTAATTCTTTGAGTTGTGCACGCTCATGATCGTCAAGGGTAGACCCTATCCTAATCTCGCACAGTTGGCTACTATTACCGAGGTTAATAATAACAGTTTCATCTTCATTAACTTGAACGTGGTTATGTTATTTGTTATTAACCTTATTTAGACCAGTTAAGAATTATTCATTTGAAAAATCATCATCATCAAAAGTTTAATTAGAATCTAAACAATTAATGTAAGGCACAACAAGATGCTCAAAATCTTTATTTATTTCATTGATAGGAAAAACAGCATTGAGAACCTCATAAAAGGAGGTCTCGATTACATTAGAGCAAGGATAGACAACAAAAGAAGATATGAGGTAAACATTGGGATTAAGTGGGATTTCAATAGGTAGAATTAGCGTAGCATGCCAGTTTAGGAGAGGTGTATCAACAGCTTTAATCAGGTGGGATGGATCCAGTGATGTAGTGCTTGAATGAACTATGCAGAGTGTCAGCCCCCGTGTCTGTAAGTTAAACGAATCCTCGGAGTCACTTCCCTCGGAATCTTCGATATCTTTGATGATCGGTTGTACATGGTGTTAGGAACTTTCGGCCCATGGGTAGCTGTCTTGGAAAAATATCTCCATTCTAGGCTTCATCTTCTTATCTGCATGGTCATACCATGGTTCCGGAAAGGCGCAAAAGGGGAAGTCTTCACCCTCTTTAACGAATCATCCATTCAAGGAGTCACGTGGGATAGTCTGGATGCAGTCTAATTTTCTTTTTGGTCGAGACTGATGGATCATTCTGAGCTCTTGTTCGATGGTTGTTACACCAAACCACAAGGAGGGAAAGATTTTTTCAGTACAATGGGCTCAATTATCCCTTGTTGTCTTTATCTTAGCCCCAGTCCGGGCATGAAGTGCATTTTTCTAAACATTTGAATCACATTGACGTTGCCATAAGGGTTGTATTCTGGACAAACCTTTTCTCTGAAATCGTCCCCTATCGGGAGTAGAAGTGGCTCAACTCGGAATCCTGATATGAGCATATCATTTGACCCGTGCTGTATCTCAAGGATTGGATTGCTGGTACTTGCACTCTCGACATTATCGTTATCGCCCAAAATGGTGATGACTCGTCCGTCGACGAAGAACTTTAATTTTTGATGGAGTGAGGAAGACACACCCTTGATATTGTGGAGCCAAGGTCATCCAAGCAACAGGCTGAAACAATCTGGGATGTCAATAACTTTGAATTCAATGACAGGGTTTATAAGTCCAACCCCTATTACAAGTTTTATGGATCCCATCACTTCCCGACGAGTATTATCATAGGCACATACAACAGTGAAGGGTGGAAAAAGGTCACTTTTCTTCAGTCCTAAGCATTTGAAGGTTCTTAATGGGAAAACATTCAAGGAAGATCCATTATCAACAAGAGAGAGTGGTATGATCTTGCCCATAACTTTGACGGAGATGTTGAGTGCATGATTATGGTTTGGTCCAATTCTGGGGATTTCTTCTTCGGAAAAGGATAGTATTCGGGTAGAGGTCAAGGATTTAACTAAATTTATCTCTTCTTCTGGTGTGGTAGAAGGAGGAATGGTGGGTTCAGTGAGCAACTTGATTAAAGTAATTCTGTGCAGCTGGGAAGACATGAAAGGCCCCCATAGAGTGATGTTAGCTTGAGTTTTCTTCAATTGGTCGAGGATCTTGCTTTCCTCGAGGGTCATCTCTGGCATAGGAAGATTTTCAACACCCTTCCCTTGTCATTGGCTGATAGTAAGCTTGGGATCTGGTAATGCCTCCCTGATCTGGTTATGTGATTTACTGAATAAGGGAATAACATGAACCATGTTTCCTTGTCGATCTCGGGTCGTTCTACTATCTTGTTTATTTCTCCGCGGAGTTATTTAAATGATATCATCCCACACATGTCGGCCACCAGTCCAGTCTTCTTTGAAGCTTGATCTTCATTTGAATCTTCGAATCCTTCCCCCCATCCGGTGGTAATAATTCTATCTTCCATGTAAAATTAATGCATTATATGACTTCAATGGCTTCTTCGTACAAGTCCTCCCATTCTGTGGGGAGATGTAAGGGTGAAGGGACCAGGCGTCCTTGTAACTTCAGAGTATTAAGTAACTCAATCATACTGCAAATATTATTGGTTTGCCTGAATAATTCTGCTATGATCTGAACAATGTCATCTAGGTTGACTTCATCGGTTGGTACCACCCAACTATCTGACTCTCGGGCCCATTTTCGTGCTTCCAAGAATAGCGTACGTAACCTCTACTAATCAATGATTATCTGCGAGGGAAGTTTCAACCCGAATTCTAGGAGTTGGTTTAATACTTCTGATAATTCCACACTTCTATTTTCAGAACGGGTAAGGATAACGATGCATGCTCTGGTAAGGAGTGACAGTGCTTGATCAGCGAGGCTAGTAGGGTGTAGGAGGAAATATGGGAAAGTTTGGAGAGATTTGGGAGAGTATATGGGTGTGATTTGAGACGAGGGATCAAATTCTAGCTTCTCTTCTCGGAAGATGGCATTGGCATGACTTGGGAGTGGGTTGTGAGTAGTGTTTGGCTTAGGATTGGTATGTGGGGCAATGGCACCTCGGTCAATCAGACCTTGGATTATTTTTTGAAGGTGGAAGCATTGGTCTTTGGTATGGCCATCAGTTTGGTGAAAGGCGCAATGGGCATCTGCCTTGAAGTTTTTTGGAAGAGGGTTTGGCAATGGACAGTAGACCAAGGGTTTGATAAGGTTTCGGCTTAACAGGGCCTGATAAACTTTACAGAGGGGAGCATAGATCTGAGTGTATTCCTTTCGGATCGGGACGGGGCGACTTTCTGGTGCCCATGAGGTGGTTGGTTGAGAGATGTTGTTGATGGTTGAGACTGCAGCACTAACAAGCTTATCATATTTTCTGGGAGTGAACTGTCCGGACACTTTCTTTGGTTCAACTTCTGTTTTAGCAAAAACTTCCTCTATTTTTACTCCTACTTCTACGAGAACTAGAAAGTGGGGATAGTATTTTCCTCCCATTATTGCTCAGACATGGGGTAATAAGTTCTTCTTCACTGTGCTAACTTGTTCTTCTTCGGATGGCTGATTGGTCATAGTGGCTACTTTTTCCCTCCACCGGGCTATGAAATTACTGACTGATTCCCCAGAGTTCTGTTTGAGCAACTCTAAATCATGACGGGTGACCTTAAGAACTTCGTTGTATTTGTACTGGGACATGAATTCTCGAGCTACATCCTCCCAGCTACGAATTCGGGACTCCTCGAGAGACAAAAAACATCGGAGGCTTCTATCCTTCAAAGTTTGCTGAAATAATTGGGCCATCACTTCTTCAGAAGCCCCTAAGAGGGTTATAGAACGATGATAACTGCGAAGATGAAAAATCGGGGGTCCACTCCCTCTGAATTTCTCTATATTTGGCATCTTGAATTTCTCGGGTAACCTTGCTTTAGGATAAGGAGATATATGGGTGTAGTGCATGTAATTCCCAGAGATTCTGACCTGGTCGAACTTCTTAGTTAGCATCTTAAGATCTTCTTTGACCTTGTTCAACTCTTCTTCTTTTGGATCCATGATCATAGATAAGTTAGCCCCAGGCTGGGGAAGGTTTGGCATAAGAAGCTGGGTAGGCGGTGGCCCATTAGCAGGAGGGGCACATGGAGCGTGTTGATATTCTTTGGGAACTCAGATACGCTCAGGTGGACCCATAGCGTGAGGGAATAGGGCCTCGGGCTCTTGAGGAATAAGAACCTGGTTTCGTTGCATCTCACGGACTTCAGTCTGGAGGTTATCAATCTTAATTACGAGCTAAGCTAAGACTGCCATCAGATCTGGCTACACAACTGGAACTTAATATGTGTTCTCCATGGAAAGCGGGTGGATTCCTAACTCGAAAGAAGTAGCCGGGGAACGGACGAAACTTCGAGGCGATTTGACAGAATATCGAAGCCAATAAGGAGCCAGGCTAAGGGTGTGCAATTGACCTGAGAAGGTGTAAAAATGGAATTTCTTTTTGAAAGAAAAAGAATGAAAATATTTTTGACATTTTTTTTTCTTTTTGAGATTGAAAGACAAAAATAATTTTTTGGATATTTGATAAAGAGAGGAGAAATGTTTTTGGATTTTTGATAAAGAAAGGAGAATTTTTTTTGGATTTTTTATAAAGAAAGGAGAAAATTAATAAAGAAAGGAGAAATATTTTTGGATTTTTGATAAAGAAAGGAGAAATGTTTTTGGATTTTTAACAAAGAAAGGAGAAATTTTTTTGGGAGACGGGTCTCAACATGATTATTATAGTTATTATGTTCTCGCTTGTATTAAATTCTCCTAAATACCAGACGGGACCCTAACCTGGAAAAGTTGGGTTTGCAACACATGCAAAGTTATGGTTGGACTTGTAACCAGGCTCACGGGCAGGGTCCCGTTTTAAGAATGCACAAAAATTTGGGCGGTTGGTCGACCCAGAATTTCGGCAGAGTTTCGAGTCGAAATCGGCAATCTAAAATTTGTGTCCTAGGCTTGACACTTATATGTCGGCAAGGTTCTAAAAAATGCGGGGCGTGATTGAGGCGTGGAGGCCAAGCCTTAAGCCTTAGAAGCCTAGACGGGCCTAGACGTAAAAAGGCGTGAAAAGGCGTTTAGGGCTTCTTAATATATTTAAATATTTTTTAACCATAACAAGGTTATTAAAATACAAAAATTGCACGTATCATAAAAATATGTGTGAATATATGCAAATTAAAATACTATTTGATTATTTTGGATGAGATAATGGTCTGGTTTGTAAACAAATTCTTTAAAAGGCAACATCGTTTCACTAAATCATTGTTGTTTTTAGAAAAAAAGTGCGCCTTAAGGGTTTTACCAAGAATAAGGCGTGAAAAGCGTAAGGCGAGGCGTTTCTCCCAAGCCTTAAGCCTAGGCGTGCCTAGGCGGAGCCTAGGAGGGTTTTTTAGAACAGTAATGTCGGTATGCAGTTGGTTGGGTGAATTGGAAAGGGTTCCTCCCTTTGGCGTGACTTCTACGATATACGTATTTCTTTTGAGGGCAATCGGTACGTGTGGACAAGCCATTTGATATACTTGAGTGTACGTGAATGGCCTCACTATATACCTCGTGGGGACCGTACATGTGAGAGCGAATTCGATATACTCAACGTACGTGAATGATTTCCCTGCGATATACCTCCCGACATGACTTCGGCCAAGCGGTACGATGCGGGGGAACCGTTCGATATACGTCGAAGGTACTTGTCCAATGGAAGGTGAGAGTCATATCGCTTAGGCTAACAGCGCCCTACCGGACCAGCGCCCATCACTAAGTGACCCTCCAGTTACTGGACAAAATTTAGTAAATAATAATTCTCTTTGGTGATGTCGTGTGAATCATGCATGATTCTCTTATTAGTATCTTATGATGAGAGTATCCTTCTTGATCATGCCAAACAGGGAGCAAAGTTCAAGTACCAATAGTATACCAAGCATGGATAAGTGATGCGTGCAACATGTGGATACACGTGATCCTAGGTGCACGTGGTGTGAAGTGTATATGGAGAATCTTCTACAAGTGTGTCAATAGAAGCATAAGCACGAGGTACACATGAATAATAAAAGGGTAACATGCAAATAGGGAAATATACAAGAAAATAAAACACCCATGTAAATAGAGTCTAGCCCTCATATAATCCCCAGCGGAGTCGCCACTGTGGCCATCCCCGATCTTCGTGGAACAACGGCCATCCCCTCATCCTCTTATCCTCGCGGAGAGAGAGAGAGAGAGAGAGAGAGAGAGAGAGAGAGGGGGGGGGGGGAGAGAGGGTATGGTAAGTTGATCTTGGTCCCGCGCGTCCCTCTCGAAAGCGCTTCGACTGTCATCGACGATGTGTGAGGTGAAAAATATAGAGAGATGGAGTCGCCAGTCTATTTTACTCAAAACAGACAAAAGAAGGTGGAGCCATCTCGGAGGACAGTCTCAAAGACATACTGATACATACGAAACCAAAAATGAGTCGATTAGGGTTCGGAGGCTAAGTTACGAAATGGGAAGGTGTTAGGCACCCATTCCGCCTTTGCGGTCTCTCATGGATTGTTGTTATTTTCCTCTATTTCCCTATGATATGTGTGCATGTGTATATGTAGTGGAGATAGGAATCATCGACTTGTATCATGGAAGAGATAAAGCGAGTCGTCCATAAGAATATTCCTGAAAGTAATATTATAAAATATGATTTACTCAATTATTCTTGCGTTGATCGTTATAATGGAACGATAACGCGTATGGAATAATATGCCACTAAGAACAAATATATGTATATATAAATATATAGAATCTAAGAGAATTAAGTTGAAGAATTAGAAAAATTGGAATAAGTAGGACTCGAGTCTCGGTTTTTATCCCGGGACGCCTACGTAACCTATAGAGGCATCTAAGTCCACGTAGTTTTCATAAAAATGAGGGGTGAGGTTTATCCCATAAATCCAATTCGAGACTTATCTGACGTGTGTGTGCGTGTAAAAAGGTGTTTTAGTTGTGAGAAAAGTGTGAGAATTACCGTTGGAATTTATGAGCAAACCCCCTTTTTCTTTTTCTTTTTTGGGTTTTTATATGAAAAATAAGAGATGTGCAATAATATTAAAATAAAAAGTATATATGGATATGTGAGATGGGAAGAAAAAGTGCTAAGTAATAAAATAAGTTAATGCGAATTTAGGAGAATTTGATAAAGTTGAACCTTCTTGAAGTTCTTGAGCTTGATCTTGAATGTTGGAGAGTAGCCCTTGCACTTGTGTGATGATGAAGGGTAATTAATTCACCAAGTTTGATGAAGAAGATGATGAAAAGTGAGGGTTGTAAAGGGATTTGTATATAGAAATCATGCTGACTTTGAGGGAGGTTTTCTGAGTTCGCTGAGAGTGATGGATCTCAGATCTTGGGTTTTTTTGCAATGAGGGAAAGCCCTCCTTTTTAAAGGCCTAGGGTATTGCCGATCGTCATAGGTCTAGTCCTGCCAATCGGCATGTGTCTTCAAGCACACTGCCGATAGGCAGGGTTTTGAACAACCGTTTGGCAGTCTCATTCAGGTTCGCTCGGAAAAATGGTCGTAAAATATAATTCGTTGATTCGAATCGTGTACGGGGCATAGCGCTAGAAAGATACTTCAGATACCTTCGAAAGTCCTTTGGACTTCTCCCAGGTCCGGGAGTTGTCTTTGGGACAAATGTGGTTCGAAAACGCTCATCGGGCCTTTGGATGGGGGATCGTCAGACGCAAATGGAACATTCGTCCGCATGGTAAGTCAGAATCACGCACGGGGCGGATCGTTGGAAAGTTTATGAGATGTACTTCGACATTCCAATGAGTTTGACCCGGTTTGGGGAGTTAACTTTGGTCAACCGGTACCTGGAAGCGTTCGATGACCTTTCGGAGTAAAATGGATCGTTCGTTTGTACCGTAAGTCACAATCGTGCACAGGGAGGCCGTTGGAAAGGGGTTTCAATACCCTTTGAAGATTCATTCAGTCTCGATCGAGATGAAGAGTTAACTTTGGTTAAACGGAGCTCGGGAGCATCTGGTTACCTCTTGATCAATTTGCGAGGGAAAATGGGTCGTTCGTCCGCACCGTAAGTCAGAATCATGCACGGGGTGGACCGTTGGAAAGGATTTTTAGTGCCCTTCAAAGATTTATTCAGTCTCTGCCGAGCTGAAGATTTTGACTTTTGGTCAAATGGAGCCTGGGACTGCCCAATGGCCTCTAGGTCAGTACTCGGGGTATGACCTAGGTTCGTAGTGATGCAGGGGGTGCTAGAATGGGGTGTCTACAATTTGGGATCCTATCCCTCCATTCTGAAAACCAACCTCTTTATATTAGAGATGATAGTAAATCCCTGACGAGTTATTCAATAAGAAAATTGGATGATCTAATACCTAGACGAGATCTTAAGTTAAAAGAATTTGATACAACTTCCTAAATAAGTAAACCTTGTTATACAATGACCTCAAATTTTAATGATGATGGAGATCAACCTTTCCCCACTCAAACAAATTTTGATACAGGCTCAGTAAGTCACAAATTATTAACAATCAATAAAGATTATAAAATTGACATGATAAGTTAGGATAAAATTTTGAGTAAAAAAATCGTCCTAATTGACGAGCTTATCGAGAAAAGTACTCCCCCAAAGAAAAAGATAAAATAATAAGAATGTGAAAAACTTTAATGAATGAGATAAGAATAGACATAAAGTTTTTTGACTAGTTAGATAACTATTATTTAAAAACAAATGTCCTAAGAAAAGTAAAGTAAACAAAACAAGACAAAACTACAGTATCGTCTAATTAACCTCCATTAGAAACCATTTAAGTAAATCTCATGGGAGCAGAAGTAGTTGCTACACCCACCCTTTAAAATCAATTCGACTAATGATTAAATAAAAAAAGTTATTGAAATACATGAATACTTTAGGAAGATAATTATCCATTGAAAATAAGTTAGACAAATCAAACCTGCCATATAAAAGATAAATACCATTAATTAAACTTCTAAAAGTCCGAAAAGGAATAAATTTACAAATAAAGTCTGAGAAAACTTTAGATAAAACAGAAAAAAGGCTAGAGGAGATCAAAACAGAGTCATTAAAGACTATTACAACTACCAAAAGAAATAATATCTATATTAACCAAATAGACTCATCCTAAAAATCTAGTGCAGATGGAGATATTCAGACTATTGAAAAGCAATTTACTAATGTTGAATTAAATATAATAAAAAACTCCACAGTAACTCCAACCACCGTAATAAAAAATTGGTACACAAGATTAACAACATATGTAATATGAAGAAAGAAATGCACATAACCAATTATATATTTCACCTGACAGACTTTATGAATGGAACATAGGTGGATTATCTGAACAAGAAATTTTAAACAAAATGCAACACATGTCTATGATTACCAACAATTACCTAAATAATCAAAATATTCCCCAAACAAAATAATTGAGCTTTTAACAATAGGATTCACCGGAACGTTAAAATCTTGGTGGGATAAGCATCTTATCGAAGAATCAAAGGAACAAATTAAAACTACTGTCCAATTAGATGCTAATGGCCTCCCAATTTTTAATGAAATCATTAGAATGGGAATCCCATACGAGGTAAACACTTTAGTTTTCACATTAATAAAATATTTTTTAGGAACATCAAGTAATATAACCTCAAGAATTCATAATCAACTAAGTAACCTAAGATGCCCTACTTTAAGTGATTTAGATGGTACAAAGATGTTTTCAAATCATGAGTAATGTTTAAAGATGATAGTAATGAACCATTATAGAAAGAAAAAATTATTAATGGTTTACCAAATTTATTGACTCATAAAGTAAGAGAAGTATTAAGTAATTCAAATGGACACATTGATTATAACAATCTTACCGAGGAGATATAAGAAGTACAATCCTAAAAGAGGGATTAAAAATATATATAGATATAAAAATAAGTAATCAGGCTAAAAAAGAAAAATTAAATGCTAAATACGAGACGAAAAATTTATGTGAATAATATGGTTTGAACCATGTTGCACCATAAGAAATAATAATTACAAGCCATATCCAAAACGATACAAAAGATAAAGAAGAAATTATTTTAAAAATAACGAATTCGACAATAAAGAAAATAATGAATTTTACAAAAAATATAAAAAACCACAAACAAATCCACAATATAAGAAAATTGACAAAAGTAAAGTAAAATGTTATAAATGTGGAAAAACTAGTCATTATAAATTAGAATGTAAAGTAAAATAAAAAATTAACCAACTACAACTATCATCTGAAGTAACACAAGAACTATACAAAAAATTTAACTAAAAAATTCTTCTAGTGAAAATGAACAAAACATTGATTACAAATCATTAAGTGGCTATTAATCAGGTACAAACTCTAGTTCTCTAGATATAAAATTAGAACGCGAAGACAACTGTTGTAAAAAACCATTGTTCTCACTAAACAAGAAGAACGAGAAGAATTATTAATTGATTTAATTGGCAAAATAGGAAATTGAGAATTCAAATCATAATACCTATCAAAATTTAGAAAATTATTATCTAAAGAAAAAAGTAGTATAAATACAAAAAAAAATAAGTCTTGAAGATACTTTAAAACACTTTGAATTTTGCAAAGAAATTACATTACAAGATCTCCAACGAGAGGCCAACATGATTAAACAAGATATTAAAATAGAAAGTAAAGAACTAAGACAAGATATCACTATTTTAAAAGTAGACCAAACTTTTCAAAAGTAACAAGTTATCTCCTCAGAAGAAAGTGAATTAAAAGCTGAGCATGAACAATTTAATACAAATATAAAAAAATAGAAGAAATTAATCAACAATTAAACATCATAAACCAAAATAATTTACAAAACTGGCATGTAGAAATAACTTTAATTAATAACAAAGAATATGAGATAAAAGTCATAGCATTAATTGATTCGGGTGCAGATTTAAATTGTCTATAGGAAGGATTAATTCCAATAAGATATTCATAAAACATGTGAAAGATTAAACTCATCTAATGGAAGTAAAATGCAAATAAAATACAAATTATATCAAGGATATATTTGTTAAAATAATATTTGTTACAAAACTCCTTTTGTTTTAGTAAAAAGTATGACTAATAAGGTAATCTTAGGAATCCCTTTTCTTTGCCTTCTATATCCATTCACAATTAGTGATACTGGAATAACTTCGCAACCCTTAGATCAACAAATAATATTTGAATTTCTTTCAAAACCAAAAGTCAAAGATTTAAAAACACTCAAATATTTTTCAATATCAATAAACCGTCTTCAGTATAAAAGAAAATAATTAAAAATTTTAAACGGGGAAGTAAGATACAAGAGAATTGAAGACCAACTTATCGACAAAGTCCTTCAAAATAAAATAGAAAATTGAAAATTGAAAATTGAAAATTGAAAATCACAAATGAAATATGCTCTGATCTACCAAATGGCTTTTTACATAGAAAGAAATATATAGTAACTTTATCATACACCAAATATTTCAGTGAACAATTTATCCACAAAAAAGCAAGACCAATCCAAATGAATCAAAAAGTTATGGAACTATGTAAAGATTAAATTAGTAATTTATTACAAAAATTAATTATAAGAAAACACTACACCCAAAAGGCCAAATTGTGACCTTTCAGTCGGTCAACCTTGTCATGGTCATTGAACGTGACAATATTAGAAAGTTGTCACGATCAAAGACCGTGATAACTTTCCCAGTAAAAAGCCCTTCCGCATTTTTTCCCACCGATTTGTTTCCCCCCAAATTCTCTCTCTCTCTAAGCAACGACTCTCTCTACTTTCAGGTCAATTTTTTCATCTCTCTCTCTCTGGTCTATGAGTATGTGTGTGTATATGTATATGTGTATGTGTGTGTGCAGGTGGTGGTTGTGAGTAGGTGCGCGCGCGTGTGTGTAGGGGGTAGCGGGTAGTATGTGTAGGTGTGTGGGGGTGGGGGCAGTGGGGGCGTGGGGGTGTGTGTGTGTTAATTATAAATTTATTAAATTATTGGCATAATTATATAAAAATACATGCTCCTAATAAGTATTGATTTGACTACACAAACCTAATAGGTATTGTTAATATTAAAATTAATAGGTATTGTTTAGAAAAATATATGTTCCTAATAGGTATTGATTTGAATCTTATTATTTAGAGAATAAAATTAATTTGACATTATTGTGTATTCTTATTTAGGTTTGAAATTGGTTAGAAATCGCTAATGTTGATTGGGTATTATTATTTAGGGTTTGAAGCTAATTATTCGCATGTATTTAATTTCTTATGTTGTTGGAAATGAATTAATTGAGTAGATGAATTAAAAGGAGTACGGGATACACATTTGTTGGTTTGTTGTTGTTGTTGGATTATATTGGATGGATGTGGTTGGATATGGAAGTTGGTTGTTTAATTTGTTTAAAATCCTTAATTTAATTCACACTAATAAATCCTTGAATAATTATATTGTCTTAATTTGTTGGGTTGGTTAATTTTGGAAGTGGCACGATCACTGGATTATTGTCCAAATAGGGAGAGGGGGAGTTTTCAACATTTTTCTAAAATTACTTTGTGTCACGATTCGTTTGAGAGTGGCACGACTACAAACTTATGATAATTAAATGAAACATACTTGAAATTAGATATAGTGCGCATAGGTAGTAGCATTCTAGCTCTTATGCGTACGCATTCAATAATCCTTAGACCCATTCGAGAGTCATTACCCCTGCAATGAGATCTCTCGAATTGTCCCGTTTGGATAGAAACGGGACAGTTTGGGACTACATAGTTTTTGTATAATAATATTCTTAGTGGCTTAAACTTATTACTATTGGAGGAAGTTTTGCTAATGTTCTCTGGGTACATACTAGATGATGTGATTTTAAGTGTTATTTCAATTATCAATTGAAATAACTCGCACACTTGAAAATCTACGTTGTGTACTTGGAGAACTATGAGGATATGCTGCCATTTTTTTCTCAAATTGGAACAATGTGCATGAGTTGTTTAGTATATTACAAAAATATGCGGTCTTGAATGGGATAGGACCACTCACCCTTTAGAGGAGATGGAGGAAATATGAATTAATATTATAAATTGAATTTGAATTTGAAATTTAAAAATCAAATATAAATATATATAATTAAATAAAACATACTATAAATTTTATACAACATGTAATAGGTGATTGTTTATACTAATGGGAACTAAATGTTCACATTTTTGTTTATACTAATCTGCGAATAGACGGTTGTTACCTATAATAGGTGATTGTGTTGGAGTAACAATGATGGGACATCCTAAATGCAAAGAGTGGATAGGTGAGACAAATAGAGGTGCTAATGAATTTATGAAATACGCAATGATGAAGATTTTCTGTGTCCGTGTGCTAGGTGTGAGAATGGTAAGGTGTTTGAGTGGAAAATAATTGAACTACATTTGTTAAGATGGGGTATGCAAGATAGTTATCGATTTTGGAGTTTTCACGGGGAGTCAAAAGTTCCTTTTGTTCTCGAGAAGCCTTCACAATAACCTCAACAAGTAGGATAGATGTACAAGGGGACGACGATGTAGATCACAATATATTGGAGGATTTAGTCGATAACGCGTATGGAGTTCATCAAGTGGAAGAGAATGAGGTTATTGATGATGTACAAGGTTCATGTGCTCATGAAGATATCAGGATAAATCTTGACGATGACTACCAAAGTTTAAAATTTAAGGCGACCCAACCGTTATACTCTGGATGTGAGAAAGATTAAACAACTTCACATGCAATGGTTGGTTTGCATAGTTTGAAGACCCAATACAGTTTGTCTGGAAATAGCGTGACAGGAATTCTAAATTGGGTAAAGCGCTTGCTACCCAAGGAGAATACACTTCCAAATAGCTATCATGCTATGAAGAACAGTTTGAAAGGTCTGGGAATGAAGTATAAATTGATTCATGATTATGTGTTTGACTACATACTATAACGAAAGGTGTATGAAAATCTCGATTGGTGTCCGGTATGCGATGAACCTATATATGTCCAATCTACTGGCAAGGAAGGCACAAGCTCAAAAGTGCCTAAAAAAGTGTTGAAATATTTTCCTGTTGGGCCTAAATTAAAGCAATTTTTTACAGTACCATGGATAACGGAGGTAATGACTTGGCATGTTAGGGCAGAAGTAGGGGATAATCTCATGTGTTATCCTATTGATTCTACAGCTTGGAGCAGGATGGGTTATGAGTATCCTGATTTATCTCAAGAACAATGTAACATTCATTTGACAATATCAACAGATGGTTTCAATCCATTCAAAAATCTAAGCACCTGTCGGAGTGTATAGCCAGTGATCCTAGCCTCACTCAACCTCCCTCATTCACAGTATATGAGACCTGAATTTTTGATACCGTCTTTGTTAATACATAGGCCAAAGGCACCAAGTGATGACATCAATGTCTACCTGGATCCTTTGGTAGAAGAATTAAATAAGTTGTGGGAAGAGGGTGTGCAAGCATTTAACTCTTTTATAAAATAAGAGTTTACACTGAAAGCTATGTTGATGTGGGCAATTCATGATTTTCCAGCTTATGGGACATTATCCGGTTATGTATTACATGGTTATTTGGGGTGTCCTATTTGTGGAGAGGAGACTGAATCTCTTCGTCTCCCCGCTAGCTCAAAAAATATATACCATTGTCATAGAAGTTTTTTACCCCTCGCTTATAGTTTCAAATTTGAGAAAGGTTCCAATTTTTTATTGGGCGGGATTGAACGTAGGCTACCGTCGAGAAAACTTTTAGGTTCAGAAATTAAAAGTAAATCTTATGATCGTGGGACTAATATGCCAAGTAAGAATCCTAAATTTAAGAATGTCAAGCATAAGAAGACCCCGACTGGGAATGAAACTGAGACAAGAAAGGCATGGTCTAAGAGGTTAATTTTATTTAACTTGCCTTATTAGAAAAATAACTCGGTGCGCTATGTATTGGATGTGATGCATGCAGAGAAGAACATCGCTGAATATATTGTGGGCACAAGTCTTGGGGGGGAGTCATTCGAACGATGGAAAAAATGCACGAAAAGACCTTAATTATTAAAACTTAAGCCACAACTATGGTTGAAAGAAGATAGTAGGGGAAGGACAATAATTCCCTCTGGTGCGTTTACTTTGACGAGTGAGGAAAGAAAGGGGCTTTTAGACACAATATATAATTTGAAGGTTTCATCTAATTTTTCGTCTAACTTACAAAGGATTCTGAATTATGCTACCTATGATTTACATAAGTGTAAGTCCCACGATCGACATGTGATCATACAATTGGTTCCTCTATTGTTTAAGCACCGTTTCTCCAAGCACAAGGATTTGTGGAGGGAGATTATACAAATTAGTATCTGCTTCTCACTTTTATGTGAGAAGGTAGTCAATCAAGAACACGTAGTGTACGCAAAAGTGGCGGTTACCGAAGCAATTTGTGTGTTGGAGAAGTACTTTCCCCCATCATTCTTTGACATTAGTGTTCATTTATTGGTACAACTATGCAACGAGGCACTAATTTGTGTCCAGTTAGATATCGGTGGATGTATCTGTTTGAAAGATTGATGAAAGTTTTCAAAGATTACGTCAAGAATACACGATACATTACGGGATCAATTGCAGAGGAATACATCACCGTGGAGTCATCAATCTATAATCGGGAATATATGCCTGACTCGATCAACGGTGATGACATTAATGAGTTCGTCGATGAGGGTGGTCATGTGATGGGCAAGTGAGTGAAATTAACGAGTTTGCAACATGACCAAGTAGCTCGTTATCTATTTGATACACATAAAGATGTCGAAGAATGGAAAAGGTAAGTTTAAATTATTTTAGATTATTTTATACATGATTAATTTTATAATACATTCGTCACATTAATTTTATGCAGAAAATATAAAGCCCGTGAGAATAATAAAAGACGAAAAATAATGGCACAATCAGACAACGAATTTAGGCTGTGGTTGTCACACGAGGTAATTATAACGAAAATGGTTATTATTAAATTTTACATTACAATAAAACTTTACAACTAACCTAATTAATTTATCTATATTCTCAACTCTTAAAGACAGGTGATGTGATAACAAGGCTTGCTCGTCTAGCCACTGGACCATTGTTTATCGCATAAGAGTATAAAAAGTATCAATTGAATAGTTATGTATTCGGTGCAAGGGTGTACAAAGAAAGTATAAATGTACAGAACTCAGACATTTCATACAAGGCTCTTACTTTCTTTCGAGCGAGTGCGGAAGATAAAAACCTCGTTGAAGCTTCAATGAGTTACTATGGTGTAATTCAAAATATATTTGAATTGGACTATGTAAGCTTCAAAGAGGTATACGTTTACTGTGATTGGGTAAGAGTTGAGGATAAAAATGCTTGTAAAGTTGATCCTGACACCAATTTGATCATGGTTGACTTGTCCAAGTTGAAGAGCAACGAATACGTGAGTGATGAGCCGTTTGTTTGTGCTTTTCAAAAGGTCAAGCAAGTGTTTTACTTGGAGTATATCAACAACGAGTCGTGGTCAATCGTCCTACATGCGCCAAAGCGTCTAAACAGTAATGTGGATGACTTGGTTGCTCCTACCTAATATCAATCCATTTTTTATGATAACCCAAATTTGAAACAATTTAAGATTTGTAATAAGTATTCCAATTATCGGATATCAGTTTAATGCTTTTAATTCATTTGTACTTGATCAGTTTACTACATGTAATATTTAGATTTAATTATTAAGCATTGATTCAAAGTCCATCTCCAGTGGGTGTATTATTCTAGTGTTTTATTATTATTATCGGACATCAGTTTAATGCTTTTAATTCATTTGTACTTGATCGGTTTAGTGCATTAATTCGAAGTTGTCAGTGTTTTGTCATAATATGGTTAGTGCTTTGTATTATTCTAATTCATTTGAATTTGTACTAATAACAATCAATTTTACAAAAAATGTCTTCTTCAGGGCTTGATGGCAACGGAGGCGATGAGGGCTCCTCTACCCCCAGGCTCCCAAAATGGGGAAAATTGGGATCGACTGTTGAGAACAAGACTAGATTATTAGCTAGATCCCTCAAGTTGATGAAGACGATTATCGGCGCAGGGGTACACTAGTTGGATGGAGGTGCCAAATGAGCTCGAGTTGGCTATTTGGGCGGCACTACAGGTAATGTATTTATATTTCAATTTCAATTTCAATTTCAATGTCAATTTTAATTTCAATTTCAATTTTAATTTATATATATATATATATATATATATATATATATATATATATATTAGCAACTAACACTTATTTTTTTTATTTTGTATTTGTTTGACAGGAATAAATCGGCGTGCCCCCACAACTCCGCAATTCCATATTGGAGCAGTTGAGGGAACAACATAAAATGTGGAAGAAGAATTTGCGGGTTCGGTACTTTGGAAAGACCCGGGACTCCATTCTCAAACTGCGTGATACCATCCCGACGAAGGAGTCAATCGCATTGGCACAGTGATAAAAGTTTATCAATAATGAGATCGAGGAGCGACAATTGATATCTCGCCAATTGGGGAGCAAAAAAAGGGTGAAAAAGTCGAACGTGCACTATTTCGGGCCGACGTCTTACGCCGAGGTGGAGCACAAGATGGTAAGTTTTTATTTTTTAATAATTATAGTCTTATGTTATTCTGCATTATTTTATTTTGCGTTACTTACTAATTTTGCATTATTTTATTTCAGGAAACGGGGAGTGGCCCTGGCGGTAGGCCACACAGGCTCGATGCCTATGTGGCAATCCGGACGAAGAAGGGCAGGAACAAGGAGGTGCCCCCAAGCGTCGCGATCACGATTGTAAGTTATAAATGTTTAATTTTTGTTAATTATGTTATACATTTTTTATTTACTTAATCAACTAATCATGTGCTTTTTATCGTTTCAGGCAAAACTTAAGGAAGTGCATGATAAGCACCCAAAAGTGTTATATTTAAACCCTAGATAAACACATTTTAACAGCTAGTTCTCGGTAAAATCGAACTTATGTTGGTATTTATTTATTTTGTAGGTCAATATGAAGCCCTTATACCTTTGACTCACTTCAGTCTATATTGTATAAGTGCTCATCTAATTTGGAAATTGTGACAAAATTATGTCCATTCTAGAAACCAAAGAGCCTCAGAAGTTGGATTGCCTATTCATCTCTCTTACTTGTAGTGATCAAGAGACTATTGCCAACTCTCACACAGTAGAATTCAATTCATACATGTCATACTGCATAATAATGTGTGTACATATGTGGAGTGTGTTTAAAACCCTAAGTTTGATTTTTAATAATTTTTGGGGATTTTTTAAACAATTTTTAAACCATGTTTTATTAATTAAAACTTGATTTATAAGTTTTTGGGGTCAAACTCTAAATATACTTTGTTGTGTATTTTGGCATAATGTTGCCTTGGGTAGAAACCGAAAGCGGCATAAACATGAGGGTATGGTTTTAATTATTTTAGACGCGCGTTTCAGATCCTGTATTTGCCCTACACCTGTCTGCCTCTGATTGGTTGGAAGTGTGTTTCTTTACTGAGATAACAACGCGTGTGTTATCAACCCTTGGATCATTTGTTATCAATGGTCTGCATGTCGTCTTAATGAATCCCTGTGTAACCTTCTAAACCAATCAGATTTCGTTTAATCCATCGCCTTGTTTGAGCCCTTAGATTCAAATCAATTTAAATTGACTTAATCCTGACCCTTGATTTTGAATCAACATCTCGAACCTTCTCCTCTCACTATAAAAAGGCCTCTATTCTCAGACTTCGAAGACTTTTGCCATTTCATTGTTTCTGAGAGAAGAGAGAGTAGAGAGAAGAGAGAAGAGAGAAACCAGAGAGAGAAAGAAAGTTAGAAACCCTAACTTCATTCGTCTAAATCCTCTTCAAACCTAACCCAAACACCATTTCCAAAAACACTACCCTGAGTGTTCTTGAGTGTTTGAGAGTTTGAGTTGAGTTATTTTTGTTGCTGAAACCTTGTGTTCGTGAGATCTTGTTTCCAACTTAGACTTTTACTTAGATCTAGTTTCTGATTTCATAGAAATCTCAGATCTGAGTTATTCATGTTACATTACACTTAGTTTCATTATTTATTTCTCATCTTGAGAAATATATTGTTGATTATTTTCTCTAAAACATTTTCTTACTTTGAAATCAATAATAAATGCTTTCTCTTTCTTGTTCTTGTAAAACTAAACCTTTGACCTAGTTTGGAATCTCACTTGGAGGTTTTCAATCTCTAAAATCTTGTCAAACCTGAGATTGATTAAGATCTTGGCTGATTTCTAAGCAAGATATCCGTGGATTTTGGGATTAATTGAAAGGTCAAATAAGGTTCAAAGTTTTGTAAGAAGAAAGAAAAGAAAAGATCACAGCATATAGTGTAACTGTAATTTGTTAGGACTGTTTGTACTTAATAAGTGTGTGTGTGTGTGCATGCATGTGTTAGAAAGAACCTCCACAAACGCTTACACCCTACAACACGAAAAGTGTTGGTAATAAGATCTTGTGATCATAAGTCAACGTAAAGTGCTGGAACAAATCAGAAGTTGACAAACTGAGAGAACTACATCTACAATCAGAACTGCAGAGAAGTTATAAGGACACCAGAGGGTACATTCCTAAACTTATATAGGTCTGAGTTGTTTGCATGTTAGTTATATAGTTTGTAACTCATAAATTTGTTTTAGTGGATTTTTCATTTTACTCCGTAGAGGGAGTCGTGGATGTTTCCTCAATTGGTGAGGTTTTACCACGTAAAAATTGTGAACATAATCTTTCTACATTTTCTCATCTCAGTCTTGGTTGTGCTGTGTTTAAAACTTGTTTAAACTATCTTTTAAACTTGTTGCCTAAATCTTGAATAAGATCTCGTGCATACTATTTTATTAAACACTTCTAGTGATTAATCCTTTTTTATTTAAGAAAAGAGTTTCTTCAAAAAATAACTCGGAGTTACTTAAATAGTTTATTTTCAATAAACGGCTTTAGTAACGCATTTTTCAATTGGTATCAGAGCGTGGTAAAACTGCTTTTAAAGAGATCCTGTGTTTCTGAAATTATTTTCTAAAAATCAAATATGGACGAGAAATATGAAAGATTTGGTAACTTGACCAGACCCCCAATCTTTGATGGAACCAATTTTGCTTACTGGAAAGTAAGGATGATTGCTTTCATTCAAGGAACTTTGGGAGATGATGTCTGGAACATTGTTGAAAATGGTTATACTTTTCCTACTAAACCAGCCAACGAAGGAAGTAATGAGAGAGTTAAGAAAGCTTTAAGTGAGTTCACTCAAGAAGAGAAATAAGTTTCTCGAAATAATAACAAAGGAAAGAATGCCATATTTATGTCCATAAATGAACATGAGTTCAAAAGAATCTCATCTTGTACCACTTCTAAGGAAGCTTGGGACACCTTGGTTACTGCTCATGAAGGAGACACTAGAGTTAAGGCTGCTAAAACCCAAATGCTTGTCCAGCAGTATAACTCCTTAATTATGTCTGAGACTGAATCATTTGATGACTTCTATATGAACCTGACTGATATTGTGACCAAACTGCATGCTAATGGGATAACCTATGATAGACAAGAAATTGTATCTAAAATTCTGAGATCATTACCACAGAAGTTTGATAAAAAAGATATGCTATTGAGGAAATATGTGATATAAATCTCACTCCTGAATTACCCAGTAGTAAATTAATAACTGTGGAAATGGAACTGGAATTTAAGAAACAATTAACCCAATCCCATAGGAAACAGACTAGTTCCAATCTAAGCTTCTCTTCTAAATTGATTAAGCCTGAGTTTAATACTTCCAATGATGAATCTGATGAGGACTGCGATATAGAGAGTTTGGACAATCAGAGTACCTTAATGACAAAACAGTTCAAGAAAATCATTAAGTTTAGAAACAAAGTGGCAAGTAAACAAGGCAAGTCAAATTATCCAACTCCCTCTAGTCACAGACCTCATAAGAAAAACAATGACAAAATTCACAAGGACTCTCATATCAGACCTAATAGAGACCTTAAGAAGACTGAATGCTATAGATGTGGTAAACTGGGGCACATTACACAAGACTGTAGAGTTAATTTGAACACTCGAAACAAACACACTAGAGCTAACATCTGCAAAACATGGGATGATTCAAGTGACTCTGAAAATGAGGAACTTGAGTCATCAGATGTTTTTTATCCTTGCATGTCTTTCTTTGCCAAGATTATTTATAATGATGACATGCCTATGTTTGTTGATGAGGATGAACTAAATAATTCTATGACTGATACTTCGAATGTGGTTATTACTGGTTTAGATGCTTTGATTACTGAGAATGTTGCATGTTAACCTCGGGGTGTGTGAGTCAAAGGGAATGCGATAATGACGATGTTAATGGGTATGTGAGTTCTAAAAATAAAGCCTTAGGGGTCACTTCACACACCACACTTAGTGACTCGGACAATGAAAACCTCCCAGACATTCACACACTTTACACTAAGACTCTCAAGAAAAGCGCTAGACTAGAAAAGACTGTTAAAGATCTTACCAAGAAATTGAAAGATCTAAGCCTGATGGTTAAACTGAATGCTGAAGAGTACACTACCCAATGTTTAACTCATGAAAGTGAAATTAAAGTTTTTGATGAAAAACTGAAAAATTTGACTGAAACAAATGAAATTCTGGAGAAAAAATACAAAGGGACATTGTTAGAATTGGAACAAACCAAAGAAAAGACAGCAACTGTTTTCAAAAAATTTACAAAATTTGAAAATAATTCTAACTGTTTTGATGAATTTGTTGCTGAATCTAAAACCAATTCTGATGATCGAACTGGTATAGGATTTTGTCCCAATTTGAAAACACAAACAAAACCTTTTGAACCTATCAAGTTTGTGTCAGGAGGCAAAAGACCTATTGAAACATGCCCAAATTTTCATTCCCAAAAAACTGAGTTTGATTTAAAACATCAAAACTTCAACATTGGGGAATCAAGTTGCTCTAAGCATGAAAGTACACCTAAGGCTAAATACGTCTGCCCTTTTATCAGAAAGAGTGAACATACTTTCAAACCGGTACTACACAGGAATAAAGTTCAGACTGGAAACTTTTTAAAACCTCTGTTTAGAGACTTTCCTAAGGAGACCCCCATCTTGAGCAATCTTTATTGCTCCTACTGTGACATATATGGTCACTCTTTCGATGGTTGCTATGCTAGGATAATTGTCAAACCTATCTATAATCCTCGTACTTACCAGAACTTTAACTATTCTAGGAGGAGTCGAAACAATTATATACTTCCTAGACAGCCAGATAAAAACTCTAACTATAGAAAGAGAAAGACCAAACCTAAAAGAACATTTCATAGAAGGAATCCTAAGCACTTTCCTAAACAAAATGCTCAAGTCTTTCACAAAATTCAAAATCATGCGCAAAACATTTTTCAGCAAAAATCTAATGCTCGCAAATTTTATCAGTTGAGAGCTAATAAGCGCAAGATGAAAAATAGAGCAATTTGGATTAGAAAAGATGATCTATTACCTCAGATGAAGTGTAATATTGTTGTTACTGCTTTAAAAGCCGAACACACATCATCTGGTTGGTATTTAGACTCTGGATGTTCTAAGCACATGACTAGAGATGAATCTAAACTTTTAAACAAAACCAGATTTGCTGGTGGTAAAGTCATTTTTGGTGATGGAGTTTCATCTCATATCATAGGCAAAGGAACTCTCCAAGAAGATGGGCTTCCTATTCTTAAAGATGTTCTTCTAGTTAAAGGTCTAAAGGCCAACATACTTAGTATTTCGCAATTTTGTGACTCAGACCATACTGTTACCTTTTCAAAGAACAATCGCAAGATTTTAAATGAAAAAGGTGAATGCATAATTAATGGATTCAGAACTCCTGACAACTGCTACACTGTCAAGAACAATTCTAAAATTTATAATGTTGCCAGAATGGATGACAACGAGATATGGCATAACAGAATGGGTCACATAAATTACGATAATCTTAGTAAATTGTTTACTCACGACATAGTAAGAGGTATTCCAAAAATTAAACCCATTCATAATATTATTTGTGGTTCTTGTCAAGAAGGTAAAATTGTTAAGGCCCCTCATAAGAAAGTCAAAGATATTCTCGCCTCTAATCCTTTAGAACTCATCCATATGGACCTAATGGGTCCTTCCCAAACTGTTAGCCTTTGTGGACACAGTTATATCTTAGTTATGGTTGATGACTTCACCAGATTTACTTGGGTATCCTTTTTAAAACAAAAGTATGACACTTTTTAAACCTTCCTAAAAATTCTTCTTAGGATTGAAAATGAAAAGGACACTCAAGTAAATAGAATCCGTAGTGATAGAGGTGGTGAATTCAAAGACACTGGCATTATAGAATACTGTGACTATAATGATTACAAACACGAGTTCAGTGCTCCTAAGACTCCTCAACAAAATGGAATCGCCGAGAGAAAGAATCGTACCTTGCAAGAGATGGCACGTGTCATGTTACATGCCAAGAATTTACCTAAATACTTTTGGGTAGAATCTATTCATACTGCGTGTCACATCATTAATAGGGTCTATCTTAGAAAGAATTCCAAACAAACCCCTTATGAACTTTGGTACAATAAAAAGCCTAATCTCAAATATCTTAGAACCTTTAGCAGTACTTGTTATGTATGCAAAGATAGGGAACACTTATCTAAATTTGAGAGCCAGGGAGATAAAGCCATATTTCTAGGATACTCGCCTAACAGTAGAGCTTATCGAGTGTATAATCTTCGCACTAAAACCATGATGGAATACATAAATGTAATTGTTAGTGACACTATTGTGTAAAGCAAGACTGGTGAATTACCTATTGAAGAAGAGTCTTCAAATATTTTAGAAAATGACCCTTCTGAAATAGATAATTCATTACCTATTGAGACACCTGAAGTACCTAACTGGGTTTCTAAAGATTATCCCATAAACAACATAGTTGGCAACCCTAGTGAGCCAGTGCGTACAAGATCCCAACTTATAAATTATGCACATTATGCATGTTTTGTTTCTCTTGTGGAACCAAAGAATGTAAATGAGGCATTGAATGACTCTCATTGGATTTCTGCTATGCAGGATGAACTTTTACAATTTGTCATTCATGATGTATGGTATCTTGTTCCACGTCCTGATCACAAAAAGGTTGTTGGTACTCGTTGGATTTTCAAAAATAAAACTGATGAAAATGGGATAATAATTAGAAATAAAGCTAGATTAGTTGCTCAAGGATACTCCCAAATAGAAGGAATTGATTTTAACGAGACCTTTGCCCCTGTTACTCGTTTAGAATCAGTTCGTCTGCTTTTCACTATAGCTTGTCACATGCGTTTTACATTATATCAAATGGATGTCAAATCTGTGTTCCTTAATGGAATACTGACTGAGGAAACCTATGTAGAACAACCTAAAGGGTTCATTGACACTAAATATCCAAATCATGTATTTCGTCTGAAAAAGACTTTATATGGCCTTAAACAAGCTCCTAGAGCTTGGTATGAGGGTCTTTCCAGTTTTCTTTTGGATAAAGGTTTCAAAAGAGGTGGAAATGACCAAACTCTATTTGTCAAACATTTTGACAAACACATTACTATTGCTCAAGTATATGTAGACGATATTATATTTGGATCAACTTCTACCTCAGAAGTAAAATCCTTTTTCGAAATTATGAGTAAGGAATTTCAGATGTCCCTTATGGGGGAGTTGCAGTTCTTCCTAGGTCTCCAAGTCAAACAAAATCCAGAAGGATTATTTGTTTCGCAATCTAAGTACGCTTTAGAGATCGTTAAGAAATTCGGCCTCGAGAGTGCTAAAGATGCTAACACACCTATGAGTACTACGGTAAAATTATCAAAAGATGAAAATGGAAAATCTGTAGATCCTACTCTATATCGTAGTACGATTGGCACACTACTCTATCTCACTGCCTCGCGTCCTGGTATCATGTATGCTGCGTGTGTATGTGCTCGTTATCAAAACAACCCTAAAGAGAACCATTTGAATTCTGTTAAACGTATAATTAAATATATTAAAGGCACTCTATATCTAGGACTTTGGTACACTAATGACACACCAAGCACTATTATTGGGTACACTGATGCTGACTGGGCTGGATGTACCGATGATAGTAAAAGCACTTCAGGAGCATGCTATTATATTGGTAATAACTTGGTAGGATGGAGTAGTAAAAAACAAAACTGCACATCACTCTCGACTGCTGAATCTGAATACATAGCCGCTGGTAGCTGTTGTGCTCAATTATTGTGGCTTAAACAAATGCTAAGTGATTATGGTATTCAAGAAAACCAATTGAATCTCTATTGTGATAATCAAAGTGCGATTAATATTTCTAAAAACCCTGTTCAACACTAGGGATCAAAGCATATTAAAATAAGACATCATTTTATACGCGAATTAGTTGAATCTAAGGAATTAGAAATCAATTATCTTCCTACTGATCTACAACTCGCAGATATGTTTACCAAACCTCTAGATTATAATAGATTCATTTCATTACGTAAATCTATTGGTATGGTTTGTGCTGAGTAATACCTTTGCTACTTGTCCAAGTTTTTCCCTTTGTCCATTTGAGACAAAATGGGGGAGAAATTTGAGTCTACTAATCTCTTACATATACTAAACAACTTGATCTTAGTGATTCACTGCAGGTATTCCTTTTTGTACAGTCATTCTCAACTGATGTATTAGGGTATTAAATTGTAAATAGTTGAGTTATGTACTTTTTGATTTCTAGGATTTGGGTAGATAGAATTTTTATAGGACTAAGTTTTTCTTATTTTTGTTGCCCTACGAGTCCTAGTTGACTCGAAGGATATTTTGTCTCATATTTCCAAAGGGGGAGATTGAAGCCCTTATACCTTTGACTCACTTGAGTCTATATTGTATAAGTGCTCATCTAATTTGGAAATTATGACAAAATTATGTCCACCCTAGAAACCAAAGAGCCTCAGAAGTTGGATTGCCTATTCATCTCTCTTACTTGTAGTGATCAAGAGACTATTGCCAACTCTCACACACAGTAAAATTCAATTCATACATGTCATACTACATAATAATGTGTGTACATATGTGGAGTGTGTTTAAATCCCTAAGTTTAATTTTTAATAATTTTTTGGGATTTTTTAAACAATTTTTAAACCATGTTTTATTAATTAAAACTTGATTTATAAGTTTTTGGGGTCAAACTCTAAATATACTTTGTTGTGTATTTTGGCATAATGTTGCCTTGGGTAGAAACCGAAAGCGGCATAAACATGAGGGTATGATTTTAATTATTTTAGACGCGCGTTTCAGATCCTGTATTTGCCCTACATCTGTCTGCCTCTGATTGGTTGGAAGTGTGTTTCTTTACTGAGATAACAACGCGTATGGTATCAACCCTTGGATCATTTGTTATCAATGGTCTGCATGTCGTCTTAATGAATCCCTGTGCAACCTTCTAAACCAATCAGCTTATGACACCCCGACTAATTAAATACCGGGTAGCTACTCCTTTATTAAATTAATTCAAAATGCCAAGTTGGTTCAGTTAATAGCATCACTGTCGAAAACATTTTAATAATTACTAACCACCTAGTATTTAAAAAGTAAGTGCCAAATTTTAAGTTAAATCTGATTAACATGCAATAAAAGAATAATGAACTAATAACAACCATTCACTATAATGAAGTAATGAATAACCAACAACATAAATATAAATCCGGAGGAAAACTCCTCACAACAATCCCACAACTGAAAAATAATATGACAAGTCTGAATCCTGAATAATTACATGCCAGAAGTCTGAATAACTGAAATAAATGAAATGTCTCTAAAAGAAATGGGCGTCATGCCCTACAACTGATAACTGAAGAATATCGAGTCAAGATAGATGAAGCGTCTACAAGTAAAGTCCTGTAACTTCCACAAACAGCTACAGCTCGTCACCTGAATGAGAATCCTAAGCATGGTGTCCTTGTGGCTGGGCACCTAAAATGGTTTTTATAAAAATAGATTTGAAAGCAAATGGGTCAGAGCCCGAAAGTGGAAATCATTTTAAAAACAGCAAGTGTTTTAATAACATTAAAACATTAAATGCAAAATACATGTTAGGACATGCACTCACATGGAATTCTCAC
Organism: Sambucus nigra; assembly: GCA_949130495.1. Classification (NCBI taxonomy): domain Eukaryota; kingdom Viridiplantae; phylum Streptophyta; class Magnoliopsida; order Dipsacales; family Adoxaceae; genus Sambucus; species Sambucus nigra. The sequence goes on from OX422218.1 coordinate 522,077,645, forward strand.
CTCTCGACTACATGTGCACTCCTAACGTACCGTACCCATCTATAAGACATCCATATCTAACCAAACTGTAATAAGTTCTACCCCTTACTACTCGATTCCCATATTACATTCTAGCGTTATCAATTAAATAGAGGGCTTTACATACACTCGGATTCTAAATTAGTAATATAATTCACTATCAATTAACCCGTTATGTTTTCTCAAAACATTACCATAATTATATTCACAATATTAACATGAAAGTTCCCATTAATTAAGTGTATATTATTCACGCCATAAATATACAATACAAGCACCCCGAGACTAGCTGCGGTGCACACATACTCTGCTATCCATCCCGGTACATCACGTACATAAGGATCACGTATTCCGAATCTCTCAGGAATCGTTCTCAGATAACAACATCACAAATAATGGAGGCGAACACAGTCACATCACATGGGTCACGCACATACCTGCGCTCCCACGATCAGCAGACTTATTAACATCCCAATAAGTCCTTCTCTGACCTATGTTCATCGAGGTAACCAATCTAAATCCGGGCAACACAAGGATTAGAAGGCCCTAAGCGAACGTAAACCTCCCGTGATAGCAAGTATGGTAGGTATGTCATACACATAAAATCAATACATATACTAAGTATTCACACATCTTAGTAATCACCATAATATATTGGTGGTACACTTCTCATCTTCGTACCGACATATAATACTACACAATTTATATGTTCCCGATTAATATAGTAAATTAGGCCGTCACTAGTTCTCGCAACGTAATATACACTCATGTCCTACTTCATATTTTCCCTTAGGTTCAAAATATACTTCTAGGTTTGACTCCTCATTATATCCCAAACATCCCAAATGTAACAATTAATCATCAAGGAAAGGTTATCTCTACCTATACACAAGATTACGGGACACTCGGGATCAAAACAGGCTAAAAAGCCTAAACTGTCAACTCGTTCGAAGTCTCGTTCGAACGAGGCTGTTCGAACGAGAGTTTGTTCGAACAAACTGGGCCTTCTAACGAGATCTCGTTCGAACGAAAGTCTTCGAACGAACATCCCTCTCGTTAGAACCCAAACTGTCAACTCGTTAGAAGTTCGATTCGAACGACCTGGGCAGGTCTTCTAACGAGTGGCCAGATTCGGGCCCAGAAATTCCTATCTCGTTTTTCCAATTTTCTTCACTCCTAATCCCACATAAAAATCATTCCAACATCATTTTAAGGTTCCTAATTCGTACTAAACATTCATAGGTCCTAATCAAACGTTTATATAGGGCCAACTCATATTAAACATCATCAAATCTTCAAATCCCTTTATTTATCCCCAAATTATATGAACATGAACCCTAACATTTATAAATCATCAATGAGCCTAATAAAATCCGTTTTTGTTTCATCCAAGATATAATATCATTAGAATAAACATCTAAATACCAATCTACATGCGATTCCTCATCAAAATAAAATTTCTACTTCCAATTTAAATGGGTTTTTCATTAACTCCCAAGAACAATACAATTTAATTGAATTTCCTACGCATGGAAGAAGCATTCTCTATAAAAATGAAATTAAATCACTTGCCTTATTTGAATCTCTGAATTTGAGGTTGAATCTTGAAGGTTGAATTGCCTTCTCTCTCTCTCTGCAGAATCCTTCTCTTTCTCTCCCTCTCTACAAGTTCTTCTCAAGGTGTTAATGGAGGTGAGGTTGGTTTTTGCCAAGTTATAAAGTTTCTAACTTCTCCCGTAGCCCACTAACTAAATTGGGGTTGGAAATGGCTTAGTGGGTTAATACTAAGTCAGATTTTTAACTCTAATTTTCGTGGGTTTTAATTACCCAATTTCCGAAATTACCAAAATGCCCTTATAAGTTACCGATATGGCCCAATAATGCCCCGGGACCCAAACTTAACCCCCGGCTAGTGTTTTCTGACTATTTCGACCCTTCCGGACGCGTTGGCGCACTCAAAACGACCATACGGTTAATAGAACTAAAATTCACTTTTTAATTAAAATAAATATTTCCCTGACGCGACTGTCACACGCGTCTCAATAAAATTTTCCAACTTGCCGTATTTCAATCTCACGACAAATTTCATACTTCAATATTCATATATAATCATATATGCACATTATATTCAAATACCAACTCGCATCTCGTAGTATTTTAATCCGGATTAATTTCCAATTAATACGCATTTAATTTAATTATTCCCATAAATAAATATCACAAAATACGGGGTATTACATACTTCCCCCCTAATAACTGAATTTCGTCCCGAAATTCGGATTTAGAAAGTACCTGGTAAGAATAACTCTGGATAACATTCGCGCATCTCATCCTCGCGCTCCCATGTGGACTCCTCGACATTATGATGTCGCCACTGAACACGCACTAACGGAACTATCTTTGACCGCAGTTTCCGCTCACTTCGATCCAAAATAGCAATCGGCCCCTCCTCGTAGGAGCTATTAGGCTGGAGATCGATGTCCTCCAAGGAAATATGAGAATGATCCAAATCGTCTATAAGATATTTCCTTAGCGAGGAAATATGAAACACATCGTGAATCCGATGTAAATGCTCCGGTAATCCAAGTCTATACGCAACCGATCCAATCCGCTCAATAATAGGAAATGGTCCCACATATCTCGGTGCCAACTTCCCTTTCTTCCCGAAACGCATAATCCCCTTCATAGGAGATACTCTGAGCAAAACCTGGTCCCCCACTTGGAACTCTCTGAAGAACCTCTTCGCATCAGCATAGCTCTTCTGCCTGTCCTGAGCTACCCGAATGCGACTCTGTATCAGTTCTATCCTTGCCGAAGTATCCTGAATCACCTCCGGCCCAAGTAGTTTGTTGTCCCCCACCTCTAACCAACATGCTGGGGAACGACAAGGTCTACCGTACAACACCTCAAATGGAGCCATGCCAATGGTGAACTGGTAGGAGTTGTTGTAAGCAAACTCTACCAGTGGGAGATACTGCTCCCATCCACCCCCGAAATCAATGATGCACATACGTAGCATGTCCTCCAACATCTGGTTCGTACGCTCGGTCTGCCCATCGGTCTGCGGGTGATATGCCGTACTCAACCGCAATTCCGTGCCCATGGCCACCTGAAAACTCTCCCAAAACCGTGAAACAAATATCTTGTCTCGGTCAGACACGATGTTTAAGGGCACACCGTGAAGTCTCACTATCTCTGAAATAAAGAGCTGGGCATACTGACCCGTAGTGTAGTCTGTCCTTACGGGTAGGAAATGAGCGACTTTGGTCAGCTTGTCCACAATTACCCAAATGGAGTTGTGACCTCTCTGTGACGTAGGCACCCCGTGATAAAGTCCATGGATATGCTCTCCCACATCCACATCGGGACCTCCAATGGCTGTAGAAGTCCTGCCGGTCTCTGATGATCCACTTTTATAAGCTGACAAGTGGCGCATTTAGAAACAAACACGGCAATATCTCTCTTCATCCCGCTCCACCAATACTGTCGTCTCATGTCTTGGTACATTTTGTCCCCACCGGGATGTACCGCGAACTGTGAGCCGTGCGACTCTGCCATCACCGCGTGTCGCAATTCCTCCCCTTCCGGAACTACCAATCTCCCATTGAAGCGTAATCCCCCGTCTGAGCTAACGGTATAGGATTCAGCTCCCTCTGCTAGTAATCGAACTATCAGCTCCTGACAGAACGAGTCATCTACTTGTGCCTTTACCACTCTCGTGACAATACGCGGCGTAACAGTCATTACCGACATGAATGATCGGGCCACTGCATCCTGGTGTCCCAATTCTTTCCACTTTGCCTTCCACACCCCTGCCACCTCATCAACAGGTCTGCGGCTCAACGCGTCTGCTACAACGTTAGCCTTCCCCGGGTGGTATTGGATATCGAACTGATAATCCTTCACGAATTCAAGCCACCTTCGTTGCCGCATATTCAACTCCTTCTGCGTGAATAGGTACTGTAGGGACTTGTGGTCTGTGAACAATCGAAAATTTTCCCCCAAAAGGTAATGTCTCCAAATACTAAGGGCAAATACAACTGCCGCCAACTCCAAGTCATGAGTGGGGTAATTCTTCTCATTAGGCTTTAGCTTACGGGATGCATAAGCAATGGCCTGACTCTCCTGCTGCAATACACCTCCAAGTCCTTGCAAGGACGCATCGGTGTAAACTAAATACTCAACTCCCGGTCTCGGCAATGCTAACACAGGTGCTGATGTCAACTTATCCTTCAACTCATCGAATGCCAACTGACAGGCATCACTCCAGATGAATGGCACACCCTTACGAGTCAGATGTGTCAAAGGACCTGCTATCTTCGAAAATCCCCGAATGAACCTCCTGTAGTATCCTGCTAGGCCCAAGAAACTACGAATCTCCGTCGGTGTCGTGGGCTGTTCCCACTCCCTCACCGCGGATACTTTCCCCGGATCAACAGATATCCCTCGATCGGAAATAATATGTCCCAAAAACTGGACCTCCTTCAGCCAAAACCCGCATTTCTCATATTTTGCATACAACTCGTTCTGACGTAGTGTCTGCAAAACTTGCTTCAAATGTTCGGCGTGCTCCTCCTCTGTCTGGGAGTAAACCAGAATATCATCGATGAAGACAATGACAAACTAATCTAGGAAATCCCTGAACACCCTATTCATCAAGTCCATAAACACTGCTGGAGCGTTGGTCAAACCAAAAGGCATAACCCGAAACTCGTAAGATCCATATCTCGATAAGAACGCAGTCTTCGAGACATCCTCTTCCCTGATACGCAACTGATGGTATCCCGATCGTAAATCAATCTTCGAGAAGAAAGAAGCTCCTCTCAGCTGGTCGAATAAGTCATCGATTCGAGGCAACGGATACTTATTCCGTATCGTGACCTTATTCAACTCTCGGTAATCCACACACAATCTCAGTGAACCATCTCTCTTCTTCACGAATAACACAGGGGCACCCCACGGTGAAGTACTCCTCCGTATAAACCCCTGACCCAACAACTGCTCAATCTGATCCCGTAACTCCCTCATCTCAGCTGGAGCCATACGGTACGGTGCGCGTGCTATAGGTCTCGTATCTGGTAATAAGTATATGACAAAGTCTATCTCTCGACTGGGGGGTAGGCCTGGTATATCCTGAAATACATCGGCAAACTCTCTAACAACCGGAATCGAATCAAGTGGTATCACCACCTCCTTAGAGGTCTCCTCCTCTATATAGTACAAATGAGTGGACGATCCTCCCTCGGAACGAGGCATCGCCACCAAAAACATCTCCTGCCCGGGAATGGCAAAGATAATACTCCTACTGAAACAGTCAATCATGGCTCGGTACGCAACAAGCCAATCCATACCAATAATGGCATCATACTCGGTCATCTCTAATACTATCATATCTGCAGGTAATACCAAACTACCAATCTCTACCCCTACTCCCCGGCATATAAAGAAAATAAGTGACCCACTCCCCAATGGTGAGTCTACATACGTCACTGTGCTCTCTGCTGTGGCTAACAACCCTAAGGCTTTCGCAAAATGTGTAGCTATAAAGCAATATGTTGCCCCCGTATCAAACAAAACCCGACCCATAGTACCATGGATAGGAAACATACCCTCAATAGCGGGTGGTGCCTGCGGAGCTGCTGCCTGGTGGACGTTATAGATACGTCCATACTGTAACTGTCCCTGCTGCACAGGAACTGCTGGAATGGCTGGAAGAGCTGGTACCTGGGCTGGAGCTGGGAGGGCTGGTGGAAAAAGTGGCCTCTGTGGCTCATATCGAGCACCCTGCTGCTGCTGCGGGGCCCTGCCCCTATCAGAACAGTCCTGGCGTTTATGGCCAGTCTTGCCACAAACGAAACACTTCCCTGGAAAGTTCCCCCCTCTCTGTCCCTGCTGCCCCCGGCCCTGGTGGCCGTTACCGTTCCTCCACTGGCCCTGCCGGCCCTGCTGAAACTGCTGTTGGCCATTCTGACCCTGCTGGTGCTGATGGCCGTTCGGACCCTGATGGCCCTGCCGAAAACCTCCCTGTCCGTGCCTGAAATTTCCTGACCTGAACCTCTTGTGATCCCCCTGCTGGGTACCCTGATCACCCTGCCTCTGCCCCTGAACAGATTGTGCCCCACTGACACCATTTCCTCCAGTCCTGCCCTGATGGCTAGACTCTCCCGATCGCTTGCCCTCAGTCATGTGAAAGCGGTGATCTTGGCAATGGAGCAATGCAGCGTTAACCACATCAGAATAAGTGGCTAACGAGAGGTTCCCTAATAAGTGCTGACGAATCCTCCATGTCAACCCGTCAGTAAATTTTTATATCTTCTTCTCCTCCGTCGGTATCTCATCCGGAACAATGTTCAGAAGATCAGTGAATTCGGCCTCATACTCGGCCACAGTCTTACCCTCCAGCTTGAGGCTCATCAACTTCATCCTCATCTCTGTGTGAACAGCCGACGGAAAGTACTTGCGGTCAAACCGCACCCAAAACTCCTGAATAGTGAGAGTATCTCTCTCCTCCACTGTGGTAATAGACTCCCACCACTGCAGTGCAGACCCTACTAGCTTAAAGGTAGCTAGTATCTGCTTCTGGACATCTGTGCACTCATACATCCTCAGGTGTCGCTGGATGTCCTTCCTCCACTGACTCGAAACTACCATATCGGAGCTACCTGCGAACTCCGGAGGGTGTGCTTTCTGAAAAGCATCACGTACACGTTCCCAAGCAGACGGGAATGCATGTGCCTGAACTGGCGCGGCTATCGACGCCTGAGGTGGTGCCTGCTGAACTACTGCTAGTGCGGCATTTACCGCCTGGGCCACAATGGCTGCAACCTCGGCGGCATTCATCGTGCCCTGAACTGGTGCGGGCTGTGGTTCTGGCGTTGCATCCCTGGGAACCCGTTGTGCACGTCGTGGAGGCATCTGAAATAAGAATGAAGTTTATAAGTTCGCAGTTATAAACTTAAAATAGCTGAAGAATATAGCATAAACAAGAGAATACAACAGTCCTAAAATATAGGGCTCTACATCAAAGAAAGCTCAGCGGAAACATAATAAGCCGTTCAGATCCTAAAGGACACTAGAACCTGATGCTCTGATACCACCTATGACACCCCGACTAATTAAATACCGGGTAGATACTCCTTTATTAAATTAATTCAAAATGCCAAGTTGTTTCAGTTAATAGCATCATTGTCGAAAACATTTTAATAATTACTAACCACCTAGTATTTAAAAAGTAAGTGCCAAATTTTAAGTTAAATCTGATTAACATGCAGTAAAAGAATAATGAAATAATAACAACCATTCACTATAATGAAGTAATGAATAACCAACAACATAAATATAAATCCGGAGGAAAACTCCTCACAACAATCCCACAACTGAAAAATAATACGACAAGTCTGAATCCTGAATAATTACATGCCAGAAGTCTGAATAACTGAAATAAACGAAATGTCTCTAAAAGAAATGGGCATCATGCCCTACAACTGATAACTGAAGAATATCGAGTCAAGATAGATGAAGCGTCTACAAGCAAAGTCCTGTAACTTCCAGAAACAGCTACAGCTCGTCACCTGAATGAGAATCCTAAGCATGGTGTCCTTGTGGCTGGGCACCTAAAATGGTTTTTACAAAAATAGATTTGAAAGCAAATGGGTCAGAGCCCGAAAGTGGAAATCATTTTAAAAACAGCAAGTGTTTTAATAACATTAAAACATTAAATGCAAAATACATGTTAGGACGTGCACTCACATGTAATTCTCACCTCTCGACTACATGTGCACTCCTAACATACCGTACCCATCTATAAGACATCCATATCTAACCAAACTGTAATAAGTTCTACCCCTTACTACTCGAATCCCATATTACATTCTAACGTTATCAATTAAATAGAGGGCTTTACATACACTCGGATTCTCAATTAGTAATATAATTCACTATCAATTAACCCGTTATGTTTTCTCAAAACATTACCATAATTATATTCACAATATTAACATGAAAGTTCCCATTAATTAAGTGTATATTATTCACGTCATAAATATACAATACAAGCACCCCGAGACTAGCTGCGGTGCACACATACTCTGCTATCCATCCCGGTACATCACGTATATAAGGATCACGTATTCCGAATCTCTCAGGAATCGTTCTCAGATAACAACATCACAAAAAATGGAGGCGAACACAGTCACATCACATGGGCCACGCACATACCTGCACTCCCACGATCAGCAGACTTATTAACATCCAAATAAGTCCTTCTCTGACCTATGTTCATCGAGGTAACCAATCTAAATCCGGGCAACACAAGGATTAGAAGGCCCTAAGCGAACGTAAACCTCCCGTGATAGCAAGTATGGTAGGTATGTCATACACATAAAATCAATAAATATACTAAGTATTCACACATCTTAGTAATCACCATAATATATTGGTGGTACACTTCTCATCTTCGTACCGACATATAATACTACACAATTTATATGTTCCCGATTAATATAGTAAATTAGGCCGTCACTAGTTCTCGCAACGTAATATACACTCACGTCCTACTTCATATTTTCCCTTAGGTTCAAACTATACTTCTAGGTTTGACTCCTCATTAGATCCCAAACATCCCAAATGTAACAATTAATCATCCAGGAAAGGTTATCTCTACCTATACACAAGATTACGGAACACTCGGGATCAAAACAGGCTAAAAAGCCTAAATTGTCAACTCGTTCGAAGTCTCGTTCGAACGAGGCTGTTCGAACGAGAGTTCGTTCGAACGAACTGGGCCTTCTAACGAGATCTCATTCGAACGAAAGTCTTCGAACGAACATCCCTCTCGTTAGAACCCAAACTGTCAACTCGTTAGAAGCTCGTTCGAACGAGCTCGTTCGAACGACCTGGGCAGGTCTTCTAACGAGTGGCCAGATTCGAGCCCAAAAATTCCTATCTCGTTTTTCCAATTTTCTTCACTCCTAATCCCACATAAAAATCATTCCAACATCATTTTAAGGTTCCTAATTCGTACTAAACATTCATAGGTCCTAATCAAACGTTTATATAGGGCCAACTCATATTAAACATCATCAAATCTTCAAATCCCTTTATTTATCCCCAAATTATATGAACATGAACCCTAACATTTATAAATCATCAATGAGCCTAATAAAATCCGTTTTTTGTTTCATCCAAGATATAATATCATTAGAATAAACATCTAAATACCAATCTACATGCGATTCCTCATCAAAATGAAATTTCTACTTCCAATTTAAATGGGTTTTTCATTAACTCCCAAGAACAATACAATTTAATTGAATTTCCTACGCATGGAAGAAGCATTCTCTATAAAAACGAAATTAAATCACTTGCCTGATTTGAATCTCTGAATTTGAGGTTGAATCTTGAAGGTTGAATTGCCTTCTCTCTCTCTCTGCAGAATCCTTCTCTTTCTCTCCCTCTCTACAAGTTCTTCTCAAGGTGTTAATGGAGGTGAGGTTGTTTTTTGCCAAGTTATAAAGTTTCTAACTTCTCCCGTAGCCCACTACCTAAATTGGGGTTGGAAATGGCTTAGTGGGTTAATACTAAGTCAGATTTTTAACTCTAATTTTCGTGGGTTTTAATTACCCAATTTCCGAAATTACCAAAATGCCCTTATAAGTTACCGGTATGGCCCAATAATACCCCGGGACCCAAACTTAACCCCCGGCTAGTGTTTTCTGACTATTTCGACCCTTCCGGACGCGTTGGCGCACTCAAAACGACCATACGGTTAATAGAACTAAAATTCACTTTTTAATTAAAATAAATATTTCCCTGACGCGACTGTCACACGCGTCTCAATAAAAATTTTCAACTTGCCGTATTTCAATCTCACGACAAATTTCATACTTCAATATTCATATATAATCATATATGCACATTATATTCAAATACCAACTCGCATCTCGCTAGTATTTTAATCCGGATTAATTTCAATTAATACGCATTTAATTTAATTAATCCCATAAATAAATATCACAAAATACGGGGTATTACATCGTTTAATCCACCGCCTTGTTTGAGCCCTTAGATTCAAGTCAATTTAAATTGACTTAATCCTGACCTTTGATTTTGAACCAACATCTCGAACCTTCTCCTCTCACTATAAAAAGGCCTCTATTCTCATACTTCGAAGACTTTTGCCATTTCATTGTTTCTGAGAGAAGAGAGAGTAGAGAAGAGAGAAACCAGAGAGAGAAAGAAAGTTAGAAACCCTAACTTCATTCATCTAAATCATCTTCAAACCTAACCCAAACACCATTTCCAAAAACACTACCCTGAGTGTTCTTGAGTGTTTGAGAGTTTGAGTTGAGTTATTTTTGTTGCTGAAACCTTGTGTTCGTGAGATCTTGTTTCCAACTTAGACTTTTACTTAGATCTAGTTTCTGATTTCATAGAAATCTCAGATCTGAGTTATTCATGTTACATTACACTTAGTTTCATTATTTATTTCTCATCTTGAGAAATATATTGTTGATTATTTTCTCTAAAACATTTTCTTACTTTGAAATCAACAATAAATGCTTTCTGTTTCTTGTTCTTGTAAAACTAAACCTTTGACCTAGTTTGGAATCTCACTTGGAGGTTTTCAATCTCGAAAATCTTTTCAAAACTGAGATTGATTAAGATCTTGGCTGATTTCTAAGCAAGATATCCGTGGATTCTGGGATTAGTTGAAAGGTCAAATAAGGTTCAAAGTTTTGTAAGAAGAAAGAAAAGAAAAGATCACAGCATATAGTGTAACTGTAATTTGTTAGGACTGTTTGTACTTAATAAGTGTGTGTGTGTGCATGCATGTGTTAGAAAGCACCTCCACAAACACTTACACCCTACAACACGAAAAGTGTTGGTAATAAGATCTTGTGATCATAAGTCGACGTAAAGTGCTGGAACAAATCAGAAGTTGACAAATTGAGAGAACTACATCTACAATCAGAACTGCAGAGAAGTTATAAGGACACCAGAGGGTACATTCCTAAACTTATATAGGTATGAGTTGTTTGCATGTTAGTTATATAGTCTGTAACTCATAAATTTGTTTTAGTGAATTTTTCATTTTACTCCGTAGAGGGAGTCGTGGATGTTTCCTCAATTGGTGAGGTTTTACCACGTAAAAATTGTGAACAGAATCTTTCTACATTTTCTCATCTCAGTCTTGGTTGTGCTGTGTTTAAAACTTGTTTAAACTATCTTTTAAACTTGTTGCCTAAATCTTGAATAAGATCTCGTACATACTGTTTTATTAAACACTTCTAGTGATTAATCCTTTTTGATTTAAGAAAAGAGTTTCTTCAAAAAACAACTCGGAGTTACTTAAATAGTTTATTTTTAATAAACGACTTTAGTAACGCATTTTTCACAATGCAGTTGCGGTGTCAAACAAGCTTAATTCGAGTTAATTGCTACAAAGTAGCAGTTAAAAGTGATCAAAGAAGAAAATCAAAGCAACCGTGAAGACTGAAGTCCTTTTTGAGTTTGTCCCGATGTGTTTCGTTGCCTCGAACCCTCTCTCCAATCCCTATCAAGCCTAAACTGAGCCCATTCCATCACCCGAGCCTGTATGTGTTAAGTTTGTACCTTTATTATTTTTTTAGATTTTTATTTTGAGTTGTTTTATTTTTAGGATTTATTTTAGATTTAATTAGAATTTTCTAGAATTAATTTTCTATTTCTATTTCTTTTTATTTTTATTAGTTTTTAATTTTAGTCTTTATTTTTAGTTTTTCTAGATTTTATATTTTTTAGGACTTTAGGTTTTATTTTTACTTGTTTTGTAGTTTTTTTATTTATTTTATTTTTAATAGATTTCTTTATTTTTAGAGGATATATTTTAGTGCGTCGAGTATTTGTTTTCCTTTATTTTTGTTTGTTTTTAGTTAGTTTATTATTATTTTTTGTTTTGTTTTTTTATTAGTTTTTATTTGAGTCGTATTTAGTTTTTAGAATTTGTATTGCATGTCGTGTTATTTTTATTTATTAATTTTTTTAGTGAGTTTTATTTTTAGTTTAGTTTAATTTTTATTTTATTAGGTTTATTTTTATTTTCTTATTTTGTTTTATTTAGGATACAAATTAAACACACACACGCGCGCGCACACACACACACACACACACACACACTAATTTACCTTACACATCACTCACCCACACCCATTTTTTCTACACACCATAATCACCCGACACCTTTAAACACCCAAACATACCCTTATTCCCTATTCATCTTCTACCTCCCACCAAACCCACTTTCTCTCTCCTATCTCCATACTCCATTACTAAACACCAAAACTCACAACCACACACCCATTTCTCTCTCTCCACACCTGTCACCATATTCGTCACCGGACAGCCCTTCACTACCCACCTGAGCTCCAAACCGGAGCTTCTCAACCAATAACCCGCGACCTATTTCCTATGTACCCAAAACTTAACCCAGTCGCACCCCCACACCTTGCTCATGTCCGAACCTTCTGTCCACCATACCCGATTCTCCCAAAAACCCGACAACCCCATGGTTTAGCAAACCCGAAACCATCCAAGACCTCCTACCCGAACCCATAATCCAACATTATTCCACCCGAGACCAAACCCGAAACCCCAGCCCCTTCCGGCCATCGCCCTGCTCCTACCCGAAAACCCAATCAACCCGATTTCCATTTTCCATGACCCAAGCCTTCCACGATTTTAGCCATCTGTCAATGTCCCTACACAAAAGCCAAATAAAAACAAATAAACTCACATCCCTTACCTCTGACACCTCGAGCATACTACACCAGACCCACCTCTGTTACAAACGGCTAGAGTACCTCTAACCTCCCTAGCCTTATGCTCCCACGTGACGTCTGATTTGAAGAAGACCCTCTCTTCATTTTAAAGGGGGGAGAGAAGTAGAAAAAAAAAAGAACGGACAATAGATACAATAGGGAGTAGTTTAGTTTTTAAACTCCATTTTTTGAGCTCATTTTTTTTTTGTAAAATTTTTAGGAGTAGTGTTGTAATAACTTTATTTCTTTTTTGAATTTTTTTTTTAGTGACCTGAGTGAGGTAGAATATTTTGTAAGATACAAATTGGGAGTTGAGTGACATTTTTTTTAGTGTTATAAAAGTCAGATTTGTGGGTTACTATTCATATTAAGTTTGGGAACTTAATATCAAACTCAAGGAGACTTGGTTCCATTATTTTTTTCTCATTCCATTTTATTTTATATGCCTCATATGGTGTCATTATCTCATTTTATATGTAATAATACCAAGGGGTGAGATGGAACCCTTAACTTAGTTATTTTTATTTTTGGTTTGTTTATTTATTATGCCCATTTGAATATTAATATTAAAATTTTACAGTTTATATTTACGCCTCGAGAGAGGGTGAATTATTTTTGAGAGAAAATCATAAATTCAGATTATAATATTTATTCATTAATTAAACTAAAGATAGACAAATTTTTGAATGGTAATATAGTTTGAATTTCTCTACTCTAAAAATGTAATTTTTTATGATTTAAATGCTTTTAGTAAATTTTTCCTAGCGGGTGATTTATTAGAAAATGTTTAAATTTAATTTTTGTGAGTATGTGAAATTTAAATAGTAAACTTCTAAAAAGGCTATATGTAAATTTACATTTGCAACGAGAGTTGATTTATGAATTTATATATGTTTTGGCGTATTTCAAATAGACAAACTAATTAATGAAAATAAATAAGTTAAGTGGTGAAGTTTAATCCCTTGAATTTTTTCATAATTATTTTCTCCCCATATCTAGCTCACTTAATCATTTTCTTTATTTATTAGTGTATTTTTACTTTTAGTTCATAATTAGTAGTATAAATATCCCTTCATAATTAGTTTAAAAATCATACTTAGTCTTCATTTTGCTCTTATCCACATTAGATCGCGCGGAGTGACTCCTTACTTGCCAATATACATTTTAGTGTGTTTGTAGGTACCAAAAGGGATTTTTGATTGACCGTCTTTTCTCCACAACGACATATACACAAAAAGACTAAATATCAGTGCATGAGTCGCAGTCTGATGCCGACAAGGGATCTTTGGTTACGGACGCACTCAGTCAAGTGCTCGGCGCTGATCGCAAGGGGAGGACTAGGGGGTGAGCTCGCGGGTGGAAAAGTCTAGGATCATCGAAATGGAGACGAGCAACACCGGATTGGCTCGTCAGGTGGACACGTATGACAAAAAGCTATCAAGGTTGGAGGAAACGTTCCTAGATACGTATGCCTTCATGAAGCGTAAGTTGGGCAAGGGAAAGGGAAAGGAGAAGACGGTGGAGGTGGACGAGGACGAGGATGTGGATGTCCCTGCTTCATCGCTGATATGAGTGGACTCGCCGCTATATGATCCAGTTCCCATCTTGACTCCTGTCGAGCGGCCTATGTCAATAATTAGTTGACCGAGTGTGTTTTTACTTGACATATATGATGGCCAGCGGATAGCGAGGGGGTTGAGGGACCCGAATACCCTACCGGCTATGCCGATTCATGAACATTTCCTTCAAGACATTAAGACAAAGGTGCTCGTCATACATGTGATGCCCAAAAAGGAGAACTCCGCATTGTGGTTGCGCGAACAATGCGACGTGTCATACATATTGAGGGGTGTCTCAATGTGTATATCGTTTGGCCTTCCTTCTTCCACCGACCTACTGATGACTCTATGCATTGACATTATTTGTATATATTTTATTTGGACACTTGGATTATATTTGTAATGTATTGTTTTGATTTGTTACATTTTGGTATTTTATTTGGATATGAAATTATATATGCAATGATTTGGTACATTCTTTCTATTTTGTTTGGATATATGTTGTTTAAACATGTACAATTTTGCTATAACAGGTACAAATATACCGCTGGGCAGTGACAGTGGCCATACTGCCTAACATTTTTTTTTTTAAATTCTATCCAGAATTATCACGGTCAATGTCCGTGACAATTTTTTAGTCTTGTCACGGCCATTGATCGTGATAATTCTGACAATTCTGGTCACGGTCAAAGACCGTGACAAGTCTAATGAACTGGTTACAGTCAATGACCGTGACAAGTCGATAGTTTTAGTGTAGTGAAAAGAAAATCCCCTTGGTTATGCCCTGTATTCTATGTAAAAAAATGATGAATTAGAATGCGGAGCACCCAGACTAGTCATCAATTATAAACCACTTAATAAAGTTTTAGAATGGATAAGATATCCAATCCCAAACAATGTGACCTCATAAAGCGATTAATTCAAGCTACTGTTTTTTCCAAATTTGATATTAAGGGTGAATTTTGATAAATTACAAATCCATGAAAAGACAAATATAAAATTGCATATCACAACTCCTCTTAGTCACTATGAATGATGTATCATGTCATTTGGATTAAAAAATACACCTAATGAATTCCAGAATATCATGTATGAAATATTTAACTTGTTCTTGGAGGTCTGCAGGGATAGAACCATATTGTGTCCATCACCGAAAAAACCAAGAAGGAATTTAACTTTTAAATACTTGATCGAAACAAATAAACCAAGAATGAGTGAATGACTCATTTTGGTAAAAAAAAAGGACTTGATACCATGCTTCAATATAATCATAGTAACTAAATTGAATTTGGTGACTTGGGAGGGGGATGAATGCGCATTCCCTGTAAGCCTGACAATAGGCTATTCATGGGCCCTATAGTATTGACTACCTGCCATACTACTCTCTCTCTCTCACACACACACACACACACACACACACACACACACACATACGCACATACACACATATATACTGTAAAATACGTATTTAAACACATTTTTTCGTTAAAATATGAACAAATGGGTTGTGTCGAATCTTTCTACACTTAAAACCGAAGCCACTCTGTCTTAATTTTCTTAAACCCGAACTCGCTCCGAATTCATAATAGTTATTCCCAAAATCGCTCCATTAGGGGCATAATAAGACAAAAACCGAACGTGAGAGGTGAAATTACCATCCCTAGCGCTTCTAACATGTAAAAAAAAAAACACTGCAGGCTAGAATATGATTTAAGTGTACTAAAAAAAATATAAATGCAAACTCAAACCCAAAAGGGCTGATAATTTTGAACACGATAATCCATTTATGCTAATAATCCAAATATGGTCCGAATATGACACGATTATCTTATATAGATTTAAAAGTACCTAAAATTTATATTCAAATCAAAATTAACGCGAGCAAAAAATAACACGACTAATCGAAATTGCTATCCCATCCCAAACCCAAGCAATCTCATGGGCTTATTTTCATACCCAAAGCCCAGTTCTTTTTGGTGACTAGGCTAATGAAACAAGATGCTCAAATCTTGTACAACTCATCAACAACGTATATACACACATGTTCCATAATAATTTATCATTATTACATAATAAAGTTACCAACCCATGAATTGCCTTTTTTACAAAGCTTAAATCTTGGCCACCTCCTCCTAATAATTTCCCAAAATGAGGAAACCCCTCTAGCCTAAACTAAACCCCAAGGTTTTTCTTTTCTTTTCTTTTCTTTTCCACTATTTAAAACCCTAAGGCGGTTCCCATTTTTCCCACTCCCCATATCCCACCATGGATAACTATGAAGCCACCAAGATTGTTTTGTCAAGAATCCAAAGCTTAGATCCTGAAAATGCCTCAAAAATCATGGGTTTCATTTTAATCCAAGACCATGGTGAAAAGGAAATGATTAGGCTAGCCTTTGGTCCTGAAACTCGTTTGCTTTCTCTCATAACCCAAGCCAAAACTTACTTGGGACTCAACCCATTTGCCCAATCTTCACCAAGAATCATTATTCCAAATAATGGGTTTCATTTGAACGCAAACCAAAACCAAAACCCATCTTCACCTTCATCTCCTTGGGGTGTTTCAGACCACAGGAGCCCAAAGCCTTCATCTTCTTTGTCATATGCAGCTGTGGTTAATGGGAGCACTAGTTCCCCATCTGGGTCATTTTCTTTGCCATTTTACAATAATAGTGATGGGAGTGAGGATTTGTTTGATGGGTCATCTTCAACCCATAGGAGGAGTTTTTCAGTGAGTGATGTGTATGATGAGGGGGAGAGTGGGTTTGGGTGGAGGCCTTGTATGTATTTTGCTAGGGGATTTTGTAAGAATGGGAGTACTTGTAAGTTTGTTCATGGGGAGTCTGGTGGAGAGATTGTGGGCTCACCTAGTAAGGTGGAGGGGTTTGATGATTTGCTTAGGATGAAGGCTATTCAACAACAGAGGTTTGCTGCCATGGCTGGGGCTAATTTCCCTTACACCAGGTGTATTCAGAGGTATGTGATAGGAAATGAGTGCTTTTTGATTGTGTTTGACAGGTTTTTGTGTTAAAAAGATGAGTCTTTTTGGGTAAGGATGAGGTGTATTACATAAAATTTGTGCTTGAGAAAGTGTGTTTAAAAGATGAGTTTTTTTTTTTTTGGATAAAGATGAGGTGTATAGGAGAAATTAGACATTTTTTTTTGTGTGTTGACTTTTGTGTCTAGAAATTAGACATTTTTTTGTGTGTGGACTTTTGTGTCTATATCTATGCTAATAAAAATGAGGTATATAACAGGAAATGATTGTTTTTTGATTGTGTTTGAGAAGTTTTTGTGTTAAAAAGCTGAGTTTTTTGGGTGAGGATGAGGTGTATTCATGGTTTTAAATAACGGTATCGGGTAACGTAACGGTTGCGGTCGCGGTGTAACGGTATCGGGAGTATCGAACGTAATGTAACGGGAATCGGTTACTGTGAGCGTGAATTTTTTTTACCATTCCCCAATCCCATAAAATGGAATGATAGTTTTATTTTGATTATATAATGCTGAATTTCAAGCTTTTGCACATGTTTTTCAATTACATTTCCCCCAAAAATCCAAACACCCCCTTTACCCTTTAATGGAGAATGTGCATCAGTGCGTATCAGTGTGTATCGGCGATACGTAACAGTGTATCGGTGTGTATCGGCGATACGTAACGGTGTATCGGTGATACATGTGTGATTTTTTTATAGTCCGATAAATCGGGGTGTATCGGAAACGGTCTCTCAAGATACCGTTACGTATCGGCCGATACGATACGTAACGGCCGTTTTTTAAAACTATGGGTGTATTACATAAAATTTGTGCTTGAGAAAGTGTGTTAAAAAGATGAGTTTTTTTTTTTTGGATAAAGATGAGGTGTATAGGAGAAATTAGACATTTTTTTGTGTGTGTTGACTTTTGTGTTTATGTCTATGTTAATAAAAATGAGGTATATAACAGGAAATGATTGTTTTTTTATTGTGTTTGAGAAGTTTTTGTGTTAGAAATATGAGTTTTTTGGGTAAGGACGTGTTAGTAATTAGACATTTTTTTTTTTGTTTGTGTTTTGTGTTTTGTGCTATGCTAATGGAAATGAGGTATATAACAGAAAATGAGCGTTTCTTGATTGTGTTTTAGTGGTTTATGAGTTAAAAAGATAGTTTTATTGGGTAAGGATGAGGTGTATTACAGCAAATTTGGCATTTTTTTGTCTTGTTTTTGTGTCTGTTGTCTCTGTCTATGTTAATGAAAATGAGGTGCATAACAGCAAATGAGTGTTTTTTGATTGTGTTTGAGCAGTTTTTTGGATAAGGATGGGCATTTAATGTTAATGGGAATAGGTTATATAACAGAAAATGAGTGTTTTTCGAATGTGTTTGAGAGGGTTATATGTTAAAAAGATAAGTTTTTTTGGATAGAGATGAGGTTTTTTGGATAAAGATGAGACATTGTTTGTCTTTTGTATTTTTTTTATATCTCTCAGTCTTTTTTGATTATGTTTAAGAAGTTCTATTTTAAAAAAGAGGAGATTTTTGGAAAAAGATGGGTATTTTACAGCAAATGAGGCATTTTTGCCTTGTGAATGTTCTATGAATGTATGTCTCTCTATCTAACTATAACCAGAAGTCTACATGTTTTTAAAGTCAGAGGTTTTTGTAACAAATTACAGCAAATGAGACATTTTATGATAAAGATGAGGTGTTTTACAAGCAATTTTTGGACTTGATATTTCTTTTCTGCGTCCTTAAATTGGGATTGATTGTTTGTGCTTCATTGCCCTGCATTGTAGATCTGCAGCAGCAGCATTAATGATGGGGGACGAATTTCACAAGTTTGGACGGTGCCGGCCTGAAAGGAACGATTTTGCAGCCATGGGATTGGGAGGAAGTTCGAATTCAAGTTCACGACAAATTTATCTAACATTTCCTGCTGATAGTACTTTTAAGGAAGAGGACGTTTCAAATTACTTCAGGTAATTGATAATGTACTTTTTGAATCTGAATCAATTAAGAGCTTATTGGTTAAACCAACTTTTCGGATTCGGATTCGGATAAAGGGACAAACTCATCCTCAATGTGGTGTTCAGAAAATTTATTAGTTTTGTTTCTTTGTATATTGTCGTGAAGTATGTATGGACCGGTTCAAGACGTGAGGATTCCGTATCAACAAAAGCGGATGTTTGGTTTTGTTACGTTTCTTTTGCCTGAGACCGTGAAGCAAATTTTAGCCAAAGGGAACCCCCATTTCGTGTGTGATTCGCGTGTGCTTGTTAAGCCCTACAAGGAGAAGGGAAAAATCCCAGACAAGTATAGACACCTACTCTTCTTTATCTAGTTCTTATGCAATTCGACCAATCAATTATTGTTTTTTTTGAATCGTCATTTCAATAATATGTAGGAAACAACATCAAATGGAATGTTTAAGTCCATCTGGCTTGGATTCTATGGAGCCCTTTGATTCTCCCATTGGTATGCCAACACGAAAGATTACAAGATTTTGTATTCCCTTCACATTATAGATTTTATGCACATGATTCTTTTATTTTTCATTCTAAATAGGACCAAGAATGTTTTACAATACCCAAGAAATGATGTTAAGAAGAAAATTAGAGGAGGAGGCTGAATTACAACAAGCCATTGAATACCAAGGTAGAAGATTGATGAATTTTCAACTCGCGGAATTGAAAAATCATCATCATCATCACAATCATAATCATCAACTCCAGCCTGGTTTTCCAATTCAATCTCACGCTCGATTGCATCAGAACCTTATGTTTCCAACTGATGGTGTCAGTCAGGAAGTCCGAGAAGGTCAACTAACCGAAATCTTGTTTTTAGAAGTACAATATCGACTTTTGGTTCGTATTTTTAATAAAATGGTTACGTGTTTCTTGTTGCAGAGAATAATGGTGGCCAAGATGATCAAAATGTGCCTCAGGAAATAAATGAAGCTTGCAATAACAATGATGTCAATGAGAGAGTCAAGGACAAGGAAGAGAGCTCCAATCTTGTAGACTCCGATCTCAATGAAAGGTATGAAACTTCGATTTCAGGTGCAAATGACGGTTACCCATTTGCTTATATTCTATCTAATTTCTGCTTTATACAGTTTTGGGTGATATTTTTTAATTGTTAGATTTGCCCCTTTTAGTATCAAACTTCAATTTCGGGTGAAAACTAAGGTCACCACCACCCATTCTTTAAATCTGCCTCTTTTATTATCAAACTTCAATTTCGGGTGAAAATGAAGCTTACCCATTTGCTCAAAATCTATCAAATTTCTAGTTTATTGATTAATATGGGTTTTCTTTAAATTTGTCTCTCTTTTAGTATCAAACTTCAATGATGAAAATGAAGTTTACCCATTTTGCTTAAATGCTACTAATTTCTGCTTTGTACAATTTTGAGTGATATGGGTTTTCATTAAATATGCCTTTTAGTGTCAAAACTTCAATTTTGGGTTAACATGATTGCTACCCATTTGCTTCACTATTAGAATCAAACTTCAAAGGTTACCCATTTGCCCAAATTTTATACTCCTTCCGTCCCAAAATTAGCGTCCACTATTCCATTTTGGGCAGTCCCAAATTAATAGTTCACTTTCGATTTTTGGACATAATCAACAAACCAAATTAGCTGATAATGGAAAAGTGTTGATCTAGGCCATTGTTTGAGTGTAGTATCCTTGATGTATACAAAACTCGGATTGGAATTCTTAAATGTGGAAGGGAGGGAGTACAAATTATTTATGCTTTTAACAATTTTGAGTGATGTGGGTTTATCCTTAACTTGCCTAAGTCACTATTCATTAACTTTTTTTTTCTTTCTAATTCATTTATATCTTGTGTTTGCAACCGAAGCAGCTTTGAACATATCCTGCCTGATAATCTATTCGCATCTCCTACAAAATCGGATGCTGTTCAATCCATCTTCACCATTTCGTCAGAAGAAACTGACGTTTGTGATCCGATAATTACTTCATCTTCTTCTAACAATATCCCAATCATCCCTACCAATTCTACCTTGAATATGGCTTCCTCCAAATCATGCTACTTTGAAACACCAAGGTATTGCAACCTCATCTCTCTCTCCCAACACACTCACCAACGCGCATGGGCGACACTCGCACGCACACGTGTGCAGTCACACGCTTGCACGCGCACAGGCACTCGAACAAACACGCGCGCACTCACACACTCGCACGCGTGCACAAACGCACAAGGATAAGATAGTTATTCAACCTGGGATCTGTTATTTACCAGGTTTTCTTCTGGGCAAGAAGCCATTGAAATGTAGGTGATAAGAGGTGAGCATGGACAGCACTGAGGGATTGACTGACTTAGCTTTGGGTAAGAGCCTTAGCGTCCTTTTGGTTACGTTTTTTCCAAATCTCAACTTACAACCCTTTTTGTATGTACTTTTGTAGAAAACATCTTAATGCTTTTGGTAAATATGATCGAAAAACTGTTCCGAAAAAGAAATCACTCGTACTATGATGTGATGGTGAATTTCGGACGAGGATGACTCAACAAACCATCTTAGCAGTTAATAAAAAAATAATATATTACACGTAACATATTATATAGTATATAAAGTTTAAGTGCATCAAAATATGGAGAATGCATTGTTATGGATCAAATACAAATTTTTAAAGGGTTATTTGGGTTTTTACCTCCATTAGTTTTGTCCGTTTGAGGATTAACCCCCATTTAAAAACTATTGTAGGATTAATAAAAAAATAGTTAGCTAAAAATATCAAAAAAATTAAAAAAGTTTCGTAAAAAGTGAAAAATGGGGGTTAACCCCCAAATGGACAAAACTAATGGGAGTCAAAACTCAAATAACTCATTTTTAAAACAACATTTGGGGTCTAGTAGTTACGCTCATTTCTAGTTTATTAGTGCATTGTGGTTCATTTTCACCTTTTGCGACATGTTTAGATACTTGTTGCGATATTTTTTTCTTGTTATTTTTGTAGCTAAAAAGTGAAATTGGACCCGGAAATAAAACTCGATAGACTCGGATAATAAACGTTGGTCTAAGGTTCTAAACTCCCCAACGGATACCTGAGAGTAAGCGGGGCGTCTGTTAGGATGACTCTGACACGTCCCCCTACGTCCCCCTGTTTAGCTCCTATGGGAGAGTTCAAATGGCTCCTTCGTGTGGAGGTTCAAGGTCATCAAAAAATAAAAGTAAAATAATAAAAATTTGATCCAGAAATGAAAAGCACCCTCCTTTTAAAATGTTTTTAAAAAGGAAGCACTTTTTGAAAAAACCACCAACCACACCCTTAATTTTGTATAGTATCTTGAAACATGATGCAACAACCCACATGTTTGTAGTTTGCAGAAATCCTAGTCACATTAGATTCTTTGTTAACTTTTGGCTTTTTATGTTGATTTATGCAGAAAGTTTGAGTAGAGAGAGAAAGAGAGAGCATGATAATGATATATACAAGGAAGAGAAAGTCATCTAGCTGTATAGCCAAACCATACCCACAACAAAAGAAAAGATCTGTAAGGAAGATCTGCTCAAGATTATTGTCCTCATCAATACCATACTACTTACCAGCAATACATAATGCATACCTAAAGGACAGATGAACTGATTTATGGGAGTGGGGTATCTCTTTGTTTAACACTTTGTACCCTCTCTCTTTAGTTGTGTGATGGACCAACACATAAAAATAGCATAACAAGGGTTAATAGTAGTAGTAGTACTAGCAACTGTTATTTATATTGACAATTTCTCTCTTCTTTCTCTTTTTTACTTTACCACCCACCTCTTTTTCTTTGAGGTGAAAAGAAACAAAAAAAAGTGTAGAAAATTTTCATTATGGTGTACATATACGTATTATTAGTTCGACGTAACTGTAAGGAATTAGCGTGTTTATCCATTATCTATAGCAAGGGTTTTTAATGATATAGTACTAGTAACTCACATTTATATAATCATTTTTCTCGCTTTTTTTTCCCTTTACCACCCACCCTTTTTTTCTTTCAAGGGGGAAATATTAATGATTTTTTTGGCTTTAGTACATCACTGATTTTTGATTTTAGACTTTAATACAACTTTAATCATTTATTGGACTTCAGTATATTATTTGGTTGCAAAATTTGAATTTTTCCACTAAAAGTGATATTTTGGTGACATTTAGTGAAAAAATGTCATTTAGAGAAAAAAATGTACTAAAGTATGATAAACTGATAGGGCTGCAAACAAATCGAGTTCTTGAGCTCAGCTTGTTTGGCTCGTTTAAAAAATTACGATCGTTGGGCTCGACTAAAGCTCAACTCGTGCTTGGGTTACGAGCTCTATTAGGCATCTTAAAATCAAATTGTGGAGCTCGGCTCATTATTGGCTCGTTTAAAACTCGTACACTTCGTAAATGGACCGAGCGTGAACATATTTTTAAGCTCGTTTAATAAATGAGCTTTGGCTCAAACTCGGCTAGGCAACCCTATTAACTGATATCAATATTTAAAATTGAAAATTAGTAATGTATTAAAGTAAGAAATCCCAAATTTTAATTTGTACATGCATACTATTAGTTCGATGAAACTTGTACTAAGCTAGCGAGTTTTTTTCACCACCCACCATTTTTAATTTGAGGTGACAATGTTTAAATCTTATAACAAGGGCTTAATTGCCAATTTATGTTTCTTTTTCACCACCCACCTTTTTAACTGTGATGTAAAAATCAAAATTTATTTCCTCTTGGAGAAAATGTTTTGAGGAATATCGACAAGTGAAACAAAATGAACGAGTTTTAACTCATCTAACAAGGCTTAACAGCAGTAGGAGTTTTATTTATTATTTATGAGGTGAACCTCCCCTCCCCCCCCCCCCCCCCCCCCAAAAAAAAAACAAAACAAAAATGTAACTAGTGAGATTTAACTTAACATGGTATGAGTAACCTTATAAATAAAAAATAGTTCAGAGAAAAAAAATAAATTCTCAACCTCTGAATAATTACTATTTTTTCCAATATATTTTTTTTGTAATTTAACAAGTCACATTTTAGCCATATGAATGTTAACTTTAATGGACACATGGCAGAAAAAGTACTGAAGTCAATAATAGTTTTTGGGAGGGATAAAAGTCTGTAACAGGAAGATATTGAAGTAAAAACAGTTTATTAAAAAATACAGCTCCAATTAGGAATTAATTTTGTTTGGAATTTTTTCATAGAAAAAGAAGGGAACTAAAATAGAAGCATAACTACTGTACTGATATAGGAACCCAGAGGGGAAATAAGTGGGGGTAAAAGCAAGGGGTTCTGTTACTCCTTTTTGTGTTGATGGCTCTAGTTATTACAGTACCTTTTTCATCCATTATATCATCATTCAAGGGAAATAGAAAAAGTTTTTTTTTTCATTTCCCCCTCTTTTGCTTGGTGGGTCCATTAATTTTTCAAAATTTTGGTTCAGGGTCTAAAGTTTTCATTATTGTAGTCTGGGATTCGTATTCATTTATTAGGATAATTTTCCGAAAAAATGTCCCTAAAATATTACGAAGCGTTGCAAAACCCCATAAATTTAAGTCGAAAAATTAATGTTTTTTTTACTTCACCCTCGGGATAATGTAGTCTTTAGAGATGCTTTTAAATGTTCAATATATAGATTTATTGCATGTGCAATAATTTTCTTGTACCGGATTCGTTAACCCTCGGGCCGGGTATGTCTAAATATGACTTTATTTTTATATATGTTCTATCATATAGAGTGAAGTAAAAACATCCAATTTTTTTTTTTACTTCAGTACAATACTAATTTTTGAATTCAGATTTTAATACAATATAATCAGTTTATTAGACTTTCATATATTTTTCGTCGCCAAATGAGAAAATTTTGATACTAAAAGTTATATTTGGTGACGAAAATTATCATTTAACGGAAAAAATGAACTTTAAAGTATAAATAAAGTACAAATATATATAATTATTTGACCCCACCCTAAAAGTGCAATTAAACTGAAGAAAAAATGATGGGGGTGAGTGAAAAGAAAGGGACTTTTATTATTAAAATTATATTATAATGTGAGTAAAGGCTACTTTACTGGACTCTTTTGTCTCATTTTGTGGGTTCTTTTTTAGGTGGAGGTGAAAGGGAGAGGGCCATCTTATCACATGGGGGTACTGACACCCATTTGAATGGTATCAGAGGGTACCCACAAAACTCCTTTCACTTTCAGTCTTCTGGCCCTGTTTCAGATTTTAAATTATAGAGTTGTTTGGCCTTTTTGTTTTATGGGTATTGGTGCCCCTTTGTTTTGGCATGTTTTTTCAATTATGGCAGTGGTCATGTGCTCCCCTTTCTTTGCTTTATGCCCCTCAACTGTGAACAAAATATCTAATATGATTTATGGGGTCTGACCTGGAATACCTGTGTGATAGAGTAATATAGTACAGATCCTCTATACTTTTTAACAAATAAATTTAAAGAAATGACCCACAATTGGGAGATAATTTAGAAGTACTTTTAAGTGTCAATTTCATGTTTTTTTTTTTAAATGTCTCTGTTTCTTTATTTTTTTTGGTGGGACATAAACATTTATGTAGAAATATTTTTTTTGTGGACTTTAGTTATTTTGTCAAACGAAAATTTGGTCATATTATCAATTTTTGATTAGTAAATTCAGCACTGAGACGACACCTTAGACTTGCTACTCGGATATGTGCTTGCCAGGCCGCATTAGTTTTAGTGTTGCCAAATTAGTCTAATTTATGGTACTATTTATGTATGTGAAAGGTGACAATTTTGGATACGACACAAGATTTTGAGTTGATGTGTTTGTGTTGTGATTTTTTGACGTAAAGTTGTGTTTTGATCGTGTCAAAATTGTTAATCTTGTTAGTCATGTTATCATGTTGTATCACGTCATTTATGTTTTTACTCGTATTTTAGGGTGAGAATCATTTTTAATTAAGTGTAAAAATCATTATATTATTAATTGTGTTGGGTTTTAAATGGCTTATATTCGTGTTTGGTTAAAAAAAAACACGATATCTCATATCATGTTTATGTTTCGTGTCGTGTAAAACATAGCTCAAGAACAAGGCCCCTGAATACGGATTGCCACTCTATGTGAACTTAAATATGTGAGCATCATGCAATTAAATAAAGTGAAATCGAACGTAAGATACTAATTTTGAAGAAATATAATTTATATATCCTGAATTTAGTTGACGTGTGGATAGATAATCTAAGTGAAATCAATCTTTTACAAAAAGATTTTTTTTAATAAAAAATGGCAAAACAATTCTATTCCGCAACATTTTTCCAAAAAAATTTACCTCCAAAAATACATCCTAAATAGATCTACAATATTCAAAGATTTCCTAAATTGATTCACAATACACAATCATTTTCAAACTAACTTAATCAATTCGTTTTAACTACGACGAACAAATAAAGTTCATAAAAATGTAATAAACTTGCAATCCCGCTTCATTTGAGTCTTTACCATCGTGGAGACTAAGGCCTCGTTTGCGAGTTCTATTTTTGGAGAGAAAAGAAAAGAAAAAAAGAGAGTGTGTTTCATTTCCTTCGTTTGGGAGTTTAAGTAGGAAAGAAAGTGACTTTCTCTCGTTTGGGAGTTTAAAAGGAGAGAAAAGAAAGAAATTTTTTTAAAAAACTTTCTTTTCCTTTCTTTCCAAAACTTTCTTTCCAAATCGGAAAGAAATAAAGAGAAATGAAAGTTTTTTAATGAATTGTTCCGTCTTCCTCTTAAAAAAATTATTTTCCTTCCAAACTCCCAAACGTAAGAAATAAAATTATTTTCTTTTCTCTCCCAAATTCCTTTCTCTTCTCTTCTTTTCTTCTCTCCTATTAACTTTCTTTTATTTTCTTTTCTCTCCTAATAAAATTTTCCTTTCCTTTCTTTTCTCTCCCAAACGAGGCCTAAGCCACCGCCTCTAATGCATCAAGCATTTGCTTGAGGCTTTTGATAGTTTTGACTCTACAAAGCATTTTTTGCAAAAAATTGTAAATTTGGGAGTAAAATGCTCTCAAATTTGCAAGTTCAGGTGGATCAAAGTTGACACTCCTGCGATAGTTGAATTATCGCATGAGAAAATTTTCTCGTCTTTTAGCTTTTTTCATTTTTTTTTATTTTTTACCCTTTGCGAGGCATTTGGATTAACATGGGAGTTTTTTTTCCATTCGTTTTGCTTAATAATCTGAAATTGCACTTTCTTTTTAGTGAAACAAAATAGTATTGAAGTATTTTTGTGAAATAAATAGTTTTATAATTTGAAAGTGGTCTAAACTAGTCCCCAAAATATGAGGAGGATGTTCTAATGGAGGACAATAATTGATGGTGTTGTGACAGTGGTATAAATAATAGGAAAATGATAACATGTGCCCTTAGGGAACATGTTTTGAACCTCAAAATAGTAAATATGAGAGTTTTACATGAGTATTTGTGCTCTATTAAATGTATGTCGGGACTTTGTTCCCACTATTTTGGGATTCTTAGTGTCTGCCCATGGGGCACATGTTATGAGGATCCTAAATAATGTCACCTTCTTAGTGTGAGAGTGCATTTCTCCTTGATAGGTATCCATGGCCCAAAATTTTAAATTGAAATCATCGACCTTGCTTTCTCTTTTCGGGATATGAAATATTTAGTTTCTCTTTTCGGGATCTGAAATATTTAGTTCCATTTTTTAACATTCATTTGTGTTGATTTCTATGTTTTTTTATTTTTAGTTATCGGTCCTATTGTAACAACTAGGGAACAAATGTCGTTCTCTGCGGAAATGAAAAGTGGTTAGAGAGCAGATATGTGCAGTTTTGAGTGGTTATGAGACTCACTATAATTTTAGAAATACATGGAATGAGCGCCTAATAAATCTTTGAAAATGGGATTAAAACCGAAAAAACTAATCTCTTTAATGTTTCTTTTTTGACAAACTTAAAAATAGGCCCATTTCTAATCTTTCTACTTCTCTTTCTCCATAGAAAAATAACTCAATCACTTGAGTTCGCGTCTTCCCCTCTCAGTTGCTTAACAGTTTTTTTTTTAATTTATTTATTTAATTTTTTTATCATATATTATTACTTATATGAATATTACTAAAATTTGATTTTTTTTCTCCATGGTCTTGCTTGCTAAATACTTGGTATGCAGCGCCCATTAGGTCCAACACATTTATAAGAGTTCCATGAGACTCCACTTCGAGAAGGAAAACAAAATATGCTTTAATGATACTAAGGGCATGTTTGATAATGAATTATAATTATGTTTTTTGTATTTAAATATAATTCTAGCAAGAATTTTCGCTTGACACACTTATTTTTAAATACCAAATCATAATATTTTCGTGTTATAATCATGTTTTCAGAAAACAACAAAATAGTATTTTCTAAATTATGTTTTATATTTTTCAACTCAGAATCGTTCATTCTCTATATTTTTATGCATTAATACCTTAATGTATGATATAGATATGTAATACATTGATATGTGTGTAATTATAATAAATAAAAATGTACATGTACACAAAATTACGTATATGTATGCATAATTAAATTATATAATATATTGAGATCTATATGTTAAAGAATATTATCAATACATACACGATACTTATATATAGTTTTACACATGTATTATACATGTATGTAATAATATAAAAATACTTATAATTAATATGTATTAAATAATATTATCAATTCATGTATGTATATAATTTTATTGTGGATACATACAATATCATTATATATATATATATATATATATATATATATATATATATATATATATATATATATATATATATATATATATATATATATATATATATATATATATATATATATATATATATGTGTGTGTGTGTGTGTGTGTGTGTGTGTGTGTATAATATATGTATGTATACATGAATTGCTAAAATTATATTATATGTACGCATATATGTATAATATATATACACATGTTTACCAATTTTGTCAATTTTTGAGAAAACTGAATTTATAAATTAGTTTACCAAACGCACACTAATATTTGTAAATACTGAAAACTGTATTTAAAAACAATGTTTAAATTGGGTTTTCAGCACACATAACAAACGGGAGCTAAATCTCTTTGCTTAACATTAATAAAAATATAGCATGAGTGTGGCATGCTACAATATAAGTCTCGCGCGTTTCCTACTCCCTCCGTCCCAAATGAATGAAAACATGAAAATTTGATGTGCTAATGTTTTATTTGGGGTGTGTGTGTGTGTGGGGGGGGGGGGGGGGGGGGGGGGAATATGACACACTCAGAATTTATTGGCAATTAAAAATTGCTTATTTTAAAACGCAAGAACAACAATGGATTTGCAAAATAAAATTCATGATTTGCGAAATAAAATTCAAACTCATACTCACTTGGGTAATTTATCAAACACTTAACCTTAAAATTATTGGACCTAATATTAAGTTCAAGGAAAGTGTTATGAGATCAATTCAAATCCAATTAAAAAATATTTGAGTTTAATTGCAACTAAATAAGATTATAAATCTACATCTAGATTCAATTAGATCGAAATACAAGTTAATTTGTGATTTAGGTGAGCTCTAGCAATCTAAACCAATTGTACAGCTGAGATTATGTGAGATTGCGTGTTGTGAATAAATTTAAATGCGAGAATAAGTACAACACCAATATATATAAGAAAAAATCCAAACCTATGGAAAAAACTCCAGGACGTTATAATTAATCCACAATAAACATGAAGGATTTTACAAGAGATCAATCATTGATCTAGCTTATGTTCCCATTTACTGTTGGAGCGGCATCCCTAGGGTCTGTTGATTACGCATATAAATCGAACAACAAAAACTACGCATATGTGAAAGCCTATAAGGCGGAATTAGGGTTTACCTTTTAGATCTACCTGGTTTGATCTCATCTCAGTATGGATAATATGTGATGATGATTGATTTAGAACGCAAGCTCGATCCACCTCATGATCTTCTACTGTATTCTCGATATGAACAATCACGAGCAGAGTGTGGGCTTTCCTTCGTGATCACATTCTGTTTTCACATTTTCTCTTCCATGCCTCTCTTTATCATAAATCCAAATTAGGGGTTTTTGAGCCTTAAGAGTGACAACTTTCTTGAGGAAAAAAGAGACTTAGGTTCATATATATAGGATACGGTAGGGACCCTAAGGAGAGATAAGGACGTGGATCCTAACGGGTCTGAGAAAACCTAATCCAGCTCGGATTCTAATTCCAGTCCACTAGTTATAATTAATACTACATAATTATAATTACAATTTGACTCCTTAACTCAAAATTATATTTTGAGCTCCTTATTATTAATTACTTAATTCTCCCCACGTTAAGGTTACAGATACCCGTTAATAAAATAAATTACTGATAATTTATTTAATTAACTTCCTTAAGTCATTGAGCGGTCTAACTTAACTTATTTATAGTGCCAGATTAACATAATCTGCCTGCAGGGTTTGACACATAAAACTTATAAGCATCTCAAGGGGGTATCATCAATATCTATACCGAGATACGGATTCCATCCATAAAAGATTTTCACTATACATTAATTACCATTACCCAATTTATCAAGATTATTAATTCAATAATGAATCTCATTCGATAGGTCAAAGTAATAAATAACTAGTGCATGCATCCATAAATCATATTCGGATTAAGAGCATAAAGTAAACCTAACAATCATGAGGTGTACATTATATTATAAATCAACATTAAGGTAATGACATCATGGTGGTCCGTTCAATACACACAAAATGTACCAACACAATAAGTTAAAACTATATTATTTACCGTAATCAAGATATATTTACTAAAATATTGTGCTATAACCCTACTGATAGTGCGTCCAATTCC
Source organism: Sambucus nigra (assembly GCA_949130495.1). Taxonomy (NCBI): domain Eukaryota; kingdom Viridiplantae; phylum Streptophyta; class Magnoliopsida; order Dipsacales; family Adoxaceae; genus Sambucus; species Sambucus nigra. Next base: position 522,108,866 of record OX422218.1, read on the forward strand.
ATCTAAGACCGTGAACGATTAAACTTATATTCCACAAGAATTGGTGATTCGATCCTCTATGTGTAAACCCTACTCTACACATAATAACACCTACTAAACAAAATAAAAGACCTTAGTGATATATAAAATAATACAAACATTATGTCTAAACATGATTCTCATAGGAAAAACTGATTTTATTTTAACAATAAATCCATAACTAAAGACACTACATAAAACATGGTTTTGGTTTATTGCTCTAACATTTACAATCTTTTGTAGTTCACCAATCCTCTAAACTTTACCCAATCCAGTGGCTTTTAATCTAAACTACTCTAAAGCTTCTTGTAGAGTGAGAAGATTTCAATTCTATTAGCTTCCACACATTCAACCTGGAGAACTCCACTCTAATACTTCATATCTTCCTCTTATTTCCCTCTCAACTGAAGATCTTCAATGATAAATGATGAAGAATAGGTTCTCTAAGGTTGTTTTGATGAATCACTCAAAATTCTCTTACAAAATGTTTCAATAAAAGTGAGGTGAAATCAAATTTCATCCCAGGTTTCTAGATAGAGAAAGAAAAGCTCTTAGATGTTAAAATTTTGCAAAGGAAGTAAGATTTTTAATTTGAAAATGGATCCAAAATGCTTTTTATAGAGAAAATTTCAACTTTTCCACTCCCAGCGAAGTCCTCCGTGCACATGATTATAAAAAATAATAGAAAATGAGCATATTGGTCAAATTCGTGCTCACAAATATTTGGCTTCCATTCGCACAGTGCCATTTTTCCCCATGCACATGCCTGATATCACAAAACTACTAAATGCCATTTTGAAGGATTTTTCAAAGTAAATGATTCAGAATAACTCCCTTTTCCCATGTTTGAAAAATATAACATCTTGATGATAAAAATGTGAATAAAATGTGGAAAAAAATAAGCGGGGGCATCTCAAAGTGCATTATGATTCATATACCAGATCCGAAAACGTTCGAAAACCCACCGAAGTTTTTGAGTCGGTTTGTGACTCAAATAGAGGCATGTGTGGAACTCAAGCATCTAGATACATAACAAATGCCAAGGACTTGTTCCCAGACTAAAAATATAAAATCCTATACGTCTGAAAAATATAATAGCTTGATATGAAATAAGCCAAGAAATACATTTGTATATTTTCATTCTGCCCCTATAGCTGTTCCGTGGAATTTTTTTAAATATCCCCAAAGCCCAAAGTACATGTAAATCCTACCAAATACAAAAAAGTCCCAATGATCAATCTACATAACCCACAACCCTAGAAAGGACAACATAGACTAATACCAGAAAAGACAAACTGAGATGCTCCATGATGAGAAATCTGCAAAACTTAAAAAACACAAAAAAATCAACTAAGTAACATCAATGTGAATTTAAAGCTCAATATGCATAGTAACTATCCATGAATAAATGCACTATTATAGATAATATTCTCTCCCTCATTTTTTCCACGAATAGACAAAGGTAGAAAAGATAATACTAGGATAAGTTAACCATAAAGCTCAAAAGATGCGAGAGATAAAATATATATAGCAAGATAAGAATAACATAATCAATCACAAGCATGATATACACAAATACTTTCTCCCCCTGAATTGCATATAGGATAGCCACAAAAATAAATCACAATATATCAATGGAAAATAGGTATAATAAATGATAAATCAAGTTACTATATGATATTAAGAGATAAACCATATAAGAAACAGATGCTAGCATCAAAGAATATGTATCATGAAGTCTAAAAAGTGTATCATGGCAATACATCCACAAATTAATAACATCTCAAAAAAATAAATAAAAACTCCCCCTAAAAACAAATATCTCTCTCCCGAAAGAAAATAATACTCCCCCTAAAACAAATATCATTCCCCTAAAGATAAGCATGAAATAAGACAATCATGAAAAACACGACAAAGCAAAATATATGAATCATGTGAAACATGATGGAAGTATGAGTATCATGAAGAGACATGTCAAATACATGTGAATATGGACATGGAACATATCGAACCTAAGATAAGAACCACATATATCCGAAATAACAACAATAATCATACGAAATAGATGAATATCAAATATCCCAATACAAATAAGACCAGATACTCAAGAAACATGGTATAAGATGAATAATAAAGTATATGAATAATATAGATCAACATCTCTACCAAAAAAACACAAGGTATCACAAAGAAATATCTCAAATCACATAAGCTCATAAAAGACAGTCAATAAGATAAAGTACCAAACGCTAGCCAAAATAAACAAAAAAATGTCTCAAAGGACATAAAGTTACAAGAAGATAAAATGTGTCTAAGGTAGAACTAGCGAGATACTATTATGAAAAGTGCCAAAGCAACTGATTAAACTAAACATATTATATATAGATCTAACCAAGACCTTGAAGATAGTGACGAGCATCGAAATGTGTGTTCTATATGTGAACTTACACTCGAGTTCAAGCCGGTCTATTAAGTAATAAAACTCAGTAAGTCGGGGTCGAATCCTAAGGGAACAAAATACTCACAATGAGAATAGGGACGGTGTTTAAATTCTAAGCTTTGACTCACAAAAGTAAACAAAAGGTGATGAAATTTTTTGTGAGGTGAACTATAACTATGGGAACAATTTAAGCTAATGAAAAAAAAATTAAACTAAATTATGCAAGGAATATAAAATGGAAAATAATTTAGGTTTTTGAAACAGTTTGAAAAAGAGGTTGGAAATCAATCCAGTGTATTCTAAGGTTTCTATGAAAATGTAAAATTATTTGAACTAACCAAATAATTAAAAGATAAGTGTCAACTCGAATCGAAGCACCAAATATGTATGGGTGATAACCCTCGCAATAATTGGTCAAAAATTAATTTACGCGATTGATACTTTAACCGATACGTATAATGTATCCTCAAATACTCGGGTTGCTATGACAAGCCGAGTTAAGAGAACTACAATGAATAATCCTAGTTAATGTATCAACCTCGATGAATTAATTAGTTAATTACTATGAATTTTACATTTAAAGCTTGAAACCCTAGATTGGGTTCATGTTCCCCAACCTAAAAAGGAAATTAGCTAAACATGATGACTAATTGCAAAACAATTACACTAAGCATATTGAAATTTATAATTAAAGATGAAGAAAAGAAAACTGAATTAGAAATACCAAATAAGATGAATAAAAAGGACAGGAACTACGAAACTCAACCAAGAAATAATGGCAAGCAACTAGAATAACTTATTCCTTTTGATTGAAATGCAATTGTTAAAATACTAAGTTTGAGTAATTCCAACTATCAAAGATTAATAACCAGACTAATTTAAGATGAAGTATCTGTAAAAATTCTCCTAAAACCCTATTTAAAGACCCAAAAATGGCCCAAGGGGTGGGTGAACCCATATCCCACTAAGCTACAAAATAGGAAAAGAGGGAAAAATTCGTAGCAATCCCTTAAACAAACCAAAACCATGGATCGAACCTCTTGGGCAGAGCAAATCAGTTCGCACCAAAATCGGACCGGTTCAGTTTTTAGTACAATCCTCGGAGTTGAAACATGTTTAAAACTTCTCCCTTTTTGCACTTTGACCCCAAAACGTTGTTCAAATTTTCAAATTGATGTATCTTCTTCACCGAGACTCGGAATAAGGTGTCGTTTCTTCCTATGTTTTCATACACTCAAGGTCTACAATTTTCATGTTGGTCCCTTCTCCCTTGACTATTCTTTCTTGCTTCTTATTCCTCATTTAGCACTATCTTCTCCCATTAAATTGCACGAATTACCTGTAAAACATATGGGAGATACAACTAACAAGAAACACTAGCAAAAAGATTACTCACAATTAATATTAGTTAAGTCCAAAATAAATGCGATGCTCGGGATCGTAAAAATGGAAAAAATAGAGGGATAATTAAGAAATAATGATGCTGAATCAACCCACTAACTTAGGACATTGCTAGTCATTAGCAATGGACGAGAGTCAAGTATAGGTTCTGAAAATAACATTTATTAACTAAGGGATAGAATACCTATTTTGCGATCACGTGGTTGTATCGAGATTATGCAACAAGTCATTAAACCTCTAGGTTACCCTATTAGGATGGGTGGCGTCTCGTGAGGGTTTGCAGTGAATTTACCCACAAAATTCAATTTGTACTACATGCACGACTCAAGAAAAAATCAAAATAATTAAAGATTATACAATTTAAATTCCTAAAAATAAAAATAAAAATTATTTGATAAATCTCAATTCATATTGCACATGTGTGAAGCCGAAACTTAATCGATAACATCCATCGATTGATCATTATGTTACTTTCTAAAAATTTATTTTGATTTCGATTTCTCACGAGATGCACTCACAAACGAATCACTCAATAGTGGCTTATTTTTCTCTTGATGCGTGTGAAAGTTAGAGTAAATATAATGGACACGAGTTCACACACACACTAATTGCAAGACAAAATTTTTTACGATGAAAAGATCTCATGAAATGATCACGGTTGTTGCAAAATGGGAAAATATCGTTCTTTATTTGCACCGATTTGTCTCCTTATTATTATTATTATTATTATTATTATTATTATTATTATTATTATTATTATTATTATTATTATTATTATTATTATTATTATTATATCTCTCCATGTGGTAATTAACGTTGTTATTCGGATTCGATTAGGACTTTTTACGGTTTAAGGGCATTTTGGCAATTTATGAAAATGTTTGAAATTTTCTGAGTTATAATTTTTTTATAAAGGCCCGTTGATACTTTTTTCTGCCTTTTACTCATTTTTATTTTTCTCAATTCCACTTCTTTTTTCGTTTTAATTTTTTCTTGGAATTTCGATTTGATATTTTTAATTTTTTTGATTTAGCATTTTTCTTTTTTTCCCCCTTTTTTTGTACCGTATGGACCTAAAATTCTAATTTTTTTAATTTTTACAACTTCGGGCCATTTTAAGTTTTTTTGGGTTAACAAACGAAAGTGATATGATTTTTTTTGGCTCAATTTGGTTTTCAAGGGTTAGACATGTTCTGAGATTTTGTGGCTAATATTTTTTGGCTAGCAAGCAATGACCTGACTTCATGTATTCGAACGTTAATCTAATCACCATATGCATTTTGACAATGTTTTTAGTTTTATTTTTGAGACAATAATAAGTGATTTTTCAAAATAAAATCTTCACTCCTTTCCCGTAACCGATCAAAACAAAGGATATGAGATTGACGACGAATCATACCGAAAGAAAGTTGAGTTATGAAAACTCAGAGTATTGTTACTAACTCTCTAAATTTGAACGATTGGCTCGATAACTCACCGAGTTTAAATCGCTACACTTATTCGTATAAGTCGTCAATTCTCGTTCAACTTCCATTTTAGATAAATTTCAACTAGGGGTGCAACCAGTACGGTTTGGTCGCTAACGACCCCTTACCAATACCAATACCATAATCTAAATGGTAAAATCATTTGTACCAAACTTGTCGGCTGTACATCAAAATAAAAACCCAAACCAAACCAATTTTTTTTTCTATTTTTCGTTAATTTTGGTTTTTTCTAGTTTTGATAATTTTGGTTTCATTTCGGTTTTTACCACGTAGATACTAGAATTACAAGTAGATTTATGCATTAGGTAAATTTGGTGTAAATTTTGATATTATGATTATGGTAAAATTTTGTACAAGTTTCGGTACCAAATTTTAAAGTCAATTAATCCGAGCAAATGCATTACTTAAAACTAGAATATAATATAAATTGCACTAAAAAATAAAATGATCATGAAGTATAAACTAAATTGTGTCCACTCCATATCCATACACATAAAACTCCAAATTAAAAGTTACAATACAATCATCCAAAATTATTTCTTGCAATGGCCAAATAAAACAACAACACCATGGAAACTAAGCTACAAGTAACACACAACTCTCGAATTGAGGATGGAACATTTTGGAACATTTTTATGGACATAACAAACAACATATAAGCTTTGTTAATTAGTCAGAACTCAATAAAATAACAAACAAGATATAATCTTTGCTAACTATATGTAAGGCCAAATTTCCAATTGAGTCTATTTATTGTGTTGGCTTAATTCCAGACAAAACTAATTGAGTCGTAGGATAGTACTTTGTCATATCCTTTCAAGCCTACGATTTTTGAGTTGAAGACGTAGGGGCCAGTAGTTTGAAGATTACATCATTGTCGGTTTATGTTCCAAGTATTTAGGTCATCAAAATTTGATTCCAAGTTCTCGTAAGGTATGAATGCATTTAAGATATATCGAGACTTGGTTATTTTTTATGGGTGTTGTTGATGCAAAAATTAGTGAGCTTATGTGTACCAATTATATGAAGACACATATCATCCAACATAGCACAAGCTCAAATACCGAGCTACCCAATGTACCGAGCTATTAAGCCTATCGAGCAACATATTTGGAAGACTAAACGACCAAGACATATTCAATGTTGATTGTATTATAATCATTCCTTATCATGTACAGATGTATATGCCTATTCGATAAAGGCTTATTATGTATTCACACTGAAAACCTAAGGGCTATAAATACATTGTAATACCCTCATGGCAGGGTAAGGAATCATTAGCAAACATAATCGAGATCAAGGCAAGACACCCTGTAATACAAAACAGTGAACGTAGGCCATTTTCCTTAAGGCAGAACCACTTTATAAATATCATGTCTTATTTATTTACTCATAATTATCTCCGAGTAACTAATTAGATCAAATCTAGTTTTTTACATCAACAGATTGGCACCGTCTATGGGAACGACTATACATAGCATTTTCATAAAAAAAAACTCATCATAAATAGCAGATATCCCAGAATCTAGCAATAGGAATAATGACGGGAATTTACCTAACCCTTCCATCCCTCTAAATGCAAATGATATCACTCGAATTTTGGCAAGCTTAGCAAGGGGACAAATGGCTATGCAGGAAACTATGCAACAGTTCATTCGGACTGTTCAAAATGGAGCGTCTGCACAGTCAGGCCAATGAAGCATTCAAAGAAGCATGCGTCTTCCATATTCGCGACAACCAAAATCTATGTCACGATCCAGACATACTGAAGTCAATTATTCCCGAAACTCAAGTGATCCATCTTATTTCCATGGTGCAACTTCCCCTATAAGAATTCCGAATTCATAAGAAAATATTACTCTGATGCTAAAAAGACCAAGTAATCTGGAAAGGTTGAGCAGAGCCTCACCCTTCGATCGTTTGGGTCCCAGTAGGAATAGAAATCCTCCTTGATCTGCGTCGAGAAACTCTCAACGACCAAATGATTTAAGGGAAGGCTCAGCCTAATCACATGCAAACCCCAGACCTGCACCTCGTATAGAAAGATCCCAAGAGGAAAATTATCACAACCCAAACCCAAAACCATTCTAATCACTTCTTTATAATATAATAGTAAAATCATAATCTTCATCCCATCTGAAATTTAATTCATTTATTAATATTTTGATGTGTAGTGTACATAATGAACATAACACTATTATTAGTGCCATAAGATAATCATCATCAGAGTCATGATTAGGCGGACATACAATACTATGAGTATCTATGATTAATTATGATAATCATTAACTCAACTCATGCTAACTCAATAAGTACAATGTGAGTGTAGTACAATCATCAGTGTAACAATGACAAAATCCCAATACTTAAACCTCATCTTTTTTTTTTCTAGCGGTGCAGCTCTCAAAATTTTCGATCATATGCTATCCTAGCTGGAAGCATACAAACATGAAAATGTTAAATTAGTAATTGTAAGCATTAAGCTTAGTGAGGTACTTTTGCCCTGCAATGAGATAACAGTACTATGTATCAATCTATGGATATAAAATCCAAGAATCCTGCCCATTGGCAATAATAAGTCTGCCCATTGGCTATAATAAGTCTGCCCATTGGCTATAATAAGTTTGCCCATTGGCAATAATATGTCTGCCCATTGGCTATAATAAGTCTGCCTATTGGCAATAATATGTCTGCCTATTGGCTATAATAAGTCTACCCATTGGCTATAACAAATCCTGGATCATAAGACCCAAATAATTCTTCCCATTGGCAAAAACAAATCCTGAATACCGAAGTATTCAAACAAAACCGCTCTTAGAGCTATATTCATATTTATATATGAATCAAATCATAAGTACACTCACCTTGGAGATTTAATCAGGCGTTTTCCTTGCCTTTATCCAGTACTTGTTCAATCGGTTCTTCTTCTCTTCCTATCATTCTTACAATATTAGTATAATCATAAGAATATTAACAATTTGAAGAATAACGTTAAAATAACTCAATTCATAAGCCTCATATGATTCTATTCAAATCATTCATCATAAACGAAGTTCCATCCAATTTCACGTTCATATATTTGTCATATCCAAATCATAGACTAAACATATATTTGTTTCTTCTTCGTAATTCGATCCTTATCATATTATTATTCCAATGAAAAATACGGCACATCATTTCAAGTTTCGTAGAGCAATATAGGCCCATTTCTTTACTAGATAGCAAATATACCCTATAGGCTCTTTCATCATTCATTCAACTTCCAGGAATTTTCATAATTTTTCTACATCATAAATTTCTATGATATTTCACCCAACATTAAAAAAACATATTGAACAATACCAAATTAAAATTTCATAATTTTTAAGGTTCATTTGTTAGGTCAAGCGAAACATCGAACACATGGCGTACATACTTTCACCCTTGGGGCGGATTTTATACCCGAACTTCAAACTCTCACCATAGATTCATTTCTTGGCATTTTCACATGATTTTAGGATATGTCACACATATATGAGTCTATTTTCATTTCCAACTATAATTAATCAATTCCATTAAGTATACGAAAAGATATGGAAGTTTGAATAAACAAGGTTACTAAACGAAGCAATTTATGGGTTTACACATTCAACTTTGTTTAAGCTCGTATCTATTCATACGTATACCTAAAGACATGGAAGTTTCATAAACAAATGATGATTTCTATCATTTTAATCAATAATATAAGGAAATAACAAGATTTACGCATAGGATTACCTTAGGGACATTTACGTAATTTTCTATGAATTTTCTCCAACGTTTCCTCGCCTTTCTCTTCCCAAACTTCACGGTTCCCTCTCCTTAGGCTAAAACTCCTCCATGGATGAAATATGATGAAGGAGGAGATTATTTAAAGCCTTTAAAGTCGGCCAAAACCCACCTCCTTCTTTAACCAATCAAAACCCACCATTTGTTAGCCTAATAAGACGAAATATCATTTAACGAATAGAAAAATTCGCCCCTGCTTCGTAATTCCAGTATAACTTCTTACTTGGACCTCTGTTTAACACACCGTTTGTCATCTTACAAACCTAACTCATATGTACAACTATCTAGTTTTCACCTCAAGTTAATTGTTATTTTATAAGGATCAAAACTTGTCTCCAACCTGAATATTCCTACAGAAACTTCAAAATTTTATATTTGTAACTAATTCGATATTTCATGCTTTTTGAAGGTGGGATCAGACTAAATATAATAACTTAACATCATATATATTAATAACACATTACTCCTATCACATAAGCTAAGAATGATTTAAGCATAATTAATCATAGTTATATTCAGATTGTCACAATTCTCCTCCCGTTAGGAAATTTCATCCCTGAAATTGACATACCTTGGTTGTCCGAATCGAACAAATACGGATAACACATCTTCATGCTATCTTCTCTCTCCCATGTAGCTTCTTCCATGGAATGTGTTCTCCACACAACTTTCTCAAGTGGGATCACTTTAGATCTCAATATTTGTTCTTTCCTATCCATGATAACAAGTGGTTCTTCCACATAACTCAAGCCTTCCTTTAACTTATTAGGTTGTTCCACCAACACACGTGAAGGATCCGTTACGTACTTTCGTAACATAGAAACATGGAAAATATCATGTAGTCGGGATAACTCTGGTGGTAATGCTAACTTGTAGGCAACCACCTTGACTTTTTAAAGAATTTTATAGGTTCCCAACATCATAACTCATTTCCAGGGTGATATTCGAAGAAACACAGAATCCCCTTTCTATAATTTCAAATCCGTTCACCGTTTATTCTCATAAATTTTATGTCTGCTTTGAGCTGCTCTCATTTTATCTTGAATAATTTTCACTTTTTCAGTGGTGATTTCAATCAACTTTGGACCTTCTATCTTCCTTTCACCAACTTCAACCCAACATATCGGTGTACGAAACCATCTACCGTACAATGCTTCATATGGTGCCATACCAATAGTACATTGAAAACTATTATTATATGCAAATTCTATCAAAGGAAGATATATATCCCAATTACCTTTGAAATCAAGCACAAAAACTCTAAACATATCCTCCAAAATTTGTATGGTTCTTTCAGACTACCCATTCGTCTGAGGATGAAAAGTTGTACTAAACTTTAAGTTAGTACCCATATCATACTGTAAACTATCCCAAAATCTGGATGAAAAAGTAGGGTCCCTATCTGAAATAATAGAAATAGGTTCTCCATGCAATCGAATAAGTTCATTAACATACAATCTATCATACCTATCAATTGTATATGTAGTCTTGACTGTTAAAAAATGAGCTGACTTGGTCAATCTGTCCACCATTACCCAAATCGAATCTGACCTCTGAGATCGAGGAGGCCCAGCCATAAAATTTATTGTTACATGATCCTATTTCCATTCCGGTAGCAATGGTTGAAGCAAACCTGCAGGTTTTTGATGTTTTGCCTTCACTTGATGACATATAAGGCATATAGCAACACAATCAACTATTTCCTTATTCATATTATTCCAGCCATAATGCTCCTTCAAATCCTTGTACATTTTAGTGCTACCAGGATGCATAGTATAAATGGAATAATAATCCTCATCTAAAATTTCCTGTTTCAATCCATCAATATTAGGCACACATAATCGTTGTTTATATAATAAAGTTCCATCATTAACAATAAGAAAATCATCAGACTTGCCATCTCTGACATCTTGTCGTTTATTTTCAAGAAAGGGATCTTGACTTTGCAAATCACGAATACGAGTAGCTAACAATGACCTCACGCTTACATAGGCAAGGAATCTATCCCTATCTTCTAGTTGTAACTCCATTCCCATCAATCTCAACTCCATAATGTGAGAAACTATAGAACATCTAGTACAAGATAACCTACTCAAAGCCTTTCTATTAAAAGCATCTGCAACTAGATTTACCCTCCCTAGATGGTAGTGAATTGTACAATCATAATCTTTAATTAACTCCATCCACCGCCTCTGACTCAAATTAAACTCCTTCTGAGTAAATGAATACTTAATACTTTGATGGTCAGTAAAAATTTTACATACTTCATCATATAGATAATGACACCATAATTTCAAAGCAAACACAATAGCTGCAAGTTCCAAATCTTGTGTAGGATAATTATGTTCATGTGTACGCAACTGCCTAGAAGCATAAATAATAACCTTACCATGCTACATAAAAGCACAACCCAACCCCTAATGTGAAGCATCAGTATAAATAATAAAACCATCTCCACCGTGTGGAATAGTGAGAACAGGTGTGGTTACCAAGCTGTTTTTCAATTCTTCAAAACTATTTTCACAATCAGAATTCAATTCAAACTTGACATCCTTCCGGTTTAATTTAGTCATTGACAAGGCAATTGAAGAAAATCCCTTAATAAACCTACTAAAATATCCATCAAAACCTAGAAAACTCCTTATCTCAGTCACACTATTGGGCCTCTTCCATTTTACAATAGATTCTACCTTTTTAGGATCAACACATATACCATCTCCAGAAATAACATGGCCTAAAAATAAAACTTTTGATAACCAAAATTCACATTTAATAAACTTAGCATACAACTGCTTATCTTTCAACACATTCAAAATAGTTTTGAGTTGCTTTTTATGTTCAACCATATCTCGTGAGTAAATCAGAATATCATAAATAAAAACTATCACAAATGAATCAACAAAAGGATGTAATACCCGATTCATAAGATCCATAAATATAGCTGGAGCATTAGTCACCCTAAAAGGCATCACCAGAAACTCAAAATTTCCATACCAAGTACGTAAAGAAATTTTAGAAATATTATTCTCCTTGACTCTCAACTGATGATAACCCGACCACAGGTCTATTTTTTGAAAACACTTTAGCACCATTCAACTAATCAAATAAATCATCTATACGAGGTAAATGATACCTGTTCTTAATCTTAGCTTTATTAAGTTGCCCATAATCAATACACAAACTCATAGTACCATATTTCTTTTCACAAATAAAATTGGTGCACCCCATGAGGATACACTAGGCTGTATGAAACCTCTATCAAGTAAATCCTGTAACTGAATCTTGAGTTCTTTCAATTCAACAGGTGCCATTCTATACGATGCTATAGAAAAAGGGGTTGTCCCCGATGGTAATTCAATACTAAATTCAACTTCTCTCTCTGGAGGTAACCCAAGTAACTCACTAGGAAACACTTCTGGAAAATCTCGTACAATAAAAACATCAACTAATTGTAAAGCCCACTTCGTATTGTCAAGAACATATGCAATAAAACCCTCACAACCCTTAATTAATAATTTCCTTATCTGAATAGCAGACATGATGCAACTGGGAACAATTTTCCTTTCTCCCACAAATTTAAATTCAGACTCACCAGACATATTAAAAATAACTTACTTACGAAAACAATCCATAGATGCATGATATTTAGATAACTAATCCATTCTATGAATTATGTCAAAATCAGAGATATCCAATGTAAGTAAGCCTATAGCTGTATCTCTAACCCTGACATTCAAAACACAATCACGAAAAACATATTCAGCTACGATCAAATCCCCCATGGGCATGGAAATAACCCAACCCACATCTAAACGAGTACATGGCCTATTTAGATATATATCAAATGCACATTACACAAAAAAATGTGTGGAACCGGGATCAATCAAAACATAACCACTTCTATTAGTAACAGAAAGTGAACCTGTCACCACACCCGAAGCAACCTGACTTCTTTAATCATATAGACTCGTCCACCTGGCCTGGAACCACTGGCTTGTCCCATGCCCCAGGTTTCATCAATAATAACCGAGTTATAACAACCAACACAAGCAGTTTATAATACTAAATTATTGGTTAGTACAAAAATAATTCATCAATATCAAATCAACACAATAACTGTCATCTAACCTTCACACACGTCTAGAATTTATAACTTAGATGCTCTGATACCACTAATTGTCACACCCCAAACCCAAAACTTTTCTAATAATTTCTTTATAATATAATAATCAAATCATAATCTTCAACCCATCTGAAATGTAATTCATTTATTAATATTTTCATGTGTAGTGTACATAATGAACATAACATTGTTATTAGTGCCATAAGATAATCATAATCAGAGTCATGATTAGGCGGACATACAATACTATGCGTATCTATGATTAAATATTACAATCATTAACTCAACTCATGCTAACTCAATATGTACAATGTGAGTGTAGTACAATCATCAGTGTAACAATGACAAAATCCCAATACTTAAACCCCATCTTTTTTTCTAGCGGTGCAGCTCTCAAAATTTTCGATCATATGCTATCCTAGCTGGAAGCATACAAACCTGAAAATGGTAAATTATTAATTGTAAGCATTAATCTTAGTGATGTACTTTTCCCCTGCAATGAGATAACAGTACTATGTATCAATCTATGGATATAAAATCCAAGAATCCTGCCCGTTGGCAATAATAAGTCTGCCCATTGGCTATAATAAGTCTTCCTATTAGCTATAATAAGTCTTCCCATTAGCTATAATAAGTCTGACCATTGGCTATAATAAGTATTCCCATTGGAAATAATATGACTGCCCATTGGCTATAATAAGTCTGCCCATTGGCAATAATATGTCTGCCCATTGGCTATAATAAGTCTACCCATTGGCTATAACAAATCCTGTATCATAAGATCCAAATAATTCTGCCCATTGGAAATAACAAATCCTGAATACCAAATTATTCAAACAAATCCTCTCTTAGAGCTATATTCATATTTATATATGAATCAAATCATAAGTACACTCACCTTGGAGATTTAATCAGGCGTTTCCCTTGCCTTTATCCGGTACTTGTTCAGCCGGTTCTTCTTCTCTTCCTATCATTTTTACAATATTAGTAAAGTCATAAGAATATTAACAATTCAAAGAATAACTTGAAAATAACTCAATTCCTAAGCCTCATATGATTCTATTCAAATCATTCATCATAAATGAAGTTCCATCTAATTTCATGTTAATATATTTGTCGTATCCAAATTATAGACCAAACATATATTTATTTCTTCTTCGTAATTCAATCCTTATCATATTAGTATTCCAATGCAAAAGATGGCACATCATTTCAAGTTGATAGGCCCATTTCTTTACTACATAACAAATCTTCCCTATACGCTCTTTTATCGTTCATTCAAATTCTAGGAATTTTCATAATTTTTTTGCATCATAAATTTCTATGATATTCACCCAACATTAAAAAAACATATTGAACAATAAAAAATCAAAATTTCATAATTTTTAAGGTTCATTTATTATGTCAAGCAAAACATCGAACACATGGCGTGCATACTTTCACCATTGGGGTTGATTTTATACCTGAACTTCAAACTCTCACCAAAGATTCGTTTCTTGGTATTTTCTTATGATTTTCGGATATGTCACACATGTATGAGTCTATTTTTATTTCCAAATAGAATTAATCAATTCCAGTAAGTATACGTAAAGATATGGAAGTTCGAATAAACAAGGTTACTAAACGAAGCAATTTAAGGGTTTACCCATTCAACTTTGTTTAAACTCGTATCTATTAATACGTATACCTAAAGACATGGAAGTTTAGTAAAAAAAATGATGATTTCTATCATTTTAATCAGTAATATAAGAAAAATAACAAGATTTACGCCTAGGATTACCTTAGGGACGTTTACATAATTTCCTATGAATTTTCTCCAACGTTTCCTCGCCTTTCTCTTCCCAAACTTCACGGTTCTCTCTCCTTAGGATAAAACTCCTCCAGAGGAGGAGATTATTTAAAGCCTTTAAAGTCGGACAAAACCCACCTCCTTCTTTAACCAATCAAAACCCATCGTTTGTTAGCCTAATAAGATGAAATATCATTTAACGAATAGATAAATTCGCCCCTGCTTTGTAATTCTAGCATAACTTCTTGCTCGGACTTCTGTTTGACACACCGTTTGTCGTGTTACAAACCTAACTCATATATGTACAACTATCAAGTTTTCACCTCAAGGCAATTGTTATTTTATAAGGGTCAAAACTTGTCTCCAACCTGAATATTCCTACCGAAACTTTAAAATTTTGTATTTGTAACTAATTCTATATTTCATGCTTTCTCAAGGTGGGATTAGACGAAATATAATAACTTAACCTCATATATATTAATAACACATTACTCTTATCACATAAGACTAAATATAATTATGATTTAAGCATAATTAATCATAATTATATTCAAATTGTGACAAAAATTCTGCACGATCTGTTGCTCGGGCAAACACAAATAAATCAGGGACTGAAAATGACGCGTGGAAACGATCTATTCAGAGGTTGGAAGACAGGTTAGGAGAGATGGCCAAGGCCAAGAATCCTCTCCAAAGAACCTTTATTAAGGGATCTCCATTTGTAAAAGCGATTGTAGATTTTCCCACACCAGCAAAGTTCAAAGCTCCTATGGTTACACCGAAGTACGATGGAAAAACCGATCCTGTTGTCCACATAGAGTAGTACCAGGCTGCAGTAGATATTTATGCAGTCCCAGTTGAAATGAGGTGCAGGGCGTTCTCAGGAACCATTATCGGATCTGCTCAGATATGGTATAACAGCCTTCCTCGGGGGCAAATTGCAACTTTCCATCAACTAGCAGAGCTCTTTATAGGGAATTTCTGCTTTGGTGTCAAGTCAGTTAAAAGGGTAGCGCATTTGTTAAGTGTTAGGAAGAAAGTAGGTTAAAGTACTAGGGATTATATCACTCGTTTCAACGAGAAACTGGAGGTCATAGACTATGAGGAGAAGACAACCATTACAACCCTCATGAGTGGTCTTTTGCCTGACAAGCTGTATTATACTTTGGCCAAGGATCCCCCCAAATCCATAGCTGGATTGATGGTAAAAGTAACCAAAATCATGAATGCCTAAGAAGCTATGGCTACGAAGAAGAATGCTGAGGCAAAGGTGGAAGCTAAAGTTGAAGGTAGGTCGGAGAAGATAGATCACAAGAATAATGGTGGGAGTAAGTAATGAAAAGGCAAAGAAATATTGGATCACTTAAGGAGGTATACAAATTATACTCCCTTAAAAGTGGATATAAACCATGTTCTGGAGGAAATCAAGAACAACGAGCAACTAAATTGGCCAAGAAAACTAAGGATAACTCTCGAAAGGAGGGATAAATCCAAGTACTGCGAATTCCATAAAGATCATGGTCACACGACCAAGCAATGTGTAGCTTTCCAAAATGAGATAGAGGCACTCATTAGAAGAGGAAAGTTAAACAAATATGTTGATCATCAGAATGGTGGGAAGATCAACAACAAAGATCGGTAGAGGTCTAAATCCGCTTGCCAACCAAGAGAAGATAAAAAAGGGACCATGAAGATGACCCTGAAGATGATCCTGATCTACCAAAAAGGCCAAGGCAACCTGAGCATGAGGTATTTTCAATTCATTTTGGTTCATTCGATTGTAACATGATTACAGGAGGAGATGCAGGAGGAGGTGATCATTCCGCTGAAAGGAAAACTTACCTCAATGAGGCTCAAGCTTGTTCCTATATACAATAGATAAATCTAGCAGAAGAAGATCGCCCGAGGAAGGTCAACAAAGATAAGTTAGTCATTGGTTTTTCTAAAAATGATCTGGAAGGAGTTTTTTATCCTCACGATGTTCCTCTGGTGATCAAAATGAGAACGAAAGATGTAATCATTTTAATAGTGCTCGTGGATAACGGAATTTCGGTAGACATCATGTTTTACCCTTGCTTCGATAGTTTAAACTTGAAACTTGGTCAGTTGGAGCCGTATCACAGGCCCCTCATTGAGTTCTCTGGAGAATTTTTTTTTTCACTTGGAATGATCAAGTTAGACATGTTGATTGGTACCTGGCCAGCTACTAGAGCAGAGAAGGTGCGCTTCATCATAATGGATAAGAAATTTTAGTCAGCCTATAATATAATCATGGGGAGAGTAGGCCTAAAAAAGTATGAAGTTATCCACTGTACATCAGTGCTTAAAGTTTTCGAACAAATTTGGGGTTAAAATTATGAAGGGAGATCAAAAGGTAGGTTGGGAATGCTATTACTCATCTGCCGAGCAAGAGGAATCGAAGGATGCTAGGAAGAAAACAACCACTTATCAAGTGGATGAATGTGAAGAGTGTAAGATTAAAACCTTAGACATAAGAGATGAAACGGAGCTTGTTAAAGGCCAAGTTATGGAAGAAACATAAAGTATTATTCTGGATGACGAGCAACGAGAAAGAATAACTCAAATTAGAGCTTCACTTGATCCAGTATCTAAGCAAGAGTTGGTGGAACTTTTAAAGCATATAAAATAGGTATTTGCATGGATTCATGAGGATATGCAGGGGATAAACCCAACTTTCTTATATCACGAGCTCAATGTCAACAAGGAGATCAAACCAGTGAAATAATGGAGAAGAGTGTTTAGTCCGAAGAAGAACCAGGCTATCCAAGAAGAAGTGGAAAAGTTGCAAAAGGCCTCTTTCATCGAAGACGTGAAATATCCTGATTGGCTGACTAATGTTGTGTTGGTCAAGAAGAAAAATAATAAGTGGAGAATGTGTGTGGACTTCACAGACCTGAATAAAGCTTGCCCAAAAGATCATTTTCCTCTGCCCAGGACAGATCAGCTGGTGGATGCAACTTCGGGACCTGAGCTGCTAAGCTTCATGGATGCCTATTATGGATATAATTAAATTAAAATGAAACCAGAAGATAGGGAAAGTACCTCTTTTATTACCCCACGTGGAACATATTGTTACAATGTCACGCCTTTTGGTCTTAAAAATGCAGGTGCTACATATCAGCGGCTGGTGAACAAGGTGTTTGCGAAGAAGATTGGCAAAAATATGGAGGTTTACGTCGATGACATGTTAACTAAAAGCAAGAAAACTGCTAATCATATAGCTGATTTGAGCCCAACATTTGATCAACTGGAGAGATACCAGATGAAGCTGAACCCGACCAAGTGCATTTTTGGAGTACAAGAAGGCATATTCCTCAGATATATTGTGAATTAAAGAGGTATTGAAGAAAATGCTAAAAAAATAAAAGCCTTGTTGGAGTTACAATCTCCAACCACCAAGAAGGAAGTGTAGAGCCTCACGAGGCGTGTTGTAGCTCTCAACCGATTTGTCTCCCGAGCAACTGAAAGATGTCTTCCATTCTTTAAGGTGCTCAAAAAGACCTTTGAATGGGATGACGAATGTGAGAAGGCGTTCTTAGAGTTGAAGAGATACTTGGGGACACCTCCTTTATTGTCCACGCCAGTAGTGGGAGAAAAATTGTACTTATAATTAGCTTTTTTAGTAAGTGAAATCAGTTCGGCCTTGATAAGAATAGAGGAGCAGTGCAAAAACTAGTTTATTATACTAGCAAGGCATCCAGGGGAGTAGAAATCAGGTATCCAAAACTGAAGAAGTTGGCATTAGTATTGATTGAAGCGAGTAAGAGAATGAAACCATAATTTCAAGCCCATTCAATAGTGGTATATACTGACATTCCACTCAGACAGGCTTTACATAATCCAGAAAAGTCTGGACGATTGATGTATTGGGTAGTGGAGTTAGGGGAGTGTGACATTATCTATGAGCCGAGATCCTCTCTCAAAGGACAGGCAGTGGCGGATTTCATTACTGAGTTTACCTACCCGGATGTCTCCGATCAACAGGGGGCTAATGCAGAGAAACTCAGGGATGCAAGAGGTCCAATAAAAAATATCCCCGAGCAACTCCCAGTAGTAGAATTACCAGAAGGGATGGCCACCGATCAAACAATAAGGTGCAAGAATTGAAGAAGAAGTATGAAGAAAGGAAGAACAAAATATTTCATCAAGGGATTTTGTCAAATCAAGGGTTTGTCGCTAATATCCCTATATGGAATTTATATGTCGATGGTTCTTCGTGTGCAATAGGTTGCGAAGATGGAATTATTCTCAACAGTCCAGATGGAACGTAAATTGAATATGCTTTGCGTTTCTAATTCCAAGCTTCCAACAATGAAGCTGAGTATGAAGCCATGATCGTGGGCCTTAATTTAGCTAAATCATTGAATACAGAGCAAGTTGTGGTGTTCAGTGATTCACAATTAGTGGTGAATCAGATGCTAAGTCTTTATGCAACAAAAGGGGAGTTCATGTCAAGATACTTAACCAAAGCTCTCGAGATCGTACATAATTTGACAGCAGTTCAGGTGGTTAGAATACCTAGACTGGAGAATGTAAGGGTAGATGCACTTGCTCGATTAGCCTCAGCTACTTGCATCGAACTGCGAAGAACAATCCCCATTATAATTCTTGCAAGCAGAAGTATTGATGAAGACTTGATGGCAAATTTTATCGCCTTGGATATGGGACCATCTTGGATGGATCCCATTAGGGTTTATATTGAAAAAGGTACTTTACCAGCCGACTTACTTATAACCAAGAAGTTGAAGTATAAGGCTGCCAGGTATGTCTTGAATAATGGAATTCTATACAAGAGAGGTTTGATAACTGGTTTTCAAAGGTGTTATCATCCAGCAGAAGTCAAAGACCTAATAGAGGAAATTCATGAAGGATCTTGTGGAGCTCATATAGCAGGCAAAACTCTTCTCCAAATAATAAATATGCAGGGGTACTACTAGCCAGCAAGGCACGCTGATTGTACAACTTATACTAAAAAATGTGACACGTGTCAGCGATTTTGTACTGTACGAAGAACTCCTCAGGCACTGCTAACACCAATCACTTCAACTTGGCCATTCGCTATGTGGGGAATAGATTTAGTTGGGCCCCTACCAACTATAAGAGTACGATTCAAGTATTTAGTAGTCACGGTTGATTACTTCACCAAGTGGTTGGACGATGATCCTCTAATCGATATGGCCTATGAAAGGGTCTATTAATTTATTTGGAAGAATATTATTTGCATATATGGTCTAACTCATGTCTTTATCACTGACCACAGTACCCAATTTGACAATGATGAATTTACAGCGTACTGTCTACAGTTCAACATTCAAAAGGTCCATTCTGCTCCAGGTCATCCCCAAAGTAATGGGAAAACAGAGGTGACGAACATAACTCTACTGAATGGGTTGAAGAAGCGATTAGGTAATGCAAAAGGGAATTGGATTAATGAGTGGCATCCAGTATTGTGGGCTTACCGAATTACTCCTCGAATATCAACGGGGGAATCCCCTTATATGTTGGCTTTTGGGAGTGAAGTAGTGATATCTACTGAACTAGGCTTACCTACTCATAGGGTAAACTTCTATTATCCAGTAAGTGATTTACTGAGACACTTAGATTTAGACATGCTTGAAGAAGTCAGAGAAGATGCATCAATCTGAAATGCAGCTTATCAGTAAAGGACTGCCATGCTCTATAATAAACGGGTTAAGAAATGCGATCTAAAGGAAGGTGATTACGTGCTCAAGAAAGTAATTCAAAAGAACAATAAGTTGGAGGCTAATTGGCATGGGCCCTATCATATCATAACTGTTGTTCGACCAAGTACCTGCAGAATAGAAACTCTTGAAGGGGAAGAATTCAAAAATACCTGGAATTGAGAGCACCTGCGAAAATACTACTAGTAATGTAATTTCCCATGTACCCAATTATTTCAGTATGAATAACAAACGATGTCTTCCCATTTTTTTCCAGAGTACTAGTGCTATACACTACACTTAACAAACTTCTCCAGTACACAGCATGTGAACACCACCGACTAAATGTTGGTCGGCATCAACAACCACCAACTAAAAGTTGGTCGGCATCAGAAACCACCAACTAAATGTTGGTCGGCATCAACAACCACCAACTAAAGGTTGGTCGACATCAGCAACCACCAACTAAATGTTGGTTGACATCAATATAAACACCAACAATGTTGGTAAAACAATCGAAAAAGGAAAGTACTGCTTGATTATGGGTGACCCAAGAAGGCATTTAAACTAGGCAAGAAGTTGGGTAAAATATCCACTGCCTAGGAAGCAAGGCAATATAGATATGATTGTTACAACTAGGCAGGAACCTAGGATAAAAATAATTCCATTGCTTAGGCACTTATGGGTGATAAGTCACTACAACTAGGCAAACACATGGGGCAAAAGTTCCATTGTCTAGGAAATCAAATCAAAAAGGGGAAAATGTCCATTTAAGTACAACACTTCTATAGTTGATATCATGTTATGAATAAAGATTGACAGAATAAATATCATGCAATTATTTTATTTCCAAGGAAAAAAATTTACAAAAAGATGATTTTTCTTCATTCCCACTAACAATTACTAACGAAATACAGATAGTCTATTTTATTGGTTTCTTTCCTTCAGATTTAGATACATGATCCATCCCAGCCGGAGGTTCATCTAAAGAAAAAGAAGAATTGATAAAATTCAAATCCTGTAGCATTCTGCTATTGCTCGAACTTGGTCGGTGTAGCAAATGACGAGGTCGTGATATCCCAAATTCTTCGTAAAGAATGTAATCACCAAGGTATTTGAAATCAAACAGTGAGGAATAGAGCTAAATAGAACCCAACTAACATCTATCTAGAACGGTGATACTGGCAGATCAAGTAACCCAGACTCATACCAATCCCAGAACTCCGTTCCTTGCTCAACTTTCATTACGGTTAAAGAATTCAACCATCCCTGCTTGTACCCTTCATTGTTTGTCTGTTTCAACCTGACATCAAGATGATATAAAACTTCATTATATCCCTCCATCCAAAACTCTCTTGTTTGCTTGTGGAACTGTTAAGTTAATCGTTAAACACGTTGATGAAGTCTTTTCATCGTACTTTCTTTATTCTGCAACGCAGAACTCTGATTGGATAGCTGCTCTGTAAGAGTTTGAATCTTCTGGGACATCTCTGCCAGAGCTTAATTTTTTGCCTTCAGTTGAGCAGCTTGATTTTCTAAGGCTTGCCGAGTTCTAGTCTCTTCAATACTACTCCGACCAGCTCTTGTTCTACCTCGAGAAGTGGATGCAGGTTTGAATCTTTTCAAAGTTTCTAATTTTTCTCTTAATGAAGCATTCTCAGTCTCCAAAAAGGAAATACCTTCATCGTTAACTGGGATCAGAGCTCCAGAGGAAGAATCAAATTTTAACTGTTTCAGTTATTCTTTTAAAGCAATATTCTCTTCCTCCAAGAGTTTGGCAATGTTTCTATGCTCCTCAATTTCAAGTTCCAGTACACTCTCTCTTTTATTACGGGCACAGATAAATTTTTCATAACCCCAATCATCACTTAACTGTTGATACTTCTTCTCATAACCTTTATGAAGAAGTGCAGTGGCTTCCTTGTGTTGAAGTCGAAGTTCTTCAATCATTCCTTGAAGATCTTCAATCATTTTGTAGTAAGCTACGTTATTCGCCACTGCACAATCAAGTAAGCATTTCAGATACTGGTAAGCCTTATTTTCTCGTTCAGAGACTTCAGAACCAAGAATGTCAACTATTTATGCTTCATTAAAATCTGCACTACCAACTTTGAAGTAATCTGTACATTTCTTCATTAATTATGTATTATGAGTTGATAATAGTTCCACCCTGGCAATGAACTAGCAAGGAAAAGTAAAGATAGATCAACAACAACATATCTATATTGAACAAGTAAAGGAGAAATTCAGATAAATAACAAGTTAATTTCATTGATTATAATAGATGAAGGTACAACCAGAGTACAAACAAAGGGAAAAAAGAGGAAAAAAAATTATCGAACAACATTACCCTTCTCCTTATTTCCCACTACGTCTTCAACTGATTTTGAAGAAGGAATTGTCTCCTGAAGTTGCTTGGAGGGCAGCTAACGTTGTTCGAAAGAAATTACTGTCTTCTGAGTTTGCTCAAAAGGTTAAGGGATAATGATAATAAGTGCTTATTCTACCATCATGAAAGAAGATTCCTCATATCCAGCTTCATCATCTTCTTCTTCTTCAATAGCGGGAGGAGGACCGTGAACATGTTTCTGAAATAATTTAGAGTCTTCAGCAACATTAAACTCTTTCAACACTTCAACCCATCCATCCCTGAAGAACTTCAAACTTGTATACGCCATTTGAGCAAAGGTAAAAGTTACAGCTTTGTTCCATCCTTTGTCCCAGCCAGAGCTATAGAACTTCTTCACAACAGACATTCTCTTCATTTTCTTCGAGGAAGCAGTCCCCCTAAGTTGATCTTCAATAAATTTTACTTTTTATTCATGATCTTTCTTACACCGTTCAGCTTCTTCAAGCTTTCTCTCAACTTCCTCCTTGCTGGTAACGACGACCTTCAATATTTCCCCTATCTCCTTGGAAGCATCTACAGCTTTTTTTCGAGTTAGATCAACTTCCTTTGCAGCATCCATAACTTTTCATTGAGATGTCTCAACTGCTTTGATGTTATTCTCCGAAGAAGTTTTGTCATCTTTATATTTCTGTCGGGAGTCCATCAAAGATTTTGATATCCTATCAAGGGATTCTTCTACTTCACTCGAAGAGGAAGCAACTTTGATAGCTTCATCCTTCTCCAAGATATTATTGAAATACACCAAAAACTGCAAGATGAAGAGAAACTCAAGATTAGAATATAAAAATTAAAAACAAACTGAAATGACAGGGTATAATGACACTTACTGATGCAAGGTATTGGGCTATCCAATCAGAGACCTTTCCTCAAGGAGTAGAGGTCTCAGCAGCTCTGTGGTCAGGAAGAGTTCCAGACCAAATCAATTTCCTAGCCAAACCAGGATTAATGAATACTGGAGGACTAGCCTTCAAAGAAGGTATTTCAACCCCAGTAGGTTGAGCAACAACATCAATGGTCTTTTCAGCAAGACCTCTTCTCAATCTTCTCAAAGGAGCAGCTTCTGCAATCAAAGGTGCTGCCTCTTTTCGAACAACAATAACTTCTTCAATCAAAGGTGCTGCCTCTTTTTAGAATAACATGGGGCTTCTTGATGACCTCCTTGACAGATGTGATTGCTCCTCCAGATGAAGAAATATCATTTTTCTTAGTCCCTTCAGCTAGGACATTTTTTTTGCTCTTTTTTTGCATCAGCACCAGGGACAATTTTGGCAAAGAAATTAGGCATTCTTCTCTTCTTAGTCATCAAATCAAAAATGGAGTAGACAAATCAGAAGAAGATTCTTCAACAGCTGAAGAAGATGCTGAAGCCTGCTCAAGATTAATCATCAAAGGAGGAGCAGTAGGATGAGTAATAAAAGAGGAACTGCTATTTTTATATTTCAATAAATAGGAAACAACTCTCATGTGCTCCCCAACAACTGATTGATGCAAACCCCTGATAAATTTCAAATCTTTTATATTGATATCACTCTCTTTTGGGGGTATTATTTTACTGTCAACTGGAAATTAAAATTGAAGAAAGCAAAAGTCAGTGACACATTTTATCAAACAAAAACAAAGTTAGTTTTAAAAAAAATATAAAGAACAACCTATCCCATTGACATAAGGAGGACATTTGGGATCTTGGTACATGTCGTTCCCCTTTAATGGGGGTGTTGCCAATTTTTCATCACAATCCCATGTTAAAAATAATCCCTATTAGAATGAGGGAGATTGACCACTAAAGCTCTATTAACAAACCTAGTTTTTAAATAAAAAGTAGTGTCACTAGTGACCCATTTATAGCAAAATATAATTTCAGGAATCCCAAGATGAGTTCCATGAACTTGATTCAACCTATGTACGCCATTAACTACCCTCCATGTATTTGGAACTACTTTTGCATGTACAATATCGAAATATTGGCAAAATTCCAAACACAGGGGATTAGGCGGGAAAGAAAAACCGCATTCTGCTACAAAAATAGAGGGAAACTAGTGTCCCTCGGCTAAAGAAAATAAATCATAAGGACAAGCAGGTTCTTCCAAGTCAACCCAAGAAGGAAGTTCAAAATCGGCTCTAAACTTATCTAATGACTCGATAAGGTAAACCATGATGACTAAAGCAAATAAAGTAGAACGAAGGAAGAAATGCTTACAGAAGATTAAGGAATCAGCTAAGGTAGATAACATAAAGAACGATCGTAAAAAGAAAAACGAGAAAACAAAGAGTTTGGGAATATAGATGGAAAAAGGTAGAAAACAATCGGATTTTACCGCCTTTATATACGTTGCCTTGGAAAACGAAAAAAGTAATGATCATAAGTGACGAAGGTTGCGTTTCCGATAGCTAGTCAAAGGAAAAAGACGCAAGTACCTAATCGTTCACCAAAAATTCAAAATATTTATAAATTTTCCATTTCACGCTTAAAACTGTTACGCAAAGCGGAAATTTTTTACAAGTGTTAAAGGACAGTAATTAATCGATGCATGAGAAGTGTGCCCGAGCAACGTTTTTAGGTAAATGTTCCACACTCTCACATCCAACCTCAACTGTGAAACATTGGGGGTTCTGTTGATACAAAAATTAGTCAGCTTACGTGAACTAATTATATGAAGACACATGTCATCCAACATGGCACAAGTTTAAATACTGAGCTACCCAATGTACCGAGATACTCAGCGTACCGAGCAACTTATTGGGAAGACTAAACGACCAAGACAAATTCAATGTTTATTGTATTACAATCATTCCTTATCATGTACAGATGTATATGCCTATTAGACAAATGCTTATTATTTATTCACACTGACAACCCAAGGGCTATAAATACATTATAATACCCTCATGGAAGGGTAAGCAATCATAAGCAAACATAATCGAGATCAAAGCAAGACACCCAGTAATACAAAACAGTGGATGTAGGCCATTTTTCTTAAGGCTGAACCACTTTAAAAATCTCTTGTCTTATTTATTTACTTATAATTATCTGTGATTAAGTAATTACATCAAATCTATTTTTTACATCAACAGGTGTCTTTTTATAAAATATTTATCAAAACAAATTTTTATTTTTCTCAGAAAATCATATTAAAACTTTGCATAAAAGTTTTTGGGCTTAAAAAGCAATTTTGTTTTTTCTGAAATGTCGTTAGAACGATAATTTTTTCTCGTTCAAACGAGGTCGTTCGAACGACTTATCTAACAAGATTTTCACTATTTTCTCATTTTGTTTCATTCAAACGACATATCTAACGACTTTTATCACTACATTTATGTTAGTAATCTTGTTGGTAAACTCGTTCAAACCATGTCGTTCGAACGACATTCAAAAGTCATTCGAACGACTGACGTTAGTTTTTGACAATTTTGTTTAAAAAACTTGCCACTTTCCCACTACTTTTGTACCTGCTTTTAAGACTTAGGGAACAATTTTTTCAAGAGAATTTTTTAGACTTAGAGAGGATTAGAGAAAAAATATTCTTATCCCAAAAGTCCCAATTTGTGTGTTGATTTTCCATGATTTAATTTCTACCAAAACACAAAGTTTGCACCCATGTTTTAGTTTGATACAAATTCCTACATATATTATATTTTCTCAGATCATATTGTTGGCACCAGTTTTCATCTCTACCCAAAGGAGAAAAGCTTCCTACGGAGGAGTCCGTTCATTTTTTTACGGTGTGCATAGGAAGAAAGGCTTCATGTGTGATTGACGGTAGCTGATTCCATCGGTGGATTTCTGAGTTATCAACTAGGCGGAGGTGAAAGCAAGAAGAAGCTTCAAGACTTGAGAGTTTGTCGAGTCTAGGAAGTAAGTCTTTTGTCTCGTTTACGTAAAACCATACCTAGTGGATTTGTTGACTGGGCCATCCGAGGTTTTTTTCGTTATGGGTTTTCCTCGTACATCGCGGTCTTATGCTGTGATTGATTTCTTTATCTTGTAAAAACACCTATATGCATGATTAGGACTAAAAAGATAATATTGGTTAAATCACAGCATAGGTCTAATTTTGGTGCTAAATTAAGTTTGGGTAATTTTAATTTAATTTAATTTAATTCAAGTTGTAATATTTAAATTTGGCAAAATGCATACTTAAGTTTGTTTGGCATAAATTAGAACTTGAATTGGATTAAATTTGTTTTTAAGTGTAAATTTAATTATTTGTTTAGTTTAATTTAATTTCACCTTAATTTTGAAAGAAATTAAAAATTTGTTTAGAATTTAAAAGTTGGGATATTTCGGGGACCATCACCACTTTCAAAGTGGTATAAGAGCATATGTTAAGAATTTGACATTTTCACCATACACTTCTATGCATATGAGTAAATGTAAACTTTTCTATAATTAAACAATATAAAATATAACTTAGGATGGAACATTTTATTGGAATAATTTTTTGCCATGGAATACAACAACAATACAAACTTTGCTAAGGAAATCATCATCAATGTTTATTGGTATATTTTTTTACAACTTAATTAAAATAGGGGAAACACGAAGTATCTACCTCTTTTCCTTTCTCCTAAAACTTTACAATTGAAGATAATTTTAACCTTTTTTCCTTTCATTAATGTTTGGTGCTGAGTGTAAATTTCAGACACCTATGACGCACTGCAATATAAGCCGAAGTGGAACTCTTAATTAGAAGACAAAATGCAGTGAGTCTGCGATGTTCAAATTTGTTAGGACTTAAGATTATATTAAAGTGCATTTGTGATGTGTGTGAGTGCGTATCCGATTTCATGTGTGTGTGAGATGTGTGATTGTGTGGTGAGGTGAGGTGAGGAGGGAGAAGACAAGAGGATGAGGTAGGAAGAAGACGAATACCTTCATTTATTATTATTTGCTTGTGTTGTGGAGTGGTGGTTGATTCTTTTGTGGAGTTGTTAGGGTTTTGTCTTTGTTTTCTACGTTATAATGACACAAATTAATGGTCAAGATTAGATTAAAATGAAGGGGGTTGATTATTTAGTGATATTTATTTTTAGCTCATTTTCTATTTCGTATTTTTGCTTTTTTAACTCGGTAAATTCGTAGGGTAATAAATTATAATTTTGTTAGGGTATTTTGGTATGGTAAATTTGGTATGTAGGTTTTTTATGTTTAAAAATTGAAACCGATCAAATTTTTTTGCGATAATTTCGATTTCTTTACATTTGGTTTTCAGTAGTAACAAATTTAAAACCAAAACCATTTTTTGGGACCAAAATGGTACGGTACATTAAAAACTCGTACCGCTTGCTCCCCTAGTTTCGACTTATTGAAGGAAATTTTAACAAATTGAGATTTAAGAAAAAATTGTGATAGTTTTAAGGACTTTAAGTTCCCATTTTTTTACTTATTTTGAAAAAATATTTTTGACTTTTTGAAAATTTTGAAAATTATTTTTGGGCATTTTAAGATTGTGAAGTTTTTAAAGATGCACTTGTACCCCCAACTTAGACCTCACATTGTCCTCAGTGTAAAGGACTAAAATCTAATAGAAAAAATAAGTGCAAAAATTTAAAACTAACAATAATTAAAATGCAAATATAAGACAAGTTAAACAAAGCACACATTTTATTTATAACCATGATGGAGTTTTACATAGCTTCTTAAGAACGAGAACATATACAATAAAGAAACTATGTAAATAATGTTGCACATTCTCAACGAAGTCAACTCGAGGGGTCGGTAACATTTGGATCACGCGCATACGGATCCTTATAGTAGAAAGGAAGCTCAGCCCTCGAGTCCATGTTAAGTTGATACAAGTCGGCTTGGAGACACATTATCATGGACGTAATTGGCTCAAAAATCATCCCGGTCTTGATGATTCTTTGCTAAGAAGTTGTCAATCCAGGATTCCAAGTGATCGATACGACTATTAATCACTGCCATCTCATAAGCCCACTCATCGAACTTGCCTTCAAAATTCGGTTCCATTGGATCATCATCCTTTTGTTCTTAGGTGGAGTCATCCCCGTCGAAATCCTCATCATCCTTGCTCTCATCTCCACTATCATCGCCCTCCGCCATCTCAACATCTTCAAAAATAGGCCCGAGAGGAGGTTAATTTCTTGACTCCTTAATACTCCTATCGAACTAATGTTTTATTAATCGGCTCGGGCGCCCATGCCACCTCGCCCTAGGGTTGTAATCCCGCTTCGAAATATAGTGCCATGATAAATCGAGCGTAAGGAAATGACACCTACCCATTTGGTAAAAAATAACATGTGTGGTTTCGTCGAAATAAATATGCGTTGGACTAATTTTGATGGTTAGGTCATACAATAAGTATAAGAAAATGCCGCGCCTCATTCTAATGGCAGAATCGTTCTTTGTGGGTAACACCATTTCGAATGTGATAAGATTTTCTAGGCGGGTGCAGGGTGGTAGATTTCCCTATGGGAAAGTCTCGGTTACCCATGGTGTGATGGGTGCCCAATGATTTGACAACTCCATCTTTAGAATATCCTTTCAACAATAGGGGTAGTTGTATGAACGATAAGCTTTAACTCTTGTTGCTTGCATTTATCCTTTAATGATGTCGAAAGAAAAAGTTATAATTATCCCATCGATCTGGGCCTTGTAATTGCCATTGAAAATGTGGACAAGGGTCCTGTAAAAAGCATGGGCTATGTGATCGTAAATCGGGTCGTCATCTTTAGAGAACCATTCACACCATCCGAATTTGGAGAAGAGGCTCATAAAGTCATTACGCAAGTCATCCTATAAGACATGACACTCTATGAATAGTGTGCACTGTGTTGAGAAGTACTCACTGCACCAATTCCTCTTTGACGGGATCCATATATCGCATCCACCGTCGAAGACTACAGTGGAGTTATACTTCTTGAGGTATTGTTTGGGAGCCATGGAAATTTATAGGATAAAATTCTAGAATGAAACTTAGAGAATTTTAGGAAGAAGAACTTGTTGGACAAAGGTATGGGAAAATATGGGGGTGAGGGGGTGAATTTATAGGGTTAAATTGGAGGGAATATGAAGGGTTTAGTTTGGAGGTAAGGGTTAGGATTGGATGGATAAGAGATTGGAAGATGGAGGGAAAGGAAATGAGGCGATTTTCGAGTTTGGGAGGGAAGCGAAAGGTTTGGGTTAGAGGGAAGGTGAAAAGATAAGTGTGAAATGAGGAAACAAGGTAAAATTTCAGACCAGCCAAATATTAAACTAAACTGGTTTGCTTGAGGGATCAAACCGATTCCCTTGAAGGACCGACCTGGTTTTCTGTACCAAATGGTTTCTCCAAAACCGAACAAGTTTCATTTTTCATTTTGTCCCAAATTTTATCTGAGACCAAATCTCTTCCCCAGGATTTGATCTTCTAAAGAGAATTTCTCCTTTTTTTTCCTCATATTATTCATAACTTTCACATCCTATTAAACAGGGGCGGTATGCTTCCTAAAATCTCTCAAAATTCATCCTAAAACACGATTTTCTACGAATTTTTGTTAAAATCACCATTTACCCTCTATCAAACTCTCAGGTTAGGACCCGGGAATGGTATAATATATTCTCACTTATATATACACAAATGACTCCTATGTATAAAAACACTCACACGACTCCTATACACCCTACTAACTACAGAACTCACCCAATGCACGTTGGGGGTGCAACTACCTCTCACCAAAACTTAACCATCCTCATACTCGGTGTTTGAAAATGCATGCCTCTAGATATAGCTTTAGGCGTTGTCCATTAACCTGTAAAGTTCTCCCATCCTTCGACTTTTCAACCCCTATAGCTCTGTGTAGGAAAACTTCCCTCACCACAAATGGTCCGGACCATGTAGACCGTAACTTTACTGGAAACAAATGAAATCGCGAGTTATAGAGCAACACCTTTTGACTGGAGTGAAACTCCTTACGGTTGATGTTCCAACCGTGAGTGAGTTTCACTCATTATTTTTCTCTTCAAGATCTCTCATACATATCATTACGTATCTCTTCCAAATCATTTAGTTGACGAATTCGTGTCTCACCGAATTTTTCTAAATTAAAGTTCAACCTCTTAATTGCCCAAAACACCTTGTGTTCTAACTCTATGGGAAGTTGGAAGGGCCTTTCATACACAAAATGAAATGGTGATATTTCAAGGGGGGTTCTTATAAGCAGTTCGGTAAGCCCATAGCGCATCGAGTAATCAAAGATACCAATCCCGTTGAGTGGGATCGACAGTCTTTTCAAGTATATTCTTAATCTCTCGATTTAATTCAACTTGTCCATTTGTCTATGGTTGATAAGTTATCATAACCTTGTGAATAATTCCACACTTTCTCACAAACTTTTCAAATGACTTGTTGAAAAAATGCTACCATTAACTACAAGAAAAATTGCTTTCAATGACACTTCATAAAAATATTTCGTGGAAAGTAGATAAAGACGACACTTTGTTAAAATGTGTAGTGAAA
The DNA here is from genome assembly GCA_949130495.1 of Sambucus nigra. NCBI lineage: Eukaryota > Viridiplantae > Streptophyta > Magnoliopsida > Dipsacales > Adoxaceae > Sambucus > Sambucus nigra. The sequence continues at coordinate 522,140,499 of OX422218.1, forward strand.
AATAGATAAAGACAACATAATTTTGAAAAGTGTCGTTAATAATTGAAGTATAATAAAGATCACGACATATAAAATAAATATGTCGTGCTTTTTTTTAAAGACGACACATTATTAGGTGTCGTAAATTTCTTTCCACGACTTTTTTGAAGAGACGTGTCGTGATTATTAGGAAAAAAAATTTGCCGCCACTTTTGGCGCTAGAAGTATCGCTCGTCTATCAAAAGAAAAAAAAATTCGGATAATATCCCTACCACCCCGCACGATCCCTAAAAAACTCCCATTATCCGTTTAGAACATGTATACGATACCAGTCGTATGAAACTAAATCTCCATTCCACCTCCATTTAAACATATCCTCTCCACCTCCAGATGTTAAAACCTCCATATTTGCCAAACTCTAAATCTGAGCATCGCAAAAAATTTCCCTTGTTAAGGGGCCAAAGCAAAAAATTGACACAAACAATCTGAGCTTCGCAAAAAATTTCTTCGTTCATCACCCATCCTCACTATAGGTATATTTTTACATTAAATTTTTTATGTAATTTTTTTTACTTTACCCTATGTCCTCGCACACACAAACAATCAGAGTTTCGTACTTGTGGTATTCAAAATTTTTTATGTTTGGAGTTTTTATACACTTGTTTGTTGGAAGTGTATTACTATATGATTGGTCTTTTTGGATGATAAACGTGATGGGGTTTTTCAAATCTTCTATAAATTGTTCTATAGAATGATGGTTTTTAATATGAATTTTTTTATTCTTATAAATTGGGTTATTGTTTTTGTATCTATTAATTGGATGAAAATTTCTTGTCATTTTGTCATATTTGTTATTGAATTGAAAGACTGAGAGACGAAAAACTAAAAGATGACGTTTTAGTAATTTTTAAGTCGTGCTACGTTTTTTTAGTGTTAATATTTTGGTTTGTTTTTTTTAGCGATAATTTTTTGGTCTGTTGTTTTTTTAGTCGTGCTCTGTTTTTTTTAGTAAGTGACCTACCACAATTAGTCTGTAATTTTTTTAGTTGTGTAGCTGTGTAATTTTAGGGTTAATGTTGGTTCAGATGTTAAAAGTTTTGTTTGTTATGAGTTATGAATTTTGTGATTTATTTTTAGATTGAAATATCATTTCTTAATGAAATGTTAATTTACAAATCGGAAGGTTTTGATGAAAATATTTTGGTTGTTAAAACATTTACTTTTGGAGAAATATATTTGGAAATATTATTTTTAGTTTACATACTAAAATGTTACTAGCTAAATGAAAATGAAATGGATAATCTGAATTTAGTGTTAATGTGTTATGATTTTTTTATTGTCAATAATTGATTGTGTATTTATTTTATAATTAAATACATTAGCAATTATATGCTATAAGTAAGAAATTACCTAAAATAATCATCCTCGGGGGCTCCCGTCGAGACAATATTGGATCTTTTGGATGGTTTGAAATGTAAATGAAATAAAAATGTATCTTTCTTATTATTGTGTATATAGCTATTGTTGGTTTTCTAGTGTGCATATAAATTTGAAACATAATGAAGCAGAACAAGGTTGGATGCTAAGATATAAGGCATACTTGATCGAAAAAATGTTAATAATCCATTTATAATTGAAACAGAACATGATTGTGTATAAGTTTTTTGTTTTGTTTTAAAAAGTAGATACTATTAAGTTATTTATGCATCAAACCATAATCTATTTATTTATTATTTCTATTTTGGTAAAGTTTTGGACTGTGACTTTGTTACTTTTTTACTACAGACATGTAATCAGGCACCGAATGATATTTTGATGCCAATGTTTTAGATGTGAAAGATTATTTCTCTTAGTTCCTGAAAATCAAATTTTGTGGATCCTAAACAACTTTTTCACTCTTTGACATTGGATATATAGTGTGAAATGTGACAACTTGTGTGTTATTCTTCTTTTCTTTCTTAACTCCGTTGTGTGAGTTTTATTTAATTTATCGACATTTGGGTTAATTCTTTTTTTTCCCGGGCAAACTCATTAATACTAAATCTGATGTTTTCATTTGCAATATTTCATTATTCTATTTTGCAGGTGATTGTCTTAGGCAGTATTCAGACACTACAAATCATATCCAATATAGGTAGTTTTATCTTGCTTCATTTGTGTATAATTAAGTGTATATACCCACATTGATATTTCTGAACATATGTATATAGAATAGATATACTTGATTTAAGTGTATGAATCTGTATTGTTGAGTGTGGATGATTATATTACTTCTATGCTTAAGAAAATCATGAATAACACAAAAATGGCTATAGTTTGTAGCCCCAATAATCTAACTATATATTTATTTCAATCTACCTTTATAGATAGTGAATAATCTAATAAGATTTAGTAAAATGTGAATAATGTAGAACGACTACATTTTAAAAGAATATGACATTTTATCTGTTCATTGTTGACATTTTACCACTTTTTTAATATTAATGTTTGCTGGTGTAAACTCACTAGAAACTAGTGTAATACCCCGTATTTTTATGCTATAGTAATTTGGGGGTTTTGTTAAATTTAATGAGAGTGAATTATTTAATAAAAATCTGGAAATTAATTATGTTATAATTATTAACGTGACGAGAGTTAGTAATTATATAAAAATTGTCAAATATTACTAATGAGCATAGTAATATATGATATGGGTTATATTAAAGGTCACAAGTGAATGAAATGTCAATTTTGAGAATTTTAGTCGGAACGCGCCCGTGTCGCGTCGGGACTAATTATTGAGATATAAAAGTAAATATTTCATAAGTTGTTCGTATGGTCGTTTTGAGTGTGCCAACGCGTTCGGAAAGGTCGAGATAGTCAGAAAAGTGTACCCGGGAGTTTAGTTTGGGTCTCAGGATGTTTTTAGGCTTAATTAGTGACCCGGGAGGGCATTTTGGTCATTTTACAATATAGGGTAATTAAACCCACGAATTTCAGCCATCCTTAGATGCCATTTAGGTCAGCCTTTTAGGGTTAGAACATTCAGAACCCTAGAACGGCCATTGGAGAAGAGAGGAGAGAGCTCTCAAGGTGATTCAAGGTCAAAAACACCACCATTTGCACCACTGTCACCACCAACGCGTAGATCGCGAGGAGGAGAACGCAACCACACCAATATCAGCAGGAAACCAGACCTCTGAAATCCCAGACAAGTGTTTAACTTGCATATTTTCGTTGGTGCAATATTCATATTAGTGTAAGAATGATTAGGAGTGTAATCTATGGAAGAAAACCCCAATTTTGATAGGGATTTGCATGTAGAAAACATTATAACCATATTCTGGAAATATTATGTGAAGTAGATGATTAACCCACGAATTTTTGATGATATGTTAGAAGGAAATTCTGGAGAAAACTGATTAGAACAAAAGTCAAGAAAACATTAGGGTTCTTGATGTTGAAATGAGATTTTGGATTGTTTAACCATGTTTAATGATGGATATACGCATGCTTAACGTTAAAAACATCTGGAAATATGTTATTATGTTTGTAGTAGGAGTTTTGGGACGATTAGTGTTGGGAAATATGGATTTGGGTGAAGAATTTTGGTAAAACCCGTAACTGCACTTCTGCAGGATTTCGCAGACTTGCTTGATCGATCGATCAAGCCTAGAGCTTCGATCGATCGAGCCCCAGACCTCGATCGATCGACCCTTCCTGGCAGGCTCTTATTTCCCCTTGTTGAATTAATTGAACATGATTCATCGTGAAATAATTTTTGGGCTTTATGAATAAAATGTTTTGGGATATAGGAGAGACCAGTAGGACATATGATTAAGTGTTGAGAACTTTATTATGAGACGATAATTGTATCTTAGGGACAATTATTTATAGAACGAGGAAACTACGTAATTCAAGTGAGAGATTACGTCAAATACTTACGCTAGTGAATAGACGTTTACCTACTGATTTTGCTACTTGGATGGATAGAATCCACGAGTGTCACGTAACTAGTGAGAAAACCCTTCGAGTTAAGGCTAGAGATGAAACCTTATACGTAATCATAATAATGGGAAATTAAGGATAAATGTTGTGACTATGGGTAACGGGAGGAACCTATATTAATATGATGAATGGGTATATTTATATGATTGTGTGTACATATATTATATACATGTGAAAAACGTACCCGCGCTACTTGCTATCCCTGAGGTTACCGCGCTGGGACGATCTTATCCTGTGTTTCTTTATGGGGGATATTGATTCGTACCCTAGAAGTTAGAGATCCTAGGTACGGGCTATCAGATTGATAGTCGGACGGTCCTAAGAGACGTGTGGGTATGTACTGACCTCTTGGACTTGGAATCTATGCTTCGCCTCAATGTTGTTTTGTATATGTTAATACAATTCGAGAGTGATTCCGAACTTGTATTTCCCTTTGTGTGAGCGATACGGGGATTGGATAGCAGAGTATGCCCGCACCATAGTTTAGTTGGGGTGCTGTTATATATATATATATATTATACAAGTAGTTAATATATATATGAGGTTATAAACTTTAAACTGCCTACTGTGATTTGATAAGTAGAACATGGTTGTTAACTCAAATTATTAAATACTTGTTTTGAGAAAGTATAAAATGTCACGGGAACTTTATTATTTTTATGAAGTTAAAAATAGAGAATTTTGGGCTACTGTTGGAACATCTTTTAAAGTGGATATCGTGTATTATAAATCTTACGAGTAATTTAAGTTAAGTTAAAGCTGTTAGAGAGACTAGTATGTTAGATGCTAAAATAAACCGTTGGGAAGGTTAGTACGATAGGTGTGCACATTAGAAGAGAGGTGAGTATTTCTCAAGAGAGAGATGCACTAATATGATTTGCATTGGCCTGTATCAATTTAAATACTTGCTTAATGTATTTTAAAATCAAACACACTTTCGGGCTCTGACCCGTTTCTTTTTCTCTCTCTCTCTCTCTCTCTCTCTCTCTCTTGTATATATATATGTATATTTTCAGGTGCCCAGCCACAGGGGCGTCTTGCTTAGGATCCCTTGAGAAGAACGAGCTGCAGCTTAGGTGGGAGTTGCAGGTCACTTGAGTAGACGGCTTCTGTTATTGACTCCACTCCTATTATTCTCATTTATGGGCACGTGTCGCCCTTTTCATCATTTCATTTGTTGCTGGGATTTTGTATTTCATTTATTTCCAGTATTGTTCTATGAGATTTATTCAGGATGGATTTGTGGTTTTAGTTCCAGTTGTTGACATTCGATTGACGAATGTATTATGTTATTTGGTTTATTGTGGTGTGATTCTTTATTGTAGAAATGTTGTTTTAATTAAAATAAATCTTTTTCTTTAATTAAAATTTGGAAAGTTTGGTATGGAAAACGTTTTGACACTTAGCTTAATTATTTAGGGTGTTAAATTGGAAAAATTATTTTTATCGACAGTGATGTTGAGAATGAACCAACTGTTTACCTTGATTTAATTTAATAAAGGAGTGATCGCCCGGTATTTAATTAGGCGGGGTGTCACAGGTGGTATCAGAGCATCAGGTTCTAGTGTCCTTAGGATCTGTACGGTTTATTTCGCTTTCAGCTCAACGTTTTTGCTATAGAGCCCTATTTTTAGGATTGTTGTATTCCTGCTTTTACGTTTAAGTCTTCTGCTATTTGAGATCCGATGATAACTGTAGACTAATAAATTTTGTTCACGTTTCAGATGCCTCCGAGACGTGTTCCGAGAGATAGGCGTACCCAGGCCGAGCAGCCAGCAGCTCCGGCACCAGGCACAATGAATGCTAATGAAGTAGCCGCCATAGTTGCTCAGGCGGTGAATGCCGCGATAGCAGTGATTCAGCAGGCTCCACCCCAGGTTCAGGCAGTGGCGCCAGTACCAGCACAGCTTCTATCTGCATGGGAGAGGGTTCGGGATGCTTTTCAGAAAGCACATCCCCCTGAGTTTTCGGGTAGCTCCGATATTGTCACGGTCAGCCAATGGAAGAAAGACATCCAGCGGCATCTTCGCATGTATGAGTGCACCGAGGTACAAAAGCAGTTATTGGCTTCCTTTAAGCTTGTGGGAGCCGCGTTGCAGTGGTGGGAGTCCACTACTACTTTGGAGGAGAGGGACACGATCCCTATTCAGATGTTCTGGGAGCGGTTTGACCGCAAGTACTTTCCACCCGTAGTGCTGACTGAGATGAGGCGAAAACTACTAAATCTGAAACAAGATAATCTTACTTTAGCAGAGTATGAGGAGGAGTTCACGAGACTTCTCACCATTGTGCCAGATGAGGCACCTACTGAGAGCAAGAAGATTTTATTGTTTGTCGACGGGTTGGCTGGGAGGATCCGTCAGCACCTTATTGGGAACTTGTCCCTGAGTACGTTCACTGATGTACTCAATGCAGCGTTACTACATTTCCAGGATCACCGCTTCCATCTTCAGGGGAGCAGGAGAGCAAGAGAGTCCAGCCAGCAGGGCTGGACCGGGGGTAACGGTGTCGGTGGGGCACCATCTCATGGACAGACTCGTCAGCACGAGCAGAGTTCCCATCAGGGGGACCCTGCTAAGAGATTCCATTCGGGTGATCCCAGGCAGGGAAATGGGGGTTATAGGCAGGGCCAGCAGGGCCAGCCTTATCAGCAGGGTCAGCACCGACAGCAGGGTTAGCAGGGCCAACATCGTGCACATCTGGGGCAACAGGGCCAATGGCGTGGAGGTAACGGCCAGCAGGGACAGAGGGGAGGTAATGTCAGAGGCCGGTGTTTTGTGTGCGGAAATCACGGCCATAAGCGTCAGGATTGCCCAGAAGGCGATAGGGCCCCACAGCAGCAGGGAGCCCGTAATGAGCCACAGAGGCCACTTTTTCCACCTGCCCTTCCAGCTCCAGCCCAAGCGCCAGCCCTACCAGCCATTCCAGCAGCTCCAGTGCAGCAGGAGCAGTTACAGTATGGACGTGTCTATAACGTCCACCAGGCAGCAGCTCCACAGGCACCACCCGCGATTGAGGGTACGTTTCCTATCCATGGTACTATGGGTCGGGTTTTATTTGATACGGGGGCCACGCATTGTTTCATAGCTACGCATTTTGCGAAGGCCTTAGGGTTGTTAACCACAGCAGAGAGCACAGTGACGTGTGTAGACTCACCATTGGGGAGTGGGTCACTTATTTTCTTTTTATGCCGAGGAGTGGGGATAGAGATCAGTAGTCTGGTATTACCTGCAGACATGTTAGTTTTAGACATGCATGAGCACGATGTGATTATCGGTATGGATTGGCTCGCAGCTTATAGATCCATGATTGATTGCTTTGGTGGGAGCATTGTTTTTGCCATTCCGGGGAAAGAGATGTTTGTAGCGGCGATGCCTCGCCCAGAGGGAGGTTCGATCGCTCATTTATATTACATTGAGGAGGATACCTCTAAGGAGGTTGTGATTCCTTTGGATTCGATCCCAGTTGTTAGGGAGTATTCCGATGTGTTTCAGGAGATACCAGGCCTACCGCCCAGTCGTGAGATAGACTTCGTTATAGATTTATTGCCAGATACGAGACATATAGCACGCGCACCGTACCGTATGGATCCGGCAGAGATGCGAGAGCTACGAGATCAGATAGAGCAGCTATTAGGTCAGGGTTTCATTCGTAGGAGTACCTCACCTTGGGGCGCTCCAGTCTTATTTGTAAAGAAGAGAGATGGTTCACTGAAATTGTGCGTGGACTATCGGGAATTGAACAAGGTCACGATACGGAATAAGTATCCGTTGCCTCGAATCGATGATCTATTCGACCAGTTGAGGGGAGCGAATTTCTTTTCTAAGATAGATCTGAGGTCGGGGTACCATCAGTTATGTATTAGGGAGCAAGATGTTTCAAAGACTGCATTCTTGACGAGATATGGGTCTTATGAGTTCAGAGTGATGCCGTTTGGCCTCACTAATGCTCCAGCCGTGTTCATGGACTTAATGAATCGAGTGTTCAGAGAGTTCTTGGATCAGTTTGTCATTGTCTTCATATATGACATCTTGATATATTCCCATTCCGAGGAGGAGCATGCCGAGCACTTGAGGCAGGTTCTTCAGACTCTGCGAGAGCATCAGTTGTATGCTAAGTACGAGAAGTGTGGATTCTTGTTGCGAGAGGTACAGTTCTTGGGCCATGTTGTTTTTGAACAAGGGATAGCAGTTGACCCGAGTAAGGTATCAGCAGTGAGGGAGTGGGGACAGCCCACGACACCGACAGAGGTACGTAGTTTCTTGGGGTTAGCCGGATACTACAGGAGATTTATTCGGGGATTCTCCAAGATAGTTGGTCCGTTGACGAATTTGACTCGCAAAGGGATACCGTATGTTTGGGATGATGCTTGTCAATTAGCTTTCGACGAGCTGAAAGACAAGCTTACTTCAGCACCAGTCCTTGCCTTACCGAAACCGGGTGTGGAGTACCTGGTTTACACTGATGCGTCTTTACGGGGACTTGGAGGAGTACTCCAGCAGGAGGAGAAGGCTATAGCTTTTGCTTCCCGCAAGCTTAAGCCGCATGAGAAGAATTACCCCACCCACGACCTGGAGTTAGCAGCGGTCGTCTTTGCATTGAGAATTTGGAGGCACTATCTATTGGGAGAGAAATTCCGTTTGTTCACAGACCATAAATCACTGCAGTACCTGTTCACTCAGCGAGAGCTGAATATGCGTCAGCGCAGATGGTTAGAGTTTGTGAAAGATTACCAGTTCGATATACAGTATCATCCGAGGAAGGCCAACGTAGTTGCTGATGCGTTGAGCCGTAGACCGGTAGAAGAGGTAGCGGACATCTGGAAAGCAAAGTGGAAAGAGCTGGGTCACCAAGATGCCGTAGCACGTTCTTTCATATCCGTGATGTCAGTCACACCCGAGATTGTTACGAGGGTGATACAGGCACAGACCACAGACCCGTTTTGCCAGGAGCAGATTGTGCGACTTTTAGCCGAGGGTGCTGAGTCCTATTCTGTTAGTTCTGATGGAGGTTTGCGGTTTAATGGGAGATTAGTGGTTCCAGAAGGAGCGGAGCTACGACATGAAGTGATGACTCATTCTCATGGGTCCCGATTTGCAGTACATCCAGGAGGCGATAAGATGTACCAGGACATGAGACGACAGTACTGGTGGAGTGGGATGAAGAAGGACATCGCCGAGTTTGTGTCCAAGTGTTCCACCTGCCAGCTGGTGAAGGTGGACCACCAGAAATCGTCAGGATTGCTTCAACCATTGGAAGTACCCGCGTGGAAGTGGGAGAGTATTTCCATGGACTTCATTACAGGGTTCCCTACATCACAGAGGGGCCACGATTCTATCTGGGTGATTGTAGACCGTTTGACCAAGGTGGCTCATTTTCTGCCGGTTCGGACAGATTATACCACGGGTCAGTATGCTCAGTTGTTCATCGGGGAGATTGTAAGATTACACGGGGTGCCCCTGAATATTGTGTCCGATAAAGACAAGATTTTCGTGTTGCATTTTTGGGAAAGCTTTCAGGAGGCTATGGGTACTGAGTTGAGGTTGAGTTCAGCTTATCACCCACAGACAGATGGACAGACAGAGCGTACTAATCCGATGTTAGAGGATATGCTACGCATGTGCGTTCTCAATTTTGGAGGAGGTTGGGAACCACACCTTCCACTGGTAGAGTTTGCTTATAATAACTCTTATCAGTTCACGATTGGTATGGCTCCATTTGAGGCTTTGTATGGAAGGCCTTGTTGTTCCCCAACCTGTTGGCTTAAGGTGGGGGATAACAAGTTGCTAGGACCAGAGGTAATTCAGGAGACCTCTGCGAGGATTGAGATGATCAGGGGCCGCATTCGAGTAGGCCAGGACAGACAAAAGAGCTATGCCGATGCGAAACGGTTCTTCAGGGAGTTTAATGTGTGGGACCAAGTGTTACTGCGTGTGTCTCCTATGAAAGGAGTGATGAGGTTCGGGAAGAAGGGAAAGTTGGCTCCGAGGTACGTGGGACCATTTCCCATCATTGAGAGGATTGGGCCAGTTGCATACAGATTGGGACTGCCGGAACATTTACATCGCATTCACGATGTATTTCACATCTCGTCGTTGAGACGATACCTTCGAGATGATATGGCCCATACTCACATCGCGATAGAGGAGATCGACTTACAGCCTGATAGCTCCTACGAGGAGAGACCGGTGGCAATCCTAGACTTTAGTGAGAGGAGATTGAGGTCGAAGATAGTTCCACTTGTGCGGGTCCAGTGGGAACACCATAATGTGGAGGAATCCACTTGGGAGCGTGAGGCAGATATGCGCGAGAGATATCCGGATTTGTTCTTATCAGGTATACCTTATTTTTTGAATTTCGGGACGAAATTCCGTTATTAGGGGGAAGTATGTAATACCCCGTATTTTTATGCTATAGTAATTTGGGGGGTTTTGTTAAATTTAATGAGGGTGAAATATTTAATAAAAATCTGGAAATTAATTATGTTATAATTATTAACGTGACGAGAGTTAGTAATTATATAAAAATTGTCGAATATTACTAATGATCATAGTAATATATGATATGGGTTATATTAAAGGTCACAAGTGAATGAAATGTCAATTTTGAGAATTTTAGTCGGGACGCGCCCGTGTCGCGTCGGGACTAATTATTGAGATATAAAAGTAAATATTTTATAAGTTGTTCGTATGGTCGTTTTGTGTGCGCCATCACGTCCGGAAAGGTCGAGATAGTCAAAAAAGTGTACCCGGGAGTTTAGTTTGGGTCTCGGGATGTTTTTAGGCTTAATTAGTGACACGGGAGGGCATTTTGGTCATTTTACAATATAGGGTAATTAAACCCACGAATTTCAGCCATCCTTAGATGCCATTTAGGTCAGCCTTTTAGGGTTAGAACATTCAGAACCCTAAAACGGCCATTGGAGAAGAGAGGAGAGAGCTCTCAAGGTGATTCAAGGCCAAAAACACCACCATTTGCACCACCGTCACCACCAACGCGTAGATCGCGAGGAGGAGAACGCAACCACACCAATATCAGCAGGAAAATAGACCTCTGAAATCCCAGGTAAGTGTTTAACTTGCATATTTTCGTTGGTGCAATATTCATATTAGTGTAAGAATGATTAGGAGTGTAATCTATGGAAGAAAACCCCAATTTTGATAGGGATTTGCATGTAGAAAACATTATAACCATATTCTGGAAATATTATGTGAAGTAGATGATTAACCCACGAATTTTTGATGATATGTTAGAAGGAAATTCTGGAGAAAACTGATTAGAACAAAAGTCAAGAAAACATTAGGGTTCTTGATGTTGAAATGAGATTTTGGATTGTTTAACCATGTTTAATGATGGATATACGCATGCTTAACGTTAAAAACATCTGGAAATATGTTATTATGTTTGTAGTAGGAGTTTTGGGACGATTAGTGTTGGGAAATATGGATTTGGGTGAAGAATTTTGGTAAAACCCGTAACTGCACTTCTGCAGGATTTCGCAGACCTGCTTGATCGATCGATCGAGCCTAGAGCTTCGATCGATCGAGCCCCAGACCTCGATCAATCGACCCTTCCTGGCAGACTCTTATTTCCCCTTGTTGAATTAATTGAACATGATTCATCGTGAAATAATTTTTGGGCTTTATGAATAAAATGTTTTGGGATATAGGAGAGACCAGTAGGACATATGATTAAGTGTTGAGAACTTTATTATGAGACGATAATTGTATCTTAGGGACAATTATTTATAAAACGAGGAAACTACGTAATTCAAGTGAGAGATTACGTCAAATACTTACGCTAGTGAATAGACGTTTACCTACTGATTTTGCTACTTGGATGGATAGAATCCACGAGTGTCACGTAACTAGTGAGAAAACCCTTCGAGTTAAGGCTAGAGATGAAACCTTATACGTAATCATAATAATGGGAAATTAAGGATAAATGTTGTGACTATGGGTAAAGGGAGGAACCTATATTAATATGATGAATGGGTATATTTATATGATTGTGTGTACATATATTATATACATGTGAAAAACGTACCCGCGCTACTTGCTAACCCTGAGGTTATCGCGCTGGGACGATCTTATCCTGTGTTGCTTTATGGGGGATATTGATTCGTACCCTAGAAGTTAGAGATCCTAGGTTCGGGCTATCAGATTGATAGTCGGACGGTCCTAAGAGACGTGTGGGTATGTACTGACCTCTTGGACTTGGAATCTATGCTTCGCCTCAACGTTGTTTTGTATATGTTAATACTGTTCGAGAGTGATTCCGAACTTGTATTTCCCTTTGTGTGAGCGATACGGGGATTGGATAGCAGAGTATGACCGCACCATAGTTTAGTTGGGGTGCTGTTATATATATATATTATACAAGTAGTTAATATATATATGAGGTTATAAACTTTAAACTGCCTACTGTGATTTGATAAGTAGAACATGGTTGTTGACTCAAATTATTAAATACTTGTTTTGAGAAAGTATAAAATGTCACGGGAACTTTATTATTTTTATGAATTTAAAAAATAGAGAATTTTGGGCTACTGTTGGAACATCTTTTAAAGTGGATATCGTGTATTATAAATCTTACGAGTAATTTAAGTTAAGTTAAAGCTGTTAGAGAGACTAGTATGTTAGATGCTAAAACAAACCGTTGGGAAGGTTAGTACGATAGGTGTGCACATTAGAAGAGAGGTGAGTATTTCTCAAGAGAGAGACGCACTAATATGATTTGCATTGGCCTGCATCAATTTAAATACTTGCTTAACGTATTTTAAAATCAAACACACTTTCGGGCTCTGACCCGTTTCTTTTTCTCTCTCTCTCTCTCTCTCTCTTGTATATATATATGTATATTTTCAGGTGCCCAGCCACAGGGGCGTCTTGCTTAGGATCCCTTGAGAAGAACGAGCTGCAGCTTAGGTGGGAGTTGCAGGTCACTTGAGTAGACGGCTTCTGTTATTGACTCCACTCCTATTATTCTCATTTATTTGGCACGTGTCGCCCTTTTCATCATTTCATTTATTGCTGGGATTTTGTATTTCATTTATTTCCAGTATTGTTCTATGGGATTTATTCAGGATGGATTTGTGGTTTTAGTTCCAGTTGTTGACATTCGATTGACGAATGTATTATGTTATTTGGTTTATTGTGGTGTGATTCTTTATTGTAGAAATGTTGTTTTAATTAAAATAAATCTTTTTCTTTAATTAAAATTTGGAAAGTTTTGTATGGAAAACGTTTTGACACTTAGCTTAATTATTTAGGGTGTTAAATTGGAAAAATTATTTTTATCGACAGTGATGCTGAGAATGAACCAACTGTTTACCTTGATTTAATTTAATAAAGGAGTGATCGCCCGGTATTTAATTAGGCGGGGTGTCACAACTAGCAAGTGAGAAACTCAAGTTGGAATAAGATTGGTTGAGATTTCCAAGGTTTATTATTATTATTATTATTACACGCATGCATATACGTTTACATATATTACAAAAACCTAAAGTATTTTTCTGAAGAACACTGTTGAAAAATTGAGAAGTGATTATGATTTCATGCTTTTTTTATTATCTATAGACATAACGAGGAGTACCAAGATGGCGCGTACAAATTTATTGATTCTGCCAAGAAAACTGCTAGAAATCCTGATATGATAATGTGTTCCTATAGAAAATGTAAAAACCTTTGTCAACATGATCAAGAAGAACTTTTTTAATACCTAGTCATTCATGGCTTTGATCCTACGTGCAAGAAGTGCGTATTTCATGGAGAACATTCGACTTCTTCATACTCTAATGATATTGATATTAAATTGTCAGATTTACATAGGATGCATAGAGATGCTTATGTTCAAGATGCAATTTTTGCTGAAGATAGTTTTGAAAATGGTGATGAAAGTTTTAAACAAAAGTTAAAAGATGCCGAGACTGCTTTATATCCCGGGTGTACAAAGTATACAAACATGTCAGCAATTACAACTTTATACAAGCATAAAGATACACACGGACTATTTGATAAAGGATTTAATGATTTCTTGAGTCTCTACATGAAATGTTACCCGGGGATAATGTTCTTCCTAAGTCCTTGTATGCAACGAAGAAGTTTCTAAAGGAATTTGATCTTGGCTATGAGAAGATAGATGCATGCATTAGTGAATGTCTTGTATTTAGAAAAGAGTATGAACATTTGGATAAATGCCCTAAATGTGGCTCCTCGCGGTGGAAAGTCGACAAACGCACAAAGAAGGTTAATACGGGAGTATCAGTAAAAGTATTGTGGTACTTTCCAATAATCCAAAGATTTTGAAGGGCATTTTTATCATCAGATAAAGTAGAGCTGTTGCAGTGGCACTCAACTCATATAAGTAAAGATGGAAAGATGCGACATCCAGTTGATTCATTAGCATGGGACACAATTAATAAAAAATGGCCTCATTTCGCATCCGATCCAAGAAATCTTAGGCTTGGACTTGCAGCGATTGGATTTAATCCCTTTAATAATCTTAGCTCAAGCTATAGTTGTTGGCCCGTAATTCTATTTGTGTACAATCTTCCCCCATGGTTATGCATGTTGCAGGAAAATTTGATGTTGACTTTGCTTATATCGGGGACAAAGCAACCAGGAAATGACATAGATGTATATCTGCAACCACTTATAGATGACTTAATTGAGTTGGGGAATAATGGGGTGGATATGTACGATGCTTCTGACCAATATTCTTTTAATTTGAAAGTTATTTTGATGTGGATAATAAATGACTTTCCCGCATATGGTAATTTAGCCGGATGTACAACAAAAGTGGAATTTGCATGTCCAGTTTGTGGTCCTAACACATCCTCACTAAGGTTATTAAAGAGTATGAAATTGGTGTATTCGTGCGATAGACATTTTCTCCCAATAAAACATCCGTGGAGGGTTACCAAAAAGAGTTGGTTTGATGGATTTGAAGAATTGAGGAGGCCACAAAAACCTTTGAATGCAGAGGAAATTTTAGATGCTTTAAAGGGTGTTGAAAATGATTTCGGTAAAGGGAAGAAGCGTGAGGGAAGAAAGTGTTCTTGAATAAGAAGTAGATATTTTTTGATTTACCGTATTGCAATGTACGTATATTTTAACTCATAATCTAAGCCACTAACTTAATGCAATTCTATTAAAAGTTTTAGGACATTTATTTTTCATATTAATCCTCCCTCATTTTTTTCTCTCTTGGCATACGATTTACGTCACAATTTGGACGTGATGCTCATAGAGAAGAACATAAATGATAGCCTCATTTCTACATTTTTAGATGTAAAGGGAAAATAAAAAGTAGGCCTGGAGTCTCGTAAATATTTGCAAGAATTGGTCATTAGAAAGGAATTGCATCCACAACCAAAAGGGAATAAATTTTACTTGCCGGCAGCACCTTACCCACTCTCAAAGAAAGAAAATAAAGTTTTTTGTCAAAGACTATATGATTTGAAGTTACCTGATTGTTATAGCTCCAACGTTAGTCATTGTGTTTCAGTGGAAGAATTTAAGTTATTGGGATTGAAATTCCATGATTATCATGTTTTAATACAACAATTATTGTCAGTTGCTATACGGGGACTACTACCAAAGGGGCCAAGCCAAGTAATTTTTCTCTTATATTTATTTTTTAATGAGTTATGTCAAAGAGTGATCGATAAAAGTAGAATGGAAAAATTAGAGGAAGATATCGTAGAGATTACATGCATGTTGGAGAGGTACTTCCCTCCTTCTTTTTTTGACATTACGGTTCACTTGCCAATTCACTTAGCTTGGGAAGCTCAATTATGTTAGCCCCTTATAATTTCGATGGATGTACCCATTTGAGAGGAAATTTAGAATGTATTTAACTCTTATCTTATTAACAAGTTAGATATGTAGTAAATAGATGTTACATTCCTATTATTTTGCTATGGTTTGTCATTAGGTTTATGAAGGTACTCGAGGGTTATGTTAGGAATTGTGCATGACCTGAAGGATGCATAGCAAAAAATTATTTGGCTAATGAGTGTGTAAGGTTTTGTTGTATCTAAAAAAATAGCAAAAATAGGTTTTCCACAATCTCGAAATGAAGAGTTCGAAGATGAGATCATACTGGGAGGATGACCTATCTCTAAGGGGAAACCAATAACATTGTCCAATGACTTGTTAAAAATTGCCCATCATTATGTGATGTTTAACAATTTAGAACTTGAGCCATATATAGAGTGAGTAAAATGATGCTCATTATATATATTTATAACGTTTGTTATCATTAATATTGTTACTAAAATTCCTCTACGTTCATATTAGAATGAACTTGAGCAAGCTAAAACATTCCAATCGAAGTTTATCCCAAGATGAGACTATGCTACAAAAAAGACATATCGAGACATTCGTTTTGTGGTTTATAAACAAGGTAGACTAATTTTTACATTGTGCATTGTAAGAGTCTACTGTTGTTATGTATATAAAAATTCATATAATTTCATTTATGATCTTTTAAAAAGATTAAGGTCTAAGCAAACACAATTGAAGTATCAACAATCCTAAAGTGGCTAGCGGTTCAGCCACGACGTTATGCTATGTCGTATTTAGGCTACATAATAAATGGCAAATGATTTCATACATCAATGGTTGAAAAGTCCACCCAAGATGGTGGAGTTTTTTTCGAGGCAGAGACTATTCGTAGATCTAGTGCAAGGGATAACACACACGTTGTTGCTATTGTTTCATATTATGGGATTATACGGGATATAATTTGTTGGACTTTCATAAATTTCGAATGTCTATATTTCAATGTGATTGGGCCAGCATTTCGAATGGTGTTAAATTTGACGATGGATTCACTTTGGTTAACCTCCACGAAGGACAAAATCAACTAAAAAAAGATCCTTTTGTTCTAGCATCACAAGAAAGACAAGTATTTTATTCGAGAGAAATTGGAACATCGAATTGGTATGTGGTTCTCAAGGGGCCGCCACGAGGTTTTCATGAGCTGAAGACGTACGGTGAGAGTGCTTACACATCATATTCGCCGATTGATGTTTCAAAACTTGAGAATAATGAGAGAGATGACGATGAGACTCATGTGAGGATAGATTGTGAGGGTGTTATTGTGTGATTGTTATTTATTTTAGCATGTAAACATTAAGTTTGTTTGATAAATATAAGTGTTGGTATGTTTATGGTAAATTCAACAATGGATAATTAACAGAGAATGTTTCTTTGTGCTACATATATATTTACTTTTCTATGCTAGTTTGCGTGTTTAACCTTATTCGCATCACATATAGTTTGTGCATTTATTGCTCTATGAATACACTCAAAATACAGAACTAACAAAAATCGGGCAATAGTCAAAATGATATCGCATTCCAATCTCATCAATAAAAAAATGTTAAATAAGTGAAAGAACTTTTAAAATTTATCTCCATGCAAAAGAACTGTAAAAAATGATCTAGATGTTGAGTTGCAAATCCCTATTTATGTTACCACTTCGCAGGCCCTGTTTTAGGCCGAGCCTTCATAAATGTGTTGAGGAGGCCTTTATACACTTAAATTTATATTATATTTAAGTGAATTACTCTTATGTTCCCTAAATTTCGTAAAATTCGGTGCATTCCCTAGACTTAAGTTGACACTATACTAAACCATGTCAAATTTAAAAGTCCTTGAGACATGGAAAACAATGGTGCAAAAGGAGCAAGGCATGGCTTTTACACGTGTTGTCGCTGCTGGTTTTGACATGGATCACATGCCGTCGTTGGTGTCATTTGTGAAATGCTTTGGAGCATCACATTTGATGTGAGTATTTATCTGTCAGAGACTAAGAAGCACAGATACTTTGAAGTTATATAAATGGAATATTAGATACATATATGGCTTGGATACCACAATGATACGGTACATATCTGATACTCCATATAAGTTTCCGTTTGTTAAATTATTAATTTTGATTTCTGAATACAATATGGATGTCTTGGATATGATATGAATACAACTGTGTCTATTTTGCATATTTTTATACTTAATGAAGAGAATTTTATTGGGAATTTTAAAAATTTAATGTGGATTAAAATAAATACATATATCTCATATTTTCTTTTCAACTGAATAGAGTTTAATTCTTGTAGTTCTATGTCACATGTTATAATTATTTCAGAATTATTTGACCATGGTGATCTATCTTCGTTTGTGTTCCTCTTATTAAATGTAATCTGACATAATTTTGATGTCCATCTTTTGGGATAAGTGATAACTCACCGAAACTGGCCCTATTAACTCCTATCAAGAGCTGATGAGAAAATATACAGAGCTCTACTACGTGTCCCATGTGAGAAATCATGTGACACATTACCTTTGATAATTTATATAGGGTCTGTGTGGAATTTTTCTTGAATCCTTCAAGTAATACAGGGCTAAATGATTACTGATTGACAACCACTGTTTTGTTTTTCTTTCAGGAGCGTTATTGACGTAACAGGGGAAATGGCACATAAGAGCGCCAAATAAAAAAATTTTCGTTCTCTCACTAAAATATAAACTGCAAGTACATAGATGATTAACTCACTGTCTTGTTTCTCAATGTCCCTATGTTAAATTTCCTTATAGTCTAAGGATGTTGCTATTACTACACTTAATGGTACATTGTTATGTTTTTAAACTCTTGATGCTGCTACTACACTTAATGGTAAATGCTTTTATTGTCGATCAATATCCCTACAATATATATTCTCTATATTTTAAACATGTCTAGATGGGAATGTATATATCTAATAATTAGTTTAACAGTTGGGGGAACTGCTGCCCGAATCCACTCTACATTCTTTGTTCCAAATTTGTACAAACAACACGCTTATTCATAATCCCATTTGTCGAATCCTTTGTATACCTTTTGGCATGGATCAACCATGAGGACTTCAAGTCCAACTACATTGTCAATGAGATACTTGAGGACATAAATTTCATGTGGATAACTGTAAAACCCGATATAGATATATCATTCATTACTTTTGTATCATTTGAAAATGAAATAAAACATTAAACATCGATTTCGTGATGTATTATTGTAAGTTAAGAAAGGCCAATGCATAAGTATAAACTTAAAGAACTAAGATGGAGGGGCTTATGTCTCCATCACATGCTTGGCGCCCTCCAAGGTATTCTTAAGTAGCATCGCGACAGTCAAGGGATCCATGCCTCCAGGAACTAGAGTAATCCATCCAGCTACCTTACACGCTTCATTAAAATAGATGTCTCCCACAAGCCTATATCCTGATTTTTTACTTGGATGATCAATGGCATTTGTCCCTACATCAATAACTACAACACCAGGTTTGATCCAACTGCCTTCTATCATCATTGCTTGTCCCGTTGCAGTAATAACAATGTCGGCTTTGTGAATGATACTTTCAGGATCTTTAGTATGCGAATGGACTATAGTAACTATGGCATCTGCTTTGAGAAGTAGTAGTGAAACTGGTAATCCCTAGTAACTGTGGCATCTGCTTTGAGAAGTACCAGTGAAACTGGTAATGCCACTAGGTTACTTCAAGCCACCACGACAACCTTCTTCCGTTTTATGCTAATACCACTTCTAAATATAAGCTCAAGACAACACTTAGGAGTGCAAGGAAGGAACAGAGGTTCTCTTCCTTTCATAGAGAACTTTCCAATATTGAGAGGATGAAAGCCATCTACGTCCTTTTTGAGGCTTATTTCACTTAAATTTTTCTCTTCGTTTATATGTTTTGGTAATAGAAGCTAGACTAGTATACCGTGTACATATGGATTTGCATTTAATTCATGGACCTTGCTGATCAAATCAGGTTTAGTCACTTGTTCCGAAGGTCTATGCCGATGGATTTATTCCCAACTTCAGCACGTGCCTTTCTCTTCACGTTCACATAACTTTGAGAATCCTTCCTATTTCCTACAATTACTACAGCCAATCCTGGCACCTTAGCATATTTTTAGGAGAGATGGGTGACTTTACAGGAAATTTTAGAGCATATTGTTTGTGCAATGGATTTGCCGTTGATGATAATAGCTTTATGATCCGAGTGCGATGACTTGAGAGTTCATCTTCGTCCACGAATGAAAAAATTCTCAACGCTGACTGCTTGATATTGGTGTATATAGGGACTTCTTCATGAAGATTTAGTGTCGTCATAGCGTGTATTGATATTAGATTTAGGGCCTCCACTTGAGGCACATCATAAGAAAATCTCATCAGCACGTAAGTTACACCGTCCAATCTTGTGCTTTTAGAGAAAACAAAAAACATTTGAGCCAAACAGTTTTTGAATTCCTTTAAAGGCTCATAATCCACTAAAAAATTACACCATTCTGATAAGTCGAGATCGATTTGTTCAACTGATTTATCAATCATAACACTAATCCACTGATCAATGTGGGAACCAAAATCTTGGCCCAAGTGAATTCCTAAGATACATCTCTCCCTTTATTTGTTTTTAACACGAAATACGTACATAAACCTAGAACAAAATTATTTGTAATTGTATAAATCAATCGATATACATTATATCACAATAAATAATCTGCTTAAATGTGTAATCTGCTTAATCACATGCACATTCTTTCATGATCTTGGTTTCCTCTATACATGCTTTATTTAAATATGTAATCTGCTTAAAATTATATTTGAATATGGCTAATTGGCTTCAAAAAGGCGAGTTACTTGGTAATAGGGGAGTTGTTACGCTCTTGATTCTTTTTAGTAAGACTTCCTTATCGATTTAATATACATATGCGTTGATGATTCACAAGAACACCTGTGTGGTTCGTATTGAATGATGGAAACTTATGTCTCTTAGTGTACCTTTTTTTTAGCTTAGTGTCATCAATTGTGTGCCTACTGAAAACTGAAAATACAAATGAAAATAAGGGACACTAAGAAAATGCATGTATTTCACATATTATGCTCTGTATCAATCATGTATTGGATTTGGATAACTTGATTTATTTTTCCCTATTTTATTATTGTGTGGAATTACAGGTGTTTGTGTTTTGGTCCCAAATAAATAACATTGAAAGTTGATTTTGTGTTTAGTGAGAAAGAACATTTAAAAATAATTATTGTTGTTCTTTTTATTAATTAGGGACTCTTTGATCCCATTCATGAATCATATTTTTTCGCATCACTGGTACATGTGTAACTTGAAGTTATGCTTTTAAGTGCAAATGTATAATACAAAATTGAGTCCTCCCATTTATATTGCATCCTGGACCTTCACTTGAACTACTCTATTTGGATAGAGTTGTACTAACTTTTCTTATTTTTTGCTTGTTAAATAGAGCTAATAGAAAAAAAAAATATGCCTTTTGAGAATATGGCGGATATGTTTAAAGAGGTGAGTTATGAGTCCATTATCTCTTTAATTTAAACTTTGTAAAAAATGTAATTGAAGTCCATATAATTTACACTACATTCCATGCATATTGTGTGTATCCAAAACAGGTTGCTAGGGGTAAGCGATCAAAACGAACTACCTGCAATGAGAATGAGGATGCAAGAATATCATGCGAAGTCTCTAACTCACATACGGTGAAAGAAATTTATGCGGAATAAAGTACCCAACATTGATTCTGTTGATAAGGGCAAAAAAAGAAGCGGGAGCCATCAAAATTGAATGTAATTGAAACTGGGATAAAAGACCGTCAAGAGGTAGAATTCAATGAGTTTGGGCAACCAATTGGACTCGATTCCATCCATCTTAGTTCTATTATTGGGATTTTAGCACTAGAATGCGTACCAATAACACATTAAGGTTGGGATAAGGTGACAAGTGACATCAAGGATCAAATGTGGGAGTTTGTTACTCTAAGTATTTTATTTTTCTACCCTTTGCACAATTATGTCATATTTTGAATGTAACTTTGTACATATTTAATTGTAACTAATATAGTGTATTTATTCTGTATGATGCAACAAAAATATAACCTTGAAGAATGCCGAAAGGCCATTATTTTAGGTCAGACGGGAAGAGCTTGGAAAGATTATAAGTCAAAATTATCAACACAGATACGAAAAAAAGCTAAAGGACCAAATTCCACTCTCCATCTTACATTACTCAATCCCCCTGGAATGAAGTCAAACGAATGGAATGAATTTGTTAAATCTCGTTTGTCACATGAATTCGATGCAAGTGAATTTGACTATTTGTTTTTTATTTTTATTAATAGACTAAAGTCCACTTTTAGTATTCTTGTATTTCTTGAAATTATATATGATTTCTTTTATTTTTATAGGAAACAAGTGAAAAACATAAGGAGGCTAGAGCAAAGGAAGTCCATCCACACACAACTAGTCGTAGAGGCTACGCAAGACTTAAGGAAAACATGGTATGTTTCCCCTTTAAAGTTGTATACTTCGTAAATAGCTTACATTATATCGTAATCATATCTTTCAAAATTTTGTAGAAAGCCGAAGACCCAAATAAAACTCTACGCCGTGTTGATGTTTGGATAAGGGGACATAGGAGAGAAAATGGCGATCCGATTAATCAAGTTATTGGTGAAGCAATAGTAAAGACTTAAACACTTACACAACACTTTACAATTTTTGAAAAAGCTACAATGTGTTTATTATAATTTTTTAATACATTGAGTTCTTGTATTTATTTTAGGAAAAGATGGAAAAAATTCCATCTCATGACTCAACATCGTTGAGAGATGATGCAGTAGTAAAGGTGATTAGTCCTAAACGTCCGGGTCATATCCGAGGTCTTAGATTTGGGGTGACGCCTACGAAGGTAGATGCGTCGTTACATAGTAATGCAAGGGTAACGACTCTTGAAAATCAAATTTAACAACTTTTGGAATGGAAGTTGCACATGGAAAGTGGAATAACGCAAGGAAATGAACGAAATGTGGTATATTTTTAAAATTAAACATGATTCAATGCATATATTTTTTCCCTTATTTTGTTTTACATACTTGACTTGCAATTTCTATAGGGTCAACATGAGGGTGGTGGGGACGCCATGCATAATCGCGCACATACTCTACAGATTATTGTTAATGAATTATCTAAGTCTAAATTATTTTACTAGTTGCATTAATAATTATTTTTTAATTATTTTCTTTGTACTATTTATTAGTGCAATCGAGAAAGTTCATGTTCACAAAGTGCTCCACAAAGAAATTCTCCCTGCAAATTGTTACATTGGTTGGGGACTGGAGAAGAAGTGGTAAGCACAAAACATGATTCTATAGACCCGAAGTCATTAGTGCACCACCAAATCCTTGGGCCTGATTGCTATAAAGTATGGGTTGTTGAAATTTTAGTGCCCAAAGTGCCAGTTTTTTGATACTCGAATGCGTTTTCCATACTTGATGATGAAAAAGGAAGTACCATAGCATGGCCACATCGATACATTCATTTTGACTAGTTATGTGAGTGTAATAGTTATAGTTCTTGAATTTTATTCTAGGAATTTTGCTTTGACATTCTCTCGTATCAATTTTATATAAACATAAGGAATCAAATGGGTATCTCTTAGTCATTCATATGAATATCGTGGTACCGACAATCTTCACATTGGTAACGGATCGTATGTCTAAGAAAATTCTGCTTTAAGGAACGAGTAAAGATGGACTCTACACCTTATCTCCCTCATCATCACTAACTTCTCCAGGATCATTTCACACCACCAAATCCTCTTCCGAGTGTTGGAATCTTCGTTTAGGTCATCCTCACTCCCATGTTCTTCATCAGGTCATTCACAAAAATAATCTTCCCTGCTCCACCATCAAGAATAATTTATGCAGTGCCTGTTAACTAGGCAAATGTTCTCGCCAAACATTTCCTCATCGCTCTGAGTCAAGTTCTTCTATTTTAGAATTAATATTTAGTGATGTATGGGGTCCTTCTCCTATTATGTCTTGCAATGGTCACAGATATTTTGTAATCTTTGTAGCTAATTTTTCCAATTTTATTTGGTACATTTTATAGCATATAAATATGATGTGTATGCTACTTTCATTCAAAAAAAAAAGGAATCAAGTGGGTGTGGTGTTTCTTCATTACTTTTTGGATTGAAGGTATACTTTGATTTTTTATTTTATTATTACAAGTGTGTTGTTAATTTATGAGAGTATTTAGTAAAATTGTTTTGTGAACAGGGACTTATTTTGGAAGATGTTGAAGACATCTTGGGAGGAATGTTTTTGAAGAATGCTATTAGTTTTTTTTTTAAGGAATATTGCATTTTAACTTGTTACTCTATGCTCGTTTCATTATAATGCCATGCTTTTATGTGACTTGTAACACCCAAGTATTTATTCCTTCTACTATTTTGCACACAACTTTGATATTATGATTATGAGTACATATTATGTGTTCCTCTTAATTATATAAGTTTGTTTTAAATTTCAAGAATTGTGGAATGTCTAATTGTTATACAATCATATATGTGGATATGTTAATGTTGGTATAAGCAACATGCATTTGAGAAGCTAATTTTTATAAAAAAAATTATACACTTTTAACGACATACTTTATACATCGTACAATAATAATAACGATGCTTATATTTAGTCGTGTACAATATTAACGACACATACATTCAGTCGTAAAATAACTTTGACGACACATAATAAGTAGTCGTGGAAGGTTTTTTTTGGGTAATGACTTTTACGACAAGTAACTGGATGTCGTGGATATTTGTTTCAACGAAAATTGAGATGTGTCGTGAAATAGTTTTACGACACCACAAAGTTGTCGTGGATATTTACGACTAGTAATTAGGTGAGGTGGATATTTGTTTCAACGACACTTGGCAGGTGTCGTGAAATAGTTTTACGAAAATATAAAGGTGTCGTGGATATTTACGACTTATAACTAGGTGTCGTGGATAGTTGTTTCAACGACACTTGATAGGTGTCGTGAAATAGTTTTACGACACCACAAATGTGTCGATATAGAAGGTAACTTTCTATGACCCCCCCGTTCAACGACTACATAAAATGTGTTGTGGAAACAGTTTCACGACACATATCAAGTGTCGTGGAAAATACTTTTTCTTGTAGTGATTGTATTAATAATGGCTTTAGGAGCACCAAAATGAGAAAGTATGTACTCATAAATGAATTGTACCACCACCTTGCTATCATTTGTGCATGTAGCCATGGCCTCTACCCATTTAGACACGTATCTATCGCAACAAGGATGTAGAGAAAACCAAAAGATGGGGAAATGAACGCATGAAGTATATGCCCCAGTAGTCAAACATCTCAATCTGAAGGATCGGTGTCAAAGGCATTATATTGTACCTATAAATGGCACCCATCTTTTGTCATCTCTTATACGAATGATAAAATCCTTGCACATTCTGGAAGATACTGGGCCAATAAAGACCGCATTGAAGAATTTCAATCCTTAAAGTGTTCTTTGTCATGGTTACATGGAGTAGTTTGAATTTGACTTGTTTAATGGATTCAATTTTTATACGCCTTCACGCACATATGCACGAGCTCTTTTGAACCTTTGACTTCACATGTATATTTGATATTTATGAGATGTTCTCCTACCAATCTAGTTATCTACATATTTTGTGACTTAGAAGGATTTGTGCATGTTAGAACCATTGCACGTGCGTTTATTGTGTGTTTAAAAAAATTGATATATGAAAGTGCACGGTGAAGGCCTGCGAAAGGAACAATCATCCTTTGTGATTAAGCCACTGTTTACAATGGACCTAAAAGAAATATGTGGTCCAAAGGCCTAAAAGAAAAATATGGCATTAAAAAAAAATATAGCCAATGCCTAGTTTGTTTAGATTGATATATTCATTCAAAAGAAAAGAAAATAATAATATCATATTTGAGGGAGTTTGGTTGGAGTATCAACGGCTTTGCATAAACTTTGTATCCTAGTTACGCTATCTTGTCATGACTCTACTGGTTTGTAGAATCATCAATATGCTAGGCTTACATGCATTGTGATCGTTTTGTTCATTGAGTTAACTTTATCCTGTCACATAAGGCTAGATCTTAGTTAATAAAGTTTTCCAATCAAATAAGAACTCCTTGAACGTATTTAAGTGATTGTGTCTTAATTATTTGGTTACTAGTTCACAACCCTTCACTTTCGTTTCCATATGACACATTTATGCCATAAGAGTGTGGAAAGATTATTTTTAATTTCTTTTGTATTGTTTGTGGTGTTTATATCTATATACATGTGCTTATACTTCTTTAATATCTTTTGTGTGTGTATATATATGATATTTTGTTTGTTTTGAGTCTTTGCCTTGCCAGCTAGTCCATATATGCTTTCTATTCAAAATTGGTATCTAAATTGTTCCGAATTTTGGTAGATATCCCATGCTTATGTTCAATACATTTTAGTTGGTATCATTTTTTTTGTCATCGCATCATAGTTGCATCCTTTATTATTGTAGTGGATTAGTTGTATTTCATTTGGGCCTATATACTTTAATGCTTTTGTCACTTTATGCACCATTGCATGTTTATCTCGTTTTTCCTTAATCCATATCCCTTGTGTCGACCTAAAGGGGAGAAATGGTATTTGCTTTAATTGGGGGAGAAATAAGTTAATTTAAGTACTTTAACCTTTGTCTATTACATAACAAAGGGGGAGAAATGTTATCTAACCTTTGAATTTGGCGAGATCTAACTTAGGGGGAGATGTCTTTCTTAGGTAGATCATTGTTAGATAAAGGGGGAGAATTAATTAAGAGGGAGTATTATTATTTTATGCACTTTAGTTTTCTATATTTCCCATGCGTTTGATGGTGTGCTTAAGTGTGCAGGAATTCATCTTTAGCATCATTATTTAGAGCCACAAAGCATTTCCTATGAGTCGAGTCAAGCGTCTGTATTTTTATTTTTTTTGGGTGGGATTGTGTCTAGATGTGCTTGACGGCCCTTAGGATTTTTGGTTTGATTTTGTCCCAGAATAGACAAAGGGGAGATTTGTAAGGACATAAATTTCAAATTGAGTCCATATGTAATTTTGGTTTAATTCCGGACAAAATTATTTGAGTCATAGGATAGAGTGTTGTATCCTTCCAAGCCTATGACAAGTGTATGTTGATGAAGATGCGGCTAAACAAAATTGAAGATATAATTGTCGGTTTCAAGTGCGATGTTTCACGTCATCAACATGAGGATTCCAATGTCTCTTAAAGGTATGAATGCATTAATATATATATATATATATATATATATATATATATATATATATATATATATATATATATATATATATAATAATAATAATAATAATAATAATAATAATAATAATAATAATAATGCTCTTGTGTGGACTAGTCCGCATTTTAAGAGTGTGGACCGGACATGTGTCACCTAACGGTGCGCCTAGAAATTAACGCCTAAATTATAGGCACACTCTCTCCCTTTTCTAGATTCACCGCTAGATGACACATGTTCAGTATGCATTCTTAAAATGCAGACTAGTCTGTACAAGAGCATGACTATATATATAGGAGCTTGGAATATTTTTTATGGCTGTTATTTTTATAAAGTTTTGTCGAAACGACTTTAGTTTTTCTCTGAAAATCATTTTAGAACTTTGTATAAGATTTTTGGGCTTAAAATGAAGAATCTGGATTTTCTGTAATGTCGCTCAAACGAAACTGGGATCTTATTCGAACGAACTACTAATGAGGTTCAAACGACTTTGTGCTCGAATACTCTGTTTGCTCGTTAGAAGTTTCGTTCAAACAACCTCATTCGAACGAGTTTACCTAACGAACTTTTGGCCTTGTTTTCTTTTGTTTTGTTTATCCAAAAGTTCATTTTTGTGTTCTTGAACTTAAATGTTTTAATTCAACAAAAACACAAGTTTTACATCTAATGTTTTAGTTTAAATCCAAGTTCCTTTATATATATATATATATATATATCTTTCTTGGAGATTTGTTTGGCACCGGGTTTATCACTACCCCAACAAGGAGAAGTTTGGGTTTTCTTCTTTACCCGAAAAGGAAGAAGTTTGTTTACGCTGTGGTGTTCTCATAGGGAGAAAGGCTCCGTGTGGAGGTTGACGATGGCCAGACCCCATCGGTGGATTCCGAGACTGTGATGGAGTCCATGGTTATCTACTAGGAAAAGGTTGAAGTGCAGAGGAGTGTGTCAAGGCTTGAAGGGGCTCGAGTCGGTTGTGTAAGTCCTCTTATCGCGTCTTTTGTAAACATACAGTACTTAGTGGATTTGTAGGCTAGGCCGTCCGAGGTTTTTCCAATATGGGTTTTTCTCGTACATCGCGCCTCTCGTGTGATTGCGATTTATTTTATCTTGCAAAACTCACTTAGAATGCTTGTTTAGGTTTAATCAAGATAAAATTTAGTTTAATCACAATCTCGTTTAATTTGGTGCTAAAATAAGTTTGGGTAAGTTCAAGTTTAAATTAATTCAAGTCCAGAATTTAATTTGATCAAATTTGGTTTAATTCACAATTGGTTTAATTGGTGCTAAAATTAATTTGGGTAATTTTAGTTTAAGTTAATTCAAGTCTAGAAAACTTGTTTGGCAAAATTGGTGTTTAATATGTTTCGCCTATATTTAATCATGAATTAATTTGTGTTAGGCTATTTTGGACTTGAATTGAATTTCTTGTTTAAGTTTAATTTTAATTGGGAAGAAATTAAAATTTGAAGTTTGTTTTTTTTTAAATTTGAAAAGAAATTTAATTTGGTATATAATTTAACTTTCTCATAATTTGAGTTTTAAAATTTAGGGGCATTCGCTTTAACACATTCTGAGGGAACGAATCCCGTCACTAAACAGTTCACGATATCCGCAAACCAAGGTTGAAAGGAAATGGTAAAAATTTTCTCATCCAGGAAAAAATTATCTTTGGTATGGGATAATGAAGTACGCCGGAGGAAATCCTAGAAAAGTTATTATCTACGACGTTTTATACTCCCTTCTTTTCTTTGATAGAAAGGTCAAACTCTTAGAGTAGCAAGATCCACCTGATGAGGTGTGAACTGGCATCCTTGTTGGAAAGGTGGTATTTTAACGCCGCATGTTCGGAAAAAAAATAATGGGTCACCCGATAATACATAAACGAAATTTATTAAGGGAAAATTCCACCTCTAACAACCAATTCTCCGCAGTGGAGTAGTCTAATTATGGTCCAACTAAAGTCCTAATAGCGTAGTAAATGACGTGGGCATTTTGATATTTTTGTTTCCCCAAAACAACCCCTACCGTATAACACTTGCATCACACATTAGCTCTAATGGAATACGTCAATCCAAAGCATGTATGATGGGAGGAAAAATGAGCATATACACTACAACTTCTCAAATGACTCTCGGCAAGTCTCACTCCACTCGAATGGGGAATATGTAGCCAGTTAGTTTCTTAAGAGTCTAGTTATAGAGCTTAAGTCTTTAACGAACTTATAATAAAATCTCACATGCCCCTAAAATGAGCGCAAGTCTTTGAGTGACTTGGGTCGAGGGAGTTCGACAATGATGTCAATTTTTGCCTTTTAAACTTTAATCCCCTTGGATGAAACTATGTGTCCTAGATCCAATCCCTTGGTTACCATGAAATGGAATTTATCCTAATTACGCATGAGGTTCACACAACGAGTAAGTACTTTCTCAAGATTAGCAAGACATTGATCAAAAGAGGGGCAAAAAATGATAAAATCCTCCATAAACACCTTAAGGCCTCTCTCAACCATGTTGCTAAAAGGACTCAACTTGTACCTTTGAAAGGTTGACGGTGCATTGTATAACCCCAAAGGCATCGTTTTGTATACAAAAGTACTAAAAGGGCATGTAAAGGTCACGTTCTCTTAATCAAGTATGTCCACCTGTATTTTGTTATAACCACAATAACTATATAGAAAATAGTAAAATGGGTGGACCGACACTCCTTTGAGCATTTGATCCATGAATGGAAAAAGGGAGGTGATCTTTCTTTGTGCTCACATTGAGTTTCTGGTAATTAGTGCAAACACGCCACCCGATGGTGGTACATTTTGGAATAAGCTCTTCCTTAGAATTATCTATCACAGCCATTCCTAATTTCTTGGGATCTACTTGGATTAGACTAACCCACATACTATTCGAGATGGGATAAATTATACTCGCATTAAATAACTTAATGATTTTCGTTCTAACCATATATTTCATTACCGGGTTCAACCTTCTTTGTATTTCCCTAAAGGGCTTCACGTCCACCTCTAGGTGGATTTTATCGGTGCAAATCAAGGGATTATACCTTTCAAATCTAGAATCGACCAACCAAAAAAACCCTTGTGCAACCTAGATATTTCCCAAAGGTTCCCTTCTTAGTCTATATATAGGCTAAATATGTCTCATCCTCCCCCAAATAAGAATATTATCTTCTTCAACTCAAGTTTTGGAAATTTAATATTAAAGGGAACCTCGTAAGATTCTCGTGATGGTAACTCTTCAAATCACGAGACCCAACTTACATTTCTCATGTTATCCTCGACTTTGCTCTCACCAAGAATATCCCTCATCATACTCATTTCACGATTTTAGTCCGAATACTCATTATCCTCCTCAAAGCCCTTCACCAGACATGCCTCTAATGGATCCTCACAACTAGTACCCTCAAACTTCTCTTGTACTACATCCGCTATATGATCCGTATTGTGTAGATCATCTTCATCATCTATTTGCTTGGTGATGTTGAAAATGTTCATCTTAAACGTCATATTCCCAAAAGTTAATTGCATTTTCCCATTACCTGTGCTAATCAACGCATTTGTCGTAGCTTGGAAAGGTAAACCAAGAATGATGAGAAGATGGTTGCTTTATGAGGAGGAGGGACCCATGTCCCAAATGACAAAGTCTATCGAAAAGTAGAATATGTCTAATTGGACAATCACATCCTTAACTACCCCATGAGAAGCCTTCATCAAAAGATCCACAAGTTAGAGAGTGATTTTAGTTGGCTTAAGGTCTCTCAAATCGAGATTTTGATAAATTGAGTAAAGGAGAATGTTAACACTTGCTCCTAAATCTAGCAAAGCTCTCTCTGTCTTACTCTCTCTAATGATACACGAAATAATTGGGGCTCCTTAATCTTTGTAATTTGGTGGGAGGTCGCTCAAAAGTTCGAAGCTAACATTTTGTGAAAGAAAACCCTTTTTCTTCACCTTTAACTTGCATTTCACCGCGATCTAGTCCTTTAAGAACATAGCTTATGCACGGATTTTCTTTATGAATTCAAAGAATGGTTGGTTCAATTTACTTGTTGAAGCACCTATAAAATGTCATCTCGGGAGGCCCCTTTTGGAAGAGGGACCAACCTTTGAGGATATGGTGCGTCTATTGGGGAATTTTACCACCACTTTAGACCGAACTGTGTATTTTTTATCAGTATCGTTGAAGGGACATCTTCGGTCTTTTGTGTACTGGGAGAAACTTCCTTATCTTTTTGTACGTTTTGGGGTGAAGGTGACGAATCAATAAATTTTGTACTACGTAGAGTGGTGATGGATTTATATTGCTCTTAAATTTCTTCGCGATTAGAGCCTTCGTAGTTTTGACCTTGAGGAGGTCTTTGGTCTTGAGTGGGGAATTTTCCCTTCTCTTGGACACTCAAAGATGATTACAATTTGGACATCAATGACTTCATGTCGATAAAGGTTAGGCATTAATTGCTGACAGAATTTTCATGAATTTTGTTAGAGTATCCTCGATACTTTTTCGTTGATGAATCACATACGGCGTGGGAGGAGGTGCTTGAATTTGTAGTGCTTGTTGAAATTATGGGGGTGGTGGCGGTTGTTAGGCAACTTAATGATTAGTATTTAATGATAATTTGGTTTCCCGTAATTGAAATCGAGATGGTTCCATCACAAGGGATTGTAAAAGTTCCCATAAGGGACCTTAAAATTTCCTTTATATGCTCCCACCGTATCAACTTGCTCATGAAGCATAGCTTTATAGGCGGGAATGGTTAGACATTCTTTTGTTTGATGTTATGCCTCACAAATAGCATATATTCCACCCTAAAGATCGATAAGGGTCAAATGTATCTCCCCCCTTGCTTCCATCAGGTCATCTATCCACTTGGCTAATTGGTTTATTTTAAGCTTCAACTCGGCTTCCTTGTCTAAATAATAAAGCTCGGGCGATGATGGTGCTATTGACATGTTTTTAGCCTTGGGTTGGTTAATAAAATCCGATATGTCCTAAGATTGAGTAGTCTCGATGACATACTTGAATTGGGACTCTTTATCATCCTCATCTTGTAAAGCCGTATAAACGCGGTGTGTGATATCGATTTCAAATTATTCGTAAGTTTCCAATTAAACCTGATTTAATTAGAGTCTATTTTTAAACAAACTTAAATCATCCCCAAACCATTCAACGACGTGTGTGCCTGTGTCAAACCATATATAGATAAAGCAATGGACACAAATATTAAGGAAAAATCCTCAAAGGGCAAAACCTTTTTTATTTCTAGAACTCTGACAAGTTTACAAGACCATTGACTTACATACAATCTTGCTTTCGCCCACAAGAGTAACACATGGTGTCTTCGAAAAACCTCCAAATCAATGGCTAGAAACAAAAAAACAAGGGTTCACATGTAGCTATACCACAAGGACCGTAATCCTAGACACGCAGTCTTCTCCGTGCAGGTTATCTTCCCCACAAGAGTAAACAACACCAAAGTGTGTTCTTCAAACATCAAAACAATTCACTAAAGCATATGGGAATTTTGTGAATTGAAAACAAAAAGGGGATTAAACCCTAAAAGGAAGAAGCCAAAAGAATTATACTTTTGCAGTTTTCTATTATGTAAAACGCTGAGACTTCTTAAACAAAACGAAACCATAGAATGAGTTTTTATAAAAAACACGCTGCCTCAAAAATCGTGCTCATTCGAACGAGATAAGGGTCTCGCGCGAATGACTTACAGATGTCGTTCAAATGACATCTTGCGACATCCCTATGTTGCTCGAACGAGATGGCTATCTCACTTGAACGACCCGGTTGTCAAAATCAAGGTACGCTCCAACACTTAGAAAAAATACTCATTCTCAAATTTTGACGAAAAAGTCCACTCCAACACTTAGAAAATATTTTATAAAAATATCCCAAAAGTTCTAAGTGTAAAGTTAATGTATTTAAGACATAACCATACCAAAGTAAACTTCGCGGAGTCTTTTTGAAGAAGAACTTGATTAATTCAGATCCGTCTTGATATAGATTGCTCTTGAATGCTCTTCGACGGTGTAGCGGTATATGACATAACAAATTGATAACAGACCTATAAAAATATGTCCTTACAAATCTCCCCCTATGTCTACGCCGGTACATACATGAGAAATTCGAAATATCAAAAACCAAAATTCTTATACAAATATACCCTCCCATGAAAAAATTTGCAAGACCTCAAACTGTTTTTCAAAAATCTTCGTCAAATCTTCTCAAAGATTTTCTCATTAGGGTGTGCAACAACATGATCTTCAATCTTTGTACCTACACACATGAGATAAAGCAAAAACCTTCGTGACGCATCGAGTTTGAAATGATATAAGAATAAAGCATTAATAATCAAATCTCCCCCATAATGCAAAAACTCCCCCATAACATGATAATTCGTTCTCCCCCTTTTATGATGTCCCCAAATAGACAGATAAGAAGAAAAAATCAAAACATGGAGTGTCACGATAAAATGCATAAAAAATATGGATCAAACTACGATCATGCAAAGGAGTGTCCCAGAAACATCCACAAAATATTTTTGGATTTTTCAATTTTTCATACAAAAATAATATACTAAAAATCACACCATGGATTTAAACTCAAGCAACCAAGTCATGGAAACGGAATGTATGGGTGTGAACACATTCGATAGGTAAATAAACTCAATCAATCATATGTGCATGATGCATACGTGTACCCTTAACGAATGAACATCAAAAGTATCCCAGGTATAAAAATTGTTGAATTTAGATGACATCGTCTTATGCAAATCAACAAACCAAAGTCAAAGTTATTTCCACACCAATAACGTCCAAAAATATTTAGCATTTTTTCAAGATTTTCAAGGGCATTCAAACCCGTTATAAAATCTCCAACCAAACTCCCTCATATATATTTTCTTTTAGAGGTGTACAAACTAAATTCTGAAACATTGGAGAATTGGTTCAAAAACCTAATTGGCCCATAATTGGCATGAATGTCTTTTTATTGCCTATAAATTTTTTCGGGCTCTTTTAAACCTCTTTAGACCCCGGATAATAAAATTCCTCAAATTTTGAGGTCTAATTTAAACGGCGACTTAATTGCAAAGAATAAATAATAATCTTTCGTAGCCCTTCACTGTTTTCAAACAAAGCACACAAAAAATCACGAACGGCTCTTACATGCACAACTTTCTTATCAAGTTTCATCGCGCTTGGTTCATTTTAAGGACATGATTGAAGTGAAAACACCCAATCAACATGTGATAAGACAATCACAATAATCAAATAAATCTGTGCATGTGTGCAATAAAGGAAATCATGAGTTAAACATGTAGGAAGTATTACTTAATTACATCTTAATGATTCTAAACATTATAAAGCACTTGGATGAATTAACCTATTATCTCAAAAACACTATCAAATAGTCACATGAAAAAAATGGAATGATGTTGTGACTCGGTCATCCTAAGTGTCCATCCATATATGGTGCAAACAAAATACAAAAATCTTTTTGGATTTTTCAAAAATTTTATCAAAAAAAATGTTTTTGTATTTTTCAAAATCAAAAATTTATACAAAAATGATACATACTAGCAATAGGCAAATGATGACATCATGAAAATCATCCTATGCTAGTAAACAAGTCAAACTTCAATCGTTAGGTGCGGAGGAGTTTTCCAAAGGTGGTGACAACTTATGAAAAATCCCCATTAAATTTTGTGAAGTTTTGACCAAAAACTTAACTTGCTCACCTAAATGTGCAAACTCTCTCATGTAGTCTCCGGGAGCATGTAAAGTATCAAGTGTGGGTGCATGTGTGTCAGAAAAACGTGTAGAAACAAAACGTGACACATAACCCAACTTAAAACAAAATTCCTTAAGGTGACCTCTCCTCTTGCAATGCGAACAAACATAAATAGGCCTAGGAACACCTGTCTCAAAAACTCTAGGACGTACTCACCTAATAGGAATGGGACGCTTAGGTGGGTTAGGGTGAGACACACGTGAATTTAACAATAAAGTGGGAACCGGCTTTGGTGCTAATTGGGAAGTGGAAGTACCGTCATGACTTATTCCTAACTTCTCACCTTTACCCAAAATGGGATTGAGAACCATCATTCCAGCCTTCTTAGATGCGTTCTCTAAAGGGACTTTGACCTCCCGGGCACGTTCGATATCACTCTCGAGTTGGGATACACGTTGTTGATGTAAAAAATTAGATTATATCTAATTATTCAATCACAGATAAAATAAATAAGACAAAAGAATTTTAAAGTGGTTCAGCCTTGAAGGAATGGCCTACGTCCACTGTTTTTGTTATTGCTGACTGTTTGTTTGGAATTCTCGATAATAGGTTTTACAAAAAATTTCGAGTCCCCTTACAATGAGGATGATACAATGTATTTATAGCCTTGAGGTTGTACATGTGAAAGAATAATACATAGCTGTCCAGTAGGCATGTACATCTGTATGATAATAATAAGCATTTAATGCGCAGTCAATCTCTTGATTATCCTGATAATAATGCTCTTTACGAGATGCAGCTCGGACCGCCTAAGATGCTCGGACCGCCTAAGTAGATCAGTATACATGAGTTGCTCGAAGAACACTTGTTGCTCGGAGCGCCTGAGTTGGTCGAGGAGGTTGAGCTCCTCGAAGTCAAGGTGTTGTTCAAAAATATTTGTAGGTGCCATGTAGATTGACACGTGTCTCCATATAATTCATCCACGTCATCAGACTAAATTTGGTATCAACAGAAGCCCCCAATGTTTCACAGTTCGAGGTTGAGGAGTGTGGAACATTCTTCTTGAAATATGGCGGGATTAAATAGTCATCCTGAATTTTTGGAGTGTTTTCCTTGTATTTATTTTTCCTTTCGAATTCATAGAATCAGACTTTTTGAATTTTTCTAACTGCTTCGGTCTCCGTGCATTTTTTGTCCTTTTAGCCGCCGGTAGCGCAAACGTCTTTATTTGTAATCATTATTTTTACCCTGTCAGGCCACGGTAAGGTATTTAAGCATTGCAGAAAATCCTATCGTCTCTTACTTTTTTAAATCTGTATCTTTGAGCTCTCCATTTGTTCTCTGTCTTGTCCGTTCATTCCTTCCATCGTTCGTTATCAACTAATCCACCCTTTTCCTGTAAGATCTTCTTCTTTCTCTTTTATTTTCTTTGTTCATCATGGTTTACCTTGTTGAGTCGCTTGATAAATTTCGTTATGATTTTTCTATTCCTTCCTCGGTCATTTTGGAAGAACTTTTTGGTCCTTCTGATTATTTTCGTTTGGCTAAGGGACATTGGTTCCCTAGTCTCTTTGTAGCCGAATGTGGCTTTTCTTTTCCTCCAAATCCCCTGTGTTTGGAATTCTGTCAATATTTTGACGTTGTACCTCCAAAATAGCCCCCAATAATGTTTTGTTATGGATGGGCTATCAGCGATAGTACTTTTTATTTAAAAACTAGGTTTTTAAATAGGGCTTTAGTTGTCAATCTCCCAGATGCCAACAGGGATTACTTCGAGCATGGGGTTATTATGAAAAATTGGCAACATGCTCCATTAACTGAAAATGATGTATATCAGGGTCCTAGATGCCCTCCCAATGGCAATGGGTTAGGTTGTTTTTATTTTATTTTTGAAATCATGTTTTCTTTATATTCGATAAAATGCATCATTGACATTTTAATTTTTATTTATTTTAAGTTGACAGCAAAAGAAAATCTCCAAAGGAGACAAAGGTTAATTTAAAGCACTTGAAACTTATCTGGAGTTTGCACCAAACCATTGTTGATGAGCATATTAGATCAGCCTATTACTTGTTGCAGTACAAGAGCTACACTTAATCTTTTACTGCTCGTCTAGTGGTAAGTGACATCGAACCAGTACCTGCTTCTGAAGGTTCTTCCCCTGAATCGCATATTCCCTTCAGCATCAGAATGACGAGACGAAAAGCTCCCTCCTACTTTGACAAATCAAATTTTGCCTCTATGGAGGCAAAGAGAAGTAAGCAGGATGTCCCAGAGGAAGGGACAAGGAAAACTGATGCACCCCCTCCAGCTGCTGCTAAGAAAGTTGTCGAGAAGCCCCCTGTGGCTTTGAGCAAGGTTGTATCCGTTTCTCCTCCAAGTGAGGTTATAGTTATATCACCGACTAAGATAACATCCTTGGTCGAGAATGTTCCTGCTCCCACGGGGAAGTTGAAGAAAAGCTCCTCGGATAAATTGGCTGAATCCATCTCTCAGCCTCTAACTGCTGGAAGTGGTGTTCCCACTTTTGTTGCTCTGAGCTCTGCCATAAGCTCGGTGAAGTCTTGGATTATCCCCGAGATCCAAGGTGTTGAAGACAATCTTTCTCGGGAGAGGGTTACCACCTTGGCAGCTCAACATATTGCCTCAGTAAGTATTACTAATTTAAACTTTCATTTTTCCATGTTATGTCCTTGCACTGACTTACAATTATTTTCTTTTTCCACTTGGTAACTTGTTTCAACACCATTGCTAAAAAGGATGAAGCTATTAAAGCTTCGAGATCCTCATCAGGTGTGGAGGAAGCTTTTGTAGGTCTGACTCAGTCCCTAAAGGACTCTCATCAGAAATATGAAGAAGATAAGGAGGCTTGGGAGACACAACTCAAGTCCATCGAGCAAGAAAAAGACCGAGCTGTGGAGGCATCTCAGGAGTTGGAGAGGAAAATGAAAGAATGTGAGAAGAAGAACAATGAGCTCGAGGAGAAGCTCAAAAATGCTGGAGAGCTTGAGACCAAGTTCAAAGCTATTGAAGAGGAACTGGGCAAACTCTGTGAAGCTGATCGTCAGAAGGAAGAGGCAGAAAGGAAATTGAAAGCTGATGAGGAACTTCTGACTGAGATGATTTCCTCGAAGAAGTTGAAGAGGAAACTAACAGTTAAGAAGTCCTTTAGTGCTGGCTGGAACAAGGGATGGAACAAAGGCCTAGCTGCCATGTCCTCTCAGATGGAGTTTGCCAGCCTCAAATACTTTTGAGATGGCTGGGTTGCAGCTCTGCAAGAGCTAAAGGTTGCTGAGAGTTTCGAGCTATTTCAACGTCATGTTCATGGTCCTCGTCCATCTCCTGGCGAAGAAGAAGAGGACGAATCTGCCTCTGAAGAGTCTTCAATGATAGTTTGGGACCAAGTCCCTACTGTTGAACTTCGCTACGAGCAGCCCCAACCAACCAACATGTCTACCTATCAGCTTTCTCTTCCCTCCGAGCAACTTACCACCTCGTCCAAGCCTCCCGAGTAAGTCGTAGGAAACAAGGAGAAGGTGTAGAGTTGTTTGGGCCTTTCTCTTTTCTTTTTATTTTTTTATTGAATGTAATTTCGGACTATGTACTTCTTTTCATGATGTAATAAAATTTGAAGTTTTGGTTGTGCATCTTAACTCCCTTTTTCTTGCTCTGCTTTATTTTATTCTTCTTGCTCTGTCTTCATTCTCATTGATTCTTTCTATCTCTTTTCTTTACTAGTTTACGGCTAGAATGGAGCTCTTGTCAACTGATGAAAAAAATGTAACGACTACTTCAAGGCTGGCCATGCTGACCTGATTGAAGCTCAAATCGTCGATATTCTCAGTCCAAACACTTCTGAGAGAGCAGTATAAGCCCACTAGTATCTGAAATGCTTGCTCGATCGTTCAGTTGCCAATAATATGGCATATTATGAGATGATTGAAGACCTCCAGGGTACTCTCGAGGAACTTCAACAACAATACAAGGAGTCTACAACCCTTTTGCACCAGGAATATGAGAAAAAGTATCAGCAACTGAATGCTGACAAAGGGTATGATAAGTTCGTTGCTGCTTACGAAAAGAAAGAGAAAGTTTTAAAGGTTAAGGTCGAGGAGCATAGGCAAATCGCGAAGCTGCTGGAGCAGGAAAATAATAAAATGCGAGGAGAGATATCCCAACTGAAATCTGCAGCATCTACCTCGGGAGCCTTGGTCCCTATAAACGACGAAGGTTTCTCTTTCTTGGAGGTCAAAAATGCTGATCTAAGAGACGAATTGGAAACCTTAAAGAGGATTGTACCCTCTACTTCTGCTCGCGGAAGAGCAAGGGCTGCTCATATTTCAATTGAAGAGAAAATAACTCAATCGGCCTTGGAGAATCAGGCCTTCCAGTTGATGGCGAAGAATCAAGCATTAGTTGAGATGTCCAAGAAGATTCTAAACTTGGACGAGCAACTCTCTGCACAAAAATCTGCCTTGGAGAACAAAGAACTTTTAGTAAAGAACCTCCACGAGCAACTGGAGAGGTTGACTTATCAGTTTCACAAACAACCCAGAGAGTTTCGGATGGCTGGATATAATAAAGCCCTTTATCACCTCGATGATCGGATCCAGAATTCAAATAATGAGGGTTACAAGCAAGGATGGTTGAATGCACTAGGGGTGTTACAGTTGGAGCAAGGCCATTATCTCTGGGATTACTATGACCCTGGGTTGCTCGATTTGCCAGTGCCACCTTTCAAACTTGATATGAGCTGGATTCCTGCACGGGCAATTCCTCAGTGCCTAATCTCCAAGTATCTCGGCGACTACAGTCTTCATTCTAATTTTGAGATATCTCGCCCAGAGCACCTGCTTGATCATCCATCTATGATGAATGTCAGGATGCTTAAAGATTTGAATTTCATAAATTCCCCTCATGCCTTAGACGAACCTCCTGCCGGGGAAGAACCTGTTTCAAAGGCAGAAGGGAAAAAGCCAATAGAATAGGATCTTTTATGTAATATTTTCTTATGTAATATGTATTATATTCATTGTTATTCATTCTGACTTTAATGAAGAACTTTATAGTTTTCCCTGCAATCTTGATTGTCATTGTCTTGGAAATATTTTGTAAAACATTTCTTTTATTCACTGATGAATGTGTATGTACATCTGTTAAAAAGATAAAAATGTTTTGTGTTATTTTACATTGTCGACCAACTATAGTTGGTGAAAATTTATTGTTGACTATCCTGAATTAGTGATAATTATCTGACGACCAACCAGAGTTGGTGATATTTTGTTTCCCGACCAACTTAGAGTTGGTGGTAATTTAAAATGTCACAAGTAAAGAAATTTTGTTTATTTATTTTTGATTGTAGTGATGTATCACTTTTTTAATTCTAAGTCATGAAATGACTTTCATCCCATAATCCTTCTTAGTTTAACCAACCGTGGTTGGTGTATTTTATTCCCGACCAACCGTAGTTGGTGGATTTTTTATTCCCGACCAACCGTAGTTGGTGGATTTTTATTCCCGACCAATTGTAGTTAATGAATTTTTATTCCCGACCAACCGTAGTTGGTGGATTTTTTTATTCCCGACCAACCGTAGTTGGTGGATTTTTATTCCCGACTAATCGTAGTTGGTGGATTTTTATTCCCGACCAATCGTAGTTGGTTGATTTTTATTCCTGACCAATCGTAGTTGATGGATTTTTATTCTGGTTTTGATGCGTAGTGTGTAGCACTTGTACTCCGAAAAATCTTTCAACAAAAGGAAAGAATTGGGCAAAACATCCAAAACTTTATTCATATTGAAGAGAACTGCATTTACATAGGGATTGAACTACTGATAATATTTGCGCAGATGTTCTGCGTTCCATGCATTCTTAAACTCCTCTCCTTCTAAGGTTTCAATCCTATACGTCCCTGGTCGAACAACCTCTGTTACTCTGTAGGGTCCATGCCAGTTAGCCTCCAGTTTGTTGTGCTTTTGAATTACTTTCTTTAGCACATAGTCCCCCTCTTTCAAATCACATTTCTTTACTCTCTTGTTGTAGAACAGAGCTGTTCGTTGTTGGTATGCAGCATTCCTGATTGCTGCTTCTTCTCTAACTTCCTCGAGCATATCCAAATCTAATCTTCTCATCAAGTCACTGATAGGAGAATTTAAATTCAACACTCTATGTGTTGGGAGGCCCAGCTCGGCAGGTATAACAGCTTCACTTCCAAATGCCAGCATGTATGGAGATTCTCCTATTGCTGCTCGTGGAGTAGTACGATAAGCCCACAGTACAAAATGTAGCTCGTTGATCCAGTTTGCCTTCGCATCATCCAGCCTTTTCTTCAAACCATTCAGCAGCGTTCTGTTTATCACCTCAGTTTGTCCATTGCTCTGGGGATGGCCTGGTGCAGAGTGGGTCTTCAATATGTTTGACTGATGACAATATGCAACGAACTCCTCGTTGTCAAATTGAGTTCCATGATCATTAATGAATATACGGGGAAAACCATATCTACAAATTATATTCTTCCAAATAATTTGATACACCTTGTCATATGTCATATCAATAAGGGGCTCAGCTTCCAGCCACTTAGTAAAGTAATCCACTGCAACCACGAGATATTTAAAACTTCCTCTGGTCGTTGGAAGTGGCCCGACCAAGTCTATTCCCCACATGGCAAATGGCCAAGGGGAAGTAATGGGCGTCAATAATGCTTGGGGAGTTCTTCGGATAGAGGAGAAGCGTTGACAATTGTCGCATTTTTTTGGCATAGGCTATACAATCAGCCCTCATCGTTGGCCAATAGTAGCCTTGAGTCATCATTCTTTACAAAAGCGCCTGACCTGCTATATGGGCTCCACAGGACCCTTCATGGATATCTTCAATTAAGTTTTTCACCTCGGAGGGATGCACACATCTTTGTAAACCTGCTATAATTCCTCGTCTATATAGAACACCATTAGTCAATACATACCGAGCATCTTTAAACTTCAATTTCTTAGCTACGAGTTTATCAGTTGGTAATGTCCTTTCCTCAATGTATGCCCTGATAGGATCCATCCAAGATGGTCCTAAATCAAGGGTAGTAAAGTTCATCATCAGATCTCCGTCTATGCTTCGACTAGCCAAGACTTCTATTGGGATTGTTCTTTGTAGCTCGGTGCGTGTGGCTGAGGCTAACCGAGCTAAGGCATCTGCTTGTACATTCTTCAATCTTGGTATTCTAATTATCTGTACTGCAATCAGGCTTGATAAAATCTCCATTGTTTTTGCGTAATACATGATCATTAATTCTCCTTTGTCTATATATACCCCCAACATTTGATTCACGATTAGCTGTGAGTCACTGAATACGATAACCTGCTCTGCCCCCATGGTTTTTGCCAAACTAAGACCTGCAATCATAGCTTCATACTCAGCCTCATTATTAGAAGCTTTGAATTGGAAGCACAAAGCATACTCCACATCGACCTCATCCGGGCTGTTCAAAATAATCCCTGCTCCACAGCCTGCAGTGCACGGAGATCCATCTACATACAAATTCCACACAGGTATATTATTATCAAACTTTTGGTTAGACAGAGTTCCTTAGTGGTATATTTGTTGCTTCCTTATATCCTCCTCTAGCACTTCTTGCTGCTCGTCGACCTTACTCTCCTGCTCTTCAACCAACTTAAGTTAATTGGGGTTTAAATTTGATGATCCTGTAACATCCACAGGTTGGTCGGTATTCATTTTTTGCTCCTCAGAGATGTCAGGATAGGTGAACTCTGCTATAAAATCTGCTACTGCTTGCCCTTTAAGTGACGATCTAGTCTCATAAATTATGTCGTATTCACCAAGTTATACTGCCTAGTACATCAGTCTCC
Organism: Sambucus nigra; assembly: GCA_949130495.1. NCBI lineage: Eukaryota > Viridiplantae > Streptophyta > Magnoliopsida > Dipsacales > Adoxaceae > Sambucus > Sambucus nigra. The sequence continues at coordinate 522,183,262 of OX422218.1, forward strand.
CTGATTTTTCTGGTTTATGAAGAGCTTGACTCAATGGCATATCAGTATACACCACTATGGTATGAGCTTGGAAGTACGACCTCATTCTTCTACTTGCTTCGATCAATGCTAATTCCAACTTTTCCAGTCTTGGATATCTGATCTCTGCTCCTTGGAAGGACTTGCTAGTGTAATAAATTAGTTTTTGCACTCCATCCTCCATTCTTATCAATGCCAAGCTAACTGCATTCTCCGAAACTGCCAGATACAAGTACAATCTCTCTCCCATCACTGGCCTGGACAACAGTGGAGGTGCTCCTAGGTATTTATTCAACTCTTGAAAGGCCTTCTCGCATTCATCATTCCATTCAAACATTTTTCAGAATGTTTTAAAGAATGGGAGGCATCTATCAGTTGCTCGTGATACAAATCTGTTAAGTGCTACAACTCGCCCTGTGAGACTTTGCACTTCCTTCTTCGTCGTTGGAGATCGCAGCCCCAATAGAGCCTTGATCTTTTCAGGGTTTAATTCAATACCTCATTGGTTGACAATATACCCTAGAAACATGCCTTCTCGTACTCCGAATATGTATTTGGTAGGGTTCAACTTCATTTGATATTTATCTAATTGATCAAATGTCTGGCCTAAGTCAATTAGATGATCATCAGCTTTATTGCTCTTCATCAGCATATCATCAACATAAACTTCCATATTGTAACTAATTTGTTCTGCAAACACCTTGTTCATCAGCCGCTGATATGTTGCAACTGCATTTTTCAAACCAAAAGGCATAACATTATAACAATAAGTTCCCCTAGGGGTAATGAAAGAGGTACTCTCCCTGTCTTCAGGTTTCATTTTAGTCTAGTTGTAACCAGAATAAGCATCCATGAAGCTCAACAACTCGTGTCCCGAGATAACATCCACTAATTGATCAATTCGGGGCAAGGGAAAATGATCCTTTGGGCATGCCTTGTTGAGGTCGGTGAAGTGTACACATATCCTCCATTTGTTGTTCTTCTTCTTCACCATCACCACATTTGCTAACCAGTCTAGATATTTGACATCTTCAATAAAGCAAGCTTTATAGAGCTTCTCAACCTCCTCTTGTATAGCTTGGTTCTTTTCGGGGCTGGAAACTCTTCTTCTCTGCTTCACTGGCTTGATTTCCTTATTCACATTGAGCTCGTGACATAAGAAATTTGGGTCTATCCCTGGCATGTCCTCGTGACTCCATGCAAAAGTTTATTTTCTGCTTTTTAGGAAAACTATCAATTCCTGTTTTAATGAGGCATCCAACGACGATCCTATTTGAGTTGTTCGTTCCGGGTGCTCGTCGTCCAGAATGACATTTTCAGTAGCTTCTACCACCCGGCCTTTCACGAGCTGCGATTCGTCTCTGGGATCTGATGTTTCAATTTCTGCACCTTCATCTACTTGAAAGGTAGTAGTCTTTTTCCTAGATTCCTACAGTTCTTCCTGCTCGGTAGATGAATAGTAGCATTCCTGATCTACTTTTTGGTCACCCTTCATAATTCCTACTCCAAAGTTGGTTGGAAATTTTAGGCATTGATGTACAGTAGATGGTACTGCTTTGGACTTCTTCAAACCTACCCTTCCCATGATGATATTGTAAGCTGATTGGACATTCTTATCCGTCACAAAAAGTGCACTCTTTCTGTTCGACAAGCAGGCCATGTACCGATGAACATATCCAACTTGATCGTCCCAAGTGTAAAAACTTTCTCGCTAGTAAAACCGAGGAGGGGTCTGTGATAAGGCTCCAACTGAGACATCTTCAAATTTAAGCTATCAAAGCATGAGTAGAACATGATATCTGCCGAGCTACCATTGTCCACCAGTACTCTTGAGATCACTACTACCTTCATCCTCATTTTGATCACCAATGGGTCATCATGAGGATATAGCACTCCTGCAAGGTCGCTCTTAGAGAAACCGATGACCAGTTTATCTTTGTTCACCTTCCTTGGGCGATCATCTTCAGCTAAATTTATTCGTTGAATGTATGAACAAGCTTGGTCCTCATTGAGGTAAGCTTTCCTCTCTGCAGTAAGGTCTCCCCTCCTGCATCTCCACCTGTAATAACATTACAATCGAATGATCCAAAACGAATTGAAAATACCTCACGTTCTGGATGTTTTGGTCTTTTGGGGAGATCGGCGTCATCTTCTGGATCATCTTCATGATCTCTTTTCTTGTCCTGTTTTGCTTATCGAGGAGATCTAGACCTTTGTCTTGCTCGGTCGTTACAATTCCCATCATTTCTATGATCAACATATTTAGCCAGCTTTCCTCGTCTGATGAGTGCTTCAATTTCATTCTGAAGAGCTATGTAATTTTTGGTCGTGTGACCATGGTCTTTATGGAACTCGCAATACTTGGCCTTATTCCTCTTGTCAGGATCTTTGTTCATTTTCTCTGGCCAGTTTAGCTCCTCGCTGTTCTTGATTTATTCCAAAACATGGTTTATGTCTAATTTCAAAGGAGTATAATTTCCAAATTTCTTCAACATTTCCCATGATGGCTTTGCTTTTGACTGCTTGTTACCACCATTGTTCTTCTGATCTTTCTTCTCAACCTTCTGGGCCTTAACTTTGGTCTCTTTAGTGTCCATGCTCTTCTTCGCAAGCATAGCTTCCTCGACATCCATGATTTTAGCAGCTTTTGCCATTAGTTCTGACATGGTCCTAGGTGGGACTTTTTCCAAAGTGTAGTACAATTTATTTAGAAACAGTCCACTCATTAAAGCAGTAATTGCTGTCTTCTCCTCGTAATTAATGACTTCGAGCTTCTCGTTATTGAAACGAGTTATGTAATCCCTGGTGCTCTCTCCTGCTTTTTGTGTAACACTTAGCAAGTGTGCTACTCGTTTAACTGGTTTTGCTCCAAAATAGAAATTTCCAATAAAGAGCTCGGCCAGTTGAAAGAAAGTGGAAATCTTCCCCCGAGGAAGATTATTGTACCATATTTGAGCAGATCCGGTAAGAGTTCCCAAAAATGCCCTGCATCTCATTTCGTCTGGCACGGCATAGATATCAGCAGCAGCTTGGTATTGTTCTATATGAAGGACAAGGTCAGTTTTTCCATCATATTTAGAAGTCACAACAGGTGCTTTGAACTTTGAGGATGTGGGAAAATCCACAATCGCTTGGATAAAAGTTGTCCCCTGGACAAAGGTTCTTTGTAGAGGATTCTTGGCCTTAACCATTTCCCCTAGTTTATCCTCCAACTTTTGAATAGAGCCTTTCCACGCATCCTTTCCCTCCTCGGGCCTGTTGGTTCGAGCAACTGATCGTGTTGAGTTTGCTTCCTGGGATCTTTCATTACGAGCAGCTGGTCGTGATTGGGCAGAACCTTCCCTTAGATCAAATGGTCGTCGAAAGTTCTTCGACGCAGTTTTGGGAGGACTTTTATTCCTCCTGGGGCCCAAACGATCAAAAGGAGAGACCCTACTTAATCTCTCTAATGCACTAGTCCATTCTGGAGAGAGAGTGATGTTTTGTTCAGTATCTGTAGCTTGCACTGATGAAGTGAGACCAGGTTGATAAGAAAAATCATCACATCTTTCAGTGCGATATGAATCAGCACGTCTAGATCGAGATTCCTCTGAGAGTAATGTTCGCCTAGAAGGTAACCGTGTATTTATTTGAACACTTCGTTGTCCTGAATGGGTAGATACTCCACCCTGGACAGTTTGTATGAGTTGTCGCATAGTCTCTTGCATGGCCGTTTGGCCCTGGGCCAAATTAGCCATTGTTCCAGCCAGATCTTGGACATTTAGAGGAGTAGTTGGATTCGGGGGGTTTCCAGCGTTTCGATTACTGGATTCAGGATTATCAGCCATTGGTGATGAATTATTTTGGTGAAAAATGATAATTACAGTCGTTTACCACATACGACGCCAATCTGTTGATGTAAAAAATTAAATTATCTATAATTATTCAATCACAGATAAAATAAATAAGACAAAATAATTTTAAAGTGGTTCAGCCTTGAAGGGAAGGCCTACGTACACTGTTTTTGTTATTGCTGACTGTTTGTTTGGAATTCTCGAAAACAGGTTTTACCAAAAATTCCGAGTCCCCTTACAATGAGGATGATACAATGTATTTATAGCCTTGAGGCTGTACATGTGAAAGAATAATACATAGCTGTCTAGTAGGCGTGTACATCTGTATGATAATAATAAGCATTTAATGCCCAGTCAATCTCTTGATTATCCCGATATTAATGCTCTGTACGAGATGCAGCTCGGACTGCCTAAGCTGCTCGGACCGCCTAAGTAGCTCGGTATACATGAGATGCTCGGAGAACACTTGTTTCTCGGAGCGCCTGAGTTGGTCGGGGAGGTTGAGCTCCTCGAAGTCAAGGTGTTGTTCAAAAATGTTTGTAGGTGCCATGTATATTGACACGTGTCTCCACATAATTGATCCACATCAGCAGACTAAATTTGGTATCAACACACGTGTCATCAGACTAGACACTGTGTTGGTCAAATCACACTTTTCCCTTTTTAAAACTTTCTTCTCTCTCTCTAAATCTAAAACCCGACGACCTAAATCTCTATTATACATCTTTGTTTTCAAGGTCTCGGTGTACAAATCTCTAAGGGCTTTTTGGAGCTCACTTTCATATCTGCTCTCAAATTCACTCTCATCCCCACTAGAACTACTCCAATCCTCCTCCTCGAGGGTATCACTAGAAGTAGTCCCCTCCCCTCCATCCAAACTAGGTGTGCTAACCCAACTAGCTAAAAACCCAACACACATACCGTGCTCTTTTTCATCACCCGAATAAAAAACCTCTATGTCATTATCACTAAGTGTGGAAGGCATAGCCACTTTCTTTCCTTCTCTCCTAAGTCTAGTGGCACACTCATATGCCTTATGCCCTTTACCCCCACACTCAAAACACATCAAACTTTCTAAATTTTCCTCACTCACCTTTTTTTTTCTCTCTCCTTCTCTTCCTCAGCGCTTTCTTTGGCCTTTTTATTTTTCTCAAAAAAGAATTATTTTTGTTCTGTTGAAATCTTTTTTAAAATTTTTCGCAAACAAGGCCATAACTTTAAAATCAAACTCTTCCTCCGAATTGGACTCACAACTTTTTCTTTCTTTTTCTTAAAATGAGTCTTTAAAGCAATGCCATTATCCTTAGCCTTAATGCTTTTGGGAAACATGTCAATCTCATAGGTTTGAAGATCTCCTACAAGTTCTTCTAGCTTAAGTGATTTCAAATTTCCCAAAGAGTTCAAAACAGTGACTTTTGGAATAAAGCGTTTTGGAAGAGATCTCAAAATATTTTTAATGACACGCGTGTTATCAATCACCTTAACCAAATTAAAACATGTGTTAACAATGTTCGACAAACGTGCATAAAAATCATAAAAGCATGCCTCATATGTCAATTTCAAAAAGTCCCATGACTCTTTAGACGTGGTGCACGTCATAATTCGACAAAACTCGTCAGGAGTGATGGCTCCAGAAATAGCACTCAAACCATAGGAATTAAAATTAGACATTTTATAATCGTCTTCAGTCCAGGTAGATACGGGGTTTTAAGCGGTGATATTATCAACAGTGACCGTGGGAGGAGTCCACCCATTTTCACAAAGCAACCAAACATGTTCGTCAATGGCTTTTAAACTAGATTTCATGCGAGCTTTCCAATTGGCATAATTATTCCCATAAAAAATAGGCACCTTATTAAATGAACGTTCCACTAAAAAATTGCGATTTTTCACAAAAATGATTTTTCAAAAAAAAATCAATACCATAAAAATTTTGCAAAAAACAAAGATCACGCAATAAATTAGCGTAACCCGCTCTGATACCAATTTGTAATGCCCTATAAACGCGGTGTGTGATATCGATTTCAAATTATTCGCAAGTTTCCAATTAAACCTTATTTAATTAGAGTCTATTTTTAAACAAACTTAAATAAGCCCCAAACCATTCAACTACGTGTGTGCGTGTGTCAAACCATAAATAGATAAAGCATGTGATACAAATAATAAGGAAAAATCCCCAAAGGGAAAAACCTTTTTTATTTCTAGAACTCTGACAAGTTTACAAGACCATTGACTTACATACAATCTTGCTTTCGCCCACAAGAGTAACAGACGGTGTCTTCGACAAACCTCCAAAGCAACGACTAGAAATAAAACAACAATGGTTCACACGCCGCTATACCACAAGGACCGAAATCCTAGACACGCAATCTTCTCAGTGTAGGTTATCCTTCCCACAAGAGTAAACAACAGCAAAGTGTGTTCTTCAAACACAAAAACAATTCACTAAAGCATATGGGAGTTTTGTGAAGTGAAAACAAAAAGGGGATTAGACCCTAAAAGGGAGAAGCCAAAAGAATTATGCTTTTGCAGTTTTTATGTTTTGTAAAACGTTGGGACTTCTTAAACAAAACGAAACCATAGAATGAGTTTTTATAGAAAAACACGCCGCCTCAAAACCGTGCTCATTCGAACGAGATAAGGGTCTTGCGCGAACGACTTATAGATGTCGTTCAAACGACATCTCACGACATCCCTATGTCGCTCGAACGAGATGGCTATCTCGCTTGAACGACCTGGATGTCAAAATCGAGGTAGGCTCCAACACTTAGAAAAAATACTCATTCTCAAATTTTGGCGAAAAAGTCCGCTCCAACACTTAGAATTTTTTTTATAAAAATATCCCAAAAGTTCTAAGTGTAAAGTTAAGGTATTTAAAACATAACCTTACCAAAGTAAAATTTGCGGAGTCTTTTTCATGAAGAGCTTGATTAATTCGGATCTGTCTTGATGTAGATTGCTCTTGAATGCTCTTCGACGGTGTAGCGGTATATGACATAACAAATTGATAACGGACCTAGAAAAATATGTCCTTACACATCTAATCCAAAGAACGGTCCTGGGCACATTGTTTCTACAAGTTATTTTGAAATAATTTGAAAAAAAGGTTGGGACTCAATCTGCCGTATTCCAATGTTTCTATGATAAATGTAAAATTCTTTGAACCAACTAAATAATTAAAAGAAAAGCATCAACTCAATTCGAAGCACCAAATCCAAATATGTTTCGGCACTAACCCGCATTATAATTGGTCGACAAAATGATTTACGCGAGTGATAATTTAACCGATAGGTATAGTGTATCCTCAAATACTTGGGTTATTTTGATAAAATGCGTTAAGATAACTATCAACAATCTCGGTTAATGAATCAATCTCGATGAATTAATTAATTAATTACTATGAATTTTACTTTTAAAGCTTGAAACCCTAGGCTGGGTTCATGTTGCCCGAACTAGAAAGAAAACTAGCTCGACATGATGATTAATTTTAGACAAACTACACTAAGAATATTTAAATTAATAATTTGAAGATGAAAAATAGAGAATTGAATTAAAAATACCAAAGAAGATGAATCAAAAGTACAAGAACAATGAAACTACGACCAAGCCATAATGACAAGTGACTTGAATAACTTCTTCCTTTTGGTTGAAAATTGTTGAAATTACTAAGATTGAGTAATTCCAGCTATCAAATATTAATTACAAAACTAATTTAAGATGAAGTATCCTTAAAAATGATCCTAAAAGCCATATTTAAAGACCCAAAAATGGTAAAAGGGGTGGGTAAACCCATTATCCCACTAAGTTACAAACTAGGAAAAGAGGGAAAAATCCGTAGTAAACTAAACCCCTTGAAAAAACTGAACACATGAACCGAACCGCTTGGGCAAAGTGAACCGGTTCTCACAAAAATAGAACCGGTTCAGTTTTTAATACTATCCTGGGAATTGGGAAATGCTTAAAACTTCTTCCTTTTTGCCCCTTGACCCTGAATTTTGTTCAAATCTTCAAATTGATGTATCTTATTCACAGGGACTCGGAATAAGGTGCCGTTTCCTCCTATGTTTTCATACGCCCGAGATCTCAAATTTTGATGTGGCTCCTTCTCCCGATTTTGGATAGAAAAATCTCCGATTTTCCGTTGACTATTCTTTTTTCTTGATATTCCTCGTTTAGCGCTATCTTCTCCCATTTACTTGCATGAATTTCCAATAAAACATATGGGAGACATAACAAACAAGAAACACTTGCTAAAAAGATTAATTACAATTAATATTAGTTAAGTTCAGAATAAATGCAATGTTCATTACTATAAAACTCCCAAAATTAGAGGGATAAATATGAAATAATGATGCCGAATCAGAGAGTCGAAATGTAAAACTCTCAATCCAAGTACACACAAAGATGATATGAATTCTAAACTAACGTGGACGTCTCAAAATAAATCTACCCAGGTCATATCAACCATAAAAAATGATGGACAACAACAATCCTTGAGATCAAACATAAAGCTCTAAGATGAAACACTATCATCCACATTGTCACAAAAGGTCAATAGTGAACAAATAAGATAATGACTAATAGCTACGGCCTATAAAGCTGTAATAACAAACACATATACCAAAATAGGGGATCCATGCGTACGGGGAATATAATAATAGTGAGAATGGTGTTGTATGTACGGTGCCAAAAGCAACCGTGTGAAAAATTGCCAGTATACTTGTCATGGAACACTACTCCAGAAAAAACTAAATATAGGAACCCCAAAACTCAAACTCTAAAAACTATGTTATGAATGAATGAAAAATCATTCATGTATGACTTATAAAGAACAATTTTGATATAAAATGCACACAATAAAAAAATCACACACATACATATATAAATGCAATCTCTAAACTGAAAATGTGTGATCGTGATTAGGCATAAAATGATTAAATTGATTCAGTAAACAAATTTCCTTTAAATCTTGATTAATGAATAGATTAAGAACACATTCAACACAAACATCAATCAATTCAATATATAAGGTTCAAGATTCCTTTCAAATAAATCCTAGCAACTTTTTTTTTCAATCAATATATGATTTATGAGACAATTAGATTTATAAAATCAAACGAATACACATAATTAAGTCACAAGAAGTTACAAATGATGATTAAGTTTATCACTACATTAATATCCTAACAAGATTTCATCAAATAGTAGTTTCTAACCTTAAAACTTCCTCAAGCATATGCTGTTCGATTTTTTTAATGCCAAATTAGAATAGTAATTTTCATTTAAAAAAGTTCTGGCCCTTATTTGGTTTGATTTTCATCAGAGAACTTGGCTTGTGGCTATTTCCAAAATTGGCTTTTAGTGTTAATAGGATTTTCACACACCAAGATGACACCCACCTAATGATACTCAAATTTAAATCAAGCATAATCACTCTAATGGTATCCCTTATCAACGCATATAAAATGATCATTTTGAACTCTAACAAGTATAAAAAATACACAATTCTCTGTAAAAATATGGTGATCGGTTAAATAAGCTCTAATACCAATTTATAAATGTATGTGTGATATTGATTTAATCAAATTCGCAAATTTCCAATTTTGACTTATTTAATTGCTGTCAATTTTTATTCCAATTAATTCAGCCCCTAAACATACAACTACGCGTGTGTGTGTGCGTTAAAACATCACAAATAAAATTGCTAACTCACAGGTTTAAGGAAAAATCCCTTTCGGGTGAAACCTTTTATTTCACTATGTAAAATAAATCGTAACTTACATACAGAATGAAATTTTCAATGATTACTCCTCAGAACAATCATATAGACACGCAACCTAGAGTCACCAATGGAACAACTGCAGCAGCCCACAAGAACACGCAGTCAAATTCAGCTAGGAGCACCCACGAGCACTCTCGATCGACACACAGTCGTAGTTAGCCGTATAGATAATAGTCCATAAAGAAATAACTTGACCAAAGTTGTATCTTGGGTTTCAAAATAATTCACATAAAGATTGGGATGTTTTGTGAATTGAAAATAAAAAGGAATAAACTCTTAAATAAAGAAGACAGGGAATTCAGCTGATTTATAGTTTATGCAGAATGAAAAATATCAAGTCTTATTCATGAAAACAGAGTGGTTTAACATGCTTTATATAAAAAAATTAAGTCAACATGTCGCCCGAACGAAACAGAGAAGTCGTTCGAACGATGCAACGTGTTACTCGAACGAGCTTCATGCGACTTCAACCTGTCACTCGAACGACTGAGCAATAAAATAAAAAAAATGATTTCGTCAAAAACTCCGCGTCAAAACTTATAAAAAATTCTTGACGAAAAATTCCGCTTCAACCCTTAGAAATTTTTTTATAAAAATTATCCCAACACTCTAAGTGAATCATTAAGGTATTTAAAGACAACCTTACCAAAATTAATCTCGCGGAGGTTTGAATGTTGAAGACCGTTGATATTCAGATCCGCCTTGACGTATGATTTAACTTGAATAAGTCTTCGACAGTTGTAACGGTATACGACATACTCAAATGTAAATCGGAGAATAAAATAATTTCCTTACAAATCTCCCCCTACGTCTATTCCTGTACAAAATAAAACCTCTGAATTATCAAATCAAAATGCCTATACAAATATAATACCCTCCCATGAACCCAAAACTGAAAAGGTTCTAAACATGTAAGACTAAAACTTCGCTTCAAAAATCTTCAACATCAAATCTTTAAGCTTTTCTCATCAGGGTGTGAAAAATAATGATCTTTAATTTTGTTCCTACACACATGAGACAAAGAAAATACATTCATAAGGTATCGAGTTTGAAATGAGATAAACATAAATCAAAACTAAGTTCAAAATCTCAATTCTCCCCCATAATTCGTTTCCCCCCTTTTTATTTGTCTGAAATAGACAAGGAAAAGAATAAACAAAATATACATCGAGTTATCACAACAAGAAAATCAAGCAGCTGCGATCATTAGGATATACTCAAAGATGTTCACAAACTATTTTGGATTTTTTAATTTTTTCAAACAAAATGCAAAAATAATTTTACGAAAATCACACACCATGAATTTACACTAATACAACCAAATCATGGAAACAGAATGAATGGGTATGAATATATTCGATATGAAAATCAATGCAGTCAATCATAACATATGTGCACGATGAATATGTATACTCCTAATTGAATGAATCTCAACATCATCCTTAGGTGTCGAAAATGTGAATTTAGATGACACAAAGTCAGGCATAATTTTCACACCAATAACGTCTAAAACTACGTAATGTTTTTTCATGACTTTGTCAGGACGTGCAAACCCGCTTTATAATCGATCCAAACTCCCTTATAAATAATAATGCTTTTGATTTTTCTTTTGAGGCGATGAAATAAAATAAATTGGCCCACTTTTGGCATATTTTTCTTTTTATTGGCTTTAAATTTTTTGGGGTTCTTTTCAACCTCTTTGGACCTTAGCTTCTATTTTTGTGCCACATATTTTCTAGATCCGATTTAAATGGTGGCTTAATCCCAAATGATAAATGAGTACCTTTCATAACCCTTTCATGTTTTTCAAAAAAATCACACAAACTCACGATAACGGTTTTTACATGCACTACTTTCATTGTGAAGTTTTATCGCATTTGGTTCATTTTGAAGACATAAATGAGATGAAAACACTTTGACCAATATGTGATAGATAAGAACAATAGTCAAACAAATTCGTGCAAGTGTGCATCAAAGGAACTCATGATTCAAACATGTAGGTAGTAACAACAAATCACATAAACATTGTAAAGCACATAAATGAAATGATGACGCATATCAAAACACTCTCAAATAGTTACATGGATATGGAATAAAATTGTGACTCGGTCATCCGAAATGTCCATCCATAAATCGTGTAAAATAAAATACAAAAATATTTTTGTCTTTTTTTTTTACAAAAAAATTATCAAAATAAAATATTTTTGTATTGTTCAAAAGTTTTATCAAATACACGTGTCATAACACTAGAAAACATATATCATGAAGCACAACTAGCTTATAATAAACAAACCATGCAAACACAATCATCTATAGGATTTTTCAAGAGAAAAATCATGTGCAAGCAACCGAGAATCAACTATTCTAACATCTAGTGCCTCTAAAAGTGATTTCCTAACCAAAATAGGTGTTCAACGATGCATGGGAATTTTGCGAACCAAGGGAACACAAGACTTAAATTTCCTAGGACCTTTTCCAAGATCAAAAGAAAAACGCCTAAGGTGACCTTTCCTACCACAGTGTGAACATGAGAAAACGGGTGGAACGACACCTATGGGTTGAAATTTTTTAACGTCATTGGGATTGATTGACCCTCTAAAACAAATAATGGTATTGGATTTCACACTCGAAACATGAGAACACGATGAGCCACTACCATTGCTACCAACACTACTCGAGTCTGTCAAATTATTTTTCATGTCCAAAATTTTTTACTCAAGCAAAGAATTTGACTATTCCAATTTTAGGGACTCCTTCTCTAAATTTTCAAGTATTCCTAGAAGGTTATCACGTTCTCCCTTAAAATACATACACTTATCCCTAAGAGTCTCCTCACGTGCCACAAACTCACCGATTAAAATATTTTTATCCTCTTTGGCACAAACACAAACACTAGAATTTTTAAGCTCCTTTAATTATTTTTCCAACAATAGGACTCTATGTTTACTCTCCTTTTTGGACAATTCTAAAGCTTTAAAGTCATGGTTTAAAGAAACAAATTTCTCTTGATAAAAATTTCTTTGATTTTGAACCATTTGCAAAAGATCCGTAGCGGATTTAAAACGACAATTTTTTTTCCAAAAAACTAATTCTTTTTGCAAACATCAAATTAAAACTATTTAAATCATCAAAACTCTGACTCGTGCCATCAAGGGGAGGCATCTGATTGCATAAGTGCTCCATCAGATTTTTCAAAAGAATCAATATCACACAATTTTTTTAAAGCAACTGATTTAAAAAAAAAACTCCGCTTCAACCCTTAGAAATTTTTTTAGAAAAATTATCTCAACACTTTAAGTGAACCGTTAAGGTATTTAAACACAACCTTACCAAAATTAATCCCGCGTAGGCTTGAATGTTGAATAACGTTGATATTCAGATCCGTCTTGATGCATGGTTGAACTTGAATAAATCTTCGACGGTTTTTGTGGTATACGACATACTCAAATGTAAACTCGATAATAGAATAATGTCCTTACGTTCTCATACATGGACCATAGAAACATTTGAAAACTATGAACACAGGTACTGAAAAAAAATCACGTAACTGTAATTATACGCATAAAGTGATATGTAAGTGCTTGAAATCAAAACCAAAGATTTCAACAATTTTAACTATCATGATTCTTCAAATGAATTCTAAATAACATTGATATTATCAAAATTTTCAATCAAAAGGTTAAAAATCCATATTTAATTATCATTCATGTTATGTCCATTCATCAAATCTTATGAATCAAAGGATTTAATCGCAAAAAGAAATAAGGTTAAAAATCATTTTGGAATTTTTGATAAAAGATGATGCAAATATATACAAAAGTATATAAATGCAAAATTATGAGAGAAGTAAATAACACAAGGATTACAACACACTCTCTCATAAAAAGTCAAAATATTTTTGGATTTTAATCAAAATAAAGAAACAAGAACAACGCAAGAGATGTAAAATGCATGTATATACAAAATAAATGCAATCTCTCACATAAAAAATTCCAAAAAAGGAAAAAAACACTCACCTAAACTAGGAACAAGGACACTCGTAAATGAGTAAAAACATAAATGACACAAACCAAATTCTTATATCACAAGCACTCCCCAAACACAGCCCGGGACAAGAAATGGAGAAAGAAATAAAGCATAATGGTGATTTATATCAAAATGGGCTTCAAAAAATAGATATGAAAAGATGGAGATACCCTAAGCAAGGTTTATATGAAAATATAGGCAAAAGCACAAAAATCTTAACCATAAGATGTAAATTCGGAGGTCCATACAGATGAAATGCGGCGTAATCAATCCGATTAGTGAGAAACTTGGTAGAACACCTCCTTTTCCTTAAATGGTGCTAAACCGTTGTTGTCTAAAATGTGATGTACTAGAGTAAATCATGTCGTCAAAACTATACATAATAGTCGAAGTACAAAAAATTGAGTAAAAGAGAGATAATACGAGATTTAGAGTGGTTCGGTCATTAAAACAAACCTATGTCCACTTTGGGGCCTTATTATCATTTTACACACACGCACACACACGCACACACACACACACACACACACACACACACACACATAATTGGTACACGTTAGGAGCCTTAGAGGTGTGCAAGATGAGAAAAGTAGGCTAAATACGATGACACACTGGTAACAGTGCTATGGAGGCCATGGCCTTATAAGGTGAACAAATAGGAGACTACGACTACGACCACGTCTGATTTGCGGTTGTCGAAGCAAATGATTGAAGTGGGACTTCGCTGTACATAGAATCTAGAGAGAGTTGGGAAGATCTCCGCCATCTAGATATTATTTGTCAAATGAGGAGGAGAGCACCTCTATTTATAGTAGTTGGTTATGATCCTTATTGTCACTGTGCACATGCTTGTGGATAAGGCTGAAGTGAAGTAATCTTTCTAGAAGGTCGACAACTGGCGAGCCAATGTTGATGTGTAACGGCCTACGACCTGTGCATCTAGAGTCATGCCGAGGATGAGGGGCCATAGCTTGCAAGGCACCCATTCGTGGCCTTTTAAGGTGGTTCGGTGCTTAGGGGCCATGGCATGTATATGCATCGGGCCGTAGTCTTGTAAAAAGGGGAAAATGGTGAACCGTCCATAGGCTGGTTAGGTACCAGACCGTGGCCTTATTTTTAGGCCGAGGCTTTTTATTAGTACTTGAGCATATCTTTATTGTGTACATGTGGGCTTCTATGCCACGTGTCTCTTGGTCATTGGATGACATATTTTGGGTATCACAATTAATAATTTTTTTATAAGAAATAACCAGAAAGAGCCACTGTGTTAGAAATATCTAAAGTTAAAAATATATTATAAAATTGTAATTGTGTACTATGTTAAGTCCACAATACATGTAAGACTTCAATCTTCAAATTTAAGGTATGGTAAGTTAATAACATAACTCCACCCTTGAATTATATGATGTGTCACAAAATATCTAAAGATACAAATGAATTTTAAAATTTTGAGCGCGCACTATGCTAAATTTAGAAAAATTACATATAAGGATTCAATCTCAATTCCATTTTCTGTTATTGCATCCACATCCTTAAACACTAGTATCTCAATGTTATTTAACTTATATTATAATGTCGTAGCACCTCATCTTCATGGGTATATGACCGGTGTGGCAGAACCAAGTAATTTGTAATGCCTCGACCCGAATTTAAGTCACTTATGAAATCTAACTAACTCATACCGGCATCGAAGTGTTAGGAAAATGTTTATCTTGAAAAGTAACAAAACCCTTTTTCTGGCCTTTTTACAAAAAAGGTCAAATTATAATCAATAATATGCTATTTTATCATTTATAAAATACGTGACCACTCTCATTCCAGTTAATGCCCAATTAATTATTTACGAAAATATTTAAGATACAAGATTATGTGATTGGAAATTATCAACTTAAAATAATTATTACAACTCTAATGCGTTGTTTCAAATGAAAAGTTTGGTAAAATAAAGTACGACAATTAATCAAATAAGGCCGACCACATAGTGGTATGGCCCGATATTAAGAGCTTTTCTAATTTTGACCTCTCATATCCTTTACCTTATCCAAATTCTTAACCAAAGTACATGAATGAGCAATTTTCGAGTTGGGGGAATACTAGGAGGCTATAGTAATACAGGGGAATAAATATACAAATATGATGAATTTAATTATTTTAAAAAATATCTGCCTTAAATTTAAATATGCTTCTAATGCATATACAATGCATGAAATGTATCCAAAGGCGATATGTCAACACACACATATCCCTTTAAACCCGACTCAAGATTGAATCCCATGTTAACCCCTTATTCATTTTCCTTTGTCATTTTTTTTCATAGCCTATTCCGAAAAAAAATAATCTTTTCCTTTTCATTTTATGATTACCAGACTAATTACTAGATTATTATCATTATTTTGGACGTCACCAATCCCATTTATATTTACGGGATATCTCCATCCATCATAAATGCCGCAACCATTGGTTTACTAGCCAATAATTTTAGGTCTAAGCTGAAGTCGCACCCCAGGGCTCCGTATCCTTCTTAAATTTTTTCAATTCCTCTAAGTATCTTTTCTTTACTCTTTAGTAAGATCTTTTTACACTTTCTTATTTTTTAACCCGACTGATGACACCAAAATTTTATGGCATTAACCTACCTTAATCATCCTTAGTTACACACTTTAAATTCCGCTTTTAGCATAAAGTCCTTATTTTTTTGAGTCTTGCCAACTCAAAACCATTACATCTTTTAAAACTTTACATTTATCATTTAATGTAAAATATATTAGTATTCAAGGACCATAATCAATATCATATTACTTTAGGTCATTTTTATGCAAAGGTGTAACTTTTAGTACCATTTTTAAATGCTCATACTTTTAGGAGGAAAATGTAATTTCCACATTTTAGGGGTCGTTTTTGCAATTAAATGAACTTAGGGGCCGTTTTGCAATTATTTTAACACTTGTTCAATATTTCAAATTTAACATTATAAACTATATGATTTTACTCTTTTATACCATTTTAAGGTATTTAACCCCAACCCATCCTCCATGAACTACATGCATGCAAATTAACCACTTTAGGTAATTAAACACAAGTTGTCTCGAAAATATTTAACACAATGTTTTCCATAAAAATTGTTCATTTTGAATAAATGTAATATTCAATCACATGTTAGTCGTATTTGCTTCACATTTTCTTCACATAAAATAATGATTTTTTTTAACTCTAGCAACATGTATATAAACACATATATACGTACTTATAAGTAACATGTTAATGATATAAATATATAATATGTATAAATCTTAACATGCTTTGTATTAATTTATCAAAATATTGGATATAACCCGATGAGGGGGTTTTTAGAACGACAAAGGGCATGCGGCAATTATCACCAACTGAACAGATGAGAAAAGACGACTGGCATATGAGCGTTCACCTATG
Organism: Sambucus nigra; assembly: GCA_949130495.1. Classification (NCBI taxonomy): domain Eukaryota; kingdom Viridiplantae; phylum Streptophyta; class Magnoliopsida; order Dipsacales; family Adoxaceae; genus Sambucus; species Sambucus nigra. The sequence continues at coordinate 522,200,350 of OX422218.1, forward strand.
ATCACACATATAATCGAAGGCCCTTGACCCCAAGATGTATAAACAAACGGTGTACCTCAATCGAGCCTCTAAGTTAAAGACTTGAAGGACTTCGTTTATACACCATCAACAACTGAAGGTTTGGTATCTTCGACGTACGATCCTTCGCACTCGGTCGAAGACTCATCCTTGGCAGTTACGGTATATTTGGTTCTTTGAAGTCTTATTCAAAGTATGTGTTCCTAATGGCTAGCACTACCCCTATTATTGTGGAGAAGTATCTTGGAGAATCCGAACACATGTCATGTCTAAATTTAAATAAATCAAGCATGCATGTTAAAAACTAGGGAGAATGTTGTAATATGCTCCATATATAAAGCCTCATGTAATGATAGTGAAGGGATATAGAGAGATCTTCAATTTTGTAATAAAATATCCCATTGTTAAAAATAAAATCACCCCTTCACTCTTCGTCGTAGGTCGAATTTGGCCGAACCACGTATATACATTATCCTTCTTTGTCTCTCATTTCCTTCTATTTTTATTTGCCATTACAATTTGATTGTGTTTAGAATTTTCACCAACATAACCCTTACCTCAAGTGAATAAATCCACCAAATAAATATAGAAAGATTCTTCCAATGTCTCCAAGTCAAACTCCCAAAATACTCTAAGACAAGATCCGAAAAATGCTCCAAAATAGCTCATAAATACCCTTTACAAATACTCTAATTAATATCCTTTACAACTCTACCAAAAATATATACCAACACACCTCCAAAATAATATAAAAGTCACCAATAAAATATTCACTTAGAATATGGGATTAGATGATTGAGGATAAATAAAAAATATAGGCTGAATTTTGAGTAAAAATGATGTTAAAACCTCTTAACATAGTATTGCAATGTCGTTTTGTGAGTGGTTTATGGTTAGACATTATTGGATTTATGTGTTGCTTTGTTTGCAAAGTAAGAGGTTGGGTTGTTTAATTTACCGGGTATCTCAAATGTTGTACTTAATGGTTTATTTTATGATCCTTAAAGGATAAGATTGCAATCTTGGATCAATAAGGTGTTGACAATGCTAAAGAAGGAACCAATATGGGATTGACAACAAAATAAAAAAGGTACATTATCTCCTCTCCCAAGGCATATGCAAAAGGAGGGGGGGGGGGTGCTAGTTGTATATGTGTGTGTGTGTGTGTGTGTGTGTGTCTTGTCTTCTTTTATTCCTAATATTCCCCCAACCCCAACATTCTTTTCTTTTTTTTTCACGCCACCTACATTGGCTATCACATTCCTCTTATTTTATTTGGCCAACTCAACCAACAATACTAGGCAATTTCCTAGTCTTTTAACGGTACCCATATAATACACTATACACCGAAACAAAAACTTTAAAAAGGTACGTGACCCTTTATAATTCCTAAAGCCTTCCCATAACATACATACATACATACATTCATACATACATACATACATACATACATACATGCATACATACATACATACATACATGCATACATACATACATACATACATACATACATACAAACATACATACATACATACATACATACATACATAACACATAAATATATGTGTATGTATAGATTCATGAACACACAAAAACTAAATGGCATATGAGTCTTTTTAAAAAACCTAGGTACCACCATTTTTAAATATAAATAATAGTACCTCTAACCCTCATAAAAATCTACTTAACTATTTACCAACACAACTCATTATTTTCCAAAATTAATATTTGTGTCCTAACATAAAAAATAACCTTTTATTAATAAGTATTCTTTATTCAAAACACGTGGTTTATTTTTAAAACCTTATCGAATCTATTCATTAATTAGTGCACACCACCTACTTATAAAATGGTACTCGGTTCCACACTTTACGTAAAACATCATTATCCTTTGCATGAAATCCCATGCAACACCATGTGAGACACGTATATCACTCAAAACACACATGTGAATCCATGCAAATAAATATCTCATTAATTTAATCCTTCAAAATATCAAAATAAGCTACTTAAAATATAACAATGGTCCCAGAATTACATTCTTACCCCTTTAGAAAATTTCATCCCTAAAATTACACTATAATAAAGATCAAGTCAATAACTTGGGTTACTATTTCCGCAACGTTAACTCTAACTCCCAAGTTGCCCCTTTTACTTTGTTACTATCCCATACGACTTTGACAAGGGGAATCGTCTTCATACGAAGTGCCCGTTGCCTCTAATCCATTGCTACTAACAATATTTTCTCATAAGAGACGTCATCCTGGAAATCTAGATGATCCTAACTGATATGTGTAAGAAATAAGGTATGTATCTCCTGAGCATGTAGACGTGGAACACGTTCTGCACATGAGACAACTGTGGTAGTAACGCCAAATGATAAGATACTGTAAGGACATTATTTCACATGGTCCATTCACAATTGAGTATGTCTTATACCGCTACAATCGTCTAAGAATTATTCAAGTTCATTCAAGCATCGAGACGGATCCGAATATCAAGCTTCTTCAACATTCAAGCCTCTGCAAGATAAATTTTGGTGAGAACGTATTTAAGTCCCTTTACCGTTCATTCAAAAGTGTTTTGGATGTTTAAATGTTTTTTAAATTTTTTTTGAATTCATATTCTCTAAAGATTTTGTTACTGGACACCTTTCCGTAGAAAAATCATAACTAATTAAAAAAAATCAGAAAAATATGAAACTGGCGGCCACGCATTCGTATCGAAATTATCTACAATCATGGCCTGGAATCTCGTTTGATAGGTCATTCGAACGACACCATATGTCGTTCAAACGACAACGTGTCGTGCGAAGTGTACCTGTCGTTCAAACGATAGTGTATTTAGTTTAAACGACATGTTGTTTCATTTGAGCGACCCATCGCCTTTAGTTTTTTATAAATAGGAGTCTCCAACTCCATTCTTCATAAGAAGACCTACGATTATAAACAGAGACAAAAATGCTTCTGTAAAATATATTAGTCTTCTTCTTTAAGGACTTTAAACCTTTTGTTTTTCAATTCAAAAAACATCCCAATCTTTAGTGAATTGTTTTGGAACCCAAAATACAATCTTGTCGCAGCGTGTGGATTCATTGCTGAAGACTGCGGTCATTGAGGTTCGCTGTGTGTGGATCTTTTATGAAGATAGAACTGCATGTTCTTATGGAGTAGCAGTGGTGGTTCCATTGCTGACGACACCGATCGACACTTGGGGGGTATTCATGAGTCAAAAATCTATTTCATTATAACCGTGTAAGTTGTGATTTATAATTATATTGGAATAAAAGGTTTTTCCCATGTGGGGGATTTTTTCTCATATTGTTACTATCGTGTTATTTGGTTTCATTTGCATGCTTATAGCTTTATGATTTCATATCACTTAGATGCATGTCATAGGACTGAATTAAAACTTGGGTTTCATTAAAACTAGTTTGGTTGACACATAATTAAAATTGATTTATTTGAGAAGTCGCATTTATTTCGCTGTAGCACTCTTCAGACACCAAGACTATAGTTTCCAGTACCTCAAAGGCCTAATATATCATTGTCCAAACATTCGTTTTTACCAAAATGGCTCACCCCTAGCCTAAGCTTGATCTTGAGGAACACATGCTCAATGATTGTAAACTCCATCGTTCTTCTGTCCTTATTCGTGTAACGTTTTGACGACTCGGAGTCGTCAATTCATTGACAAATGACTTCAATCTTTTTTGTTGTCTACTGAATAAGTTAAGACCCTCTAATATGCTTTTCTCCGATTTTCTCCCAACAAACTGGCGAATGAGAAGGTATCCTAAGCAGAGCAGTGAAAGGCCCCATACCAATACTCACTTGATAGCTATTGTTATAGGACTCCTCTAGAGATAGATGATCTATCCAACTACCCTATAAGTCCAATGCATAAGACCGTACCATATCCTTGATAATTTAAATGATTCTCTTAAACTAGGCGTCTTTCTAGGGATGATATGTCATGGTGAGGTTGAGATTTGTACCAAGATCTTGTTGTAATAGATTCTAAAACTTTGACAAAAATTTGGGGTCCCTATCTGAAACAATGGATAGTGGTGCACAAAGCAATCGAATGATCTCCCAAATATATGGCTTGTCAATCCGAGACACGATGTCAGTGACTTTGATTAAAAAAAGTGATCGGACTTCGTAAGAAAATTGATAATGACCCAAGCTACACCGTTCCTTGCTTGTGTCTGTGGTAAGGCTATAACAAATTTTATGGTAATGAGCTACCACTTTCGCTCTGCTACTAACAATGGTTGCAAAAAACTTTAAGATCTCTAATGCTTTACCTTAACCCGCTGGCACGCGAGGCATTTAGCTACAAATAAAACTACATCCCATTTCATTATTGACCACCAGTAATCCTTGCAAAGTCTCTATGAATTTTAATGCTATCAGGATGTATGCTAAACCTCGACTGATGTGATGTAGCCATGATCTCCAATTGAAGTTACTGAATTATGGGGACTATTAATCTCTTCTTCTTTCGTACACATTATCCTTGCCAGGGAGAGATTATCAAATTGTTCACTGCTTTGAAGATAATTCCAGAAGTGCATGACCTCGTCATCATACAATTGGACTTACAATACCTTATGTTGCATAAATGGTCTTACCAACATGTTATAAATGCAGGCATACTCCTTACTTATCTTGACCCTCAGTTCGAAACTCTGTAGGTCCCGGACCATCTTGTCGTGGTGACAACCTATTACTTCCAAAGACTTCTTGATGAGTGCGTCGGCTACCACATTAGCCTTGACCAGATTATGTTAACGAGTGCGTTATTTTGTATATTTTATACCCAAATTTATACTTTCTTAATCCCATTTTATTTTATTTAATTAGTCTTAGGACCATATTGTTAAGTAAGGAAAAAAAATGCAAGAATGATTGAATTTGGATTCAAAACAGTAATTTTAAGTAAAAAAATGGACAGTTCGATAATTTTATAATTTTCTAGTGCTACTTTGTGAAAAAACTTCCCAGTAAAAATTTTGCAGGTAATGATGGAATTTGGTGCAAATTGATGATCAACACAAGAAAAATTGATTATTACGATCATTTGAAAAAAGCTATTTTTCCACTTGTGAGATTAAAAAAAGTCAACATTTTTTATTCTCAGAATTGGATAAAAATCAACGTGCGTGTTCGGCAAACAAAAATAAGAGTCCCCGGTTGGGAAAAATTGAGTACCATATTTTGATCCGAATATTAAAGAGGTGGAGTGGTCGATTCCAACACTATTTAACCAATTAAAGAGGATTTCGCCCCTACCTAAACACCTCACCTCATGGCCTATAAAAATGACCGTTGGGATCACCATTTCATACACAATTTTTAGATAATTTTCGGGGAGCAATTTTTGAGTGGTTTTATTCAAGTTAAGGGCCAAGAACTATACTTTTATGGGGAGAAATTTTGTAAAGATTCATTGTTTACAAGACATAATTATTTGTAAGTTTGAATCCTTAATGAAAATTCTTATTCATTCTTGCAATGTTATTATGTATATGATCATGTCAGCGTAACTTATCTGCAAGGACTATGCATTTAGTTTAATTTCGTGTTCGTTCTCGACATGTTTTAAATATTTTTAAAAATTCAGAATTCACTTAAAATGACAAGAGAGTGTGTTTTAAATCTTCGAAAGTGATTGATTATTAATATTTTCCGAATTAAAGTTGGTAATTTTTGATGGGTTATACTTACATTAAATTATTTGATATATCATGCTTAAATACAACGTTAAGACTTAAAAATTGATAATTCAAATTTTAATATTTGGTGTGAGTATTTTTTGATGGGTTTTGATTTCAAAAGATTGTTTAGATAGTCCAAGTTTAAAGACTACATTTAAAACTTAAAATTTATATTTATAAGGGAATATGGATTTTAACCGTCTAAATTAGAGACGTTAATTTTTTTTGAACTTAAATGCTTTATTTTTTGAATTGTACGTGGCATGAGTTCGTTTAATTTGAGTTATAAAAACGAGAATGGAAAAATTAAATTAGTGTGTAGTGTTAGTTAAAATTGATAAATGGATGCGAAATCCTAGTTTCTTCCATAATTAGTTACGTATTCTTGGTTGATCCCATTAATTGATTTTATTTTAGTTTTAGGTTATAATTATCATCTTTACACCGTACCCTCTAGTTGGAAAGTCCTTGATATATAGAATTGATTAAATCTACATGGGTTCGACTTGTACTTACATTCGCTATTCTATAATAGCCCGTGCACTTGTGGCAATTTTATTATTTGACAACAATACTGATGCGTAAAGTCATAGTACTCCAGAGTTTGATCCATCACATCTATCGCATATTGAGATCCTTATACGTGAAGATGTAATGAAGACTCTTGTAGTCATATAAGACCTCAAAACACTCCCCATACAAATAATACCTCCAAATATTAAGAGCGAATAGGACTGTTGTAAAATCTAGGTCATGAGAAGGAAAGTTCCTTTCGAGTGTTTATAACTGGTGGGATTATACGAAACCACTTGTCCTCCTTGAATTAACACAATGCTAAGTACTAATATTGAAGCACTATCTGATACGTAATATCCATTTCCTCGCTATGGGAGGGTAAGAATCAGTGCACTAGTCAATCGCATCTTTAAGTCTTGGAATGCTGTCTCATACTCCTTGTCCCATTCAAAATGGACCCCCGTTTATGTCAGCCATGTGAGAGGTAAGGTCAGCCATTAGAAGTATTGGAAAAAGATCCAATAGTACTCAGCTAGATTCTAGAAACTCCTCACTTCTGTGACACTTTTTGGCTGCTCCCAAATCAAAATGGCTTCCACCTTTGTCGGATTAATAGAAATCCCCTGTCCAGAAACAACATGGCTATGTAACCTGACCTTGTCCATCCAAAATTCACACTTGATGAAATTTGTGTACCACTGATTCTCTTGAGCATTTCCAAGGATGTGTGCAGGTGGTCCATATGATCCATGTCTGAAGTCGTGTAGATTAAGATATCATCCACAAACAAAAACATGAATCAATCCAGGAAGGGTCGATAAATTTGATTCATCAAATCCATTAACTTTGTAAGGGCATTTGTCAATCCAAAGGGCACAACAAGGAACTCACAGTGCATATAACGAGTACGAAAGAATGTCTTGTAATTATCTTCTCTTCTTACCGGAAACTAATGGTATCAGGACCGAAGGTCAATCTTCAAGAACCTCCCCTACCCTATAATTGATTGAAGAGATTATCAGTCTGAGGCATGGGGTAGTTGTTCTTTATGGCGACCTTATTCAGTTATTAATAGTCAATGAAAATCCCTAATGAATTATCCTTGTCCTTAGCGAATAAAATTAGTGCTTCTAAGGAGACACACTAGCATGAATAAAACCTCTCCTCAATAAATCCTCTAATTAAATCTTGATTCCTCGGTGCTTTGCTAGTTATAGAAGGTGGATAGGAATGGAAAGAGCTGAAGTGACTTGATGCACCTCTATGAAAAAATTAATCTCCCTTTAGGGTGACAGACCATGAAGCTCCTCTTGAAAAACATCGCAAAATTCCCGCATAACCAGGTAATTTATGAGCACACCGTCAGGCTCCTACTGTACTACAATGCTATATAATCAAATAAAATAATTACTTTGCTCCATGATAACTGGCATACTTGCACGAATAGTCTATAACTTTCTAGTTGTTGAAATGATAACGTGAGCCAATGAAAAGCAAAACGAAGACATGACGATGACACTCGATAGTGGGACTGAAATAAGAGAGACAATCCATTCCTAAAAGAACCTCAAAACCTTCTATTATCATCACCATAAAATCATATTTGAGAATGTATTCTCTCATGAGGATGGGACAAGATCTAGATACATTATCTAAACAAGCACCCCATCAATTGGGAGTCCTTAAAAAATAAGAGGATAAAGACAATCCAACTCTAAGCCTAATAAAAAAGAAAGTGGACTAGAGATAAATGAATGCGAGTCTACTGAATCAAATATGCCTTTCACCGAAGTATTGAACACCAGAATCATATATTCCATGACCGAGGTGTTTTTCTACGTAGTAGATTAGGAAGGGGCATAGGTCATTCCCTGTGTAAACTGGTTCCCCTAGTTTCTTGGTACTGGAACTTGCTGATTTGGCACGAATATTGTATTATTGGCCCATATAATTATGCATTTTAGCCCTCTCGGGTACCTTAATTCCTATATTTATGCTCTTTATCTAGAAAACCTCCATTTTATATTTTAACATGCTATATGAGGTATAATTGATCTTTTGTAGGTATTTCAGTGCTTAATGTGAAGTTTGGTCACTTTTTGGAAAAGTTTCGTTGATTATTACAAGTTCGGGGGCATTTTAGTAATTTTTGCATTCGAATTTTGATCCCCAACTCTCAATGGAAGTTGAATCCCTTTGATTTCTCTTCGCTTGGCAAGTGATGGTGCATGATTTTAATGTATAATGAGGGAATTATGGCATTTTAAGGATGGTTTTATCTTCAAAATCACACTCAAGGTCATATTGAAGGGAATTTTAGTCATTTCATAATTTGTTTTTTTGGCCTACTGTCTTCTTGGATGTTGTATCCCTCCGAGTTATCTTTGTGTAGCCTCCGGCCGTGCCTAATTCAGAGATATAACGAAAAAGTTATGGCATTTTCCGTAAAGTTGGACAATGCTGAGAATTCATCACTGTCAGTTGCGAATCGATTCGGATATTGCGAATTGATTCGGGTGAAAATCCGCAAATCTCTATTTTTAAGTAGATTTTTGGTGGGGTATTTGTATGAAAACATTGTATTAAGTGGGGGACTTCATTTTTTACATTCGTTAGGGTTTGAAATCAGATTTTTTGAGGATTTTTGTTGGAACTTCCCTCTCCTCTTTTCTCTTTGATTTCATCCCATTTACGCAAGTATATTACTATTCATTGTCACTTTCCTTTGTTTAATGCTTCTTTACTTGATTTCTTGCTTTGTAGTTACTTTTATTGCTTATTTAATTAGTTGTTGGTAGTTTAATTCTTGTTTTCTTTTGTTCATTAGTTGTATTTATTGTTCTAGCCATGTTTAATACCTAGTTTAAGGGTTGGGGTCAATTCTCCCCCATTAATGAGCGTCGAGCTCCGAAAGTTAGTTTTTGGGAAAAAATTCATTGAATTCAAACCTCATGTATTAAAGTCGGATTATTATGCGTTTAACTTTCTTTGTCATGCAACGTTAGTATTTATAGCGATAATCCAAATTTAATCCGCGTGTGTCCATATTTTAATGAACTGTTTTATCTCGCATTTTTGGGTTAAATTCTTTCATGCATGATGTTTATGATTAACTAAAAATGCTCGTTTAAATGTTTTTGAATCGAAATTCTAAATATTAGTTGTTTAACCTAGGGCGGGTACGCGATCTCGACTCTCGTTTTATTTGTAAGGACATAGTTTTATAAATGTCAGTCACAATTAATTATGTCATATACCGTTACAACCGTCGAAGAAGTTCAAGAGAAATTTACATCAAGACGGATTCGAATATATCAAGATTCTTCATTAAAAAGCCTCCGCAAAGTTTACTTTGGTAAGGTTATGTTTTAAATACCTTAACTTTGCACTTAGAGTTTTGGAATATTTCTGTAAAATATTTTCTAAGTGTTGGAGCGGACTATTTTCGTCAAAATTTGAGTATGAGAAATTTTCTAAGTCCTGTAGCGTTACTCGATTTTGATGCCCAGGTCGTTCAAGAAAGATCTCCATCTCGTTCGAGCGACATTGAGATGTCGCGCGATGTCGTTATAATGACACGTGTACTTCGTTCGAGCGAGATCCCTTTTCGTTCGAATGACTGAGGCGACACTCTTTTCTATAAATACTCATTAAATGGTTTCGTTTTCATTAAGAAGTCCACAGTTTTTGAAAGACAAAAAACTACGAAATCGTAGAATCTTTTTGGCTTCTTCTTATAGGGTTTAATCCCTTTTTGTTTTCAATTCACAAAAATCCCATATGCTATTGTGAATTATTTTGGTGTTCAAAAACACACTTTACTTTTGTTCATTCTTTGTGGGGAGATTTCTGCTACCGAAAATTGCGTGCTATTGTGGGGGGAGTCCTTGTGCAAATTTTAGACTGCGTGTCTGGACTACGCGTCTAGGTGGTATAGCTGCGTGCGAACCATTGCTGATTTATTTCTAGCCATTGCTTTGGAGGTTTGACGAAAACACCGTGCGTTACTCTTGTGGGAGAAAGCAAGATGGTATGTAAGTCAATGGCCTTATAAACTTGTCAGACTTCTAGAAATAAAAGGTTTTTCCCTTTGGGGATTTTTCCTGAAATTTTGTGTTACCTGCTATATCTTATTTGGTTTGATACATAGTTGCATGTTTAGGGGTTGAATTCATTTGGTTTAAAAATATACTCTAATTAAATAAGGTTTAATTGGAATCTTGCGAATTAATTTAAATCGGTATCACACACCACATTTTTCAAATTGGTATCAGAGCAGGTTACGCTAATTTATCTCCTATTCCTATTTTCTGCAAAATTGTGTGATAGTGACTTTTTTTTAAAAATCAATTTTGTGAGAAATTGTAATTTTTCCAATGGAACTTTCATTTAATAAGGTGCCTATTTTTTATGGGAAAAATTATGCCTATTGGAAAGCTCGCATGAAATCTAGTTTAAAAGCCATTGACGAGTGTGTATGGTTGCTTTGCGAAAATGGATGGAATCCTCCCACCGTCACCATTGAAAATATCACCTGTTTAAAACCCGTGTCGGCTTGGACTGAAGATGATTTTAAAATTTCTAATTTTAATTCACGTGGTTTGAGTGCTATTTTTGGAGCGGTCACTCTCGACGAGTTTCGCTGTATTATAACGTCTAAAGAGGCATCTGATGTTTTGAAATTGACACATGAGGGTACGAACGCAGTTAAAGAATCAAAATTCCAAAATCAGGCCACCCAATTTGAGACTATCACCATGTCTGAGTCTGAATGCTTTGATGATTTTTATGTGCGTTTGTCGGACATTATAAACACAAATTTTAATTTATGTGAGGCGATTGATAACACGCGTGTCGTTAAAAAGATTTTGAGATCTCTCCCAAATCGCTTTATTCCTGAAGTCACTGTTTTGAACTCTTTGGAAAATTTGAAATCACTTAAGTTGGAAGAACTTGTAGGAGATCTTCAAACCTATGAGATTGACATGTTTCCCCAAACCATTAAGGCTAAGGATAAAGGTGTTTCTTTAAAGACTCATTTTAAGAAAAAGAAAGAAAAAGTTTGTGAGTCCGATTCTGGGGAAGATTTTGATTTTAAAGATATGGCCTTGTTTGTAAAAAAATTAAAAAATCTCTCAACATGAACAAAAATAATTCTTCCTATAAGAGGTTTTTTGAGAAAAATAAAAAAGGCCAAAGAAAACAGTGAGGAAGTGAAGGAGAGTGAGGAAAATTTAGAAAGTTTGACGTGCTTTGAGTGTGGGGGTAAAGGGCATAGGGGGGTATGAGTGTGCCACTAGACTTAGGAGAGAGGGAAAGAAAATGGCGATGCCCGTCACACTTAGTGATAGTGAGAGTGATCAGGGTGATGTGGGAAATGAGTCCGATAAAGGTTTAGCACATGGGATGTGTGTAGAGTTTTTGATTCATGTGAGCACATCCACTTTGTCTCACATTGATAGAGGCCATGAGAGAACCGATGATGACTCGAGTGTTTCTAGTGGAGATGAGAGAGAATTTGAGAGTGGAGATGAAAGTGATCTACAAAATGCCTTCAGAGATTTGAACATTGAGACCTTGAAAACAAAGAAGTATAATAGAGATTTAGGTCATTATGTTTTAGATTTGGAGAGAGAGAATGATATTTTAAAAAGGGAAGAGTGTGATTTGACCAACACGGTGCCTAGTTTGACGACATGTGTATCCCAACTCGAGAGTGATCTCGAACGTGCTGGGGAGGTCAAGGTATCTTTAGAGAAAGCATCTAAGAAGCCTGGAAACATGGTTCTCAATCCCATTTTGGGTAAAGGTGAGAATTTAGGAATAAGTCATGATGGTGCTTCTACTTCCCAATTCGCACCCGAGCCGGTTCCCACTTTAGTGTTAGATTCACGTGAGTCTCACCCTAACCCACCTCGGTGTCCCATTCCCATCAGAAGAGTGCGTCCTAGAGTTTTTGAGAGAGGTGTTCCTAGGCCTATTTATGTTTGTTCCCATTGTAAGAAGAGAGGTCACCTTAGGGAATTTTGTTTTAAGTTGGGTTATGTGTCACGTTTTTCTACTACACGTGTTTATGCCACACATGCACCCACACATGATACTTTACATGCTCATGAAGTCTACATGAGAGAGTTTGCACATTTAGGGGAACAAGGTTAAGTTTTTGGTCATAACTTCACAAAATTTGATGGAGGTTTTTCATAAGTTGGCTCCACCTTTGGAAATCCCTTCCGTACCTAATGATTGAGGTTTGACTTGTTTACTAGCGTAGGATGTTTTTCATGATGACATTATTTGCCTATTGCTAGTATGTATCATTTTTGTAGATTTTTTTTTGATAAAATTTGTGAAAAAATCCAAAAAGATTGTTGTATTTTGTTTGCACCTTTTATGGATGAACACTTAGGATGACCGATTCGCAACATCATTTCATTTTTCATGTGACTATTTGATAGTGTTTTGAGACAATATATCATGCCATCTTTGTTCTTTATAATGTTTGGAGTCATTAAGATGTAATTAGTTGTTACCTCCTACATGTTTGACTCATTATGTCTTTTATTGCACACATGCACGAATTTGTTTGATTATTGTGCTTATCTATCACATGTTGGTTGAGTGTTTCCATCTCAATTATGTCTATACAATGAACCAACCGCGATAAAACAAGATGATAAAAAGTGTCCACCTTTGAACCATGTTTGTGAGGATTTGTGTGTTTTGTTTGAAAATGGTGAAGGGATGCGAAAGGTTATCATTTATCCTTTGTGATTAAGCCGCCGTTCAATTGGACCTAAAAAATTGAGGAATTTTATTATCCGGGGTCAAAAGAGGTTTAAAAGAGCCCGATTATTTTTTAAAGGCAATAAAAAGAAATTTATGCCAATTATGGTCCATTTAGGTTTTTCTCCAATTCTCGAATGTTTGAGAATTTAGATTACGTCTAAAAAGAAAATATGCATAAGGGAGTTTGTATGGAATTTAAAACCAGTTTGTACGTCCTTGAAAGTCTTTAAAAAGCATTAAATAGTTTTTGACGTTATTGGTGCGGAAATCACTTTGAATTTGATTTGTTGATTTGGAAAAGACGATGTCATCTAGATTAAATTTTTTTACACCTAAGGATAGTTTTGATGTTCATTCCTTAGGAGTACACGTATGCATCGTGCACATATGATTGATTGAGCTGATTTTCCTATCGAATGTGTTCACACCCATTCATTCCGTTTCCATGACTTGGTTGTTTGAGTTTAAGTCCATGGTGTGATTTTTTGTATCTTATTTTTGTCGTGACACTCCATGTTTTGATTGTTTCTTCGTATCTGTCTATTTGGGGATATCATAAAATGGGGGAGAAAGAATTATCATGTTATGGGGGAGATTTGATTATATTGATTGCTTTATTCATATATCATTTCAAACTCGATGTGTCACGAAGGTTCTTTTGCTTTATCTCATGTGTGTAGGTACAAAGATTGAAGATCATTATGTTGCACACCCTGATGACAAAAGCTTTGCTATTTGATGAAGATTTTTGAAGAAAAGTTTGAGAACTTGCAAATTTGTTCCTCTAAAGTTTTTAAGATTTATGGGAGGGTAGATTTGTATAGGTATTTTAGTTTTTGATAATTCAGATGTTTTTATGTATGTTTCGGCATAAACATAGGGGGAGATTTGTAAGGACATATTTTTATAAATATCCGTCATAATTAATTATGTCGTATACCGTTACAACCGTAAAAAAAGTTCAAGAGCAATCTACATCAAGAAGGATCCGAATATATCAAGATTCTTCATCAAAAAGCCTCTGCAAAGTTTACTTTGGTAAGGTTATGTTTTAAATACCTTAACTTTCCACATAGAGCTTTGGGATATTTTTAGAAAATATTTTCTATGTGTTGGAGCAGACTTTTTTCGTCAAAATTAGAGTATGAGAAATTTTATAAGTCCATTACCGTTCCTTAATTTTGATGCCTAGCTCGTTCAAGCGAGATCTCCATCTCGTTCGAGCTACATTGAGATGGCACGCGATGTCGTTCAAACGACACGTGTACTTTGTTCGAGCGAGATCCCTTTTTGTTCGAACGATCGAGGCATCGTGATTTTCCATAAATACTCATTAAATGGTTTCGTTTTCATTAAGAAGTCCACAGTTTTTGAAAGACAAAAAACTGTGAAACTGCAGAATCCTTTTAGCTTCTTCTTTTAGGGTTTAATCCCCTTTTATTTTTAATTCACAAAAATCCCATATGCTTTGGTGAATTGTTTTGATGTTCAAAAATACACTTTACTTTTGTTCATTCTTTGTGGGGAGAGCTCTGCAACCGACAACTGCGTGCTATTATGGAGGGAGTCCTTGAGAAGATTTTAGACTGTGTGTCTGGACAGCGAGTCCTGGAGGTATAGCTGCGTGTGAACCATTGCTGATTTATTTCTCGCCGTTGCTTTAGAGGTTTGATGAAGACACCGTGCATTACTCTTGTGGGAGAAATCAAGATGGTATGTAAGTCAATGGTCATGTAAACTTGTCAGAGTTCGAGAAATAAAAGGTTTTGCCCTTAGGGGATTATTCCTGAAATTTTTTGTCGCATGCTATATCTTGTTTTGTTTGATACGTAGTGCATGTTTAGGGGCTGAATTCATTTGGTTTAAAAATATACTCTAATTAAATAAGGTTTAATTGGAATCTTGCGAATTAATTTAAATCGGTATCACACACCGCATTTTTCATTATTAATTCTAGTTTAGACTTAACTTCTTAATTTTTCACTTTTCTTTATTTCCAACTTATCACCTTTTACCTTTTTATTTTTGAAGTAACAAAATAATTAAAATCTAAAATTCAATCACCCCCTGTGGATTCTCGATACCCGACTTACCGCTATACTTATATCGCAAGTGTAGTTATAATTTAGTTTTTTTCTGTATTGAGTAGGTGAAACGAAAATAACAATTAATGTTTCTACGCGACGCTAATTTTCACCCTCGATCACTTGCCATCGACCTCCTCCTTGACCATAACTTGGGCATGAAGTCTACTCTATGATGAGGCTGTTGGAAGCCTCCCCTTTGTTGTGACTGCTGGGTGGGACCGGTATAGCTGGATTTCCTCCTCAAAATAAAGTTATGGGTTTAATTTCTTAGCTGTTAATGTTCGCTCTTCCACTGAGAACAATCCCTCTTAAATTGATCGAGTACCCCAAATGCATAGTATCCCTACCCTAAGGGTGTAGACCCTTCACTATCTTGACTCCCCTAAGAAGAACCAATTTTAACTTCTACCTTTATCTGGAAGAGAATCCGCGATAATCTTCTTCACGATACTTTTTCCCACCGCTACTTTAGCCAATGCCTGATCCTCCATTCCGTTTTTAATTTATTTGGAATGCTCATACGTTAACTTTAGTCTGATAACACTATTGAATGATTCCCAAAACCCATGGAGATCCTGCCTAACCATAGATGGGTTAAGATCTTTAATAAAGAATCATGTCTTTTCCTTTTCATCATTGGACACATATCTATCATACTGCGGAAAACTCTCAAATTTTACCTCATAATCACCAATAAACATCCCGCGTTGAATCAAATTATGGAACCCATCCCTCTTACAATTATGGTAAGGCTTTGGGAAGTACCTCTTTATGAAATCTACACAAAAATCATTCCATCCTACTGCTTCACCCTGTCAGACTTGATATGATGCCCATCACTTCTAGGCCTGATTAGTGAACTGAAATGTACTAACCCTCACAATGTATCCCAATGGTACATCCAGAACATCCGGATTGCGTGTGACATACTGCATCCATTCCTTATCTTGTTTCGGTCTCTTGGTACCACCAAAGGTGGGTGGTTTGAGTTCCTGAACTCTTTCAGGATAACGGCGGCCCTGTTTCTCTTGACGGAGCCATTGCTCTACCACTTAGCATCTTGTTGCAGGACACTAAATCGGCTAGCTGACAAACCATTTGCCTCTTTTGATGTAAATCGTTAGTGTTACCCTCACCTCTTCCACCTCCTCGACAAGTAAACATTCTAAAAAGAAGGACAATTTAGTACGTTAAAATATAAATAAAGATTAACTAATTAAGTAAAAACACAAGTATACAATCCGTCACTCACATAAGATCATATGACCTGATACCAAGTTGTAATGCCCTGACCTAGATTTCAGTCAATTATGGAACGTAATTAATACCGATATCGAAGTGTTAGGGAAAAAATATTTTGGAAAAGCAATAAAAACTTATATCTTCCCTTTTTTCCGAAAACCATCAACTTATAGTCATCAATAAAAACCATCAACTTATAGTCATCAATACGTTATTTTATTGTTTATAAAAAATGTGACTGCTTTCATGGTAGTTAATGTCCATTTAATTATTTAAGAAAAGTTTTAAGAGAGATGACTATGTGATAGGAAATTAATAACTTAAAAATAATTATTACAACTCCATTCCATTGTTTGGGATGAAAAGTATAGTAAAATAACATACGACAATTCATCAAATAAGGGAGATCATATAGTGGTATGGCCTAGTAAACAAAGCTCTTCTAATTTCCACCTCTTATATCCTTTCCCTTTTTCGAACTCTTACTCCCATGGGGGGGAGGGGGGTTAAACAAAATAGGAAAATAAGCAATTTCCTAGTAGTGGGAATAAGAAAGCAATAATAATACAAGAAAATAAATATACATACACAATGCATTTTATTATTTTTGAAAAAGTCCTTTAAATTTAACAATGTTTCAAATGCAAGTATAATGCATGAAATGTACCCAAAGGTGATATGTCAACACACACTTGTCCTTTTAAACCCAACTCAACCCTGACTCCCAAGTTTCATTTCCATTTCATAGTCCATTACGAAAATAATTAACCTTTTTTTCTTTTCATTTCATGAGTACCAAACTCATTACAAGATTATTATTATTATTATTTTGGAGGTCACCAATTTTATATATATTTGCGGACTTTCACCGTCAATCATAAATCCCACATTCATTTTTTTGTTGGGTAATTATTTTGGGTCTAAGTCGAAGCCTCACACTAGGGCCCCAGGCTCTTTTTAAATTTTTTTGGTTGCTCTTAATATCTCTTCTTTACTATTTAGTAACATCTTTTCACACTTTTTTATCCTTTAACTCGAATGATGACGCCAAACATTTCAAGGTATTAACTTACCTTAAATTTCCTTAGTTAAACATTTTAAATGCCCTTTTTTAGCATTAAGTCCTTATTTTGCTGAGTCTTGCCAACTTAAACCACTATATCTTTCAAAACTTTACATTTATTATTTTATGTAAAATATATCACTCTTCAAGGACCGTAATCAAAATCATATTAGCTTAGGGTATTTTTGTACAAAAGTGTAACTTATGGTACAATTTTGTTAATCTCATAATTTTAGGGGAAAGAAGCAATTTTCACATTTTTTGGATCCATTTTCCAATTAGATGGGCTTTGGGACTATTTATCAACTATTTCAATACTTATTCAACATTTCAAGTTTACCACGGTAAACTATCTTTTTGGACATTTTTATACCATTTTATGGCATTTAACCCAAATTCATCCTCCACGAACCACATGTATGCAAATATATCATTTTAGGGCTTTAAGAACAAATTGTCGTGAAAATATTTAACACAATATTTATCATAAAAACCATACATTTTTAATAAATGTAATATTTAGTGCGATGTTAATAGAATTTGCATAATTTGTTCTTCACAAAAAATAATAATTTTTATAACATTAGTAATGCATACATACATACATACATACATACATACATACATACATACATACATACATTTAAGTAGCATGTTAACAGTATAAATATATAATACATATTAATCCCAATGTGCTTTGTATTAATTTATGAAAATATTGGATAGACACCTTACCTCATGTGAAGAAATGGACCAAATAAATATATGAAGAATATTCTAACGTCTATAAGAAATACCACCAAAATACTCTTAGAAAAGTTCCAGAAAATACTCCATATAATGATCCAAAGATAACTCCCAAATACCATTTACAAATACTCCAAATAATATCCCTCACACTTGCACTACTAAAATATACCCACGCACCTCCAAAATAGTATAAAAAGGCACCATTAAAATACTCACTTGGAATAAAGGTGAAAAGGTTTAAGGAGCACTAAAAAGTATTGGATGATTTTTGAGTGAAAATGATATTGAAACCTCTTAAAATGTTGTTGCAATAGTGGTTGATTCGTCCTGAATCATGTACATATATACCATCTATACTTATGCATTTTAGCCCCCTCGGGTACTTTAATTCTTATAATTATGCTCGATAGTCAGACAACCTCCATTTTATATTCTAACATGTTATTTTAGGTATTATTGAGCTTTTGTAGGTGTTACGGTGCTTAATGCGAAGTTTGGGTGCATTCTGGTAAAGTTTCGTTGACATTCGCACGTTCAGGGCCAATTTAGTAAATTCACACTTCGTGATTTTGCCCAAAGTCTTCACGAAAGCTGAGACCCTCAAAATATGCTTTGCGTGTCCGCAAACGGTGCATGAATACGAGTCCAAACGAAGATGTTACGGATTTTTATTCGGGGAATAAATAAAAGGGAATTCACTAAAGACAAAACAAATAAAGAAATTACATCCATGTCCTAACCCCATATTGAATTTCAGGGCTTGGATAATTTGAGACGGGATTTGGTATTTTACATTCTATAAAGGAAATGAATGGTTTTTGGCCATTAATCATATGCAGAAAGAGTCTTGGATTTCATTTATAGTATTGGAAACATGGTCTTGGACTTTGGCTATTAACGAACCATAGCGGGTCCCAAATGTGAGAAACGGGTCCTAATAAATTATAGCAGCAGTTCCGTGTTGTTAGGTTAGGAGAATCGGTCTACTTCCATCGGTCGATCGACCGTACCCCACTAGTCAACTGATAAATCCAATTTTGGCTTGCGCCGCATGCAGTGGGCTCTTCTCTGTTTCTCGGTCGACCGCGCCCCTGCCACTAGTCGACCGACCCTAGCTTAATTTCGGTGCTCTGTTGCTTCTTTTTCTTTTTCATTTTCCGATTTATTTTAGGTGTAACTTAATATAATAGGAAAATTTGTTTATTTTATAGAGGATCTCACATCTTATTTTTATCTCTTCTTTTTAGTTCCTAGGGTTAGAGAAGCATTTGGGGGTATTGTTGTGGAGTATCCCCTCTCCTGCTTTTTCCTTAAGGTGGTACCCATTAATGTAAGAACTTTACTATTCGTTGTCTTTTACTTCTTGTTTATGCTTTTATTCCTTTTATTTCATGCTTTATTATTTATTTCCATGTCTAGATAAATTGTTGTACTTAATTTATTTACTGTTTGCTTTAATTAATTAAGTGCTTTAATTTAAGCTTTTCATTATGCTTAGTGTCTAACTTAGATTAGGTTATGTTCGATTGAGCTCACCTTGGGTTAATTTAATTGCTTTTCTTTGGTGATGGATTCTATTCATTTAATTCGATTGTGTTGTCCTTGTTATTACGCCTAGGAGATTTAACGGGGTATATCATGTATGCTCCTTTTTTACGACCTTGGGTATGTAATTTCTAGGGAATTTTTGAAACTAAAATTATATTAGAATTTTATGAGATTCAGGGGGTGACAACTCTAAATTTGGTTAATTGTTGAAACTAGACTCGATCTTACTAAATTTGTAGACCCATGTAACCATTTATACTAATTAACTCGAGATGAGTTTGATCTTTGGGTGATTCAAATAAAAAGTTTAAATAGTTTTGATAATGTATGAAAATACATTGATTACATCTTTCATTGATATTACATGTTTCTATTTATATTTATAGCATTCTTCATCTGTGACATGATCGCGGCCTTGTTTCCATTTATATTTACTCTTTATGCCCGCATGTCCCGTGTATTACTTGTTATTCATAGTGATTTTATTTGTTGAGCGTAATGCTGGGCGAGGATTGACATATTTGCACGCTTTAATGTTTATTATCTGGTTTATATAAGTTTTTTCCAAATCATACCGTGCATGTGCTCGCTCCCCTCCCATATTTTAAGGTTTCAATTCTACGAAGTTTGTTCTATAATGTTAATAACTATGGACTTTTTGTGTGAATTCATTCACTTTGCTAATAACGTGTTTGAAATCATTTTTGTTATTGTTGGGCTTGTCTCATGTTATTGGGCATACATTTTGAGGAAACCATATGATGTTTGTGGGTTTCATCTCTGAAAAACCCTCACGAGATGACACTCATCCACTAGGGTAACCTAGGGGTTTAATAGCTTATTGCATACGCTAAATGCAATTATTTTTCGCGAAAGTTGTTTTATTGCTTTTTTATATATCTCCTACCTTGTGGTTTTCTTATAGTTCTTCTTGCTTTGAATTTTATTTCTATGGACTAGTAATGTGAAAGGTAGGGGGTGTGATTCGTCCCGAATCATGAACATATATACCCTCTATACTTATACATTTTATCCCCCTCGGGTACTTTAATTTTTATAATTATGCTCCATAATCAGACAACCTCCATTTTATATGTTAACATGTTATTTGAGGTATTATTGAGCTTTGGTAGGTGTTACGGTGCTTAGTGTGAAGTTTGGATGCATTCCGATAAAGTTTCATTGACATTCGCACGTTCAGGGGAAATTTAGTGAATTGACACTTTGGGATTTTTGCCTAAGGTCTTTACGGAAGTTGAGGCCCTCAGAATATGCTTCACATAGCAGCAAACGGAATGCGAATCCGAGTCCAAATGAAGATGTTACGGATTTTTATTTTGGGAAGAAATAAAAGGGAATTCACAAAAGACAAAACAAATAAAGAAATTACATCCATGTCCTGACCCCAAATTGAATGACAGGTTTTGGACGATTTGAGATTGGATTTTGTTTTTTACATTTTATAAAGGAGATGAATGGTCTTTGTCCATTAATCATATGCAACGAGAGTCGTGGATTTTGTTTACAGTTTTGGAAACATGTTTTTGGACTTTGGCCATTAACGAACCATAGCTGGTCCTAAACATGAGAAGCGGGTCTTACCAAATTATAGCCGGAGTTCTGTGTTGTTAGGATGGGAGAATAGGTCTGTCACCTCCGGTCGATCGGTAAGTAAAATTTTGGCTTGCGTCGCATGTAGTGGGCTCTTTTCTATTTCCCGATCGATCATGCCCCTGCCACCGGTCGACCGGTCCTGGCTTAATTCCGACCTGCTATTGATTATTTTTCTTTTTCCTTTTTGATTTATTTTAATTATAACTTAATATAAATAGGAAACTTTGTTTATTTTGTAGAGGATCTCAAATCTTATTTTTATCTCATCTTTTTAGTTCCTAGGGTTAGAGAAGCATTTGGGGGTTTTGTTGTGGATTCTTCACTCACCTCTTTTTCCTTTGGGTAGTACCCATTAATGTAAGAACTTTACTATTCATCATCTTCTACTTCTTATTTCTACTTTTATTCCTTTTATTTCATGCTTTAGTGTTTATTTCCATATCTAGATAAATTGATTAGTAAATTTATTTGTTGTTTGCTTTAATTAATTAGTTGCTTTAATTTATGCTTTTCATCATGCTTAGTGGCTAACTTAGATTAGGTTGGGTTGGATTGAACTCACCTTGAGTTGATTTAGTTCCTTCTCTTTGGTGATAGATTTTATTCATTTAATTTCATTGGGTTGTCCTTGTTATTACGGCTACGAGATTTAACAGGATATATTGTGTATGCTCTGTATTTACGACCTTACGTGTGTAATTTTTAGGGTGTTTGTTGATGCCAAAATCATATTAAGCTTTTATGGCGATTTAGGGGGTGACAATCCTAGATTTAATTAATTGTTGAGATGAGACTTGATCTTACTAAATTTTTAGACCCATCTAACCATTTATACTAATTAACTCGAGGTGAGGGATATCTGTCGCAACTTATAGTTTTTATTCCTTTTATTAATCTAGTTTAAATACACAAGACTATTTATCTTTTTCTTTTTGTTAAAATCACCTTTACCACTTTTATTGGAGAAGTATTAAATTAATATAATTCTCGGAACTTGTCTCCGTGGATTCGATATCTGGACTGGATGATATACTCCCTTAAAAGAGTTTAGTCATAGTTAAGGTTTTTGTATTGAGTTGGTGAGACGAATATAATAAATGATCGGCGCATTGGTGACATTTGCACTGCGACAAAATCCATCTGTCGATCAATGGTTTTATGAGTGGTTTAGGGTTGAACATAAGTGTTTTTATGCGTTGCTTTATTTAAAAAGTAAGAGGGTGGGAGGTTTAGTTTCTTGGGTATCTCAAATATTGTAGCTCATGGATTATTTTATATATATATTCTTTTATTTTTTTTGAAAAAAAAAGTTAAAAGTTCTCATAGATCGGATGATGTAAACTATCCTTAAGTACATAGTTTTTTGAAAAGATGGAACATCCTCCACCCATTCATAAGAATCCTGAACAAACTTGGCATTATGAGAAAATAAATCAGACTGAACATTACTGAGCCTTTTAATGAAAGAGAAGGAGATTACATGACCACATTTAATAATCCATTTGACAGAATTAATACAATTTTCTCTCAGAAACCAATAATCATCCTCATTACGCAGCCGAAGAATGACGTTAAGATAGTCACCTTCCAAAATAAAATGGGGGAAGCCCCATTTGATGGTGAACTTAGTGGAAATTTCAGCTGCCATAAATTTTGCATACTCGGCTTCAAGAGGTTGCTAACTTGGTTGGAAGGAGCTTCCAGGATATCACCACAATAGTATCTAATAATAACTCCGATCCTCGTACTTTTTAAGTCTTCAAAGGTCTACGTAACAAAGTTAACTTTGATAGAACCTAGTTCAGGAGTTACCCATTTATCATCCATGTTCACCATACGGTCTCGATTCATAAACCAAGCAGATCTGAAATCATTGTAAAGATAAGAGCATTTGGAAACTAAATAAAAACATTAGCCCCCCCATCACCATGAAATATATTGTTTCCATTTTACCATAAAGCCCATAATGCAACACACATATAGTCAAAATGGTTATATTTTAAAGTGTCTCCCAAGGAAAGAACCTAGCTTCCCACATAATGATTAAATGCTCTAATATCATCCAAAATTAAACCGCACCATTGAAGAACTTCCAAAGCAAGGGGGAAACCCTTGAAAATATGATTGGTAGAGTCCCTCACCTCAATACACACAACAGGAAGGATTAGAAGAATTCATTTTTCATTTAAAAAAATTCTCCCATATTGCATTCCAGTTTTGAGGTCTAGAAGGAGAGGCTGTATTAGACATTCATTTCTTTCCTCTGACAAAATCGAAGTCCCAAGCAACCCTGTAGGAAACGTTTATGGAATATTTTCCATTTTTCTCGAAATGCGGAATCTCTTTGTCCTATACAAGAAGCCCATTGAGACGAATTGTATGGATATAATTAATTTAGTGTTGAGTAAAGAGAGAAGACATTAGATCAAGGTCCCATTGACCCGCAAGAGAGTTGATGAAATCTTTAATAAGAGTAATATTATGATCATCCAATGGTCTGAAAAAAGGTTTGAAATTGTGGGGTTTTGGTATCCATTTATTTTCCTAAACTTTAATTTTGGGTACCTCTTTTATTTGTCCTGGCCCGGAGAAGTAGCCCGACTAAGCTCTATCAAGGATAGGGGAAGTCCATCCCAAACTCTAGAGGTCTCACAAATAACCAATTCAGCAACGACCCCTAAAATCTCTCAAGAGATATTCTAGGAATTACGGGCTAACATGGAGGTGCCCAGCACCCCCACTCTTTAAAATTCACATATATATATTGTAACCCTAACCCAGGGCAAAAGGTATGTAACTTGTAAAACACTCCCCTGGAGAACATGATAAATATAACCAGAGAACACCACCGTGGACATAGGCAATTTTGCCGAACCACGTATATCTTGTGTCGTGTGTGATTGCAACTATTCTAATTTGTGTTATTTATTTTTTCTGGTGATCACATTTGCTTATAATCACCACAATTGGCGTCGTCTGTGGGAAGTGATTGTTCTTCCTTTAAGAAAGCCTTCACCAATAAGAACCTAGAATGTCCAGTTATAACAATAATGCCCCTCAAGCAGGGGATATTCAAGAGCAACCCATTCCTCGTAGGGTTAAATCTGAAGTTCGATGCTCAAACCCAAGGTCTCGTCCAGAATGGCACACCTCAGAAGAAAGCCAGGGATCAACTAGGTCCACGCAAGTCTTTAGGAATATTGACACCTATGAGGCCAGGCTCCAAGAGCAGGAGGAGGCAACTGGCAAGCAAGAAGCTGAGAATGCTCTCCTCAAGAGGAGGACGGAGAAAATAGAGAGTGAACTCCAACACAATACCAGGCAACGT
This sequence comes from Sambucus nigra, assembly GCA_949130495.1. Taxonomy (NCBI): domain Eukaryota; kingdom Viridiplantae; phylum Streptophyta; class Magnoliopsida; order Dipsacales; family Adoxaceae; genus Sambucus; species Sambucus nigra. The sequence continues at coordinate 522,225,024 of OX422218.1, forward strand.
CGTTACCGAACTCCTAGTCCTCTGGCAAGCAGATCTCGCAGTCGAGAAAGGATCCCTAATGCGGATCTTAAAGAATTAAGGGACACATGTCAGATAAAGACTGATCTGAACAACACGAATCATCTTACCGTTACAAGAGCCCAAGTCTAGGGAACGACGACATACACAAATTGGTCGAGCGAGAAATGGACCAACACCCGGCAGATTCTTGGCGCCAGATCGATCAAAGAGCTACCCAAGAGAGCTCTCAGGACCCAGATGAAATCCCCTTTCTCAAGGGAGATGAGGAAGAGGAAGGCCCCCAAAAGTTTGCAATGCCCAGGTTCAAGATCTACGATAGAAAAACTGATCCCATCGACCATGTCAGACAGAACAGACAAGCTATGACCCTTTGGAACCACAAAGATGCACTGATGTGCCAAATATTCCCATCAAGCTTGCACGACATGGCTCAAAAGTGGTTCGATAAACTCTGCCACAGATCCATTAGGAACTTCGATTCCTTGGCAGAGCTCTTCACATCTCGCTTTATTACCAGCAGCTCCCATCCGAAGAAGATGGATGCTTTGTTGATAATGAAGAAAAATCCCCAGGAAAGCCTTAGAGACTACGCGAGGAGGTATTGGGAGTTGTTCAACAAGGTCGAGGACTACTCAGAGAAATTCGTCGTTGCATCCTTTAAGATTGGGTTATCCAGCTCCTGCCTCTTACACCAGTCCCTCACTAAGAAAGAGGCCACCACCATCGAGGACTTGATGGCTCGTATTGAAAAATACACCAAAGTTAAAGATGTGACCCATCTTAGTGCAGGTGAAAATGGTCGCGCCAAATTTTTCGGCAAGGGAAGCGACAAAACTGAGAGTCAAAATTAATAAAGTAAGAATGGGGGCAAAAGTGGCCATAAGAATGGTAGCAAGAATGATGCCTCGAAGGCATTTCAAGCAGTAAACACAATTTTTAAAGAACCGATCTATAAGATCCTGATAAAGATCATGGACGAACCGTTCATTAAGTGGCATAGGAAGATGGGTGGGGACCCTTCAAAGAGAAATAACGCACTAAGATGTGCTTTCCACAAAGAGGGTGGGTACAAAATTGATCTCTACAAAGCCCTCAAATCTCACCTTGAAGATTTAGCTCAAACTGGACACTTAAGAAAATTTATGGAAAAGAAGGCAGCCACCAAAGGGGATCAAAGGCCTGACAATGTGCTCGAGGAAGACGTCGGCCATGAGTTCTCCATAATTCATGGGGGCGTCCGACCTTAAGCAAATTCAAGGAAACACAGCCCGAATGGAAGAAAAAAATCTCATAGTAGTAATGCAAGCATTTCAAATCGATCTAGCCAAAACGCAAGAAGAAAAGCGTCGACGAGCAGAGGATATAGACTACAACAAACACATTATGTTCACAGATGAGGACCTAGTGGGAGTAAGAATCCCACATCATGATGCATTGATCATTACACTCAGGATAACTAACTACGACGTCGATAGGTTGCTCGTCGACCAAGGTAGCTCATCCGAAGTAATGTATCACTACCTTTTCAGGAAGTTGAAGTTCAGTATCGCCGACCTAAAGGAAGCCACCGTTCCTTTAGTTGGTTTCGATGGAAAAGTAAACATCCCCTTGGGAAAGATTGTCTTGCTTGTAAGGGAAGGAAACATCTAAAAAAAGATCGAATTTCTCGTGGTCGATATCGATTCACCCTACCAAGCGATCCTTGGCAGAGGATGGATGCACGTGATGAAGGTCGTTCCCTCCACCTACCATCAAAAGCTCAAATGTGTGACCGAGCGAGGAGTGGTGGAGATCCACGGAGATCAGGAGATGGCTAGAAATCGCATCATAACAGCCATTCGTCCCAACCCAGAGAAGAAGGTTGAGAAAGTTATAAGAAAGGATGAAGAGCGGGAGAGGCTGACGCCCTCCAAATAGAAACTAAGATATGGGAGATCGGGAGTGGAGGAGACCAGGATCCTACCCTCTGAAAGAGTCATCGAGGACCTGGAGGAAGTCACAGCCAGAGAAACTCAGGTGAAAGAAAGTTCTTGATTGGAACCTCACTCACCGACCACGAAAAGAGAGAATTGGTCACCCTACTCAGAAGTAACCTAGATGTCTTCCATGGGAGCCTTACGAGCTGCTCGGGATTGATCCGAACATCACTTGTCATCGACTGCATGTCGACCCAGCATTTAAGACAATTGTACAGAAAGCTTGCAGAGCTGCTCCGAGAAAAGCCTAGGCGGAGAAGGAAGTCAAAAAACTGCTGGATGCAGGATCCATACGGGAAGTTCAATTCCCCAAATGGCTATCCAACCCAGTGGTTGTCCCTAAGAGCAACGAAAAGTGGAGGGTCTGCATCGATTGCACTGATCTCAACAAGGCGTTCCCTAAAGTTAGTTTCCCCCTCCCAAAGATTGATCAACTGGTGGATGCCACTGCAGCACACGCAAGTATGAGCTTCTTAGACGTATACTCGAGGTACCCACATTAATATTAACATCATTTACCACCCTTCATCAAACCTCTTTATCTCATACAGCCCTATCTTCTCAGATACTAATATAAATGTATGATGGGTTATACCCATAACTGGCTTCCCAAATGGAACATCTATGAAAATATTTATCCTTAAAAATCCTTCTTATAAGTGAGTTTGGGTTTGTTAAAATTCTCCACCACTATTTTGCAAAAAGGGCATGATTAAAGCCCTTAAGATCAGAAAAGCCTAGACCCCTCTCGCTTGGATTTGCATAGGAATTCCTAACCAGACCAGTACACTCCCCTCTCTTTCATGCCATGGGACTACCAAAAGTTATACATCAGCGATTTGAGATCTTCACATACGTAGTGAGGTATTTTAAGATAATTCATAGAGAAAGTAGGGCAAGCTTGGGAAACTACCTTGATAAGGATCTCTTTTCCCACTTTTGACAAAAGAACCTCTTTCCACCCGTTGACTTTTTCCCCAAAATCTCTCTCTTAAGATAATAAATATCTATTTATTTTATCTGCCAAAAATCGATAGTAAAACCAAATAATGACCATGACCACTCACCTCACGGATCTTTAATGCCTCACTAAGAGATAATTTAGTCTCACTTGAAGTGTTCCTACTGTAAACCTCACCGCATTTGTCAAAGCTAATTTATTGCTTCGAGCCAAGTTCATATATTTTAAGGATGTTCTTTATCTCAATCATCTCACTCTGATTGGTGTCCCCCAAAATAATATTATTGTTCAAAAAAATAAACGGGACACGTTTGGGCCCTCTGTGACTAGTAGCGAGGCCCAAAATCCTATCCTCACCTTTTGATCTCTCAAAAAGGGAGGAAAGACCCTCCAAGTAAAGTAGGAAGAGGTAGGGAGATAAATTATCCCCTATTTAAATCCCCAACTGGCTTTATTAAGGGCCTTGGGCTCTCCATTTATTAAAATAGAATAAGAGACGGATGTAACACAATTCATGATTAGCCCCACCTATCTACTATTAAAAGCCCAGCTTCAAAATGGTTTTCTCAAGGAAGGACCAATTAACCATGTTATAATCTTTACTCATATCTAATTTTAAAGAAACCACCCCCACCCCCACCCACCCCACCCCACCCTTTCTTCCACTTCTATTTTTTTATGCAAAGTGTGGTTAAGTTTAAACACTGAAATAACCTTGTTAGTGATGAGTCTCCCAGGGACAAAGGTACCTTGGTTCTCCGAAATAATAAAATCCAAGATTCTATTGAGACTTTTAGCCAAAAGTTTGGAAATAATTTTGTAAATGACATTGCATAAGCTAATAGGTTGAAATTGAGACATAACTTTTCGATTTTTTTATTTATTTTGGGGAACAAAGCATTAAGGGTATAGTGGAACGTATGGATTGGTCTAGCATTATTAAGCACATCAAGGATGAATTATTTATCCTTATCCTAATAATGTGCAAGTAGTTTTGAAATAATAGAGTTGGCATACCATTGGGACCAGGGGATTTCGTAAGGGACATGTGTTTAAGAGAAAGAGTTACCTCAGGGGCCGTAAACACACATAAAAGGTTGTCGTTGATTTGAGTTGTGACTCGGCAGCTAATTCCATCATGAATGTACTCGTTGGCCTCCAGGTGTGTTATATAGGATTTGAATAACTCTTTAAACTAGTTTACCACACAAGTGGTAATATTTCCTCATCCGTTAATTGAGTTGATTTTTCTTCATTGAGAAGCTTTGACATGGAAAAATTTGGTGTTTCCATCTCCTTCTTTTTGACAATCAACCTTACCCCTTTGCTTCTATCTGATCTCTTCGGCCTCTAACAAGTGATTGATTTCGTTTTCCAAATCCTTTATAGACAAATATGTGATGCTCATGCTGAGGTTGGTTACGCCACCATAAGATAAAATTTCCCTTTACATCAATCGATTTCCTTAGAGAACGAAACTTCTGTTTTGCCCAGGATGTTAAAATAATCTCACATGATTTCATCTTCTCCTTGTCCGCCTTATCCCCCTTGGAATCCTACACCATCCAGAGTCCACTAGTTTTCAAACGAAAGGGTTTAGCTTTCTTTCTAGCCATTCTACCCTCGAGTGTTGGGTCCCCAAGTTTGATGCAAAGCGAGGGTTAGTCAAACCCGTGCTTCTCCACATGGTTGACTTGGAAATTGGGAGTAAATATTCCTATTCAATATTGTCAAAGAATATGTGAAACCTTTCCTCCATTGTCCCATTGCTCCAGGTAAATTCATAACCGCTATAGTTCAAGTCCTTAAGCCTACAAAAGTCCACCGTTTCTCAAAAATTTGTAATCTGCTAATTAGGGGAGCCCCACCATCGATTTTATCCTTGATACTAAGGAGCTCATTGAAATCCCCCATGCAAAGCCAGGGAGATGCTAACAAGAACCTAGACACTCAAGTAAACTCCGACCATTTTTCCTACTGCTAACCTCAGGAAAGCCATAGAAACCGATTAAGCGTTAGACCCCTGCCTCAAGATGCCCTTCACAATCGTATTCGCATGGTTGACTGAAGAGATTTGTACATGGATAGTAATAATGTCATTCTAGAGGAGCGCTAATCCCCCCGCTCTGTCCACACTGTCAACACACTCATAATGAGACATATTTACTTTTACACGAATGTACTCCATTTCTTAACCTGTTAGTTTTGTTTCACATAGAAACAAAATCTGTGTTTTTTCTCTAGGAGTTAACTCGAACAAAAATAAAAAGAAGGTGAGCCTTTAAAAAAACTACGAACACCCCTTTCAAATATATATAATAGTACCCATAAACCTCATATAAATGTACTGCAATGTTTACCCACACAAAACATTATTTACCAAAATAATATTTCTTTCCTAACATAAAAATAACCTTTTTATTTAATAATAATAATTTATTCAAAACACATTGTTTTATTTGTGAAACCTTATAAAAACTACTCATTAATTAGTGCACACTACTTAATGTTTATAAAATTGTACTCAGTGCCAGACTTTACATAAAACCTCGTTGTCCTTTGCATTCAAGCGCATGAAATACCATGCGAGACACGTCTATCACTCATAATACACATGCAAGTCCATGCAAATAAATATCGTGTAAATTTAGGCATGCAAAATATCAAAATAAACCACAAAAATGTAATAATAGACCGGGGTATTGCATAATCTGTGTTATTCGCTTCCCCCACTTTCTTACTTTCATGTGTTTTATTTATTATTTATTAATAGTTTGTAGCTAAGGTGGTTTGCCTAATCATGGTATAAAATTCAATGTCAACACATATTATTCAACGGGGGAAAAAATTTCCTTGGACATAATTTTTTCTTACAAAAATATCACCCATATTGATTAAACGATGGCGTTTCTCATCTATATTTTTTATTGGTCCATTTGCTCACACCTCTATTGTTAAAATATTTAATTTTCTTGATCAAACTATGAAATTGGATACCGAGAAGAGGTGTCGGTAGTTAGGGATTGAATACAACCTACACCATTGCTATGCATATGGATAGGGCGTAGTGCTATCAATAAGCTGCATGCATAGTCCTAAGGATTTGGTTCAATCCTATCAGTTATGAGAGACTTCGATTTCCATTGAATGTGAGTTAGTTAATAATTATTCAACTCGTGAATACTAAGCATAACATGAAGTGAATATCAATTCTCGGTTATTGCTAGAACCCCACCCTCATTTTTCAACAAATGCTTGCTAATCAGATGAGTCATTTTCCTTATTATGATTGGGGGAAGATACTTATCCCTACTTTCAACATTCTTTTTCTGTTTCTTCTTTTTATCCTTTTAAGTTTCTTGAAACTAGTGCGTAATATAATTATTACATTAAAGAAAAATGTTACACTATGTTTAAATTATGGGAGGAAAGGTAGCAATATATCATATTTTTTCTTTATTTAAAAATTTCCTCTATATTTCCTAATATCTCGACATATCACTACTCTTGAAATAATTCAACTCATACACGTTTGAGATTATAACATAAAGAGGGGCATGAGAATAACCCACCCTTAATTTGGGCAAATACGCATGCACACGCGCAGTGGTGGATTCAGGATTTTTTGTCAAGTGGGGTGAAAATTACGAGTGGTACTGGGAGTTCGGTGTCGGGAGCCCCCGAGGTGATTTTTTTGAGGTTATTTCGAGTTTTATACAAATTATAGATTTATAATATCCAAATAACTACTCTCAATTATGATTAACAATACCTAATTAATTTTAAGAAATAAAAAATGCTTAACGATACTAATAAATAATGAAGTCATAAAAACCAACAACCGATTAAGATTACACTTTTTTTTTTCAACTTCATTTATTAAGATTACATAAAATTCTACGAGTATTGAGCATAAAACCCTCAACTAAGATTACATTTCTCTTATGATTTACAGAGGAAAAACTTCCCAAAGTTCAAGTAAGTTTAATGTTATTTTCACTTAAGCCTATTTACCCCTAAAATGGGTTGAAAGTGCTACAAAAAATCTAATAAAATTTGTCAAAAAGTCATTTGGAGGTTAAACTAAGTTATCACAAAAAAGTGTGAGCTAAAGTAAAATAACTATTAAGTTTTATCATAATACAATTATCACCCCTCCATCCCTAAAATAACCAATAATTCTATTTGTATAGAGGATTCGAACAGAATCGTGTGTACAGACTGACGTGTCGTGTCTATATTGGTCCGTGCCTTAAGTGGACCCAAGGCACGAACCATTGTGGACACGACACGTCAGTCTGTACAGATAATTATGTACGAATCCTCTGTACGTGTAGAACTACTTTAAAATTACAACATGTTTTGTTAAATATTACATTATCTGGTCAAAATTTGAGGGAGAAAAAAAATAGGAGGAAAATTTACCCATTTCCAAGAAAATTATAATCAAATCAAAGATTCAACAGAGCACCAAATCCAAACACAAATGAATTTATAAGAAAATGAAACAAAACATAAAGCAAAACCAAAAAAATTATATAGGAAAGTGAGCACTATTTATTAAAAGATTGAAGAAAGAGTAATAAAACACAAACCTTTCAATTAGAAAATACCTTTAAGTTTGAAAGACACCTTTATTAATTACATACTTACACCCCCCATCTTTGTAAATAATAAGAGAACACCTTTGAGTTTGAACTTTTACAAAAAAAATCCTAATTTTTTTTTCTTTTAAAGTTGAACTAGGGCGGCCGCCGCACTTCGGCCTAGGGTGGATCCGCCCCTGCACACGCGTACACACAAATGTGAGTATGTATAAGCAGAGATGTATAAATGCTTGCAACGAGATATCAATATTACTATTCTATTTTAATTGAAGCTAAGTTGATATTTGGACTCCATATTAGGGTAATAAAGACCGAAATGTCTTTCGGTATCATCACCAGGCTTTTCATTCTCATCGTACATTGCAAACAAATAAGTCTCTGTGGATTTCCTAGGCCTTCTCGGAGTTCCTTCATTTACATGATTGATCAAATTCTTGTAATACGTTCTTGCATTATCCACAGTTGCCCACGTACCCCTATCTGACGGCCAACCACTCTCTGATACTACAATCTCTAATCTGTTTCCTCCTCTGACCTTCTCAACTGCCACATACATTGCATCCAACAATGCGTCAAATAAATTTTGGTACCCTAATTTACCGTCTTGTACCACAACTCCTGGTGAAGTGAACAACGCATATGAGATATCGATAGTTTCTGTGTTGTAAATATAAGTAAAGTAGGGGTACACATTGACTAATAGTGGTGAGTTCATGTTAACTAGGAAGCTAATTATGGGCTCTATGTATGGTCTTGCAACTTCACTAAAATATGCTTGTGATGGAAGATCAAAAGACCCCAAAAGCCTCAAGTCCACCGCTGTAGAGACCTTGATTTGGTCTTGTAAGCCAACTGATAAAATAACATTATATATGTTTTGGATTGCAGGATATAGGAATCTGATTCGTTCGTCGGTGGGTTGGACCTCGTTCCCAACCGCAATGTATCGTATTTTAACATCCGGGAGGTAGTACAAGACATTGGTCCAAACCCATTGGGATGCAACTGAGTTGTTGGATGCAATTGTTTGCAACTCTTCATTTGGGACACCAAGGATGAGTTGTATAGTTGATCCTCTGAGGGCTTGTAGGGTGGCTCTTGGATCAGGATCATAAATTCTCATCTTTTGGATGTTGTTGGACTGGTATAATTTTACAGTCTCGTTGATGTGCGGTAGATTGTTGGCCCATCCTCCGTAACAAACTCCTATTATAGATTGTGCACCTACATTAGATGAGAAAATTCATTAGTGTTTTGAATGATCAATGTATATTTAATTATTACAAATGGTGATAAACTTAGGGGTGTGCATCGGAACATAAAAAATCAAAAAATCGAAATAAATCAAGCAAGTTGGGTTGAGTTTGATGTGAATCAAGAATGCGGAAGCGTATTTTTTTAAATTAACTACACCAAATAAAACTAAACTAAGAAAAATAAATTCTTTTTCTCTCTATATTATTTTGTCAATATTCAAGTCTAATTACAAATGAAGGCCAAGAGACTATCTATAGGAGAGATTAGCTTGCTAACCAAGCTAAGATTTAAAAAGATTAAAAATAGCAACTATTGACTAACATTGACTAATTAGCCCCAAACATATTTGAAAACTAATTAAACACTAAAAATAAAAGAAAGTGATAATAATATCCTAAACTAAAAATAAAAAAGGATAATCTTCTCCCAGGAGCATAACCACACACCACGTGTCACTAATATACATTATTCTCCCCGTCTTCGAAAAAGCTCGTCCTCGAGCGTGTAGGGTGACTCATCAATGCCACATGATATGAACCACGAAAAACTTTGGACCCCAATCAAAATCGATAAAAAGTGGGCATCCCAATTGGAATTATTCCCATGTGTATGAACCTCATCAATAATGGGTCTAAAAACCCAAATCTGGGCGATGTCCCTCTACGAAATTCGAGCAACCAAAACCTTAACCCTAGCTTCCGTCCCGCCGCCTCAGCCTTACCCCGCCACCATCGGAGCCCCAAAACCTTCCACTCTACCTCCAAAACCCTACCTACTACCCCAAATAGCCCCACCCTCCCTCTTTGCTGGCGACAGCCCCCCAAACCCCTGCTCACTCCATCCCGCTGCCCAGAATAAGCCCTCCCCCTGCCGCCCTACATCCACAAACCCTCCCCCGCCCCACTATAGCCCTTGGGCAGACCCTGGAGCCTTCCCAGCCCACACCATCTTGCCTAAGCCTTTTGTTGACCCTTGCGCCACCCAAAATTGGTCAGAATCCCCCCAGTAGCTGAAAAATACATCTGGCCACTTTCCCCTAACCGAAGTTCCGATCTGTCTGACCCCCCCCCCCCCCCCCCCAAAATCCTCAAAATGACACCGGAAAGTTAGTTTTGACCCGGCTGGAAGTTTTTAGGGCTTGCTTTGGGTGAAGAAGAAGAAATAAAGAAGAAATTACGGGATGGGCACCCTCAAGTTTCAGAAATTGCCTTTTTGCCCCCATAAGTTTTTGGTACCCTTTTTTTTGGAATTTCTTCATTGATCCCCAATTCTTTTACGCTCGAGGACGAGCTTGGTCTTAAGAGGGGGAGATTGATGTGAATCGAGGGCATTACTTCCTTTTTGGGCATATTAGTAGTTTTATTTTCTTTTAGTTATTTTTCTTTATTTTGTTTTGTTGTTTATTTGTAAGTTTGGTCATAAGTGAGCACAAATGGGTATTAGTCTTATTTGTTAAGTGGGAGTCTCACATTGGTTAGAGACGCATTTAGTGCTCACCTTTCCCACTTATAAATATACCCATTGTAACCTCATTTGAGGGTAAACCTTGATTTTGAATATAGATGAAGAGTATTTATCTCTCTAAAGTGTGTGTTAGATATTTTTAGGAGTCTTTTGATGGATGGTTTACGCCAGAGTTAGTTCGGTATCTCCCTCCGTTGGTTTAGTTCCGATTCCAAAAAAAAAAATCACAAGCTGAAACCGAACCCAACCATAACTTGATCTGATGCGGAACCGAGCCAAGAACCTGAACCAAATTGGAACTGATCCAATCCTAACATGTTTTGTAAGCTTTATGTATATGAAAAATGTCATGTTTTTTCTTTAATTTAAAGTTTTTATATTAATTTTGACTTTTGGGACTTGGATTACATCAATGTTTGCTTATCGCGTCTTTTTAAAAATTATATTTGAAGAAAAATTATTATTTAATTTGTTTTTAAATATATTTTTGGAATCGAGAACCGATGGTTTGGATTGGTTCGATTGTGGACATAATTGATTCGGTTCTGGTTTTAAAAATATGGAACTAGTCAACCGCGGTTTCGATTCTATGTTCTTAGTGAAATCGAAGCAATCCGAGCTGTGTGCACCCCTAGCTAAACTTATATAAATCTTCTAAAATTGGTATAAATCATAATTTTTAGGAGTTAAACTTCCAATTTTAAAAGTTTGTGCATGTGTGTATGTGTGTGTTGGGGGCGAGGGGGTGGGGCATCTCCGACCTTTAGAATGGCCATGGCCACGAGTTAATGAGCTTTGTACTAAGGAAGCTAAATCATCTGTAATAGTAACTCTATTTGACTCACACCTGGTATGCGTATTTTGGAGCGATATTTTAAATTACGACCTACTATATATTATAAATTATCACAATTTTTTTTTTTTGGGGGGGAGGGGGAGGGGGGGGGGGGGGGGGGGGGGGTGAACTATTGTATAACAAAAAGAGAGTTTTTTGTTCATGTTTGCAAAAATTGCTATTATTACCTAAATTTGCTCCCAAAACACTGGAAACTAGGCACTTGCTTTAAAATACAAAGCATAAGTGAGTAGCCTCCCACACCACATTAACTACATACTTCTTCGTCCATAATTAAGAGTCTATTAATTTTTTTGGACAGCTTCAAAATTATTGGTCTACTTTTTTTTTCTTGACATAATCTACGAACCACGTTTCAAAATAGTAACAAGAGTTAATCTATACCGTTGATTGAGTGTATCCTTAATTTATATAAAATAAAGAAAATAACTCTTAATTTGAAACGAAAGAAGTATGCGACAACGTAATAGCATAGAATTATTATAAGGATATTTTAGCATAAAATACAATCTTTAAAGGGGAAAATCGATACATGGAAAATATTAAATGATATAGTATGATGCTTAAAAGTCCTATTTGGTGGCCAAAATGACATTTACCAATTTGATTCAACCGATCACAGTCAACTATTTGACTATGGTCCCTAATAAATAGAGGACCAAATTTGAAGTTTGGGACCACATTTTTGTTCTGATCTCAAAACATAAAAAGATACCCCCCCCCCCCCCCCCCCCCCCCGGTTTGGAAAGAAGACACATATACCCTTATCCAAACTTAATGTTGACACCATTTTATAACACCATGTGATATCTTTCAAATACATTGATTAGTACCGAGTTTATATATTTTGCAGAGTTTGACCTACCAGATTTTTACCATATTATAATGAAAGTTCAATATTGTCCTACAATAGTGTCAACATGGAGTCATTGCAGTCGAATTTGACCGATACTTTTTTATTTGATCTTTTAAAGGTCATTATATGTTTGTGGAATATTGCTACGAGTTCTAAAAAAATTGGCCAAATCATCCCTAAATAGTATTAAAGTATTATGTCCTTACGAGACTTATACCGTAAGGTACAATACTTAACACTGCTTGTAGCAATGTCGGAGCCACTTTTTTTTTTTTTGGGGGAGGGGGGGGAAAGAAAAATTATTTGTTACCATTTGTTTGTTTTTTGGGATTTAATTTTTATTTAAAGTTGCAATTTGTTTTTTATTTTATATAATTTAATGTTTGGTGAGCTAAAATAATTTAATATTTAAACTTGCAATTTCAGTTATGAAAAAATATTATAAAAGAACTTGCGAAAATGTGATGTCTCCAACGGATAAAATCGATGTCCAAAAGGAACCTACTGCAAGAAAGATATTGTATTAATGTTGTTTTTTTAGTTATAATTGTAAAAAGTTAAAAATAAGCTTAAATTTTTTTTTCGAGGCCTATCTCCCCTGAACCCCGGTCAATAAATTGTTCCCCACCTACTCTAAATTTCTGGCTCCACCACTGGTTTGAGGGACGACTTGACGGATTTTTTTAGGAACTCAAAGTATTTCTCTGTGTTTGCCTACTGAAAATAGTCATACAATTAAAGAATGTTTCGGCAAAATCTCAATTTGATAATACGATAGTTGACTTGGTTCTAATTTTTGCAAACAAAAAGACATCACATCAATTTCATGGAAAAATGATTGATTAACTGGGCAAAAAGTGTCGATTCGGATTCAATATTGGATTTGCATGAGATAGGTGTCGATTTACATGAAATTGGTGTCGATTTGCATGAGATAGATGTCAATTTGCATGAAATTGGTGTGATGTCTAATTATTTACAAAACTTGAGTCAAGGCAAATATTGTATAATGAAACTGGGGGCTTGTCAATATAACCCTACAATCAATATGCCACATAATATGCATGGGCCGATTCACAATAAGGCAAGGAGGAGCGGGAGCTCCTCCCGAGTTTTCGGAAAAAAAAATATCAATTTTTTTAGGGGTGCTATATATAAAGATAGAGAGTTAGAGGCATAAATATTGAGATTTTTCACAACTTCTAACGTAAAAAACGTAGCAAGTTTGAAAATTTTAAAACCTACACACCTCCCGACAAATTTTATATAAAACTTGAATTAACTCAAAACAAATCCTCTCGGGTGCTTCCACCCCCGAACTCTCGACACCACTCCAAACTTTGCCTCCCCAATAAAAAATTTTTAAATCCGCCAATACATATATGCATGCATAAATAAGGTGCCCTCAAGTCTCGTATTATCATTTTACCCCCCCCTCTACACACACACACACAAAAAAAATCAATATTACAAATAATTTTTTTTGCAGGTCTGCCAAACTATGCCATAAATAGGCTAAAATAATGTCCTAACGTTTATTTTTTTTATTAATAATTCTAGGGGACACAATTTGTTGACATAGTTTAATCGGCATAATAAGATATTATAAATGCAATAATTTGTTAATAAGGACCTACAGATTATCCAATTTTTATTGTATCACTTAAATTAGGGGTTCATTTTCACTTATCGCTCAAATTTTAATACGTAATTTGACTTACCCTCATTTTAATAAATCTTTGACTTTACCCCAACACAAGAGGGTTAAATCTAATTTGATATTACAAATTGGAGCAAAGTCAAACAAATTCTTAGATTTAATCCTTTTTTTTATTCAATATTTTGAGGTAATTCCCTCGTGTCTATATTAAATAGATTAGCAAAGTGGAGATTAAGTCAAATATCACATTAAAAAGTGAAAACTAAGTTTAAAAAAACTAAATTATACTTTTTTTTTTTTATTTTTTATTTTCCCACTACGAGATACCATAAGTTGTCCGTGCCAGTTTTATGCGCACCTCGACTAATCTCCATTAACGAATCAATGGCCAACTACTGCCTCCAAATTATTTGCAATGGTCGAGATTCGAATTGGAGAGCAAATTCAATCTCTTAAAACTTTTGAACTAGTGCGATACCACTAGATCAAGTTTGGGATTTTAAATTAAACCCTAAATTATATTCTAGAATTATTGTAGAATTATGTATGTGAGAAAGACAAATTATGTGTGTGTGTGTGAGATAGAAAGAAACCTGTTTTTGTTGTTTCTTGGGAAGCCACTAAGAGCACAAAGAGCAACAAAAGAGGAGCCATGAAAGGTCTGTGACTGTGCCTTGGGGAACACAAGACAGCCATGGGAAAGAGGAAAGAGAAACCCAATACTTGGATTTAATGCTCATGCATATTTCAATACCAAAATTTAAAACCCCTCTAATTTTTTGCTTTATTATATAGGCACGAGGAGTTGACTAGTCAATTACGTCTTTCATATTTTTCAAACCACAAAGCGGTGAATGACAGCAACATGTAGAAATGTCCACCAAATTAGTGTTCAATCAATTTCTTCACCATATGTATCTATTGGGGTTTGACTCAAACTCCGTTTTGGAATCATCTTTTGAGTCGACTGATAATTTTGTCACGAACACGACACGACACGACACGACTTCGTGTAAAAAAAATCCAACACGAACATAATAAGAACACGACATATCGTGTCAAATTCGTATCATTCCATGTCGTATTTTCGTTTCGTTTATTAAATTGTCACCCCTAACTCAAACTCTCTTTTAATTGGCCTAGCAATGTATTTTTATGAAAACATTTGAGGGTATTTTTATGAAAACATTTGAGGGTATTTTTTTTTTTGTTTAAATTACTCAAATGTAAATATTGGGATGAATATCGGGTGATTTGGTTGGTATTTGACCTATATTAATATCATAACAAATTTTTTTGGCATGTTTGTTTTCGATAATTTCGATTTTGAATTTTTAGATTCATTTATTAGTAACAAACCATGCGGTACGACTGTTTTTTCAATATTTTGTATAATTTTATTTCGGTTCTCATTGTTTTCTTCGTATTATTAGTTTCGAATTCCTTCTCTTTGTTTATTTTTTGGTATTTTAGTTTTATAATATATCATCTAAAGTAATTATCAATAGACTTGGTTATACATGAATTCCTTATATAAGAACTGGAAAAAAGCTCATACCTGAGACAAAACATACGAATAATTATGTTTTCTTAATTTGAAAATTACTAGATATATTCTGTTAGAAACTGGTAATAGAAAAAATCATTGAGCACTTTTTTTATTGGGAGAAAATATTAATAGTTGATGTCCCATTTAATATTAACACTTTTGATAAAGGATCAAGTCCCTCAAATATTTTTTAATACATATTTAGTCCAAACCTTTTATTTTGTACCAAAAAGTCTCTTATTCTCTTATCTTTAAATGATCGCGTGAGTGGTATGATAATGCCTTTTTGACATGACGAAGTACTTTTTAGTATAAAATAAAAAAGTTTGGACTAAACGTGTATTAAAAAAAGTTTGAGGGACTATTTGGTATATGCCCCTTTGATAAATGTGTTAAAATAATAATACAAATTTTCATATACATCAAAAATGGGTATTTCAGGCATACCAAATTGATATTTTGGTACTGTGTGACTTCACTATTTTATTTAGGTATCGTAATTTTGATAAATCGGATTTTTATATGCCTAAACCAAAACCAATCACAAAGTTTTTGGTAATAAAAATTAGAAAACTAAAACCTTATTTTTAAGACCAGAATAGTACAATATGGTAAAAAATGTACCGTCACCACCCCTAATTCTATATATGAATGTACTCAACATTTTTGTTAACAAAAGTAAATTTACTTTAATTTCCTCATCTCTTTTTGTCATCAAATTAAAAAATAAAAATCCTAAAATCATCATTTTTTTACTTAGACAACTTCATAATATGAGCTTTTAGACTTTAGTAAATTTCATTAATTACATTAAGCTTTCATAGCTATTACATTAATATTTCGATAAAGTTAACAATCACGTGTCAAGCATATGGCCTTTAAAAATACAAAAATGATTAGAAAAGATCCTGAAAAGTACATTAAATCAACCTATATAAAATTAATAATTTTCATTTTAAAAAAATAATAAATATTCTAAAAAGTCATGTTTTTGTTACCTAAACGTTAACTTTTGCGAAAAGTTAGCAGCAAAAGTACCAAAGTTAACATAATTAGTAATAAAATTAACGTCTAAAAACTCGCATTATGATCGTATTTAAGTAAAACGAATTACAACTAAAACACCTCATCTCTTGCTGTCTTTCATTATTTAAAAAAAATCCTAGAATTAACACCATATGTGCAACTTTTGGATTCCATTAAAACCATGAGTCCTACTACTGTAACGATCCAAGACTTTCGGAACAGTAATTTATTTATTTTGGGAGAAATAAATAATATTTTATTGGAGAAATAATTAAATTGGCAATTGAAGTCAAATTTGGAGTCGTTATAAAGTATGTCTAATGGCAATTCTGAGGGTACCATCGTTTCCGGAAGGGTCGAGAAAGTCGAAATGACTGTACTTGGGGTCTATTTAGGTTCCGAAATAAATTAGGACCGTTTAACTCGAATTAAAGTTTCCGAGTCATTTAAAATGTGTATTATCATTTAAAGATGTGTATTTTGGGAGAGTGGGCTTAAAAGCCTACGGGAGATATTTCTCCAAAAGAGAGAAAGAGAAAAAAGAAAAGAAAGAAAGAGAGAAGAAGAAGAAGAAGAAGAAAAGGAAGGAGAAGAGAGAGAAAAAGAGGATTTTCCCGCGGATCCAGACCCTACGAACCCGAGGCAAGTGATTAAACTTGCTAAATAATTATTGTGTACCATCTATTGCATGATTTGTGGATTGATTTTTGGGATTTAGGTTTAGTTTTACAAAACCTAACTTTTGGGTATAATCTTAGATTTAATAGGTAGATCTTTGATTTGAGGATAGAAACTAGTTTATATGTATTCTAGGATGATTATTGATGTTATATTTGTGATTGGGTTGAGGAGAAATGGAGAGAAAACCATGAATATGGATTTTGGGTATTTTGGCTTACTTAAAAAGTAGCCATTTTCGAGCCTTCAGGTAGGCCGAATCGATTCGGCCCCTTAGCCGAATCGATTCGAAAATATGCAGGTGCCCAGGTCTGAGTGACCGAATAGATTCGGACTCCAGCTGAATCGATTCGGCCTGAGACAGAGTCCCAGGTCTGATGACCCGAATCGATTCGCCTTCCTGGCCGAATCGATTCGCTGGGCCGAATCGATTCGGAATAAGCCCGAATCGATTCGGAAACAGGGCTTTTGGAGGGATTGTTTTTTCTAAAGAGAAATTCATCCCGTTTTGTTTGAAGTTATCGATTGGGGATCTCTATAGGAGATATTTGGAGCATGTTTTGGAGACTTTTAGTGAGTTTCCCCTAAAAGAGATTTTGGAGTCATGTTGACTAAATTTGAGGAATACCGATTAGGGACTTTGGTATTTTTCTAAGTGGGGAAGCCCACTTTTATTTGAGGTTTGTTTGGTGATGATAACAACTACATGATTTGAAAATGAGGTTGATTTAGAGATGCCGGATCTTAGGATCCAATCCCAAATTGGGATAACTTTAAAGGTTCACAAAATAAATTGAACCCTATAATGGATGGAGAATTATGAATGCTATTTGATGTGCATATGGATATAGAAATATCCTTATTAATGATTGATTTGGGAGATATCTCATACAACGAGAAATGCTAATTGAGGTGCATTAGGATATAGAATATCCTTAACTTAAAAGAATTGAAAGACAATTCATAATAGAAGCGACATAAGAGCTTCAAGCGAGAATTAGTATAGCATATACTAAGCGGGATTAATGTGTGAGGTTGGGCGTTTGTATATCTTGAGAGAAATATACTAAACAAATGATGTTAATCAAATTTCGCCTAAGGGCGTATTATAAACATGAATATGATGTTTCAGGTATACCTTATATAATGGTATATCTTTATTATGTGGGATGTATGTATACCTTATATGCTGGTGTATATACATGTTAAGCATACCCCCTCCTTGCTATCATTGGGAAGTTTCATGCGTAGAGGGTGAGCATTCTGACTAGAAAAGCAGGATGTGGATATTCCCCAGGTCATGGTCGTCCTTTGTGGTCAACAAATGACATTTATGATATATATTTATTTATTTTAGGGGTGAGAGGGCGGGGGTATGTGTCGCTCTCACTTGCCGGTTAGGAACCATGACCGCTTCCCGGGACGTTGTGTTCGTGAGTTGATCACGAGGTGGGTGTCGTTGAACCCCACCAGGTGGCCCCAGTTTGCTACGTATGTGGGCTGCTGGAAGATGATAGCATGTGAGCCTGCGTCCTTCGAGTTATAGCTCGGTTGGATGGTTATTATTGCTTGTGCTTGTACTTTGGGTGTCAAGGGCATAATGGACCTCAACGACCTACATTGTCAGGATTAGTGTATCGGGGGGGTTCCTTGTTTGGATTTCGCTTCGGCGAGACGTCCCACGCACGAACCGCAGTGTAATGTTGGAACTTGGGGATAAGTTTAGTCCTTAATGCTCATAATTATATATACATATATATCACCTATCCCGATAATCGACAGTGCCAGGAGTAGTGTAACGGGGGGGTTCCTTGTTTGGATTTCGCTTCGGCGAGACGTCCCACGCATGAAACGCCGTGTACTGTTGAGAATTGGGAATATTAATTAATTAAAATTGGATAATAATCATTTGGGTTACATGCATCTTGCATTGAGGGCATAATGAGCCCCGAGGATAGATACGGTCAGGAGTAGTGTAACGGGGGGGGGGGGGGGGGGTTCCTTGTTTGGATTTCGCTTCGACGAGACGTCCCACACATGAAACGCAGTACCGTGTTGAAAATCGGGAGGAGTTTAGTTCTTAACTCTTGATGCTAATAACTCATCTATAATAATTATATATATGGTTTCATGCCTTATATGGGCATCACTAGAATAAATTCTAGTAATTGAGATTGTGGATGTATTGTGATGATGTGGACATGATTGGATCATGTAACTTTATATGTTCAACAAATGAACATTATAAAGATAACGATAACAATTGTATTAAAGATAATGTATATAACTTAAAGTAGAGAAATAAATGTAGAATTGGGTGATAGGTTAGATGGTTTCACTTAAATACTTTATTTGGGTTTAAGTTAGAATCCTCTTACCTTATTAGAATCGGACATCCTTTGGAGACAGGTGCATACGCTTAGTGCGCGCTTTAGATGAGTGGTGAGTTGAATTTTGATGGAGTGTTCGATTCCAACTAAATCATGTAATAATTCATTTATAATTATTATGCATTTTAATACACTTGCTATAAACTATTTTTCAAACTCGGGTTCTGACCCGTTTATATTTTCCTCCTCCATGTATATATATTTTATTACTTCAGGTGTTCCTCCGCAAGGACGCCTTTGATATTCCTCCATTCAGGATTTGTGGAGTTGTGGCAGTAGCGGACTGTTGCGGCACTTTGCTTTAGTCGATTCGTATCTCTTGTACATCTAGATTAGGATTCAGTTGTTTTGAGTTAGTATTCAAGTGTTGTAGATTAACACTTTCATATTTTATTTATCAGATTCTTGTATTGTCTGTTGCCCGACAGCATATTCGGGTATTTCTTTATTGAGATTTGTTGTATAATGTATTGTACTCTTTCATATCATTGGAGCATGCACATTTCACATTATAGTTAGATGTATATTATTGGTTGAGTGCATTATTGGTTTTGTTGTTGTTGTTGTTAAAAATAAAAGTTTTAAATTTTTGGCATTTCACACCTAATGATTTCGGGTAGTTAGCCTTATATTATAGTGTTTAGTTGTTGATGTTGAGACTGTACCATCTGAGATACCTGATTTATGTAGTATAGCGCTGGCCACCCGTTATTATTTGGAGCGGGTTGTCACAACTACTTGGACCTATGTTGTCAACTTTGGATATTTTTATTTTTATTGTTATAAATGTTGAAAAATTGAGTTTTGACCAACTCATTTTAGTAAACTTTGAGCCAAATAAAAACGAGACCCACTCATTCATTGGGAATGGTTCAAACTGAAGCACATTTTCCTTCGCGAAAAGATGAACATAGTACATTCACACTCAAAACCAAATCGACTTGTCCCACATAGAAAGAATACCTCTCATATAAGTGATATTTCTCACCTAAAGAATGCATGTCGCGATCGAATTTTTGGACAAATCAAATATCCGATCAGAAGCATTTACTGACAACATACTTGATTTTTCAACTGTTGGGTGTGAACGAAATCACCTTTTAAACTTTTATTCTCTGAAAAAATATTATTAATTTTTTTTAAGCATGATAAGACAAAACCATCTATTTTTATTTGTCAACATTCCATACAATTTATAGTTTTAATAAAATCATTATTTTTCTAAAAAATGGTCAGAGCATCTACCTATAACTATAAAACTATACAACATCTATATCTAAAACAAATAACATATCTATCGATCATGAACACTAAAACTAAAAAGAATCCCATATTCCAAAACTCATATCAATAGCTACTTGAACAACCGTATCCTTGAAACTCGCAAGACCTAAAAATACCTTTGAAATGGGTACATCCAAGAGCACAAAACACTCGAATATATATTAACCCTTCTCTACAGTTTTGTGTCCATGGTGTCTATATCTCTTATTATTTTAAAAAATAAAATCCCAACGGATAGGAGTCCGTACTATTCATAAACATGTATTGTAGCACGTGCATAAATATAATGTAATTACATAAAAATAAATGCACAAGACAAGACAAATTCCATTATTTTGGAACAAAATATTAGTTTTCCAAAAAGAAGAAATGTAATTTCTCGCCCGATCATAACTTACCTTTCGTAGGGTGGGTCTGATGGCGCTGCAAACCTCTATGGATACCTCAGCTCCTATAGGTTCTCCTCAATAAAACTCAGACTACGTTGTGAGGAGGTGTGTCAAAATGAGAACAACGGTTTAGAGTGGTTCAGAACCTCTATTGAGGATCCTACGTCCATTATGAACAACGTCACTCCTTATATTCGATTGTAAACAAAGGATATTACAAGTCTTATACTTTTTGAGCTATGACAAAGAAAGATTAATGTCTATGAGGTCTTTATCACGAGTATAAGGGCCTTTTGGGAGTAACTGATGGATTCCTCAAAGGGTTCTTTAATCAATTTAGGACTTAATTAAAGGAACAAGGTAAAAGTTTTTGATACAATGTCGGGAAAAAGGATAGAAGTGGTCCAATCTTGAAAGTGTAAAAAAATATTCGTTAGAAAATACTCGATTAGGGGAAGCTCAAACACAAGTTTTCTCTAGCGACCATTGTGATATTCAGATGATTCTTTGATGCCTTCAACTTTTCGCTAGCCATATAGATATATGAAGCACCCATAGAAGAATGTGAGTGGATTACCGTGCCATTGGCAATGTGGCTCTGAGGTCTGACTTATGAGTGACAAGGTGGAGTGTAGTGAAGAGGTTACAAGTGGTGTAAGGTAGTCGGTTATGGCATTAAATGATAATGGAAGAATTTAATACAAGTGGTCTTGGGATAGTGATAGGTAGAACAATGTCTATACTTTTTACCTACCCTCCAAACAAGCTATGATTGCTCTGTTGTGCATCTAAGGTATCGTGAGGTAACACTAGTCATTTTGGGCTATTCTAAATTTATTTCATTCATAGAGAAAAGGAATAAACCCTTAGGGAAGATTATTGGACTTTGTCATAGGTCGGTCCCTGTAGGCGAGAGGTTGGCTAAGCGTGCCTGGATATCACAAATGGGCCAAGGGAATAACCCAAACCTTATTGTTATATTTGGAGGTGCTAATATATCTCAAAGAAGATATTTTTCCTTTGTCTATATAGAGCTGAGGTGTATGAGATCTTGCGCCTTTCATATTTATAGGGCTGAGATTCGTCCCTAAGGTTTGAGTATACTTATACACTGGCCCCCGAGATCATTATAATAGCCCTAGTACTTCATTAGGTTTATCAATTGATGGTACCATATTTAATTGATGTAATTCCTTAGTTCACACCCCTTTTATTTTCACTCATGCATGAGAAGTGGTTTTAAGGTCCAACATAGATCTCTATTAAGTTCCCAAGACCGCAACTGCCATATATAATGGACCAAAGTATAGACATAGACCTCAGATGCCTCACTACTCTCCCAAAATGTTCATTAGCTCCATCACATCTCAGATACTGAGCTCAGAGACCTCAGCATCTGCATATGTCCATCTCAAACATGTATAATGGACCTTTGTATGAATAGAACTAACCTCAAGAGGTCCCATAAACCCTCTTCCAGCGAGATATTATTATAACCCACAATATGACCAGCTAAAGAGGATCCTCCACCAATTTCAGACCCCTCAGATGTCTGACTAAGCTCCTTCAGCTTCTCTAGCGGGCATATAGAAAGGACAATCACTATTCTACCTACTGCCACCACTCACTACCCCCAGAATGGATGAATTCCATATGTATTAAATGAAACCATTAATTGTCTTACACCACTTGCAACTCTTTCTAGCACACTCCACCTCTTTATTATAACCATCAGACCTTAGATAAACCCCGACAATGCTATTGCATTCCACTTATGCTCTCTCCAGGAGAATGAATATATAAGGGAGGCTTACTAATGGTGAAATACTATCTAAAATCATTTATCAGAAGAAGAACAAAAGACAAATAGATCAACAAGTATTTGTCCATTGTAATATGCGCTATTAACCCACTCTTAACAAAAAATAAAAGGAGTTAGGGTCCTTTCTAACTTCTCACATATTGTATACCATGTTGAGTCCTAAACTAAGAATAGAGAAATTTTAGAAAAGTCAATAAGTTATTTTTTAAGGCCTTTAATTAGTTACAAAGACCACAGGTACCTTAGACTCCCTTGGCCAAAGCCAAAGGTGTCCTTGGATTGTAAATCCTTCACTTATGATCTAGTATACAAGATAAAAAAACATATATAGGGGATGTAGAATCCTCGATTGAGGTCCAAACCACTTTATACACATATTTATCACGTTACGACATCTCTTCACTAATGTGTCTGACGTCCTGTGAAAAGAACCTATTTGGTTTGAGGTCACAAATAATTTTAGTACTCATTAATTTGGCACCATCTGTGGGTATGGCAAGTTACATTCATTTCATATACAAACTTTGCTTTTGTTAAGATTACAACCAATATAAAGTTATACCACTTTTTCAAAGAGATGGATGCCCGATAAAAGAAGCTTTAAGAATACCTCAATGACGTTCTCAAGTGGCTTCTATAAGGACATGATTTTATAAATGTTCGGGGTAGAATCTAGAAATTTTCTGTTTGTTCTAGATCATAGTATGTATGTCTGATACCGCTACATTTGGCACGTCAACACGATCATCCATGACGACCTTGATTCGAATCCATGCATTCACCATCTTCACACGTGCATCATGCTACATGCGACGTGCTGCTCAACAGTTGCCACTACTCCACTATGCAATATTGGTAAAAGGATTTATTGGAGTTGTTTATATTTGCATAAATATTTGGGAACTTTTCAAAAAAATATTTTTTGAAGTTTGAAATGTTTTTTTACCAAAAGTAGAAATTTTTCTAAGTGTAGAAGCGGAGTGCCTCGATCGATGAGCTCGCTCAAACGACATAACAATGTCATTATCGCGAGATAGGCATGTCGCGCGATATCGTTCGAGCGACATGCTGATCTCATTTGAACGACACTGTCGCCTCGATTTTTGTATAAATATCTGGTATCATTCTACACATTTTCAAAATCTTTTTCACACACGATTTCTGGGATTAACAACTTATAAAATAGACTTTAGTTTTTAAGGTTTTATACCTTGTTTATTCACATAAACACTCCCATCTATGTATGTGAATTGTTAAACCTTCAAGAGGATCGTTTACTACTCATCTAGAGTAATTTTGTGGAGAAGCCGTATTCTTCTTTATTGTTGCCCACTTGGAGTTCTTGCGGAAGATTCCAGCCCACGACATCAGAACGGACACCTGAGGTTATTTCGTATGTCACTCTTATTTTCATTGTAATCTATGTAACCGTTTTTACAAATTATAGTGAAAATAAAAAGGTTTTGCCCCTTTGGAGGATTTTTCCTCACTTGTGTGTTTTATTTGTGATTGACTGTTCTTCCATGATCATATTGATTTCAATCACACCTAGATGCATGTTTTAAGATTTAATTGAAAAAATTGAGTTTAATTAAATAATTTCCATATTTGAATGCACACACACTCTTCAAATTGGTATCAGATCCAATTACATAATTATACCGTGTAATTTTCCACAAAAATTTCTAAAGATATCAATTTTCTGAAAAATTGATTTTTGAAAAAGGACATGTTCAATATAGAGAAATTATATAATAAAATGTCAGTTTTTGATGGGGCAAACTATGCTTACTGGAAAGCCCGCATGAAATCTACTTTAAAAGCCATTGATAAACGAGTTTGGATTTTGGTTGAAAGAGGGTGGACACCTCCCTCCGTTACTGTTGATAATGTGACTAATTTAAAATCTGTGACTGCTTGGACTGAAGAAGAATTTAAATGGTCATATTTTAATTCTAAGGGTTTAAGTACTATTTTCAAATCCGTCACACCTGACGAGTTTCGACGGATAATGACGTGCACCACATCAAAAGAGGCATGGGATGTTTTACAACATACCCATGAAGGAACTAATGCTGTGAAAGAATCTAAACTACAAAATTTAACAAATCAATTTGAAACCATCACCATGCTTGAGACTGAATGTTTTGATGAATTTAATGCTAGGTTTTCTGATATTGTAAACACTAGCTTTAATCTCGGTGAACACATTCCTAATGCTAGAGTTGTTAAAAAGATTCTAAGATCACTGCCTAAGCGTTTTATCCCTAAAGTCAATGTGCTAAATTTTATGGGTAATTTAAACACGCTTAAATTGGAGGAACTTGTAGGAGACTTACAAACGTATGAAATTGATATGTTTCCTAAATCTGTCAAGCCTAAAGATAAGGGAATTGCAGTTAATGCCCAGGAGATAAAGAGTGAGGGGTCGGCAAGAAAGAGAGTTGAGTCATCTAGAAAAAGGGAGATAGAAACGTCTAATTCTGAGTGTGACTTTGATTTAGATGATTTGGCTCTGTTTGCTAAAAATTTCAAGAAAATTCTCAAATTCAAGAAAAATAGAAATTTCAAAGATAAAAAGAGTTTTGAGAAAAATAAATTTGAAATGAAAAATGAAAAATGAAAAACATTTTAAAGACCGCCCTAAGAAATAAAGTGTGAGATGTTATGAGTGAAACGGTAAGGGTCATAGAGCTTTTGAGTGTGCTACTAGGCTGAATAGACTTGCAAAAGAAAAGGGCAAAGCTGTCCTTAATGCTACCCTTAGTGACGATAGTGAGGTTGAGTCGGTGGACTCTAGAGACGAGTCACCGCATGAGTGTAAATTCACCTCATTCATGGCTAGTCATGTGAGTACCTCTAGTGCTCCTCATGACGATGAGGATGCTGATTCACAGGGACATCTCGACAATGAGAGCGATGTGAGTGAGGGGGAGAATGATGCAAGTGAGAGAGAGAGTAATCTTCAACGCGCCTACCCTGAGTTATATAATGAGTCATTTAAAACAAAAAAGCGTAACAAAGCATTAGTTCTTAAGATCTGCACCTTAGAGGAAGATTTAGAAGAAGTGAGAGAGAGGGAGTCGTCCACCTGCACTACCTTAAGAGAGAGAGTCTGCCTATGTTGAGAAAGAAAGTTTATTTAGTGAGAGAGAGAGAGTTATTTTGTGAAAGACAAAGGGGGCTTGAATAAACGAGTGGCTAGTCTTACGAGTGAGGTCCATTCCTCCCTAGAGACTCAAAAGAAACTTGAAGCCCTTGTTGCCCAGCTTACACATGATCTTGAGAGAGTACGAGAAGTCAAGGTTCAAATCGAGGACAAATCAAGAAAGATGGGAAAGATGCTCCTCGGCCCCGCTTTAGGTTTTGGTGATAGACAGGGAATAGGTTTTGATGGTGCTTCCACGTCCCAATTTGCACCTAGACCAGTTCCTGAGTTTACGACGACTCCATATGGCCATCATAAAAAAACACGAAGGAGAGTTTGACTAAGAAAAGCAAACCGAGGTCAGCCTTAGATTGTGTTCTTTTGTACGTACTGCAAAAGAAAAGGCCACCTCATGGAGTTTTGCTATAGTTTGGGTCGGACACGATGCATTACTTCTCCACCACATCGTATTGATGATTTTACCAGTCTGAGAGAGCATGTTGAGTTTTTAGCTTCCACATCACAAAGTTTAATGGAGGAATTCTGACGGATGTCTTTACCGTCAGTGAATGCTTCACGCATCCCAGCTAAAACCAACAACAACAAGGGTAAACAAAAAGTTACCACTTCTTAGGTACCTAAGAAAGATGAAAAGTCCCTTGTTGTTCATGTCTCTATCAAAGCACATAATACCTCATAGTGGTATTTTGATAGTGGGTGGTCCAGACATATGACAAGTGATGTCTCATTTTTTACACACCTAGAGGAGTATAAGGAAGGTAGAGTCACCTTTGGAGATGGGAGCAAGTCTAGAATAGTAGCACGAGGTACAGTAGAGTTACCAGGATTTCCTAAGCTAGAAAATATTTTGTACGTCAAAGGTTTGAAAGCAAATCTTCTCAGCATTAGCCAGCTGTGCGATGCTGACTTTGTCGTAAAGTTTGACCAAGACGCGTGCAAATCCTCACTTGTCTGCAACAACGCCATGATCACTCCTATGGATCTGTGGCACTAACGTTTAGGTCATGTGAACGTTAGAGATTTGACACATTTAGATAAAAAGGACCTAGTAAGTGGCTTACCATCACTTCGAAAGCCAACTTCCACGGTTTGTGGACCCTTTCAGTTGGGAAATCAAATTCATAGTCCCCATAGGAAGTTGCATTACATTACCTCCTCCCGTGTGCTTGAGTTAATTCACATGGATCTTATGGGATTTACTCGTACTGAGAGTTTAGGTGGTAAGAGGTATATCCTCGTGATGGTGGATGATTTCTCCAGATATTCGATTGTAGGTTTTCTGAGAGAGAAATTCGATGTTGTTGAGTTTTTAACGACCAAGTGCCGTGTCCTGTAAAATCAATACAGAGTCACTATCAACAGGATATATAGTGACAACGACATGGAATTTGAGAAAGCAAAGGTAGATCTTTACTGTGATAGCCTTGGGATTAAACATGAGTTTTCGTCCGTAAGAACTTCTCAGTAAAATGGGATTGTTGAGAGGAAGAATCAGACGATTTAGGAAATGGCTAGATCTATGCTTTTGGGTTGTAAAGTTGCTAGGAGATTTTGGGCAGAGGCGGTGTCTACCGCGTGCTACACGGTGAATAGGGTTTACCTGCGTCCACACACACTTAAGACGCCTTATGAATTGTGGACTGGTAAGAAACCCAACCTTGCATATTTCCGTGTCTTTGGGAGTAAATGCTACAGCATACGGGATAGAGAGCAATTAGGAAAGTTTGACTCCCGGAGTGACGAGGGAATATTGCTAGGATATTCATCGTATAGTAGAGCATACCGGGTTTTTAACCTGAAGAGCTCTAAGGTTATGAAGTCAATAAACGTTACCGTGCAAGATGATGAACCTCCGACGTTTATTGATCCTAGCCTTTAGTGTGAGGATGAGGACTTTTCTGGCAGTGATTTACTTGTCTCTCACCCACACCTTGTGGACCCTACTCCTGTGTTAGGCGACACACTTGCTTGGGTGTGCAAGAGTCATAACCCTTCCTCCATTGTAGGTGATCCCACCTCAGGGGTCAAGACTCGTGCTCAGCTAGAGAACGTTGTTAGTCATTTTTTCTACACGTCCATAGTCGAGCCCAAGAATCCCAAAGAAGCACTCAAGGATGAATACTGGATATCTGCCATGCAGGATGAGTTGCTTCAGTTTAAAAAGAACAATGTTTGGGAACTTATCCCTCGACCTAGTGAGACTAATGTGATAAGTACCAGGTGGATTTTCAAGAATAAAATGGACGAAAATGGTACCATAATCAGAAACAAGGATAGGTTAGTCGCTCAAGGCTACACACAGATAGAGGGTGTAGACTTTGGGGAGACATTTTCTCCTGTTGCGAGGCTTAAGTCCGCCCGCTTACTACTCGCCATCGCATGTCATCTGCACTTCAAGCTATATCAGATGGATGTCAAGAGTGCCTTTCTAAATAGCATTCTATAAGAGGAGGTTTACATGGAATAACCAAAAGGTTTTGAAGACCCTACACATCCGAAGAACGTCTTTGGTTTGAATCAAGTACCCCGTGCTTGGTACGAGAGGCTTACTTTCTATGTCTTAGCTCGTGGCTTCAAGAGAGGGGGAGTTGATACGACGCTGTTCGTCAGGAGAGATGACAGTGCTATTTTGGTTGCCTAGGTCTATGTGGATGACATAGTCTTTGGCTTCACGTGCTCCCAGCATGCTCACCACTTTGAGGAGGAGATGAAAATTGATTTTGAGATGAGCATGGTAGGTGAGCTTACTTTCTTCCTTGGTCTCCAGGTTCGTCAGCTAGAGGATGGGATGTTCATCTCCCAATTCAAGTATACTAAAGACCTAGTGAAGAAATTTGGTTTACACTCCGCTAAGCGTGCACACACACCTATGAGTATTTCTATCAAGCTTAGTAAGGACACTTCAGGCAATGACGTAGAGCAAACCTTGTATCGGAGTATGATAGGTAGTCTTCTCTACTTAACTGCCAGTCATCCCAATATAGCCTTTAGTGTTGGAGTCTGTGCGCGATATCAGGCGTCTTCGAAAGAGTCACACTTACTCGCTCTAAAATGTATTATCAAATACGTGAGTGGGACTCTCTCATACGGCATTTGGTATTCCTTTGATACCGATGACCGTTTATCCGCCTATTCGGATGCCGATTGGGTCGGGGATGTAGATGGTTGTAAGAGCACTTTTAGTGGGTGTTTTTATTTTAGTTCTACTCTTATCTCCTGGCTGAGCAAGAAGAAAGACTCCATCTCTTTGTCCACTGTGAAGGCTAAGTACATATTCGTCGGGAGTTATTGCACAGAACTCTTGTGGATGAAGAAAATGCTGGAGGATTATGGGATATCTTAGGGCACCATGACCATATCCTGTGATAACACGAGCACGATACACATATCCCACAATCTAGTCTAGAACTCGCGCATAAAGCACATCAGGATACTTGAGAACTTTATACGATAGTTAGTTAAGGAGAAAGTCGTATCCCTGAGTTTCGTACCCACCGACCGCCAGTTAGCCGATATTTTCACGAAACATTTAGATGCCCTTAGATTTGAGAGTCTTAGGAAGTCTTTAGGGATTTCCACAGTTGACTGAGGGTTGGTCCTTATCTGGGATAGGATGCATTATCATGTTCATATCATATGATTCCTATTGCTAGTTTGTATCATTTGTATCATTATGTTTGTTGCTTTTTCTATTTTTTTGAAAAATCTAAAAAGATTTTCTTTTTATAAAATTTTTTGAAAAGCACAAAAAGATTTTATTTTGATAAAATTTTGAAAAATCCAAAAACATTTTTGTATTTTTGTTTACACCTTTTATGGATGAGCATTTAAGATAGCCGAGTCACAAATTTCATTCCATTTCCATGTGACTGTTTGATAATGATTAGAGACGCTACATCATTGCATCCATGTACTTTACATTATTTGGAGTCTTTGGGATGTGATTAGTGACATCTTTCTACACGTCTGGATCCTTATCTCCTTTGTTGCACACATGCACGATTTTATTTGGCTATTGTACTTGTCTATCACATATTGGCTTGAGTCTTTCCATCTCAATTATGTCTATGCAACGAACCTTAAGTGATAAAACTTGACAAGATTATAATGCATGTAAATCCCAGTTGGTGAGACTGTGTGATATTTTTTTAAAATAGTGAAGGACTACGAAAGGTTCATATCTATCCTTTGCGATTAAGCTGTCGTTAAATCAGACCTAAAAAATTGAGGTATTTTAATTATCCGGGGTCCAAGAGGTTAAAAGAGCCCCAAAAAATTTAAAGGTAATAAAAATAAATTCATGCCGAATATGGGCCATTTAAGTTTCACCATCAGTTCTCCAAAGTTTGAGAATTTAGATCACCTCTATTCACAATATAAATCAGAGGGAGTTTGATTGGAAAATTTAAACGGTTTGCACTTCCTTGAAAGTCCTGAAAAAGCATTAAATCGTTTTGGACGTTATTGGTGTGGAAATCACTTTGAGCTTTGATTTGCTGATTTGATTGAGTCAATGTTTCATATTTCCATCTTTTTTCACCTAAGGAAGATATTAAGTTTATTCGTTAGGAGTATTCCATATTCATCGTGGACATATGTCATGTTTGTATGCATTGATTTTTCTATCGAATTTGATCACACCCCTACATTTACGCTATCATCGACTTGGTTGTTTTTTTGTTCGTCCATGGTGTGATTCTTTGTTGTATATTTTGTGTGAAAATTTTTGAAAAATTCAAAAATAGAAAGTTTTACACCTTGTGACTTTTCCCCATATTTATGCTTCTCATATTTTTCTATTTGGGGACAACATAAAAAGGGGGAGAATGAATTATGGGGGAGAATTGTGTTGGTGTTTGGTTGATTTATCAATGATTTTCCTAAGCTTAATTGATATTTGATTTTTGCATATCATTATATTTCAAAATGTTGCTTATCACGCATATTTTCTTTATCTCATGTGTGTTGGTACAAATTTGATAATCTTTGGATTGCACACCCTGCTTTGGGAGTTTATGAAGAGCTGAAGATTTGAAGATGTTGAAGTTTGATTGAAGATATGTCATTTAGTATTCTCAGATTGAAGGTTTAATGGGGATATTATCTTGTATGTCATTTATTTTATGGATATAGCATAATTTGGATTTTTTATGTATGTACCGGCATAGATATAGGGGAGATTTGTAAGGACAAGATTTTATAAATGTCCGGGGTAGAATCTAGGAATTTTTTGTTTGTCTTAGATCATAGTATGTATGTCTGATACCGCTACATTCGGCACGTCAACACAATCATCCGCGACGGTCTTGATTCGAATCCATGCATCCACCATCTTCACACGTGCACCATGCTACATGCGACGTGCTGCTCAACTGTTCCCAATACTCCACTATACAATATTTGCAAAAGGATTTATTGGAGTTGTTTATATTTGCATAAATATTAGGGAATTTTTCAAAAAAATATTTTTTGAAGTCTGAAATGTTTTTTTATCAAAAGCAGAAATTTTTCTAAGTGTAGAAGCGAAGTGCCTCGATTGACGAGCTCGCTCAAACGACATAACGATTTCGTTCACACGAGATAAGCATGATGTGCGATCTTGTTCGAGCGACATGCTGATCTCGTTTGAAAGCCACCGTCGCCTCGATTTTCATATAAATATCTGGTATCATTGTACACGTTTTCCAAGTCTTTTTCACACATGATTTTTGTGATTAATAGCCCAAAAAATAGACTTCATTTTTTAAGGTTTCATACCTTATTTATTCACATAAACACTCCCATCTATATATGTGAATTGTTAAAACTTTAAGAGGATCGTTTACTACTCATTTCCAGTAATTT
The DNA here is from genome assembly GCA_949130495.1 of Sambucus nigra. NCBI lineage: Eukaryota > Viridiplantae > Streptophyta > Magnoliopsida > Dipsacales > Adoxaceae > Sambucus > Sambucus nigra. Next base: position 522,256,833 of record OX422218.1, read on the forward strand.
TGTGGAGAAGCCGTCTTCTTCTCTACTGCTGCCCACCTGGAGTTCTTGCGGGAAATTCCTGCCGCCGACATCGGAACCGACATGTAAGGGTATTTCGTATGTCACTCTTATTTTCATTGTAATCCGTGTAACTATTTTTACAAATTATAGTGAAAATAAAAAGGTTTTGCCCTTTTGGGAGATTTTTCCTCACTTGCGTTTTTTTTGTGATTGACTGTTCTTCCATGATCATATTGATTTCAATCACACCTACATGCATGTTTTAGGATTTAATTGAAAAAAGTGAGTTTAATTAATTAATTTACTTATTTGAATGCACACGCACTCTTCAGCTTCCTTAACCACCGGTGGTGGAAGAACCAATTGGATCTGAGCATATGGGATTAGAGAAAATCGTGAGCTTCGGTTAGAGGGGAAAATGACCCAAAGGATATGGATAGAGCCCCACAAAGGTTTGCGACCTTTGTCCCCTTTAGGGATATTTTGTCACTACTTGAAGACCAGTCCCAAAGAGGTTCTGGGGTGATTGGACCCTAGGATAATAAGATTAAAAAGTTAAAGGACTGATTGGGGAACTTTCTCAGCCATTACAAAGCACAAACTCCCAATACCAGTAAGCTATCCTTCTAGAAGATGTTAACTCCATTCTCCAATGAGGTGAAACATTACACTCTTATCCTAAGTGGAAGAAGCATAGTGTTGAGCCATTTGATGGGTCTAGTGATTCGATAGACCATATAGATATTTATAGGTCTTACATGATCCTTCAAGACACCGTTGATGAGATCTTGTGGAGTGACTTTTCCAGTACTCTAAGGGGGACGACTATGAAATGGATTTCCAAACTTAAAATAGGAACCAATGAAAGCTTTACAGAGTTGGCTAGGTCCTTTGTTGGCCACTTCATAGGGAATTGAAAGATGAGGAAACTAGTTACCTCTCTCCCGCACTTCAAACATAGTTCCTATGAAGCTCTCAGAGAGTATGAAAAAAGATTAAATTAAGAATTTCTAAACGTTGATGATCTAAATGACACTATTTCTGTAGTTGCCTTCATTTCAAGCCTTACATCACAGGATTTGGTGAGGTCCTTAATCAAAACTCCCCCTCGATCAATGAAGCAGTTTTTAGAGAGGAGTCATAAATACATGAATGCTTAGGATATAGTCACTATGAGGCGTGCCATAGACTCCTCCCAGCAGGGTTAGAGGAAATATGTATTATCTCACATAGGAGAGTCCCCCAAGATAGCTAAGGACAAGATGAGTAGGAACGAAAGGAAAAAAAGGGCCTCTAGAGGCCAAACTCTTCGTTCCACTCAGCCAAAAATTGTATTTCTCAAACTTTACATACAACTGATGATCTCCTAGCATCTATACAATCACCCGTAAATGCTCCATGTTCTCCTCTGTAGTTCGAGAATAAATTAGGATATCGTCTAGAAACGCGTTGAGGAACCGATCCAAGTAATCTCTGAACATCCAATTCATCAAGTCCATAAATACTGTCGGCACATTGGTTAACCCAAATGGCATCACCAAAACTCGTATGACCCATATCTCGTATGTAAAGCTGTCTTTGAGATGTCTTTCTCCCGGACTCTCAACTATTGGTAATCCGATCTCAAGTCAATATTTGAGAAATACGCGACACCCATCCGTTGGTCAAATAAATTATCAATATGTGGCAACATGTATTTATTTTTATATAGTGACTGTGTTCAACTCCTGGCAGTCGATACAAAGATGCATAGATCCATCATTCTTCTTGATGAATAAAATTGGAGCACCCCACGATAAAGTACTCCTCCTGATAAATCCCTGACCCAATAACTTCTTGATCTGATGCCGTATCTTCCTCATCTCTAGACAAGAAATCCGATATAGTGTACAGGCAATGGGTCTCGTGCCCAAAATCAAGTCGATTATGAAGTCTATCTCCCGACTAGGTGGCAACCTTGGGATCTCTTCAAAAACATTAGAAAACTCACTCATCACCGGTATGGAATCTAGAGTTACCATAATTTCTGAAGAAGCATCCTCCTCGTTATGGTATAAATGTGAGCTTGACCCACCCCAAGGGCGTGACATCGTGACTAGGTACATCTTCTGCTCTAGAATGGCGAAGATGATGGTCCTCCCATCAAAATGCACACGTGCTCTATTCGTAGCTAGCAAGTCCATCCCCAAAATAATTTCATACTCGTGCATATCGAGTACTAACAAGTAGACTACAAAAGTGAGTCGCCTTATCTTGATCCCGATGCCTCGACACACAAAACATATGGGTACCCCTCTACCCATCGGTGAATCTATCTGTAGTACAATATCGGAAGCATAATCTACCATCCCGGTCTCCCATGCAAAACCTGTGCAAAACACATGCTAATAAAAGAGTGAGATGCACCCGTGTCGAATAAAATGCGACCTATGTGACCAAAGATGGGAAACATACCCTCAGCTGCCTATGTTGGAGTAGGTCCCTCTATGGGTGCAATATAGTAAACCCTTCCATACTGTAATGGCTGGTGGAGAAGCTGCTGCAGCAACTCTCGGAGCTGGAAATGGTTGGAACTGTCCCTGTGGAGCCTGCTGTCCGTCTAACCTCCCTTCTCTTGGGATGTCTGGTTACCCTGAGGACAGCGTCTTAAAGTATGACCCCTCTCTCCACAGGTAAATTAATACCCATGGAATGGGCGATGCTCAGTCTGTCGGCCCTGCTGTTCTTGACCCTGATGGCCTCTATGTTGCAGGCCCTACTGGCCCCCTCCTGACTGCCCCTGCCCCTAAAATTGATCCTGTTGGCCCTGTCTTTGACGGTTATCTGAACCCCTGAACTTCTTATTCTGATCAGTGGATGAGGATTTCCTGCACTGCTGGGTCCCGGATCTGCTCCCCCCACTCGCCTTAATCTGCTTGTCTGATGACTCTGCTTTGTGGTGTTTCTCACCCTTGTTTATATGGAATGCCCTATGATCTTGGCAATGGACGAGTGCGGTATTCACATACTGATTATACGCTGTGAAGGCCAAATTCCCTAAAAAAACCTTCTTGATGTGCCAGGACGATCCCACTATAAACCTGTCCATCCTCCTCTACTCAGTGCTAACATACCATTTTGTGAAGTACGAAAAGCCGGTAAACTCCTCTTCGTACTCGACCACTGTACGCCCCTCTTACATAATCTCCGTAAACCCGTTCCTCATCTTAGACTGCATGGCTAAGGAAATGTATTTCCCCTTAAATCTCTCCCAGAACTCATCGATAGTTAGGCTGTCTCTCTCTACAACCGATGTCACCGACTCTTACCACTAGAGTGTAGCCCCCACTAAACAGAACAAAGCTAACATCTACTTTTTCATTGGTGTGCACTCTACCATTCGTAAATGTCTTTCTATGTCTTTCTTCCACCTGCTCTCCCACAATAAAGGACTGCCTGAAAACTCTGGAGGTTAGCCCTTAACGAAGGCCTCCCTTATCCTATCCCATATCAACCCTAATGCCTAGGATGGTAAAGCCACCTACTGTGATGGTGGTGGTGGATGCTATTGAGCATGTGGTGGTGGAAACTACTGAAGCATGGTTGTCATGGCTATGGAAATCGCCTGAGACACAATGGTGGCGATCTCTGATGGTGTAATCAACTATGGGGCTGATGGGGCCTGTGGCTGCTACTGTGGCTCTGGCTGAGCATCCACCTCAACAGCAGATGCAACTATGTGCCTCGACTCACCTCTCCGTCCATTTTCCATCTGAAAGCAAACAAGGTTCAAATTAGTACAATCACAAGAATACAATGAAACCTGAACGTAGGCGCTATATATCAAAGGGCGTAATGCAGAAGGTGATGAATGCAACACAGTTCCTAAGGACACTAGAACTTGGATGCTCTGATACTAACTGTAATAACCCCCATTTCCCACATAAAGGCTGGCCAGGCACAATACGCTAAAGATGGGGCTTGTTTGCCAATTATTACCATTCTCAGCATCAACATAATATAAATGATATATTAAAGGCCCATAATTGAGGTTCAATAAATATTTCCATAATAATAAATAAACCAACACCAAGTGAATAATAGCTCTAACATGAAAGTAAGTATCTCAACTTAATATAATGTAAGTAAATCTCGAGCTTAATCCCATACAAATGTCTGAAATGAATTATGTAACTATAGCGGAAAATAACCTATGCTAGAGTCATTAAATCTGAAAGTCTGATAAGAAAAAGAGATCGCAAGAATGATACAACAATAATCCCACTATCCTTGTCTAGGAGAACTTAGGGGGAGAAAATATTTAAATTTTGGTCAGAGCCTTAGATGTGCAAGAATTAACTTATCCAATTTAAATTGCAATAATTACAGTTGATGCAAAGTTAATATCCCCAATCGTCCCTCGCATGCGATTAATATCTCACCCCTCATCTAAGGGCAATATCACCCGCATCCCAACAAGCCCCAAAATAATGCATGTGATAACCGTGTCAAATAAATAACAGTGGAATTAACTATTATCAATTGGTACAATGAAGCCAACTATATTTAATAATCGAATTCCAAGGTATCCTGGTCGTATATATCTCATAAAAAATGGCGTGAACATTTATTATGAACTAAATAGTAAGGGTGTGTGATTTATGTCTACATCCTTAGACAATTTAATTAATCTCATTAAATCCGAGTAATTTATATCTATATGTCGTTTCATATATGCGACATGCAAAGGAATCTACCAATGGTGTACCGTTTGCACTTTATGAATAAGTCCAGAGGAATCTCTTATCCACAGTGGACATAACAAAACAAACATAAGTGGAGCGGTCCCTACGCAGTACACCAGCTCACGGTCCATACCCAGTGGTCATAACGAATCCCAGCATTAACACCTATCGCTCGTAGATGGCGCTGCTACGTAATACTTAAATGACCTACACAACACCTAGCCCACCTATGCTGACGTGTGCTATGGTCCCAAACGTGCAAAACCCTAAGCACCGTCCACGAACATTGGTATGTCCACACAGATACACATAAGTACATATTATTATTCCCATATAATATGTATAGGTAACTACTCTATAATTACCTAAATATTCCAAATGATATCCACATTTATTTACCAATTAATAATTGACCATCTAGTTAATTATTAATCCCATATCCTTTAACAATTTTTTTTAACCATCTAGTTAAATATAATGTCCTAAGTGACATAAGCCCACATTTCCATTTTTAATAAATTCCCCATTGGCCCAAACACCATACTACCAACTCATTTGGACTTCTAAACATATTACTAAACTAACCATGGCCCCAGCTAACTCAGCCCCCCAGAGCCGAATCGATTCGTCGTCAAACCAAATCATTTCGCTCCAAGGCTAAATCAATTCGGATTACGGCAACGCCCAGATCTGCTTGTTTTCTTAATTACGAACTTTATTGTTTCATCCCCAAAACTCATTCCAATCGTGATTTCAATTTTATAAACACATGAACGGATACTTAATACCTAGTTATACTTCATATAACCATTAAATCACCATAAACACATCAATTATCACCCTAAATTCCTAGATTTCATATGAGAAATTTAAGGTCTTTAATTCCAGAATTCTTATCGATAATTACTAAGTGTAGATCAGATTATGGGGGCATAATACATGAAATTTAACATCACGATTTGTAGATAATAACATATTCTAATTCCCCCTACATGAAATTCCAATATTCACTAATTTCATCTCAAGAACCTTAAGGTTTCTATCATCAATTTTCAAGAATTGATTCCTATATTTCTGGGTTAACATTTTATCTCATAATTAATCCTCTACACGCATGAGATTAATTCCTAACATTTGATCATCAAAATATAACCTACAACCCAGAAATCACATTGGGTAATTACAATGCATCAAGTGGCAAATTGGAATTGAAATTTTGCAAGAAAATTCTCGCGTAAATGTGCAGTGGAAGAAGCCCTATTGAATCTCCCTTCAATTTCTTGTCTTTTCTCCATTTTTGGGTCTTCTCCTTTTCTCTCTTGGTGTAGCAGTTAGGTTTAGGTTTTCTAATCAGTATTCAGGAGTTGTTTATCTTCTCCTTAAACATATATTCATTCCAATTCCCGAGTTAGGTTAAAATTCCCACTTTTGGGCCCCCAGATGGACTCGAACCCAAAACCAGATTGGCCCAAATGTTCCCCACCAAATATGCCTATATCCTGGGACCATGTTTAAAGATTTAAAATGACTAAACGATCCCATATACTCCCCGAAACACGCCCCGATTTATTTTTATCCAATCATTATATTTTATACTTGTGTCACACTTCATTTATGAATTTCTACCATACATGCAATTATTATAACATTAATTTAACACAAATTCATCACACGTAAATACAACATAATAACAATTTATTTGTTCACATTTAAAATTTTTAGTTCACCGAATTAAATCCAATTTCCATAAATCTTTATTTAATCCAAAAATATAATTATATTATTTATCTTAGAAAAGTATGGGGTATTACATTCATGTACCTCCTTAGATTCCTCAGCATGTTCTATAATATGTGACTCATCTACCACAAAGCATTTTGATGTCGGGTCGACACTCTCATCCCAAAACACTGCTCGCGCAGACCGTTATAAGCAGTATATAACTTTTTCATTCGGAAGGATGACCTTCTTACATGTTGGCTACCTCCTCTACCTTCCTTTTTACTTCTGCCATTTGGGGGATCACTTTTTGTCTCAGTCGATCGTAAACATATGTCCTTAGTTGGGTACCTCCTTGTATCCCCTCTAATTTTCTTGCTGAGCTCTTTCTCTCTTCGTTAAGCTCATTATAGAATGCCGCTTCCACCAGATGGGGTTCCTCAAAAGAAAATGTCTTTTGAGTTGCTTTGATTATAATCTCAGTAGCTCGAACATTGTCTTTGGCGCATTGATGATATGTGGAGGGAACTATGCAATGAGTGTGCATCCACACTCACCCTATGAGAAACTGGTAGCTTGTATTAGCATTGATGATATGAAATTCAACGTGGGAAGTGAAGTTACCCATCTTACTACCCACATTCACATGTCCAAGTGACTGCATGCTTAAACTGTCAAATTTCGAAATCACCAGTGGTACAAGAACTATCTTATCTTGGGAGATCCTTGTCTCGTATAACATGATGATGGGAATGATGTTGATGGACACTCCTCCATCCATCAATGCCTTGGGGAAAGAAATTTCGTTAATAAAAACTGTCATATAGAATGGGCGATTGTTAAAATATGGTACTTGTCTATCCGCCTTTGAAAAGTCTACCTTAAAAGTGTATCTTTTGATCAGTCGCCTAATGGGTCCCTGCCAATTTAGAGATGGGGCCCCTCGCTACAGCACCAATTCCAGAATCTTTCTTTTAATGACTACCCAAGTGTCATATTTAACCCCTATCTGGTTGAAAAACCATTTGAACTTGTGACTCCTTGCTATGGTTTCACACTCAGAGTCCAAGTCTACTTTATAAGTTTGAGCATTGCAGACGTACTCTGCTTCGGATATTCCTACCTCATTTAGAGAAAGGATTTCATCCACTTTACCTTTTGGGGGGCTCACTTGCTCAATCGCCTTTTGTTTAACTTCTTTTGGATCAGGGATGAAAACCATTCTCCACGTATCCTCTCATTTTCAAATTTCTGTTCTATATTAAGGATAAACCCCCTCAGCTCTTCACATATCCTCTTATATCTTACCTTTCCTTCAGGTCTCGAGCACCTTCTTAATTATATGCTACCACTATGTTAGCAGTGAAATAATGATGTGCTTGAAGTGGGTTTCACTAAAATCCACAGGTGGTATCTATAAAGTACCATTAGCCACTTTCTCGCCAATAATCCTCCGTAGGTAAAAATAATCTTTGGTGGCGTATTGCACTATCTAGTGCAGCTCATAATATTTGGCATCTGCTTTATTTTCTGTTGTTGGTATTTTCCCATTAGAGTGGGGTGAAACTGCTACCCCCTATCGTGCCAAAGTGCGGTAATAATCCATGGCCTCCGCTACACTACGAGGTAGTGGTGGTGGGATGTCATCTCCAAATTTTCTTTTATTTTTTGGGCTACCTACTTTGAACCTTGAGCCTCCCTTCTTGTCTTTTGAGTTCCTATCTACATATTTAACATCCCGTCTCCTAGAAATATGGAACCTCCTTGGGGTCAGAGGCACTTGCATCCTCTAATTTTCCTATCTGGACTTTATGATCATGGCAATATTACTAGGTGATCTAGAAACTGCTACTCTAGTGAACTCTCTGTATGTTCCATCTCTAGTTTCATTGACTAGGTGAAGCTTGTACTCCTCTAGGAGCCCTTTGACATAGATTTCCAACAACCTCGCTTTAGACACATTCTCGTAAACATCCAATGCCCTCTCATAAAAATGTTTGATGTACTGCATTAGTTCTTCACCGGGCTTCTGCACTTCTTGGGCAAGGTGCGTGAATGTGAACTCATCTTTTGCATCGAAAAACTTTTGGACGAACTACCTGTGCATCTCCTCCCATGTGGGAATGCTATTGGGTGCAAGATGGGAATACCACATATATGCCTTTCCAGTAAGAGTCTTAGAGAACTCCCTCATCTTCAAGTCCTTATCATTTCCATGCACACCTAAACATTCCACGAACCTCTTTACATGCTTTCGAGGATTTCCTCCCTTGCCATTGAAGTTTATGAACTTCGGTGAAATATTCCCTCAAGGGTAGGCTTCTCATTGATACTCTTAGGGTAGGGATTTCCTATCTCCTAATACAAGTGAGGATTCCCTCTCAAAGGAAAATAACTTCTTCACTTCCTCTATAGTAACATATTTGGAGGGAGACTCCTCAAAGCCAACTTTCTTAACTGTTGATGAACTTACTGATGCTGCTACTTGCTCCACTACCACCTTTTATGGCGGAGCCACTTCTTTGGTTGCTGATGTTGCAGCGACTATTCCTCCGACGGTGGCTACTGCCGATGTCTTGTATGACTGGCTTAATCTTGCTAAGTCAACATTATTTTGCTTCAGAAACATAAAATATATGCTCATCAAATTCATACCCCTAGCGATGTCTCTACTTCCGCACTAGTCTGTCCTACTTGAGGAGAAGATGCTATAGCTCTTGTCACTACCACCTCTTTTTGTGTGGTTTAGTCTCTCTGAACTTCATTACCGGTCGGAGTATCTTCAAACATCAGCTGCTTAGAACATTATGACCTTCTTTACCATGGTAATGAGGATACCTCCCCAACGGAGTTGTAAAATATAGGAGGTAGTTTGATTAGGGTAGGTGAAGAACTGGAACGGGTCAAGCATGACCCACTCTAATGGAGTCTGTCTTTAAGATCCTCAAAGTCTTAGTAGTTGCTTCTGGTAGAATGCCTCCCTCTTCTGGTCAAAATGGAGTAAATACAAGCCTCTTCCTGCAAGAAGATAAACTTCACAAATTGAAAAGGGTGGCCCTACACAAGTGTGTTTCAAATTAAACCTATTTTCACTAAAAAATTCATCAAACTTTTAATGTGCACCAAACCAAAAAACCAATTTTTTCTTTAAACCAATTTTATCTTCATTAATCCTAAACATGCATCTGGTGATTAAAGCAAGTAAAGTAAAGTAAAGAATACTCACAACGCAGGATGTACGAGGAAAAACCCAAGACAGGAAAAAAACCTCGGTAGTACCAAGCCAGACAATCACTATGAATGTGGAATTACAACAAATAGACAAAAGACTCACTCAATGACTCGATGCCCATGGGTCTTGACGCTCTTCTGATCTTCAACCACTCCTCTCACAGTGCCCACGTAGAAAGTCCTTCCACGATACCTGTCCATAACATACGTGTCCACGTATGTCTCGGTGTCCACTGAATGGCTTTAATACGTCTACGATGTCGAACAAGAAGTACTTCTCTTTTCTTCAATGTAAAACCCAGATGTTCAAGTATAGAACAAACCTTCTTGGTGCAACAAGATCACGTAAACATATAGTAATGATAACTCGGATCTTTGCAAACTCTAAGGATGTGTTTACGCTTTAAAACCTTAGAAAAACATGTGCAAAACTCGTACTGGATTTAAAACTATTTTCCAGATTGCATCTTATGTTAATTTTGATGAAACCGCGCTTTAAATAGGAAAAATTCACCGCCACAAAAAATGTGACGCTCGAACGAGATTGACCAGTCATTCGCGCGACATGGCTATCTTGCTTGAATGAGCTGAGTTGTCGTTTGAACGACGTGCGTGTCAGTTTGACTTTTTCTTTAAAATTTTTCTTCAAAAGAGATCCAATTAAGTCAAACTCTTTTTCAAGCTTATCAGAATAAAACGTAGCCCAAAACATTTAAAACACTTTTAAAACATTTTAAAATATTTTTCCTTATAAAATTACATCCTTATCTTTTATTAAAATAATTTCGAATCTCATTAACAATATGCATTCATATTTGTGTGATATCGGAATACAATTAATCTAAAGATGAATAAAATTGCACCAATTTAAACTTCAACATGATTAATTGTTTGAAGCTTTGCCGCAATGTCTTTAATTTCTTCAATATGTCATAGACCAAGTGGAATCGTGACAAAATAAAATCTCCCTATGACATATTATAAACATAGTTTTGTTCACGAAATTAAGTCAAAATAATATAGGGACTCAATTGGAAATTTATGTCCTTACACAAATAATAATGGTAACTTAGAGACAGAGGTCTCCTGAGAATGATAGTTGTAATGATGGGAGTGAAGAAACAAAGCACTTACCACTTAAAGAGATAGAGTAGGGAGGGAATACTATGTCTGGTGTGATTTTGAGAGAGTAACGACTTAAACTTCACTTTCTGATCTGACTTGACTTGACCTTACCAAAGGGTTCTATTTATATGTTAGTACTAGGGTTGATTTAGGCCTTTTGAGGGAATCTGAGGGACAAGGTCTGCAACGTTCCTTTTATCCCTATATGTCTGCAGCTTCCTATCGCCTCTGATTGGGACACTTGGGTGCAAACTAAAGTCAAACAGAAAATTTGTCTTCTAATGATGACAAAATATGTGATTTGCTAAATATCATTCCAAATGGTAACTTATTCTACAAACTTTATTAAACTTGAGAGTGACCTTGAGGGCCATCCTCCCAAAAATCAATTTATAAAAGTTTTTTTTTTCTTGTGACCTATCTTTTGGCTACCCACTTTAGTTATAAATGAGTGTGGGATTTGTAAGTGCTTGAGTGACTCCTAGAGTCATTTTACTAGTATTCTATCTATATTAAAGTGCTAAATGGTTAAACTTGCTCAACCAACCTTCTCTCTTAGCTACTAAGCCAAAACTCCCACGAGATCTCAACTGGCATGCTTAAGCCTTGCTTTCTCAACTAGGCTACCTGTGCAAGAAATTAAACATTAGTACTTTATTTTCTTATAGGTAAATGATTCTTGGAACGAGGGATCACTCCTAGTGGACCTCCTCGTCCTCACTCATTTCTCTTTATAGTGTTACTTTTGGGCAGAGGGGCCACTCAAGGTGAGTCCCCTCGCCCTCATACCTTTTACCTCATTATTGGTTTATATAATGTGAGAGGGGTCATTGGAGGTGAATCCCCTCGTCTCTAAATTGGTTCTTTAACAAAGGGGTCATTTTTTGGACGCTCTTTCCATAAATCTCCTTTAACATTAATTGTGGCTGAGGGGGCACTCGTGGTGGGCTCCCTAGCCACCTGCTATTATTATTTTATTTACTCTTAGTTGAGGGGCCACTTTTGGTGGACTCCCTCGCTAAAAAACTATTGATGTTCTCATCTTTGGATGAGGGGCCATTTGTGGTGGACTCCCTCACCCCCAAAATGTTATTTGGATTGGTCTTGGATGAAAGGCTACTCAAAATGGATCCCCTAGACACAAGTTACCTTTTTTCACTGGCTTTAGAAGAGGGGGCCACTCATGGTGGAACCCCTCACCCATGAGGTGTTGGTTCTGGCGATACCCCTCTACAATAAAAATATAAATCAGGTAAGAATTATTTTGAAAAGGCAATAGGAGAGTACCCTAAGAAAGATGATGAGATATTTTATGAGTTCAAGAATAAGGGTCACAAGTCTCATGAGTTTGCTACAAGGACAAAGAGATAAGGTAAAGACAAATCTGGCTTTAATGCCAAGCTTAGCGATAACGATTTCGAGTCGGTGGATTCCAGGGATGAATCACCTCATGGATGTAAATTCATTTCACTCATGGCTAGCCATGTTAGTATATTAAGTACATCTCATGCCAATGAGAAATTAAATAAACATGTTGACCTCGATTGTGGGTCCAGTTATTTCGAAAAGAGTGAGGGTGATGATGTTTTGAGTGAGGGAGAGAGTAACCTTCAACATACTTATACCAAGCTTTATGTCGAGTCCTATAAAATAAAAAAGAAAAATAATGATTTTCCATTTAGGTTTTTATCTTTAGAGAAGGAGTTAAGAAAGTCGAGAGAGAGCGAGCCCTCAGTAAGAGTGTCTTTGGAAGAGAGAGTCCTTTTAGTGGAAAGGGAAAATGGTGACTTGACCAACAAAGTGGATAATGTTACGAGATATCTTCAAGCTTTATTGGAGACTCATGATAAACTTAAGGCCCTTGTATCCCAAGTAGAGAAAGATCTCGAACGTGCTTGGGAGGTCAATGTTACTATAGAGGATACATCAAAGAAGGTTAAAAAGATGTTCCTCGGTCCTGCTTTAGGATTTAGGGAGAGGCAAGGAATAGGTCACTGTGGTGACAATTATTTGCAACACAAATAGATGAGGAAAGCACAATCACCAAGTAAAATAAGAAACATAAAATGCCAATCACACAAGAGGAGATGTATGTGGTTCAGCAAGAATGCCTACGTCCACGGTGGTGCAATCAGTATTATTTTTATGTACTCCGGGGAGTGTTTACAGAGAATACAGTGCGTGTCTTTTGCCCCAGACCTAGGGTTTATTATATACATATCTATCTTCGGGGAGTGGGGGTGTTTGACTCCCCCACGTTTATCATCTTCTCCTGGAATATCTCTATTTGAGAACATGGGAGAAGACTAAGTTATAACTGAATTAATGTTAAGGTGCGAAGGGCTTGGACTTTGGGCCATTTTAATTGGGCTACTCGTCCAGGCCTGTAATGCCAATTTCGGGTACCCACAATTGCCCCTAAATTTATTGGGCTATAATTTGGGCTCAATAAATTTAAATGATTTATCATAATGGCTCTGTTGCATATCACGTAACTCTTCCCAAAGTTTGAGAGCTGATTTAGGTGGCAGTTGCTTCGTGTCCTGTGTGCGATGATTAATATCATTTAAAAGTCATTTTGAGCAGCGTTTCATAGTTGCCGTTTCAAGCTTCTTAATGTTCTTCCATCTTCTGCGAGTTTTAGTGATTTGTGCCCTCTTCTACAGGTCTTCATTTTCTTCGCTTTCGATCTCCCTCGTCAATTGGGTTTGTGACCTTGCACTGCCCAAGCCAAATTTCTATCTCGTAAGTCTCCTTTGCTTTTTTCTCTGTGTTTTCTTTAAATTTGTAGTTTAGGGTTTACAAATGGCAAAGATAGGTAATAGATCATTGTTCGAATTTAGGAAGTTTTACAATATCCCAGAGTGGGTAGAGATTGAGTGCGCTTCTCTCCCCAAAAATGTTAGAGAGATAGATGATGCTCATTGGATTCACGTCTTGTTTCTTTCTCAAGGGGGGCTCAATTTTCCTCCAAACGATTTATTCTTGCATTTCTTTGGTTATTTCAATATTGTTCCTGCACAGTGTTCGCCCAATGTATGGTAGATAATCAATGGCATTCATAGAATAAATCAACTTTATGGCACCAAATTAGGGCTCGTCGAAGTCTATTTTTTCTATTCCTTTTCTCGAACTAGCTCTGGTGTTCTTTATCTCAAAGCCAGGAGTCCTAATAGGGTATTGGTAGTAAACCTACCAGATTCCCACAAGGATTATTGGCAAGATGGATTTCTTGATAGAAATTGGCAGTTCTCCCCCCATATTGAGGGGTCGAGGTCTGATAGATTCTCTATCCCCTTTTATGGGGAAGAGTACATAGGTAGTCTTTGCTCTGCCTTTCTGATTTCTTTGTGAATGTGTGATTTCTCTGATACTTTCCTATTTTTTCTTCAGCGAGGTCGAAGAACTTGGATCCTGCTCTTAGCGAGGCCCGACTTTCAGAGTTGGTCAAGGCTTGGAATATCGGAAGTCCTTAGCTGATGGTGAACATCCCCAGTCTGCTGCTTTCTTGCTCGAGTACAAAAACGTTGGGTCTATCTTTATTGTGAGGCCTGTGGATAGTATTCCTAAATTTGATACCTCTGAAGAAGCTACTGAAGATCAAATTTAGTTGGACGAGGAGGAGAGTAGTTCTGAGAGTGATATTAGAGGCGGTGCTGAAGGTAATTTTGGCGAGGGGAGCTCCAGTGGTGAAAGTTCTTCTGATTCGAAAGAGGTCTCTAAAGCCCAAGGACCTACGAGCACGTCCAACAGCTCTAGCGAGGAAATGGTTCCTCCAAAGAAAAATTTGGTCCGAGATGATGATGATGATGACCATGTGCTTCTTGCTCAGAGGTCGAAGAAGCAAAAGTCCAGCACTTGGGAATTTTCTACTGGTTCTCGGTCTTCTGCTCAGGAGCAGGAGAAGAAGAGAAAGGAAGAAGAGCAGGTGAAAGAGAGAGAAAGGAAGAGGGAAGAAGAAAAGAAGAAGATTAAAGAGAAGAAGAAGGTCAAGGATAGGAGAAGGATAGAGAAAGAGAAGGAAAAGGAAGAGGAAAGGATAAAGATGGAGGCGAGGATAAAGGTTGGGCAGGCCTTAGTGCCTATTTTCGCGTTGCCAGAGAGGCTTCGGTTGCCACTTCTCCTCAGTTGGGCCCTACACTGCTCGAGCGAGCAGTCCTTCCTGCTGACCACCAACGGGCGGTGGGGACTGACCAGTTAGCTCTGCAAGCGAGCCAGAGGCTAGCCTTGGTAAGTTTATTTCCCTTCTCTAACGCTTCCTAATTTTTGTATGTTTTCTTCTTTTAATATCTTCTCTTACTGGAAGTTTATGACTGATTTTGCTGTGCTCTATCGCTCTCACGATGAGCTAATCAGTAAGAACGATGAGCTGGATAAGCAGAATGTTGCTTTGAGGGTGAAGGGTACAGAGCTCGAGTCTAGTTTGAAGGCCGCTGATGCTGCTCGGATATCTTTCGATCTTGCTCTTGCTAAAGTCAATCGTGATTGAGAGGCAGCAGTTAAAGAACTGAACGAACTTCAACAAGCCTACGATCTGGTATGCTCAAGCAAGCTGGCTGTTATAGAGGAGAACAAGGTGCTGACCGAGTAGCTAAAAGAGAAAGAGTCCCAGGCAGCCTCCGTTAAGGAGGACTCATATAACTCCGGGTGGGCTACTGCGTATGAAGACGCTAAGGTTCAGATAGGCTGCATCAGCCGTCTAAACTTCAAGAAGGGCTTGAACAAGGCCCTTTTAGCTGCTGGTGTGGATGTTTCTTCTCTTCTGTTCGACGAGCATGATCCAGGCTCGAAGCCAATTATGGATGAAGCCCCTGCCCCCAGACAGTTCCTGCTGATGCCCTTCCTTCTCAGGCGATAAAGGTTGTCCCTGCTGAGGGAGGTGCTTCCACTACTGCTGATAAGGGGAAGCAACCAGCTTCTTCTGGGAAGCCTGAGGTTGCTAACTAATTTACCCTTAGGGTTACTATTATATTTTTGTTTGTAATTTCCCTTTCTGCTTATTTAGTGTACTCTGATCTTTTTCGTATGAATGAAACGAGAAGATTTTTTCCTTTAGTGTACTGAATAATTCTATCTTTCATTACTATTTTATTGCTTGTAGTTGGTTGATGTTGATGATTATATACCAGCCACTTCTCAATTGGGAAGAATGCTTGGTCCTGATGTAAGTTCTGAAGTTTGTCATACCTTTGTGAGGATTTGCAAATCACTGCGATTGAGGAATAAGCGTTTCATAGAGCATACCGAGTTGATTGTTAAACTAAAAGACAGGGTCCAAGAGATGGAGGAAGTTAGTGCCTCAGTCCAAGAAGAGGTGAATACACTGAGAGCAAAGCTTCTAGATGCTTATGAGATCAACCAGGTTGGGGAAATTCTTCAGCAAGAGAATGAGGCTTTGAGGAGGGAAGTCTCGTGACTTAGGGGGCATGCGCCGAGCATCGCTCCCGTAGTATTATGAGGTTCCTCCTCGTCATGAGCTGTAGGTGGACCAAGTGATGTTCCTCCGGTGCTGCGAGGTTCTACCCCACCGATTATTCCGCGAGCTGGCACGAACATACGGAGTTCAGCTAGGGAAATGGAAGATCTCTGTCGTGATGTCCAACGGGCATATGTGATTGCTGCTGGGCTTCAAAGGGACATCACTCGGCTGAGGCATCTGTTTAAGAGAGGACCTCAAAAAGTATGGGACGATGGTTATGACCAAGGTTGGCTAGATGCTCCGATGAGGCTAATAGAGTTTGAAGAGCTCGCCTTTATCAGGGGATGGTTGAGTGCCCTGAAGGAGCTAAAAGTACCAAGGAACTCAATGCTCTGGTATCGCCATGTGATCTCTCCTTCCACTCTAAGGCCTAATCCCTTTCGAAGAGATGATCAGTGGATCCCTATTGATGCCATTCCTCGGCAGTTGTTGGAGTCGGATGCGAATAAGGTCGAGGAGGAGCTAGTTCCCCATCCCGACGACGGTCGAAGAGCCCAAGTGGCTGATTATCTTGTTTAGAAGCCTCGCCCTTATTAGGATTTTGTCGGTAGTAACTCTGTATATTTTGTAATGATGTAATGTAATGTTGATGTTTTGGGCGAGCCGACTAAACATGGGTTGTATTTGTTGTAAATGTGATGAAGTAATATAAAGTTTATGTTCTGGGCGAATTTTATGACTCAACAAGTGTTTTATATTTTCCACATCTCTTAGATTTTGCTTAATAACCTTGGGCCTCTCTTGGCCGACTAGATTTGTAAGTTTGTTTTGTCAAGTAACTGTCCCTCCAGTCCAGTATGCTTATGAGATACCATTCTGCTCCACTTTACGTTTTAGGTTGTGTCGTCACACTCCCTTAGGCCTAAGTGTGGCAATTGGCAAGGACACACCTGGCATTGGATGCTCTATTCGATCAGGATTTTATTAACCAAACATTGTTTGGCAACTAATTTTGAACTGGCCATATTGCCTAAGGATCTCCTGTAGGGCTTAATATATTGCCAGGGGTAATGCTAAGAGGTTTTTCGTGTTTCATAATGAAAACCTGAGGAGGGTGATTTCCCTGCTATAGCGTAATGATTAATGTGCCTGTCACTTGGAAAAGGTGTATGAGTTATAAAGTTCATATTCTAGTTAACTGACACTTCGTAGAATGAAACTGCTAAATAACTTTTATTAATGATAAGGAAATGAGCTTCCAGTCTCATAAGTACAATGCAAAAGAAGAATCTAGAAATAAAATTTCTTAAGATTGGCTGCATTCCATGCTCGAGGTTTCTCTCTGCCCTCCAGCGTTTCTAAGTGATAGGATCCTCGCAGATCATCTCTTGTTATCTTGAATGGTCCTTCCCAGTTTGGTCCTAACTTACCATCTGATGGTTTTACTGCGCTGCCCAAGACTTTCCTTAGGACATAGTGCCTAACTCGGAATGCCCTTGGATTGAGCTTCTTATTATAGTGCTTTGCCAGCTGTTGCTGATAGCTCGCTAGTTTTACCAAGGTAAGCTCTCGACGCTCGTCAGATAAGTCAAGTTTAGCGAGCAATGCTGCATCATTCTGGCCCTGGTAGACAAGGGTTGACCTCATGGTGGGTAAACCTGCTTTCAATGGGATGACTACTTCCATTCCGTATGTTAGTGAGAATGGGGTTTTTCCTGTTGCTCGATGTGGGGTAGTACGGTAGGCCCACAACATATGCGGTAGTTCATTCACCCATGCGCCCTCTAATCATTTTTTTAGCCCATCCATCACCGTTTTATTGGAAGCCTCGGCTTGGTCATTACTCTGAGGATAGGCCACCGAGCTGAAATGGTGTCTAATTTCGTGGTCATTACAAAAATTCTGAAAGGAGCCGCTCTCGAACTGCATTCCATTATCAGTGATGATGGTCCTAGGGATCCCAAAACGGGTGATTATATTTTTCCATATGAACCTTATCATATCCGCATCTCGGATGTTCGCTAGTGGCTCCGCCTCGATCCATTTGGTGATGTAGTCAGTTGCGACCAGCAGATACTTGCGATTATCGGCAGTGGTAGGAAGAGGTCCTACGATGTCCATTCCCCATTGGGCGAACGACTTTGGGCTGGAAAGTGATTTTAGATCGCTAGCGGGTTGATGGACCATGGGAGCATGAAGTTGGCATTTTTCGCATTTGCGAACATACACTGCAGAGTCTCTTTGCATATATGGCCACCAATAGCCTTCCTTTATTTCTTGAAAAGCCAATGACCTTTCTCCAATATGGCCTCCACAGATTCCCTCATGGAGTTCATGTAGAATTTGTTCGACATCCCTCGGTTGAACACATTGAAGGTAGGCACTGGAGAACGATCTCTTATATAGCTTGCCCTCAGGAGATAAGTGAAAGCGGGCATCTTTGACTCTTATCTGGTGAGCTATCTTCTTATTATCTGGAAGTGCTCCATCCTTCAAATAGTCCTTTAAAGGATCCATCCAACTGGGCACTGACTCAATCGGGAGCATTTGCTCCATGCTTGGCAGATCGTTGTTACGGTTAATGCTCGGATGAGCTAGGAAATCGATGGGGATTATTCTTTTTAAGTCAGAATTGATTGCCGAACTCAAGGCTACGGCCGTCAGCATGGTTGTTCTGTCCTCTGGGAAACTGCTGGACATTGACTTCCTCAAAGTTAGCCAATAGCCTTTTTGCCAAGGCGAGGTAGGCTTCCATCCTTTAACTTTTGCATTGTAGTCTCCGCTTATCTGATTGGAGACTAATTGTGAGTCTCCGAACACCTGCAACTGCTTTGCCCCCAAAGTGTGTGCCTTCTGGAGGCCGGCTATCAGGGCCTCATATTCTGCTTCATTGTTGGAGGCTTCAAATCCAAGCCTAATTCTCTGTTCGAGGATTGCATTTTCTGGAGTGATAAGCACGATGCCTACTCCTGCCCCCTTTGAATTGGAGGATCCATTAACAAATAATTTCTAGATTTTCCCTATCATGTGATTCTTCCTTTGCTTCACGGGTTGAAGTTGGTCGAAAGGCTGCTCGCCTGTGAATTTGGCTATGAAATCAGTAAGGACTTTCCCTTTGATTGCGTTCCTCGGTTGAAATTGGACGTCAAATCGCCTGAGCTCGACTGACCATTTAGATAGTCTGCCCGAAAAATCCTCTTTCCTCCGGATTGCTTTAAGGGGGTGCGATGTAAGGACGTTGATAGTGTGAGCTTCAAAGTAGTGCTTTAACTTCCTCGAATCCACTACAAGTGCAAATGCGAGCTTCTCTAGTGGTATGTACCACTGCTCGGCCTCTAATAAGGTCTTACTCGCGTAATAAACGGGGTATTGGATTCCTGGTTTTTCGTACATCAATGCAGAACTAACAGTGTGGTTGGAAACGGTGAGGTATAAGTACAAGGAATCTGTTTCCTGTGGTATGACGAGCAGTGGTGGGGAGCGAAGGTAAGCCTTGAGCTCGTCCAATGCGCATGAGCAATCTTGATTCCATTCTACTATTTTGTTTCCCTTTAGGAGCTGGAGGAACAGTTTGCACTTCTCAGAGGACTTTGAGATAAAATGGTTCAAGGCAGCGAGCATGCCGGTGAGCTTCTGTACGTAACGGATTGTGCGAGGAGGTTGTACCCTGTTGACTGCATCGATCTGGTCTGGATTAATCTCGATGCCTCTATTACTTACCAAGTACCCAAGAAATTTTCCTGACTGGACACCGAAAGAACACTTGGTCGCGTTAAGTTTCATTTGGTACTTCTTGAGGATTTCGAAGGTTCTTGATAGGTCTGAGAGGTGGTCTTCTTTCTTCCTGCTTTTGACGAGCATATCGTCGATGTAAACTTCCATGGTGTCTCCCTTTTGATCTTTGAACATTTTGGTGACCATCCGTTGGTAGGTTACCCCTGCGTTTTTGAGCCCTAAGGGCATGAGCTTGTAATAGTATAATCCAACGGTGGTGACAAAGGCTGTCTTGTCCTGGTCTGGAGCATACAGAGGGATCTGATGATACCCCGAGTATGCGTCCAGAAAACTCATCCTTTTATGAGCTGCTGTGGCGTCCACTAACTGATCGATTTTTGGGAGAGGGAAACTGTCCTTAGGAAATGCATTGTTAAGTTCAGTGAAGTCAATGCAGACTCTTCATTTTCCGTTATTCTTTGGGACTACTACTAGGTTGGACAACCATTTAGGTAATTGGACTTCCCGAACGGATCCTGCATCCAGTAGTTTTTTAACTTCTTTTTCCACGACCTTTGCCCTCTTGGGCGCAGTTCGCCGTGCTTTCTGCGTGATTGGTTTGAAGGTGGGGTTGATATATAGCTGATGACAAACCACACTAGGATCAATTCCATGCAGCTCGTATGGTTCCCATGCGAAAAAATCTACATTGCTTCTCAGCAAAATCGTCAACTCCTTCTGTTTCAGATCTGTGAGAGAAGCTCCAATCAAGAAAACACTGTCATCGTCGCTACTTCCAGCTGTAACCTCTTCCAGGTTCTCGATGGCCCATTCAGAGGGGAGGAGTCTGGTCTCCTCTACTCCGGGTCTTCCATACTTTAACTGCTATTTCGAAGGTGTTAGAGCTTCCTGTTCCTCAACTTTTTTGCTGGGCCTGTCGGCCTTCCTCTCTGGTCTTAGGCGGATGGCCTCTATGAAGCACCTTCTTGCCATCGCTTGATCGCCATGGATCTCCATTACTCCTCGCTCGGTCACATATTTTAGCTTCTAGTGGTAGGTCAAGGAGATTACCTTCATTGCGTGCAGCCATCCTCTGCCGAGGATAGCTTGGTATGGCGAGTCAATGTCGACTACCAGAAATTCAATCATTTTAGAGACATTTCATGCCCTTACTGGAAGAACGATATTTCCCAAGGGCATAGTCACTTTTCCATCGAAGCCAACTAAAGGGACAGTAGCTTCCTTTAGGTCGGCGATGCTTAGCTTTAATTTTCTGAATAGGTCAAGATACATTACCTCGGACAAGCTTCCTTGGTCAACGAGCAACTTATCGACGTCATAATTAGCTATCCTGAGAATAATTATCAGAGAATCATGATGTGGGGTTCTCACTCCCACCAGATCTTTATCTGTGAATACGATATGCTTGCTATAGTCGACGTCATCTGCTTGCCGATGCTTTCCTGATTGCGTCTTTGCTGGATCGATTTGAAAAGCTTGCATCACCGCTGTAAGATTTTTCACCTCCATTCGAGATGAATTTCCTTGAATCTTCTTCACATCAGATGCTGCATGAATTACTACGAATTCATGGCCTGCATCATCTTCGAGTACGTTGTCAGGCCTTACTTCTCTATGGGCAGCAACATTCTCTGCCTTCTTTTCCATGAATTCGTTCAGATGCCCGGACGGGGCCAGCTCTTCGAGGTGGGACTTAAGAGCCTTGCAATGCTAAGTCTTATGTCCTCCTTCTTTATGAAAAGCGCATCTCAGCATGTTGTTTCTCTTTGAGGGATCTCCTCCCATCTTCCCGGGCTACTTAATAAATGGCTCATCTTTGATTTTTGTAAGAATTTTGTAAATTGGTTCTCTAAAGACGGTGTTGACCGCCTGAAATGATTTTTCCACATCATCTCTGCCTTCGTTCTTAGAGCCATTCTTTCCTCTTTTCTTCTGGTTCTCAGTTTTGTCACTGCCTTTGGCAGCGAGCTTAGTTCGACCGTTTTCCCCTGTGCTGTGGCGGGTCACATCCTCCACCTTGGCATATTTCTCAATGCGAACCATCAGGTCGTTGATGGTCATGACCTCTTTCTTTATCAAGGACTGGTATAGAAGGGAAGAGATGGGTAGCCTAATTTTCAAAGAGGCCACGGCCACTTGCTCGCAGCGGTCCTCGACCTCATTGAATAATTCCCAGTACCTCTTCACGTAGTCTCTGAGGATCTTTTGAGGCGACTTTTTCATTGTTAGCAAAGCATCCATTCTTTTGGGATGGGAGCTAAAGATCTCGGCCAGGGACTTAAAGCTTCTGATGGACCTGTGGGGAAGCCTTTCGAACCATTTCTACACCACGTCATGCAGGCTCGAGGGAAAAATTTGGCACATCAGTGAGTCTCGATGGTTCCAGAGGGTCATGGCTTACTTTTACTGCTTGACATGATCAATGGGATCAGTTTTACCATCATAAATCTTGAACCTTAGAATAAAAAATTTCTTGGGGGCTTCCTCTTCTTCTATTTCCCTTAAGAAAGGCGATTTCATCTGAGTTTTGAGAACTCGCCTATCGAGTTCTCGGGTTGATCTGGTACCGCGATGCGCAGGGTGTTGGTCTATCTCCCTTCGGACCAGACTTCATATGTTCTCATTGCTGCGAGCTGGGCTCCTGGAATTGCGAGCTAGTCATAGTTGCTTGAGCAGGTCGTCCTCTGACTCGTTTCCCTCAACTTTCTGGGACTCGCGTCTACGGCTCCTTCCTCGGTTGCGAGACTTGCTCGCCTGAGGGCTAAGAGTGCGGTACGGACGTCTCCTGGTGCCACGATGGATATCTATCTCCATTCTTTCTAACCTTCTTTTGAGGAGAGCATAAAAGCTTCGTGCCTGCGAGAAGACTCCCTCTTCTCTTGGAGCCTCACCTCATAGGCATGATTCAAACTGGATATTTGTGTGGAGTTAGCTGGTCCTTGGCTTTCTTCTGAGGCTGGACTCTCTAGGCGAGCCCTCTGATCTGAACGCCGAACTTCAAATATGATCCTGTGTGGAGCAGTTTGTTCTTGGTTATCTCCTGCCTGAGGAGCATTACTACTATGACCAGATATTTCAAACTTCTTTGTTGGTGTGGGCTTTCTCAGGGAAGATAAATGTTCCCACAGACGACGCCAATTGTGGTGACAATTATTTTCAACACAAATAAATGAGGAAAGCGCAATCACCAAGTATAATAAGAAACATAAAATGCCAATCACACAATAGGAGATGTACGTGGTTCAACAAGAATGCCTACGTCCATAGTGGTGCTGTCAGTATTATTTTTATGTACTTCAGGGAGTGTTTACAGAGAATACAATGTGTGTTTTTTGCCCCAGACCTAGGGTTTGTTATATACATATCTGTCTTGGGGGAGTGGGGGTGTTGGACTCCCCCATGTTTACTATCTTCTCCTGGAATATCTCTATTTGAGAACATGGGAGAAGACTAAGTTACAACTGAATTAATGTTAAGGTCCAAAGGGCTTGGACTTTGGGCCGTTTTAATTGGGCTACTCGTCCAGGCCTGTAATGCCAATTCTGGGTACCCACAGTCACGAAGGTGCGTCCACTTTTCATGCCACAATGGAACTATTTCCTAAGTTTGTGGTAGATCTATATGGACCTCGAGCTAAACCACAAAAGAGAATTCAACCTAAACGAGCGAACCGAAGTAGACCCAAACGAGTCTATATTTTCAACCATTATAAAAGTAATGGTCACCTTAGGAAATTTGGCTATAAGATACATATAAATAAGCATACACATACTCCCTCGCACCGCTATAGTGAATTTTCTAGTCTTAGAGAGAAAGTTGAGTTCCTAGTTGAAATTTGGGGAGGCTTAGAACATAAAACTGTGAAAGCCAAAAATAACTTTTTTAACGTTTTGATAAAGACCAGTTTAAAGCCGTATGATTGAAACTAAATTAAAACTCTCACAAAAAGGTGTATATTATTCCTAAGATATCAAAAATAAGATTAGCACAATATATATACATACAATGATGGAGGTGAGTCAAAAAGTAAAACACAGTCATTTGGATGATGAGGAAATTCTAGAAACAACTAGAAAACCCCGGATCACAAGTACCACACACGCACACCAAAGTCCACTAAATAATCATTCTAGTACAATCAGTTGTTACAACAAGTGTAATAGAAACCAGAACAAAGCCAATACTACCAGTACGATAAGGCTATATCTACTGAACTCCACAAGTAACAAAATATTACCAAGACTAATTCGAAGTGAATTAAAGTGCAACAAGTTTACACAGAAAGCAAGTGTATCAGCAAAAATGCAGAAGCAAGAAAATCAATAATATAGGAGTATATCTTAAAAATGAACTAACTGGTTTACGACATCAAAACAACAGTTGGTTTAATCTATTTCAAAGCCACCACAACAAAGAATGCTTAGAGAATAAACTTATCAAACTGTCAAATACAAGAAAATAAAAAAAATCACACAAATATATTTATCATGAAAATATGGAAGTGATTTAAATCAAAAGGCAGTATTAGTAAAATTATCTCAAGATAAACATGTGGAAATAGACATGCAAGGTAAAAAACACATAAAAAGCCATGTCAAAAGCATATTATCATAAGATGTGGAGTTTTTACAAAAAACAAAATGCTGAAATCTATGAAATATAAGGAGAAAAGATTTCAGAAAGTTACCAAAGCATCAAAACTCGAAAGCAAAAACCCCCAAAGCACCATGGATATCATCTCTCCAAAGGTCTCCAATCAAGTTGAAAGATTTAACAACACATCGTGTGAACCCCCCAAACTTTGATTTTCTCCTCCTCAAACCATCAACACCACATAGAAAGGTTTTATCTCTCAAAACATCTAAAGATATTTAAAGGAACATACTCAGAAAATCGAATAGGAGTGAATCATTTTGAAGAGAAAAACAGGTGAGAGGGAATGTTGGCAGAGTAACGATAAGGTTTTTCTTTCTGCACAAAATGAAACAGGAGGCTTAAATTTATAGGCAACGAAGGAAGACCCTAGATGCTAGTTGGTTTACTTGTAAATACCAGAAATCAAAGAGCATAAAGGTAATCAGCCATAGAAATCTAAGAGTAGCCAAGGAAACCATTTTTCAAGGGCACATGTGTAAAAATCTAAGGGAAAAACATGGGAATAATGGTAAATGGTACACCTGACTAAATCAGCGCCGCACAGACCCTCTGTAGTCACACGCGTGATCAAATCACGTGTGTTAACCGCAACCACATGATTGGCCAAAACCTTAAGACAAGGATCAACATAAAATGAACTCTTAAATAATTAAACGTTGCCGTTTTAATTTTAGTTAAAAATGATAAACTTAAACAATTAAAATGTTTAATTTTGAGGAATTTTTAACATTTTAAAAAATCCAAAAAAATCAAGGAATTTTATAAAACACATTTTAAATCCAAAGTAAAATATTTTAGGAAGATATACATGAAATAGGTATTTAATGGAAAATAAAATATTTGAGGAATATACAATAGGAAAATTATTTCTAAAACCTGATAAATATAAAATAAATAAAATAAAATAAAATATAAGGAACATAAAAGTGTAGTGATGAATCAAGATATAACCCTGGGAATAATTGCATAGGAACCGTTGTTCCAAAATTGAACCGATAAAGGATACGTTTTCTTTTTGTAAAAACAACATGAAGCATCAATTTCCCCCTTTGACCAATTTTGGGACAAACGCACAAGAGACTCGAAAGATGCAAGCATTGCATAACTCGACTAACAACAACTGTTGCTAAAAAGGTAAAAGAGATATTTAAAACACAAATAATGCAACAACCATAAAAAAACATAAAGAGAAAAAAATAGGGATTGCACATCTTGGTAGCAAAACGCAGAATTCTCATTCACCCCTTGTTTGTCTCAATGTGGGCAAAGGGTACTATCCTGCAAAAACATATTAGTTATACAAGTAATATTGAAAATATTTAAGACAAGGTATTAAATATGTAACTTTCTTGGAAAATTACTTGGGATGGTCATAAACACCTATAGACATCCTAAAAGTTTCAATGCGATTATTGTCTAAGGGTTTGGTAAATTAATCTGCTAATTGATCTTTTATTTTGAGAGATTTAATTTTAATTTCCTTCCTCTCAATGAATTCTCTAATGATGTGTTCACACATATTGATGTGTTTAGTCAGAGAGTGAAGAATAGGATTCCTAGAAATGCTGATGGCACTTTGATTATCACACATAATTAAGGCAGTTTGATCCGATAAACCATACTCACTAAGAATTTGTTTTATCCACAAAATATGAGTACAACAACTGCCTATGGCAATGTACTCGGCTTCTACAGAGGATAAAGACACACAATTGTTTTCTTAAATGACCAAAAAACTAAGTTACGACCAGGATAACATCCACCCGATGTGCTTTTGCTATTGTCAGCAGATCCAACCCAGTTTGCATCAGTGTGTCCTATTATGTTAGAGTTTCTGTCAAATGTGTACAAATTACCGTATTTTACAGTTCCACTTATATATTTTATTATTCTTTTAATAACATTTAAGTGGGGTTCTTTAGGATAACATTGGTATCTAGCACAACTACGTATACTATGTATTATATCTGGTCTACTCACGATTAAGTATAACAAACTTCCTATCATGTTGCGATAAAGAGTGACATTAATTTTCTTTCCAAACAATCTTTGCTAAGCTTAATGGAAGAAACCATAGGTGTCCTATCAGTTTTAGTAGTTGTAAAACCAATTTTTTTTTATTAAGTCTGTTGCATATTATTCTTGAGAAATAAAAATGTAGTCATTCCTTTGCGACACTTGAAGACCAAAGAAAAAGTGTAATTGTCCCATCATATAAATTTGGAACTCAGACTTCTTTATATTACCAAAAAGATTGAGCTTCCAAAGGAGAGGTTGAGCCAAATACGATATCGTCAACATAGATTTGAGCAATTAATAAATAGTTTGATTGATGTTTGACGAACATCGTAAGATTAACTCCCCCTCGGACGAACTCATTTTTCACTAAAATTGTTGCTAATCTCTCGTACCAAGCACGCGACGCTTGTTTTAATCTGTAAAGTGCCTTTTTTAATTTAAAAACATGGCTTGGAAGGAAATGATCAGTGAATCCCACTTGATTTTTAGCAAAAAAATCTTCCTTTATTTCCATTCAAAAATGTAGATTTGACATCCATTTGGTATAATTTAAACTTAAGATGACACGAAGAATCAAGTAATAATCCAATAAACTCTAAGCGTAGGACAGGTGCAAAGGTGCCATCTACATCAATTCAATCAATTTGTGTATAACCTTGTGTAACTAGACATGTTTTGTTTCTTATGACATTGTCCGTTTCATCACATTTTATTTTTAAGACCCATTTGGTCCCTATAATATTTTTATGTGTGGGACGTGGCACAAGGAACCAAACATCACGCAGTTTAAATTTCCCTCACTCTTACATTTACATGCTTGGTTCAATTAAGGATACAAAAGAAGACAACTGTGACACCCCACCTATTTTAATCACGGGTGATCAATCATTCATTAAAACAAACAAGAATCCCATCTGGTTCAATTCTTAGCATAACCGTCGAAAAACTGTTTAATTACTAATCACCTATGTTAAATTAAGCGTGTATCAAAATTTTGTCTTCATTAATAATAACATTCGGAAATTAAATACAATGACCTAACCATCCCAAATAAAAATAATACTATGAATCGATCACAAGATAAATAACCAAATAAATAATACCGAATAAGTCATCGGTTCTCAATACAAAATCCAACTATGCATCTATGAAATAAAATTTAATCCAATAGTACATAGTCTTATAAAACATAATAAATGAAATATCTGAAGGGCGACATACCCAAATGAAATAATGGAAAATGAGTCCTACTGTAGGAATGTTATAACTGAGGCGTCTAATCCAAATCTGACAAGCATCCACTAGTGATGCAGCTATGCATCCTTGGAACAGATCATTAAGCTTGACATCCCTATGGATGGACACCTAAAATAAACTTTTCAGAAAATAGACAAAATAGATTTGACACAGGTCAGAGCCCGAGAAAACCTTTTAAAAATATTTATCAAGCATTTGAATCACAGTTTAATTGCAATTATAGATTACACATGTTAGTTCGCGCACACTCCCTTGAGTTCATCACCTCTCATCTAATGTGCACACCTAAGGTCTCCTACTTATCCCACTTAGTTATGGTATCCTGCCTAACTAGACCTCATAAGTACTTAATTAGCCACTATCATCATTATCCCACTCGTACCTGTAAGGACATTTTTGTCCATTATCAATTTGTTATGTCGCACGCCGTTACACCGTTGAAGAAATTCAAGATTCATACAGTCATCAACGGATCCGAATATCAAAAGAAGAAGAGGAATCAAAGTCTAACAGGCCGGACCGGTCCACCCAAAATAAAAGAATCGATCCGCCTGCGGACCGGTCCGCCTCAGACCCGGACCAGTCCGCCTAGGATAATCTCAAACAGATCGTGCGGAGATTTTTTAGGCCATGTTATTCCTTTATAAACTCACTACAAGAAGTGGTTTTCTAGGACTTATACACACGATTTTCAGAGTATAAAAAACTCTAAGTCTTCACCGATTGAGCCCAAGACTCTAGGTTTTTGATTCACACAAATTTCCAAACATTTGTGAATCTCTTTGCAACCCAGGAACGCACTTTTGCTGTTCATACCATTATGGAGAAGACCGTTCTTCTTCTTCTTCTTCATTGCAGCCCTACTGGAAAGGGATAACTCCAGCCGCCGACTACAGAATCTGACACCTGAGGGTAATTCTTAGTCACTTGTATTTTCATTGTAATCCGAAATTGTACAGTTGCAATATTATAATGAAAATAAACGCTTTTACCCCTTTGGGGGATTTTTCCTCAATTGTGTGTGTTTGATTAATCTTCATGATCTACTTATTGATTAAATCACACCTAGTTGCATGTTTAGGGTTTTTTTGAGTTAAAAGGTGTTTAATATATAATTTTCTCATTTGAACGCAAGCACATACGTTCTCAAATTGCTATCAGAGCAGGTTACGCTAATCTATCGCGTATTCCTATTTTCCGCAAAATTTTTCTAAGATATCAATTTTCTGAAAAAATTGATTTTTGAAAAAGTGTGTGTTAAAATGGAGAAGTTATATAATAAAATGCCAGTTTTTGACAGGACAAACTATGCCTATTGGAAAGCCCGTATGAGATCTGCATTAAAAGCCATTGATGAGTGTGTCTGGATTTTGGTTGAAAGAGGGTGGACACCTCCCTCCATGACTGTTGATAATGTGATCAACTTGAAACCTGTCACTTCTTGGACTGAAGAAGAATTTAAATGGTCATCTTTTAATTCTAAGGGTCTAAGTGCTATTTCTGGGTCTGTCACACCTGATGAGTTCAAACGAATAATGACGTGCACCACGTCAAAAGAGGCATGGGATGTTTTACAACTCACCCATGAAGGAACAAATGCTGTCAAAGAGTCTGAATTGCAAAATTTAATAACTCAATTTGAAACCATCACCATGCATGAATCTGAATGCTTTGATGAATTTTATGCTAGACTTTTCTGACATTGTGAATACTAGCTTTAATCTTGGTGAACATATTCCTAATGCTAGAGTTGTTAAAAAGATTCTTCGTTCTTTGCCTAAGCGTTTTATCCCTGAAGTCACTGTGCTAAATTCTATGGTTAATTTAAATACGCTAAAATTGGAAGAACTTGTAGGTGATTTGTAAACATATGAAATTGATATGTTCCCTAAAACTGCTAAATCTAAAGATAAGGGAATTGCACTTAATGCCCAAGAGAGAAGGAGTGAGGGGTCGGCTAGAAAGAGGGTAGAGTCATCTAGAAAGAGAGAGACTGACACGTCAGATTCTGAGTGTGATTTTGACTTAGATGATTTGGCTCTTTTTGCAAAAAAATTCAAGAGGATTCTCAAATTTAAGAAAAATGGCAATTTTAAGGATAAAAAGAAATTTGAGAAAAATAAGTTTGAAAAGAAAAATGAAAAAGTTTTTAAAGATCCTCCTAAGAAAGATAGTGAGAGATGCTTTGAGTGCGATGGTAGGGGTCATAGAGCCTTTGAGTGTGCCACTCGTCTTAACAGAGAGAAAGGGAAAGTTGTCCTTAATTCTACCCTTAGCGATGACAGTGAGGTCGAGACGGTGGATTCAGGAGATGAGTCACCGCATGAGTGTAACTTCACCGCATTCATGGCCAGTCAAGTGAGCACTCCTAGTTCTCTTCACGACAATGAGGATGATGCTTCACAGGGACACCTCGATAGTGAGATTGATGTGAGTGAGGGGGAGGATGACTCAAGTGAGAGCGAGAGTGATTTTCAATGCGCCTACGCTGAGTTATATTCTGAGTCTTTTAAAACTAAAAAACGTAACAAAGCGCTAGTTCTTAAGATCACCGTCTTAGAGGAAGATTTAAGAAAGGCGAGAGAGAGAGAGTCCTCCACCTTCACCGCCCTGAGAGAGAGAGAATCTGCCTGTGTCGAGAAAGAGAGTTTGTTTAGAGAGAGAGAGTGTGTTTTTGAGAAAGAGAGAGGGGACTTGACTAAACAAGTGGCTAGCCTTACGAGTCAGGTCCATACCCCCGTGGAGACTCGGAAGAAACTTGAAGCCCTTGTTGCCTAACTGACTCATGATCTTGAGAAAGAACGGGAAGTCAAGGTACAAATCGAGGACAAATCTGGGAAAATGGGAACCATGCTCCTCGGCCCCGCTTTAGGTTTTGGTGATCGGCAAAGAATTGGTTATGATGGTGCCTCCACGTCCCAAATTTCCCTTGGACCAGTTCCTGAGTTTACTACGACTCCTTATGGCCATCGTCAAAAACCTCGAATGAGAGTTGGACCAAGAAAGGCAAACCAACGTCCGCCTTTGACTGTGTTCTTTTGTACTTATTGCAAAAGAAAAGGCCACCTTAGGGAGTTTTGCTATAGCATGGGTCGGACACGACGTACTACTGTTCCACCACGTCATACTGATGAGTTTTCTAGTCTGAGAGATCGAGTTGAGTTCTTAGCTTCCACATCTTAGAGTTTGATGGAAGAATTCTGACGGATGTCTTTGCCGTTAGTGAATGCTTCTCACATTCCAGCTAAAACCAACAACAACAAAGGAAAACAAAAGGTCACCCCTGCTTGGCTTCCTAAGAAAGATAAAAAGGCCTTCGTTGTTCATGTTGCTCTCAAAGCACACAATACCTCACAGTGGTATTTTGATAGTGGGTGCTCCAGACATATGACAGGTGATGCCTCATTTTTTACGACTCTTGAGGATTATCAGGATGGCAGAGTCACCTTTGGAGATGGGAGCAAGTCTAGAATCATAGGACGTGGTACTGTCGAGTTACATGGGTTCCCTAAGCTAGAAAATGTTTTGTACGTCAAAGGTTTGAAAGCAAACCTTCTTAGCATTAGCCAGCTGTGCGACACTGACTTTGCAGTAAAGTTTGACCGGGACGCGTGTATAGTCTATAATCAAGCCGGTAAAATTTTGATGCAAGGGGTGAGGACCGATGATAATTTCTATGGGACTGAGCCCACGTCCTCACTTGCTGCAACAGCGCCACGATCACTCCTATGGATCTGTGGCACCAACGTCTAGGTCACTTGAACGTTAGAGATCTCAACCGCTTAGCTAAAAAGGACGTAATATATATTCGTACGTAATATATATCTCTCGAATATTCAACATAATCTCTATTCACAATTATAACATCTTATCGCATTTTTTCGAGTATTATTCTCTACTCGAAGGGTCCTAGTTACCCTAAAGTTATTTAAGTAGTTAATTCACTCATACACTACTGGTCAACATCATAGGTTCACTCATACTCTCTTTGAAACCGTTCTCATTTCCTCATATTTATTATTTTACAATTCATGTCCAAAAGGTATTCGCATTAATTGTCTCGTTATGGCTATGCCTCAACCCCACATTAAGACTACTGTAATTCAATATATCCCTCATTAGTTTAGAGATGTTCCAAAAGTTACCCCATTGATCATTCACAAATTCAGGGCTTAAATAAGGAAAATTGGGCAATTATAGTTAACCAAATCGAGTCGTAAATTTTTTGGCACATTAACCACCATGTAGTAAAATTTTGATTTCTGCCTCTAAAGAAACTCCGAATGACCTTATTAAAAGCTCTTTGGAAAGATGAGACATAGAAATTTACATAAATCTATGGCTGATACTCTAAATCTAAGCACAATTAAAATGACATATGTTTAAAGTAACGCAAAAAATTATGGTAGATTATAATGCTAACAGACACCATATAATAAAACGTTGATTACTCCCTCTTCAAAACTCCAAATGATATGATTCAAAACTCATTGGAGGGATAAGACATGAAAATTTCCATAAATATATTGCTCGCCCTCTAATTATAAGCACAATTGAAATATCATACATTTAAAGTCATGTAAATTTTTTTGGCACATTGACATCTTATGTTCATAAATTAAACCTTAAGTCATTCAAGATTCACGTTCCTCAATCAAGAACCCATAAATATTCCATACTAATCATCACATATATTGTAATTTCATTTTATCTTCACATAGGTATTCATTCTACATGCAATCCTACATCGAATCATAAGTTCTATTAATCTAAATCCCAAGAACATAATTGAAATCTTGAAATTGAAAACCCTACACTATATGGGTATTATAACTTCTTCAAAAAAATGCAAGACAAACACTAGAGTTTGTAGGTATGATTTGTGCAAAAAATTAGTGGAGTTGTCTTCCCCTCCTACCAATCTGAACTCCAGTGGTGGTGGTGGTGGTGCAAAAATTGTTGGGAGCCTTAGAATCCTTCACTTTCCTCCTTTAATGGCCTCTCTCAGTTTTTCTAACTACTAAAACTAATACCCTAAATCCACATGCTGATATAAACCTATTAAATTCTTAGCTCTCTTTACTCTAAAATTCTAAAAGACCAAAATACCCTTCCGGGGTGCCGATTTGACCTAAAAATGCCCCGAGATCCAATTCAAACCCCCGAGTACACTTTTCTGACTATCTCGACCCTTCCGAACACACTAGTGTACTCAAAATGACCATTTGGATGATGTATAAATAAATCACATTTTATTTCATAAATTTATGTTCTGACACGACTGACACGTGCGTCCTGACTAAATTATTGTAACCGTCATATTTCTCACTCACGAAAGTCATAATGCATTCTTACTAATTTACTACTCGTTCGTTAAGTAATACTCAATATAACTAATACAAATAAATATCAACCCTTGTTACACTAATTAATATTTATTTTAATTCAGATCAATTTCTCGTTTTAATTTAATTAATCACCATTTAAAAATCATTAAAAATTATGATGTGTTACATACTTCCCCCATTACAAAGGAATTTAGTCCTCAAAATTAGGATAATCTTAGTAATAACAGTCCCAGATACTTCCTTGCATGGAATCCACATCTTTCTAAAGTTGGGAACATTACGCTGTTCCGGTACCCCTTCACTAATGGTACTCTTTAGTCTGATGAACTGTACACTACCATTCTAACTAGTGATCAATCCTTCCTAATCACCTTACTCCTAAGTGATCCTTTATTTCCCTTACTGTTTCACCTTAGTGCCTGTTAAACCAGTTACCCTTCTCCTAAGAATATTTCAACACGATTGGGACGACATTTCTAACGTCTATACCATTTACTATCCCCACCTCCCTAGGTGCCAATTTTCGCCTTTTTAAGTCATATACTCCCTTTGTTGGAGATATCTGCAATCATACCCGATTATTCATGTAGCACCCCATATTTTTATTAATTTTTATATTGGGAATTAGATGGGATTAATTAAATTATATTTGGAAAATTAATCCGGTAAAATAAATATTAATTAGTGAGATAAGTATTAATATTTATTTATATTGAATATTACTTAGCGAATGAGTAATATTAATGATAAATTTTTCGTGAATGAAAAATACGGCAGTTACGATAAGATTAGTCGGGATGCGTATGTTAGTCTCGTCGGGGCTTAATATGGGAAATAAAATATAACTTCACCTTTGCTATATTACATGGTTATTATGAGTGAGCCAATGTGTTCGGAAGGGTCGAGATAGTTAGAAAAGTATACTCGGGGGATTTAGTTTAGGTCCCAGGACTTGTTTAGGCCAAACCAGCACCCCGAGTGGGTATTCTGATCTTTTAAAATTTTAGAGAAAGGTGACCCACGAAATTCATAGGCTTATATCTTTCGATCAGATGAGCCTTCTAGGGTTAGAACTTTAAAAGTTGCATATAAACCATAGGAGGAAGGATAAAGGAGACCCTAAGGCCATAACACAACATTTTTGCACCACACACACCATCAACGTGTAGATCACAAGGAGATAATCAGAGAAAATACTATTCTTCTACAGCAGATCAGACCTTCAAATAGAGGCAAGTACTTATCTTGCGTAAATCATGAAAGATATACTATCCATGTTAAAGTAAGATGATTTATCTATGAATTTTATGAATTTTGGGTTAATTTGGATGACATAAAACATGTTCTTGGATTGAAATTGAGATAGGATAAATCCGTTTATGTACGTAGGATGAAATCCATTGTTTGAGATTAAATTTGGTAAATAAATCTAGAATCTTTGTTGGAGTTTTGAACAAATATGATAATCTAGGTTTTTTGAGAATTTTGTTGAATTAATTCAATTTCATGATGTTTCTTGATGATTTGATGACTTTACCACGTTATAAATCACGTATATATATGTTAATATGATCTTTAAAATGATTGGTTGGGAGTTTGGGTTCATGTAATTAAGGTTTATTGAGTGAAAATGGTGAAACCCGTATCTGTTTAAGGAAGAAGATGAAGACCTGTAGCAGGCAAATCGATTCGGTTCAGGTCAGAATCGATTCGCCTGCCCATATTTTGACAAGTTTTTCCCTTTTTGTTTAGAACTCATAGGAAATGATCGAATTAACCTTTGAGATAAGTTTTAAATATAAAGAGAGTTATTTTAAAAAATCGGTTGGTTAATAATAGATTTGAGACTTAGTCACATAGGAGGAACTTAAGAGCAAAGATTAATTAGGCATAATTGGGGAATGAAAACAAAAAATCTGGGGAATGATATATTATCTTGAGAATTCGGCGGAAACGGTGACCTAGAACAGTAGGGAATGAGTGAGATAGCTACTGAATAGACTTAAGGGACAATTGGTAACCTCCCATGTGATGGGAAATACTTGGGTTTATACGAATAAGAAGGTTAGCGGTATGTTAATAATACATATGCAATACGAGTGTTATGTGGACTACGTATGGAATATATATAAGGTATGTTCTTATACACACACACACACACACACACACACACACACACACACACACACACACACATAGGTTGTGTGAATACCTAATGTGTGACTTATTATGTGTACGACATACCTACGCTACTCGCAATCGTTGGAGATTTTAAAGGGGGATAGTCTTATCTTCATGAGCCATCTTGGGGAATTTTGACTTGTACCTCAGAACATAGAACTTAGGGATGAGCCCGTCTTGTATGAATGAGGGTGTGCCCGGTCATTTAGGTGCCCAGGTATGTGCGTATCCCAAAGGCCTATAACTATGTTTGCCTCCAACTATGTGTGAATTGTATATTATGGTTCAAAAGTGATTTCAAACCGACCGTCCTTTATTTAGTATGTGATGTACCAGGAATTGATATCAGAGTATGGAAGCACTGCAGGTCACATCCTAGGAGTGCTGTATTAGTGCGTGTGTGTGTGTGTGTGTGTATGTATATATATATACATACACTTGTGTTTTATCCTATTGTGTGTACTTAGTAGATGAGAAAGATGGTGACATCTAAAATAAACTGAGAATGTGGAAAATGAACACCTAGGTGGTAAATTCTTAAATGAATTAGATAATAAGGGAGAGTAAATCATTAACGTATTGTATGGGTAATACGGGTGGTCACTAAGAAGAAGTATATGTAGTAAGGTAATGGACTTGAACTAGTTAGATAGGGTAGCATAACTAGAACGGGTTAGTAGGATACATTAGGCGTGCACATTAGTTGATGGGTGAGGACCTCAAGTGAGAGAATGTCAAACTAATATGTATATAATCTCTGTAGATTATGCATTTTAAATACTTGCAAATATTTTAAAATGTTTTACTCGGGCTCTGACCCGTTTTCTAAATATATTTTGCAAAAACCATTTTACGTGCCCAGCCACAGGGACATCCAGCTTAGGAGTTCTTTCTCATTTGATGTGATGCATTTGTTATGGACGATTTCACAACCTCGGTAGTAGATGAATCCATTTCATTTAGATCAGATTTCTTATTTCATTTATCTTAGTCGGGCATGTCACCCATCTTTTATTAGTAGTTATTTTCTGAGACACTGCACTTCATTTACTTTCGGTGTTGGATTCAGTTTTAGTTATGGATCATTGTACTTGAGTTTTAGGCTGGATTGTTTATCCCAGTCATATCTTATTTGATTTAGTTATTTCATTATTGTGATGTTGGTTAATTGTAATGGTGAATGTGGTTTATTTATTTAATTATTGGATTCAAATCATTGCATGTTAATTTATAGTAATAAAATTTGACACCAGCTTAATTATCTAGGGTAGGTGGTTAGTATTTAATAGTTTTCGATAGTGATGCTGAGAATGAACCAACTGCTAAATTTAAATAAGTACTAATCACTCGGTATTTAATTGGGCGAGGTGTCACAGATGGTATCATAGAATATGGTTCTAATGTCCTTAGGATCAATGTGGCATACTATGGTTTTTCAACGCAGCTTTCTTTGATATAGAGCCCTATTATTAAAATTATTGTATTCTTTATTATGCATTTACATCTTTTGCTATTTTAAGACGTATTGAATTGTGGACTGATGGAAAATTCTTTCTCGTTTCATATGCCTCCTCAACGTGCGATACGAGCTAACCCAATAACATATCCAGAGCCTCAGCTAACTCGTGCCGAGGGTACCATGTATGCTGCAGAGGTTACCGCCATTGTTTCATAGGTAGTAAATGCAGCATTGGCTACAGTACAACATGCATCACCCCAGGCCCAGGTCATGGCCCCAACTCATATGTGGGCTTTCCCTTCTGCTTGGGAATGAGTTAGAGATGCCTTCCAAAAGGAATACCCTCCCGAGTTCCAGAGGAGTTCAGACGTGGTGGATGCTATCCATAAGAAGAATGAAATCCAGAGGAATTTGAGGATGTATGATTGCACGGACGTTCAGTGGAAGACTCTATGTACATTTAATCTAGTCAGGGCGGCACTACGGTGGTGGGAATCTGTTACAACCGCGGAGGAGAGATACAACATGCTGATATAAGAATTTTCGGAGCGATTTGATCACAAATATTTTCCATTCGCCATCCAAACAGAGATGAGTAAAAAATTACTAGATCCCCAGGAGGGGAAGACCATTACTGAGTATGAGGAAGAATTCACAAGGTTAGCTAACTTCTTTCCAGCAGAGGTACTTATCGAGGAGAAGAAGATACACCTATTTATGGAGGGCCTTACTTGGAGGATCCGACAACATCTGTTGGGTAATCCTGCATTGTCGACATACACTGAGATGTTGAATGCTGCTCTGTTACATGTTCAGGACCATCTCTTCCACATTAAGGGTATCAAACGAGTAGGAGAGTCCAGCCAGCAGGGTAAGTCTGGGGGTAGCAGTGCATGCAGGGCATAGTTGACTCAAGGTCAGCAGAGTATAAGAGGTTCCCTTCTGAGGAGTATCGACAGTGATAGGGTGGATTCAGGTAGGGCTAGTCGGGTCAGCAATGATTTAATCAGGGCCAATAGGGCCAGGGTTGGGTTGGCAATGGACAGCAGGGTCAAGACCAGCAGGGCCAAAGGGGAGGAAATTTTACTGCTAGATGTTTC
This sequence comes from Sambucus nigra, assembly GCA_949130495.1. Lineage (NCBI taxonomy): Eukaryota > Viridiplantae > Streptophyta > Magnoliopsida > Dipsacales > Adoxaceae > Sambucus > Sambucus nigra. Next base: position 522,294,806 of record OX422218.1, read on the forward strand.
ATTTGTGGTAGGACTGCCCACAAGCGATAGGATTTCCCCAATAAGGGACGGGCCCAGCAGCAGAACGGAGGCCGCCACAAGCCTAAAAGACCTATCTTTTTCACTGCCATCCCAGCACCAACACCCATACTAGCATTACCTATAACACCACCTGTTCCAGTAGCCCCACCACAGCAGGGGAAGTTACAGTATGGGCAGGTGTATCACGTCTTTCAGGCTGCAGCTCCACAGTCTCCACCCACTGATGAGCGTATATTTCTTATCCATGGCATTTTTGGGCATTTTTTGTTTGACACCGAGGCTTCACACGTTCATAGCCACTAGATTCTCTCCGGCCACAGGTTCGTTAGATACGATAGACAGTACAGTTACATGTGTAGATTCCCCATTGGGTAATGGGACATTGATTTTCTTTATTTGTTGAGGAGTGAATATAGATATCGTTTCTGTGAATAATAATTTTGGACTTTATGAGTGTTAGATGATTTTTGATGTGTGTTACATTTACTTTCGGGACTGAGTAAATGAGTCAGAATATTTTTAATTACATGTCGCAGTTGGGTAAAGCGACAAAGGATAACGTTTGATTTGGAAAACATGCGTAGTGAGATTTGTTGGGTTTAATTAGTGAATTATAGTGAAGTGACTAGGATAGAGATTTCGAGTGTACGGTTGGTTTTAGAACAACCAAGATAGTCAGAATAGAGTACTCGGGGGTAGTGTTTTGGTTTCGGGGATTTTTGGACTAGTAGGGACTCGCAATTGAGTAAACGAGTCATTTTTGGGTTTATAAGGGACATACCCTTATCCTCTCTTATAAGGCACGAGAGAGAGAGAGAAAGAGAAGGAAAGAAAAGAGAGAAATGAAAGAAGATAATAAAGGAAGGAAAAGGAATAGAGAAAAGGGGATTCCGGGCCAAACTCCGCGGGATTCGACTCGAGGTCGTCGGATTTTATCCCTAAGGTAACTGTTTACTTGCTTTATTTAATTTAGTATGTGTATCTCATATTATAGTTGGTAAACTATATAATTTTGGGTTAGAACCCTGTAAATAAATTTGGGAAATTTGAGTTTAAGTTTACAAATTGATGTATTGTAAACTCTTTATGATTTCTAGCGTTAAACCCATGATAATGGAGTGTATAAACGGTTAGAAATGGGATAAATGATAACACTAGGGCTTTAATGGTTTACGTATTTAAATCTAAGAGAAATGGTTTAATACCATAAATTAATTGATGTGTTAGTTATAAATTAGTGTTAGGATGATTGTGGTGATGTTTGTTGAGACTAGAAACCATAAGAATGGAGGTTGGGTTGTTATTTGGGATATTGGGGAAGATGAAATCGCCCAAATAGTGCCCTCTGAATAGGGCGAATCGATTTGGGTCTAATTCGAATCGATTCGCATAAAGGGACCTGTAAGACTGTCTCCTGCCGAATTGATTTGGATTGAGACCGAATTGATTCGCCTTTGAGGACTTGCTTGCAGAACACTTTCCTAATCGATTCGGATGGAAATCTAATCGATTCGCTATCCCGAATAGATTCGCATTTGTTGATCTTGGCAGTTTTCCTTCTTTGTGTTTAGGGGGAGTTAAATTGAAATTGGAGAATATGACATGGGATTATAGATATGATTTTAGGAATCCTAGATGACGGTATTGAGGGTGAGTAAACCTTGGAATGAAAGAGATAACCTTGTATTAGTTTAGTGTACAATCCGGGGTATGGACTTAGGGAATGTTCAAGTCGAACAACATTCGAGTGAGGTCTTCGGCAAGGGGGTATAGATATATTTATGCGATTAATATAAATAGGGTCTGAACGCATTTGGGTAAATTCTAGGAGGCGACTTGGATGGAATTTAGGATGGCCTAACGAAGATTGAGCGACTATCCAATACGTCTATTGACGACTATTATTATAGGTGATGCGATACCTATGAAATTAAGATAAGTTGATAGTATACTTATTTAATTATTACGAATTGGTATATTCGGGATTATATATAAATCCTTAAAAGTGATTAGGTTTCGAGTTATATATTAAGTAAGAGAATACTTATGGATATTTAAATTACATAAGTGGGTATAATTTGGAAATTTGAGGAATTTCTGTGAATATTAATTTTGGACTTTATGAGTGTTAGATGATTTTCGATGTGTGTTACATTTAGTTTTGGGACTGAGTAAATGAGTCAGAATATTTGTAATTACATGTCGCAGTTGGGTAAAGCGACAAAGGATAATATTTTATTTGGAAAACACGCGTAGTGAGATGTGTTGGGTTGAATTAGTGAATTTTATTTAAGTGACTAGGATAGAGATTTCGAGTGTACGGTTGGTTTCAGAATGACCAAGATAGTCAGAATAGAGTACCCGGGGGGTAGTGTTTAGGTTCCGGGGATTTTCGGACTAGTAGGGACTCGCAATTGAGTAAACGAGTCATTTTTGGGTTTATAAGGGACAAACCCTTATCCTCTCTTATAAGGCACAAGAGAGAGAGAAAGAGAAGGAAAGAAAAGGGATAAATGAAAGAAGATATGAAAGGAAGGAAAAGGAAAAGAGAAAAGGGGATTCCGGGACAAACTCTGTGGGATTCGACTCAAGGTCGTTGGATTTTATCCCTAAGGTAACTGTTTACTTGCTTTATTTAATTTAGTATGTGTATCTCATATTATAGTTGGTAAACTATATAATTTTGGATTAGAACCCTTAAAATAAATTGGGGAAATTTGAGTTTAAGTTTACAAATTGATGTATTGTAAACTCTTAATGATTTCTAGTGTTAAACCCATGGTAATGGAGTGTATAAACGGTTAGAAATGGGATAAATGATAACACTAGGGATTTAATGGTTTTAGGGTTTAAATATAAGAGAAATGGTTTAATACCACAAATTAATTGATGTGCTAGTTATAAATTAGTGTTAGGATGATTGTGGTGATGTTGGTTGAGACTAGAAATCGTAAGAATGGAGGTTGGGTTGTTATTTGGGATATTGGGGAAGATGAAATCGCCCAAATATTTCCCTCTAAACAGGGCGAATCGATTCGGGTCTTGACCGAATCGATTCGCATAAGGAGACCTGTAAGGTTGTCTCAGGCTAAATCAATTCGAATTGAGACCGAATTGATTCTATTTTGAGGACCTGATTGCATAACACTTTCGAAATCGAGTCGGATGGAAATAGAATCGATTTGCTATCCCGAATCGATTCGCATTAAGGGGTGAATCAATTCGCCTTTGTTGAACTTGGCAGTTTTCCTTATGTGTTTAGGGGGATTTAAAGTGAAATTAGAGAATATCACAGGGGATTGTAGATATTATATTAGGAATCCTAGATGACAGTATTGAGGGTTAGTAAACCTTGGAATGAAAGAGAGAACCTTGGATTAGTTTCGTGTACAATCCGAGGTATGGACTTAGGGAATGTTCAGGTCGAACAAAATTTGAGTGAGGTCTTCGACAAGTGGGTATAGATATATTTATGCGGTTAATATAAATATGGGCTGAATTCATTTGGGTAAATCCTATGAGGCAACTGGTATGGAATTTAAGATGGCTTAACGAAGATTGAGCGACTATCTGGTAAGTCTATTGACGACTATTATTATAGGTGATGCGATACCTAAAGAATTTAGATAAGTTGATAGTATACTTATTTTATTATTACGAATTGGTATATTCGGGGTTATAAGTAAATCCTTAAAAGGGATTAAGGTGCAAGTTATATATTAAGTAAGAGAATACTTATATTCCATTTCGAATGGGAGCATTCAGGGTTATTGGGTATCGCTATAAGAGTTTAGAAAATATAGCCATATATATTAAGAAGTGATATATATTATATATATGCTGGAGTTGTTAAAGTATATCTATGATAAGATACGAAAATAAATATATTTGTGTGTGATTGGTATATTTGTACTTAGAGGTTTGTTCCATAGGCTTCTCCGGACATAGGGATGGATGACCAGATTATATATTTTCTCTAGTACGGTCCAGGGAGGTTTCACGATGTGGGTGAATCACCTAGATTGAGGAGCAGGGAGAGTATATACCCAGGCGTATCGTTCCGCATATGAGTGCGATATTGTTATTCCACTTTCGGGAGGGAATATGACCGCCTCCACCGTTGTGTATCTTTACCATGATTGTGAGTGAGTATGTCTTGGTACCATGGTTGATTGAGTAATCCCGGATGCAAATAGGTACTATAAGACTGCATCCTCGAGTTATAGCTCGGTGGGATGGTTATTATACTTATGATTGCAATAGGTATAATTATACTTGTTGCGTATAGCATATGGCTTGTATATGACGATGATGTATCATATAAAGTAAACTTGTGTAAAGTGAAAAGAATAAATAAGAGTTATTCCCCTTCATCTAGATTTATATCCGGATTTATATGAATATTAATCATAGGTTCTAGTGAGAACTATATATATATATATATATATGTGTGTGTGTGTGTGTGTGTGTGTGTGTGTGTGTGATTTTAATATATGTGCCATGTGCTGAGGGCCTAATGGATCTCAACGATCAACATTGTCAGGTAGGAGTGTATCAGGGGGGTTCCTTGTTTGGATTTCACTTCGCGAGACACCCCACGCATGAAACGCAGAGCAATGTTAGGAATGGGGAGAAGTTTAATCCTTAGTATTGAGGTTTATGAGGACTTTTAGAAGATGGGTGAAACATATTAGTTAGTCGGGGTAACTTTACTAGGTTGTTTAAAATGTATGCGATAGATGTGCACTATTAGAAGAGGGGCGAGGTGTATCTTATGAGAGTACGATACCAATTTAAATATGAGATATTTCATATATTAAAATATGGCATTTATGCACTTGCTAAAGATTTTCCAAACTCAGGCTCTGACCCGTTTCTCTATTTTCCCCTCTCTTACTATATATGTATATATATATAGGTGTCCAGACACAGGGATGCCTGGATGATGAATCCTTCAAGCCAGACGTTTGCTGTTGCAGCTGTGGATGCATGCAAGTTTACTGTAGGCGCTTCTATCCTTGTAATCTAGCTAGGAGGTGCTGTAAAAACATTCGAGCCGATAGCCCAACTGTACTAATTTATTCTTTTACCATCTTTTAATGCGACATTCTATTTGGTTGTATTATGTTTAACCGAGTGTTCGGTTATTTTATTTCATATTCAGTTGTTGAATATATAAACTGTTGTGATTGATTTATTTGAATGGTTTGTTTAAAAAGATTAGTAAATAAAATTTTGATGCCAGCCTTAAAGGTTATTAGTAATTAATTTGGTTTTTGACAGTGATGCTGGGAATGAACCATATGAGACTCCTTTTTTAATTTGGTATAGGATGTATAACCCGGTATTTTATTAGGCCGGGTGTCACTGATGGTATCAGAGCATCAGGTTCTAATGTCCTTAGGAATCTATGCGGACGTACTGCGCTTTCAGTGTGGCTTTAGATTTGATATAAAGCCTTATGATTAGGATTCTTGATTCCTCTTGTGAGATTTCGTTCTCCTGCTATTATGTAAGATTATCATAAATCTTTTGCACGCTCGGGTGAGATTCGTGAGCTGATCGATGAAGGGCAACCAAGGAAGTCCATTTCAAGGACAGCATGATGTGGGGCTTAGTTGGAGCTATAAGTTGAAGTCGGGGACAAGGGAAACAGTCGAGGTCATTCCCTTTGTGGCATTTTTATGAATCCCTGAAGTGACTACTAAAGTATAGTTGTTATAATTATTTATGTACCACTATAGTATAGAGAGTTTTGCTAAATTTGAATTACCTAGTTATGTAAATTGGGAAAAAAGTTTTAAAGGGTCTTTGATAAGGATCATACGTTGAAGTTAAGTCATGCAAAGGCAGTGTATCTTTATTTAGTGGAAGTATAGGGATCAGGAACTTTGGCTTAGATCGGGGCATAGGAATGCCCAGATGTGAAAAATTGAGGAAAATTTTTCACTTGTTGGAGCAATGCTGAAATAGTGGGAACGGTGGTCTCCACATTTGGGGGAGTCAGATGTTTTGATCATAAAGGAATCTAAGAATTGTTTTAACCGTGAATTCCTTTGATTTACCAGGAACGAAGAGAATGCAGTTTTTGAATTATTCATATGAGGATCGGTCAGAGGCCGACGGTGACTAAAGAGTTATGTGGATAAGTAAACTTTGTACCGAATTAAGGTAGGTACAATGAAGAGATAGTCCTTCAGAGTAATTATAGGCTCACTAGTAAGTGTTGCTAACACTTATGGAGAAGTTGTGTTCATGGAATCTCTTTGGTGGACTTCCATCCGAGGAATTCATTGAAACATGGCAGTTGAGGCCGATCGTATGTTTCCTTTTAGTCAGCAGAGCTAAGGGAACTATGAGGATGATTGTCAGGATCGAGGCTATAGAGTCCAAGACACTGATAACCTTAACATCGTCAGGGTGGACAGAGATGGGGAATGTTGCAATGTGAAGTGTAGAACCAGACGGTTAGTCCTTGACCAATTGAAATTAATGGACAAGAATAGGGTGCCGAGATGGGGCATTGATTAAAGTAGTTTTGGTTCGGCTGAGGGAAGCGTGCTATATCTGGGAACCATTTGGAGTAGCCAGGGTAATTGGTAAGAATGTTTTTATTAGTTTCACCTCGAATGAAGGAGGTATATTTTGTGTGGAAAGATTGAGTCACAGTATTTTATTAGCCCTAGATTCGTGTGTGTGATTCGAGTTTACTAGTAGTATCGTTAACATTATATAGTGCATGTCTATATGTTTTTCCGTGGTAGCGGGGCTCTATTTTCTTCATTCACTGTGAAAAATGGATGTTGGCATTTTAAGCTTATATTGGTTTGCACTGCTCGTTTTGTATGTGTTATACGAGTATGGTACTATTATAAGAGTAATGCTATTGTATTATCGGAGCGATAGTAGGCTAATGATTACAAGATTATCATATTAGCTGCTCCAGGGTGGGACGGGTTATTGTTACGATATCTCACATGGATACAGGTTGAGCGCGCCTTTATTATATCTTTAGATGGAACTTCGATGAGTAGATGTTTAATTTCTATGATTTTTGTGCGTGGCGACCTTATATATATGATTGAAGGTATGCAAAATTTAGTGTCAAGCTGTGAGTTTAAGCTCATTGTTATTTACGTAAAGGACTTAGTTTTAGTACAACTGCCTTGTGGTATGGCTCCTGGAAACAAGTAGGAGTTTTGACCACATTTTGTTGGTAGATTGGATTGGATTTTCCTGGCTACACATTTGAAGCTAACTGACCTCCATGACCACGACCGACAAAGTTAAGTAGTAGTGTATGGGAGGGGTTTCTTGTTTGGATTTTTCTTGCGAGACACTCCACGCATGAACCTTAATAACGTCGAGAGTGGAGATATGTTATGGGATGCAAGGGTGTTGGTTTTGATGATAAATTAGCTGAGAGTAAGGTGATGATTAGGGGATACTAAAAAGTAGATGCGCTGTGGAAAAGCACTGGAAATATTTCTCTTACCGCAAGTGTGTGGGTTAGGTAAGGTAAAGGAAATCGGGTTGAGGCTTATAGCCAGACCTTGAATAGAAGGCAAATTCAAAGGAAATATGTTTTGGTTATTGTTTTCATAACTCTTTTGCAGAGAGTAGGCGCCCCGACTAGTTAGACTTTCCATTTCTCCAAGATGGAATTACATAGTGGTATAAATACGTTAGTAGGTCAGTGAGGTAGGATTTAGAATGTCCCGATGGTGTGCCGTAGGCCGTTATATCTCGATGACCGTTGATGCGAGGGAGTAGTGGAACGAGAGGGTTCCTTATTCGGATTTCTCTTTGCGAGACGTACCAAGTATGAAATAGAGAAAATGTCGGAAGTTGAGAGAGGCCTTGGGAACTAGGGATATAGTTAGGACAATACTCATTTTAAGTGTGTAGGAAACACATTAATCTTAGGACTACTAAGAGATAAGTGGGTGTAATTTGGAAATTTGAGGAATTTCTGTGAAAAATAATTTTTGGAGTTTATGAGTATTAGATGATTTCTGATGAGTGTTACATTTGCTTTCGAGACTGAGTAAATGAGTTAGAATATTTTTTATTACATGTCACAGTTGGGTAAAGCGACAAAGGATAATATTTGATTTGGAAAACACGCGTAGTGAGATGTGTTAGGTTTAATTAGTGAATTTTAGTGAAGTGACTAGGATAGAGATTTCGAGTGTACGGTTGGTTTCAGAACAGCCAAGATAGTCAGAATAGAGTACTCGGGGGTAGTGTTTTGGTTCCGGGGATTTTTGGACTAGTAGGGACTCGCAATTGAGTAAACGAGTCATTTTTGGGTTTATAAGGGACAAACCCTTATCCTCTCTTATAAGGCACAAGAGAGAGAGAAAGAGAAGGAAAGAAAAGAGAGAAATGAAAGAAGATAAGAAAGGAAGGAAAAGGAAAAGAGAAAAGGGGATTCCGGGACAAACTCCGCGGGATTCGACTCGAGGTCGTCGGATTTTATCCCTAAGGTAACTGTTTACTTGCTTTATTTAATTTAGTATGTGTATCTCATATTATAGTTGGTAAAGTATATAATTTTGGATTAGAACCCTTAAAATAAATTTGGGAAATTTGAGTTTAAGTTTTCAAATTGATGTATTGTAAACTCTTAATGATTTCTAGTGTCAAACCCATGATAATGGAGTGTATAAACGGTTAGAAATGGGATAAATGATAACACTAGGGCTTTAATGTTTTTAGGGTTTAAATCTAAGAGAAATGGTTTAATACCATAAATTAATTGATGTGTTAGTTATAAATTATTGTTAGGATGATTGTGGTGATGTTGGTTGAGACTAGAAACCATAAGAATGGAGGTTGGGTTGTTATTTGGGATATTGGAGAAGATGAAATTGCCCAAATAGTGCCCTCTAAACAGGGTGAATCGATTCGGGTCTAGACCGAATCGATTCTCATAAGGGGACTTGTAAGACTGTCTCAGGCCGAATTGATTTCGATTGAGACCGAATTGATTTGCCTTTGAGGACTTGCTTGCAGAACACTTTCCTAATCGATTCATATGGAAATCTAATCGATTCACTATCCAGAATCGATTCATTATCCGGAATCGATTTTCATTTGTTGAACTTGTCAGTTTTCCTTCTTTATGTTTAGGGGGAGTTAAATTGAAATTGGAGAATATACCGAGGGATTGTAGATATGATAATAGGAATCCTAGATGACGGTATTGAGGGTGAGTAAACCTTGTAATGAAAGAGTTAACCATGGATTAGTTTAGTGTACAATCCGGGGTATGGACTTAGGGAATGTTCAGGTCGAACAACATTCGAGTGAGGTCTTCGGCAAGTGGGTATAGATATATTTATGCGGTTAATATAAATAGGGTCTGAATGCATTTGGGTAAATTCTAGGAGGCGACTTGGATGGAATTTAGGATGGGCTAACGAAGATTGAGCGGCTATCCAATACGTCTATTGACGACTATTATTATATGTGATGCGATACCTATGGAATTAAGATAAGTTGATAGTATACTTATTTAATTATTAAGAATTGGTATATTCAGGATTATATGTAAATCCTTAAAAGTGATTAGGTTGCGAGTTATATATTAAGTAAGAGAATACTTATATGTTATTTGTTATGGGAACATTCGGGGTTATTGCCTAACGCTATAAGAGTTTGGAAACTATTGCCATATATATTAAGAAGTGATATATATTATATGTATACGGTTGTTATTAAAGTGTATATATCATAAGATACAGAAATAAATATATCTGTGTGTGATTGGCATATTTTTACTTGGAGGATGGTTCCACAGCCTTCCCCGAGCATTTGAATGGTTGACTAGATTATATATTTTCTCTAGTGCGATCCATGGAGGTTTCGCGATGTGGGTGAATCCCCTGGCATTAGGAACAGGGAAAGTATATCCCTAGGTCATATCGTCTCGCATATGAGTGCGATATTGTTATTCCACTTTCAGGAGGGAATATGACCGCCTCCACCGTTGTGCATCTTTACCATGACCATGGGTGAGTCTGGCTTGGTACCGTGGTTGATTGAATGAACCCGGATGCCAATAGGCACTATGAGACTGCATCCTCGAGTTACGTGAGGTGATATTTTTGGGGCATATCATTTCGAAGAAGGGGATATCGATGGACCCGGGTAAGATGTCAACGATGAGGGAGTGGGTACTGCCCACGACACAGACAGAGGTGCGTAGTTTCTTAGGGGTTAGTCGGGTACAATAGATGGTTTATTAGGGAATTCTAGAAGATTGCGGGTCCATTAACTAATTTGACTCGTAAAGGTGTACCATTTGCTTAGGATGACGGTTGTCAGTTGGCTTTTGATGAGCAGAAGGACAAGTTGAATTCAACACCCGTAATTGCACCTCCCAAGGTAGGAGTAGAGTATCTCATTTTCACTGATGCGACCCTACATTGACTTGGGTGTGTGTTATAGAAGGAGGATTAGGCTATAGCATATGCTTTCTTCAAGCTTTATCCTCATGAGAGGAATTACCCCATCCACGACTTGGATCTAGCGGCAGTCGTGTTTGCGTTTTGGATTTAGAGACACTATTTACTGGGGGAGAGATTTTTCCTGTTCATAGATCATAAGTCACTGTAGTATTTGTTCACTAAGAAAGAGCTGAATATGCATCAGCGAATGTGAAATTTATGAAGGACTATCAACTTGACATCCAATATCACCTGGGAAAGGCTGACGTGGTGGCAGGACGTTGAGCCACATGCCTGTAGGGGATGTAGATGAAGTGTGGAAGGCGAAATGGAAGGAGTTAGGACATCAGGACTCAGTGTCCCGATCATTTATGTCAGTTATGACCGTCACCCCTCAGATTGTCACGAGGTTAGTGTAGGCACATGCATCAGATCCGTTTTGTCTGGAGCAGATCAGACAACTCTGAGTTGGCGGAGCTGAGTCAATCTCCGTTAGTTCTGAGGGAGGTTTACGATTCAATGGGAGACTGATTGTCCTTGAAAGGGAAGATTTACGACACGTAGTGATGACAGAGGCACACGAGTCGCAGTTTATGGTACATCCTGGAGGGGATAAGATGTACCGACAGTACTGGTGGAGTTGGATTAAGAAAGACATTACTGAGTTTGTTTCGAGATGTACCACTTGTCAGTTGGTGAAAGTGGACAATCAGAAGCCGACAAGAGTTCTACAACCATTAGAGATCCCGATGTGGAAATGGGAGAGCATTTTCATGTATTTTATTACCGGGTTACCTGCTTTACAAAGATGTCGGGATTCCCTATGGATGATAGTGAATCGTTAAGGTATCTCACTTCCGGTTTGTTCGGATGGATTACAGTACGGGACAGTATGCCCATATTTTCTTTTTTGAGATAGTGAGATTTCATGGGGTGCCACTAGATATTGTGTCCTACAGGGATCTGTATCTCGATTTTGGGAGAGTTTCCAGGAGGCTATTGGTACCGAGTTGAGATTGAGTACGACTTATCACTCGCAGATGGACGGGTAGATGGAAAGAACAAATTATATGTTGGAAGATATGCTACAAATGTGTATCCTAAATTATTTTTTGGGGTGGGAACAATATATTCCACTGGTAGAGTTCGCCTATAATAACTCTTACCAGTTCACGATTGGTATGGCACCATTTGAGGTGTTATATGGGAAAACTTATTGTTCGCCCGCTTGTTGGTTGAAGGTGGGGGTCAACACGCTTCTCAGGACTGAGTTGATTCAGGAAACATCGGCCAAGATTGTGTTGATTTGGAGGCGTATACGGATATCCCGAGACTGATAAAAGAGTTATGCGGATGCTAAGCGGTACTTCTAGGAATTTAATGCGGGGGATCAGTTGCTTCTACGTGTATCTCCCATGAAGGGGATAATGAGGTTCGAGAAGAAAGGGAAGCTGGCACCGAGATTCGTGGGACTATTCCCTATCATCGAGAGGATTGGGACAGTTGCATATAGACTTGGGTTACCGGAGCACCTGCATTGGATTCGTTATGTTTTTCATATTTCTTCACTGAGGCGATACCTTTGGGATGAGTTGTCTCACACTCACATTACCTTGGAGTGGAGATATTTCACTCCCGATATTTCATATGAGGATAGACCAGTTACTATCTTAGACTATAGCGGGAGGAGATTCAGATCGAAGGTAGTTCAACTAGTGTGGGTTCAGTGGGGGCATCATAATGCCGACGAGTCCACTTGGGAGCATGCAAAAATTACCCAGAGTTATTCGTACCAGGTATTTTCTTTTTTTGAATATCGGTATGAAATTCCTTATTAGGGGGAAGTATGTAACACCCCGTATTTTTATTGATTATTATATTGGGAATTAATTAGGATTAATTAAATTATATTTGGAAAATTAATCTGATAAAATAAATATTAATTATCTACATAAGCATTAATATTATTTATATTGAATATTACTTAGCGAATGAGTAATAATAATGATAAAAATTGTCGTGAATGAAAAATAAGACAGTTACGATAAGATTAGTCGGGACTCGCATGTCAATCGTGTCGGGACTTAATTTGGAAAATAAGATATAACTTCATCTTTCGTATTCCATATGGTCATTTTGAGTTTTCCAATATGTCCGAAAGGGTCGATATAGCTAGAAAAGTGTACTCGGGGGTTTAGTTTGGGTACCGGGGCATTTTTAGGCCAAACCGGCATTGCAAAGGGTATTTCGATCTTGCAAAATTTTAGAGAAAGGAGGTCCACGAAATTCCTAGTCCTATATCAGTCGATCAAATTAGCCTTCTAGGGTTAGAACTTTCAAAGTTGCAGAGAAGCCATATGAGGAAGGAGAAGAGACCCTAAGGCTATAACACACCATTTTTGCACCACAAACACCATCAAAGTCTAGATCACAAGCAGAGAATAAAAAGACTATTCTTCTACAGCGGATCAGACCTTCAAACAGAGGCAAGTACTTATCTTACGTAAATCATGAAGGATATACTATCCATGTAAGAGTTGGATGATTTATCTATGAGTTTTATGAATTTTGGGTTAATTTGGATGACATAAAACATGTTCTTTGATTGAAATTGAGAGCGGATAAATCACTTTATGCATGTAGGATGAAATCCATTGGTTAAGCTTAAAATTTGGTGAATAAAAATTTAGAATCTTTGTTGCAATTTTGAACAAATATGATAATTTAGGATTTTTAAGAATTTTGTTAAATTAATTCAATTTCATGATGTTTCTTGATGATTTAATGACTTTAAAACATTAAAAATCATGTATATATGCTAATATGATGTTTAGAATGATTGGTTGGGTGTTTGGGTTCATGTAATGAGTGTTTAATTTAGTGAAAATGGTGAAATCCGTAACTTTTTAAGGAGGAAGATGAAGATATGTAGCACACAAATCGATTCGGCTACCTGGCCGAATCGATTCGGTTCAAGGCAGCCGAATCGATTCGGTTGCCCAGATTTTGACAAGTTTCTCCATTTTTTTAGAACTCACAGGAAACGATTGAATTAACCTTTAAGGTAATTTTAAATATAACGAGAGTTATTTTCAAATATCAGTAGGTTAATATTTGGTTTGAGACTTAGTCACATGGGATGAACTTAAGAGGAGATTAAATACGCATAATTGGGGAATGAAAGCCAATTTCAGAGAATGATATCGATCATGAGAATTCGGTGGAAATGGTGACCTAGACCAGTAGGGAATGAGTGAGATAGCTACTAAATAGACTTAAGGGATAATTGGTAACCTTCCAGGTGATGGGATACATTTCAGCTTATACGAATAAGAAGTTTAGCTGTATGTTAATAATACATTGGCTATATGAGAGTTATGTAGTCTACGCAAGGAATATATATAATAGGGCACGTCCTTACCTTCATTGAATATACACACACATACACACACACACAAGTTGTGTGATTACCTAATGTGTGACTTATTATGTGTATGACATACCTACGCTTCTTTCTATTGCGGGAGGTTTGAAAAGGTGTCAATCTTGTTTGATGAACCATCTTAGGGGATTGTGACTTGTAGCTCAGAACATAGAACTTAGGGATGAGTACCCGCTTGTGTGAATGAGGGTGTGCCCGGTCATTTGTGTGCGTAGGTATGTGCGTGGCCCAAAGGCCTATAACTTTGTTCATCCCCAACTATGTGTGAATTGTATTTTTTAGTTCGAGAGTGGTTCCGAATCGATCGTCCCTTATTTAGTATATGATGTACCAGGACTTGATAGAAGAGTATGCATGCACCATAGGTCTCAGCCTATATATATATATATATATATATATATACATATATATATACTTGTGGTTTATCCTACAGTGTGTACTTAGTAGATGAGAAAGATATCGATATATAAAATAAACTGAGAATGTGGAAACTGAACACCAAGGTGGTAAATTCTTAAATGAACTAGATAATATGGGAAAGTAAATCATTAACATATGGTATGGGTAATACGGGTGGGCACCATGAAGAAGTATGTGTAGTTATATAATGGACTTGAACTAGTTAGGGAGGGTAGCGTAACTAGGACGGGTTGTAGAATACGTTTGGCGTGCAAATTGGTTGTGGGGTGAGGACCTCAAGCAACAACACGTGAAACTAACATGTATATAATATCTATTGATTATGCATTTTAAATACTTGCAAATATTTTTAAACTGTTTTGCTCGGACTCTGACCCGTTTTCCAAATCTATTTTGTAAAAAACATTTTAGGTTCCCAGCCACAGGGACGCCCAGCTTAGGAGTTCATTCTCATTTGACGTGTTTCAGTTGCTGTGGACGATTGCAGAAAGTCGGTAGTAGACGCCTCCATCTCTTTAAGATCTGATGCCTTATTTCATTTATCTCAGTCGGGCATGTTGCCCATTATTGATTAGTACTTGTGGCCATCCCGGTCGGCGCGGCGTTCGTTTCGGGGAGGGGGGGGGGGGGAGGAGAAACAGGATCCCTCGGGGAAGAAACTGCGTCGTGATCTGACACCATTCTCTTCAAAAAAGGGGTTCGGCCGTCGTCGGTGTGGGGTGAATGTAAAGAGATAGACTCGCCAGCGTATTTTGCACAAAACAGGGAAAATAATATATTGCCACTTCGAGAGAGCGACATTAAGGACAAACTGATACATGCGAAACCAATAGATCGGAGGTCTGGGGGATAAGTTACGGAATGGAAAGGTGTTAGGCACCTATACCGCCCTTTCGGTCTCTCATGGTCAAGTGTTAATATTTTGCTTTATCCCCGTGAAGTGTGTGCATGTGTTTATATAATGGCGATTGGAATCGTTCGATCCATACCACAGAAAAGATAGGGTGAGGTCATCCATAGGAATATTCCCAAATTAATAACAAATGTAGAAGATAGAATATGAGCGTTCATTGAGATATTGATCGTTATGGGGAAACGATGATATATGTGGGATGAAGCGCAAACAAACATATTATATGTATATGTATGATAAAAATGAGGGATTTGAGAAATTTGGAAAAATAGGAGAAGTTGGAAATTTGAAAAGTTGGACTCGAGTCTCAGATTTTAATACAGGACGCCTACGTAGACTATAAAGGCATCAAAGTACAAGTAGTTCGAATGTGGAACAGGGGTGGGGTTTATCCCATAAATTCGAACGTAATTTTATTAGGTGTGTGTGTGTAGAAAATGTGTTTCTAGTTTTTGAAAAAAGTGTGGTGGATAATTCCGCTCAAAATTTACGGGTGTAACCCTCTTTTATTTATTTTTGGTTTTTTTTAATGAAAAATAGGGTATGTGAAATATACTAATAAAGGTTTAGATGTTAATATGTATGAACTAGAATGAAACTAGATTATGAATCTAAAGTAATTTATGCAAAACATGAAATTTTAAAGAGAGGGAGAAGGAATTGGACCTTCTTTTGGAGCTTGAGCTTGGATCTTGGATAAAATCCTTTGAATTTTGATGGATGTTGATGAGAGAGAAGGATATTTGCCAAATTGGGTGTGAAAAGAATGGGTATTTAGGCTTGAATGAGTTTTCTCATATGGAACTTCGCTGACTTCGAGAGAATGTTGCTGACATCACTGATGCTGATGGATTTTTGTTGTCTTTTAAGAATGAGGTAATGGCCCTTATTTATAGGGAAAAAAGGGGTACCGACCGGCCTACCCTAGAGGGTGCCTATCGACAGGTCCCCTTTGACACTGTACTGATAGGCAGGGTTTAGGACCTCCCAATTGGCATTCCCGTGTGGAATTTTCTGGAAAGTGACTGTAGAGCACAAACTGTTGATCCGAATCATGCATGGGGCATACCGTTATAAAGGTATTTAAGAGGCCTTAGAGAGTCCTTTGGACTTCTCCAGGTTTCGGGAGATGACTTTGTGTCAAATGTGTCTCGAAAGAGCACGTTGGTCCTTTAGACCGGAGCTCGTCAGATGCAAATGGATCATTCGTCCGCAAGGTAAGTTTGAATCGTGCACGGGGAAGACTGTTGGAAATCTTAAGAGATTTAATTTGACATTCCAAAGAGTTTTGCTCAGTTTGGAAAGTTAACCTTGGTCAATCGGGGCCCGAAAGCATCGGTGACCTCTCGGAGTAAAATGGCTCGTTCGTTCGCACCGTAGGTCAGAATCATGCATGGGGCGGATCATTAGAAAGAGTATTCAATGCCCTTAGAAGATTAAATCAGTCTCATTCAATTTGAAGTGTTATCTTTGGTCAAACGAAGCCAGGGAGCACCCAGTGGCCTCCAAATTGATTTTCGTGGGAAAGCTGATCGTTCGTTTGAATGGTTATGATATTTCGTGCAAGGCGGACAGTTGGAAAGGGGTTTTAGAGCCTTTTAAAGATTAAATGATATTTTTCTCAGATGAAAGAGTTGATCGCAGTCAAATGGGGACCGAGGGCACCCGATGGTCTCTAAATTGGTACTCGGAGTATGACCTAGGTTTGCGGTGGAAGGGGGAAGTGCTAGGAGTCTAAGGAGAGACTTAGGGAGTACTAGGATGCTGCCTCTATAGATATTATCGATGGGTGAGCTCGGAACAAGAGTTGGACTTCGAATAGAGACCACATGATGGAGGCAGGTCAGTTCTGCGGACCTAAGGGATGTGGGTGACCGCTTCGAAGGGTTGAGGTCAATTCTGACCTGAAAGGAGGTGACAACCAAGGGTTGTAGACACCCCATTATGTTACCCCTAACTCTCCTTAGGTCCCTAGTACCTCCCTTCATCACTGCAAACCCAGGTCATGTCCCGAGTATTGACCTGGAAGCCATCGGGCACTCCCCGGCTCAGTTTGATCCAAAACTCAAACTCCTCATCTCTACCGAGGCTCAATGAATCTTTGAAGGGCACTGAATCCCCTTTTTAATGGTCTATCCCGTGTGCGGTTCTGACTTACCATGCAGACGAACGATCCGTTTGACTCCAAGAGGTCACCGAATGCTTCTTGGGCCCGGTTGACCAAAGTCAACTCTCCAAACTGGGTTAAACTCTTTGTAATGTTGAAGTAAATCTCCTAAACTTTCCAACGATCCACCCCGTGCGCGATTCAGACTTACCATGCGGACGAACGATCCGTTTGCGTCCGAATGATTCCCCGGCCAATGGACCGACAAATGTTTACAAGCCATATTTGACCCAAAGTTAACTCCCGAACCTGGGAGTGGTCCAAAGGGCTTTCAAAGGTATCTGAATTACCTTTCCAACGGTATGCCCCATGCGCAATTCTGACCAACGATTTTCTCTCGGCGGCCAGTTTTCCAAAAAAGCCTGAAGCTCACTGCCAAATGGCAGGTTCCAGATCCTGCCTATCAGCACCTGCCGATAGGCAGTGGAAAGCCAATGCCGATCGACAGTTACTTGGGCCAATAAAAGGAGGCCTTCACCTCATTTTCAAAGAGAGCCCAGATCTGATAGAAATCTCTCTCAATGAATCCCAGAAACCTCTCTCGAAGGCAGTGTGATTTGAGCATCCAAACCCCTTTTTTACTTCCACTTTTCATCATCCTCTTCATCAAACTTGGTGAATTAACCACTCTCCATCATCACCCAAGTGCAAGGGCTGCTCTCCAACATTCAAGATCAAACTCAAGGTCTCCAAGAAGGTCCATCTTTCTCACCTTTCTCTTCAAATTCTCTTAAATTTGCAATAACTTGTTTTATTACTTAGCACTTTTATTATCTCATCTCACACATCCTAATATACTTTTTATTTAGTATTATTGCACATCTCTTATTTTCATATAAATAAAACCAAAAAAACAAGAAAAATAGGGTTTGCTCATAAATTCCAAATAGGGATTCTCACACTTTTCTCACAACTAAAACACTTTTTCTAC
Source organism: Sambucus nigra (assembly GCA_949130495.1). NCBI lineage: Eukaryota > Viridiplantae > Streptophyta > Magnoliopsida > Dipsacales > Adoxaceae > Sambucus > Sambucus nigra. Next base: position 522,313,154 of record OX422218.1, read on the forward strand.
ACACACACACACACTTACAAATAAGAGATTCCGCATTTGAATTTATGGGATAAATCCCACCCCTCGTTTTGTATGTGAACTATGTGGACTTTGATGCCTTTATGGGCTACGTAGGCCTCTCGGGGTAAAACCCGAGACTCGAGTCATTTTCTCACTTTTTCTCTTATTTTCTATTTTCTCTAAATCCAATTTCCTTATAATCTATATACTTGTTCTTAGTGATGTATTAATCCATATGCGTTATCGTTCCATTATAACGATCAACGTAGGGGTAATCGCTTAAATCTTATTTTGTACTATTATTCTTATATCTTCCTACGAATGACTCTCTTTATCTCTTCCATGATACAAGTCGAGGATTCCTACCTCCATTCTATATATACACATTCACACATATCACGGGGGGAAATATAAAGGAAAATATAAAATATTCACGAGAGACCGAAAGGGCGGAATGGGTGCCTAACACCTTTCCATTTCGTAACTAAGCCTCCGAACCCTTCTCGAATCATCTGGGTTTCACACGCACCAGTATGTCTTTGGATGCCATCCTTCGGGGTGGCTTCCCCGTTTTCTTTTGTCTAATTTGAGTAAAATAGACTGGAGACTCTTAATCTCTCCACATTTTTGCACCACATCTCAAATGACACCGGCCGAAGCGCTCCCGAGAGGGACGCGCGGGACCCTAAGGATCCTTTTCTACACGCGCCCGCCCGCGCGGCGAAGATCGGGGATGGCCACAGTGGCGACTCTGCTGGGGATATGTGTTATTTGTTTTGTGGGCTTGACTCTATTTACATGAATGCTATATTTGCTTATATTTCCCCCATATCTTCATGTTCCCCTTTCTCATGTGTATCCCATGCTTATGCTTATATTCACACACTTGTAGAAAATTCTCCATGTACACCTCACACCACGTGCACCTAGGGTCACATATATCCCCATGTTGCACGCATCACCCATCCATACTTGGTGTACCTTTTGAGTACTTGTACTTTGCTCCCTGTTTGGCTTAATCAAGAAAGGCATTCTCATCATAAGATACTAATAAGAGAATCATGCATGATTCACACGAAATCCCCAAAGAGCATTGATATTGACCAAATTTTACCCAGTAACTGGAGGGTCACTTCATGATGGGCGCTGGTCCGGCAGGTCACAGTTAGCCTAAGCGATAGGACTCTCACCTTCCATTGGCCAAGTACCTTCGACGTATATCGAATGGTTCCCCCGCATCGTACCGCTTGACCGAAGTCATGACGGGAGGTATATCGCAGGGAATTCATTCATGTATGTCAAGTATAACGAATTCCCTCTCACACGTACCGTCCCCACGAGGTATATGGTGAGGTAATTCACGTACACTCAGGTATATCGTTGAAGTCACGCCAAAGGGGGGAACCCATGCCGATTCACCCAACCAACTGCATACCCGCATATAGGTGTCAGACCTAGGACACGTACTTTAGATTGTCGGTTTTAATCCAAAACTCTGCTGAAATTTCGGGTCGATCTGCCCAATTTTTGTGCATTTTTAAAACGAGGCCCTGTCCGTGAGCCTGGTTACAAGTCCAGCCATAGCTTTGCATATATTAAAAACCCCACTTTTTCAGGCCCGGGTCCCGTCCGACATTGCATTTAGGAGAATTAAATACAAGTGAGAACATAATAAACATAATAATAATCATGCTGAGTTCCGTATCCAAAAACATTTCTCCATTCTTTATCATAAATCCAAAAAAAAAAAACATTTCTCCCTTGTTTATCAAAAATCCAAAAATAGTTCTCCCTTTTTCTTAAAAATAAATCTCATCCTATGCCTTCTCAGGTCGATTGCAAGCCCTTGGCCTGACTCCCTATTGGCTTCGGTGTTCAGTCAAATCACCCCGGAGTTTCATCTGTTCCTCTACTACTTCTTCTGAGTCCGGAATCCATCCACTTTTCATGGAGAATACAGATCAAGTACCAGTCATACAGCCAGATCTGACGATAGTCCTAGCTCAGCTCGTGTCCAAGATTGACAACCTCCAAACCGAGGTCCGAGAGATGGAACGAAACTAGGTTCCAATTCCTCAAGAGCCCGAGGCCCTATTCCCTCGTGCTGTGGGTCAAGCCGAGCCTATTTGGGTTCCGGAAGAATATCAACACTCTAGACGCGGCCCTCCTGTTAATGGGCCGTTGCCTGCCCAGCTTCCAATGCCCAGCATTGCCCTACCTATGGCTAACTTGCCTATGGTCACTGATCCAAAAGAGGAGGAGTTAAATAAAGTCAAAGAGGATCTCAAGATGCTCACCAAGAAGTTCGACCAACTCAGGATCTCTGGGTATTACAAGGACTACACCCACAAGTCTCCTTATCCTAAAGTGAGGTTACCCGAGAATTTCAAGATGCCAAGTATCGAGAAGTTCGGAGGGAGCGGACCCCCAATTATTCATCTTCGCAGCTATCATCGTTCCATGACTATACTTGGGGCTTCTGAGGAGGTGATGGCCCAATTGTTTTAGCAAACTTTGAAGGATAGTGCCCTCCGATGGTTTTTATCTCTTGAGGAATCCAGAATCCGTAGTTGGGAGGATGTAGCCCGAGAATTCATCTCGCAGTATAAATACAACGAAGAGCTTGAGGTCACCCGTTGTGATTTAGAGCTGCTCAAACAAAATCCTGGAGAATCAATCAGTAACTTCATAACCCGGTGGAGGGAGAAAGCAGCTACCATGACCAATCGACGATCCGAAGAAAAGCAGGTCAACATAGTGAAGAAGAACTTCTTGCCCTATATCCGAGCGACGATGGGAGGACATTACTATCCCCACTTCCGAGCTCTCATAGAGGCTAGAGTGGAAATCGATGAAAGCCTTGTTAAAACAGAGGTTGAACCGAAGAAGGTGTCCGGACAGTTCACCCCCAGAAAGTATGACAAGCCTTCCAGTCTAACAGTCTCAACCATCAACAACATCTCTCAACCAACCACCTCATGGGCACCAGAAAGCCCCCCTGCCCCCATCCGAAGGGAATACACTGAGCTCCATGCCTCCCTATCCAAAGTTTACCAAGCCCTGTTAAGCTGAAACCTCATCAAACCCTTGGATCCCCGTCCATTGCCAAATCCATTCCCAAGAAACTTCAAGACTGATGCTCATTGCGCCTTACACCAAACTGCCAGCCATACCACCGACCAATGCTTTCACCTTCAGAATATAATCCAAGATCTCATTGACCAGGGTACCATCGCCCCACCAACCAATCCTAAGACAAACACTACTCACAATCCACTTCCAAATCACACCAATGCCCTCTTCTTAGAAGAAAACCTGGATTTTGATCCCTCAACTCAAATCACACCCATATACTCTCCTAAACCTCTTCAAATTTGCCCATATTTCCTCATACACCCTACTAGCCTCGTTGATTAGGCACTGCCACTCCTTACCAGAGCATGCATCGCTGTCCGTACCCATTATGAAAATAGAATTATGGAGCTATCAGAGGTGTTAAACCAACTCCTAGATTTCGGGATAAAATTGCCCTCACAGATGGTCATCGAATGCCAGAGATTCAGTACATTATTCTTAAAAACATGAAAATGGGCCCGAGATTCGGATAAGTGGGTGGTACTAACCGACAAAGTCAGCTTCGATGATGTTGTCCAGATTATGGCAGAATTATTCAAGCAAACCAACAGCATTTGTAGTATCACCGAGTTACTTGACACTTGAAAGCTACAAGGGAGCTTGGTCCCTTCGATCACGCATATCCCCACAGAATGGGTGGACTTGTATGAAGAAGCCGTTGAAGTTATGGAATGCATCGACTTTATAAGGAAAGACAAAATCGTTACCACCAGATGGGGAGAAGAATTCGAAGATTCGAGCAAAGAACAAGCTTCAGAAAGAACTGGCCTAGTAGACGATTTATGTGGGATGATATCATTTGAAGAACTCCTTGGAGAAATAAATAGGGTGGCAGAACAACCTGAGATTAACGAGGAAATGGGATTCTTGTTCTTTCATTCTTCAGTAAATCACATGACCAGATCAGGGAGACATTAACAGGATCCAAGATCACTACCAGCAAATGACAAGGGAAAGGGCGTTGAAAACCTTCCTATACCAGAGATGACCATCGAGGAGAGTAAGATCCTCGATCAACGGAAGAAAACCCAAGCTAAGATCACTCTATGGAGGCTTTTCATATCTTCCCAGCAACACAGAAATGCTTTAATCAAGTTACTCATGAGACCCATAGTTCCTTCATCTACCACACCAGAAGAAGCTTTAAATCTGGTCGGATCCTTGACCTCTACCCGAATGCTATCATTTTCTGAAGAAGAAATCCCCAGAATTGGGCCAAATCATAAATATGCACTCAACATCTTCGTCGAAGTTATGTGGAAGTCCGTGCCACTCTATCTTGTCGATAACGAATCCACCTTGAATGTTTACCCTCTGAGAACCTTTAAGTGTTTGGGCCTGAAAGAAAGTGACCTCGCTCCAACCTCCGTCGCTGTGCGTGCATACGATAATACTCATCGGGAGGTGATGGGATCCATAAAACTTGTAATAGGGGTTAGCCCTATAAACCCTGTCGTTGAATTCTAAGTCATAGACATCCTAGCCTATTTCAACCTGTTGCTCGGACGACCCTGGCTCCACAATATCAAGGGTGTGTCTTCCTCACTCCATCAGAAATTAAAGTTCTTCGCCGACGGGCGAGTCATCACCATTTTGGGCGACAACGAAAATACCGAGGGTGCAAACACCAATAGTCTAATTCTTGAGATACAACACGGGTCAAATGATATGCTCCTATCAGGATTCCGAGTTAAGCCACTCCTACTCCCGGTAGGGGACGGTTTTAAAGAAAGGGTTTGTCCAAAATATGACCCTCATGGAAATGTCAACATTATTCAGATGTTCAGAAACATGCACTTCATGCCCAGACTGGGGCTAGGGCAATGGAACTTGAGCTCATTGAACTGAATAAAGTTTTCCCTCCTTACGGCTTGGGGTATCAACCATCAGAACAAGAGCTCAGAATGATCCATCAGTCTCGACCAAAGAGAACATTAGACTGCATCCGAACTATCTCAGGAGACTCCTTAAATGGACGATTCATCAAAGAAGGTGAGAACTTCCCCTTTTACGGTTTTCCAGAACTATGGTATGACCACACAGACAGGAAGATAAAGTCGGGATTGGAGATCTTTTTCTAAGATAGCTACCCATGGGCCGAAAGTTCCCCACACCGCGTACAACCGCTCATTAAAGATACCGAAGAGATTGAGGAAAGTGATTCCAAAGATTCGTTCAACTTACGGATGCTGGGGCTGGAACTCTGCATGGTTCATTCAGACACTAAATCAATGGATCCATCCCATCTGATTAAAGCTGCTGATACACCTCTCCTCAACTGGCATGCTGCGCCAGCTCTACCTCTTGAAATCTCCCTTAACCCCAATGTTTACCCTATTTCTTCTTCTGTTGTCTATCCTTGCTCAAATGTAATCGGGACCTCTTATGATGAGGTTCTCAATGCTGTTTTTCCTATCAATGAAATAAACGAAGATTTTGAGTATCTTGCTGTGCCTTACATTTACTGCTTGAATTCTAATCAAACTTTTGATGATGATGATTTTACAAATGAACAATTCTTAACTGATCTAAATAAGGTTAATAATAAATAACATAATCGCATTCAAGTTAATGAAGAAGAGACTGTTGTTATTAATCTCGGTTCTAGTAGCCAACTGCACGAGATTAGGATAGGGGCCACCCTTGACGAACATGAGCGCGCACAACTTGAAGAATTGTTAAGGGAGTTCGTGGATGTCTTCGCATGGTCCTATGATGATATGCCTCGCATTGATCCCGAAATAGCTCAGCACGAGATCCCCACTCTCCCAGATTACAAGACGTTTAAATAAAAATTGTGAAAGCTCCTCACCGAATGGTCACTCAAGGTCAAAGAAGAGGTGGTCAAACAATTGAACGTGGGTTTCATTCGAGTGATCGAATATCCCACATGGCTAGCCAACATTGTACCTGTGCCAAAATCGGGAGGGAAGGTTCGAATGTGTGTAGATTACCGAGATTTAAACAAAGCTTCTCCAAAGGATGATTATCCGCTACCCAATATCGAGATGATCATGGACAACACAGCCAGTCATGCTCTCAAGTCATTCATCGACGGGTTTACCGGATACAACCAAATCAAGATGCACCCCGACCACCAAGAAAAAACTGCATTCATCACCCCATGGGGAACCTTTTGCTACATCGTTATGCCATTCGATCTCAAGAATGTTGGAGCTACCTACCAAAGGGCTTCCACAACCATCCTGCATGATCTGATTCATAAAGAAGTCGAGGTTTATGTGGATGATATGATTATCAAGTCCAAAACTAGATAAGGTCATGTTACCGCTCTCCGAAAGTTCTTCGACCGACTGCGACGGTATCAGATGCGACTTAATCCACAGAAGTGTGTCTTCGGCGTTATAAAGGGAAAACTCTTGGGATTCATGGTCAACGAAAAGGGGATAGAAGCAGATCCTGCAAAGCTGATGGCCATACTTGAGATGCCACCACCCCGAATAGAGAAAGAAGTCTGAGGTTTTCTTGGTAAATTGCAATATATCAGCCGGTTCATCAGCCAGCTAACCTCTATCTGTGAACCAATCTTCAAGATCCTCTGAAAAGATTCAACTAAGATTTGGAATGGGGCCTGCCAAGAAGCTTTTGATCGAATCAAACAATATCTGACCCGACCTCCAGTTCTCATGCTATCACAGTCTGGTCTCCCTTTGATCCTATACCTAACCATAATCTACACTGCAGCTGGGGCTTTGCTAGCCCAATACCTTGAAGACTCCTATAAAGAAAGATCTATATATTACGCCAATCTCAAATTGGCCGGGTACGAGGTCAACTAGATTGCTTTAGAAAAGGCATGTGTCACACTTGTCTGTGTCACCCAAAAGTTGTGACACTACATCCTCGCCTTCCCCATCAAACTTGTGTCCCGAATGGATCCCATCAAATACCTGCTTGAGAAACTCGCCTTATCCAGTCGAATGGCCCGATGGTTGATGCTCCTAACCGAGTTCGTTATCGTGTATGTCACACAAAAAGCCATTAAAGGAAGATCCATCTCTGACTACCTCGCTGATTACCCCAGAGATGAAGCAGATGTCCGGATCTCCGAATTCCTAGATGAAGATATCCTCTTCACCACTTAAGACCGCCTTCGATGGAAAATGTTCTTTGACGGTGCTGCCAACAAAAAGGGATATGGCATTTGGATACTCCTGATCTCCCCAGATGACTCCCACACTCCTATCTCCATTAAATTGGATTTCCCTTACACCAACAACATGACGAAATACGAGGCATGCACAGTGGGCCTCAAAGTCACCCTCAAGAAAGGTATTCAATACCTTGATGTCTACGGGAATTATGCCCTTATCATCGGTCAAGTTCTCAGAAAGTGGAAAGTTAAGGACGAAAATCTCCAACCCTTCCATGCCCGCTTAGAAGAGTTAGCCTCCCATTTCCGAGATATCACCTTCCATTACCTACCCCGAGCAAAGAATAACCTAGCCGATGCTCTCGCTACCTTGGCCTCCATGGTCGATATGCCCGAAGGAATAACAATGACCCCCTTCCTAGTTCAAAAGTAAGACAAATCGACCCATTGCTACCATATTGAGCTTGTCTCCACCGAAGATCCCGAACTAGCCGATTGCTGGTACTATTATATCTGGTGCCTCCTCAAACATAGTAGGTATCCCAAGGGTTCCAACCAGAAGGACCGAATAACCATTCGAAGACTAGACACCCAGTACATCATCTGCCATAAAGCCCTACTCAAGAGAAACTTCGATGGAACTCATCTATACTGCATCGCAGGGGCTGAAATTGAGATAATAATGCAGAAAATCCACAGCGAGGAATGCAGACCCCACATGAATGGTCATATGCTCGCCAAGAAGATCATCCGACAGGGCTACTACTGGACCACCATGATCCAGGATTGCACCGCCTATATCCGTAGGTGCCTCAAATGCCAATAATTCTCCAATCTTTAACACATGCCTTCACGAGAATGATACAACATGACCTATCCCTGGCCATTCTCCACCTGGGGTATCGACATCATAGGGAAGGTTACACCAAAGGATTCAAACGAACATGAATTCATCCTGGTTGCCATCGATTACTTCACCAAATGGGTCGAAGCTGAGTCATAAGCAGTATTGAGAGCAAACAAAGTTGCCAAATTCCTTAAAAAAATATCATCTACCGTATGGGGTCCCGCACGAGCTGGTATCATATAACGGGCTGCACTTCGAAGCAGAAGTCACAAAGTAGTCAACGAGTATGGGATTTAGAGACACAAATCTTCTCCCTAACGACCTCAGACCAATGGTGCAGTTGAAGCCGCCAACAAGAACCTCAAAGCCATCATCAGCAAGATGACCGAAAGCTGTAGGGATTGGGCCGATCGGATCCCATACGCCCTCTGGAGCTATCAAACCTCAATTCGAACCTCTATTGGGGCTACCCCTTACTGTACAATCTATTGCATGGAAGCGATCCTACCTGTCGAGCTGGAAGTACCTTCGCTACACGTCATGCTCGAAAGCAAAGTTAGTGAAGAGGACTGGTCCAAAAGACGTCTTGACGAGTTGAACCTCCTAGATGAAAGGAGATTGAAAGATCTTTACCACATACAGGGGTACCATCGTCGAATAGCGCGATCATTCAGTAAGAGAGTCAAGGACCACAGTTTCCGGGAAGGGGATTTATCCCTCAAGGAGATAATAGAACCCATCTGGGACCCCAAAAGGAAATTCAAGCCCAATTGGAGCGACCCTTACATTGTGAAGAAAATCTTATCTGGCGGTGCCGCCATGCTCATTGACCTAGATGGGGAAGAGATGGCTCGTCCAGTCAACCTGGACCATCTCAAGAAATTCTACCCCTAGTCCAAAATCTCGGCGCGCTACGACTCTTCTCATCTCCCTTCTATTCTAAAAAAAAACTCTTCATTTCCCTCTACCCAGAACAACGTGGGCCTGATCCTCTACAGAAACTATTTTGAAACATTTTCAAAAACTCCAGAGGTACGTAGGCAGCTCATGTACCTCATATGAGTGCGGCCCTTTCTTTTTCACAAAATACTATTCTTTTCTTACCTCCAAGAACGGCGGTTCATTCTGAAAATACTTGAACAAAAGGATTATGTATACCTTAGCGATCAGTATAGATAATTCAAAATACAAAATTCATCGAAAGGAACAGCTGGATGATCAGAAAATTATTTATTTCATTAATAAGAAAATTCAGCACGGATTACATAAGAAAAAGGAACGGATAACTCCCTTCCCCCTACTACCATAAAAAGCCAAATAAAATCCCCACATCCATTCCCCATTACATAAATAAACTCTCCAAGAGTCCTACCCACAGCTACCAGAAGAGCCTGCACCCTCATCATCTACATCCTGAGGTCCCCAAGTTTCCCCCGCCTGAATAAAGTGTCGTAAATATTTCGTGGATCGATGAGCCTTAACCATCTTCGAAAAGACCACAACACCCCCTTCCATGGTGTTAGATAAAACAAACCATCTTTGTCTAGTCTCCACTGCCAACATCTTGCTGACTACTTTCCTCCACAACCACTTCATATAATCTTTGGGGACATGCCAAACCTTCCCGACAGACTGAGAGGGACGGGTCGACGGACGCCGATTTTCCCACAGAGACCCAAGCAACAGACGCAGGCGCTCAGTCAAATCTTCTATCGGAAAGAAATTTGAGGTCCGAGGGGGCACGACCTGCACCCAGCCAAATTGGCGCAAAAGCCGCCAAGGGAAATAAAAAGAGGTTTGTCTGAGACCAACCAGCCCCACATATGAATACTCTCCTAGCTCCAAAACAGGCTGCAACTGCCCCACTAAGGCACTGACCAATACAGCCCACGAGACCCATAATCTACAAGCCAATTCTCCCAGTTCTCAACATATAGGCCAACGCAGATGAAGTAGCGTGAAAAGAAGTTGGGTATGGCCGACAAGGGATACTCTGGAGGAGTCGCCAAGCGAAATCTTTCAGACAACCACATGAACAACATCATAGGGCTACCCCTCAAAAAGTCAGAACGACCTTCTCTACAGGCTTCCAGGCCATTCAGGGTCTCCTCCAGTATCACCACTGCAGGATGGCGATGGTATGACATCCATGAGGTAATGGCTGCAAGTTGTGGGTCCACTTGCACTTCCCCAGTCACCAGCAGTAATTTGGAAACCAGACCCAGAACAACGACTCCAGCATCGCCAGCATCACCTACATCCCACAAATTCACGGACTACAGCACTACCGGGAGGGAGATCATTCCTCCAGTAACCAATGATCTAACCTCCGAAGGTAAAATATGAAGAAGCCCGACCAACAAATCCCTGGGAGAACAGGAAAATTTGGGCAAAGACGTAGCAACACTGGGACTTACACCCAGCATTGCAGAAAATTCCTCGTAGGTAGGACAAACTTCTTCCAACCCGAAGCGGAATACATGGTCTTTTGGGTACCAGAATTATACCACCGCCATCAGCACGTTCCACTCAATAGGCCGATTGCGCCACAAGGAGACTCGACGGATGTTGAACGCATCATAGTCGACATTATAAGAGCACATATCTTCCAAGGCTTCGAGGTAGTTGGCAAACTCGGTGCTACCAGGGAGAGCCATCTTGCAAGGCTAAGAGATAATGGGCAAGTAGGTAAGAATGCAAAGGTGTGATGAAAACACTCCACCCTTGCCCCTTTTTTTATACTTAAAAACCCTCACAAGGGACATAATCCCTGCAAAAATCGGAAGGAATCCTACCCCACAAGGTACCAAAGGCTGAAGAGGGTACTATGCAAAGCTTTCAACTGATGGGTCTGGACTGCACTGCCGATAGGCAGGTCAGGGTGCTTGCCGATCAGGAACCCCCCATTTTTAGAAATTTCCCTCTTTTCGTCTTTTGTCAAATCATAAAACTTAATAAAAATAAAGGGACATTCTCAACAGAGTTTCAACATCCCTTTTTCTCCTTATAAAATTTCCCCTTTTTTAATTAAAAACTTTCTTTCAAAAATTCCAAAAATATTCCCTTTTACGGTCTCAGCAGTAAAGTAAAAAGCGCATGTGCATTGCATTCATCATTAATAAGAGATAATAAAAAACTCCATTACATTGCATATATATGTCTCTGTGTTACATCATTTTGCAGGAACTAAAAAGAAAAATGCAAAAACAACGGGAGTCAGCCCGAACCCACATTCTCCCTCTCTCTCTCTCTCTCTCTCTCTCTCTCTCTAAGAGCTTCCACCCCCACGACGTGCTCTCTTCTCCCTACGGTGAGATGACTCACCACCGCTACCGAAGCCAGAGTCCTCTCCAAATGAAGCAGACGACAACAAGAAAGAAAGAATAGGAATCGCGTCCCAAATATGGGCAGTCGCCGAACATATCCCATCTCTGATGTCCTTGAGCCAAGTGGTCAACACCCGAACTTGCTGCAAGGAAAGGCAAAAATCAGTATCGAAGCAGAGATGACCAAAATAGAAAAGAAGGAAAGAGAGGAACAAAAAGATATACCGCAGGTCAAAGGACCTCCTCTGTCAAACCCAACTCCTCTGGATCCATCACATGAGGACGGTGTAACATAGGTACCATCCCTCCATTAGCTCGCCGGATGTTGTACGAAGGGGTATGCAACCGCAAAAAAGGGACCTCCGAGGTCACCACTGCCGCAGATGCCGATGGACCAGCACCACTGTGGGAAGAACCCACCGCCTGACTCGAACCCGTAGGAAGAAAGGGCAGTGCATCGTATATGCTGGGCACCATCAACCAGCTCGTCACAAAATCAATATAGTCATACGGTGCAGTCGTATCAGTGTATAGCAAGTAGGACTCGCCGATCATCGTTGCGATCCTCTCATCCTCCAACAGCTGGCGCTCCAGCCTCATAGACATAGGTGGCTGCGCGGATGGCACCACCTCCTCCTCCTCAGCAATCCGACGAATCACCCTCTCCCCAAGGTACCAGGAATGGCCGAACTCATTCGCCAGCAAGCGCCTCATCCTCATGTTCGCCCCCGCATCCTGAATGGCTGCCCCCAGGGATAAAAGGTCACCTGAAAATCTCCAAAGAGGCATAAATCAATACAAAATCAGAAGGATCAAAAACCAAGATTGAAATGGAAAGAGTCTTACCCTACCACTAGTCAGGTCATTCAAGACCTGACGCACCGCCTCCAGGGAGAGAGATCCCTTCGACTGCCGATTGGCCTTACGCCATCGATACAATCGGCAAAAATCCCCAACAGTGTCGTCCTTTAAAGCGATCAGTGGGGTATTGCACCCAATCACATTGTAGAACCATGCCTGAATTCGCAAACAAAAAGAGACGCATATGGAAAATACGAATGCATGAAAGGAAAATACGCATGCATGAAAAGAAATGCACAAATTAAAGAATACCTCAAGAAGGTACGTGGCCTGAGTAAAGGTCTACCGACAGCACCGGCTGAATGCATCCAGAGCAGAGTAAAGGGTCGCCAAGGTCAGACTCCCCCAATCATAGAAAGGGTTGTTAAAAAACATCCTCAGGTGCGGAAGAAACCAGAAATGGACGACATCACCGCTCGACGCCACCATGAAACCTCCCAACACCAACAGAATAAATAATCGGGCCATCTGCCTCACTTACATCTCGTCCTCCACATCAATCTCTCTACCCAACATAACGTCCTTCAGCAGGGACAGCGGGATAGAATCCCCAGAAATAATCCTCCTCACATCATCAAGTACTGCATGCACCGCCTCCGGTCTCAACCGTAAAGAGAGATCCACCTATATCTGCTCTCCATCACAATCCAGTTGTGACACCCCACCTAATTAAATACCGGGCAATCACTCCTTTATTAAATTAATCAAGGTGAACAGTTGGTTCATTCTCAGCATCACTGTCGAAAAATAAAACTTTTCCAAATTAAACACCCTAATTAATTAAGCTAAGTGTCAAAACCATTTAAACCATTATTCTCATTTTATAAAATCCGGTTATAAAACCTTAAACCATTAACATCTAAAGAGTCTCACAATATGTAGGGGAATAAAATGAACATTTAAGAGTTTACCCAACAATAATAAATCCCAACATTAAAATACTAAGGAAAACATCCTGACAGTAACAATTGCGAAATAAGGATACTGAAATATAAAAAAATTACAATCTCTGACAATACCAACTAAATAATGAAAAAGGGCGACACATACCCCTGCTGGATAAAGCTGAACTAGAAGTAGAATCAACAATGAGGTCGTCAAAGCAATGGCCTGCAACTCCCACAAAAGCTACAGCGCGTTCCATCCAAAGAATCCTATGTAAGACACCCCTGTGGCTGGGCACCTGCAATACATATATGTATAGACACAAGAGAGAAGAAGTAACAGCAAACGGGTCAGAGCTCGAATGTAGAACCATTTTAAAAATAGTTTAGCAAGTATTTAAATTGATTACAGGCCAATGCAACAACATATTAGTGCGACACTCTCTTGAGAAATTCTCACCTCTCTTCTAATGTGCACACCTATCGCACTAACCTTCCCAATGGTCTATCTCGTCATATACCACACTATTTTTCCCCAATGATTTAACTTATCTTAGGTTATTCGCAGGATTTACAACTGAACAACACAAGTATTTAAAACGTAAAATTTCAATTTGTAACCAAAGTTCTCCTTTTAACTTTATTAATCACTAAAGTTTTCCAGTGTCATATTATACTTTCTCAACACAAGTATTTATAATTTGAGTCATCAACCATGTCCTACATATCAACTCACAGTAGGCAGTTCCATATTTCAGAATTTCATATATATATTAACTACTCGTATAATATATATATCATAACGGCACCCCACATAAAAAGTATGGTGCGGGCATACTCTGCTATCAAATCCCCGTATCAATCACACTATAGGGAATACAAGTTCGGAATCACTCTCGAATTGTACAAATACATACACAAACAATATTGAGGCGAAGCGTAGTATCCAAGTCCAAGAGGTCAGTACATACCATCACGTCTCTTATGACCGTGCGACTATCGATCCGATAGTCCGTACCTAGGATTCCTATCTTCTAGGGTACGAGTCAATATCCCCCATAAGGCAACACATGATAAGATCGTCCCAGCGCGGTAACCTCCGGTATAGCAAGTAGCGCGAGCATGATTTCCACAAGTATATAATATATGCATACACACTCATATAAATATACTACTTTTATCATATCAATTTAGGTTTATCTCATAACCCATATTCACAACATTTATCCTTATTTTCCCATTATTAGTTATCACGTATAATGGTTCATTTCTCACTTTAATTCGAAGGGTTTCTCCAACTTACTACGTAACCCTCATGGACTCAATTCTCCCAAATGTTCAATTCAGTAGGTATTCATTTATGTTCCAACGTAACTCTCTCTTACGTGTCTCTACCCTTTAACATATACTTACATTGTCCCTTATGTAAAATATCCCAAAAATATAAATTTCGCCTTACATTAAAGGTCTCTTATTCATTAATGAATCTTACTGGTCATCATTATCTCCCAAATTATCTTAACAAGGATGTCTAAGGAGTTTTCTTCACTTCGAATCAATTCAACAATTTTAAAAGGGGAAACTTAAGTCTGCCAGGAGGGGTCGATCGATCGAGGGCTGGGGCTCGATCGATCGAACCTTCGATCGATCGAAGCTCTGGGCTCGATCGATCGAAGCTCTGGGCTCGATCGATCGAAGCTCTGGGCTCGATCGATCGATCTAGCAGGTATGCGAAATCTGCAGTTTTGCACTTACGGGTTTCATCTTCTAACCTCAAAAAATTCCATATTTCTCATACCCAAACGACCCAGAATTCATACTACTAATATCATATCATCATTTTAGGAATTCCCTACGTAAAGCATGTGGATTTCTATCACTAATCATGGATTAACAAGACGAAATTAATTTAAAACTCAAGAACCCTAGAAAATCTCTTAATCATGGTTTAAATCTGTTTTCCCAGAATCTCCTTCTTGTATAACATCAAAATTTCGTGTTTTAATCCTCTACATCACAAAAGGTTTCCTGAATATCATTTAAGTCATCACTACATGCAATTTCCTATCACAAATTCGGTTTTTCTTCCATACAATTCATCCTAATCATTCCTACACTAATATGAGTGATGCACCAACGAAAATAAGCAAGATAAACACTTGCCTGGGATTTTCGACGTTCTGGTTTGGTGCCGAATTTGGCATGGTTGCGTTCCCCGTCTCGCGATCTACGCGTTGGTGGTGGAGGCGGTGCAATCGGAGGTGTTCTTGGCCTAGAACTCCTTGGAGAGCTTCTCCTCTTCCTCTCCAATGGCCGTCATTTGTCTTTGGTTGTTCTAACACTAGAAGACAACCTAGATATCTTATATAACCCTTTTAATTTTCGTAGGTTTAATTACCCATAATTGCGAAATGTCCAAAACGGCCTCCCGGGGTACTAATTGGGCCTAAAAACGCCCCGAGACCAAAACTAAACCCCTGGGTACACTTTTCTGACTATCTCGACCCTTTTGGACACGTTGACGCACTCAAAATGACCATACAAACAACTCATAAAATATTCACTTATTAATCAACATTTAGTCCCGACCCGACACAGGCGCGTCAAAACTTAAATTTCCATAATTATCATTTTATTCACACGTGACAATATTATAACAATAAATCTCATATATTACTATACTCATCCAGTAATATTCAACAGATAACAAATTTCCAATAACTACTAACTCTCGTCACGCTAGTAAATATTTAAAGCAGCATTCCGGATTAAAATTAAATTAATTTATCTCAATTAAATTTAATAAATCCCATAATTTAAAAGCTATAAAAATACGGGGTATTACACCAGCCCCAACAGCTGCTGAACGTCTACGGGAGTCACAGTTATCTCCCCGAAGCAAAATTAAAGGTGTGGGTAGTTTCCCACCACCTCTCTCCCAAAGCACCCAAGACCGCTGTCGAACGAGGCGTCTCATCCAGCACCGATGCCAACCGCCCCAAACTCGCTGATGATACCATCCAACGCACCACAAGTGGGAGATGCTCCCAGACATCCTTGAGCCCCGTTGTCCCATGGGCACACATGTTCTTCAAAGAAAATTAGACTGGAAAAAGGAAAAATCTCATCAAAAGTCAAGAAAGAAAGAAAAATCACCCAAAAAGAAAGAAATGCCAAAGGTCAGGTTACTTACATAACCACCGGGAATCACTCTCGAAGAGCGATGATGCAATGGCTCCCACAACAAGGTCCGCTCATCCGCAACAGGCTCAAACACATCAAAGGATTTATCACTCCCCAAAGTAAGGGGCACCCTGTTCCTCCAATCCACATTTGCCCAGTCATCAACGGTCAACCACTCCCGGTGGACTGCAGTGCTCAGAAAGGCGACCATTTCTTGAAGATCGGAACGTTAGAACAATTTGCAGAAGAATCGCAGAGAGAGAGAAAGAAAAAAAAGCTGTGAAAAAATGAAGGTATTTTCCCCCTTTTTATAGGATGCCAAGCGCCATGCCACTGCCGAATGGCACCTCTCACACCATGCCGATCGGCACCCCACCTTAAATTTCGTAGAGAAATTCCCGAAAAATACCAGAAAGCCTCGAAAAATCCTTAAAAAATTCCTAAAAATCCCAGGATGGATTTTGAAAGTTTTCCCAAAGAAAACTTCGCATTCCTTAGAGAGTAACCCCTCTTTCCCCAGTGGAATCCTCAAAAACCAAGTGAAACTCCTCCTGGCAAAACTCTGGATCACCCGACAAGTTCCCCAACGGAATTCTCCTACAGCACCCAAAATAAGTTGTTCCCCCCTGCGAGATCTCCTAAAAAGCTACCCAAGCTATCAGGTCCTCAGCTCAGATCAAAATCACAAAGCACTTTGGCCAGAAGAATCAAAATCTAATCTTTATCCACTTTTGGGTCAGAATCGGCCTCGGTCTTGGATCGTCACCCGAGTTAGGTCAGAATTGACCTCGGTCCTCGGTCGTCACCACTCTCGGGTCAGAATTGTCCACGATCTTGGATCATCACCTGAGTTAGGTCGGAATTGACGTTGTCCTCGATCGTTACCACTCTTTGGGTCAGAATTGGCCCCGATCATGAATCGTCACCTGAGTTAGGTTAGAATTGACCTCGGTCCTCGGTCATCACCACTCTTTGGGTCAGAATTGGCCCCGATCTTGGATCGTCACTTGAGTTAGGTCAGAATTGATCTCGGTCCTCGGTCACCACCACTCTTGGGTCAGAATTGACCCTGGTCTTGGATCGTCACCTGAGTTAGGTCAGAATTGACCTCGGTTCTTGGTCGTCACCACTCTTTGGCTCAGAATTGGCCCCGATTTTGGATCGTCACGTGAGTTAGGTCAGAAATGACCTTGATTCTCGACCGTCACCACTCTTTGGGTAAGAATTGGCCTCGATCTTGGATCGTCACCTGAGTTAGGTCAAAATTGACCTCGGTCCTCGGTCGTCACCACTCTTGGGTCAGAATCATCCCCGGTCATGGATCGTCACCCGTGTTAGGTCAGAATTGACCTCGGTCCTCGGTCATCACCACTCTTTGGGTTAGAATTGGCCCCGATCTTGGATGGTCATTTGAGTTAGGTCACAATTGACCTCGATCTTAGGTCGTCACCACTCTCTAGGTCAGAATTGACCTCGGTCTTAGATCGTCACATGAGTTGGGTCAGAATTGATCCCGGTCCTTGATCGTCACCAATCTTAGGTTAAATTTGACCTTTACCCTAATCCCACAGATCCAGCTTTGACCCACAGTATTGATCATCCACAGCACACTCCTTAGGTCCTCAAAATCGGCCTCGACCCCCTGAATCGGTCATACTCCCTCAAAAGCATCATGTGGTGTCTATTTGACGGTCATCATTTGTTTCAAACTCACCCATCGAGGGGCTCTGTAGACATCCCATTCTGTTACCCCATAACTCTCCTTAGGCCGCTAGTACCTACCTTCATCACTATAAACCTAGGTCATGTACCGAGTACTGACCTGGAAGCCATTGGGCACTCCCCGGCTCAGTTTGACCCAAAAGTAAAACTCCACATCTTGAATGAGACTCAATGAATCTTAGAAAGGTGCTGAATACCCTTTCCAACGGTCCATCCCATGTGCAATTCCGACTTACCATGGGGACGAACGATCTATTTGCATTCGAAACCTGATCTAGAGGCCACCGGGCGCTCCCGGACTCTGTCTGACCTATGTCAACTCTTCATCTCAACCAAGGATGAATGAATCTTCGAAGGGAACTGAATCCCTTTTCCAATTGTCCATCCCGTGCATGATTCTGACTTACTATGGGGACGAACGATCCGTTTGACTCCGAGAGGTCACCGAATGCTTCTCGGGCCCAGTTGACCAAAGTCAACTCTCCAAACTGGGTCAAACACTTTGGAATGTCGAAGTACCTCTCCTAACCTTTCCAATGGTCTACCCCGTGCACGATTCGGAATTAGCATGTAGACGAACGATTCATTTGCGTCCGAACGATTCCCCATCGAATGGATTGACAAATGTTTCCAAGCCATATTTGACCCAAAGTCAACTACCAAACTCGGGAGAGGTTCAAAGGACTTTCAAAGGTCTCTGAATTAACTTTCCAACGGTATGCCCCGTGCATGATTCAGACCAATGGTTTGCTCTCGGTGGCCAATTTTCCGAAAAAGAATGAAGCGCACTGCCAAATGGTAGGTTCCAGATCCTGCTTATCGACACCTGCCGATAGGCAGTGGCATGCCAATGCCGATCGATAGTTACCTGGGCCTATAAAGGAGGCCTTCACCTCATTTGCAAAGAGAGCCCAGATATGATAGAAATCTCTCTCAGCGAATCCCATAAACCTCTCTCGAAGGCAGCGTGATTTCAACATCCAAACCCCTTTTTTACTTCCACTTTTCATCATCCTCTTCATCAAATTGGTGAATTAACCACTCTCCATCTTCACCCAAGTGCAAGGGCTGCTCTCCAACAATCAAGATCAAGCTCAAGGTCTCCAAGAAGGTCCATCTTTCTCACCTTTCTCTTCAAATTCTCTTAAATTTGTAATAACTTGTTTTCTTACTTAGCACTTTTATTATCTCATCTCACACATCCTAATATACTTTTTATTTAGTATTATTGCACATCTCTTATTTTCATATAAATAAAATCAAAAAAATAAGAAAAAGTGGGTTTGCTCATAAATTCCAAATAGGGATTCTCACACTTTTCCCACACTTTTCTCACAACTAAAACACTTTTTCTACACACACACACACACACACACACACACACATACACACACACACACACACACACTTACAAATAAGAGATTCCCCATTAGAATTTATGGGATAAACCCCACCCCTCGTTTTGTATGCGAACTACGTGGACTTTGATGCCTTTATGGGCTACGTAGGCGTCTCGAGGTAAAACCCGAGACTCGAGTCCTTTTCTCACTTTTTCTCTTATTTTCTCTTTTCTCTAAATCCAATTTCCTTATAATCTATATACTTGTTCTTAGTGACGTATTAATCCATATGCGTTATCGTTCCATTATAACGATCAACGTAGAGGTAATCACATAAATCATATTTTGTACTATTATTCTTATAACTTCCTACAGGTGATGATCCAAGACAGGGGCCAATTCTGACCCAAGAGTGGTGACCACCGAGGACCGAGGTCAATTCTGACCTAACTCAGGTGACGATTCAAGATCGGGGTCAATTTTGACCCAAGAGTGGTGACGACCGAGGACCGAAGTCAATTATGACCTTACTCAGGTGACCATCAATGAGCGGGGCTAAGTGGTGACGACCGAGGACCGAGGTCAATTCTGACCTCACTCAGGTGATGATCCAAGACCGGGGTCAATTTTGACCCAAGAGTGGTGACAACCGAGGACCAAGGTCAATTCTGACCTAACTCAGGTGACGATCCAAGACCGAGGTCAATTCTGACATAAAAAAGTGAAATTTATGGATTTCCCTAGGGATGTGGTGTGGATTTTAGGTTTCGTTGGGGAATAGTGAATGATCCGGGGATTTTGCGGCTAGGGAAAGTTTGGAGCATTCTTTGGAGATGTTATTGGGGAGAATAATTCTCTAGAATTCTGCTGGGGGTGTAAAAAATTTTCTCCTTGGTGAGCAAGGTGCTAGAACGAATTTGGCAATTTTAGGAATTTTTTGGTAATTGTTCGAAATTTTTTGGTATTTGTGTGGATTTTTTGTACGAGATTATAAGGGGTGTGCCGATCGGCATGGGTGTGTGTGTTCCAATCAGCATTGGCATGGACTTTTGGGATACAACGAGCAGGTGAAAGGTTCAGTGCTGATCGGTGGGTGGAGGGGGCTACCGATCAGCATGACCCTTAGCCTCCTATAAAAAGGAAGCGGGTAATCCTCATTTTTATAGCTTTTTGACTTGTTTTCTTATGCTATAAACCTCTACAAATCATCCTAACGTCCAAAATTACTTACTTCTCAAGCAGTGCAACCCATGTGGCGTGTCTCATTGCTGATGACTGGGCAGGGTTGGAGTGGAGGGCTAGGGTTCCCCTTGCATTGGGTAGCGAGAATTCTTTCGATACGTTTGAGCCTTTTGTGGATGATCAGACTCTTCTGCGTGAGCCTTCACATCATCTCTCTTCAAGGGTGGTGAACCCTAGTGGTTATGTAAGTCTTGCAGGACTCTTAGTATTCCTTTCTTCTTTTCTTGACGAGACTGCTTTATTTTCGGAATTTGATAAGGGTTTTCTTTATGTCTTGATAGTCTGATGTCTCCAAGTTGACTATTCATGCATGTGGTACGACAGGGCTGAAGGATGTATGGGAGCACCTTCCTGCTGTGGCGTACTGGATGGTGTCCTCTGTGGGTCTTGGGAGGCTAGCGTCGACATTTAATGAGATGACCCACTCCATTGTGGTTCTATGTGATTTGGGAGAGAGGTGGTGGGATACTAACCACACCTTCCATTTTGGCTTTGGGACATGATGGTGACTCCCATTAATGTTCAGCATTTGTTGGGGTTGGACTGCGAGGGTACCCAATTTGAGGTGGACAGGACGCTGCTTTAGGTGACGTGGAGAGGGTGGCTTTCGAGGATTCCTTCCGCTTATCTTCTTTGAGGGAGATTTAGTTGAGGAGAAGGGTTGACGAGAATGGCAGGAAACAGGTGCGTCAGATGGACCATTTATTTATCTTGTTGGTGTTGGGAGTTTTTCTGGTGGCGACGAGTGGCGACGTCGTTCACTTATGGTTTCCACCATTTCTGAGGGTGTTTTTGAACATCCGCTTTTATGACTAGGGGAGCCTGACTTTGGCGACCCTTTACTATTCTTTGGATGCATTCATTTGGTGCTTTCGATCGACTTTTATTGGGTCCACTTATCTTCCGGAGGTACTATTTATTTTACGCATTTTCCTTTATGCCTTCGCATTTTCCATTCCTGCACTTCCTTCTGATTTCTTTAATTCTAATCCTTGTTCTTTGTAGACGTGGTTTTATGAGGTGATTGGGATGAATACCCAATTGATTTCTTTAAAGAATGACTCTGTTAGGGACTTTTTCCGGATGTTCTAATGGCGGAGGTCTAATCGGGAATCGAAGAAGAACCTTTCTCTAGAGGCAGTGCGTCAGGTCTTGAATGGCCTGACGCGCGAGTTGGTAAGATTCTTCTATCCTTGAGACTGTTCTTTTCCTTTGATGCCATTTTATTGACACTGTTCCTTTGCTTTCACTGGGGAGTTGCAGGTGACCTTTTATCTCTGGGGGATGACTATTCAGCACACTGGGGGTGAATGGGGGACATACGCAAATGCGGTGCCTGCTGGCGCATGAGTTTGGCTGCTCCTGGTATCTTGGGAAGAGGGTAGTACATTAGATTATGGAGGATGAGGTTTTAGTGATGCCGGTGATGCCCCTAATGTTCATGAGGTACGTGTAGGAGATGTCTGATGATGCCCAAGTGGCTGCGGTGATGGGAGATCCATACTCCCTGTATACTGACATAGCAGTGATGTATGACTATATGGACTTCGTCATGATTTAGCTGATGCCCCCTAGAATTTATGATGTGATGCCTCTCCTCAGGGTGGGCTCGAGTCGGCAGGTGGGGTCTTCTCATAGCGCAGGTGGTGCGACTACGTCAGTGGCAGTGACGAGGAATTTAGGGCCTTCTTTCGTGTAGCTGCATTCCCGTAGTGACAACCTTCAGCGAGATGATGGGGGGTCCGTACGTCTGCATCATCACCCTCATGCGATGGACCAGGAGGAGTTGGGTCTGACGAAGGAGGTCCTTCGGCCTACGGTACATCTTTTTTGATTTCCTTAATTTCTTTTTCTCTCTCATGCTTAACTAAGTTGATCTTTTCTATTCTTCCTTGCAGCATATCAGTGTTTCGACCACTTGGCTGAAGGACATCAGGGAGTGGATATCTTTGATGACTTCTCATATTCATAAGGCAGTTTCGGTTCCTTCTTGGTTGGTGCCGTCTGCCTCATCTGGGGAAGTATCGAGCTCTTGTAGTGGGGGTATGTCATCTCACCATAGGGAGAAGAGGGCGCGCCTCAAGGATGGGGGATCCTAGAGAGAGAGAGAAGAGAGAGAAGAAAGAGAGATAGAGTGATAGAGATAGAGATAGAGATAGATATAGATATATAGATAGATAGAGAGAGAGATTGGGTTCGGGTTGAGTCCCGTTGTTATTTTCTATTTTTCCTGCAAAATGTTAATGTAAAATAGCAAAATATATGCAAATGAAGAATGCAATTTTTTGTTAATTTTCTTGTTTTGTGATTAATGCACATGCTCTTTTTAATTTGTTGCTGAGACCATAAAAAGAATATTGGAAGATTGATTTAGGAAGGATTTGATTTAAAATGAGATTATTAAAAGCATAATTATGAAGGGAATTCGGAATTTCCTTAAGATAAAAATTATTTTTGTTGAGTTTTTTGATTTTGACAAAAGAGAAAAAAGGGAACTTTCCCAAAGTAGGTGGTTATCGATCGGCATGACCCATGTCCTGCCTATCGGCATATCAGTCCAGTCCAATCTATCCAAGGCTTCGATTGCACTTTCTTTAATTGCTTGGTACTTGGTGGGGCAAGTTTTACTCCAATTTTCAGGGTTCATTGTCTTGGCTTGAGAGTCTTCAAGTATAAAAAGGGAGTGTGGATGAGTCTTTCTACCTCATACTTTTTCTTTCTTTCTTTTCCACATTCTTACTTGTTTACTATCTCTTAGTCTTGCAAGGTGGCTCTCCCTGGTATCTTTAAGTTTGCTGATTACCTCGAGGTCTTGGAAGCAATGTGTTCTTATAGTGTTGATTATGACGCCTTTCACATGCGACGAGTCTCTTTGTAGTGCAACCGGCCCATTGAGTGGAACATGCTGATGGCGGATGTCGATTTTTGGTATCCTAAGGATCATGTCTTCCGCTTGGAGTGGATGAGATTTGTCCTAGCTATGAGGAATTTTCTTCCATATTGGGGATAAATCCTAGCATTGCTATGGCTTTGCCAGAGTTTTTCCTTTCTCCCAGGGAATTATTGGTTGGGATTCTTTATATTTTGCCTTCGGTGACTAGGCCCTTGGTTACGAGGGGAATGATTTCCCTCCCGGTGGTGTTGCAGTCCATGCATTCGCATGACGTGGGTGATGCTGAAAATGCTGGGAGCCATCATCCTAGGCATTATTGCAAAGTTCTATTGGTGACTGGGGAGACACTGGTGGACCCCCACCTAGATGATATTATTTTTTGGATGTGTTATCGTCATAATCCCGCAGCGGTGATATTGGCGAAGACCTTAAATGGATTGGATGCTTGGTGGGAGGGTCGTTCTGAATTTTTAAGAGGGATCCCTGTAATTCTATTTATGTGTCTGTCGGAGAGGTTTCGTATGGTGGTCCCACCTGAGTATCCTTTGTTGGCCGTGTCAAATATTTTCTCGTGCTATTTCATTAGTGTAGGACTGTACATTGAGATTTGGGGGAACTGGTTTGTAGAGAACGGGGCGCGAGGCTTATGCTGGTCTGTGCCTTGGTGGGGGGAGCTACTTCCTATTCTGGAACTTGGAGAGTACCAGTACGTCAGACTTATCTACCTTCCCTGGGTGCTGCTGCAGCAATATGGTTGGGAGAAAATTGTGCCACTGCAAACACCCAACTTCTTTCCTATGGAGGACCTAACAGAGTGTATGCGCATGCATCTTCGTTCTCTGTGGGACAATCATCGTCCGTCTACCCGTCCTTCTCAGTCTACTGGGCGAGTTTGGCATGTATCTAGGGACTACATGAAGTTGTTGTGGAAGAAGGTAGTGGCCAGGATGCTGGCTGTGGAAACTGGAGAAGGTGGTTTTCCATATCTGATACCATGGAGGGGGCGTTATGGTTTACCCCAAGTTGGTTAGGGCTTATCTCTCCCTGGAGCGTCTGCGATACTCCATTCATGCAGGGGAGTCTAGGATGCAAGTGATGATGGTGCTGGTTCTTCTAGCAGCTGTGGGTAGGGTTTTGTGAATCGTTTTGTAATAGGTGTTGTTTCTGTGCTTTTTAGGAACAATTGGAGTGATTTTCAAAAGCAGTGGGGCTTGTTATTATCTGGATTTTTTGTCCAGGGAAGTCGTTTGGATCCTTACGCCGATGTAATCGTACGAAAATTTCAGATAATAAAATAAATAAGTTTTTAATCATCTAGTTGTGCCACTTTTGCATTTTGAATTTAACTATACCAATCGCTAAGGCATATATAATCCTTTTGTTCATGTATATGTTAAAATGAACTATCGTTCTCAAGGATCAGAAAAAATTGCATTTTGTGAAAAAGAAGGGGGAGGGGATCATATGAAGCGAATGAGCTGCCTACGTACCTCAGAAGGTTTTGAAAAATTTTGAAATTCATTTTTTTGAAAATGTTTTGAGAGGATCAGGCCCACGTAGTTCTGGGTAGGGGAAAAGAAGAGAGAAGTTTTTTTAAAATAGAAGGGAGATGAGAAGATTCATAGCGCGCTGAGATTTCGAACTAGGAGTAGAATTTCTTGAGGTGGTCCAGGTTGACTAGACGTGCCATTTCTTGTTCATCGAGGTCAGTGAGAACAACGACACCGCCCGACAGGATTTTCTTCACAATGTAGGGGCCGCTCCAATTAGGCTTAAATTTTCCTCTGGGATCCCAAATGGGTTCTATTATTTCTTTAAGGGATAAGTCCTCCTCTCGAACACTGCGACCCTTGACTCTTTTATTGAATGATCACATTATACGATGATGTTATCCTTGTATGTGATATAGAGCTTTCGATCTCCTTTCATCTAGGAGGGTCAACTCGTCAAGACAGCTTTCGTACCAATCTTCTTCGCTGACCTTACTTTCAATAATGATGCGCAACAAGGGTATTTCCAGCTCCACGGGTAGGACCAGTTCCATGTCGTTGACTATAGAGTAAGGGGTAGCCCCAGTATAGGTTTGAACTAACGTGCGGTAGCCCCAAAGGGCGTAAGGGATCCTATTGGCCCAATCACGACAAGTCTCAGTCATCTTATTAATGATGGCTTACAGATTATTATTGGCTTCTTCAACTGCTCCGTTGGTTTGAGGTTAAATAGAGAGGATTTATGTCTATGAATTCCATACTCATCGACCACTTTCGTAATCTCTGCCTCAAAAGGTAACCCATTGTTTGATACTAGTTCGTATGGGACCCCATATCTACAGATGATGTTTTTCTTGATGAATTTGGTAACTTTCTTGGCATTCAGAACTGTGTATGACTCAGCTTCGACCCATTTAGTGAAGTAGTCAATAGCGACTAGGACGAAATCATGCCCATTGGATGCATTCGGCGTGACTTTCCCTATGATATCGATGCCCCATATGGAAAATGTACAAGGAAAAGTCATGTTGTACAGTTCTCGCGGAGGCAGATGCTGTAAGTTGGAGAACTATTATCATTTAATACATCTTCGAACGTAGGATGTGCAGTTCTGTACCATGGTGTTCCAGTAGTATCCCTGTCGAGTGATCTTTTTGGCAAGCATATTGTCGTTCATGTGGGATCCGCATTCCCCACTAGGGATTTTCTACATCATTTCTTCAATGTCATCCTCTGAGATGCAGTGTAAATGGTTTCCATCGAAGTTTCTCTTCAATAATGCTTTATCACATACAATGTACTCGGCGGCCAATTTGCAGAGAGTTGCTCGGTCTTTCTTATCGGCTCCTTGGGAATACCTACCGTGTTTGAGGAGGCGCCAAATATCATAGTACCAAAAGTTTGATATTTTAGATTCTTCCTCTGTATAGAGCTCGATATGGTAGTAGTGGGTTGGTTTATCTTATTTTTGGACAAGGAAGGGTGCCATGGTTATTCCTTCGGGCATGTCAATTATGGAGGCTAAGGTGGCAAGGGGCTCAGCTAGGTTGTTCTTTGCTCGGGGCAGGTAATGGAAGGTGATTTCTTGGAATTAGGAAGCTAGTTCTTCAAGGTGGGCATGGAAGGGTAAGAGTTTCTCATCCTTAACTTTCTATCGAATTTCTTTCTTGAGGGTAACCTTGAGGCCTACCGTGCATGCCTCGTATTCAGTCATGTTGTGACTGCAGGGGAAATACAATTTGATGGCAATGGGAGTATGGGAGTCATCAGGGGCGATTAGGATGATTCCAATGCCATATCCTTTTTTTTGGCAGCGCCGTGAAACATCATTTACCATCGAAGATCTTCTTAGGAGGCGCAAAGGATATTCTCATTTGGGAATTCTGAAATTCAAACATAGCCTTCTTCCATAGGGTAGATAGCAAGGTAATCCGAGATGGCTCTCCCTTTCATGGATTTTTATATGAGATAGGTGATATCAAACTCGGCTAGAAGCATCAACCAACGGACCATTCGACTGGATAGGAAGGGCTTCTCAAGTAGGTATTTGATGGGATCCATTCGGGATATGAGTCTGATAGGGAAGGAGAGCATGTAGTACCGTAACTCTTAGGTAACCCAGACAAGAGAGACACATGCATTTTCCAAGGCGGTGTAGTTAACTTCGTAATCGGCCAATTTTTGACTGGCATAATAGATGGCTTTTTCTTTACGGGTTTCTTTAAGGTATTGAGCTAGTAAAGCCCTGGGTGCAGTATCGGTCAAAGTTAGGTATAAGAGTAAGGGAAGACCAGGTTGCAGTGGCATAAGTACCGGAGGTCGGGTTAGGTATTAATTAATTCATTTGAAGGATTCTTGGTAACCTTCGTTCCAAACCTTGGTCGAATATTTTTGGAGGAGTTTGAAGATGGTTTTACAGATGGAAGTCAATTAGTTGACGAATCGAATAATGTACTATAATTTCCCAAGGAATCCTCAGACTTCTTTCCCAGTTCGTAGAGGTGGCATATCAAGTATAGCTTTTAGCTTGGCAGGATATGCTTATATCCCTTTCTCACTAACCATGAATCCTAAGAGTTTCCCTTTGGTAATGCCAATGACACATTTCTGTGGGTTAAGCCGCATTTGGTACCGTCACAGTCGTTCAAAGAATTTTTGGAGAGCAGGAACATGACCTTTTCTAGTCTTGGAATTGATAATCATGTCATCCACATAGACCTCAACTTCCTTGTGTATCAGATCATGAAGAATGGTTGTGGCATCCCTTTGGTAGGTAGCCCCTGCATTTTTTAGACCAAATGGCATGACTGTATAACAAAAGATTCCCCAAGGGGTGATGAATACAGTTTTCTTTTAATGATCATGGTGCATCTTGATCTAGTTATATCTAATAAATCCGCCAATGAATGACTACAGAGCATGACTGGTTGTGTTGTCTACAATCATATCGATGTTAGGTAGCGGGTAATCATCCTTCAGAGAGGCCTTATTCAAGTCTCAGTAGTCGACACACATGCGGACATTTCCTCTAGATTTCGGCAGAGGTATGATATTGGCTAGCCATATGGGATATTCAATCACACTAATAGCCATGTGGCATATTCGTTGCAGAGCTTTCATAACTTTTGTTTGACTAGTTTACATTCCAGGAGTGTTGGAATCTCATGTTGTGCTATCTCAGGGTCAATTCCAGGCATATCATCGTAAGACCATGCGAACACATCCACGAACTCCTTCAGTAGCTCTTCAAGTTACGCACATTGTGCTCATCAAGGGTAGCCTCTATCCTAATCTTGAATATTTGGCTACTATAACCGAGATTAGTAACACTAGTTTCATCTTCATTAACTTGAACCCGATTATGTTGTTTTTTATTAACCTTATTTAGACCAGTTAAGAATTGCTCATTTGAAAAGCCATCATAATCAAGAGTTTGATTATAATCAAGACAATTAATGTAAGGCATAACAAGATACTCAAAATCTTCATTTATTTATTTGATAGGAAAAACAACATTGAGAACCTCATCAAAGACGATCTCGATTACATCAGAGTGAGAGGAAATAACTACAGGAGAAAGGGCGTAAACATTAGGGTTAGGTTGAATATCAGTAGGAGGCACAGGTGCAACATGCTAGTTGAGAAGAGGTGTATCATTATCTTTTGTGAGGTAGGATGAATCAGATGATGTAGTCCCTGAGTGGATCATGCAGAGTGTCAGTACCCGTATGTGCAAGTTGAAAGAATCCACGGATTCACTATCCTCGGAATCCCCAATATCAGCTATGGTCTCCTCAATGAGTGGTTCCATAATGTGTTGGGAACTTTCGGCTCTCAGGTAGCTATCTTGAAAAAAGATCTCCATTCCTAGTTTCATCCTTCTGTCTACAGGGTCATACCAAGGTTCAGGGATGCCACATAATGGGAAATATTCGCCCTCTCGGTTGAATCTTCCTTTTAGGGAATCTCCCAAGATGGTTCTGGCGCATTCCAACTTTCTCTTCAGTCGAGGCTGACGGATCAATTTGAGTTCTTCTTGTGATGGTTTATAGCCTAAGCTAGAAGGAGGAAATGCCTCCTTCAACATAATAGGTTCAGTTATCCCTTGTTGTCTTTGCCCTAGCCCCAGTCCGAGCATGGAGTGCATATTCTTGAATATTTAGATTACATCAACATTTCCATGAGGATCATATTTTGGACAAACCAAATCTTTGAAGTCGTCCCCTGCTGGGAGTATGAGTGGTTCGACCTGGAAGCCTGATAGCAGCATATCGTTCAACCCGTGTTGTATCTCGAGTACCAGGTTACTGGTGCTTGCATTCTCGGTGTTGTCACTATCTCCCAAGATAGTGATAACTTTTTCATTGGCAAAGAACTTCAATTTTTGATGAAGGGAAGAAGACACCCCCTTGATGCTATGGAGCCATAGCCGTCTGAGAAATAGATTAAAACAGGCTGGGATGTCGATGACTTGGAATTTAACAACTGGATTTATAGGGACAACATTTATTTCAAGCTTGATAGATCCCATTACTTCTCGATGGGTGTTGTCATAGGCACGTACGACAGCAGAGGTTGGAGCAAGGTTGCTCACTTTCAATCCCAAACAGTTTAGAGTTCTTAGTGGGCGCACATTCAGAGATAATTCGTTGTCGATGATTAAGAGGGGGACAATTTTCCCCATAACTTCAACAGAGATAGTGAGAGCATGATTGTGGTTGGGACATTTCTTAGGGATTTCCTCTTAGGATAAGGAGAACATTCGAGTAGAGGTCAGGGATCCAACTAGATTCACTGCTTCTTCTGGTGTGGTTGAAGGAGGAATTGTGGGTCCTGTGAGTAGCTTGATTGGGCATTTCAGTATAGTTGGGAAGATATGAAAAGTCCCCATAGAGTGATGTTAGATTTAGTTTTCTTCAGTTGATCAAGGACCTTACTTTCTTTAATAATCATTTTTGGCATAGGGAGATTCTCAACACCTTTCCCTTTATCACTTGCTGATGGTTGTAAGTTCGGATTCTGGTAATGTCTTCCCGACCTAGTCATGTGGTTCACGAAAGAGGGAAAATGTATAAACCCTGCTTCTTCATTCATGTCGGGTTACTCAGCTACCTGGTTAATCTATCCTAGTAGCTCCTCGAATGATATCACTCCGCATTGGTTGGCTATCAGACTAGTCTTTCTTGAATATGGATCTTCAGAATCGCCCCCCCATCCGGTGGAAATAATATTATCTTTCCATGTAAATTCAATATACTCTAAAACTTTTACGTCCTCTTCATATAATTCCTCCCATTCAGCGGGGAAATGTGAGACTGAGCGGACCAAGTGCCCTTGTAATTTCAAAGGGTAGAGCACCACGAATATGCTACAAATATCACCAGTTTGTCAAAACAAATCTGCCATGATCTGGACCAGGTCATCTAGACTGACTTCGTTGGCTAAAACTACCCTGTTGTCTGACTCTCGGGCCTATTTTAGAGCTTCTAAGAATAACCCACTAAATCTTTGAAAGTCAATAGTCATCTGGGAGGGCAATTTCAGCCCGAACTCTAGGAGTTGGTTCAGCATTTCTGATAATTCCATGTCTTTACCTCCAGAAGGGGTGCGGAAAACGATGCAGGCTCTGGTGAGGAGTGATAAGGTTTGATCGGCAAGGTTGGTAGGGTGTAAGAGGAAATATGGGCATGTTTGGGGAGGCTTAGGAGAGTATATGGTCATGATTGGTGATTTGCTTGGCATGATTTGGGCAAATGGGTCAAGTTCTGAGTTTTATTCCAGGAAGATGGCGTTTGTATGACTTGGGAGTGGATTGTGGGTAGTGTTTTGTTTAGGATTATCTAGTGGGGTAATGATGACCCGGTCAATTAGGCTTTGGATTGTGTTTCAAAGATGGAAACATTGGTCGGTTCTAGCAGTTTGGTGATAGTCACAATGGGCATTAGGTTAGAAGTTCTTTGGAAGAGGATTCGATAATGGACGAGGGTCCAAGGGTTTGATCAGGTTTTGGTTCAAGAGAGAATGGTAGAGTTTGGAAAGTGGAGTGTAAAGCTCGTTATATTCTTTTCGAATTGGGTTTGGGTGATTTTCTGGTGCCCATGAAGCGACATGCTGAGAGATATTATTGATAGTAGAGACTATGGTACTTGGAGGCTTTTCAAATTTCCTAGGTGAAAACTATCTCGATATTTTCTTTGGTTCAACTTCTATATTGGCAAGACCTAGTGAGGGTAATATTGTCCTCCCAATGTTGCTTGGACATGGGGCAGGAAGTTTTTCTTCACAATACTAACTTGTTCTTCTTCGGAAGTCTGATTGGTCATGGTAGCTGCTTTTTCTCTCCATCTTGCTATGAATTTGCTTATTGATTCCACAGGATTTTATTTGAGTTTCTCTAAGTCACGTCGGGTAACCTCTACCTCCTCGTTATACTTGTACTCCGATATGAACTCATGGGTAACGTCTTCCCAACTGTGGATTCTGGATTCTTCAAGGGATAGGAACCAACGGTGGGATCTATCCTTTAAAATCGGATGGAATATCTGAGCCATTATTTATTCGAAAGCCCCTAGGAGAGTCATGGCTCGGTGATAGCTAAGGAGATGAACGATTGGGGGTTCACTACCTCCAAACTTCTCGATATTGGGCATCTTGAATTTTTATGCTAACCTGGATTTGGGATAGGGAGACATGTGTGTGTAGTCTATGTAATTCCCAGATATTTTGACTTGGTCGAATTTCTTGGTTAGCATCTTGAGGTCTTCCTTGACCTTGTTTAGTTCTTCCTTGACCTTGTTTAGTTCTTCCTCATTCGGATCAACAGTTACGGGTCAATTAGCCCCGATCTGAGCAAGGTTTGGCATAGGAAGCTGGCCTGGTGGTGGCCCATTAGCAGGAGGAGCACACAAAGCATGATGATATTCTTCAGGGATCCAAATAGGTTCGAGTGTTGGCAAACCTATGGTGCTAAGGAAAATAACCTCAGGATCATCGGGGATAGGAACCCGTTTTTTTTGCATCTCATGACCCTCGGTTTGAAGGTTGTTAATTTTGGTAGTGAGTTGAGCCAGAACCATCAACAAATTCATTTGTACATTCGGCACTTGATCCGTATTCTGCGTGGAAGGCGGTTAAGTCTCGAACTCGAAGGAAGTTAAGGGATTGACAGAAATTTGGTTTGACTGAAGACCGGAGCCAGTAGGGAGTCAGGGCTAAGGGTATGTGATAGACTTGAGAAGTAGAAAAATTGGAATTTATTTCTGGAAGAGAGAAAGGGAGATTCGTTATTCTGGGGAAAAAAGGAGGAAGATATTTTTGACATTTTTGGAAAAGATGAGAACGAAAATATTTTTGTTATTTTTAATAAAAGAGGGAAAAAAATATTTTTGGACGATTTTTGGAAAAAAAGAGAGAGGAAAAGACTAGAGACGGGTCTCAGCATGATTATTATGTTTATTAGGTTCTCACTTATATTAAATTCTCCTAAATGCAAAATGAAATGTCGGACGGGGCCCGAGCCTAGGAAAATTGGATTTGCAACATATGTAAAGCTATGGTTGGACTTGTAACTAGGCTCACGGGAAGGGTCCCATTTTAAAAAATGTACAAAAATTTGGACACAAGGCCGACCCGGAATTTCGACAGAGTTTTGGGTTGGAACCGGTAATCTAACATGTGTGTCCTAGTATTGACACCTATATGCGGGTATGCGGTTGGTTGGGTGAATTGGAAACGGTTCCCCCCTTTGGCGTAACTTCCATGTTATACGTCTTTCTTTTGAGGGCAATCGGTACGTGTGGACAAGCCATTTGATATACCAGAGTGTACGTTAATTGCCTCACTTTATACCTCGTGGGGACGGTACGTGTGAGAGTGAATTCGATATACTCGACTTACGTGAACGAGTTCCCTATGATATAAATCCTGTCATGACTTCGGTCAATCGGTATGATGTGGGGGAACCGTTCAATATACGTCGAAGGTACTTCGCCAATGGAAGGTGAGAGTCATATCACTTAGGCTAACTGCTCCCTGTCGGATGAGCACCCATTACGAAGTGACTCTCCAGTTATGGGCTAAAATTTTGTAAATAACAATGCCCTTGGGTGATGTCATGTGAATCATGCATGATTTTCCTATTAGTATCTTATGGTGAGAGTATATTTATTGATCATGCCAAACAAGGAGCAAAGTACAAGTACCAATAGTATACCAAGCATGGATAAGTGATGTGTGAAATACGTGGATATCTGTGATCCTAGGTGCATGTGGTGTGAAGTGTATATGGATAATCTTCTACAAGTTTGTGAATAGTAACATAAGCATGAGGTACACATGAATAATAAAGGGGTAACATTCAAGTAGAGGAATATACAAGAAAAGAAAATACCCATGTGAATAGAGTCTAGCCCTCTTAAAAATAGTCCCCAGCAGAGTCACCACTGTGGCCATCCCGGTCGGTGCGACGTTCGTTTCAGGGGGAGGGGGGAGGAAAAAGAGGACCCCCCGGGGAAGAAACTGCATTGCGGTCTCGTACCCTCCTCTTCAAAAAGGGGGCTTCGTCGGTCATCAGTTTGGGGTGAATATAAAGAGATAGAGTCGCCAACGTATTTTTCTCAAAACAGGTAAAAGAATATATTGTCACTTTAATAGAGCGACATCAAGGACAAACTGATATATACGAATCCAATAGATCGGAGGTCCGGGGGATAAGTTATGAAATGAGAAGGTGTTAGATATCCATCCCGCCCTTTCGGTCTCTCATAGTCAAGTGTTTATATTTTCCTTTATCCTTGTGATGTGTGTGCATGTCTTTATATAATGGAGATTGGAATCGTTTGACCCATACAACGAAAAAGATAGGGCGAGGTCATCCATAAGAGTATTCCCAAAGTAATAACAAATGTATAGGATAGAATATGAACGTTCATTGAGGTATTGATTGTTATGGGGAAACAATAATATATGTGGGATGAAGCGCGAACAAGCATATTATATGTATATGTATGATAAAAATGAGGGATTTGAGAAATTTGGAAAAATAGGAGAAGTTAGATAATTGAAAAGTTGGATTCGAGTCTCGGATTTTAATCCGAGACGCCTACATAGACTATAAAGGCATCAAATTCCACGTAGTTCGAATGTAGAATTGGGGTGGGGTTTATCCCATAGATTCGAACGAAATTTTATTAGGTGTGTGTAGATAATGTGTTTCTAGTTTTGGAAAAAGTGTTATGGATAATTGCGCTCGGAATTAACTGGTGTAACCCTCTTTCATTTGTTTTTGTTTTTTTCATGAAAAATAGGGTATGCGCAATATACTAATAAAAGTGTAGATGTTAATAAGTATGAACTAGAATGAAACTAGATTATGAATTTAAAATAATTTATTCAAAATAAGAGATTAGAAAGAGAGGGAGAAGGAATTGGACCTTATTTTGGTGCTTGAGCTTGGATCTTGGATAAACTCCTTTTAATGTTGATGAGAGAGAAGGATATTTGCCAAATTGTGTGTGAAAAGGATGGGTATTTAGGCTTCAATGAGTTTTCTCATATGGAACTTTGTTGAATTCGAGAGAATGTTGCTGAGATCACTGATGCTGATGGGTTTTTGTTGTCTATTAAGAATTAGGTCATGGACCTTATTTATAGGGAAAAAAGGGTGCTGATTGTCCTACCCCAGGGGGAGCCTATCGGCAGGTCACCCTTGACACTATGCCGATAGGCACGTGGTAGTCTTGTGCGGACTTTTCGGGAAAACTGATTGTAGAGAACAAACCGTTGATCTGAATTGTGCACGAGGCATATTGTTAGAAAGGTATTTCAGAGGCCTTCGAGAGTCATTTGTAATTCTCCTGGGTTCCGGAGTTGACTTTGGGTCAAATGTAGCTAGAAAGCGCATGTCGGTCCTTTGGATGGGAGCTCGTCGGACGCAAATGGATCGTTCGTTCGCATGGTAAGTCAGAATCAAGCATGGGGCAGATCGTTGGAAATATTATCAGATGTAATTTGACATTATAAATATTTTCGCTCAGTTTGGAAAGTTGACATTGGTCAACGGGGGCCCGAAAGTGCCCGGTGACCTCTCGGAGTAAAATAGCTCGTTCATCCGCACCGTAGGTCAGAATCATGCACAGGTAGGATCATTAGAAAGGGTATTCAGTGCCCATCGAAGATTCATTCAGTCTCATTTTAGATAAAGAGATAACTTTGGTCAAACGGAGTCCAGGAGCGGCCGTGGCCTCCAAATCAATTTTTGGGGGAAAACTGATCGTTCATCTAAATGATTAGGCTGTTTCGTGCATGGGGTGAACCGTTGGAAAGGGGTTTAAAATCCCTTCAAAGATTCAAAGATCTTTCGCTCTGAAGAAAGATTTGATCGGAGTCAAATGGTGTACGATTGCGCCCAATAGTCTCTAGATCGGTACTCGGAGTGTGACATAGGTTTGCGGTGGAAGGGGGAAGTGCTAGGAGTCTAAGGAGAAACTTAGGGGGTCCTATAATGTGGTGTCTACAATTGTTATTTCCCGAGACACTATACTTCATTTACTTTTGGTGTTGGATTCAGTTTTAGTTATGGATCATTATACTTGTGTTTTAGGTTTGATTTTTTATCCTATTCATATGTTATTTGATTCAGTTATTTCATTGTTATGATTTTGGCTAATTGGAATGATGAGTGTGGTTTATTCATTTAATTATTGGTTTCAAATCATTGCATGTTAATTTAAAGAAGTAAAATTTGATACCAACTTAATTATTTAGTGTAGGTGGTTAGTATTTAATAGTTTTCGATAATGATGCCAAGAATGAACGAACTGGATATTCTGTTTATTTTAAATAAGGACTGAATACCCGGTATTCAATTGGACAGGGTGTCACAATTCACATCGGACTTTTACATCTATAGTTGTTCATGACGTAACTCTCGTCATATTACTCCTCCTCACAGCGTAGTTCCTGATTATACTAGAAAATCTAAATTGTACATTCCTTGTAATTTTTAACACTATAAGCACCCCTTTCCGTATAATCTTCGGTTTCTAGTGACAAGCCTTGCTCATAATGAAATTACATTCTTTTTGTCTCATTCTAGTGATGTCTCTAATTTACTCATGCATCTACGTTTATTTCATACGTTTCCATGTCTTCTTCGCATAAATGATACTGAAAATCTGAACTAACTAAGGGAACCCATAGACCCTATGTGCAATGAATTTTTGCACAAATCAACCGAACGTAATATACTGGTTTTAAATTAAGAATTGTGTACTAGGCACGACTATATAATAAGGGTACACTTAACCACTTTAGTAATCGCAACTTAATCATTCTCACATTAAAATCATATGGCTATACTGGCCTTAAATTATAATATAACTATCGTCTCTCACTTATAACTACATACACGCATAATAACCAAGGTACAAAACTCAAGTCCTAAAGGCCAACTCCCGATGTTCACTAAGTTTTATGCATGTGATGTCTCGCAAATTGAAATCCAAACCAGGAAACCTCCCAATACACTACTAAGTAACATTGTCGATCATCGAGATCAGTTAGGCCCTCAGCACATAATTTGTACCCCCAAATCCTCGTATCCTTACATAAAAAGTCTACTCGTCCACTCTCAAGTCACTAAAGACGATATACAATACGGTGATTTTACTATTACCGAGTCCACGGTGCTAAATCAATACCGAGCTAGATCTCTTCGCCCGATAATAAACAAATGTACCCTGAATCCCTACTCATCGGGATAAAATATATCAAGAAAACATACTCACTAAAGTCTACGATACCATATGGCGGAGGGGGCTTGAAGTTAATTTTGAGATTAGAGGTAACTCCACATTAGCAACAGTGTTTTCGAGATTAAAGTACCGTGGCAACGCAGCGTGGCAGCTCAGTGCGGTAGCTCAGCGAGGCAGCTCAGTGTGACAACTTGTATTTGGCTTATTGTATTAGTTATATTGTATCTTTTTTTATATTGACTGTAAGCTATGACAATTGTAATGATGCAATGAGAACAATAATGAGTTTGTGTGATGTTAAACGTTCCTCGCGAGAGACCAGTCCTGGCAGGGCCTGGGAGAGATTTTATGCTCTATCGAATGACCTCACCATGGGAACTTTAGAGGAACTTGGTTTGGAGGATTGAGAAGTGAGGAACCGTTGGGGATTGTCCAGACCATCTTGGATACACCTGGTAAAACACCGAAGGGCCCTGATCGTGGAACCTCGGGCGAAGCATCTTGGAGTTCCATCGGGAGTTGAGTTGTGAACCCAACATCCATCTATTTAATGTCAAATCTACTGTAGGTGATGTCACTAGCCAGCTAAATAATGTAAGACCTACACTCGAGTAAACCACCCTGGTATTTGGGGCTGTCAGGCAGTTGGTGAGCCACCTCTGCGACAACAACCCCCCTGACACACAGTGGTTAGGCAAAAGGCGTGTCTTGGCATTTAATGCTTATAACGTGGAGACATCTAGTGCATCAGGAATTTAATGCTGCGACATAAAGTATGAGGGATGCCTTTCATAGTGTGTAATGACTGAGTTGCCTCGGGGATGGTGTGGGGGGCTATTTAAGGACCCCAACCACCCTTGAGGTGGGATCGATATTTTTGAGAGTTCAAAATTTATTGCTAGAGAGAAGATACATTAGAGAGAGTTATTAGAAACCATAGGGTTGGCTCACTCACCATTGTCATTTATTATGAAGCTTTTAATACTTGATAGAGATTCTTGAGGGTGTTTGGTGTGTTTGCCTGCCTACGAAGGTGCATCTAGGGTGCTTACTTCTTTCTCCCTCTAGCTAAGTTACTTCTAAGTTCATTACTACTTTTCTGAGTTATACACGAGAGATTTCTGAGTTTAAACTGAGTCTTATCTTCATTGGGTTTGCGTTTACATGTTCTATCACTAATATAAGTGGGTAGGTGGTTAGTATTTAATAGTTTTCGATAATGATGCTAAGAATGAACCAACTGGATATTCTGTTTATTTTAAATAAGGATTGATTACCCGATATTCAATTGGGCAGGGTGTCACAATTCACATCTGACTTTTACATCTATAGTTGGTCATGACGTAACTCTCATCACGTTACTCCTCCGCACAGAGTAGTTCCTGATTATCCTAAAATATCTAAATTGTACATTCCTTGTAATTTTTAACACTATAAGAACCCCTTTCCGTCTAATCTTCAGTTTCTGGTGACAAGCCTTGCTCATAATGCAATTACATTCTCTTTGTCTCATTATAGTGATGTCTATAATTTACTCATGCATCTACGTTTATTTCATACGTTTCCACGTCTTCTTCGCATGAATGATACTAAAAATCTCAACTAACTAAGGGAACCCATAGACCCTATATCCCATGCATTTTTGCACAAATCAACCGAACGTAATATATTGGTTTTAAATTAATAATTTTATACTAGGCACGACTATATAATAATGGTACACTTAACCACCTTTCTAATCGCAACTTAATCATTTTCACATTAACATCATATGGATTTACTGGACTTAAATTGTAATATAACTATCGTCTCTCAGTTATAACTACATACATGCATAATAACTAAGGTACAAAACTCAAGTCCTAAAGGCCAACTCCCGATGTTCGCTAAGTTTCATGCGTGCGATGTCTCGCAAAGCGAAATCCAAATTAGGAAACCTCCCGATACACTACTAAGTGACATTGTCGATCGTCGAGATCCGTTAGTCCCTCATCACATAACTTGTACCCCCAAATCCTCATATCCTTACATAAAAATTCTACTCGTCCACTCTCAAGTCACTAAAGAAGATATGCAATACGGTGCTTTTACTATTATTGAGTCCACCCGGCTAAATCAATAATGAGCTAGATCTCTCCGCTCGACAATAAACTAATGTACCCTGAATCCCTACTCACTGGGATAAAATATAGTAAGATAACATACTCACTGAAGTCTACGATACCATACAACATATATCTGCAGACTCAACCCTCTTTAAGGTGATGCCTCACAAAAACAATATATCTCACCCTGGAATAATGAGCACGATAGTATTATCACACAATCTACTACTGCTCAACCCCGTGGTATCAAGTTACTACAAATGATCATTAGTAAGTTTTATGAGTTTTTGCAAACTCCGGTAGCTTCAACGATGCCAAGAGGATTCGAATCCTATGCCTTCGTAACACTAGGGACAACCCTAACGGCCCTACCAGGTGCAGGTGTGGCGGGAATAGTCCCAGCAAGTGTACCTTCTGTTGTGAATCTAGCCTTAGTAACCTCAAGAGTTTCAACGGCCCCAACTATGACGTTTGCTCTGGCTGCAGTGAGCACTCAGCACATGGCCCCATTGGTTGTTGCCCCAGTAGCATCACCCATGGAGGAAATGAGAAAGGAGATGTAAAGAGAGTTGCTGATGTTCATGAAGGCTTCCTCGCAATCTGCTGGCAAGGTATCTTCGGTTTATGATGACTTTCGAACACCTTACCCTCAGGAATACAACAATGAACCCTATACAAAGGACTATATTCATCCTATCTTTAAAAAATACACAGGGAAAGGTAGGAACTCGTAGGAGCATATTAAGCGATTTGTTGAACACTTGGGAGCACATTACAATAATAAGAAACTTAGGTTGAGGGAGTTTTCCAAATCCTTAACCGATAAAGCATATACTTGGTATTCCCATTTGTCTTCTAACATCGTTTCTACATGGGAGGAGATGCACGTATTATTTGTCCAGAAGTTCTTTTTGGCAGAAGATGAGTTTACTTTGACCCAACTGGGTAGGGAGAAGCAACGACCTGGGGAAGAAGTGGTGGCCTATGTGAGAAGGTTTAGGGAAAGATCCCTCAATGCGAGGGAAGAGGCCAAAGAATCCAAGCTATTGCAGATCTATGCTAAGGGGCTGCTTCCTGAGTACATCTCCCATCTTATCAATGAGACACGCGAGGCAACTTTTGCGACGTTCTTAAAAGCAGCGACGAATATCTCCTTGGTGGTGTGGCCCAACTCGGTGGTGGTGCCCATGATGTTTAGGCAACCGATGTAACCCACGGGGGGGGGGGGGGGGGAGTTTGCAGCCCCCACGGGTAGGGAACACTGAGGGGGGAGATAGGGTCGAACCACCTAAGAAGGACAATAAGAGGAAGTTCAGAAGAGACAGGGAGGACCCACCACCATTGCATTGTACAGTGGAAGAAGATGTCAGCTATTACAACGCGATGGTTAAAGAGGAACGATCTATAAATCGAAGGACATTCCCATTGGGGAGCCCGATGCGGTGAGAAAGGCGAATCCAAAGTAATGCCAGATTCATCGGAGGATCCAGCATCCAACCGAGAGCTGTTTCACACTAAGAAGAATCATCAATAAGTACGTGAAGGCCCGAACATTAAAAATCCACCCACAGAACATCAATAACAACCCACTGCCATCCCATGGGGCAAATCTCGTGGTGTCCTATGATGAAGAGGCTGAGAGAGGAGAAAAAGAGTCAATAACGAAGCAAGAAGAGTACGAAAAGGCTCTCGAAGATTGTACGAGGGGATGGCTAATGTAGTGTTGGCTTATGACGAAGAAAGCGCTAAGGATGTGGAGGATGTATACGGTGTTGAAGGTTAGGAAGTAGATCCAATTCTAGAATACTGTGCAGTTTCGAAATCCCCAAAGTTCACCTGGTTTTTCGACCAAGTGCAGATACCGAAGGAGAGTAGGTTGAAGATAACACAGGCAATACTCGATATTGTGAGGAAAAATGCAGTCCCTTCGCTAAAATAGAAGGGACCCATGGCCAGGTTGGTGAGAAGGTTTCTGTCAGAAGTAACCTTCAACGATGTAAGCAGGGATGTAAGGTTCCCTCATAATAGGCCATTATATGTGATCTCTAATGTCAATGGAGTTAGATTTGAAAGGACTCTTACGAATGGGGGAGTTTCCATCAATATCATTCCAATCAACTCTTTCCATGCAGTGAATATTACAGAAGAAAGGTTGGTCCCCATGCCTTTGGTAATTTCGGGGTATGATAACCAATCTTCCAAATCCATTGGGTACGTAAATGTTGGGATTGTAATGGGAAATCTAAGTTCCCATGTCAAGTTCCACGTGATAGAGAGTGCAACTCCCTACCATCTGCTGATAGGAAGATTATGGATGCACAACCAAGGGCTAGTTCCCTCAACGTACCACCGATGTGCTAAAGCGAATATCAAGGGAACAGAGGTGACCATTAGGGCTACGAAGTGGCCCTTCGCTATTGAGGATGCTCACTTGGTGGGCGCAATATTTTACACAGAGTTAGAGGAAGATGTCCGGGTCCTAACAAGAAGAATGGAGGGAGCATGGGTTCCCTCGATCAGAGAAAGGATAGGGCCCTTGAAAGGGAAAATGAAAGAGGTTGCGAGCAGCACAAGGAAAATAGATGAAGAAGCTCACCAGGTGGTCCCTCGGCCATAAAGCATCTCGAAGCAGCTCAAAGACAGAATGAGGCCCAGAGTGGATCCGATGGAGCATGAAGTCCAACGACAAAGTGTGCTGAGCCGGTTCTCAGAAGAAAGAGTGGCTAAGGCTTCTGGAGAGAATAAGAGGAAGGCAATCACCACTACCAGCAGACAGTACAAGAAGGTCGTTATTGAGGAAGGAAAGGTGGTGTATCGATTATAACGGTGTGAGCGAGCGACCAAGGAAACTGATAATGAGGTTGACTCGATATATGAATGCTTTATGATAGATTAACGGGGAAAATGCATGGTGATAGACAACTCCAGCATATAGGAATTGGTGGAAGAAGTCGCTGAAGAACCAGAGTACATGACGGATCGACCGAAACCGTAGGCACAAGAACTAGAACAATTGAATCTAGCCAAAGAAGGAGGAGCTCCGAGGCCCATATTCATCTCGAAGGATCTCAGTAAGGAGAAAGGAGAGGACTTCGTTGAGTTAATTCGGGAGTTTATAGACATCTTCGCGTGGAAATACACAGAGATGGAGGGGCTGGATGAGGAAGTAAGCTGCCATAAGTTGAACGTAATGCCTTCAGTCATTCCGGTGAAACAAGCTAGGAGAACGTGCAAACCTGAGCTAGATTTGAAGATCAAGGAAGAGGTTCAACTCTTACTAACGAGAGGGTTCATCACACCGATACGGCACCCACTTTGATTGTCCACTATTATCCCGGTGGGGAAAAAAGACAAAAAACGAATAAGGATCTGCGTGAACTTCAGATATTTGAATAGAGCTTGGCCCAAAGATGAGTTCCATCTGCCCTCCATCAATTAACTTATAGACACAACGACAAGTCATGAGATGTATAACTTCATGATTGGGTATATAGGGTACAACCAGATCAAGATGGATCCCATGGATGCAGAGAAAATAACGTTCAGAACCCTGTTGGGCAACTTCATGTACAAGGTGATGCCGTTTGGACTCAAGAACGCTGGGGAGACTTACTAAAGAACAATGATGGCCATTTTTCATGATTTCTTTCAAAAAATCATGGAATTTTATGTTGATGACTTGGTCATCAAGTCGAGGAAGGAGGAGTCCCATCTGAGAGATTTGAGAAAGATGTTTTCCCATTGCAGGAAGTATAAATTGAAGATGAATCCATTGAAGTGTGTTTTGAGGGTGACAAGTGGGAAATTCCTAGACTTTGTGGTTGATTGACAAGGGATGCAGATGGACCAGGACAAACAACGGGCGATTTTGGAAATTCCATGCCCAAGAACGATAAAGGAGCTGAAGAGTTTCCTTGATAAAGTTTCCTACCTTAGGAGATTTGTGCTTGGATTAGCCGAAATAATGCATCCGTTGATGCAACTGTTGCGAAAAAACATAAAGTTCAGGTGGGAGGAGGTTCACCAGGAGTCTCTCGATGGGCTGAAGAAACTGCTCGTTTCGCCACCGACCATGGTTCCCCCAAAGGTAGGAATACCGTTGCAGCTGTACCTCACAGCCACCACGAGGTCTGTGCGAGCTTTGCTGGCACAAGAGATTGAGGGGAAAGAACGACCAATTTACTACCTCAACAGGATCGTCCATGGGCCAGAAGTCCGATATAGCAGCTTAAAAAGGCATTGTTTAGCCTTAGTCTTTGTAGCGCAAAAACTTAGGCATTATATGTTATCTTTTACAATTCTTATTGTAACTAGAGGTGATCCTATTAAGTATTTGCTAGCAAGAATGATTTTGATTGGTAGAGTAGCTAAGTGGTTACTCATCCTATCAGAATATTACTTGAAGTGTGTGGTTCCTCGTGCAATCAAAATCCAGGCATACGCTGATCTGTTGGCTATTTTCCCCTTAGGTACGTTTGAGCCACCTAAAGAAAATATTCCAGGAGACGATTTGCAGGCCAACCACCTGGACACAACGAATGAGGAATGGACAATGCAGTTCGATGGATCTTCAGCAAAAAAAAAAGTTATATTTGCCTTTCCTACAAGTTAGATTTACCTTGTTCTAACAACGAGGCAGAATATGAAGCATTGGTGTTGGGATTGTTAGAGGCTCTTCGAAGGGGGATCCGTTCACTTTGCATTAAGGGGGATTCAAACTTGGTGGTTCAGCAAGTGAATGGAGAGTATGCATTGAAACACATGAGCCTAGCACCGTACAGAATAATCATTCAAAGGCTCCTCTACCAGTTCCATCGAACCAAGATTAAGAGCTAGCCCAGAATGATGAATCGTTAGCCAGA
This sequence comes from Sambucus nigra, assembly GCA_949130495.1. NCBI lineage: Eukaryota > Viridiplantae > Streptophyta > Magnoliopsida > Dipsacales > Adoxaceae > Sambucus > Sambucus nigra. Next base: position 522,356,911 of record OX422218.1, read on the forward strand.
CGCCTATGCCACCATTGCCCAAAAAATGGTCACGAGGAGCGATACAACTATCGTCGTGATCCAACAAAGAACAGATCCTTTGATGGTGCAGTCAATTTTACCAATGGAAGATACTGGGGACTGGAGGGGGGAGATTAAGAGGCAACGGGAGGTTGGTGAAGGAATGATGGGGCTTAGAGAATTAGCCTAATACTTCACAAACCAGGGGAACCTTTACTTCAGAATTGCATGAGTATGGCTGTCGAGATGCATTGGTCCAGTAGAGGTAGAGCAAAGATTGAAGAAAACACACGAAGTGCACTATAAAACAATTGAGATACCCCTCTACTGAAGAATGAAAAGAGAGAGGTATTTTTTGCCTAAGATGAAATAGGATGCGACAGAGCTACAACCACAATGCGCTAAATGCCAGTTATTGTTCGAAGCAGCTGAATGTCACTTCATAGAGGCTTAACCCGACTAGAGACAGCCCTATATTGACTTCATTAAAGATGGAATTATCCTCACTGAAAAAATTAATATGATGGGACTTCAGCGAAGGGCCCCGACATTCTACGTTCAGGAGGGGCAGCTTTATCGAAGGGGATACTTCAACAGGACTTTGCGTTGTATCACAAGAGAAGAGGCAGTGAAGGTCCTCAAGCAGGCGCACGATCCATCTCATATAGGAGGGGCCAAGTTATATGACCAGTTCATGACTTTGGGATATTATTAGACCATGATGGAGAAAGATAAGGCTGAGTTCGTTCGAAAGTGCAAGGCTTGCCAACTTCATGGAAATATGATCCATGCCACGTCAGTGGACTTACACTCCCTGGAAATGCTTTATCCTTTTCACACTTGGGCGTTCTACCTGGTAGGGGAAATACACCCTTCTTTGAGGGGGAATATATGGATACTAGTAGCAACAAAATGCTTCATAAAGTGGGCTGAGGCGATACCACTGAGAAGGACAACAACAGGAGTGGTGAACAACTTCATCAGTGAATACATCATTTTTCATTTTAGGATCCCGAAGGTTATCCTTTCGGACAATGGGACCCCTTTCATCAATTCAGAAGTAACGATGCTCACAGACAAAGACTCCATTATCCATCACACTTCGACGGTGGCATACCCAAAGGGAAACGGTTAAGTCGAAGCGACTAACAAAACTTTGATCAATATCTTAGCTAAAATAATGGAAGATTTCCCAGGGTCGTGGGCTGACAAGATACCAGCCGTATTGTGGGCCTATCGAACAACTAAGAGGAAGCCCACAGGAAATATCCAATTCTCTCTTGTCTATAGGGCTGAGGCAATTCTACCAGTAGAGCTAGAAGTACCCTCTGCTCGATATGCTTTGCGGAGTAGCATGATCCCTTAGAACAGACATGTGAAGTTGGAAGCATTGAATGAACACATAGATAATGTGATGCAACACTTTCAAATGTATACGAAGCAACTCTCCAGGGCGTATGATAACTTAGTGAGACCAAGGAAGTTCGTGGAGGGAGACCTCGTATTGAAAGAAGCAATGAAACATATCAGGGGCTTCCTCTAAACAAGTTTGATGCAAATTAGGAAGGACCTTTCATTGTGAAGGAAGCTCATGACTCAGGTTATTGCTTAATCTAAAATGGAAGAGGACAAACCATTCAAAATCAATAATCACTACACCAAAAATAGGAATCTGGCACACCCTGTTATTAAAAATATGGCACGATTTTAAACTATGCAAAATTCTAACACGGTTTAATGACAATATGGCACACTTTAAAATAGTGCTAAAATTTGGCATTGTTTTTAAGTGTACCAAAATTGAGTACACTTGACTAAAATATAAAATGCTAAAATTTTTTTTTACTTGCTCACTTTTGGAGTCTCCCGCTCACTTCTCCTCTCACTTTCGAGTCTCCCGCTCGTCTCTTTCTCTCTTGGAGTTGGTCACTTTTGGAGCTCATCACTTTGGAGTTCATCACTTTTGGTCACTTTGGAGTTCGTAACTTTGGAGTCTCCCAAGTTTTGGTCCCGCTCAGCTCTTACAAAGGTAATACACGTTTTGAAGTCTCATTTTTGCATTTTTAGGGTTATATATATATATATATATATATTCTTAAGTTTTTATTGGGTTGTCACTATGCTTTTATGAGTTTATTGATCCTAGGGTTTTATATATAATTTTTTAGGGCTTTCGATTATCAAATTTAATATTACCTGCTAGTTTTGTATCTGAGGTAATTCCCTTTGTTTTGACACTGAGGTAATTCCTTCTGTTTTGACATGAGGGTTTAGAGAATCAATATTTCCTTAGGGCCTGTTTGGCAATCCAATTTCAAGGCTGGGAATTGAAATTGGGTTGCCAAATGGACCATCAGAGTTTGGAAAGTAAGCTTTTGTATCGATCTTAAGACAATTTTTCATTTCCTTTTTTGGATTTCGATATTAGTCTATTGTTTGTGATTTTTGTATTTGATTTCAATTGTGTTTCAGATTGACAAAGTTTGGAGTCAGATCTTGGAGCTCGACCCATATGTTTTTGGTTTGATCCGATCAGATCAGGTATACTCTTTCATTTTTACCGAAAAATAAATTTGTCACTTTGAATTTAGGATTTTTGGCCCTACTTTATATTCACAGTTGGAAGTTTGTACGTGCGCATCTCATTTCTTTCACTCTTTTACCCTTAGTTGTGGGATATTCTTTTTGTTTTTCCGTATTGCCTTTGCATGATATTGCGTCAAGATCACAACAAAAGAACACTGTTGTACGGTTAAACTGATATTGTAGAGCATTATCAAAATCATAGCTAAATCATTTTAATTATCATTGGAAATGACATTCACATATTTTTTTCAACCCATACCTAGTTAATAAAAATCATGAATTGGATGCATAGAATTGGATGTATAGAATTGGAATTCATCAAAGAATTCTAATTCCATGACGTTAGAATTTTGTTTGGTTATGTTATGGAATTTATTTGCTATTTTATGGGAACTCTAAATTCATTTTTGTGTTGTAATTAATTCACTCTGTAATTCTATGTGCATGAAATTTTATGCAGTATTAAATTGTGTGTATGTATGAGAAATTATGTCTGTGATATCCGTGAAATTGTGTGTGCAGTGTCTATGAAAGCCTATGTGACACTGAGTGTGTGTATTGTTTGTGTAACTTTGTGCATATGTGCAGTGAGTGAACCTGTCTGTGTGTGTGCAGTGTGTGAAACTGCCTATGTGTGTGTAAGTGTATGAAATTTTATGTGGTCTTGTGTTTATGTGTAATGTGTGAAATTGTGTTTTGTTTCTCCTCTTGTGATAGCTGCTATAACAACATTATAACCATTGCTATAGCTGTTATAATACTGTTATAGAAGCTATATTTCTCTATTTTGTTTTTAGTTTCTACTCTAAAGTTGGGGGTTGGTTTGTGATGTGTGAAGTGGTGCCCCATTGCGATGGTGAAAGCTGAGTGGCTTAAAAGGCCTTTTGAGGAAGGAGTGATAAATTGGGCTTTGGAATGCAATAGGGATAAATCTTCAGGACCTGATGGCTTCTTCCTATCTTGGTATAAGAAATGTTGGAACTAAATATGATAAGTTGAGTTTTTTAAGGGGGATTTCATGAAAAATGAGTGGTAAATGCTTGCGTCAATGAGACTTAACGCTCAAAGAGCATATAGAACCAATTTAAAGTAAATCCAGATCATATATATTCATACAACAAAGACATTAGATTGATTAACACATTTATTTTATGACTTTATTTTATGTCTTGCACAATTCTTTAAAGATCCCGATGGAACTTATTTTCATTTAATTATTTGGTGAGAAAAAAACAGTGGCAGCGGCTGCCACTGTCCCTGAGCCCGTGGCGATGTCTAAAAGTGTGCCATGTGTTAAAGAAAGAAAGAAATAGATTTTTGTATACATTCATGTGAGTCTATGTGTATACATGTCTCTTTATTCACATCAATTAAATGCTTCCATGTGTATATGAGTTTTGATTGTTATATTAGTTTACATTGCCTTGTAAATGATCGTGTATTCTTTTCTTCCAAAGTTATGCAGCAATTATGTATTCGAGTATTCCACCCAGTTTTTGAATTATTCTGCGTGGGAAATACGTCGATCATCATAATTTACTTAATGACGGAAATTTTTTTCATGCCGGAGTTCATGCACCAAGTGATACACAATGCAAATTTAAGATTCAAAGGTTGGCTATTTCATCTGAAACCAACGTTGAGGCCATTACAAGAATGTTTACCCAAGTCAGTGCTAAAGAAATTGAGGAGCGGAAGATGGAGGTGATTCTGACTGATGATCAGGGACTAGATGATCTATTCATATCGGATGATGCTGGTCGAGTAAATTTTAATCTAGATGGGTTTATCCACTATGGTCTGAGAGGTGATGAGGCTTTGGATCGTTTTCTATCCATATCAGATGAAGAAGATATGATGATGGACTTAAATCTACCGGGGTTTGATATCAACTGTGAACTCTCTTTTGGTTCTCAATGTTCAGTTTTTAAAGCAACAGATAGTGTCACCGGTGAAAAAGTGGCTATTAAGATGATTGACATCGATGGTGGTATTTTAACGGATAGAGTGATGCGAGAGTTATTGCAAAACGACGTAAATCATAAAAATATCATCAGGCTAAAATCTGTTTTCTTACATGAGAACAAGCTTTGTCTGGTCATGGAATATATAGCATCTGATCTAGATAGTTATATGGCTCTGATTGTGGATATAACGACTACCAAGAAAATTCTAAAAGAAATTTTGGAGGGAGTGCCTTTCTTACACGCTCAAAATGTAATTCACCGAGATTTGAAGCTGGATAATATTCTTATAGAGGAAGTTGATGGAGAAGGAAAACCTTCAAAGTAAAATCGGAGACTTTGAATTTGCAAGAGCCTTTGTTACCCCTGAAATTCAACTTAGTCCCTGGGCGGTAACGACAAGTTTTGTCAGTGATTGTTATCTTCTGTGGCGAAACTATTATCATTCAGTGACAAAAAAATATCAGTCTCAAAGAATAAAGTGCCAGAGTTTAACTATGCAATTAGTGAGGTAACAAAGGGGAAAAAACTAAAGAGATTCGTTTGGATCAACAACTAAAGAGATTGTAGACTGAATCAACCTTATGTGATATAATTCTTGAAGGACATCCAAATAAGAGGTGTCAATCGAGATGAGAAGAATATACAAATGGCACAATAGTTCCCCAACTCCATGCACTTCTTGACCTATCACCAGTCATTAAAGGTAAGTAATGTTAGAGTACATTGATAGATAGGATTATATTTTTACATAGATTTAAATTTGATATCTGAATCTTTTAACCTTTGAGGCTTTGAGCAAAACTTCACATAGATTTGCGATTGATATGCATCTTCCGTTTTTGTCTATTCCCTCTGCTTCGCATAATTTTTATGTTGGTGAAATTTTGCTATGTGTAGCTTTCAAGGGCCTTTGGTCAAAAAGGAATTCGGGAGTTGACGATGGAGACCCCAGTCGTTGAGTATTTTCATGTGCTACCATATGCGGGGATTATGTCTGATTTGTTTTCTAGGTACCGTCAAAGTTATCTCTTATGCGAGTTTATTAAAAAATTATTGAACATGAGTGAATGGATGTCTATTAAAAAATTGTTGTATCTGTTAATTTTTATTCAAATAGATGAGGAAAAACAAACTTTCTAAGGAATAATATTTCGAACTAATGCATTATCCTTTGTTTTCAGGTAAATAAAAATGCACCACACGGTTACTAGAACCTCTATTGGGGTAAGACTGGAATTCAACGGAGATACACGTAATTGAATAAGCAAGCGGAACATTTAACAACTACACCCCCAAGTCAACTCGAATCAATAGAAAGTCTTAGTGAAATGTTGGGGACAAGAAGAAGAAATGGTATCACATCACTTTTTTTGGTTAGTAATTATGTTGGGATGAGATACATCTTTATTTTATCTTTTTTTGTAACGTCCAGGGCCGGGGGGGGGGGGGGGTTGGGTGAGCGGATCATTTTGGGTTCGAGGGGCCCCGTAAGAGGCACAAACACCTCGCACGGGACCAATGTCACTTGTAGGAACTGACCGCGTAGTGCCGGGTCTCCCGATTTGAGAATATGACGATAATTTGCAAAAATCACACTTATACTTAAAAACAAGCCATTAAAGTGTGAAAACCCAAACCAGCCCCGTAAGAGGCTCGAACACCTCGCACGGGGACCAATGTAACTTGTAGGAACTGACCGTGTAGTCTCGGATCTCCCGGTTTGAGAATATGACGATAATTTGCAAAAATTAACACTTAAACTTAAAAACAAGCTGTTAAAGGGTGAAAACCCAAACCAACCCCCAAACGACCCCGTGGGAGGCACGAACGCCTCGCACGGGACCAATGTAACTTGTAGGAACTGACCGTATAGCCCCGGGTCTCCCGGTTTGAGAATGTGACGATAATTTCAAAAAATCATACTTAGACTTAAAAACAAGCCGTTAAAGGGTGAAAACCCAAACCAGCCCCCAAAGGACCCGGTAGGGAACACCTCGCACGGAACCAATGTAACTTGTAGGAACTGACCGCATAGTCCCGGGTCTCCCGGTTTAAGAATATGATGATAATTTGCAAAAATCACACTTAGACTTAAAAACAAGCCGTTAAAGGGTGAAAACCCAAACCAGACCCCAAACGACCCCGTAGGAGGCACAAACACCTCGCATGGGACTACTGTAACCTGTAGGAACTGATCGCATAGTCCTGGGTCTCCCGGTTTGAAAATATGACGATAATTTGCAAAAGTCACACTTAGACTTAAAAACAAGCCGTTAAGGGGTGAAAACCCAAACCAGACCCCAAACGATCGTGTAGTCTCCGGTCTCTCGGTTTGAGAATATGACGATAATTTGCAAAAATTAACACTTAAACTTAAAAACAAGCCGTTAAAGGGTGAAAACCCAAACCAGCCCCCAAACGACCCCGCAGGAGGCACGAACGCCTCGCACGGAACCAGTGTAACTTGTAGGAACTGACCGTATAGCCCCGGGTCTCCCGGTTTGAGAATGTGACGATAATTTCAAAAAATCACACTTAGACTTAAAAACAAGCCGTTAAAGGGTGAAAACCCAAACTAGCCCCCAAACGACCCGGTAGGAGGCACGAACACCTCGCACGGGACCAATGTAACTTGTAGGAAGTGACCGCATAGTCCCGGGTCTCCCGGTTTAAGAATATGATGATAATTTGCAAAAATCACACTTAGACTTAAAAACAAGCCGTTAAAGGGTGAAATCCCATACCAGCCCCCAAACGACCTCATAAGAGGCACGAACACGTCGCGCTGGACCAATGTAACTTGTAGGAACTGACCGCGTAGTCCCGAGTCTCCCGATTTGATAATATGATGATAATTTATAAAAATCAACACTTAAACTTAAAAACAAGCCGTTAAAGGGTGAAAACCCAAAATAGCCCCCAAACGACCCGGTAGGAGGCACGAACACCTCGCACGGGATCAATGTAACTTGTAGGAACTGACCGCATAGTCCCGGGTCTCCCGATTTAAGAATATGATGATAATTTTCAAAAATCACACTTAGACTTAAAAACAAGCCGTTAAAGGGTGAAAACCCATACCAGCCCCAAAACGACCTCATAAGAGGCACGAACACCTCGCACGGGACCATTGTAACTTGTAGGAACTGACCGCGTAGTTTCGAGTCTCCCGATTTGAGAATATGATGATAATTTGCAAAAATAAACACTTAAACTTAAAAACAAGCCGTTAAAGGGTGAAAACCCAAACCAGCCCCTAAACAACCCCGTAAGAGGCACGAACACCTCGCACGGGACCAATGTAACTTGTAGGAACTGACCGCGTAGTCCCGGGTCTCTCGATTTGAGAATATGATAATAATTTGCAAAAATTAACACTTAAACTTGAAAACAAGCCGTTAAAGGATGAAAACCCAAACTAGCCCCCAAACGACCCCGTAAGAGGCACGCACACCTCACACGGGACCAATGAAACTTATAGGAGCTGACCGCGTAGTCCCAGGTCTCCTGGTTTGAGAATGTGATGATAATTTCCAAAAATCAACAGTTAAACTTAAAAACAAGTCGTTAAAGGGTGAAAACCCAAACCAGCCCGCAAACAACCCCGTAAGAGGCACGAACACCTCGCACGGGACCAATGTAACTTGTAGGAACTGACCGCATAGTCCCGGGTCTCTCGGTTTGTGAATATGACAATAATTCACAAAAATCAACACTTAAACTTGAAAATAAGCCGTTAAAGGGTGAAAACCCAAACCAACCCCCAAACGACCCCACAAGAGGCACGAACACCTCGCACGGGACCAGTGTAACTTGTAGGATTTGACCGCGTAGTCCCGAGTCTCCCGATTTGAGAATATGATGATAATTTAAAAAAAACATTTAAACTTAAAAATAAGCCGTTAAAGGGTGAAAACTCAAACCAACCCCCAAACGACCCCGTGGGAGGCACGAACACCTTACACGGAACCAATGTAACTTGTAGGAACTGACTGCGTAGTCCCGGGTCTCCCGATTTGAGAATATGATGATAATTTGAAAAAATCAACACTTAAACTTAAAAATAAGTTGTTAAAGGGTGAAAACCCAAATTGGCCCCCAAACAACCCCGTAAGAGGCACGAACACCTCGCATGGGACCACTGTAACTTGTAGGAACTGACCGCATAGTCCCGAGTTTCCCGATTTGAGAATATGATGATAATTTTAAAAAATCACACATAGAGTTAAAAATAAGTCGTTAAAGGCTGAAAACCCAAACCAGCCCCCAAAAGACCCCATAGGAGGCACGAACACCTCGCACGAGACCAATGTAACTTTTAGGAACCGACCGCGTAGTCCCCGGTCTTCCGATTTAAGAATATGATGATAATTTGCAAAAATAACACTTAGACTTAAAAACAAGCCGTTAAAGGGTGAAAACCCATACCAACCCCCAAACGACCTCATAAGAGGCACGAACACATCGCACGGGACCAATGTAACTTGTAGGAACTGACCGCGTAGTCCCGAGTCTCCCGATTTGAGAATATGATGATAATTTACAAAAATCAACACTTAAACTTAAAAATAAGCCGTTAAAGGGTGAAAACCCAAACCAGGCCCCAAATGACCCCGTAAGAGGCACGAACACCTCGTACGAGAACAATGAAACTTATAGGAGCTGACCACGTAGTCCTGGGTCTCCTGGTTTGACAATGTGGCGATAATTTCCAAAAATCACACATAGACTTAAAAACTAGCCGTTAAAGGCTGAAAACCCGAACCAGCCCCCAAACGACCCTGTAGGAGGCACGAACACCTCGCACGGGACCAATGTAACTTGTAGGAACTGACCGCGTAGTCTCGGGTCTCCCGGTTTAGAAATATGACGATAATTATCAAAAATCATACTTAGACTTAAAAACAAGTCGTTAAAGGGTGAAAACTCGTACCAGCCCCCAAATGACGTCATAAGAGGCACGAACACCTCGCACGGGACCAATGTAACTTGTAGGAACTGACCGCGTAGTCCCGAGTCTCCCGATTTGAGAATATGATGATAATTTGCAAAAATCACACTTTAGACTTAAAAACAAGCCGTTAAAGGGTGAAAACCCAAACCAGACCCCAAACGACCCCGTAGGAGGCACAAACACCTCGCATGGGACTACTGTAACTTGTAGGAACTGATCGCATAGTCCTGGGTCTCCCGGTTTGAAAATATGACGATAATTTGCAAAAGTCACACTTAGACTTAAAAACAAGCCGTTAAGGGGTGAAAACCCAAACCAGACCCCAAACGACCCCGCAAGATGCACGAACACCTCGCACGGGACCAATGTAACTTGTAGGAACTGACCTCGTAGTCTCGGGTCTCCTGGTTTGAGAATATGACAATAATTTCCCCTCCTATATGTAATATTTTAGTTTGAGTAATTTTTTTTTGTAAATTATTGGGTAACTAATATCTTATCTTTTTTATATCCTATTTTTTTTGCAGGATAACAGTTTATCGTTGGCATTTATTCACGTGGAACACACAGAGAACTCAATGGTTTACAATAAGGGGTTTATTAATGATTCCATTTTTTTTGTGTGTTATGGTCGTGCGGTCTTTTGTAGTTTTATTGTTAACCTTTATGGCCATGCGGGCTTTTATAAGTTAATTGTTATATTTTGTGGCCGTGCGGGCTTTATGTTAGGTAGGTTTTGTATTAGCAGGTTTTGGAATGTCCAGAAAATAGAGGAAACTCTGCCCAATTTTTTTTGGCCTGTGAACTATTAAAGACTTGTAATATTTTGAAATTTGTATGTACATTAGTTTATTAACAACGTGCAATATTATTAATTTGTGAATTTTTGTTCTTTCAAATAATTAATTTTTTTTCTTTTTATTAAAAATTTGGCACAGTTCAAAACCGTGGCAAAAGTGTATCATATTTTGGCACGGTTTTGAATTGTGCCAAATGTTTTTAAACTATGCTGAATCTGGCACAGTTAAAAACTGTGCCAAAAGTGTTCCTGTTTTGCCAAATCTGACACACTTTTGAGCCGTGCCAGAAAAAAATTGCCATTTTGCAATACCTGATTCTGGCACAGTTCAAAACCATGACAGATTTGATCTGGCACAGTTTTAAATCGTGCCAGATTCCTGTTTTTGGTGTAGTGAATAACTGGTTGAAGGTTTATCATGTGTAAGTAAATATGTTTGGGCCACCAATATATTTAGCTGATTATGAATGTACAAGTTCTTTTTATGATGAGTATACAAGTTCTTTTTATTATAAAATCAAGTAGAGATAAAAGAATTACATAACTAATCACTTCACAATCTATGCAAATAGTCGTAACACAAAGAAATGGCATGAGAAAACTGATATCTTTCTTCATTCATAAACTTTGTGCATTACAAAATTAGGAGCTATTGCCCAAGAATTACATGAGAAGAAGAACAAAAGAAAAAATATATATAAAAAATCATGGGCCTAGTAGAAACCATAGGTCCGGGGAAGAGAAAAATCTCCAGGGAGGCCCGAAGAAGTAGCTTGGCAAGATCGTTGGGCATTCATAGAAACCTCCAGTCTCATTTGCGCTTGTGTACGCTCAATGCGGAGATTCTCTCGTTTCGACTTTGACGCGCGTAGAGCTTTCTAGAGGTCCCCCACCTCTTTGTCAATGGTTTCTAGAAGAGGTGCTAGCTCGGCCATCTTAGCTTCCCCGACCCGCTGGTCCTCCTGATGTTTTTGCAAGAGTTCCTTTTGATTGTCCAATCGTTGGATCTTCAAAGTCTTCAAATGCGCGATGAGCCAATCAAAACGGAAGCCGTCGCTACCCAACTCCCTCAGAAAACCTAGAAATTGGTTAAGGAGGAGTCTGGTAATGCTCGCAGTAGGAGCGAGAATGGGAGTCACCACGGGGGCCATAATGGTAGAAATCGTTGGAGGCGGGCCCATTACCTCGGCAGCTTCAATGGGGCCCTTAGCTGAAGAAGCTTCAACGGTAGGCAAACTCCCCTCTCCAACATAAGGTACTAAAGCCAACATGGGCGCATCATCGGAAGACGATGTTGGACCTTCAAGAGATGCCCCAACGAGAGCAGTAGCATCCACTGTGGCCTTGGAGAGCAAAAGGCCACTAAGGGAAAAGGGTGGGGAGAGACTTGGGGAAAGCTGCAACAAGAAAGATAAGTGTTAGGAATGACAAATTAATACTCAAAAGGATAGAAATACATCTAAGCGCAGTAAGGGGCCTTGACAATGCAGGAGGAAGGATAATGTTAGCTATCAGTGATGCCACTTCAACTTAAAACGACCCAACATATTAGAAATGATAAACAGAATAATGGGACAAATAAAAGATGTAAGACTTGGCAAGAAATTTACCTGTGGGACACTCTCCTCGACCACAACAAGGGGCAGAGGGACCTCCTGCTTCGATGGTAACTCAAAGGAGGCTGCAGTAGTTCCCTTGGGTTGACTAGGAAGTTCAGCAGACTCAATGGTAGCAACCCTTATAGTAGTTTCTTTGGACCGTTGGGAGGACAATCTCCGTGTGTAGGTAAGGTCTGTCATGGGAGAACGAGGAGGAGTGGTGTCATCTTGAGAGATACCGTAATGTACCTCCACGATGAGGTTATAGGGGGACTGGGAGGATTGGGACTTTCTTCTCTAACTCCCGGTACCAAAGCATTTTCTTATTAAAAAATGAGGAGATGCAACACACTTTAAGTGAAGGGAAATAAGAAATTAAGAACACACACATACCTCAGATCCAGAGGGATAATGAGAAGGTATAACCACTGGTTCAGGTGGCGAGGAGGCAGCAGTAGAAAGAGCTGAGTGGGGTGGTTTCTTAAGCGTCTATTTCTTCAGGGTCTTGGTACCCAGAGTTTTCTTCCTTGAGCTCGTTGCACCACTAGTTTTAGGTACCCTCGACCTCATTCTACTTTTTTCCAGTGGCTCACTGGCATCAACCACGATTATGGGAAAAGCAGCCGAAGGAGGAACGACGACAGCGCACTGTAGAAACTCAACATTTATTCTTGCGACTTTAGCTTCAACCTGCCTTCTCAGCTCTTCAGCCATCTCCAGAGACATGGGTGGGGGAACGGAGGCAATAGGAAATGCCTCTAAGGGAGTTTGTTCTTGATCCTAAGACTTATGCTTTAAGGACTTGGACTTCTTAGTTTTGTTGGCAGGTGGCTGAGAAGGTCCTTCATCCGTTGCAGCTTCAATTGAAGGGGCAACCTATTTAGGGGATCCAGTAGTCTTGGACTTTGAGGTGGCAGTGGGAATCATTGGACAGTGAGGGGGTTGGTACTAGGGAGACCCTTTAATCGTTGTACTCAATGGAAATTCAACCCCAAGCACGGAGTTCCCCTAAAGACCCAGTTCAGTAAAAGAAAAAGAAAGCACCGGGGGATATTGAGGAGGGGATATAATGTACTCACGGATCATTTACAGCTGCCCCAAATGCAACTTGGTGGAAAAATAGGTGGATACATCTCCCTTCCTAGTGGCACTATGAAGGGTGACTCACCCATCGATGGTAGACGTCACACCAAGCACCGCGGCTGCAATATAGAGGATGCAGGATTCAACAAAAGTGGCCATTGAGTTATTGTGTTGAAACACAGGTCGAGGGGACCCCTGATCGAACCCAAACTGTCTGTTACATCTATCTGGGTTGTAGGGTTCTGAGGTGTATCCCCATTTAGTGTAGGAGGGAAGAAACCCGGGGTAAATAGAATCACCATCGCTTACGAAGGATCTTCTACAGCTAGGATGAACTTGACCATTGTGGCTGTAAAAGGAAAGAAATTCCAACTATGGGCAAACGTAGACTGACTGTACGACCTCATCACAAAGGAGTCTAGTAGATCAAAAACTTACATTATCTCCTTTCGACTTTGCTTCTTATAGAAACACAGGAGGCGTGGAGGCTTGATACCTTGGTTTATGGGCAGAGAAATTGACTTGGCGGTAATAGTAGGAAAGCGGGTGTAAAGAAAGCCCGTCAGAATAATGGTATTAGCAAAATTGGCCAAGTTAAAACGGCAGAGTAATCGTGCCATGTCTATGTGGGTTCGATCCAACCAGGTGTAGAGGGACCCTAAGGCGATGGTGACTAGAGGAAGATTGAAACCTCTGGCCAAACGAATGAAAATATTTATCAGATTCCTCCTGGGCTAATTGTTGGGTTTCCCGGTTAGGAAGAAAGATGAAAGCAATACGAGTATGTAGGCTGGAAGTTCTAGAGATGTACCTTTACCTCAGTTCATTATAACACTGACATCCTTCGGCGTCGGAGCTTCAAAAAAATAGCTGATGAGGGGAGTAAATATGGATTTATTCAAGGAACCAGTGTAACTGCGGTAGATTCGTTCCAGCTCAGTTCCCTCGGCAGCCTCTTCGACATCCATAGCCTCTTCGTGATATGTGAACTCACCCATCGACTCAAATCCCAAAAGCTCACAGACGTCCTCCAAGGTAACAGTGAACTCTCCCCACATAGCAAAGAACGTGTGAGTTATGATGTTCCATCTGGAAACTAGCACTTGGAGCACCGCGTTATGTTTAGAGAGGGTGAACTCCCCAAACCAGTAGTCTCGATGAAGCCCAACCTTTGTAAGAGCAGTAGCGTGAGAGATATGCATATATGTGTGCCAGGAAGTGATATGTGCTGGCGACACCCCAGGTGCTTCAAAGTCAGTTTGAGAATAAAGGAAGTCACCATGGTTTAGACGAAACTGTAAAGTCCCGTCGGGTGGAAGATAGCCCCACTTTGATGAATCCATTTCCTCATCACCCAGCAGTAAGGGGTCGAATTTGGATGTGAAATGGCAAGTCTTGCATGCCTCAGAAAATTTATCACCCTTATCAAAGATAGGCACCCAGCGATAGAAACGTAATGGCTCTTGATGAGCCGCATCCAGGGCAACATCGCCAGGGGAAGCATTAGCCCCAGTAGCGGTAGAGGGGGAGCCTGGCTAAGTGGTGGTGGCAACCTTAGAAGTGATTAGAGAAGACATAATTGAGTGGTGGTTAATGATATAACTTGGTAATAAGGGCTACAAATAAGGAGGGAGCAGCACAACTACGGGTGATGGCGCAACAGATGAGAAAGGGGGGAGAATGAGTAAAGAACTAGGAAACAATGGAGGTTTTTGCACAGGTTTCTCTCTCTAAGGAATACGGGAGCTTGAAGAAGAAGAAGGAAAAAGAAATGTTTGAAATAAAAGAGAAGTTTGAAGCCTTTAATCCTTTTAAACCTATCTTTTGAGTTTCCCACTATCGCACGTGCATGGCTGCCTATAATCATTTCAAATGAACATGTGGCACTTCGAGAAGTGTTTTGACAGCTTAAAAGACAGCGCTACGTCATTTAAAAAGTGACTCCTGGGGAATAGAAAGAGTTTCCTTCCTAAGCAAGTTTGAGTTTTGGCGCCATAATTTTCGTCAGACATATCCAATAACTCCCAACGGAAAATACGTCCCAACTGTTCCAAAAAGCTACGATGCCCCCTCGCCACAAGTCCAAACGTTGTTTAAAAGGTGGCTCGGCTACACCAGGGATAATTTCAACTTTTTTGAACATGGCGAAGCATTGCAAGGGAGAATTTCACTTACCAAGAATCAGAACGAGTATTTGAGAAGGTTAGCAGGCCTTTCGGGAGAAGTTCAAATAATAAAGCTAGAATGGTTGAAGCGCAGTATAAGGAAAAAGTGGCGATGTCCCTTCGTTAAAGACCCAACTATCCGTAGTGCTTCGACTCAGGTACATCGGGCGAAATTTTAATTTTTATTGGAAATTACAACGCTGTGGTTCTAACAAAAGAAAGGAGGCCAGATTTTTTTTCATGCAAAGAAGGTTCATGGGTCTAAGAAGTTTCGTGCAGACATTTCTTGCTCCAACAACTCTCTCAACGAAGGGGAAAATGTAGAGGGGGCTTGAAGGTAATTTTGAGATTAGAGTTAACTCCACATTAACAACAGTGTTTTGGGGATTAAAGCACCGTGGAAACTCAGTGTGGTAGCTCAGTGAGGCAGCTCAGCGTGATAACTTGTATTTTAGCTTGTTTTATTAATCATATTGTATCTTTATTTATATTGACTGTAAGCTATAATGATTGTAATGATGTAATGATAATAATAATGAGTTTGTGTGAGGTTAAACGGTACTCGCGAGAGACCAGGCCTGGCAGGGCTTGGAAGAGCTTTCATGCTCTATCGAATGACCTCACCATGAGAACTTTAGAGGGACTTGGTTTGGAGGATTGAGAAGTGAGCCACCGTTGGGGCTTGTCTTGACTATCTTAGATACACCTGGTAAAACACCGAAGGACACTGACCGTGGAACCTCGGGTAGAGCGGTTTGGAGTTCCATCGGGCGTTGAGTTGTGAACCAAACAACCCTCTACTTAATGTCATATCTACTGTAGGTGATGTCACAAGCCAACTAAACAATGTCAGACCTACACTCGAGTAAACCACCGTGGTATTTGGGGCTATCAGGCAGTTAGTGATCCACGTCTGCGACAACAGCCCCCTAACACACAGTGGTTAGGCAAAAGGCATGTCTTAGCATTTAATGTTTATGACGTGGACACAACTAGTGCATCAGGCATTTAATGTTCTGACATAAAGTATGAGGGATGTCTTTCATTGTCTTTAATGACTGAGTTGCCTCGGGGATGGTGTGGGGAGCTATTTAAGGACCCCAACCCCCCTTGAGGAGGGATCGATCTTTTTGAGAGTTCAGAAGTTATTGCTAGAGAGAAGATACATTAGAGAGAGTTATTAGAAACCATAGGGTCGGTTCACCCACCATTGCCATTTATTACGAAGCTTTTAATACTTTATAGAGATTCATGAGGGTGGTTGGTGTGTTTGCCTACCTACCAAGGTGCATCTAGGGTGCTGACTTCTTTCTCCCTCTAGCTAAGTTACTTCTAAGTTCATTACTATATTTCTGAGTTATACACGAGAGATTTGTGAGTTTAAACTGAGTCTTATCTTCATTGGGTTTGTGTTTACATGTTCTATCACTAATCCAAGTGGGTAGGTGGTTAGTATTTAATAGTTTTCTATAATGAATCTAAGAATGAATCAATTGGATATTCTGTTTATTTTAAATAAGGACTGATTACCCGGTATTCAATTGGACAGGGTGTCACAATTCATATCTGAATTTTACATCTATAGTTGGTCATGATGTAACTCTCGTCATATTACTCCTCTGCAAAGAGTAGTTCCTGATCATCCTAGAAAATCTAAATTGTACATTCCTTGTAATTTTTTACACTATTGGCACCCCTTTCCGTCTTATCTTCGATTTCTGGTGACAAGCCTTGCTCATAATGAAATTACATTCTCTTTGTCTCATTCTCGTGATGTCTCTAATTTACTCATGCATCTATGTTTATTTCATACGTTTCCACGTCTTCTACGCATGAATGATACAGAAAATCTCAACTAACTAAGGGCACCCATATACCCTATGTCCCATTCATTTTTGCACAAATCAACCGAATGTAATATACTAGTTTTAAATTAAGAATTGTATACTAGGCACGACTATATAATAAGGGTACACTTAACCACCTTACTAATCGTAACTTAATCATTCTCACATTAACATCATATGGCTCTACGGGCCTTAAATTGTAATATAACTATCGTCTCTCAGTTATAACTACATACACGCATAATAACTAAGGTATAAAACTCAAGTCCTATGGGACAACTCCCTATGTTCGCTAAGTTTCATGCGTGCGATGTCTCGCAAAGCGAAATCCAAACCAGAAAACCTCCCGATACACTACTAAGTAACATTGTCGATCGTCGAGATCCGTTAGGCCCTCAACACATAACTTGTACCCCCAAATCCTCGTATCCTTACATAAAAAGTCTACTCGTCCACTCTCAAGTCACTAAAGACGATATACAATACGGTGCTTTTACTATTACAGAGTCCACGGTGCAAAATCAATAATGAGCTAGATCTCCCCGCTCGACAATAAACCAATGTACCCTAAATACCTACTCACCGGGATAAAATATAGCAAGACAACATACTCACTGAAGTCTATGATACCATACAACATATATCTGCAGATTCAACCCTCTTTCAGGTGATGCCTCGGAAAAACAATATATCTCACCCTGGAATAATGAGTACGATAGTCTTATCACATAATCTACTACCGCTCAAACCCGTGGTATCATGTCATTACAAATGATCATAATAAATTCCACTTTCATAACTGTCAAAATTAGTAAAACTAATTACACAATACAAGCATCATCTTAGTGTACACACCCACTTCCCCATAGGAAACACCGAAGAGCACTGTTATCCAACGATAAATATATGCGTAATAAGTTTGACACTGCCAACGGACCCACTAAACTAGACTCGGTCGTGAATTTAAGTGTTAAATAATCATATATTGTGATACACACATATCACTCAAAATTATCCCATACTCATAAGAACAAGATAAAATCTATATTCATTTGCCATTAACCTTGCCCAGTCAATGAGTTCCTGAGCGTAGCTCTCTCGTGCCGGAGTTGACCCATGATCAGGTGTGATGGTTGTATATCCTAGATCTCAACCTATAGTTTCCACTGACTTATTTTGGGCAATCCTGATTCCTGTGTCCCATCTCTCCACGATCGTAACAACTATCAGAGAAACTCTCTTACTCCTGGCCCTGGCCTTGTTGACCTCCTATGCTATTCCCTTAGTCTTGAGGGCCCTAAGGAACAGAATGTTATTTCTGCTGTTGAGGGCTCTACTTGTCCTGCCTGATCTCATCACTCTCGGTTTGGTAACCTCCAAACTTAAATCTCTTAGTCCTATTCCCATGCTGGAAATCTCACTCCTACGGCTCTTATTATGCCCCACTGGCACCATTCCCATCTACCTTCCCAGTCTGATTGGTCTAACTTTATACCTATGGACAAGTTCAATACAGGTAGCCCTACTCTCACACATATGAAAACTTTCTGTCCCAACCCCTATCTCCAACCCCACTGTCCATGTCAGCGTATCTTTCCCTCGGACCTGGTAGTCTTAACTCAAAATGCTACCCTCGTTGTCCCTTTGGTTATGCTAGCCCTATGGAACTTGATGCTGGCCTTAACGACAGTGACTGAATCCATGGTCAATTGGTAGGACTTCCATTGATCTCAATCAATTAAATGGGTCCCCTACTGGGTATAACCTTATGTGGTGCTTCACTAGCAACATTTAATCTAGTATTGCTCTTCGGCTAGATTCTCCAACCCTATTGGCTTCTTACTAATGGAAGCTTTGATATAAATTTATGAATGTACGACCTTGATGACATCGGAAGTAGGCATCCCAACCGAATTTCCCATCCACGCTTGTGTATTCTATTCATGATTCCATCATCGACTTATAGATCCTTTTTATTCTCCGTATCCCTTTTGTTGGGTATGAAGTTCTCTAAATAAGTCAACTTCTCGCTCACGATTGGTCTTTATCTGGACAACTTGTGATAAGTTCTGAAACTCTATTTGCATCTCGATCTGAATAGTAATTGGAAGATATTACGGTCAAACCGCACCTAAACGTGTCGTTATTAATGTATCTCTCTATAGTTCTGGTGATTGACCCCCATCATTACAACGCTGCTCCTCTGAGCAAAAATAATTTAGCCTAAAATTAAATCCTGGGTGTCGCTACACTCCACCCTACACAGTTGCCTTTGGATTATCTCCTTCCATTGGCCAATCACACTTCCTCTTTTCCCCTAATCCTTAGAGGCTGCTCTTCGAAAAAGTTCCTCCCACTCCCTCCTGTCGACTATGCTGGGTATGTCTGAATTTTTGCCACTGTTATCTACGCTAATGCTTTGGGAAACTATTTCTCCCTATTAATTATCTTATTGTCATTTGTATGAACTATAATCATGGTGATTTCTATCGTGATCATCGTTCCCATAATATTCTATGTCTTTTTTTGAGCCTCTCCTCTCGCGGTCCTTCTAACGGCCCTTATTGGTCGTCCTATATTGTTCATTGTACAAAGCCCAACTGAACTCCTATATGATTCGTATAAACTATACTTAATAGTAGGAGAATGTTAAGGTGCGTACGGAGAGGAATGCAACAATGCTATAATGAGGCTCTATATCAACGAACGCTACGCTAAAATCGTAGTAAGACGTACAGATCATAAGGACATTAGAACCTGATGCTCTGATACCATTTTTGACACCTCACCTATGTTAACAATGGGTGATCAACCCTTCATTAAAACAAACAGGAATCCCATCTGGTACATTCTTAGCATCATTGTCAAAAAATGTTGTAATTACTAATGACCCATGTTAAATTAAGGGTGTGTCGAATTTTATCTTCACTAATAGTAACATTCGAAAATTAAATACAATGACCAAATCATCCCAGATAGAAATAATACTATGAATCCATCAAAAGATAAATAACCAAATAAATAATACTAAATAATCCATCAATTTTCAATACAAAATTCAATTATGCGTCTATGAATAATACATGGTGTGATACAAATGAATAAATGAAATAGCTGAAGGGAAACATGCACAAGTGAAATAACTGAAGCTGAGTCATGCTCTAGGAATGGAGTAACTGAAGTGTCTAATCAAATCTTGCAAGCATCCATAAGTGCTGCATCTCGCAACCCTGGAACAGTTCATTAAGATTGGCATCCCTGTGGCGGGACACCTAAATTGTTTTTGGAAAAATAGACAAATTAGATTTCACACTGGTCAGAGCCCGAGGAAGCCTTTTTAAAATATTTCGCAGGCGTTTAAATCACATTTTAATAGTATTTATTGATTACACATGTTAGTTCACCTACTCTGCCTTGAGTTCATCACATCTCATCTAATGTGCACACCTAACTACTCCTACTTATCCCACTTAATTATGCTACCCTGCCTAATAAGTATCTAACTAACCACTATCAGGTTTATCCCACTTGTACTGCCCATAGAGTGCGATATAGAATACCTATAATTATAATTATGTCGTTTATTGAGTTTCTCTTTAACTCCTTAGTACCGCCCATGCAGTACGCTATCAACTGATTAATAATTAACTTGCCTCGTATGTTATTATTAACCATAATTAACATTTTATGTATGTTATCATTAACCATTTCATTAAGTTACTTTACTTAAATAATCTTTTAGGTATACACTATCAAATTTTACTGCCATTACACACTAACTAGATTACCTCATAATTAAATCGCTTTTAGACATTCGCTATCTATAACTGTTGCTTTCACACAGAGGTAGGATAAATACACATGTATATGTGAATATATATATATATATATATCATTAATACGTATACATAACTTTAGCATCCCTGGCTAAGAACTGCGGTGTGAGTTCTCATAGTGTGCTATCAAGTCCATGTACATATCGTACCCAATCAAGGACTATTGTTTCAGATGTTACCCTCAAACCATGAATCAAACAACACACAATGGAGGCGAACATAGTTCTAAGGCTATGCATATACCTAATGCAACAAAATGACCAGTCACACTATCATACACACAAGTAGTGCTCAACCCCAAATTCTATGTTTTGCGACACAAGTCTAAACCCTCCCCCCCCCCATTGGGTTCATCAGGATGAGACTGTACACGATGCGGAACCTCCCGTGATAGTAGGCAACGTAGGTATGTTCACACACATAACAAAGCCCGTAACAGGCATAAACAAAACCTATCCCTATTTCAGATATAGGCATAGACAACCTATAAATAAAATCTTTATAGGTATATGTCCAACCTATAAATGTAATCCGCATAGGTATACACTCAACCCATAAATATAATCCGGATGTAATCTATATATCTCGAATACTCAACATACTATCGATTCACAATTATAACATCTTATTGCATTTTTTTGAGTATTTTTCTCTACTCGAAAGGCCCTAGTTACCCCACAAGTTATTTCAATAGTTAATTAACCCATTCACTACTGGTCTACATAATAGGTTCACTCATATTCTCCTTGAATCCATTCTCATTCCCTCAAATTCATTATTTTACAATTCATGTCTAATAGGTATTCGCCTTAATTATCTTGTTATGGTTATGCCTCAACTCCATATTAGGCCTAATGTAATTCAATATCTCCCTCATTATAGTTTAGAGGTGTCCCAAAAGTTTCCCCATTAATCATTCCGAAATTTAGGCCTTAATCAAGGAAAATTCGGCAACTCTGGTTAACTAAAATGAGAATTAAATTTTCTGGTAGATTAAACACCCTATAGTAAAATTTTGATTTCTCCCTCTACAGAACTCCAAATGACCTCATTCAAATCTCATTAGAAAGCTAAGGCATAGAAATTTATAGACATCTATGGCTTGCACTCTAATTCTAAGAACAATTAAAATGACATAATACATTTAAATTAACGTTAAAATTTTTGGCGGATTACGATGCTGACAGATCAGACACCCTATAGTAAAACGTCGATTATCCCTCTACAAAAGCTAAGACATTGACCTTTCACGACATATATGGCGGGCACTATGATTCTAAGCACAATTGAAATGGCATACGTTTAAAGTCAAGTAAAAAGTTCTTGGCAGATTGACATCTTATGTTCATCAATTAAACTTTAAGCCATTCAAGATTCATGTTCTTTAACTAAGAGCCCATATAGATTCCATATGAATCATCACATATATTAAAATATCATTTTATCTTCACATAGGGATTCATTATATACACAATCCTACACCGAATCATGAGCTCTATTAATCTAAATCCCAAGAAACTAATTGAAATCATGAAATTGAAAACCCTACACTATATGGATATTGTAACTTCTTCAAAAACATGCAAGATAAACACTTGACTGGAGTTTGTAGGTCTCATTTTTGCAGAAAAGTGGCGGAGTGTTCTTCCCCTCCTTTCGATCTATGCTCCGATGGTGGTGGTGGTGCAAAAATGATGTGAGGAGCTTCAGAATCCTTCACTTTCCTCCTCTAATGGATACTCTCACCTTTTCTAACTGCTAACCCTAACACCCTTAACCCACATGTTGATATAAACCTATTAAATTCGTAGGTACTTTTACTCTAAAAAGCCAAAAGACCAAAATTCCCTTTTGGGGTGTTGGTTTGGACAAAAAATTCCACAGGACACAACTCATACCCTCGAGTACACTTTTCTGACTATCTCAACCCTTATGGACACACTGGTGTACTCAAAATGACCATTTGAATCACCCATAAATAAATCACATTTTATTTCATAAATTTAAGTCTCGACATGACTGACACGCGCGTCCCGACTAAATTAATATAACTTCCGTATTTCTCACTCACAACAATCATAATGCATTCTTACTAATTTATTACTTATTCGTTAAGTAATACTCAATATAATTCATACAAATAAATATCAACCCTTATCACTCTAATTAATTTTTATTTTAATCCGGATTAATTTTCCATTTTAATTTAATTAATCTCCATATAAAAGTGATTAGAAATTACAGGGTGTTAAGACAACATAACATATATAGTCTGTGACCTTGTTTTAATGAGATCTAATATTATCAAAAATGATATTTTTATGATGATTAGATTTAACCCAGTTGGACATATTAAGATCAGCAGGTGGAAGAGAACCAAAAATACCATCAGTTGAGTTTTCGTTGAGAGAATTTTCAGAATTAGTTTCCACAACTGGGGATATAATCTCATTTTCTGTCACTAAACAAAGACTATCATTAACCACAACATCAATTGAGTCTGTAATAGTCTTAGTTCTTAAGTTTTATACCTTGTAGCATGACTATTTTGAGAATATCCTAAAAATATGGCTTTATCACCTCTAGTGTTAAACTCTGAAAGGCTTTTTCTAAAATTACACATATTCACTACGAAATACTCTCAAATATTTCAAATTGGGATCTTCTTCACACCATAATTCATATGAAGTCATTTTAGCATTCTTCTTAAGTTATACATGATTAATAACATGACATGCAGTTTGAGTTGCATGGAGTAAAACACGTGCCATTTCTTGAATAATGCGATTTTTTATTTAAGTAATTCCTATTAATTGTGGGGTTTTTAGTGCACTAAACTCATGCTTATATCCATTACCTACCCAATATACTATAACACCTGTATATTTGAATTCTCCATCCCTATCACTTCTGATTCTAGACACATGGATATTCTTTTCATTTTTAATTCTGAAAAGGATTTTAAGAAAATATTTGAAAGTTTTAGACTTTTCTTTCATCAAAGCAATCAAAATGAATCTTGAAAAATAATCAATTATGACAAGGATGTATGAATTACCACAAAAACTAGTTATCCTAGAAAGGTACCATTAAGTCCATATGAAGTAATTCCAAGGGTTGTGTTATAAGAACATATTTAGTTTTCTTATGAATGGCTCTGTGCGTTTTACTTATTTGATACGGTGTGCAAATAGAATATTTTTCTTTTGACATTTTTGGCAGACCGCGTACTAGTTGTTAATTAGACAACCTTGATAGGTTGTCACAGTTAATATGCCAAAGCCTCTCATGCCATAAGTCAATATCACTAACTCTCGCAGAAAAATAATTTTCAATTTTTGCATTCTGAGGTATAGCATAGAAATTATCAAGAGTTATTTCACTAAAAAAAATTACTTTTCCTTCAGTGTTTAAAATTTTGCAGTCTAATTTTGAAAAGTTAACATTGTGTTTAGTATCACAAAACTGATTTATAATCAATAAATTTGGCTTTAATCCTTCAACCAAAAGAACATTTGCAATAGTAGGTAACCCTTCATGCTGGATGGTCCCTTTACCTATGATTTGGGCTTTTTGTCCATCTAAAAAATTTATGTTTCCTCTAGAAAAAGGGTATCAGAGGAGAATTTGGACTTATCCCCGGTCATATGTCTAGAGAAAATAGAGTTAAGGTACCATTTCCATATTTTATACGAGTCATTCAAAGCCGTAATAACAACATTACAAGTTAATTAAATAACCTTACACTTTCTAACCCAAACAACCTTAGTTTTAGACACATTTTCTATAGGCTTTGGTAGAAAAGTTAAGGTTAAAAAAAGACTTCTTTCCTAACTTTATATCCTTATTAGGTCCATTAAAGAAATATTTCCTTAAGTGTTCCTTTTTACCCCAAAAGGTACCAACATAAACAGGCCTATATAAGGATTTTTCATTCACATCAGCAAAAACATGTGGAATAAACACGTTTACACCAAAAGATTTAGGTATGTCTAACACAGGATTAACAACTTTCATATTACCATTAGAACCATGGGAAGTAATCACTTTCAGATTTAGGTATATCTAACATAGGATTAACAACTTTCAAATTATCAACATTGCAAACATGTGGAACAAGCATTTTCACATCAATAGGTTTAGGGATATCTAACACATGCTTAATAAAATAGTTTCACCTACTATCGCTCCTCTGTAACCCTGACCTATCCTATTTTCATTTTCAGTTGTTAAAATATGACTAAGAGTTTAGTGAGATTTTAAAAATGGTTCATTCAATTTCTTTTCAGATTTCAATTCATTTATAAGAGAAGTGTTGTTATCAGTTTAATTTGCAATTAGCTTTCTCAAATCTTGTTTCTCAAATAAAAAAACTTCTATTTGCATTGAAAATTCCTTAGTCATATATCTAATATGGTTATTCAAGGCATCTATCCAAGACATTAATCTAGCATTAACAATTTTCACTAGTACTAGACTGGCCAATTTTAAAATTTGTGGAAACATTTTCATTCACATTTTTTGAGAAAAGACTAGGAAATTAAGGAACAGAATCAACATCATGTGCAGTATACCAATCAAAGGTGATAATATTATTTGTTTTTGATATGGGAGAAGGAGAAGTAATATGATCAACAGCAGTATCACACACAATTTTAGTAGTAGAAGTAACATCAATATCACACAAAGTTTCAGTAGTAGAATTAATATGATTAACAGTAGTATCACACACAGTGTCAGTCTCATCAGATGAAATAAAATCATTTTTAGCAAAGATTTTATGCTCTAGCATGCATTAAGAAGTGAAAGCCATCAACTGATTACTAAATTTATCCATTTCACCATCACTATCTGAACTATCATTCCCATGTTTTCGAGATATGAGCCTTTTGAGCCGGTCGCCATTTAGGTTTTCAAAAATATTGTTAGCGTTATGACCATACTCATTATATTTCCTACACTGTATATGACTCAAATATTTACTTTGTTCTGGTTTATCAAAAGATTTCTTTTCAAAATTCCTTTCATGTGGTCTGTTTGAATAATTAAACTGACCTTATTTAGGGGCAAATTTATTCCTAAACTTAACAAACTTCTTGAAGTGTTTTTCCATCAAAGAAATTTGATTATCCAAGGACTTAAGAGAAATATGATCATCATCCATAACAGTCAAAGAAGACATATAAGAAAAACTACAAACAGAAGATCCAAAGATTAAAAGGGGGATGTTTTGTAAGCGCTTTTGATTTTTTTCTTTGATTATCACTAATAAAAGTGTCTAATTCAAATGTCCTCAATTTGCTACATAACAATTCAAGGGTCGTGTTAGGGTAATCCATTTCTCAAATTATATGTTTTTTCACATCAAACCTATGTGGCAAAGATCTTAATATCTTAGAACAAACTTCAAAATTAGTGTATATTATACCATTAGCATGTGATTGATTAACTATGTAGTGTAAACAAGTAGAAATCATCAAGTTTTTCATCATCATGCACTAACATGGTATCATAGCTATGCACTAACAGTTGTGATTTAGATTTTTTCAGATGTGAATCACCCTCATGAGTAGACATTAAAATGTCCCAGGCTGCTTTGGAGGTAATGCAAGATGAGATTCATTTGAACTCAGACTCATCAACAGTCTGAAAGATGGAATTTCTTTCTTTGTTGTTATCTTACGAACTAAACTTCTCATCTTTTTCCTACTGTGATAGAGGCTTACGTTCTTACTTTTGAGCATCACCAACACTAAGAATATGGGTAGGTTCTGTAAAACCTGATTCAACCATGTCCAAGACTTCATCACCAAACAACCGAAGGTTAGCGATCATCCTCACTTTTCAGTAAGAAAAATTGGCACGCTCAGAGTGAGGAGAGCGTGTGGAACTACCATTTTGGTCTTCCATTTTTAAAGAGGTTTAAAATAAGTGTTCAGGATATTTTTTTTTTGTAAAACATAAGTCCTAAAAGATCTAATAACACTTGAAATTTTTGGAGGCTCTGAACGAAAAAGTATCAAAGACAAAAAATACTCTTTTAAATCTTTGGTAAAAACCAGTTTAAAAACTTACCATTGAAACTAAATTAAAACTCACAAAAAAAGATTTATATTGTTGGTAAGATGTCAGAGACAAGATTAGCACAAGATATATGCATACAAAGATCGAGGTGAGGCGAAAAGGAAAACATAGTCATTTGGATAACGAGGAAAATGATAAATAACTAGAACTACTTCTTGTGGTCCACACATGCATAATAAAGTCAACTAAAAAATCATTATGGTATAATCAGTTTGCTATAAGAAGTGTAAATGAAAGAAAAACAAAGACAATACTACTAGTATACTAAGGCTATATCTACTCAACCCCACAACAATAAAACAGTACCAAGACTAATTCAACGTGACTTAAAATGCAGGAAGTATGTTACACACAAAGAAAGTGTATTAGCAAACATGCATAAGCAAGAGAATCAATAATATACGAGGATATCTTAAAATCAACTAATAGGTTTAAGACATTAAAAGGAAAGTTGGATCAATCTATTCCAAAGCCACCACAACAATGGATGCTTCGAGAATATACTTATCAAACTGCCAAATACAAGTAAATGAAGACAATCACATATACAGATTTATTATGAAAATACATAAGTGATTTAAAACAAAAGGCAGTAGTAATAAAGTTATCTCAAGATGAAAATGTGAAAATAGACATGCAAGTTAAAATAAACATAAAAAGGCATGCCAAAAGCATATTATCACGAGATGTGGAGCATTAATAAAAAAAATACTAAAATTTATGAAATATAAGGAGAATTTTTGTTAAAGAGTTACCTAAGTAGGAAAATAGGAAAGCAAAAGATCCAAAAACACCATGGATATCATCTCTCCAAATGTCTCCAACCAAGTTAAAAGATGCATCAACACTTTAGTGTAAAACCCCAAAACTTTAGTTTTCTCCTCCTCAAACAATCAACACCATATAAAAAGGTTTAATCTCTCAAAACATCTAAAGATATGTAAAGGAACATACTAAGGAAATCAGATAGGAGTGAAAATCATTTTGAGGAGAAAAATCGGTGAGAGGAAATTTTGGTAGAGTAACAATAGGGTTTTTCTCTTTACACAAAATGAAACAGGAGGCTTCAATTTAGGCAAAGAAAGAAGGCCCTAGAAACTGGTTGGTTTACTTGTAAATACTGGAAATCAAAGGGCATAAAGGTCATCAACCATAGGAGTACAAGGGAAGCCAATGGAACCATTTTTCAAAGGCACATGTGATTTAATCGAAGGGAAAAACATGGGCATAATGGTAAATGGTACACTCGACTAAATCAGTGTTGCACAGACCCTCTTCAGACACACGCATGATCAAATCGCGTGTGTCAAACGTAGCCACAAAAGAGGCCAAAACCTTAAGACAAGGATTAACGCAAAGCCATCCTCTTAAGCCATTAAACGCCATTATTTTAATTTTAGTTAAAAATGTTTAACTTAAATAATGAAAATGTTTCATTTAAGGCATTTTTAACATTTAAAAATTCTAGAAAAATCAAGAAATTTTTTAAAACAAGTTTTAAATCCAAAATAAAATATTTAGTAAGAAACACATAAAATATGTATTGAATGAAAAATAAAATGTTTAAGAATTATAAAATAAGAAAGTTGTTTATAGAAACCTAATAAATGAAAAATGGACAACCTTGTATATAGAAATTATTCATCTATGTGGACCAATGAGAAATGGACACCTGTCCTCCCATGTGGCAAGTATCATAGCGCTTACTTATTTAGTTAGCTCCAGAGACACTTGGTCCACTAACCGACTGACCAACCTCAAGAATACGAACCACAAAGAATAGCAAAATCTATTCAAGTGAAATCAGCAACAATCATTGTATATGTACCAGAGAATATCAATAGTCTTATTTATTATATACAGAGGTAGATTCCTGAATATATAAAGTCCTTCCATCTCTTGAGTTCCTCATCGCTATAAATACATGATCTCCCTTAGCTCAATGGGATGATTCTATATTGGGCAAGCACACCCAACACTGAGCTATTGTAATCATCTGAAATAATACCAACAGTGGATGTAGGCTTTTTAAAACCCTTATTTATTGTGTGTTGGCCTTGATTATTTATCTTTATTTTTGTGTGATTATAAATTTGTACCCATTCCATTTTTAGACATCAATAAGCTGACGTCGTTTATGGTAATGACTGATTGTCATCGTTCTCTACCTTTTTTATTCCTTATGTTCATCTGGTAAGTTCTTTGAAGAATGACAATTGTTCCTAAGAGTAGCCTTTTGATTGCAAGTAACAATCCAGATCCATCTGCTCCACCAAGTGTGGCAGAGCTTCAGGGAATTTTTCTTAATATAGCTAAGGGACAGAAAGCCATACAAGAGTCAGTTAGGTAATTGTCTTTCACATTGCAAGACAAGTCCACCACTGAACCATCCCGTAAGGTCATGCCACCTCCACTATCTAGTAATGAGAAAAGTCATCACTCTAGGTCCTCTCGCAACAGATCGTACTGCCTAAAGCAACATCGTTAATCAAATCTATGGATTATTACGATGGTCAATCTTTCTTTAAGAACGGTCAAGATATGAAAACATTTGATTAAGTCATCATCTGGGTTCTCGAATAGCCATAGGTCATCACAAAAATCCACATTAATCCCTCAAGCACAGAGAAGGATCCATGAGGTTTAAAGATAGTAGAAGAGGCTCTACGTGCACCCAGCAGACTTCTTAGGAAGAGAGATTAGCCCATGTGCATAGTAAAGACACAAAACCTACTTCATAATAGTCTAAATCATAAGATTATTCCTAGAGAGGATATATGTAGCGATTATAAGATTGGCTGAGTGAAATGGCTAAAACTAAAAATCCTTTGCAAAGGAGTTTTGTGAAGGGATCTCCATTTATTTAGGAAATTATGGATTTCCCCATACTTAAATTTAATCCACCAGTTGTTACCCCTATGTATAATGGGAAGAATAATATCAATCCAGTCCTCTATATTGAGCAATATCAAGTCGTTGTTAATATCTACTCTGTTCCTGAAGAGATACGTTGTCGGGCATTCTCGAGTTCCATCATAGGACCAACCCAGATATAGTAAAACAACCTTCCTAGAGGTAATATTTCTAGTTAATATCAGTTGGCTAAGATATTTATTTATAAATTATATTTAGGGAAAAATCCAATCAAGTGTGTCATTTATCTCTTGATCGTACATCAAGAATCTGGAGAAAGTACTCGGGAGTACATCACTCGCTTCAATAATGAGAAAATAGAGGTGGTCAATTAGAGAGATAAGACTACTGTTGTAGCACTAATGAGTGGATTAATCGCCAAGGACATTTAATATGCGCTACTAAAGAATCCTCCTAAGACTATGACAAAGTTGATGACCAAGGATGGGTTTAGGGTGAAAATGAGAAGTCAAAAAAACTCAACCAAGAATGATCAGAAAGATAAGAAGGTTGATAAAATCAAGAATTATGACATGGATACCCCCTTGACCAAAGGTGTCCATCACATATTGGAGGAGGCTGAACGCCGAGGAGGCTTTAGCTGCTAAAGAAGCTCTAGGGGTGAAAATGAGAAGTCAAAAAAACTCAACCAAGAATGATCAGAAAGATAAGAAGGTTGATAAAATCAAGAATTATGACATGGATACCCCCTTGACCAAAGGTGTCCATCACATATTGGAGGAGATCAGGGGAAGCAATTGTAGGTCCCTTTTAATTTCTTAAGCGAAAAGTGTTTTAAGAATGACAAAATAATTTCTCTTTTTATGAAAAAACCTTTTTCAATTTTTACTTTGCACCAAGTTGTGAAAATTTTTAACTTAACCAAATTTTATCTTGATTAATCCTAAACATCGATCTAGTGATTAAAGCAAGCAAAATAAAGTAAAGAAAACAATACTCACGATGCCGAATGTACGAGGAAACCACTAAGGGGAAAACTCTCGGACGACCCAAGCAATACAATCACTATGAATGTGGATTTACAACGAACAACCACAAGTATTACTCAACGACTCGATCCCCATGAGACTTGGAGATCTTCTGATCTTCAACCAGTCCTCTGACAGTACCCACGCAGAAAGTATTTCTTCCACGATGGTCGTCCACAACACACGCATCCACGTATGTCTCGGTGTCCACCGATATGGCTTGTAATGTCTATGATGTTAAAATCGGACTCCACCGAATGTTCACCGCAAAACTATCATTGTTCAAGTGTAGAACAACTCTTTTTGGTGCCAAAAATATCACTATAGCATATATTAATGATAACTCGGATCTTTGAAACTCTAAAGATGTGTTTACTTTGGAAACCCTTAGAAAACTTGTGTGCAGAAACGTACTGGTTCATAAACGGTTTTTACAAAATACATACTTATGAAATCTGAAGGAAACGAGCTTATAAATACTTTTCTTAATTCGGCATGTCTTTCAAAAGACATTGACCTGTAGTTTGAATGACATAACATCTCGCTTGAATGACCGTTCAAGTCGTTTGAGAGACCAACGAATTATAGTTTGTTTTTAAACCAACTCTTAAGAAAGAGTTCCTTTTAAATCCAACTCTAATCCATCCTCATCAGATTAAAATGAAGTGTAGACCTTTTCAAACATTTTGAAAACATTTATTTAGTAAAAGTAATATCCTTAGTCATTTTAAAATAAATTTTGAGTCCCATTAGAAATTTCGCATTCATACCCGAGTGATCTCGGAATGTAATTAAACTTTGCATAAAAATAAACTTGCACCAATTAAACCTTTGGCACAATTAAATCCTTGAAGCTTTCCACAAAGTCTTCAACCCGTTATATTCTGTGTGGGTTAGTGAAAATAAAAATTGACCTGTGAATCAAACGTGTTTTATTTCGGGAATTAGTCAAAACTATACAATGGACTCAATTGGAAATTTGGACCTTATAGCAAGTGTTTAAATTGGCCTAGAAAGCTTAAGTCACCTCCCAACAGGATAGATAAAGCGAAATATTGTCATTTTCACAAAGATCACTGGAACATTATTGACAATTTCATCGCCCAGAAGAATGAAGTGGAAAATCTTATTTGACGAGGAAAATTAGCCAAATTTTTTTATCAAAAGGGTGGTTAGGACACCAGAAGAAGGTTTGAGTCACTTGACCAAGGAAAATATGCCACAAAGATGGCATGCACCCATTATTATACGGATGATATTGTCTTGTCGAAGAAACCTGAGTAGCCCTTGAAGTTCATCTCTTCTGGTTGGCATTTTATTATAGGAGGCGGTGGTGAAGGCGATGAGATAGTCGAGAGAAAGGCTTATCTGAATGAAGCCAAATCTTATCCCTCTATCAGACAGATTAACAAGTTTAAATGCACTGATGGTCGGTTCATGAAGGTCATTAAGGACAGATTGGTGATCGGTGCTTCAAGAATGATCTAAAGAGAGTACTTTACCCTTATGATAACCCACTCATCATCATTTGCAGGATTCATCATGGTAGAGTAGAAAGAATTCTGGTAGACAATGGTTGTTCAAGAGATGCTATTTGTTTATTCGTGTTTCCACAGCCTAGGGCTACAAGATAATAAACAAGAACCTTATCACATGCCTCTTATAGGATTCTACAGATAAAGAGTTTATCCTTCGGGGACGATCAAGCTGGATACTGGTCAACACTTGGCCAACAATTAGAAAGGAGGGGATTTATTTTTTCGTGTTGGATAAAAATGTTCCTTAGACCTATAACAGGATTCTCGATAGAGTTGGGATGAGACAATTGGAGGTAGTGCTATATACAGTATATTAATGTATGAAATTTCCTACTACTTTTAGGGTTGGATAATAAATCATAACCATATGGAAGCTAGGGAGTTTTATTACACCTCAGCCGACCAACAGGAAATACCGAAGATCACTAACACATATCATATTGATACCTTGGATCCTCGGGAAGAAGAAGATCTGGTCAAAGGATAGGTTATGGCGGTAATATAAACTGATGTGCTTGATGAGGAGAAACCAACAAGAACCACTCAAATTGGCTCAATATTTACACCTTCTCTTAAACAAGAATTGACTGAATTACTGAGAGAACAAAAGAATTGTCTCTTAAAGACACAAGGATA
Organism: Sambucus nigra; assembly: GCA_949130495.1. Taxonomy (NCBI): domain Eukaryota; kingdom Viridiplantae; phylum Streptophyta; class Magnoliopsida; order Dipsacales; family Adoxaceae; genus Sambucus; species Sambucus nigra. The sequence continues at coordinate 522,389,906 of OX422218.1, forward strand.
TGCTAGGATTTGAACCTAATTTTATCTCAACATCTACAAATTCATTAAAACGATCAAGCAGAAGCACAGAGTATTCAGTCTTGAGAAGAACATGGCCATCCAAGAGGAGGTGAAAAAAATTACAAAGTGCCTAGTTTATAAAAGACGTCAAGTATCCCAACTGGTTGGCTAATGTGATGATGGAAAAAAAAATAATGACAAGTGGTGCATGTGTGTAGATTTCATTAATCTTAGCAAAGCATGCACAAAGGATCATTTTTCTTTACCAAGGATTAATCAGTTAGTAGATGCAATTGTAGGTTATGACTTACTTAGTTCCATGGATTCTTATTCTGGTTACAACTAGATTAAAATGCAGCCAGATAAAAAGAGCACTTCCTTCATCACTATCCGAGGAACATATTCTACAATGTATTTAAAGATCAAGTACCAAAGGCTGGAGCAACGTACCAAAGGCTGGTGAACAATGTATTTAAAGATCATGTATTCAAGAATATGGAGGTATATATGGACGACATGCTCACCAAGAACAAGAATGTCCCTGACCATATAAAGTCGTAGTTCAAACATTTGGTTAGTTGGAAAAGCACCAGATGAAGCTCAACTTGACCAAATGCATATTCAGGGTAAAAAAACTAATGTTCTTGGGATATATTATGAACCAAAGGGGAATTTAAGCCAATCCTGATAAGATAAAGGCTTTGATGGAGATGTTTTCCCCCACATACAATAAGGACGTGAAAAACCTGCCTGGAAGAGTGGCAGCTCCGAACCATTTTGTATCACGAGCAAAAGACAAATGTCTCCCACTCTTTAAGGTGATAAAAAATACCTTTGATTGGAACGACGAGTGTGAGAAATATTTTCTGGAGATGAAGAAGTATTCATGATCTCTGCCACTCCTCTTTCGACTAGTTTGTTTGGGAAAGTTTTATCTGTACTTGGTTGTTTCAATGTCAGTTATGAGCTTGGATTTGATCTGATTAGAAGGAATAGTTAAGAATCATGTTTACTAGCTATAACTTGTGCATATTGAAGCTTTAAGAAGGATGATACCATGTTTTTAGGAACACACTATTGTAGTTTTTCCCCTATGACAAGCTTTGTACAAACTAAAAAATTTAGGAAGGTTGACATTTAGGGTAGTTGAACTAGGGGAATATGGGATTGTCTAAGAGACAAGGACTACATTAAAAGGGAATAAAGTAATAAACTTTATTTTGGAATTTACGTACATAGAGGTGACCAATAATCCCAGTTTGTCTGCCGAGCGTACTTCTTTGAAGGAGAGCTCAGCTCAAAAGAAAATTGAGCTTGTATCCGACCAACCAGAATCCTCAGTTGCCTAAGAAAGAGTTTAACAACTAGATGAACAAAGAAAGAAGATATTTAGACATAGAGTACTATCAGAGGAATACTTCGACAATAATATGCCAAATTGGAAATTATTTGTGGATGGATCTTTATATGCCACTGGCAGTGAAACATGACTTATCTTCAACACTCTAGATGACTTGGATGTGAAATATGCTTTGAAATTTCAATTCTAAACTTCCAATAATAAGGCTGACGATAAGGCATTGATTATAAGTTTAGAACTCACTTTATCACTAGGTGCCGAGAAGGTGATAGCACACAGTGATTGTCAGCTCATTATCAATTAGATGCTTTATATATATGGAGTTAAAGGAGAGATTATTATAAGATATTTGAACAATGATATGGGGGTTATCTCTATGTTTCCTATAATTAAGATGGTCTGGATTCTAAGGGTATAAAATGCCCAAGCAGATGCCCAGCTCGGCTAGCCTCAGCAATATAAATAGAACTTCGATGAACCATTATAGTAGAAATCCTCACACATAAAAGCATTGATGCTGAAGCCATCAGCGTTGTATTTATTGAATTCGGTCCTTCCTGGATGGATCCGATCAAGCACTTCATTTACAAAGGGTTGATGCCATCCGATCAGAAAGAAGCCAAGAAGTTGAGATACAAGGCAACTAATTATGTTATCAAAAAAAGGCATTTTGTAGAAAAAGGGAATACACTGTCTCCTTACTTCATTGTGTGCATCCAACCGAAGTACAAGACTTGATCAAGGATGTGCATGAAGGTTCATGTGGATCTCATTTATCTCGACAATTATTAGTACAAAGAATAGCCATGTAGATCTAGTATTAGCCGATAATGAAGGAAAGTTGTGTTTCTTTCACCAAGAAGTGTGATAAGTGCAAACAATTCGCTCCTATCCATAGAAGACCGTGGGCTTACCTGACTCCCATCACTTCCATTGGCCATTTGCTATTTAGGGAATATACTTGGTTGGTCCATTGCCAAGCACCAAAGGAAGGTTCAAGTATTTGGTTCTAAGAGTGGATTACTCCACTAAATGGGTGGAGGCTAAGCCTCTAGATTGTATGCCTTATCAGAGGGGTTTCCAGTTCATATGAAAGAAGATCATATGTTACTATATGATGCCCTATTCTTTCATCACCGACCATCGTACTCAATTTGATATTGATGAATTTGAAGAATATTTCATTTGGTTTAGGATTCAGAAGCTTCATGGTCAGATAGAGATTACTAACAAAACTTTGCTTGACGGGTTGAAAAAAAGGTTGGATGATACTAAAGGGAACTAGATGAACAAGCTATGTAGTGTCATTTGGGCTTATAGGACTACACAAAGAATATCCACAGGGAAAACTATATACATGCTCATTTTGGACCTGAAGATGTGGTACCAGCTGAAATAGGTTTACCAAATCATAGATTACTGAATTTTGACTCCCCAAAAAGTGATCTCATGAGATGACTAGATATAAACATGGTTGAGGAAGTTCGAGAGGACGCTACAATTCGAATTGATGCTTATCAACAAAGAACTTCTAGTTTCTGTAACCAGAGGGTTAAGACGACCAACGTAAATTAAAGAGATCTTGTCCTTAAAAAGGTAATCCGAAAGAGCAATAAGTTAGAGCCAAATTGGCATGGCCCTTATTGTATCTTAACATCCATCTGACCAGACACTTATTGCCTGGAAACATTTGAAGAGGAGGAATTCAAAAATTGATTCAGCCCTGGCCACCATAAAAAATATTATTAGTAATCGTTCACTTAAATTAATGAAGTTGCGAATTTCTATTAATCAGGTTTCCTTTTTATGCTTTTTTGGGGGTATGGTTACTCCACTAACAAACTTTACCATTTTAAAAATATTCAATTCAAAGTTTTCCAACTTCAAAAAATTTTAGTTTGGTAATTTATCTAATTCAAACTTTTCCAACTTTAAAAAAGTCTGGACATTTCTTTTATATTTCATATATGATTTCATCTTCAACAAGTCAAGAACAAGAAGTCAATAAAACTTTATGTAGAAACACAAGAAGTTTTACCCGATTGGGTTAAATCATGAACAAATATACATTCCTAACATAATTGGTCTCCAATGACAACTAATGAAAACCCTTCGTTTAACAAAACTACTTACAATTTTATCTTAGTGCATTAGTAAAATCTAAGACATTATAAATCAGGTTCAACATTGGACCAAGCACTTATCATTTAAGAAGATTACTTAATCAGCAAGATGATTAACTAATCATAAGTCATGTTATATAGTTATCAAAATGATTAAAACTAATCACAAGCTGAAATAAAGACAGAAATGTATGACAAGCATACATATTGAAAAATAAGTCCAATTTATTCCAAACACTTTGTATTACAATACAAAAATAAAAAAGTAGTCTATTCTACTGGATGCCTTCCTTCAGCTTTACTCACCCCAGCAAGAGGCTCATTAAGGGTTCTTGGTAAGGTGTTAGATCTTAAATCTCTTGGCCTATTATGTCTGCTACTACTCGACCAGTCTAGTAGACGTGGGGGGTAAACATATTCATCTTCTTCTTGAAGACCATAATATCCAATATATTTTTTAAGTAGGCTTTGAGGAATGGCATCAGTCGGGATCTAATTAAAATCAATCTGAAAGGGTGGATCAGGGTAATCCAACATCCTTAGATCATACCGCTACCGTAATTCATTTCCCTTTGGTATATTCAAAAGTCCCAATAAGTTCTACTGACCCCATTTATACCCTTCCGGCCTAGCCTGCTTTATATATTTATCCAAATGAGTTAAAGCTTCATAATACCCATCCATCCAGATCACTTTGGGTTGCGTATAGTGGAATGTTAGTCAGTCTACTGAGTCTTTAAATTTTTTGATCGCCTTATCCTTCTCTTGTATCATAACTACTAGGTCAGACAAGATTTTCCTTATCTATCTCTATCTACTATTGGCTGAGCAACTACAACCTGCCTAAACGATTGGCAAGCTTTAGTTTTTATTTTTTTCAAGATCCCTAGTTCCTCTTGTAGTCTGGCATTCTCCATTTCCAAGAATGAGACACCTTCATTTGGCCGAGTGTCAACTGCTTCTTCAGGTTATCTAGCTCATTCCTCAAGGAATTATTTTCCTTTTCTAAGAGGATACCGATCTCTTGAGCAACCTCAACTTCTCTGTTAATCGCAAATTCCTTCTTACCGAAAGAAGAGGTGATTTCCTTCATCTCGTTGTTAAACCCTCAACTTGTGTTCAGGGCTTCATAATTATCTTCATAATTAGAATATATCAATGCCCAAGTAAGATTGTGATCTTCTTGAAGATGTTCAATCATATCATAGTAGGCCGTGTTGTTCGCTACAAATTTATCAAGAAGATAATGAAGATGAACATAAGCATCCTTCACTTGATCAGAGGCATCTGCATTGACCAACCCTACCAACTCTTCTTCAATAAAGCTATATGACTAGATTTAAGAAAATTTTTACATCATCTCAATAGGTCAAATTCAACAGATACTATTATATTTTTCCTTCCATCAAATTGGAAATTTATAAGTATAATTATATAACCCAGACTAAAAAAGACAATAAATAATAATCGGATAAGCAAACAACATTAAATAAATGTGGGAAAGATTGAATAAGACTGTTTCATTTCATTGATAAGTCAGATATTACAGGGGTGGTTCCATTACAAAGAAAGAAAGAAAGAAGAACATAAATGATTAACTAAATGAACAATTGAACTATCAACAACCTCAAACTTTTCAATGTACATAAAGAATAAGATAACCTTTGGAAGTTCGCTAAAGTTCAAGTTATTTTAAAAAATGTTGTTATAAAAAATACTGACGAAATTTTTTACAAGTTCGGGAGGTCGGCTGTCGACCAACTCCCAAATAGCATACTGATCAAGATTTTGGAACAAATACTCCATACTTTCGATCAATCATCAATCATGGAGCATTGGGGGCTTTTGTTGTATGTAGAAATTATTCATCTATATGGACCAGTGAGGAGTGGACATTTGTGCTCCTACATGGTGAGTCTCACAATGCATACTTACTTGGTCGGCTCTAGAGACACTTAGTCGTCTAAACGACCGACTAACCTCAAGAATATGAACCATCAAGAATAATAAAAGCCATTCGTGTGAAATCACCAACAATCATTGCACACGTACTAGTGAATATAAACATTCTTATTTATTGTATACAAATGTAAATGTCTGAATATATAAGGGCCTTCCATCTCTTGAGTTCCTCACCACTATAAATACATAATCCCCTTTAGTGTAAGGGAATGATTCAATCCAGGGTAAGCAAACCCAACATTGAGCTATTGTAATTATCTAAAATAATACTAACAGTGGACGTTGGTTTTGCTTATACATGAACCACTTTAAAACCCTTATTTTTTATGTTTTTGCCTTGCTTATTTATCTTTATTTATCCGTGATTATAAATTTAGACCCATTCCATTTATAGATATCAACAGAAGGCAAATTCACCTTTGGAGATGGGAGTAAGTCTAGTATTTTTAGACATGGTTGAGTTGAGATATCCAAATTTACTAAACTAGACAATGTGTTGAATGTAAAAGGGTTGGAAGCGAACTTAATTGGCACAAGCCAATAGTGCGACACGAACTTTGCAATAAAGTTTGATCGGTTTGAATGTAACATATATGATCATTTCGGTGAAATATTACTACAAGGTGTGAGGACTGAAGATAATTTCTTTGGGATTGTTCCCAAGTCCTTGTTCGTGCCCAATAATGCAATAGTCTTCTTTATGGACCTTTAGCATCAATGACTAGGTCATGTGAACTTTAAAGATCTTGAGATATTAATAAAAAAGGATCAATTTCCTTAATTTTGGACCATATGAATAAGGAAAATAAATTTGAAGTTCCCATCAAAAGTTGTATACCATTATCACCTCTCGTGTGTAGGAGTTAATTTACATAAATCTTATGAGTCCTTCTATTTCGGAGAGTTTAGGTGGTAAGAGATACATTATCTAGATAGTCATTGATTTTTAAGATGCTCTATCACTTTTTTTTAGAGAACAGTTCGATCTGGTTGAGTGCCTAATAACCATGTGACGTGTCCTACAAAACCAACACGATGTTACTTTTAATATGATGCTTAGTGATAACGACACTGAATTTAAAGAAGCTAGAATTGATAGCTATTATGATATAGTGGGCATCAAACACGAGTTTTTGGCCGTTCGTATTCCTTAAGAAAATTGGATTGTTGAGAGGAAGAACCAGACGATACAAGAATTGGATAAATCCATTCTTCTTTGGAGAAACGTGCGCAAATGTTTTTGGGTAGAGGTGATGAGTACTGCATGCCATATGGTGAATATGGTATATCTTTTTTCATACACATTACACACGCTATATGAGTTATGGACAAGGAATAAATCCAACCTATCATATTTCTCGTCGTTTGGAGTACTTCATACATCTTGAGAAATAGAGGGCACTTAGGAAAGTTTGACTCCCGAAGTGACGAGGGGATATTTTTAGGTTATTCATCGTCTAGTGGGGCTTGTATGCTATTTAAACTTGCAATATCTAAGGTTATGGAGTCCATAAACATCACGATTTGAGATAATGAGCCACCGATGTCTATGAACCCTATCCCTCACTATAAGGACGATGCACCCCATACTGACAATCTCATCATTCCTCGTACTATCCTGGTGGACCCCACTCATGATTTAGAGGATCTACCCTCTTGGGTTCAAAAGATTCATGACCCTTCAACTATATTTGGTGATCCCACAGTAGGTGTCAATACTCGTGATTTACTTAAGAATGTGGTTATCTATCATTGCTATATCTCCTTTGTGGAGTCTAAGAACATAAAGGAAGCACTCAAGGTTAAGCATTCGATATTCTCTATGCAAGAAGAGTTTTTTCAGTTTCCAATGAATGATGTTTAGGAATTATTACCCTGACCTAGCAAGACGAATGTGATTGGTAATAAGTGGATTTACAAGAATAATATGGATGAAAATTATAGCATAGTTTGCAATGGGATAGGTTGGTTGATTAAGGCTTCATACATTTTAGGGTGTAGACTTTGATGAGACATTCATTCTTATTCCTAGGATGTGTCCGTTCGCTTACTTCCCGCCATATCATGTCATCTGCGCTTCAAGGTATATCAAATTGATGTGACGATTGCCCTTCTTAACAAAATTCTACAGGAAAAGGTGTACGTGGAACAATACAAGGGGTTTGAAAACTCAAAACACTCAGGACATTTCTTTTATCTTATGGAGGCCCTATATGGTTTGAATCAATCACCCAGTGCTTGGTATGAGAGGCTCACTTTTTATCTCATAGCTTATGGAAAGGGGGAGTAGATTAAACTTTGTTTGTGAGGAGAGAAAGTTGTTCTATATTAGTTGTCCAAGTCTATGGGGATGACATAGTATTTGGATTCACGTGCTCCCTATATGCTCACACTTTTGAGTAGGAGACAAAGAGTGTATTTGAGATGATCATGGTTGGTGAGCTTATATTTTTCTTAGGTCTCCAGGTGCATTGGCTTGAGGATAGGATTTTCATATCTCAATCCAAATATGTTAGGGACCTAGTTATGAAGTTTAGTTTAGACTCCAATAATAATTCACTTACCCCTATGAGTACATCGATTAATATTTGCAAAGATTCTTTAGGCACGGATGTATGGAAAACCCTTTATAAGAGCATGATAGGTAGTCTTCTCTACTTGATCGCTATTCGTCATAGCGTTGCCTTTATCATTGGAGTTTATGTCCGATACTAAGCTTCCCATAAAGAGTCTCACTTTCTCTCACTTAAACCTATCATCAAATACGTGAGTGACACTTTTTCATATATTATTTGGTATTCCTTTGCTATCGATGACCAATTGCCTTCCTATTCAGATATTGATTGGGTCAGGGATGTTGATGGTTGCAGGATCACCTTGGGTAGGTGTTTTTAATTTAGGAGTGTTCTTGTCTAGTGGTTGAGAAGAAGCAAGACTCCATATCTTTGTCCACGGCGGAGGCCGAGTATATACCCACTAGTATTTATTGCACAAAGCCCTTATGGATGGAGCAAATGTTGGAAGCTTATGGGATTTCCCAAGGCACAATGACTATTTCATGTGATAAGATGAGTCCAATTCATATATCCCTTAATCTTATTTAACATTCCTACACAAAGCATATTAGCATACATAAGCATTTCGTTCGTGATCTAGTTGAGGAGCAGGTCGTGTCATTGAGCTTTGTAAGCATCGAATTTTAATTAACCGATATTTTGACACAACCTTTACATGGACTTAGATTTGAGAATCTTAGTATGTCTTTGTTTATTTGATTTGTTGATTGATTTCGGGTACTTTATCTTGTATAGTTAATTTATCATGATCATATATTATATCCCTATTAATAGATTATATCTTTATGTATTTTTATGATTTTTCTTCTGATATATTTTGAAAAATCCAAAAAGATTTTCTGATGTTAAGAAAAAGTTTAAATAATTTAAAAATATTTCATTTTTGATAAAATTTTTGAAAAAGACAAAAAATATTTTTTTTATTTTTGTTTTTCACCGTATATGGATAGGCATTTAAGATATTTGGATCACTCCTACATTTCGTCCATATACGTGACTTTTTCATGGTGTTTTGCGACATGGATTTGTTTCTTAAATGTGCTTAATAATGCATTGATAACATTTTGTTGATCATTAATGATTACTTTCTTCATGCTCGACTCTTTGTCACCTTTATTTTACATATCGCATACTTTTTGAACATTGTACTTGCTTATCATGTATCAAATACGGTGCTCTCATCTCAATCTTTCTTAATAACTGTAATACCCCGTATTTTTATGCTATATTAATTTGGGAATTTATTAAATTTAATGTGAGTTAATTATTTAATAAAAATCCGGAAATTAATTATGTTATAATTATTAACGTGACGAGAGTTAGTAATTATGGGAAATTTGTTGAATATTACTAATGAGCAAAGTAATATGTAATATTGGTTATATTGAATGTCACGAGTGAATAAAATGACAATTTTGAAAATTTGAGTCGGGACGCGCCCGTGTCGCGTCGGGACTAAACTTTGATAAATAAAAGTGAATAATTTATAAGTCGTTCGTACGGTCGGTTTGAGTGCGCCAACGCGTCCGAAAGGGTCGAAATAGTTAGAAAAGTGTACCCGGGGGTTTAGTTTGGGTCTCGGGATGTTTTTAGGCCTAATTAGTACCCCGGGACGGCGTTTTGGACATTTCGCAATTATGGGTAATTAAACCCACAAAAATCAGTAACCTATATCATCCATTTAGGTTAGTCATCTAGGGTTAGAAAACACAAACACAAGAACGGCCATAGGAGAGGAAGGAGAGAGCTCTCAAGGCAAATTCAAGCCCCAAAATCCATCCGTTTGCACCGCCACCACCACCAATGCGTAGATCGCGCGACGGGCTACGCAACCACACCAAAATCATCTGCAAATCAGAACACCAAAAATCCCAGGCAAGTGTTTATCTTACTTATTTCGTTGGTGTATCTTTCATATTAGTGTAGGAGTAATTAGAATGAGTTTTTATGTAAGAAACCTAAGATATGAGTTAGGAAATTGCATGTAGTGATGAATAAATTGATAAGTCTGGAAACCCTTGCCATGTAGAGGAATTACCCACGAAATTATGATGTTTACAAGAAGGAAATTTCTGGAAATACTTGTTAGAACCATGTTTAAGAGAATTCTAGGGTTCTTGATAATTATAATAATTTTGGGTTGGTTAATCCATGTATAATGATAGAATTCCTCATGCTTCACGTTGGAAATACCTAGTAGGATGATATAATTTTGGTAGTACAATTTTTGAGACGTTTGGGATTGAAAAATATGGATTTGGATGAAGAAATGTGTGAGAACCCATAACTACAATTCTGCAGAAATCGCAATACCTGCTTGATCGATCGATCGAGCCCAGCGCTTCGATCGATCGAAGGTTCGATTACGAGCTCCAGACCTCGATCGATCGACCCCTCCTGGTAGACTCCTATTTCCTTTTAAATGAGTTAAATTCAATTTATTGTGAGATAATTCTTGGGCATCCTTAATAAAATGTTTTGGAAGATAGGGAAGACCAGTAGGACATGTGAATAGATTTTGGGACCCTTGATGTCGGGCAAAGATTGTATTTTGGGATAATTACATAAGGGTCGGTGAATTTATGATTTAAAGAGAGAGACACGTAAGAGAGTTACTTTGGGACAAATGAGTATACCTACTGAATTTTATACTTGGAAGAATAGAATCCATGAACGTTATGTAGTAAGTGGAAAAGTTCCTCAAATTAAAGTAAGATGTGAATGGTTATACGTGATAACTAAATAATGTGAAATAAATACAAATGTCGTAATTATGGGAATTGAGAATATACCCATTATTGATATGGTAATATTGGTATAGTTATATGATTGTGTATGCATATACTATCTATGTGTAAAAATCATGCCCACGCTACTTTCTATCCCTGAGGTTTTCGCGCTGGGACAGTCTTATCTCGATGGGACCTTTATGGGGGATATTGAATTGTACCCTAGAAGATAGATATCCTTGGTACAGGCTATTGGAATGATAGTTTGGACGATCCTAAGAGACGCGGGTATGTGCTTTCCTCTTAGAGACTTGGAATCTATGCTTCGCCTCATATTGTTTGTGTGTAGATATCCTTGGTACAGGCTATCGCAGTGATAGTTCAAACGGTCCTAAGAGACGCAGACATATGCCATCCTCTTAGAGACTTGGAATCTATCCTTCACCTCAATATTGTTTGAGTATGTGTTAATATAGTTCGAGAGTGATTCGGAATTTGTATTCCCTTAGTACGAGTGAAACGGGGATTGGATAGTAGAGTATGCCCGCACCATAGTTTTATTTTGGGGTGCTGTTATGATATATATATATTTTACGATTAGTTAATATATATATGAAATTCTGAAATCTGGAACTGCCTACTGTGATTTGATATGTAGGACATGGTTGATGACTCAAATTGTAAATACTTGTTTTGAGAAAGTATAATATGACACTGGAAAAACTTTATTGATTAACAAAGTTAAAATGAGAACTTTGGTTACTAATTGAAATATTCTTTTCAAACAATTGAATCGTTTAATTTTGAATCATGCGAATAACCTAAGATAAGTTAAACCATTGGGAAAGGATAGCGTGATATATGACGAGTTAGACCACTGGGAAGGTTAGTGCGATAGGTGTGCACATTAGAAGAGAGGTGAGAATTTCTCAAGAGAGTGTCGCGCTAATATGTTGTTGCATTGGCCTGTATCAATTTAAATACTTGCTAAACAATTTTTAAATCATATACACTATCGGGCTCTGACCCGTCTCTCTCTCTCTCTCTCTCTCTCTCTCTCTCTTGTATATATATGTATGTACTACAGGTGCCCAGCCACAGGGGCGTCTTGCTTAGGATCCCTTGGAAGGAACGTGCTGCAGCTTAGGTGGGAGTTTCAAGCCATTTGCTTAGACGATTTCATTTACTTGATTCCACTCCTATGATTCTCAGTTATTGGGGCATGTGTCGCCCTTTCCCCTATTTATCTGTTTTGTTGGGACATTTGTATTTCATTTATTTCTCGTACTGTTACCTTGGGATTTATTCAGCATGTATGTTTTACATTAAGTTTTAAATGTTGGGATTCTGGATGTTGAATGTTTAAAGTAATTGGATTATGTTCCAGGATAATTGTTGTATGATTCTTACTTATTGAAAATGTGGTTAATAATTTGATAAATAAGTTTTTCTTTAAAAATACAATTTGGTTAGAAAGGTTAAAAAATGGTTTCGACACTTAGCTTAATTAATTAGGGTGTTAATTTGGAAAAGTTTATTTTTACGACAGTGATGCTAAGAATGAACCAATTGGTCACCTTGATTTTAATTTAATAAATGAGTGATCGCCCGGTATTTCATTAGGCGGGGTGTCAAAATAACAAACCAAATGTAAAAGGTTATAAATTATTCTTGGAAGAACCATTGTCCGAATTTCATTTCTCGAAAAAGATTGTTATATATTATGCAATGGAAAGGGGCTACAAAAGAGAAAAATACTCTGTGCGCTACCATTTGAAAAAAGAGATTAAAATATTAATGACACACAAAAACAAAAATGCCAAGTCCATTTATTTTATATTCATTGATGCTTTGCTACATATGAGCATTATTATATCTTCAAAAATATTTGAGAGTGAATTCTTATATATGTGAGATTTTGAGGGTGTTAGAAAGTAAAAGATCAATGAGTTAGCACAACGAACTCTCTTAAAAAGCATTAAATAGTTTGAATCGATCAATTTCATTTATGTTCCACATTTTTACACCTAAGGTAGAAAATGAGTTGTTTCTTTAGAAGTACCTCATTGACTTCATGCACGTATGTTATGAATGATAATTTTAATTTCCTCATGGAAAATTTTCACACAATTTCATTTCACTTTCACCATTCGGATATTTTAGTGTTCTTCCACTTTGTGTTGTATCTGCATCTTTTACCTTCTTTTTATATTTTAAAAATTGAAAATTTTGAAAAAATAGTTGTTCTGGTATTTGTATTTTCATTGCATGTGCTTTAATGATTATATTTGTGATGGTATCTTTGATTCTTCGAGTGATGCTTAATATTCATGATAGTTTCTAACCCTTTTACGGACAAAAAGGTGGAGAAAAATTTGAGGGGGAGTTTATTTTTTCTAAACAAGTACGCATCATGATATTATTTTGTTTCATGAGTGTAGTTCTCTTCTTCTTTGATGATGATCTCCTAGACTACACAAAATCAAGAAGCTCAGTTTAAGGAAAATTTTCTAATATCATTCCATTTTGGGTTTGGGAGTATATTAGTATACATTATCTTAGGGGTGGTATTATAATTTGGGTCTCGATTTTAAGGCTTTCGTTGCCGAGGCATAAACATTCCTCTACTCTGAAGAAGAGGATTTGGAGTATTTAGTCATCTCGGAGATTGTCAACCCTCCTTTCACTTCTTTAATTAGTCCATTGGGCTAGACAGAGACCTCAAGAGCACTAGCCTTGCGCACCTTCTTCAAGGGAGGCACGAAAAATTCTTTCCCGTTTGATAGAGAGTCATCAGACTATTCCTTAATAACTTTTAAGACCATTGGATGGAAATTCCCAAAAATTGAAGGATCACTTTGGGTCATCTCAAAGGTCCAGTATGTCCCTGAACATGCTTACAATATGGGTAGGACTCTCATAGTTGACTCCACCAACGAGACATCACTTAGATCAAACTTTAGCCTATGCACTTCCACTAGCTTCACACATGGGACAAGAAGTAAGAGAATGATTTTATAATTTCTCATACCTTAGGTATTTTGTCATATCCCGATAAAAATTGGAGTTACAAACCAAACACAACATGCACTTTTGCCTCCACGATCATTTGAAGATGTGTTAGTGACCGAGCTTTATGTTAGAGATTAATGTCATTCAAATCATCATGAACTTTTTACGAAGGTTTCTGAATTTGTGGTATTTATTTCTTAGTCGAATTATATTCTAGGACGTTTGTTTTTATTCAAGGTAATTTTTTACGAAACGATTTTTGAAAATATTTTATTTTATTTTTAATCTCTTCGAATGAGAGGAATATCGCGTTAGAACAACATGCTAATTTCGTCCGAATAGGCTTCAAATGAGCATTAAACAAATTGTGCTATATTGAATAGAACTACACTTATTGGAAGGTCGTTAGAAGGGAAATCGAATGAGATTAGGTTTCCCTTTAATCAAAATTCACCTCATTGGAATGAAACGGACGTTTTTATTTGAAAGATATCATATTCTCATTTAAACAAAGGTGCTAACTCAAAAAACGTGTTTTTCTATAAAACTTGTTTTGTTCGGCTTTTTAAAATCTTTTGGACAAAACAAATTCCAATATATGTTCCAAAAGTGTTCATTTTTTTTTAGAAATTTAATTTTTTATTTTCCAAATCACTTCATCCCCTAGAATGATTTATTGAGCTTCAAACCCTAATTGCATACGTCTACATTAAACCATTATAGAGTTTTACTGTACGACTGATTAATGAAGCCGAGGATCTATTACGGAAGAAGAAAGCATCTTGAATCCTAAGGCTAATCAGTGGATACCAAGGGAAGACTGCTTCCTATGGATGGCGTTGGACTAAGGCAATCCATAGAAGAATCGATAACCTGTGCATTATACTTAGTGGAGCTCTTAGTATTTTGTAATCATCGTGTCTGTCAAATTCTGATACAGTGCTAAAATCTAGGTTTTACCCGAAAGTGATTTTTCTCATATTCTTCTTCTACTTGGTTTAATTTAATTGATTTTTTAGAGATAATTAATTTGAACTTTATCTTATATGCACACCTTAATCTAACCAAGATAAAATTTGGATTAAAAACTAAAATTTATGTGTGCGTAATCTAAGATACGAACTATTTATATGAACCCACTTTCTCACAAGAATGTCCACCACTGTGTTCAACTTGACGCACTTTGTGGATTAGACCTGTTATTGTTGATCACTATAGGTGGATCATATATCTCCTTGGAATGAAGTATTGGCCATATTCCACTGATCACGTTCAACTATGAACAAATAAGAATCCATAATTAATAAATGCAGTCTAAATGGAGAATAAAGTTGGAAATATGTAAGGGGATAGGGTACTTACTTAGAGATCAATCATAGTCTGAGGCAATTAATCTCTTCATAGTAGGTAAGATGTTCTCAATGCTGGGAGTAATCTAATTTCCTCATTTAGCCTTATTTTCTTCTCCTTTGAAAGCCTCAAGTACCTCAAACACCTCATAAATCACAACCATCCATTTTTTCTGGTCCAAGACAAAGAAATAAACTAGAACCAACTCTCCGACCACCATATTTGGGGCTTTAGGAGTAGAAACTATGGCTTTGGGTTGAAACCCAAGGCTATTCTTATAAAGACAATTGGGGGAGACTAAGATTTTGAATGGTAGAGA
Source organism: Sambucus nigra (assembly GCA_949130495.1). NCBI lineage: Eukaryota > Viridiplantae > Streptophyta > Magnoliopsida > Dipsacales > Adoxaceae > Sambucus > Sambucus nigra. The sequence continues at coordinate 522,405,337 of OX422218.1, forward strand.
GACCAGTTTAAGGGCCTCATTCATCTCGTCAGTTTCCTATTTGCTGAGCATAGAATATGCTACAAACTATAAATATTACCAAAAATACTCTCAGAGGTCAAAAGAACATCTCAGAGACAATTAAAGTCTTACCGATAGTTAGAGAAGTGGTGCAGATGGTGGTATAACTGATCCCCTCTATCCTTGTCCTTAGCAAAGATGAGTGGTGTCCTAGTCACTAAATACTCTTGATTTTTATCCTTGGGCTTAGTCTTCTCTTGGAATACTACTAGAAAAATGATAATTAAGGACGCAGGTATTAGTCACAACTTTTAAGTTGTCCTTTAACAAAAATGTATAAGGGATAAACAGATTTAGATGTCCTTTATAACAAATATAAAGGGACAGTAATTTTGTAAGCACTCTTTCTAATAGTTTTAAGGACGTCAAACATTTGGTGTCTTTTATTATATTTCTAAAAGGACAAAAAATAGACTTCCTTAAAAAAAACTGGTTCATTTTTTTTACCCCCATTTCCTATTTTATTTTTTCATTCCCTCTTCTATTTTTTGGTCAAATATTGTTTTTGAAAAAATAACTTATCAAATATTATTTTTGAACAAATAACTTACTTCCACTATATACCCAAACCTTACCCACCCATTTCTCTCTCTCTCTCTCTCACTCGGTCAAACCCTCCTCTTTCCCCTATTTCAAATGAAACCTTTCTTCTTCTTCTTCTTCTTCTTCTTCTTCTTCTTCTTCTTCTTCTTCTTCTTCTTCTTCTTCTTCTTCTTCTTCTTCTTCTTCTTCTTCTTCATAGAAACCCTCGACTATCTCTCACCCTCTCTCTTATGAAACCATGGGCTAACTGGAAAACCACCTAAAGATATACAATCTCCCTCTGATTTTGCGATATAATTTTTCCATTTCATTTTGCAATATGTATGTGGAATTTTATATACATAACTGATTTCCAATTTACTTTTGTGTTTGATTATATAACTATGTACCAAAAACTTTATTTACCACCGAGTGAATATAAACAGACATAATGATAAGTTTTTGATAGTATTATAACGTCTTATTGAGATTATTTTGAGAATTTAGCTGATCCAAGTGTAGTGAATCTCACCCTGAAGTCACAATTTAGTTAAAAAAGGACGCTTAAACAATGGTTTTAATTTGATCATAGTGAATTCATAATGGTATATATTGACAACACTAATTTGATTATTTATAGACATCAATACTCAAACTTATATTGTAAACACATCATAACAGAAGTGAGTGTAATATACTAAGTAAAAAATCATATGCATAGATAACAAAAGAAGTTAAAGAATTTAAGGGTAAAAAATTGAAGGGATTGTGAGGTTGGTTTATTTATTATATATGTAATGGTGAACGATGGTTTTGGTGTTCGAGTTGTGATGATTGTTTTTTTAGGATCAACGAACAAATTTTAATGATTATTTCTATTTGTGTGTGTGAAAATTATGTTCTGTTTACATTAATAATTGTAAAAAAATATTATGCTCTACAATTTTATTTCATAAATTAATCAACTCAACAATTGAAACTCCTTGTCTCGACACCCAACATGTGTAAGCGTATCGCTAACATGTCTAAGAGTACTGCCAATGTGTTTGAACATGTCTTAAATAATAAAATGTTACTCTTTTTAATAGTTGAACATGTGTTTGGGCATGTTTGGAACATGACCTCCTACTGTGACACTCAAAACTCTGACCTCCTGAGTGTACGTGTTTCCTAATTGAAACTACTATCAATGAGGCTCATCACTACCATATATAAAAGCCTTACACATTTCTCAAACAATGTTTTCTTTAATTTTATGTCGCACTAACTCTCTATATCTTGCATATGTATATATATGTGCACACTTGTTAAGTTTAAATTGTATATCTTTTATATATAGGCTAATATATCTTTTTTAATGTGATGAAAGATTTATCGAATTACATCATAGGAGTTGATACAGATAAGAGTTGGATCAGATAATATGATTGGAATTCAAAAGAATACATAGATGGGATTGAAAGGTTTATTAGATTTGCATATAGGAATAAAAATATGCAATTGTTACGTATCAAATGCCCATGTAGTAAATGTGTAAATTAACTCTACCAAAACCTACACACTATGAAGGGCCCCATAGAGAAGCAGATCTTGGATAGGAGTTATACGGATTTGATTTACCATGGGGAGTTGATTAATGAATTAGATTACAACACATGTAATTTTGGTAATGATGTGTCACGTGATGATGTATAAAATGAATCGATCTTGGAGAAAATATGATTGCAATGGTTCGGGAGGGAAGGGGGTTCCACAGAAGTATGAAAATTCATGTAGTGATGAACATGGAGTAGATGATATGGTGTTTGATGGTGACTTGCCCAAATGTTTCAAACTCCTAAAATAGGCAAAAAGAAAGTTATACAAAAATAATCGAGAGGCGCTAATAAACTCTCATTTGTAGTTGAACTCTTGCATTTGAAGAAACTTAATGGATGGACAACTTGTTTTTTAATAATTTTGCTAAGACAATTGGAGAAGACATTCCCTAATTCCAAAATTCCAAAATTCTTTTATCAGGATAACAAGATCACTACTTATTAGGGGTTTAAGTATAAAACGTGGGATGTGCTCTCTAGCAGTTGCATGTTATTTCAAAATGAAAGCGAGACTTTAGAGACGTGTGTTATTTGTGGGTCTTTTAGATATAAATCAAATATTAGAAGTGATGTTTATGGTCAAAATCTGTATTTATATGCGTGGGGTTGTTTTTATAAGGGTTTATTGGGGTTGTTTATGGGTTAGAATAGAAGAGAGTGAGGGTGGGTCTCCCCCACCAAAACCCATTAGATTTTCTCCTTCCCTCTTCATTTTCAATGGTGTTTCATCTTTCGTGACCCTCCCACCATTACTACACCATGCCACCAAACCCCTCCACCTTATGCAACCATATTTTATAATCATTCCACCATATATGAGATTTATACACCCATTTCCTCTATTGTTGAGTAGAGCTATGAATTTTGAGTTACTGTTAGGAGTTTTGAGGAAAACGAATAGAAGATCAATCGAGCTTGAAGAGGGTTTTACTTGGATCTTTTGTAGAGGCAAGCTTTGTGAAGCTAGGCCAACTCCTTGAGGCCACCTTAGGAGTTGGGGCTTCACCCGCACCTTCTTCTTCATCTACCATTGTTGAAGCTTCATTTGAGGTGGGAAAACTCTACCCTTTACATATAAACTCTATTTTTCCATGTACTAGTTATGTAGTTAGAGTTTGTAAGAGTAGGATGCATTTATGATAAAAGAATGACATTTCTTATAATTATGAAAATGGGTTACAAAGAGGGTTTTGATGGTTTTGAGTAAATTGAGATATTTCATGAAAACTTAGTATTAAACATTTTTATGGAATATAAATGTTGGAAAAATGTGTATTTTTTTGTGAGCGATTTATGAATAAACGTTTTAATGTTTTCTTATGAAAAAATAAGATTTTTATGTAAATGGACATTTATTCAAGTTTTGAAGAAACAAGAACATCTTTTGCCTTGAAAAGTTTGTTTGAGCAAGCATTAAGAAATTTATAGAATAAATAACATGTTATACACATATAATAGGATTTTTGGACTTAAAATCAATTTTCTCATGCATATAAACTTGTAGTTCTTTTATGATGAGTATATAAACAAGTTTAATGATGGTTTTACTGGGTATAAACATGAAATAAAGAAAATCGAAATTTATTCCCTTAAAGTGAGTGAAAAAGTGTTGAAACTGTGATAAGAGTAATATTTTAAGACTACATGTATTCGTGAATGAAAATAGTCTTTAAATGTCAAATAATTTATTAAAGAGAGGAAGTAATAAAATAAAGTTGTTTTCATCTTGAGAAGAATGTTACTCTAAAATGTTAATAAGTGTTAATGAGTTGAAAACATTTAAGAAGTTAGTGTGTGCAACTTAATAATGTTTAGATAAATAACACTTATGAAAATGGAGGAAAGGACAAATTTGAAAACAAATGGGTAAACTAGAACATTTTGTGACACCCCGACTAATTAAACACCGGGTAGCTACTCCTTTATAAAATTAGTTCAAAATGCCAAGTTGGCTCAGTTAATAGCATCACTGTCGAAAACATTTATAAAGATTACTAACCACCTAGTATTTAAAAAGTAAGTGCCAAATTTTATTAAATCTGATTAACATGCAACAAGAGTAATGAATAACTAAATAACACCATTCACCATACTGAAGTAACAAGAATAACCATCACAATATGTAAATAAAACCTGGAGGAAAAAAATCCTCAATACAAATCCCACAACTGATAAGTAAACTGGAATAAATAACTAAAACTGAATACTGAGCAATACATGCTAGAGTCTGAGGACTGAAATGTAAAAATGACTAATAGAATTGGGCAACATGCCCTACAACTGATAGATAGTGACTCTGGAATCCAAAAGATAGAAGCGTCTATGAGCAAATCCCTGTAGCTTCCACAACCAGCTACAGCACGTCACCTGAATGAGAATCCTATGCTTGGTGTCCTTGTGGCTGGGCACCTAAAATGGTTTTACAAGAAAATATATTTGAAAGCAAATGGGTCAGAGCCCGAAAGTGGAAATCATTTTAAAAACCTGCAAGTGCTTTAAAAACATTTAAAACATTAAATGCAAAGTACATGTTAGGACGTGCACTCACATTAAATTCTCACCTCTCGACTAACTGTGCACTCCTAACGTAAGTACCCATCTATAACTACCCTTTCCACTAGCTAAGTGACAACGAAAACTAGCTAGACAACCAAAGGTTCTACCCATTTTACTTGGTTCCATTTAATATAACAACGCTCGTAATTAAATAGAGGTTTAACGTAAACTCAGTTACTAAATATGCCATTGATATAACTATCAGTTAACTCATAATATATCTCGGAACAATACCGTAATATTTTTACAACATTAACATGAGGATTCCCATTAATTAAATGTATATTATTCACATCATAAATATACGATACAAGCACCCCGCAATCTAAGCTGTAGTGCACACATACTCTGCTATCCATCCCGGTACATCACGTACATAAGGATCACATATTCCGAATCTCTCAGGAATAGTTCAGATAACACAAATCACAAATAGTGGAGGCGAACATAGTCACCATCACATGGGTCACGCACATACCTACGCTCCCATGGTCAGCGGACTTATTAATGTCACAATAAGTCTTTCTATGACCTATGTTCATCAAGGTACCAGTCTATATCCCCCCCGTAGGCACACAAGGATTAGAGGGTCCTAAGCGAACGTAAACCTCCCGTGATAGCAAGTATGATAGGTATGTCATACACATAATCCATATACTAATACTAAGTAATCACACATCTTAGTAATACCGTATTATAATCGTAGTACATATCGCATTCTCGTACTAACTAATTATCACAACTTATTTTATTCCGGTTCATAATTATACGCGCTATAATTCATCCTCACATCGTAGTAGTCACTCACGTCTCAACCCAAATGATTCATTGAATATAATTCTCGTATATGCTTTACTCATCCCAGCAACCCAAAAGTCCCAAATCAATCACTATATTATCAAAGGGATGCTAACTCTACCCTTGAACCATCTCCCGGAACTCCAAAAGTCAAAACAGTCCAAAAAGGGGTCAAACTGTCAACTCGTTAGAAGTCTCGTTCGAACGAGGCTTCGAACGAGTTTGGACTGTCAGGTCGTTAGAAGTCTCGTTCGAACGAGGCTGTTCGAACGAGATCCCAGTTCGTTCGAACGAACTGACCCTTCTAACGATATCTCGTTCGAACGAGATATCGAACGAAAATCCTACTCGTTAATAACGACTGGTCAACTCGTTAGAAGCTCGTTCGAACGAGCTCGTTCGAACGACCTGGGGGTTGCTTCTAACGAGATGCCAGTTTCGGCCCAGAACTTCCCAAAAATCGTTTTTCACCATTTTTACTCCTCAAACCTCTTCTAAAATTCGTTCCCACAATATATTGAGTTCTCTAAACATCCTCAAACATGTTAAAGGGTTATACTAACATCATTAAAGGGTTTGATATCATCTAAACATCATTAAATCACAATTTCCACACTAATTCCCAATTTTCTTCAAGAACATAAACCCTAACTTTTTCTCATCATAAATTCCCAGATTTTAATTCGTTAATGCATCACCTAGATATGAAATCTCCGAAATTTAATCTTCCAACAATGTTTCTACATGCAAACCTATCCCAACATTCAATACTAACTTCAAATTTCATGGGTTTTCTTTTAATCATTCAAGAACAATTAAGATTCTTCAATTTCTAACATGGAAAAGACATTCTCAGTAATTAAATGGAAATAAAGTCACTTGCCTTGGTTTGATTTCTGAATTTGGTGTAGATTCGGTGTAGAATTTCTGCAGAATCTCTCTCTCTCTCTCCTTCTCCAAGCTTTCTTCTCCAAAAGGCTATGGTGGCTAGGGTTTGCTTTGGGGAAACTTATGAAACCTAATTTCAATAAACCTCCGTAGCTTGTTGGGTTAATAAGGGTTGGTTGGGGTCAATCCTTATCAGATTACAACTCTCAATTTTCGTCACTTTTAATTACCCAAAAATACCAAATTACTAAAATACCCTTTAAGTTACCGGTACGGTCTAAAATTACCCCGGGATCCAAACTATACCCCCGGCTAGTGTTTTCTGACTATCTCGACCCTTCCGGACGCGTTGGCGCGCTCAAAACGACCATACGGATTATCGATTTTAAATTTACTTTTAATATCAAAATGTTATACCGTGACGCGGCGGTCCCACGCGTCTCAACAAAATTTCTAAAATGCCGTATATAAATCCCACGACAAATTTTATAATACCAAATACATATATAATCATATATGCACATAATCAAATACCAATTCGCATCACATCAGTATTTATAACCCGGATTAATTTCCAATTAATACGCATTTAATTAATTAATCCCAAAAACAAATATAGCCAAAAGTACGGGGTATTACACATTTTTAATGTAAAAATGTTGTAAAAGGTGTTACACAAAATGGTCCTACATGAACTTGATTTTTAAAATAAAATCATTATAAGGGTCTAGACGAATATAAGTTATTATTTTAAAGTGTAATACAAGTCGGGGTGAAATCTTGAATTTTTGGCTTCGATGAGTAGGAAAAGTGGAATCATGTGGATATTTGTAAAATATTAAAATACATTAATATGGACTCAGATGGCACCATGATAATTAAGGAGGGACCGGAGCCCTATGGTGGAAAACCTATAATCACTGGCCATAGCATGTGGTATCATAGTCGGGAGTAGGGATCCCGTTAAAGTATGCAGATATTGGAAGATTCCGAGAAAAAGATCATGAAAAGTGGAACATGTCAAGAAATGGATTATGTGGTGAATATGAGAAAATACAACCTAACTTGAATGAATTAAGAAAAAATTCGTTAAAGGTTAACACGGACAAGTAAATGTGAAAATTGATTAATGTCCATAAAGTAAAGGAATGGTAAAGTGAAGTGATTAAATGGGTAGTTGAGATTTAACCCATAATTAACACAAAGGTGTGTTGGTGAAAGGATTTCAAAGAAAAAATAAGTACTTTCTAACACTCCGTTTACGTACATTAAAAGGATGATTTTCAATGAAAATACTAACATGGAGTGGTATGAATAAAGTGGTAATTTTGATGAAAGAAATGAGTTTTCCTTAAACAACGTGTATTTATTTTAAGTACTTAATCGACTATGTTAAATCCATGAACCCCCTTTTTCTTAACTTGGCATTTATTCATTGATTTATTCATTAATACCTCAAGGAGACTTACACGAAGATGAGTTAAAGTGACATGGGAGTGAATCGTAGGTAGCATTCTATGATGTAGTTTTGGAAAGTATGATGTAACATTTGATGAATAGGATATTTAGCGACATTGGTAATGTGTACCTAAAGACTTATAAGTTATACACAATGTTCAGTATCCTACCAAAAATCCTTAGTAGTTTTACTCCGTGGGTTCATGCGTGGTTTCGAGAACTAGTCATTGGGAAGAAAGTTTTTAGACCTTCAGTGGATCTCGCGAAGGGGTTCATAGGTTAGGCCTATGCCGATGTTTCAGATAAAAAGGGAAAAAAGATTGTTTGTATAAATACCATAGCCCATTTTAGCCGCCTAAGTAATGGATGGACGTGAGGCAAGTTCGGTGTGAGTATGATTTAATGAGATCAACTTGTTGTGATGCCTCGAGGTGTTTAAATGTTAAAATGTGCCATGCGTAGAGGCTTGTAGACTAGTGTCTTCATGGGTGTTTGATAGTCATGATGTAGATATTGAGAAATTTATAGAGCGCACCTATGATAATAGAGTCATATAGGTGATGTGATCTTATTGGGTTTTGAGAACTTTTACGTGAGGTATGCCTTGTGTCCTTAGGAAATAAATCAAATTTAATATTTTAGAGTATTATCGTTCCAATGTTAGTGGTGTTGAGAGTCATGTAACGATATTAAAATATTTGTCAAGGTTTAAAAAGAGTTAAACAATGCATGCGTCGAGTACTGTTATTCGAATTGCCACAAATGGGTGATTTAACCTTCTAAGAGAGATTGGGAATTCATGTCGTAATTGAGCATGATGCGCGGGTGTCATGGGATGACTATCTTAGGTGGTGTAACACTTGATTTGAGGAGTGCTAGTAAATGCATTCGAGATTTTGGTTTACGATGTCATGTTAGAGACATAAAAATAACACCCTAAAAGGAATGTTGAAGCATGATTAGGATATCAATATATGTCAATGGTTCAAGTTAGAATAGACCTAGAAGCACAAGGATTAGTTCTTAGCATGTCTTACCAAACCAGCACGGACTAGGAGGTGTAGCCTATGTATCACTTACTACCCTTAGAATTCTAATGGTGATCGATGTGGCCATCACATAAATTCAGTTTGGGTAGAACCTAGAGATAAGCTCATCGACGACCTCGTGTAGGTAAAGGTTATTTATAAGGTGAATGTTCCGCTTAAGCGGGGTACTTCTTAAGAAGACTTTGGGGTTGTAATCATGATATGATAAGGGAGACATTATCCTAAGCGTGTTGGGTTGGTGATTTTGTCACTCATAAAATGGACAAGGTAGGTGTCGATAAGGGCGTAGGCATTCATCGATCGGTATGGCTCTCAATAATTGAAGATGTAAGGTGAAAACCTTATGCTTAAGGATGGAAGTCAAATGTTTGACTTCCGAGAGGATAATAGGTTGGTATATGACTTTCATCTTATTGGAGATGAATGGTTTGTGATTCAATCTGTCATGGCTGGTGACTCTAGCTAGGTGTGTGAATAGGTTAGGATACAATGAGAATGTTCGAGAGGATCCGTAGACTTCATAGAGTGTGACGTAGGTTCTGCCTTCATAAACCATAGTCCCTTGCATGCGAATGAGATATTTTTCAAAATGGTTAATTGTTCTTTCATATTCCTTGTGTCCCTTTAGGTTTCGGTATTCGATGATTGGTATTCCCATGACTATGGTATCTCGATTTTCTACCATGTCATGGTACAGAGCGATTTGGCCTAGTGGAGTAAGGGTGGACCTAACCTGGTCAACGCATCTTGGTAACTTGGTGCTCCCCTATCTAAGGTATCCTTGCTACTGCACAATATTGAGTATGAGGGTGGCCACGCCTTCAACCACATGGTATGTTCATAGTATTCACTTTCCTTAGGATTGGTCGGTATGGCAGTTAGTGTCTCTGATCGTAAGGAGTAGGATAATTGCAATACCCCGTATTTTTATGGATTTTAAATTTAAGGATTTATTAAATTTAATTCAGATAAATTAATTTAATTTTAATCCGGAATGTTGTTTTAAATATTTACTAGCGTGACGGGAGTTAGTAATTTTTGGAAATTTATTATTTGTTGAATATTACTGGATGAGTATAGTAATATATGAGAATTAATTTTTATAAAATTGTCACGTGTGAATAAAATGGCAATTATGAAAATTTAATTCGGGACGCGCCTGTGTCGCGTCGGGAATAAATGTTGATTAATAAAAGTGAAATATTTTTAAGTTATCTGTATGATCGTTTTGAGTACGCCAACGTGTCCAAAGGGGTCGAGATAGTCAGAAAAGTGTACTCGGGGTTTTAGTTTGGGTCTCGGGGCATTTTTAGGCCTATTTAACACCCCGGGAGGGCATTTTGGTTATTTTGCATTTTTGGGTAATTAAACCCACGAAAATTATTAAACTATATCAGCCATTTGGAATAGCCATTTAGGTTTATCAGACTCAAAACATTAGAACGGCCATAGGAGAGGAAAGGAGAAGGCTTTCCAAGCAATCCAAGGCCAACGATTCATCCGATTGCACCGCCACCACCACCAACGCGTAGATCGCGCGACGGGGAACGCAACAACACTAAATTCGTCATCAAATCAGAACTTTGAAAATCCCAAGCAAGTGTTTATCTTGCTTATTTTTGTTAATGCATCACTCATGTTAGTCTAGGGATGATTAGGATGAGTTTTATGGAAGAAAACCCAAATTTGAGATAGGAAATCGAATGTAGTAATGAATTGAATGTAAATCTTGAAACCCCTTCACATGTAAAGGATTAAACCACGAAATTATGATGTTTTAGAAGAAGAAAATTTTGGAAAATACTGATTAGAACCATGTTAAAGATATTTCTAGGGTTCTTGAGATTTACATGAATTTTGGCCTGTTAATCCATGGTTATTAATGGAAATTTGCATGCTTTACGTAAAAGATGTATGAAATAGGTTTATACTATTAGTAGTTCAAAATTCTTGGCGATTAGGAATGAAAAGTTTGGATTTGGGTGAGGTTATATGATAGAACCCGTAACTGGTTAACTGCAGAATTCGCCATACATGCTTGATCGATTGATCGAGCCAAAAGCTTAGATCGATCGAAGGTTCGATCGATCGAGCCCCTGCCTTCCATCGATCGACCCCTCCTGGAAGACTTAAATTCCCCTTTTAAAATTGTTGAATTTATTCTAAATGAAGAATACTCCTTAGACATCCTTATTACAATATTTTGGGAGATAATGATGACCAGTAGGATTTATTAATGATTAAGAGACCTTTAATGTAAGGCAAAATTTATATTTTTGGGGTGTTTATATATAAGGGATGATGGAATTTTGTATTAAAGGGAGAAATACATAAAATAGTTGCGATGGAAAATAGATGAATACCTACTGAATTTTACACCTGGGAGGATAGAGTCCATAAGTACTACGTAGTAAGTTGGAATAATTCCTCAAATTAAAGTTAGAGACGAACCGTTATACGTGATAACAAATAATGGGAAAATAAGGATAAATGTCGTGATTATGGGTTATGGGATGAACCTAAATCGATACGATAGAAGTAGTATATTTATATGACTTTGTGTATGCATATATTATATAGATGTGAAAATCATGCCCGCGTTGCTTGCTATCCCTGAGGTTACCGCGCTGGGACGGTCTTATCTCGAATGGGACTTCATGGGGGATATTGACTCGTACCCTAGAAGATAGGAATCCTAGGTACAGGCTATCGAATTGATAGTCACGGTCCTAAGAGACGCGAGGGTAAGTGCTGACCTCTTGGACTTAGAAACTATGCTTCGCCTTGATATTATTTGTGTATGTATTAATACAGTTCGAGAGTGATTCCGAACTTGTATTTCCCTTAGTACGATTGATACGGGGATTGGATAGCAGAGTATGCCCGCATCATAATTTTTATGTGGGGTCCTGTTAGAATATATATATTATACGAGTATTTAATATATATATGAAATTCTGAAATGTGGAACTACCTCTTGTGTTTATGGTAAGTAAGAAATGAATAATGATTTCAAATTGGAAATACTTGTTTTGAAAAGTATAATATAACATTGGGAAACTTTATTAATAAATAAAGTTAAAAATGAGAGCTTTGTTACTGAATGAAATTTTCCTCTTAAACAATTATATTGTTCTGTTTTAGATCTTACGAGTAACCTAAGATAAGTTAAACCATGGGGAAGATTAGTGCGATGTAAGATAGGATAAACCGTTGGGAAGGTTAGTGCGATAGGTGTGCACATTAGAAGATAGGTGAGAATTTCTCAAGAGAGTGTCGCACTAATATGTTGTTGCATTGGCCTGTAAACATTTTAAATACTTGCTAAACAAATTTTAAATCATCTAAACTATCGGGCTCTGACTTGTTTCTATTTCTCTCTCTCTCTCTCTCTTGTATATATATGTATATATTACAGGTGCCCAGCCACAGGGGCGTCCTTCATAGGATCCTTTGGAAGGAACGTGCTGCAGCTTAGGTGGGAGTTGCAGGCCTCTTGCTTAGACGACTTCGTTTATTGATTCCACTCTTATCATATTTATTCAGTTGGGCATGTGTCGCCCGTTTCCATTATCCAGTTGTTTTATTGGACATTGTGATGCATTTATTTTCAGTATTTTAATGCTTGGGATTTATTATTGTCAGGATGTTTTCATTTGAGTATTAAATGTTGGGATTTAGTTGTTGAATGTTTAAATTATTTGGATTATATGTTCCAGGATAATTGTGTTGTGATTCTTTAATATTGAATTGTGGTAAACATTTAAATCTTGGTTTATAAAATAAAATTTGGTAAGTAATCTCTAAAAATGGTTTTGACACTTCGCTTAATTAATTATGGTGTTTAAATTGGAAAAGTTATTTTCGACAGTAATGCTAAGAATGAACCAACTGTCTACCTTGATTTAATTTAATAAAGGAGTGATCGCCCGGTATTTAATTAGGCGGGGTGTCACAGGTGGTATCAGAGCATTAGGTTCTAGTGTGCTTAGAATCTGTACGGCTTATGTCGCTTTCAGCTTAGCATTTTTGATATAGAGCCCTAATACTAGGAATGTTGTGTTCATCTTTATACATTTGGAATTCGTGCTTCTGCGATTTGTTTATGCGAATGATGAACTCATCGAAATTTATTTAAATTTTCAGATGGATCGTCAAGAAGAACTAACTAAAGCGGTTAGGGGAGTCAACGATCAAGATCGACTTACTCTTCCGGTATCTCCAGAGAGAATATCAACCGCCGAGTTAGCAAAAATTATGGCACAGGTAGTTACCACTGCAGTCTTACAGTATCAAGAACGCAACACACAACTTATGGGGGATAAAAGATCTAGAGAGTATAGTCAGTCTGTCATGACTGGAAATAACAAGTGTGTGAAGATGCCAAAATCGCAACAACAATCTCTTCAAGACCGTAAAAGCCACAAAGGTAACAAATTGTGTAGGGAAACCCAAAAGCGTCAGGGTCAACAAAGACGGGGGCAGAGTGAAGTCACGAAGAGGTGTTTTAAATGCGGAATGGACGGTCATGAACGTCGAACTTGTCCGGATCAGTCTGGAAAGGAACTTCAACCCAACCAGAGAGAACTTTCAGGACTCTGCTATAAATGTGTACATCCGGGTCACAAGTGGAGGGATTGTCCTCACCCTGACATAATTTTTCCGCAAGTTTCCCATCAAGGCCAGCAAGACCAGTGAAAAAGCGAGACTAGTCAACAACGTAGTGAAGTGAAGCAGTTTCAAGGGAGGTGCTTCCAATGTGGCAGAAATGGCCATAGGAACAGGATTGCCCAGAGAAGAACAAGTCCCCACGACAGGAAGGTGATAGTAATAAACCACAGAAGCCATCTCCACTACCCTTTCCAACAGCCTCAGTTCAGTAGAGACAGCTACAGTACGGACGTGTCTATAACGTCCCCCAGGCAGCAGCTCCGCATGCACCACCCGCGATTGAGGGTATGTTTTCTATCCATGATACTGTGAGTCAAGTTTTGTTTGATACTGGGTCAACGTACTATTTTATAACTACTCATTTTGCAAAGGCCTTAGGGCTATTAGCCACAACAGAGAGCACTGTGACATGTGTAGACTCACCACTGGGAAATGGTTCGCTTATTTTCTTTATATGCTGGAGTGTGGGGGTAGAGATTGGTAGCTTAGTATTACCAGCATACATGTTAGTCTTTATTATGCATGAGCACGATGTTATTATCGATATAGATTGGCTTGCAGCTTATAGAGCCATGATAGATTGCTTTGGTGAGAATATTATCCTCGCCATTCCGGGGCAAGAAATGTTTGAGTGGCGATGCCTCGCCCAGAAGGGGGATCTTTCGCCTATATTTTCATATAAAGTAGGATACCTCTAAGGAGATTGTGATCCTCCTGGATTCGATTCCAGTCATTCGTGAGTTTCTGAATGCAATTCAGGTGTTAAGTAAATTAAGTATCGAGATATTTTGTGAAAGCGAATAGAGGGGATAAGAGTATGGTACCTAGTAAAAGACAACGATTAAAGTAACTTTGTTCGGTTTTAGTAGACGTGTTACGTCCGAAGACCATTTGTACAGTCAAGACGATTGACAAGGTGGAAGTATAAGTTGTATCCTCAGAGGATGAGGCGTGCTTATGTGACACGAACGAGTCACTATATGTTGTTCACTGGTAGATTTGCATGTGATACGAGTTTAATGCATAAAATTATAAACGTTATTATTATGTTAATACTTTTCCCTAGTGTAGTGGGATTTTTATTTCTCTTTAGTGATATCCGCGCAGGATGAATGAGTATATAAACAGTGTTATGTACCTTACTGAGGTTACTCTTTGTAGTGACGCGATACGCGAGTACGATATTATCTTTATTAAAATGTTATAGAAATGGTTAGTACGGTAGTGGGCGTTCATTGCAAGGCTATAGGAGTGGTTGCGTTAGTGCAACATACTTTTGTTCTGGCTAGGCTTTACCTGTAAGAAGGTTGGACTCACACTTATATTATCTATCCTAGAAACTTCGGAGGGGATAGTGGGCTCGAGATATTCGATGCCAATGTATGTATAGACTTTATCATTATGATTTGGTATGTATCAGGTTTACTGTTGAGCGAAAAGATTCGACTTATTATTATGTTGAGCACTCAGGACTTGGTAATAGGAAGAGTGCATTGTTATATCTATCCTCTAGAGATGTGAGAATTAAAAGTTATACCCCTATTATTAGGGAAAGGGATTTTAAGAATTCCGATTGAATGTATTCGAGATTCATGGAACGCAATTTTCCAACACCCAATTCTGAACGATAGTGCAATTGGTGAGATGTTCTTTGTTAAGTATAATTACGGGTGGAAATGTAACTTTTCTATCAAAAGACAGAGTAAAGGGGTAAATGCTATGAACAGAGGACCTAACGGATTTCGATAACCGACAATGCTAGGTAGTAGTGTATCGGGAGTGTTACTTATTTGGATTTAGCTTTGCGAGACATCCCACGCATGAAACTTAGCGTAAGGTTGGAAATAGGGAGACGTTTGGTCACTATTCCATGAGTTCGGTACCCCGGTCAAAATGGGATGAAGTGAATACATATGTAAGTTGGAAGTTGAATTTTGGTTTAAAGCCACTGGAGTCGGATTGTGTGATATGAAAGCATTGAAAGTTTTGTTTTATCCTCATGAGTTGAGGGGTGGAATGATGATAAGGAGGATTTAAAATTTTGGATTTTTAGGGTGATCGAGAGTGCCCAAGTGTTGTAATCACGTTGCATGCACTAGGAAAAACAAAGAATTAGTTATTAGGTGAAAAGCGTATGTGATGCTTACGCTAGTATGCATGGTTTATAGGGTATAGACATCCTGGTTAACTGATGTTAAAACTCATCCGAAATGAAGGGACGTGGTAATGTACGTGTGGAAAATGTGTTTGTAGGGCTCACAGAACGAAGTGGAAGTGATAGAGTGGATTAGACATCACATGAGGGGCGATAATCCATACGTAAGTGTGCAATTAGAATATCACAACCTAATTTGATGGGAAGGCTATGGAAGTCGTTTAAAAAAAAGGGTATCCCTTGAATATAGTAGAAATTTAATTATTATGAAGGGCCCTCGGAGCGGAGTATTTATTAGTCAAGTGTGAGAGCGAACTTGCGCATGAAAAGAGTGATGATGTTAGTATGGTGTAAAGGATTCATAAGTGTGCTTCGTGGAAAGAAGAGCATGGGTAGGAACTTTCGGCATACACCAAGGAAGGAAGGGGTGTGTTACGTGTCACTTAACGTGAGACATTTTAAAGAAAAATCGATGTTTAGCGGGACGTAGTGAGTAGTATCTACATGCACCGCCCATAGGTAAGGTTTGGTTGAAAGAGGAGAATCAACCAAAGAATTTAGTGTTTGTCGGCAATTCCTGAAATCGAAAGAGGTCAATAAAGTTCTTGGATGGGTTAACATCCTCAAAACAAGATCAAGGGTTCATGTGGGGTGGTTTGTAATATTAACTAGTGTGCCCCAGACTTCCTTTGAAGGGAAGGATCGTGCCAGTGCATAGTCCGGTGCAGTATTAATTTCTAAATCGGGATGAGATTTGTGAATCCCACCTTTGATATGGGATTTCAGGAACCATCGGAGGTAAGGTTTCATTTCAAGTAGGATGTATCACCCTTAGCCAGGGACTAGGCTCACAGTGATCAAATATTTTTGGATCTCATGAAGAAAATTTTGGAATCTTGGTACGATGATTTCAGAAATGCTTTATAGAAGCACTTGCACCTGTTTATTGAGTACGAGGTGCTTATTAAGAATTTTGGTATGGAAGAACCTCGAATATTCTCCTTTCGTATATTTAAAGGTGAGTGGATACTCATAATTTTGGATCGATCGAGAATAATCCGATAACTATGGTGGAATTCCACGACTGTTTTAGGCGAACAAGAGTGGTCAAATGTTCGTATAATTTTCTCAGAATGGGAGTTTTGTATATGAATAAAATCCGAGAAGTTGTCATGTAGTGAGGCGCGGCCTCCTAATGATAGTGAGATAATGGAAATTTATAACGTATAGGCATGACCTATGCGAATGTTGTCGATTGGGAGCGGAATGCGAAGTGTCTCCAATGAGAATGTAAAACAAGCTTGCTGTGAGAAAGGGCTATAGTGATTGAGCGCCGTAATATGTAGATAATGTAGATAGGTTGCGTACTGACAAGGATATCCAGAATTGTGCTACATGGTAGGCCTTATTTTCTGAATTTCAGGACAAAATTCCGTTATTAGGGGGGAAGTATGTAATACCCCGTATTTTTATGGATTTTAAATTTAGGGATTTATTAAATTTAATTGAGATAAATTAATTTAATTTTAATTCGGAATGTTGTTTTAAATATTTACTAGCGTGAAGGGAGTTAGAAATTATTGGAAATTTGTTATTTGTTGAATATTACAGGATGAATATAGTAATATATGAGATTTAATTTTTATAAAATTGTCACGTGTGAATAAAATGGCAATTATGGAAATTTTAGTCGGGACGCGCTTGTGTCGCGTCGGGAATAAATGTTGATTAATAAAAGTTATATGTATGGTCGTTTTGAGTGCGCCAACTTGTCCGAAAGGGTTGAGATAGTCAGAAAAGTGTACTCGGGGGTTTAGTTTGGGTCTCGGGGCATTTTTAGGCCTATTTAACACCCCGGGAGGGCATTTTGGTCATTTTGCATTTTTGGGTAATTAAACCCACGAAAATTATTAAACTATATCATCCATTTGGAATAGCCATTTAGGGTTATCAAACTCGAAACATTAGAACGGCCATAGGAGAGGAAAGGAGAAGGCTTTCCAAGCAATCTAAGGCCAACGATTCATCCGATTGCACCGCCACCACCACCAACGCGTTGATCGCGCGACGGGGAACGCAACAACACCAAATTCGTCATCAAATCAGAACTTTGAACATCCCAGGCAAGTGTTTATCTTGCTTATTTTCGTTAATGCATCACTCATGTTAGTCTAGGGATGATTAGGATGAGTTTTATGGAAGAAAACCCAAATTTGAGATAGGAAATCGAATGTAGTAATGATTTGAATGTAAATCTGGAAACCCCTTCACATGTAGAGGATTAAACCACGAAATTATGATGTTTTAGAAGAAGAAAATTCTGGAAAAGACTGATTAGAACCATGTTAAAGAGATTTCTAGGGTTCTTGAGATTTACATGAATTTTGGCCTGTTAATCCATGGTTATTAATGGAAATTTGCATGCTTTACGTAAAAGATGTATGAAATGGGTTTATACTATTAGTAGTACAAAATTCTTGGTGATTAGGAATGAAAAGTTTGGATTTTGATGAGGTTATGTGTTAGAACCCGTAAGTGGTTAACTGCAGAATTCGCCATACCTGCTTGATCGATCGATCGAGCCAAAAGCTTCGATCGATCGAGCCCCTGCCCTCGATCGATCGACCCCTCCTGGCAGACTTAAATTCCCCTTTTAAAATTGTTGAATTTATTCTAAATGAAGAATACTCCTCGGACATCCTTATTAAAATATTTTGGGAGATAATGATGACCATTAGTATTTATTAATGATTAAGAGACCTTTAATATAAGACAAAATTTATATTTTTGGGGTGTTTATATATTATGGACGATGGAATTTTGTATTAAAGGGAGAAATACATAAAATAGTTGCGATGGAAAATAGATGAATACCTACTGAATTTTACACTTGGGAGGATAAAGTCCATGTGTGTTACGTAGTAAGTTGGAATAATTCCTCAAATTAAAGTTAGAGACGAACCGTTATACGTGATAATAGATAATGGGGAAATAAGGATAAATGTCGTGATTATGGGTTATGGGATGAACCTAAATCGATACGATAGAAGTAGTATATTTATATGACTTTGTGTATGCATACATTATATAGATGTGAAAATCATGCCCGCGCTGCTTGCTATCCCTGAGGTTACCGCGCTGGGACGGTCTTATCTCGAATGGGCCTTCATGGGGGATATTGACTCGTACCCTAGAAGATAGGAATCCTAGGTACAGGCTATCGAATTGATAGTCACGGTCCTAAGAGACGCGAGGGTATGTGCTGACCTCTTGGACTTGGAAAGTATGCTTCGCCTCGATATTGTTTGTGTATGTATTAATACAGTTCGAGAGTGATTTCGAACTTGTATTTCCCTTAGTACGATTGATACGGGGATTGGATAGCAGAGTATGCCCGCACCATAATTTTTATGTGGGGTGCTGTTAGAATATATATATTATACGAGTATTTAATATATATATGAAATTCTGAAATGTGGAACTACCTCTTGTGTTTATGGTAAGTAAGAAATGAATAATGATTTCAAATTGGAAATACTTGTTTTGAAAAGTATAATATGACATTGGGAAACTTTATTAATAAAGAAAGTTAAAAATGAGAGCTTTGTTACTGAATGAAATTTTCCTCTTAAACAATTATATTGTTCAGTTTTAGATATTACGAGTAACCTAAGATAAGTTAAACCATGGGGAAGATTAGTGAGATGTAAGATAGGATAAACCGTTGGGAAGGTTAGTGCGATAGGTGTGCACATTAGAAGATAGGTGAGAATTTCTCAAGAGAGTGTCACACTAATATGTTGTTGAATTGGCTTGTAAACATTTTAAATACTTGCTAAACAAATTTTAAATCATCTACACTATCGGGCTCTGACCCATTTCTATTTCTCTCTCTCTCTCTCTCTCTTGTATATATATGTATATATTACAGGTGCCCAGCCACAGGGGCGTCTTTCATAGGATCCTTTGGAAAGAACGTGTTGCAGCTTAGGTGGGAGTTGCAGGCCTCTTGCTTAGACGACTTTGTTTATTAATTCCACTCTTATCATATTTATTCAGTTGGGCATGTGTCGCCCATTTCCATTTTCCAGTTGTTTTATTGGACATTGTGATGCATTTATTTTCAGTATTTTATTCCTTGGGATTTATTATTGTCAGGATGTTTTCATTTGAGTATTAAATGTTGGGATTTAGTTGTTGAATGTTTAAATTATTTGGATTATATATTCTAGGATAATTGTGTTATGATTCTTTAATATTGAGTTGTTGTAAACATTTAAATCTTGGTTTATAAAATAAAATTTGGGAAGTAATGTCTAAAAATGGTTTTGACACTTCGCTTAATTAATTAGGGTGTTTAAATTGGAAAAGTTATTTTTCGACAGTGATGCTAAGAATGAACCAACTGTCCACCTTGATTTAATTTAATAAAGGAGTGATCGTCCGGTATTTAATTAGGTGGGGTGTAACAATAATGACTACAGTACATCATATAATGTTTAAACTCGAGGAAATACAGTAAGTTTGCCTTGATGAGTGGATCGGTTTAGCGTTTAGACGAGAATTCATAAGTAATACACTTAGGGTAATCATAGGTTTATAAAAGGATACAATAGAAAGTTATTAGTGAGACGCATGGCTTGAGAATTAGTGGCATGATTACCCCTCGATGTGGGTGACTGTAGAGGTAAGGTTAGTATCAAACCCTAAAAAAATTGTGTGGTGAGGATGACTTGAGAATTCGTGGTGACACAGGATAGGTAGTCCTATGATTTAAAATGGTTTTTAGTGATGAATCGGATGCTAGTTGTATTACGGTTAATACTTGGGTGAATATCGATCACTAGAGAGGGTTGCCCAGTAGAGGCACTAGTATGATTTGGGTATTAGAAAAGGTAGTCCTAAGAGTTGATTAAGCATGATCACCAAGTAAGTTGAAACTCAAGGGTTGTTAGGTGACATTGATGGTTAGCATGGAGATCAGGGTTAGTACGTGTATATGTTGAACTTTTGGTGGCAACCCCATGTAAGAGCGTTTGATGTCATCTTAGGTATTGAGTACTTCTAAGATATGATCCCTAAGGATTCCTAGGACTTAGAATAAGAGTTGATAAAATCCATGGACTTGAGGAATTGGTGGATTGATAATTTGGGGGATGAAATTTCCTAAGGAGGGAAGAAAATAATACCGACACCAATTATTTTATTACTTTTCCCTTGTGAATTGTGAAAATATGAAACTCTTGGGATTTATATCTTTATACATGGGATTTTATCTCTATACCCAATTACTCTTTTTTGCTTGATGTTAATTATTATAAGTTATTAAACAAATTACATATTTAATGAACCTGGGTAGAGCAAACGAGTTGAAGGTTGTTCAAACGCGGTTCTTGACTCGTTCGAACAAGAATACTAGTGGTTTGAGTGAAAAGCCCTCCTCATTTGAAGTAGATATTTAACGATGATGAAATGACCCACCTCTATATAGGTGCATAACCTCATTAGAAGGAAGTTCCAAGGACTGATCGAAGAAGAATTTTGTCTCGTTCGAATGAGGTCCTATTCTCGTTCCAAAGACCTGACTGTCACATTTTTAAATCGGAATGCCCTTGTGTGCTGTAACATTTTGGACCGTTACATCGATGATGTGTTGCCTCCTGGTGAACCCATATAGTCAAAATCGGGATTTATATGCTTGGGTTGTTTTTAAAAGGGTTTGTTGGGGTTGTTTGTGGGTGAGACGAGGAGAGAGTGAGGGTAGGTCTCCCCCACCAAAACCCATCGTATTCTCTACCTCTCTCTATTTTCAATGGTGTTTCATCTTCTCCAATCCCCTCCCACCAACTCTACACCATGCCACCCCCCCTCCATCTTGTGTCACCATATTTTACAAGTATTCCACCATATATAAGCCTTATACTCCCATTTCCTCCATTGTTGAGTAGATATATAAATTTGGAGTTATTATTGCGGCTTTTGAGGAAGAAGAATAAAAGATTAATGGATCTTGAAGTGTGTTTTACTTGGAACTTTTATGGAGGTAAACATTGTGGAGATAGGCAACCTCCTTGATGCATCTACGCTTTATGTAGAAACTCCATTTTTCTATGTGTTGGTCATGTAGTTAGAGTTTGTAAGAGTAGGATGCATATATGATAAAAGAACGATATTTCTTATGATTTGTGAAAATGAGTTGATAAAAAGGATTTCAATGGTTCTGAATATATTGAGATATTTCAAGAAAATTTGGTATTAAACATTTTTATGGAATGAGTTTGAAGAATGTGTATTTTGTTAGGAATAATTTATGAATAAGTATTTCAAAAATGTCTTGTGAAAAGTTTTTTTTTATATAAATGGACATTTTTAAAAATGTCTTTTGCCTTGAAAAGTATGTTTGAGCAAATATTATGAAATTTTTAGTATAAATGACATGTTAGAAACATTTAATAGGATTTTTGGACTTAAAATCCATCTTCTCGTGCTTATAAATTTGTAGTAATTTGATGAGCATATAAACATGTTTAATGAGGGTTTTATTGGGTTTAAACATGAAATAAAGGAAATATAAATTTTGTCCCTTAAAGTGTGTGAAAAAGTGTTGAAAATGTGAGAAGTGTAAGGTTTTAAGACTTTATGTATTGGTGAAGGAAAATGGTGATTTTCTTAATAGGTAGTCTTTAAATGTCCAATAATTTTTTAAAGAAAGAAGACAATAAAATAAAGTTGTTTTCATCTTGAGAAGAATGTTACTCCAAAATGTTAAATAAGTATTAAATTTTTAAAAAGTTAGACTGTGCAACTTAATAATGTTTAGAGAAATAACACTCGTGAAAACGGAGGAAAGGACAAGTTTAGAAACAAATGGGTAAAATGACAATTTTACGTAAAGTGGAACATTTTACAAAATAAAAATGTTGAAAATGGTGTTACATAAAATGGTCCTAAATAAACTTGATTTCTGGGATAAAATCAATGCAAGGGTCTAAAGGACAATAAATGTTTATTTTAAAGTGTAACACAAGTTGGGGCGAAATCTCGAGTTTTCGGCTTCGGTCAGTAAAGAAAAAGTAGAATAATTCGGATATTTGTAAAATGTTAAAACTCATTAATATGGACACGGATGACACCGGGATAATTAAGGACCAAAATTACTAGTCAAGTCATATGGTAGCATTGACAGCGGTGTGGAGCCTATTAAAACAGTGGATATTAGGTGATTCCGGCAAAAAGATAATGAAAAGTGGAACATGTCGAAAAATGGGTTGTGTGGTGAACATAAGAAAAAACAACCCGACTTTAATGAATTAAAAAATGTTCCAGTAAAGGATGACATGGACATGTAAAGGTGAAAATTGATTAATGTATATAAAGTAAAGCAATGGTAAAGTGAAGTGATTAAATGGGTAGTTAAGCAAGCAAAAGAGGTTTAAATTATAATTAACACAAATATGTGTTTATGAAATTTTTTTTAAGGAAAAATAAGTATTTTCTAACACGGTGTTTGCATGGTTTGAACGGGTGATTTTTGAAGGAAAACTAAGGGGGTAATTTATGTGAAAGAAATGGGTTGTCCTTAAGTAAAGTGGAAATTATTTTAAGTATTTAACCGGCTGCATTAAATCAAGGCATAAATGTCAAGTTAAGAAAAAAGGGGTTCTTTAGAAGACTAAGGTGAATTAATCGGGATAAATAACATTTTTGTGATAAAAATGGTTTCATGCACTAAAGTATGCATATGTATATAAACATAAAATATTTGCATGTGAACATTAATATAACGTGTTTGAGTCTCCTTTCTGCCGTTCAATTTAATATTGCATTGTTGTAATTTTCCATTAGGCATTTGGCTCATTCCCCCATCTTTGTTACGGTAGGTTGGGCGCGGTTTTGTATTTTAAGAGCATTGTAAGTATTCTTTTTATTTTATGTTAGTAGCTATGTATGGTTTGAATATCACATGATAAATAAGTGAAATGTTAATTAAATAAAACTGAACTAGAAGTATTATGACGGTTGTTTCGTTGAACTTCACACCTAATGCTAGGGTCGGAGCGGATTGACCACGGGTAACCCATAAATTCAGGTCGGGGCATTACATTATTACTTGAGTATGATTATATATATGTTCTTATTAATATATGAATATATATATATATATATATATATATATATATATATATATATATATATATATATATATATATATATATATATATATATATATGTGTGTGTGTGTGTGTGTGTGTGTGTGTGTGTGTATAGAGAGAGAGAGAGAGAGTCAGACTCTCATACATACCAAGTTTATATACCAAATTTACATCATTTTTATAAATGATTTTGAGTTGAATTTTTTTATGTGGTATTTAAACATTTCGGATGACCCATATAAAAAACATCAGTTTAAAGTAATTTTTTTTGCTATTTTAAAAAAAAATCGGTCTAACTTTCAAAGTTTTTAAAACACTTAAAAGTTGTGATAGTTTGACCATTTTTTTAGAAATAGCAAAAAAAGTTATTTTGAGTTTATTTTTTTATATGAATCCGTTGAAATGTTTAAATACCATATGTATGAGAGCCTAATTCTCTCTCTCTCTCTCTCTCTCTCTCTCTATATATATATATATATATGTATATATATCGAGAGACTCAGGGATATTTTTTCCTTGAGACCCTCATCGAATATGTTTTCCCTCACATGGACATGGTTACAGACCCTCATCGAATGACCTCGAAGTAATCCATTGATTGAGACCAAAAAGAATACTAAAAGACGAAAAGTATGTTTCAAGAGACTATTTCAATGGAAGATTGTCAAGGAGGGTTAAAACTTCCCCTTTTATGGATTCCTTGAACTTTGGTATGGCCATGTTGATAAGAAGATGAAGCAAGGACTAGAAATCTTCTTTCAAGACAATAATTCCTGGTCCAAAGACTACACATATAAAAGTTCATCCTCTCACAAAAAAATCCATGGCAATTACCAAAGACTCCGAGGAAAGTGGTTTAGAAGACTCATTCGACCTACAGACACTAGGGACAAGTCTATATATGATCCTCTTAGATATTGCATCGTCAGACCAATCTGCTCAAATCAAAGTTGCTGATATGCCTCTCCTCAACTGGAATGTCGTGCCAGTCCATCCAGTTTAAAATCAACCCTGCCCTATTGTTCACCCTATTCAAGTCTCTTCACCAGTTGTTGTGTTTTCTTTATCCTGATATTAATGTAACCGAGACATCTTTTGATAAGGTTCTCAGTGTTATTTTTCTCAAAAATGAAATAAACGATTATTCTGAGTATCTTACTATGCCTTACATTAGTTATCTTCATTTTAGTCAACCTCTTGATGATGATTATTTTGAAAATGAAAATTCTTAACTGGTTTTAATAAGGAGAATAAGAAAACAACATAACTGCATTCAAATTAATGATGATGAGGCTGTTGTTATGAATCTCGGTTCTAGTAACATAAGATTAGGATAGGGTCCACCCTTGACAAGCATGAGAGTGCACAATTTGAAAAACTACTAAAAGAATTCATAGACCTCGTCTTATGGTCCTACGATGACATGCTCGACATTGACCTAAAAATGTCTCGGCATAAGATCCTAGTATTCCTAAAAAGTATGTCAGTCAAACAGAAGCTAAGGAAACTCCGAACTGAATTACCGCTTAAGGTTAAAGAGCAGGTGGTTAACCAGTTGAATGTGGGTTTCAATCTCATAGTCGAATACCAAACATGGCTCGCCAATATCGTTCCCATGCCAAAGTTGGGAGGAAAAATAATTATGTGCATTGACTATAGGGATTTGAATAAAGCATCCCCAAAAGACGATTACCCATTACCCAACATCGATATTATCATCGATAACATTTGTCGATGGATCATTTGTTGATGGATTCCCTAGATATAACCAGATCAAGAGGCACCTTGACCAACGGGAGAAAATTGGCTTCATCACCCCAAGAAAGCCTTTGTTATACTGTCATGCCATTCAAACTCAAGAACACCGGGGCTACCTACTAAAGTGTTTCCACAACCATCCTGGATGACCTTATTCATAAGGATGTTAAAGTCTATGTGAATTGAAGCACCTTATATTCTAGACTCACTTGAGTCTGTATTGTATAACTGTTCATCTAGTTTGGAAATTGTGACAAAATTGTGTCTATCCTAGAATCCAAAGAACCCCAGAGTTTGGTTTGCTATTTCATCCCTCTTGATTGATTGGTCTAGATAATATTACCAACACTCACACACAGTAGAATTGATCTCATACATTTCATATTGCATATAATTGTGTGTATATATGTTGAGTGTGTTTAAATCCCTAAAATTATCTTTTAATATTTTTTTGGGATTTTATAAACTTTTAAAATAAGGTTTTATTAATAAAATTTTGTTTTTAAAAGTTTTTGGGGTCAATCTCCAATTATGTATTGGTGGTTATATGTGCTGAATGTTTGGTTGGGTAGAATCTGAAAGCAGCAGAGACTTCAGGATGCATTTTGTATTTATTTTAT
This sequence comes from Sambucus nigra, assembly GCA_949130495.1. Lineage (NCBI taxonomy): Eukaryota > Viridiplantae > Streptophyta > Magnoliopsida > Dipsacales > Adoxaceae > Sambucus > Sambucus nigra. Next base: position 522,431,623 of record OX422218.1, read on the forward strand.
ACGCGCGCTTGTTATCTTATAATTGCCCAACATATGTTGCATTCGTATTGGTTGAGTTTGTGTTTCTTTATAGAGAGTAAACCGGCGATTGCTTATAGCCCTTGGATCATTTTTATCAACGATCTGCATGCATTCTTACATCATCCCTTTGAGCCTCATATGAACCAATCAGGAGAGTTTTAATCACCTCATATCATGAACCCTTGGATCAAAGTCAATAAACCTTCAATCAATCTGAGAGATTGATTTTGAACCTTATTCTCGAATCTTCTCAGCCTCCTATAAAAGGACCCCTTATCTCAGTCATCACAGACTTTTTCCATTTCGTCCTTTTAGAGAGAAAAGAGAGAGTAGAGAGAAGAGAGAGAAAAGAAAGATAAAGGGAGAAACCAGAAAGAGAGAGAAAGAGTTAGAAACCCTGACGCTAACCCTAAATCGTCAAAACCTTTTCAAACCTAAACTTCTTTTCAACTCCTGTATATACCAAACACAACCTTGAATGTTTTAGAGTTGGTTTGTTTAGTTGGTTTGATGTTGTAACCTCTTCGTTCTTTAGATCTTGTGTCCAACTTAAACATTTTTCTTAGATCTAAGTTTCTGCTTTATAAAAATTTCAGATTTGAGTACTTTATGTTACATTCCACTTAGATTTACATATTTTGTTTCTCATCTTGAGAAATATATTGTTGATTCTTTTCTGTAAATGTTTTTTACTTTGAAATCAACAATAATGTTTTCTGTTTCTAGTTATCTTGAAACAAAACCTTTGACCTAGTTTGGAATCGCACTTGGTGATTTTCAATCTCAAAAATATTTTCAAAACCCGAGATTGATTAAGATCTTGATACGTCTTCTGAGCAAGATAGCCATGGATTCTGGGATTATTGTAAAGGTCAAATAAGGTTATGTTTTGTGAGAAGAGAGAAATATGAAAATCACATCATATAGTCTTATATGTAATTTGTTAGGACTGATTGTATGAAATAAGTGTGTGTGTGTGTGTGTGTGTGTGTGTGTGTGTGTGTGTGTGCATGCATGTGTTAGAAAGCACCTCCACAAACACTATCACTCTACCACACTAAAAGTGTTGGTAATAAGATCTTGTGAACAAGAGTCGACCTAAATAACTTGAACAATTGGAAGTTAGCAAACTGGGAGAACAACATCAACAATCAGAACTGCAGAGAAGTTATAAGGACACCAGAGGGTACATTCCTAAACTTATATATGTCTGAGTTGTATGCATGTTTATTATATAGTTTGTAACCGTTAAATTTGTTTTAATGGATTTTTTTTATTTACTCCGTAGAGGGAGTCGTGGATGTTTCCTCAGTTGGGTGACGTTTTACCACGTAAAAATTCTTTTTCTTAATCTTTCTACATCTCCTCATCTCAGTCTTGGTTGTTCTGTGTTTAATATTTTTAAATAGATTTATTAAACTTGTTATCATATCTTGAATAGTTCTTGTACATAATTTTTTTTTAAAACACATCTCGCGATTTATTAGTTTTGGTTTTAAAGAAAAGAGTTTCTTCAGAAAACTGTTCAGAGTTACTTAAATAGTTTAATTTTATATTAAACGGCTTTAGTAACACATTTTCAATTGGTATAAGAGCTTTGTAAACTTCTTTTAAAGAGATCCCGTGTTTCTGAAATTGTTTTCTAAAAATCAAACATGGACGGGAAAAATGAAAGATTTAGTAACTTGACCAGACCCCCTATCTTTGACGGAACCAATTTTGCTTACTGGAAATTAAGGATGATTTCTTTCATTCAAGGAACTTTGGGAGATGATGTCTGGGACATTGTTGAAAATGGATAAATTTTTCCTACTAAACTAGCCACTGAAGGAAGTAATGAGAGGGTTAAGAAAGTATTAAGTGAGTTCACACAAGAAGAGAAACAAGTTTCTCGCAACAATAACAAAGGAAAGAATGACATATTTATGTCCATAAATGAACATGAGTTCAAAAGAATCTCATCATGCACCACTTCTAAGGAAGCTTGGGACACTTTGGTTACTTCTCATGAAGGTGACACTAGAGTTAAGGCTGCTGAAACACAAATGCTCATTCAACAGTATAACTCTATAATTATGTCTGAATGTGAGTCATTTGATGACTTCTATATGAACTTTACTGATATTGTGACAAAACTTCATGCTAATGGGATAACATATGACAGACATGAGATTGTATCTAAAATTCTGAGATCATTACCAAAAAAATTTGACAACAAAAGATATGCTATTGAGGAAATGTGTGACATAAATGTCACTCCTAAATTACTCAGTAGTAAATTAAGAACTATGGAAATGGAACTATAATTTAAGAAACAATTGACCTAGTCCCATAGGAAACACACTAGTTCCAATCTAAGCTTTTCTTCTAAGTTGATTACACCTGAGTTTAACATCCCTAATGATGACTCTGATGAGGAATGCGATATAGAGAGTTTGGACAATTAGATTGCCTTAATGTCAAAAAAGTTCAAGAAAATTATTAAGTTTAGAAACAACATGGCAAACAAATAAGGCAAGTCCAATTATCCAACTCACTCTAATCATAAACCTCATGAGAAAATTCAAGACAAACATCACAAGAACTCTCACACTACACCTAACAGAGACCTTAAGAAGACTGAATTCTTTAGATGTGGTAAACTAGGAAACATTGCACAATATTGTAGAGTTAACCTGAACACTCAAAATAAACACGCTAGAGCCAACATTTGCAAGACATGGGATGATTCAAGCGATTCTGAAAATGAGAAACCTGAGTCATCTGATGCTTTTGATCCTTGCATGTCTTTCTTTGCTAAGATTATCTATAATGATGATATGCCTGTGTTTGTTAGTGAGGATGAATCTAGTAGTTCTACTTCGGTTGTTTTGAATCGTGCTTTTACTTGTTTAGATGCTTTAATTACTGAGAACATTGCTATTTTTACCTCGGGGTGTGTGAGTCAAAGGGAAAGCGATAATGACGATGTCAGTGGGTGTGTGAGTCCAAGAAATGAAGCCTTAGGGGTCACTTCACACACTACACTTAGTGACTCAGACAATGAAGATCTCCCAGATATTCACACACTTTATGCTAAAACTCTCAAGAGAAGCACTAGACTAGAGAAGATTATGAAAGATCTCACCAAGAAGCTAGAAGATCTAAGCCTGATGGTCAAACTGAGTGCTGAGGAGTATACTACCCAATGTCTAACTCATGAAAGTGAAATCAAAATGTTTGATCAAAAACTGAGAAATTTGACTGAAACAAATGAAACTCTAGAGAAAAATACAAAGGGACCTTGTTAGAATTGGAACAAACTAAAGAAAAGACAGGAACTATTTTCAAAAAATTTACAAAATTTGAAAATAACTCAAACTATTTTGATGGATTTGTTGTTGAATCTAAAATCAATTATCATGATCAAACAGGAATAGGGTTTGAAGACACAAACAAAATCTTTTGAACCTATCAAGTTTGTGTCATGGGGTAAAAGACCTATTGAAACCTACCCAGACTTTCATTCTCTAAAAACTGAGTTTGACTCAAAACATCAAAATTTTAACATTGGGGAATCAAGTTGCTCTAAACATGAAAGTTCACCTAAGGCTAAATACGTCTGCCCCTCTATTAGGAAGAGTGAGTTTACATTCAAGACTGTAATATCTAGGAATAGGGTTCAACCTAAAGATTTCTTAAAACCTATGTTTAGAGACTTTCTTAAGGAGACCCCAACATTGAGCAATCTTTATTGCTCCTACTACGATATATACGGTCATTATTTTGATGGTTGTTATGCTATAAGACTAGTTAAACCTGTCTGTAATCCTCCTATTTATCATAACTTTAACTATTCTAGGAGAAGCCGCAACAATTATGTACTTCCTAGATAACCAGACAAAAACTCTAATTATAGGAAGAGAAAGACCAAACCTAAAAGAACATTCCCTAGAAGGATTCCTAAACACTTTCCTAAACCAAATTCTCATGTCTTTCATAAAACTCAAAATCATGCGCAAAACCTTTTTCAACAAAAATAGAATGCTCGCAAATTTTATCAATTGAGAGCTAATAAGTGCAAAATGAAAACTAGAGCAATTTGGGTTAGAAAAGATGATCTATTACCCCAGATGAAGTGTAACATTGTCATTACTGCTTTAAAAGCTGAGCACACATCGTCTGGTTGGTATTTAGACTCTGGATGTTCTAAACACATGACTGGAGATGATACAAAACTCTTGAACAAAACCAACTTTGCTGGAGGGAAAGTTATTTTTGGTGATGGAGTATCATCTCAGATCATAGGTAAAGGAACTCTCCAAGAAGAAGGACTTCCTATTCTTGAAAATGTTCTTCTAGTTAAAGGTCTTAAATCCAATCTACTTAGTATCTCGAAATTTTGTGACTCAGATCATACTGTTACCTTTTTAAAGAACAATTGAAAAATTTTAAATGAAAAAGGTGAATGCATAATTATAGGATTCAAGACTCCTGACAATTGTTATACTGTCATGAACAATTCTGAAATCTGTAATGTTTCCAGAATGGATGACAACGAGATATGTCATAACAGATTGGGTCACATAAATTACGATAATCTTAGTAGACTGACCTCTCAAGAAATAGTTAGAGGAGTTCCAAAAATCAAATCCATTTCTAACATTGTCTGTGGTTCCTGTGAGGAAGGAAAAATTGTTAAAGCACCTCATAAGGAAGTTAAAGATATCCTTACCTCTAATCCCTTGGAGCTCATCCATATGGACCTAATGGGTCCCTCCCAAACTGTTAGTCTTTGTGGACACAATTAAATTCTTGTTATGGTTGATGAATTCACTAGACTTACCTGGGTAGCCTTCTTAAAACATAAGTCTGACACTTTTCAAACTTTCTTAAAAATACTTCTTCGGATTGAAAATGAGAAGGACACTCAAGTAAATAGAATTCATAGTGATAGAGGTAGAGAATTCAAAGACACCGGTATAATAGGGTATTGTGACTATAATGGTTACAAACATGAGTTTAGTGCTCCTAAGTCTCCTCAACAAAATGGTATCGCCGAGAGGAAGAATCGTACTCTTCAAGAGATGGCACGTGTTATGTTACATACCAAGAAGTTGCCTAAATATTTTTGGGTAGAATCTATTCATACTGCATGTCACATTATCAATAGGGTCTATCTTAGAAAGAATTCCAAACAAACCCTTACGAACTTTGGTATAAGAGAAAGCCCAATCTTAAGTACTTTAGAACCTTTGGTAGTACTTTTTATGTATGCAAAGATAGGGAACACTTGTCCAAATTTGAGAGCCGGGGAGATAAAGCTATTTTTCTAGGATACTCGCCTAACAGTAGAGCCTATCGAGTTTATAATCTTTGCACTAAAACCTTGATAGAATCCATAAATGTAATTGTAAGTGACACTACTGTAAAGAGTAAGATTTTTGAATCAACTATTGAGGAAGAGCCTACAAATGTTTTAGAAAATGACCGTCTTGAAATAGATGACTCATTACCAATTGAGATACCTGAAGTACCTAACTGGGTTTCTAAAGTTCATCCCATGAATAATGTTGTTGGTAACCCTAGTGAGCCTGTGCGTACAAGATCTCAATTAAGAAATTATGCACATTATGCATGTTTTGTTTCCCTAGTGGAACCAAAGAATGTAAATGAGGCATTGAATGACTCTCACTGGATTTCTGCTATGCAGGAAGAACTTCTTAATTTTTCATTCATGATGTTTGGTATCTTGTACCTATGCCTAATCACGAAAAGGTTATTAGCACACGTTGGATTTTTAAAAATAAGTCTGATGAAAGTGGGATAATTATTAAAATCAAAGATAGATTAGTCGCTCAAGGATACTCTCAAATTGAAGGAACAGATTTTAACGAGACCTTTGCTCCTGTTACTCGTTTAGAATCTGTTCGCCTTCTCTTTGCCATAGCTTGCCATTTGCATTTTACACTCTACCAAATGGATGTCAAATCTTCATTCCTTAATGGAATATTGATTGAAGAGACCTCTGTAGAACAACCAAAAGGGTTCATTGACAAATCATGTTTTTCGTCTTAAAAAGGCTTTGTATGGCCTTAAACAGGCGCCTAGAGCCTGGTATGAGCGTCTTTCCAACTTCCTCTTAGATAAAGGTTTTAAAAGAGGTGTAAATGATCAAACTCTATTTGTCAAACATTTTGGCAAACACATCATTATTTCTCAGGTTTATGTTGACGATATTATCTTTGGATCAACTTCTCCCTCAGAAGTAAAATCCTTCTTTGAGATTATGCATAAAGAGTTTCAAATGTCTCTTATGGGGGAGTTGCAATTTTTCTTAGGTCTTCAAGTCAAACAAAATTCAGAAGGATTGTTTGTCTCGCAATCTAAGTATGCTTTAGAGATTATAAAAAAATTCGGCCTTGAGAGTGCTAAAGATGCTAAAACTCCCATGCTAAAACTATCTAAAGATGAAACTGGAAAATCTATAGATCCAACTTTATATTGTAGTACGATAGGAACCTTGCTATACCTTACTGCCTCGCGTCCTGATATCATGTATGCTGTGTGTGTATGTGCTCGTTATCAAAATAACCCTAAAGAGAGCCATCTATCTTCTGTTAAAAGAATCATTAAATATGTAAAATGAACTCTGAACCTAGGACTTTGGTACACTAGTGACACACCAAGCACTATAATTGGGTATACCAATGCAAACTGGGTTGGGTGTACTGATGATAGTAAAAGCACATCAGGAGCATGTTATTATATAGGTAATAATTTTGTAGGATGGAGTAGTAAGAAACAAAACTGCACATCACTCTTAACAGCTGAATCTGAATGCATAGCCGCTGGAAGCTGTTGTGCTCAATTACTTTGACTTAAACAATGCTAAGTGATTATGGTATTCAAGAAAACCAATTGCACCTCTATTGCGATAATCAAAGTGCGATCAATATTTATAAAAATCATGTTCAACACTCGTGAACAAAACACATAAAAATAAGACATCACTTTATACGCGAATTGGTTGAAACTAAGGAATTAGAAATCAACTATCTTCCTACTGATTTGCAAGTCGCAGATATGTTTACCAAACCTTTAGATTACAATCGATTTATTTCTATGCGTAAATCTATAGGTATGGTGTGTGCTGATTAATCTCTTTGATCTCTCTAATTTTTTTCCATTTGTCTATTTGAGACAAAATGGGGGAGAAATTTGAGTCTAATGAATTTCACATATGCTAAACAACTTGATCTTAGTGATTCATTGCAGGATTCTGTACAGTTATTCTCAATAGTTGTAATAGGGTATTTAATTGTAAATAGTTGAGTTATGTACTTTTTCTTTATAGTAAATGGGTAGATAGATTTTTTAGGAATAGGTTTCCTTATTCTTGTTTCCCTACGAGTCCTAGATGACTCAAAGGAGATTTTGTCTCATATTTCCAAAGAGGTAGATTGAAGCACCTTATACTCTTAACTCACTCGAGTCTGTATTTTATAAGTGTTCATCTAGTTTGGAAATTGTGACCAAAATTTTTTCTATCCTAGAATCCAAATAACCCTAGAGTTTGGTTTGCTATTTCATCCCTCTTGATTGATTGATCTAGACAATATTACCAACACTCACACACAGTAGAATTGATCTCATACATTTCATATTGCATATAATTGTGTGTATATATGTTGAGTGAGTTTAAATCCCTAAAATTGTCTTTTAATATTTTTTGGGATTTTATAAACTTTTAAAATAAGGTTTTATTAATTAAAATTTATTTTTAAAAGTTTTTGGGGTCAATCTGCAATTATGTATTGGTGGTTATATGGGCTGAAAGTTTGGTTGGGTAGAATTCGAAAGCGACAGAGACTTCAGGGTGCGTTTTGTATTTATTTTAGACGCGCGTTTGTTATCTTATAATTGCCCAACATCTGTTGCATTCTGATTGGTTGAGTTTGTGTTTCTTTATAGAGAGTAAACCAGCGATTGCTTACAGCCCTTGGATCATTTTTATCAACGATCTACGTGCGTTCTTACATCATCCCTGTGAGCCTCATATGAACCAATCAGGAGAGTTTTAATCACCGCATATCGTGAACCCTTGGATCAAAGTTAATAAACCTTGACTCAATCTGAGCCATTTATTTTGAACCTTATTCTCCAATATTCGCAACCTCCTATAAACGGACCCCTTATCTCAGCCATTATAAACTTTTGCCATTTCGTCCTTTTAGAGAGAAGAGAGAGAGTAGAGAAAAGAGAGAGAGAAAGAGAGAAACCAGAAAGAGATAGAAAGAGTTAGAAACCCTAACCCTAACCCTAACCCTAAATCGTCAAAACCTTTTCAAACCTAAACCGCTTTTCAACTCCTGTATATACAAAACACAACCTTGAGTGTTTGAGTGTTTATGAGTTGGTTTGTTTAGTTAATTTGATGCTGTAACCTCTTCAATCTTTAGATCTTGTGTCCAACTTAAACATTTTTCTTAGATCTAAGTTTCTACTTTATAGAAATTTCAGATCTGAGTACTTTATGTTACATTTCACTTAGATTTACATATTTTGTTTCTCATCTTGAGAAGTCTATTATTGATTCTTTTCTGTAAATGTTTTTAACTTTTAAATCAACAATAATGTTTTTTGTTTCTAGTTCTCTTAAAACAAAACCTTTGACCTAGTTTGGAATCGTACTTGGGGATTTTCAATCTCAAAAATATTTTCAAAACCCGAGATTTATTAAGATCTTGATACGTCTCTTGAGCAAGATAGTCGTGGATTCTGGGATTATTGTAAAGGTCAAATAGGGTTAAGTTTTGTGAGAAAAGAGAAATAGAAAAATCACATTATATAGTCTTATATGTAATTTGTTAGGACTAATTGTATGAAATAAGTGTGTGTGTGCATGCATGTGTTAGAAAGAACCTCCACAAACACTATCACTCTACCACATTAAAAGTGTTGGTAATAAGATCTTGTGAACAAGAGTCGACGTAAAGAACTTGAACAAATTGGAAGTTAGCAAACTGGTAAAACAACATCAATAATCAAAACTGCAGAGAAGTTATTAGGACACCAGAGGGTACATTCCTAAACTTATATAGATTTGAGTTGTATGTATGTTTGTTATATAGTTTGTAACTCTTAAATTTATTTTAGTGGATTTTTTTTGTTTACTCCATAGAAGGAGTCGTGGATGTTTCCTCAGTTGGGTGAGATTTTACCACGTAAAAAATCCTTGTTCTTAACCTTTCTACATCTCCTCATCTCAGTCTTGGTTGTGCTGTGTTTAATATTTTTTCAACAGAATTATTAAACTTGTCATCATATCTTGAATAGTTCTCGTACATAATTTTTTTTTAAAACACATCTTGTGATTTATTAGTTTTGGTTTTAAAGAAAAGAGTTTCTTCAAAAAAACTGTTCGGAGTTACTTAAATAGTTTAATTTTATATTAAACGGCTTTAGTAACAAATTTTCAACTCTCAGTGACTCCCCGCTACTCAGTCATAAATTATAAGAAAGTAGAGTAGCCTGAATAATCGGAGCCTCCTCTACCGCCCCCAATGTACCACCACTTGTGCCGTGGGTCGATACCACTAGTGCATTGGAACCCCTACCCAAATCCATGGCATGTGGAGGGATGTTGTTCACATCATTGATACAAGGGGGCATCAACCAGCTCGTCATAAAGTTTAGATAATCATAGCTAGCCATTGTATCCATGTAGTGCGTATTGGGCTTGCCTATCATCGTTGTTAGCCTGACATCATTTAACATCTATCTCACCTACCTCATATATATAGGGGCGTTGACGCTGGGAAAAACACCTCTTCCTCCACAATCCATCTCACCACCCTCTCTCCCAGGAACTAGATGTACCCAAATTCATGTCCAATCAACCTCCGCATCTACATGTGCAAACTTGTTACCCCTGTATCCCACGGAGTCACCCCGGTGGTAAAAGGTCATCTGCAATACCCAACAAAGAATAAGTATCTAAACAAGAAATAAATATGCCAAGAAAAAACTCAAAAAAGATAAAAGATAACCTGATCGCTCCTTAGGGCATTCATAATCCGTCGCTCGCAAACCAAAGATACGGACTAATTCGACTGCCGGTTGGACTTCCACTACCGGAACATCCCGTAGAAGTCCCCTAAATCCTCATCCTTTACGGACATCAACCAAGCATTCTACCCAATCACCTCATTGAACCACGTTTATAAAAGATAAAAATCAGCAAAAAGAATAAAAGAAGAATGCAAGGAAATGCATAAAAAGGAAAATAAATACATAGTTACCTCCAGAAGATACGTGGCTCCAGTAAAAGTCTGCCGGAATAATCGAATGAAATCATCCATAGAATAATAAAGGTATTCTATTAAAAATACTACTTAAGTTGTTATGTACAATCTTAAACTATCTAAGTAGCTTCGAAAAGTTTTTTTGGGAAACTCTTTTCTTTAAACCAAATTTTTTAAACACAAGATGTGTATAATCTAATTATGTATGAGATATCTTCAATATTTTATAACGATTTTTGAAAAATAAAACTTAAAATAGTTTAACTTAGCACGTCAACTAGAAGAGGATGTGATAATGTAGAAAGATTAAGTGCACACAATTTTCAGCATGGTAAAACCTCACCCAACTGAGAAAACATCCACTGTGACTTCTAAGTCACAAACCAAAAATCCACTAAAACAAAATATTCAAGTTACAAGCTATTTCACACACAGGCAAATAAATAGAACCTATAGAAGTTTAGAATATATACCAACTCCACCGGCGTGATGCCAACTTCTCTACAGTTCTGATGTTGCTATGATTTTCCTAACTTCGTAATTTCTCTGATTTTGTTCCAGCTTTATGTCAACTCTTGAAGTTTTAAGATCTTAAATCCAACACTTCTTGTGTAGTAGTGTGATAAGTGTTTTGTGGCAGTGTTCTAACACATGCATGTACACACTCACACTTATTTATACAAATAATTCCCATCAAATTACAAATCATATATATATGATGTTCTTTTCATTTCTATCTTCTTTAAAGAACAAATGAGTTCTTGATCTTTCAATATATCCCCAAATCCAAGGTTACCTTGCTCAGAAGACGGTCAAGGTCTTGAACAATTTCAGAGGTTTTGATTTTTTTTTTTTGAAATTGTAAACCACCGATTACGATTTGAACCAGACTAGAAGTCTTGTTTTGTAAGAATTAGAAACAGAAATAAGATTTGTTTATTTTGAAGTTTTAAAAAACATTTACAAATAGAAATAATCAACAAATATGATTTGTCAAGATGAGATACCAAATAATGTAGACCTACGTGATATATGACTTAAAATAGTTAGATCTAAAGTTTCTATAAGAAGAAATAGAGATTAAACCAATATGACTAAGTTGGAATGAAGATCTCAAACAACACAGGATCAAACCACAAATAAGCTTTAGCCAACCCAACAACAACTCTCAAAACACTCAGGTTTTGGTTTGGGGTTGAAGATATATAGTGTTTGATCAAAAAACAGGTTAGGGTTTGTATGAAAGAAATAAAAGGTTTCTTCTCTCTGTAAGACTTACTCTTTCTTCTGCCTCTCATAAAAATGAGGAAACCCTAAAGACGAAAAAACTAAACTGAGGTAAAGGGTTATAATCCTTATATATGGATACGATTTCACATGAGTCGCAAAGGAATAACATGCAACCGTTGATTAATACAAATGAACGAACCAGATTAAATAAAGGGTTCTAAGTCTGTGAAGAAACACAAATCGGCTCGATATAACATCAACACGTGTATGGTCAAGATCAGTTTCAAACACGTGTTTTAAAAAATACAAATTGAGCCCACATAAGTTTTTGCCGGTTTCGATTTCTAGACGGAGTAGTTTTATGGAGAAAAATATAATTACAAATCTACCATAAAACTTTATTAAGAAGATATTTTAATTTCCAAAAAAATCATTTAAAATTCTTACTAAATGTTAAATAAATCCCAAAAATTATTTTAAAAACATTTTAAGGGAAAAATAACTCACATGTGATTATATCATGACTAAATCAATGTATAAATGAAGCCTTGGTCTTTGGTTTATGTGTTATAACTTCATGAACTTGTAGAGGAGTACCAATGAAGCTGCGAAAATTCTGAGGCTTTTTTGGTTCAACTAGGGATAGACATAATTTTGTCTTTATTTTCAAACTAGATGAGCTCCTACATAATGCAGACTCAAGTGAGTCAAAGATATAGGGTGATTCAATCTCCCCCTTCGGAAATATGAGGCAAAATCTCCTTTGAGTCTTCTAGAACTCGTAGGGATATGAAAAAATAGGAAAAACCTATTCCTATACAAATTTCTATCTACCTAAGTCCTAGAAAGATAAAAGTACATAAATCAACTAATTACAAATCAATACCCAGTCAAAAACTGAAGTACAACGAATTAATATTGATACATGTAAGATAAACAACTAAGATCAAGAATTTTTAGTAATAGATTGATGATAAACTCAAATATCTCTCCCCCATTTTGTCTCAAATGGATAAAGGGAAGGAAAATATAACATGTATGGTAAACAGTTTATTCAAGAACAGTCATGCCAATAGATTTGCGTAAGCACTCAAACTTAATATTATCAAGAGGTTTGGTAAATAAATCAGCTAATTGTAGCACACTAGGATGATAATTGATATCTAGTTCCTTAGTTTTGATAAGCTCTCATACAAAGTGATGGCGTATTTTAATATGTTTAGTATGAGAATGTTGAACTGGGTTTTTAGATGTATTGGTCGCGCTTTGGTTATCGCAATAGAGATGCAATTTTTCTTCAAAAATTCCATAATCACTTAGCATTTGTTTTAACTATAGTAATTGGGCACAACAACTACCTGTTGCAATATATTCGAATTCAGCATTCGATAAATAAGTACAGTTTTTTTTTACTATTCCAGCCCACCAAGTTATTACCAATATAGTAGTAAGCTCTTGAGGTGCTTTTACTATCATCTAAGCATCCTGTCTAGTCGCGTAGGTATATCCTATGATGGTATTAGGCGTATCTTTAGTGTACCATAGACCTAGGTTGAGATTACCTTTCACATACTTAATGGTTCTTTTCCCATAGATAGGGTGGCCCTCTTTATGATTACATTGGTATCGTGCACAAACACACATGGCATACATAATGTCAGATCTAGAAGTAGTAAGATATAAAAGGCTTCCTATCATGCTGCGATATAAGGTGGAATCGATAGGTTTCCCATTTTCATCTTTGGATAATTTCATTGATGTGTTCATGGGAGTCCTAGATCTTTAGAATGTTTTAATCCAAACTTTTTGACTATCTCTAGAGCGTAATTAGATTGCGATACAAATAATCCTTCTAAATTTTGCTTAACTTGGAGTCCTAAGAAGAATTGTAACTCCCTCATAAGAGACATTCCAAACTCATTGTGCATGATATCTGAAAATGTCTAGCTTCGATAGGAGACATGGATCCAAAGATAATGTCGTCAACGTACAATTGGGCTATTATAATATTTTTGTCAATTTTTTTAACAAAAAGTGTTGAGTCATTCCCTCCTCTCTTAAAACCATTATTTAATAGAAAAGAAGAAAGATGCTCATACCACGCTCTAGGAGCCTGTTTTAATCCATAAAGTGCCTTCTTTAGACGATACACATGTTTGGATGGTGTGGATCTATGAATATATTTGGTTGCTCTACATAGGTATCCTCAGTTAAGATGCCGTTAAAAATGACTGATTTAACATCCATTTGATAAAGGCTAATTTGCAAATAACAGGTTATTGCTAAGAGTAGTCGGATAGATTCCATATGAGTGACAGGTGCAAAAGTCTCGTTGAAGTCTTCTCCTTCAATCTGAAAATATCCTTGAGCTACTAACCTAGCTTTGTTTCGAATTACCATCCCAGTCTCATCAGTTTTGTTTTTAAATAGCCAAGGTGTTCCAATAACCTTTTTATTATTGGGCCTGGTAACAAGATTCCAAACATCATGAATGACAAATTGATTAAGTTCTTCTTGCATAGAAAGTATCCATATAGAGTCATTAAAATCTTCATTTACAATCTTTGGTTCCAAAAGGGAAACAAAACATGCAAAATGACTTAAATTTCACATTGGAGATCTTGTCCGCACAGGCTCAGTAAGGTTACCAATAACACTATCTATCGGATGGTCTATTAAACCCAGTTAGGTACTTCAGGAATTTCATTTGGTAAAAGATCATCTATCACTGAGGAATCAGATGTTAAAGAATTGCCAGACTCATTCACGATAGTTGTCCTTTTATTACTACTCTCTACATTAGTGTCACTTACAACTACATTAATGGATTCCATAAAAGTCTTAGTGTTAATATTATACACACGATAAGCTCCACTGTTAGGAGAGTATCCTAGAAAGATAGCTTTATCTCCTCTAGATTCAAACATATATAGGTGTTCTATATCTTTACGGACAAAGCATGTAATACCAAAAGTCCTAAAGTGCTTCAGTTTTGTTTTTTTGTTGTACCACATAGTTCATAAGGAGTTTGTTTAGTGTTTTTTTGAAGATATACTGACAGGCTATTCAGACAGATTCAACCCAAAAGTATTTAGGTAAATCTTAGGCATGGAGCATGACACGAGCCATCTCCTGAATAATGCGATTCTTACGTTCTGTAATCCCATTTTGTTGGGCGGTCTTAGGTTCACTAAACACATGTTTATAGCCATTATAATCATAATATTCAGTCACTCCATAATCAATAAACTTATTGCCTCTATCACTTCTAATCTTATTCACTTAGGTGTCCTTTTCATTTTCAATGCGAAGTAAAATTTTCAAAAATTTCCTAAAAGTTTCAGATTTACGTTTTAAGAAGGCAGTCCATGTGAATCGAGTAAAGTCGTCAAACATAAAAAGAGTATTACTGTTTCCAGAAAGGCTTATAATTCGAGAGGGACCCACTGGGTCCATATGGATGAGTTCTAGAGGTCTAGTGGAGAAAACATCCTTAATCTTCTTGTGAGGGGCCTTAATCATTTTTCCTATTTGACATAGTCCACAAGTTATATTGGAAATAGGTTTGATCTTAGGAATACCTCTAAATATCTCTTGAGAAGACCACTTTCTTAGGCTGTCGTAATTTGTGTGACCCAATCTGTTATGCCATATCTCATTGTCATCCTATCTGGAAATGTTACAAACTTCAGTACTCGATTTCATAAGTCACAAACCAAAAATCCACAAAAAACAAAATATTCAAGTTACAAGCTATTTAACATACAGGCAAATAAATCAAACTTATAGAAGTTTAGAATATATACCAACTCCACCGGCGTGATTCCAACTTCTCTGCAGTTCTGATGTTGCTGTGGATTTCCCAATTTAATAACTTCTCTGATTTTGTTCCAGATTTACGTCGACTATTGAAGTTTCAAGATCTTTTAATCCAACACTTATTGTGTAGTAGTGTGATAAGTGTTTTGTGACAGTGTTCTAACACATGCATGTACACACACACGCACTTATTTATACAAATAGATCCTATCAAATTACAAATCAGATCTATATAATGTTATTTATGTTTCTCTCTTCTTTAAAGAACAAAGGACTTCTTGATCTTTCAATATATCCCCAAATCCAAGGTAACCTTGCTCAGAAGATGGTCGAGGTCTTAAACAATTTCAGATGTTTTGAAAAGATTTTTGAAATTATAAACCACCGATTGCGATTTGAACTAGACTAGAAGTCTTGTTTTGTAAGAACTAGAAATAGAAACAAGATTTGTTGATTCTGAAGTTTTCAAAAACATTTACAAATCGAAATAATAAAAAAATATGATTTCTCAAGATGAGAAATAAAATAATGCACATCTACGAGATATATGACATAAAATATTTAGATCTAAAGTTTATATAAGAAGAAATAGAGATCAAACCAATATGATTAAGTTGGAATGAAGATCTCAAATAAGACAGGATCAAACCACGAACAAGCTTTAGCCAACCTAACAACAACTCTCAAAACACTCAGGTTTTGGTTTGGGGTTAAACATATATAGTGTTTGATCAAAAAACAGGTTAGGGTTTGTATGAAAGAAACAAAAGGTTTCTTCTATCTGTTAGACTCTCTCCCTCTCTTCTGTCTCTAAAAAAATGAGGAAACCCTAAAGACAAAAAAACTAAACTGAGGTAAAGGGTTATAATCCTTATATATGGAAGGGATTTCACATGGATCGTAAAGGAATAACATGCAGTCGTTGCTTAACACAAATGAACGAACTAGATTAAATAAAGGTTTTTGAGTCTATGAAGACCCACAAATCGGCTCGATATAACATCAACATGTGTATGGCCAAGATTAGTTTCAAACACATGTTTTTAGAGTTGTAAAAAATAGAAATTGAGCCCACATAAGTTTGTGTCGGTTTCGGTTTCTACCCAGAATATTTTTATGGAGAAAAATATAATTACAAATCAACCACAAAACTTTATTACGAAGATATTTTAATTTCCAAAAAAATCATTTAAAATTCTTAGAAAATGTCAAACAAATCCCAAAAATTATTTAAAAAACATTTTAAGGGAAAAATAACTCACACGTGATTATATCATGACTAAATCAATATATGAATGCAGTCCTAGTGTGTGGTGTATGTTTTATACCTTCATGAACTAGTAGAGGAGTATCAATGAAGCTGTGAAAATTCTAAGGCTTTTTTGGTTCAACTAGGGATAGACATAATTTTTTCTCTATTTCCAAACTAGATGAGCTCCTATATAATGCAGACTTAATTGAGTCAAAGATATAGGTTAATTCCTTCTAAAGTCAGGCTCTTCCCAACAAACAACTGGACATTATAAATCATCCTTAAAAATGGTAAAAACTAAAGATGGGCGACTAAGCTACTCGTCGCCACAAGAACCGTGGAAGCAAAATAAAAATAAAAAGATGAGTCGTCTACCTCACTTGTCGCCCATCCATCACATCCACCCTCCTACTCAAAATATTCTCCCTCAAAATAGAAATCCGGATGAATCTCTCGACATGATTCTACCCATGTCCCCTAAAGTCGCCTGCACTACCTCCGGTATCACCCTTAATGTGCAGTCCAACAATATCTAGAATCCCTCGCAATCGAGTCCCAATAGTTGTTGTACATGTATGGGAGTAATTATCATCTACCCGAATAAATAATGGAATGTGTGGTTAGTGTTCCACCACCTCTCCCCAGGAGCACATAATACTATAGTCTAACACGGTCTCTCATCCAATGCATGTGCCAACAGGCCAAACCCGACATATGATACCATCTAGTACATAATGGTAGGGATATTCTCCCAAACATTCTTAAACTCAATCGTCCCCCGAGAATGAATAATCGAAGGATCTATGTCAGTCTGCAAGGAAAAAAAAAGAACAACCCCTTCATTAGCATAAAAAGAGAAAACAGAAAAATAAAGACCAAAAGTCTCCATACTTACATAGCCACTAGGGTTCTTCACCATAGACAAATTGTGATATGTAGGCTCTCATAGTAGGATATGCTCATAAGCTACAAGATCAAACAAATAAAAGGCATTGTCATTACCCAAGGTAAGGGGCACCCTAGATCGTCACTCCAGGTCGGCCCAATCTTAACCAACCAACCACTTGTTATTATACACTTTGCTTGATGAGCCAACCATTTAAAGTCTTCAAGCAAAAGGGACTTGAGAATGATTTTTAAAAATATAAAGTAGAACATTCAAAACCATTAAGGTGTGAAAAATGGGGAATGATTACCCTTTTTTATAGAAGGTTTAATGGCCTACCGATCGGTAGCCCCATATCCATATCGATCGGCATCCTCATTTTTCTCTTCCCATGGAAGCCCAGAAGTCCATGACATTGTCGATTGTCACCCCCTCAAGATTTCCTATTGGCAGCCCCCAAGATTTTTTTTACAGAAATCGATATAAAAATCAAGAAATTGCCCGAAAAAATCCCAAATATCCCAAAAAAACATGGAACATTATTTCCCCTCAAGAAAATCACTTTTTGAGTACTAAGCCCCCTATAGACTCTTAAAATACACAGTATGATTAATCTTACACTCTTTTCCTCATCTTACTCCACAACATAACCCATGATATGCCTACATCCAAGTTTACTACAATTCCCTAGTCGGAACCCCAAAACTAAACATCCCCCAATGTAGTCTTAAGACGATACAATCCCTAGAGAAACCACAAGTGCACCTACACCCCAAAATTAATTTTAATTTCCCCATGAGAGTCATTTCCTGCACTACAAATCAAGATCCTCATAATTGACCTCGACCCTCAGAATTGGTCATACCAACTTTATGTCCTCAGAATTGACCACGACCCACATAATTGGTCGTCACAACTCAAGGTCCTCAGAACTGACCTCGACCCATAAAATTGATCCTCTAAACTTTAGGTCCTTAGATTTGACCTCGGCCTGCAGAATTGGTTTCCCCAACTTAAGGTCCTCATAATTAACCATGACCCTAGGAATTGGTTGTCACAACTCAGGGTCCTAAGAATTGACATTGGCCTGCAAAATTAGTCGTCACAACTTTAGGTCATCAGAATTGACCTTGAACCGTAGAATTGGTCATCATAACTTTGGCCCCTCAGAATTAATCTCGACCCTCAGAATTGGTTGTCACAACTGAACGTCCTCAGAATTTATCTCAACTCGCAAAATTGGTCATCCCAACTTTTGGTCCTCGAAAGTGTCCTCAACCCGTAGAATTGGTCGTCATAACTTTAGGTCCTTATAATTGAACTAAACTCATAAAATTGGTCATAATAACTCAAGGTCCTCAGAATTTACTTCGACCTGCAGAATTATTCTTTCTAACTTTAGGTCATCAGAATTTACCTCGACCCACATAATTAGTTAAAAAAACTCAAAGTCCTCATAATTGGTCGTCACAACTTTAGTTTCTCTAAATTGAACTCGACCGTTAGAATTGGTCATTACAACTTAAGGTCCTATAAATTGACCTTCACCTACTGAATTGATCGTACCAATTCAAGGTCCTCATAATTGACCTCGACCCAAAGAATTAGTCGTCACAACTTTAGGTCCTTATAATTAACCTCAACGATCATAATTGGTCATCATAAAGTAATGTCCTTAGAGTTAACCTTGGCCCTCCTAATTGGTCATCACAACTCAAGGTCAACAGAATTGACTTCGACCTACAAAATTGGTCATCACAACTTTAGGTCTTCAAAATGAACCCTGGCCCTCAGAAGTGGTTGTGATAATTAAAGGTTTTTAAAATTTACCTCGTCCCACATAAATGGTCATCATAACTTTAGGTCATCATAACTAACGTCGACTCACAGAATTGGTCGTCACAACTTTAGGTCCTTAGAATTGAAATTGGATCACAGAATTAGCCTTCATAACTGTAGGTCTTCAGAATTGGTCGCCACAACTCAAGAATTTATCATCACAATTTATGGTACTTAGAATATACCATGGAACTTAGAATTGGTCCTCACAACTTTTGGTCCTCATAATTGACCTCGGCCCTCAGAAGTGGTCATTACAACTTCGACCCACATAATTGGTTATCCCCAACATGACTTTAGCTTCTTAGAATTGGCCTCGACTATCTAAATTAGTCATCCTATCTTGTTAGATTCAACCTTAACACCCTTTTTACATGTTCAATTTATGATCCTTGGTCCTCTGAATTAGGCCTCGACCCTCTGAATCGATCATCCGCATCCTTTAGGTCCTTAAAATTGACCTAAAATCCTCTTCCCCAGTGTTGATGTGGTGTTTATCATTCGACGGCATTCACTTGTTCCATAATCGCCCATCGAGGGGCTATCTATATACAACCCATCTTAAGACCCCACCAAGAAACTCCTTAGGTCCTTAACACTCACCGTAAATCCTAGGTTATACTCCGAGTATCGATCTAGAGGTTATCGGGAAATGCTGGGTCCCGTTTGAGTCCATTCAACTTTTTCACCTGAGAAAAAGATCATATTTCTTTTAAGGTCTCTGAATTCCCTTTCCAATGGTCTTCCCCATTCATGAATCGGACTTACAATTCGAACAAACGGTGTGTTTCACTATCAAAAATTAATCTAAAGGCTATGACACTCCTAATCCCTATTTGACTCCGATCAACTTTCTCATTTGAGTGAAAGCTTAATGAATATTTTAAGGTCTCTGAATCCCCTTTCCAATAACTTGCCTCATGTGTGAATAGGCATTATGATTCGAAGATAGGGTTCATTTTACCCTAAATTTTTTTCTAAAGACCACTTGGTTCTCCTAGGCCTTAGACTAAGATCAATTCTCTAGCTTGAGTGAAGCTCAAGGAATCTTTGAAGGGATATAAATACCCTTCCCAATGATCTGCCTCCTATGCGAACCAACCTTAAGGTACAGACGAATGATCCATTTTACTCTAAAGGGTCATTGGGTGCTTTCGGGCCATGTTTGACCTTGGTCAACCCTCCAAATAGGACGGAGTTGAATGAAATCTATAAGAGCATTGAATATCCTTTCCAGCGGTCCGTCCTATGCGTAAATCAACTTTTCCCCTAAAAATTTCCAATTTAGTGACCAACGGGAGCTTTCGGGCCCCGCTGACCTTGGTGAGATTTCGAAACGGGGAGTGGTTCAATAGATTCTTAAAGACTTAAGAATACCCTTTCCAATGATCTAATCCGTGTGCAGTTTTGACGTATAGTTCGCATTTTATGATCTTTTTCTAAAAAACCTATCCCAGACTACCGAATGGGACCCTCAGGACCCTTGTTATTGGCAGTGTGTCTGGGGTTCTATGTCGATAGGCAGGTCTAGGAATCGACACCCTCTTAGCCCTATAAATAGAGGCTGTGACCTCACTTTGAAAGGCACCGTTGAACATCCCTCTCATCAATTTAGAGAATATTATCTTGAATTACCCACACTTCTTCATAAGACCTTCATCCCATTGCAAGATCAACATATCTACAATTACTATCAACTCCAAGCATTCATAAGGAGGTTCAATTCTCCACCTTTATCTCTATTTCTCACATTTTAGCATTATTTGTTTTATTTATACTTTAGCACTTTATTTCATTACATCACATATATTAATCTCAAACCTTTATTAGTAGTAGTCGAATGTACTATATTTTTATTAAAAAAAATCAAAAACAAGAAAAAGAGGGGTTATCTATAAATTCCATAAGAGAGATTCTCACTACACATTCTCACTCTTAAAACACATTTCTCTCTACACACACATGAGAGAAATCTCGCATTCATATTTATGGGTTGAACCCCACGCCATGTTATCTTCGAACTACGTGGACTTTGATGCCCTTTGGGCTATTTAGGCGTCTTGGATAAATCTCGATACTCGAGTCCTCCCTTATGCGCGTTTATAACATTTTTCATATTATACATATATGTTTTTATTGAATTACATACTCTTACATACTTGTGTTTTTTCCAATATATACATTCATTCTTCCGTAATAACTTGAATTCTGGGAAACACACATATTATATTTTGAATTATTATTTTCAGGAACACTCCTAACGATGGATTTACTCCTTTCCTTTTCATGACTCGAGTTGAATAACTCCATTATTCATATATATAGCGCACATAAGCACACACTTTGTGGAGTCTAATATGAGAAGACTAACACATGACCATGAGAGATCGAAAGGGAAGGATGGGTGGCTTAAACCGTCCCATTTTTGTAACTTAGTCCTCGAACCTTTGAACTAATTCGTTTCACAAGAATTAGTATTATCTTTGATGCTGTTCCCTAGAGGAAACAACATTTTGTTTTCTTGTTTTGTGAAAAATAGGCTAGCGACTCTATCTTTACTCATTAGGGCACAATCCCATGCGTTCGCCGAAAGAGAACCCCAAAAATAAAAGGAAAGGAATGAGGGGGAAGTTCCCCGGGATGGCCACAGTGGAGACTTCGTTGGGGATTACTTTTAAGAGTACTAGAATCTATTTCTGTATGGTTGTTATTCTTATCTACATGTGTGCGAATGCACCTACCTCTACATTCCCTTTCCTTCTCTATATACTTTTTGTGTACATGAACCTCATGTACATATCACTTTTCACTTATGCACTACACACACTTGTATATACTCTCCATGTACACTTCACACATTTAAAGTTGTATATAGATTATGTAAGCATGTTTTATAAATGTTTGGGTTAGTATCTAGGCATTTCAGTATTATTCTAGATCTCAGCATATATGTCGTATACCGCTATAGTCAACTATCACTTTAGTCATCTCGTCTTAACACGATCATATCTTGATGGCCTCAATCCAAATTTTGTGTTTCACATGCCCATCATCATCAATATCGTGCGTCGTGATCATTATCTACATCTTGGGTTCATGGTATTGATTTTCCAGATTCATAAGTCATCTCATACAAGAACATAAAGAAAGAAAAATCCGAACCAATTCGAAGCTGGAGATAATCGAACCGATCCGGGCGTATTTTTATACAGAAAATGTCTTCTAACCGGACCAATTCGAAGCTGAAGAAAAATGACCATCCAGTTGGTAATTTTATGCAGTAAAAGTCATCTATCTGGACTGATCTGTTTATGAAAAAAATCGAACCGGTCCGATGATCCTTTTCGAACCGATCCGACGGGCTCAGAAAAATCCGACGCACTAGATTTTGTTTTCCTCTATAAATTCCAACTTCAGAGATGTTTTTATTTAAGACTTTGAGGGAACACTTTATTGACCTAATATGTCAAGTATTCATATTTTTCAAACACAAACACTTTGGGATTCACAAATACTCAGAATTATATGTGTAAATCGTTCTAAAGCCAGTCATACCCATTCATGGAGCATCTTGTGTTGAGAAGAGTGTTCTCTACACTGCTGAACTTGGAGCATCTTAAGGGAGCTATTACTGACGACACTGAACCGGTGCCTGAGGGTCTTTTCTTATCAGACTGTATTTCTTTATGTATGTAAGTATTTACAAACCATATCGAAATAAAAATATTTTTCCCCTTTGGGGGATTCTTCCTAATTTGCTGTGTGTTATTGATCCTTGCTTGATGTGAATATGTTAATTGTCGAATCAATCACCTTTAGATGCATGACTTTTGTGTGTGTTTAAATTTGGATAATTAAAAATTAGATTTAATTAAAATTGTTTCTCCTGTTGAACAAAAAGCGCACTCTCAAATTCGCATCAGAGCCGATTACACAATTTCACCGTGTAATTTTTCGCAAAGTTTTTTTCTTCTGAATAGCAATTCTTTAAAAAATTGATTTCTTAAAAAGGTGTTTGTTCAAATGAAAAAATCATTTAGTAAAATTCAAGTTTTTGACGGGTCTAACTGCAAAAACTAGAAATCCCTTGTGAAATCCGTCCTTAAAGCCATTGATGAACATGTGTGGATTCTTTATGAAAATGGGTGGATACCTCCCACCGTCACTGTTGAAAGAGTGACAATTTTAAAATTTGTGGATCAATGGATCGAGGATGAATTTAAATGGTCCACGTTGCATAATGAGGTGTACCAAGTCTAAAGAAGCATGTGATGTTCTTCAACTTACCCATGAAGGCACAAACGCTCCTAAAGAATCAAAATTTCAAAACCTAACTACATAGTTTTAGACTATAACTATGCTTCAGAATGAATGTTTTGATGAGTTCTATGCACGATTGTCTGATATAGTTAACACTAGTTTCAACCTTGGAGAACATTCCTAATGCACGTGTAGTTAAGAAAATACTGCGTTCTTTGCTTAAGCAGTTTTTCCCCAAAGTACTTTGTTAAATTCTTTAGGGAATTTGAACACTCTTCAATTAGAAGAATTAGTAGGTGATCTTCAAACCTATGAAATAGATATTTTTCCCAAAGTTTTTAAACCAAAAGATAAAGGGATAACTCTTAAAACCCAAGCCAGAAAATAATTTTGAGTCAACTAGGAGGAGGGCAGAATCATCTAAATGGAGTGAGGAAAATACGTTAGATTATGATTTTGACTTCGATTTAGATGACTTGGCTTTGTTTACAAAGAATTTTAAGAAATTTCTCAAGTTAAAAAATAATGGCCAGGTTAATGATAAAAAGAAATTTGAGAAAAATAAAAATTTTAAGAATTTTGAAAAAGAAAATAAAGACACATCCAAGAGAAATGATGAGAGATGCCATGAGTGTGACGGTAAGGGTCATAGAGCTTTTGAGTTTGCTACAAGGCTGAATAGACTAGCCAAATAAAAAGGCAAAGTTATTCTTAATGCTACCCTGAGTGAAGATAGTGAGGTCAAGTCGGTGGATTCAGGAGAAGAATCACCGCATGAGTTTAACTTCACCGCATTCATGGCGAGCCACATGAGAGATTCTGATGCACGTCACGACAATGAGGATGCCTCATTACATGGAGACCTCGACAATGAGAGTGGGAGAGAGGATGCATGGAGTGAGAGAGAGATTGACCTTATTCGTTCTTATACTGATTTATATGTTCATTATTTTAAAACCAAAAAGAGAAATAAAGGTTGGGTTCTTGGGATTGCCGCGTTAGAGAAAATGTTAGGAGAGATGAGAGAGGGTAGGTATTCCTTGTGCACCGCTTTGAAAGAGAGAGAGTCTTTTTGTGGAGAGAGAGAGAGAGGGAGACTGTTTGGAGAGAAAGAGAAGTGTTTTAAGAAAGTCAAAGGGGACTTAACAAAGAAAGTGGCTAATGTAACAACAAACCTCTGTCCATCCAAATAGGCTCGTAAGATTCTGAAAGCCATTATTTCCCAGCCCACTCATGATCTTGAAAGATCACGGGAAGTCAAGGTTCAAATCGAAGATAGATCTAAAAAGATGGGAAATATGCTCATCGCACCTGCAATAGGATTTTTGAGAGGCCTGGAATTGGTTTTATAGTGCGTCCACTTCAAAAATTACACCTGGACCAGTCCCTAAGTTTACGATGAATCCTTATGGTCATCAACCAAAACCTAAGAAAGTTGTCCGGCCAAGAAAAAAAAACTGATGTAAGCCTCAGACTGTGTACTTTTGTACTTATTATAAGAGGAAAGGCCACCTGAGAGAGTTTTGCTATAGTTTTGGGTCGGAAAAGATGTACTTATGCTTCATCGCACCCCAAGAGTAATCTCATGAGCCTAATAGAGCAAGTTAAGTTTTTAGTCGCGACTTCTCAGAGTTTAATGGGAGAATTCAAACGGTTATCGGGACCGTTAGTGGATACTACCAACTTTGAGAGTAGAACCACCAGCAACAAGGTAAAACAAAAGTTTACCTCCACTTGGGTACATAATAATGACAACAAAGATCTTATTGCTCATGTTTCTCTAAAAGCTCATAACACCTCACAGTGGTATTTTGACAGTGCATGTTCTAGATACATGACTGGTGACGTCTCATTTTTTACCTCCTTAGTGGATCGCAAGGTAAAGGCACTTTTGGTGATGTGATTAAGTCTAGCATTATAGGAAGAGGTACTATAGAGATACATGGGTTTCCTAAGCTAGAGAATGTGTTTTACGTCAAAGGTTTGAAGGCAAACCTTCTCAGCATTAGCCACTTGTGCGATGATGACTTTGTAGTTAAGTTTGATTGGGATGCTGGTAATGTTTATGATAAAGCCGGTAAACGTGTCTTGCAAGGGGTGAGGATCGAAGATAATTGCTATGGGATAATGCCCAGGTCCTCATTTGTCTACAACAACGCCACGATCACTCCTATGGATCTGTGGCATCAACGTCTAGGTTATGTGAACTTTTGAGATTTTGATCGATTAGTAAAAAAGGACCTAGTACCTGGCTTAGCATCTCTTATAAGGCAAACTTCCGCAGTTTTTGGACCTTGTAAGTTGGGAAAGAAAATTAGTAGCCCCCACAGGAAGTTGAATTCCATTACTACCTCCAGAGTACTTGAGTTAATTCACATGGATCTTATGGGTCCTACTCATACAGAAAGTCTAGGTGGTAAGAGGTATATCCTCGTGATGGTGGATTATTTCTCCATATACTCCGTCGTAGGTTTTTTTAGGGAGAAATTAGATGTTGTAGAGTTCCTAAAGACCAAGTGCCATGTCCTGCAAAAACAACACGGTATCACTGTCCATAGAATCCATAGTGACAATGGTACGGAATTTATGGATCTTAAAGTAGATCTTTACTGTGACCGCCTTGAAGTCAAACATGAGTTTTCATCCGTAAAGACCCCTCAGCAAAATGGGATCTTTGAGAGGAAGAATCGGATGATTCAGGAGATGGCTAGATCTATGCTTCTTGGTCGTAAAGTTTCTAGGAGATTTTGGGCAGAGGCGGTGTCTACTGCATGCCATATGGTGAATAAAGTTTACTTGCATCAACACACACTTCACACACCTTATAAATTATAGATTAGAAAGAATCCCAACCTGGCATATGTCCGTATTTTGGGGAGTAAATGCTACATCCTATAGGATAGAGAGAAATTAGGAAAGTTTGACTCCCGGAGCGAGGAGGGAATAATGATAGGATATATAACGAACAATAGAGCATACCGGGTGTTTAAACTGAGCATCTCTAAGGTTCAGGAGTCAATTAACAGCACCGTGCAAGATAACGAACCTCTGGCGTTAGTTGACCCTATCTGTTTGTGTGAGGATGAAGACCTTTCTGGTAATGATACCCTTGTCCCTCACACACCCAGGGTGGACCCTACTCCTATATTAGGGGACAAACATTCTTGGGTTCGCAAGAGTTATGATCCTACTTCTATTCTAAGAGATCCCACCCTAGGGGTCAAGACTCGTGCCTAACTTGAAAACGTTGTTAGCTATGTCTGCTACACGTCTAAAGTCGATCCCAAAACATACAAGCAAGCACTCAAGGATGAACACTAGATGAAAAACGTTGCTAATGCCGTTTAATACAAGATTAAACTGTATAAGCAACTCCGAGATGTTTGTTGAAGAAACCCTTTTCTTTTGAAAATAAAACTTATAAACAACAAGATGTGTTTACAAAAACTTATGTACGAGAGTAATCAAGACTTTGTAATCAGTTTTAAAACTAAGACATTTTCAAAAGTTCAGCACACTATAGAATGAGATGAGGAGATGAAGATAATCAGAACACACAGTTTTTAACGTGGTAAAACCTCTCCCAATAGAGCAAACATCCACGGTGACTTCTAAGTCACGAAAGTAAAAATCCACTAACAACAAATAGCAGTTATAAACAATACAACATACATGCACACAAATCAACCTATTCTAAGTTTAGGAATGTACCCCACTTGGTATCCTTCTAACTCCTTATAGATCTGATTGTTGATGATGTTCTTCCAGTTTGATAACTTCCTTTTCTTTAGCTTCCTTACGTCGACTCAATAATCTTTGATCTTATTCATAACACTTCCAGTGTAGTAGTGTGTTAAGTGTTTGTGATGTGATTCCTATCAACATGCATGAACTCACACACACTTAGTTTTACAGACAGTCCTAGAAAATTACATATAAAGAATATATGCTGTGATTTTCTTTTCTTTCTTTCTTACAGAACTTGAAACCTTTTTGACCTTTAAATATATTCCAGATTCCACGGATATCTTGCTTTTAAATCGGCCAAGATCTTAATCAATCTCTGTTTTAAAAATATTTTTGAGATCGAAAATCTCCAAGTGTGAATCCAACTAGGTCAAGGTTAAGTTTCGTAAGAATAGAGACCATAAAACATTTTCAAAACTAAATCAGTAAGGATTTTCTTAAATCGAGAAAGAAACATGCAGATCTAGTGAAATATAACATGCAGAGTGTAGATCTACAATTTCTATGAAGAAGAAATACAGATCTTCACACGAATGTTTAAGTTGGTAATAAGATCACTGATTAAGAGGTTACAGCTTCAATATGAACAACCAAGTAACACCACTCTCTCTAAAACACTCAAGTTTGTGTTTGGGGTTATGAGTATACGAAGGTTTGAATCAGATTTGAAGTGTTTAGGGTTAGGGTTAGGGTTTGGCTAACACATTTTTCCCTTTCTCTCTCTTCTCTCTTTTCTTTTCTCTCTTCTCTCTCACTTCTCTCTTCTCTCTATTTTTTTCTCTTAGAAATGACGACTGCCAAAAGTCTTGAAAGGTTGAGAATTAGAGGGCTTTTATAGGAGTGGAGGAAGGTTCTGGATCGTCGAAGGCAATCAAGGGCTAAGATTAAGTCTTCTTAATATTGACTTGATCCAAGGGTTATAAGAAGGCGGTGGTTAAGTCGAATGTGATTGGTTCTCAGGATAGCACAAGGATAGGTTTAAAACACATGCAGGCCATCGATAAGGATTGATCTAATGATCAGCAAATCACCAGTTAACCCTCTCACATAACAAACACAAATTGATGCATCAGGAAGGTGACAAGTGTTGGCCTATAAGTGGCTTACAAACGCGCGTCAAAGTTAATTACATGCAGCACCCTGAAGTCTCTAGCGCATTTACATTCTACCCAATCAAACATTCTAATGAAAAATGAATTTTTCAAAATAGCAAATTAACCCCACAAATTTTATAATCACACTTTTATTAAGAAAACATAATTTTAAAAAATGTTTTAAATTGTTTAAAAAATTCCCAAAAAATTATTAAAACAACATTTAAGGGGAATTTAACACACAATCAATTTTAAGCAATATATACACATGTATGCACTTCTAATGTGTGTAGTGTGATTCAATTTATACCTTCTTGGATTATTGAAGAGGATTAGAGAGATTAATTCTGAGGCTCTTTGGATTCTAGGTTAGACAACCAATTTTGTCACTATTTCCAAATTAGTTGAACACTTATACAATATAGACTTAAGTAAGTCAAATGTATAAGGTGCTTCAATCTCCCCCTTCGGAAATCTGAGACAAAATCTCCTTTGAGTTAGCTTAAACTCTTAGGGAACCAAAAATAAAACCTAGTCCTATACAAAAGATACTATCTACCCATTTCCTAGAAAGTCAAAAATTACATAACTCAACTATTTACAAAAATTCTACACTAGAAATGGTAGACAATCAGTAGAAGAGATTCCTGCAAATATGCACACTAAGATCAAGTAGTTTAGATGAAATGTGAATAAAACATTGAACCCGAAAGACTCAAATTTCTCCCCCATTTTGTCTCAAATGGACAAATGGTAAAAATTAAGGTCTTCAGAGTTTAATCAGCACATACCATACCTATAGAATTACGCAAATACAAAAATCTGTTATCGTCTAAAGGTTTAGTGAACATGTCTGCAAGTTGCAGATCAGTAGGCAGGTAATGGATTTCTAACTCCTTAGTTTCAACAAGTTCGCGTATAAAATGATGTCTTATCTTAATATGCTTAGTTCGCGAGTGTTGAACCGGATTTTTAGATATGTTAATAGCGCTTTGATTGTCACAATACAATTGTAACTGATCTTCTTGAATCCCATAGTCGCTTAACATTTATTTTATCCATAACAATTGAGCACAGCAACTTCCTGCTGCTATATATTCGGACTCAGCCGTAGATAAAGATGTGCAATTCTGTTTTTTGCTACTCCAACCAACTAAATTATTGCCGACATAATAACAGGCACCTGATGTACTTTTACTGTCATCAGTACATCCGGCCCAATCAGCATCACTATACCCTATGATGGTACTGCAGGTATCATTAGTGTACCTAAGTCCAAGATTAAGAGTGCCCTTTATGTACTTTATTATACGTTTTACACACGATAAATGGCTCTCTTTAGGGTTATTCTGGTAACGAGCACACAGACATACAGCATACATTATATCTGGTGATGAGGCAGTTAGATAGAGAAGGCTACCAATCATACTACGATAAAGTGTGGAATCAACTGACTTTCCATTTTCATCTTTACATAATTTTATAGTAGTACTCATAGCCGTTTTGGCAACTTTAGCATTATCTAAACCAAATTTCTTAACAAGATCTAAGGCATACTTAGTTTGAGAGACAAATAGTCCATCAGAATTCTATTTCACTTGAAATCCTAAGAAAAGCTGTAGCTCCCCCATAAGGGACATGTGAAACTCCTTATGCATAATAGCAGAAAAAGATTTAACTTCAGATGTTGAAGTAGACCCAAAAATGATGTCGTCTACATAGACTTGGGCTATAATAATGTTTTTGTCAAAATGTTTGACAAAGAGGGTCTGGTCATTTCCTCCTTTCTTAAAACCCTTATCCAACAAAAAGTTGGAAAGGCGTTCATACCCGTCTCGAGGAGCTTGTTTTAAGCCATACAAAGCCTTTTTTAGACGAAAGACATGGTTAGGATATTTAGGGTCAATGAACCCTTTGGGTCGTTCTACATATGTTTCTTCGGACAGAATTTCGTTGAGGAAGGCATACTTGACATCCATTTGATAAAGTGTAAATTTTAAGTGACACGCTATGGCGAAAAGAAGTCGAACAGATTCAAGATGAGTGACAGGGGAAAATGTCTCTCTAAAATCTATTCCTTCTATTTGTGAGTAACCTTGAGCAACTAGTCTAGCTTTGTTTCTAAGGATTACCCCATTTTCATCATATTTGTTCTTAAAGATCCAACGTGTGCCAATAACATTTTTGTTTTGAGGCCGGGGTACAAGATACCAGACATCGTGAATGACAAATTGTAAAAGTTCTTCCTGCATTGCAGAAATCCAGCGTGTGTCATTCAATGCTTCATTAACATTTTTCGGTTCCACAAGGGAGACGAAACATGTATAATTAGCATAATTTCTTAACTGGGATCTAGTACGAACTGGCTCATTAGGATTACCGACCACGTTGTCAATGGGATGATCTTTAGAGACCCATCCAGGTACTTCTGGACTCTCAATAGGTAATGAGTCATCTATTTCTGTTGAATCAGTTTTGAAATCATTTTCAGATTCAACCACAATAGGTGATTCTGATATCTTATTTTCGACAATAGTGTCACTTACAAATACATTTATCGATTCCATAAGGGTCTTAGTACGCAGATTGTATATACGATAAGCACGACTGTTTGGAGAGTATCCTAAGAAGATGGCTTTATCACCACGCATCTCGAATTTAGACAAATGTTCTCTGTCTTTACAGACATAACACTGACTTCCGAAAGTCCTTAGATATTTCAGATTAGGCTTCTTACCGTACCACAACTCATAAGGGGTTTGTTTAGTGTTTTTCCTAAGGTAAACCCTATTAATGATATGACACGCAGTTCTAATAGATTCTACCCAGAAGTATTTAGGTAGTGATTTGGCATGCAACATGACACATGCCATCTCTTGAAGAGTTCAATTTTTCCTTTCAGCAATACCATTCTGCTGAGGAGTCTTAGGGGCACTGAATTCGTGTTTATAATCGTTGTAGTCACAATATTCAACTCTTCCTGTGTCTATGAACTCTCCTCCTCTATCGCTACGAATGCGATTGACTTGTGTGTCCTTCTCATTTTCAATTCTTAGTAAAATTTTCAAAAAATTCTGAAACGTGTCAGATTTTTGTTTCAAGAAGGCAACCCAAGTGAATCGTGTGAAATCATCAACCATGACAAGGATATAACTGTGTCCACAAAGACTAACAGTTCTAGAGGTACCAATAAGGTCCATATGGATGAGATCTATAGGTCTAGAGGTGAGAATGTCTTTAACTTTTTTATGTGAAGTCTTAACTATTTTTCCTTCCTGGCAATGACCACAGACAACATTGGAGATAGGTTTAATTTTAGGAATTCCTCTAACAATCTCTTGACTAGACAATCTACCAAGGATATCATAACTTAGGTGACCCATATGATTATGCCAGATTTCATTGTCATCCATTCTGACAATGTTACAGGTTTTAGAACCAGTCTTGACAGTATAACAATTGTCAGGTGTTCTAAATCTGGTAATAATGCATTTACGTTTATCATTTAGAATTTTACAATTGTTCTTTGAAAAGGTAACTGTATGGTCAGAGTCACAAAATTGTGATATACTTAGGAGATTGGCTTTAAGGCCTTTAACTAAAAGTACATTTTCGAGAGTAGGCAATCCCTCTTCTTTTAAGGTTCCTTTACTTATGATCTGGGATGAAACTCCGTCACCAAAGACTACTTTGCCTCCAGCAAATCTGGTTTTGTTTAAGAGTTTGGTTTCATCTCCTATCATATGTTTGGAGCATCCTGAATCTAAGTACCAGCCAGATGAAGTGTGTTCATCTTTTAAGGCAGTGATAACAATGTTACACTTCATTTGGGGCAAAAGATAATCTTTTCTAACCCAAATAGCTCTAGTTTTAATTTTGCGAAAGTTTGCCCTCATTTGATAAAATTTTCGAGAAACAGCTTTTTGTCGAAAAACATTTGGAGCAACAAACTGATTATTTTAGAAAACTTGAGCTTTTGGTTTAGGAAAGTTTCTGGGAGCCTTTCTCTTAAATGAACTCTTAGTTTTGGTCTTTCTATTCATGTAGTTAGAGTTCTTGTCAGGTTGTCTTGGAAGGACATAATGGTTACGATTTTGCCTAGAATAGTTAAAGTTCTTGTAAACAGGAGTGTTGTACACAGGGGTGTTCAGACCCCTATCATAACAACCTTCAAATGAATGACCATAAATGTCACAATAGGAGCAATATTGATTGCTTGAGGGATGAACTTCCTTAGGAAAATTTCTAAAGATGGGTTTAACAGCATTCTATTCAGAATTCTTATTCCTAGGAGGTATGGTCTTAAAGGTAGAATCAGCCTTTCTAATCAAAGGACAGACGTATTTAGTCTTAAGTGCAGTGTCAGCCTTAGAATTACTAGTCTCTCCAATGTCTTTCTGTTGTTGCTTTTGATTAAATTCCTTTTTAATAAAATGAAAGTCTGGGCATGTTTCAATTGGTCTTTTGCCCCCAGACACAAACTTAATAGGTTCAAGATTTGTAGTTTATGGTTTGTTCTTAGGGAAAAATCCAATACCGGTTCTATCATTAGAATTGGTCTTGGAGTCAACAACAAAGTCAGTAAAACAATTTGAATTGTTTTCAAACTTAGAAATTTTTTTGAAAACAGTAGCTGTCTTTATTTTTGCTTCCTCCAGTTCTAATAATGTTCCCTTGTATTTCATTTCCAGGGTTTCATTAGTTTTAGTCAACTCTTTTAATTTTTGATCAAAAGTTTCAATTTCGGATTGATGAGACATACACTGGTTAGTGTACTCTTCGGCATTCAGCTTCATAATAAGACTTAGATCATCTAATTTCTTAGTCAGGTCTCTAACAGTCTTCTCCAGTCTAGTGCCTTTTTTGAGAGTTTTAGCATACAAAGTATGAATATCTAGGAGGTCATCTGTGTCTGTGTCTGAGTCGCTAACTGAAGTGTGTGTAGTGACCCCTAACGATTCAGTTTTAGTACTCATGCACCCATTTACATCGTCATTATCGAGATCACTTTGACTCACACACACGGAACTAGAGCTAGCAACATTTTCAGATAATAGAGCATCTAGGCCAGTCAAAGTAGTATTTACACACGCAGGAGTAGGAGCATCATTATCACACACAGGCATATCATCATTGTAAATGATCTTAGCATAAAAGGACATGCAAGGGTCAAGTACATTTGATGACTCAAGTTCCTCTTCATCAGAGTCACTTGAATCATCCCAAGTTTTACAGACATTGGCTCTATTGTGTGTGTTGGTTTTATTCAGATTAACTCTGTAATCGTGAGCAATGTGACCTAGTTTCCCACATCTAAAACATTCAATCTTTTTAATGTCTCTATTAGATTTGAAGTTGTTGTCCTTAGGATGTTTGTCAAGGCCTATCTCATGAGGTTTGGGATTAGACACAGTAGGATAATTAGGCTTGCCTTGTTTAGATGCCTGTTTGTTTCTAAATTTAACAATTTTCTTAAATTGTTTAGACATTAAGGCAATATAATTATCTAGTTTGTCTATATCACACTCCTCATCAGAGTCACAGTTGGTCAGATTAGTCTCATGCTTAGATATTTTAGAGGAAAAACTGAAGTTAGAGTTGGGCTGTTTTCTTTGAGGCTGATTTAATTGTTTCTTAAAATCTAATTCCATTTCCACAGTCCTAAGTTTGCTACTGAGTAACTCAGGGGTAAGGTTTTGATCACTCATTTCCTCAATAGCATACCTCTTGCTGTGAAACTTTTGTGGTAATGATCTTAGAATTTTAGAGACAATCTCATTCCTATCATATGTAATACCATTAGCATGCAACTTAGTAACTATATCAGTTGAGTTCATGTAAAAGTCATCAAAAGACTCAGAGTCAGACATAATTAAAGAGTTGTACTGCTGGGTAAGCATTTGAGTTTTAGCAGCTTTAACTCTTGAGTCTCCTTCATGGGCAGTGATTAATGTGTCCCGAGCTTCCTTAGAAGTGGCACAAGATGATATTCTCTTGAACTCATACTCATTAATAGACATAAAAATGGCATTCTTGCCTTTATTGTTATTTCGAGAAATAATTTTCTCTTCTTGGGTAAACTCACTTAAGATTTTCTTTACCCTCTCATCACTTCCTTCAGTGGCTGGTTTAGTAGGATAAGTGTATCCATTTTCAATAATGTCCCAGACATCATCTCCTAAAGTCCCTTGGATGAAGGCAACCATTCTTACTTTCCAGTAAGCAAAGTTGTTTCCATCAAAGAGTGGAGGTCTGGACAGATTACCAAACCTTTCATTCTTCTCGTCCATAGTTAGGTTTTTCAGAAAACGATTTCAGAAACACAAGATCTTTATGAAATAAAAGTTTACAGGGCTCTGATACCAATTAAAAAACGTTGCTAATGCCGTTTAATACAAGATTAAACTGTATAAGCAACTCCGAGATGTTTGTTGAAGAAACCCTTTTCTTTTGAAAATAAAACTTATAAACAACAAGATGTGTTTACAAAAACTTATGTACGAGAGTAATCAAGACTTTGTAATCAGTTTTAAAACTAAGACAATTTCAAAAGTTCAGCACACTATAGAATGAGATGAGGAGATGAAGATAATCAGAACACACAGTTTTTAACGTGGTAAAACCTCTCCCAATAGAGGAAACATCCACGGTGACTTCTAAGTCACGAAAGTAAAAATCCACTAACAACAAATAGCAGTTACAAACAATACAACATACATGCACACAAATCAACCTATTATAAGTTTGGGAATATACCCCACTTGGTGTCCTTCTAACTTCTTATAGATCTGATTGTTGATGATGTTCTTCCAGTTTGATAACTTCCTTTGCTTTAGCTTCCTTACGTCGACTCAATAATCTTTGATCTTATTCACAACACTTCCAGTATAGTAGTGTGTTAAGTGTTTGTGATGTGATTCCTATCAACATGCATGAACTCACACACACTTAGTTTTACAGACAGTCCTAGAAAATTACATATAAAGACTATATGCTGTGATTTTCTTTTCTTTCTTTCTTACAGAACTTGAAACCTTTTGACCTTTAAATATATCCCAGATTCCACGGATATCTTGTATTAAACGACATTAGCAACGTTTTTCACTAGATATAAGCAGGTTGAGTTGCTCCAGTTTAGAAAGAACGATGTCTTGGAACTTGTCCCTAACCTAGGAGACTAACGTGATTGGTACCAAGACGATTTTTAAGAATAGAATGGATGAAAATGGTATGATTATCCGTAACAAGGCTAGGTTGGTCGCTCCGGGATACTCACAGATTGATGGTGTAGACTTTGAGGAGACATTAGTTGTTGTTGTTGTTAGGGTTGAGTCCATCCAATTATTACGCTCCATCGCATGTCATCTGAGCTTCAATTTATATCAGATGGATTACAAGAGTGCCTTTCTTAATGATATTCTATAGGATAAAGTTTACGTGGAACAACCAAAAGGGTTTGAAGACCCTAAGCATCCAGGACATGTCTATTATTTGAGAAAAGCCTTATATGGTTTAAAGTAAGCACCCCGTGATTGGTACGAGAGGCTTACTTTCTATCTCTTAGCCTGTGGCTTAAAGAGAGGGAGAGTTGTGTAACACCCCGTATTTTTGTACATTTAATATATAATTAATTCAGAAATTTTAAATTACTTGTGTTGTAATATTAATTGAATTAATTATGGCCATATATATATATATTTAAATATTAATCGGGGAGTGAATGGTTAATGTTTAGGGAAATTTATTTACTAAGTGAATAGTAATAATTTAATTACGTCATTTCGAGTATTAATGACAAGGTATACACTTATCCCAGCCGGGAGTCTGTATATACTAAATTGGGTGTGAGATAAGGATTTTTATAAATTAATTTGGACGCCAATTCTGAGTGCGCGGTTGAGTCCGAATGGGCCGAGATAGTCAGAAAAGAGTACCCAGGGCTAGTAATTGGGTCTCGGGGTAATTTTGGGCATAGTCGGGCCCACACGGGGTGAGTTGAGCCACTTTAATTAAGCCCATTAGGCTAAAAACGGGATGGAGGGTTTTTAACCTAAGTGAGGGATTAGGAAATCAGCAGCCAACACAATTCTAAACCTAGGGTTTGAGAGGGGATTTGGGGAAAACCAAATCAAGAGCAAATTGGAGGTTATTGGAGCCAAATTAAGGGACATCAACAACGGATCAGACACTACAAACACTTAGAGGCAAGTGGTAAACTGTTTTGATTCTTAAAGCATGATAATCAATTCATATCATAGTGATGTGTAAACCAAAATTCGTTTTTGGGTGTAAATGGGTACAAAATGGGGTTTTTGTTTTTGAAACACTTGAATAAGATTCAAAGTAAGATTTAGATGGGTGATTGATATCTAAATATGTATATATGATTTGAACGAGAAATCCAAAACATAAAAGAGTGGAAATCGAATATGGAAATTGGGATTTAAAACAGATAATTGAATTTTATGGAGAAAGACCCATTTCGAAAATTATGAGATAAGTAGAGAAGTTGATTATCTTAATGGTCTCTATGATGAATAGGATGTGGATTAACCATGTGTAGATGATGGGATGATGTAATTAGAGGTTTAAATTATGGTTTAGAAACCTTGAAGTTCGTTAATGGTGTAAAACAATGGGGAAGAAGAGCTGTAACGAAGGGGTCGATCGATCGATCAGGGGCATCGATCGATCGATGATGAGAAATTCTGGCCAGTTCGGCCTGTGTGTGATATAAGGGGAAAAATTAATTATAAATAAATTTCCATACTGTAAATTGTGATAATTAATTTTGAAACACCTATTCCTAGTAATTATGGGAAAGAGTAATTGGGACTAGGATGAATTTATGTGGGGCATTGAATGGGTGAATTTGAGAGATTTTATTCCAAAATAGTGAGATACGGATCAAGTGAGCGAATCCGGGTATATTGGTCAAGCGACCCCAAGGTAGTGAATTAAGTTTGGAGATAAACTAAGTAATTTAGAGTGGGGATATAGACTCGGGAAATATTTAATTTCGGGCCAAGTGAATCGAGTTCGAGTATGTTAATAATTATAGGCAAATATAATTGGGAAAATTATAGAAATAAAGGTGTGACACATTGTAGGCGAAAATGTGGGTATTATATTATGAGATGTAAATTGGACCAAGTGAGCGAGTCCGAGGATGTTGGTTAAGTGACATCAAGGCATTAAATTAATTATTGAGAGAAAGTAATTAATTTGGAGTCGGAACATTGACTCGGAAAATGTTGAGGTACGGGCCAAGTGAGACAGTCCGTGGATAATGGTTGGGTGACACCAAGTTATTAAATTAATAAATGTGATAATTAATTTAATTAGAGTCGGGTTGTAGACTCGGATATGTGTTGATTAATTAATGTGTAAATTAATTAAATAAAAGTCGGATTATAGACTCGGGTAAGTGTTAAATTAATGGGTGTAATAATTAATTTAATTAGAGTTGGACGATAGACTCGGGGAGATATTAAATTAATATGTGTGTTAGTTAATTTAATTAGAGTTGGGTGATAGATTTGGCGAGATATTAAATTAATAGGTGTGTTAATTAATTTAATTGGAGTCGGACACTCAGGGAAAGTATTATATACATTGAAGTGTGAATTAAATATATTCGGGTCGGACCATAGAATCGGGAAGACGGTAAATTATTAAGTGATAAAATTAATTACGTTGAGTCGAGCCACAGACTCAGGAAATTTAAGGCAGTATACGGGATATTTAGAACACGGTAAAGCCAGGTTTATAATATATATATACGGTGTAGTGATATTAAATTTCAGGCAGTATACGGGATAATTTGAGTACACGGTAAAGCCGGAGTTTATATTATATAAATACGGTGTAGTGATAGTATATATATATATGTGTGTATATATATTGTGTGTGCTAGTAAATATCAGTGACTAGATATTTATTCAATTTAAATACTCTAATGCTATTAGGGGAGGCTGCGCGATGTGGGTGAATCCTCTAGCTTGAGGAGTAGGGCGAGTGTATCCCCAGGTCATAGCGTCCGGTACATGGGTGAGGAGATTATCTCACTTTCAGGAAGGAATATGACCGCCTCCAATTCGTTTATGTAGTAGACCAGGTTGGTGAGCGAATCCAACTTGGAAAACTAGGTTTTTTGAGCACACCTAGTGAGATGGCATTTTAGAGTGAATCATCAGGTGAGGGTATACTCGGAAGGACGGATACACGTATGATATATGTGTGGATGTTAGTAAAGGTACGTATAATATGGTAGTAAATATTATATGTAGGTGATAATACAGTGTGTGATGTATTTACCTTATATAACTCGGGTTACGGTTATATGCTGTTAATTAATGAGAAATTAATTAAGTTATTCATTTGCTGGAATAATACAGTGTGATGTATTTACTTATATAACTTGTGAGACGGTTATATGCTACTGTTTAAGAGGATTTAATTAAGTTAATTGTGAGATAACTTATAATTCAAGAAATTATTATACTCGGGTTAGAATAATATGGTAAGGGAAGGTTATACCAGAACTAGTTGGACGGGGTAGTACAACTAGGTGGGGTTAAGGTAACCGTTAAGTGTGCACAATAGTGAAGGGGTGAGAATGTCCACAAGCGAGTGCGACACTAACTTAAATATGAAGCGCATTCATGCATTTTAAATTACTGTAGTTAATTCACTTCCTAAATATTTTCAAAATATTTTGGGTTCTAACCCTTGCTATAAAACTATTTTCAAAACCTTTTAGGTGTCCAGCCACAAGGACGCCAGGATTGATATTCTATTCCATGGACACGGAGCTGCGGCATATGTGGATGCTAGCAGGAGTTTGGTTTAGACACATCATTCATTAATTCCTAGAGTAGGAATCTTGTATTAGTCTCAGTTTTATTTAGGGCTTGTCGCCCAGACTTCTCGGTACAGTTTTCAGGTGTAATTCATTCAGGCGTTGAATAATTGTATTGGATTATTTATTTGGTGGCCGATGATTTATTCGGCAAGTTGTGTAATTATTATTCTATTTACTTTCATTCAGTTGTGTGAATGTTTTATATTTTTTATTCCTCATGTATTGTTTTGTTTAATTAAAAAGTTAAAATTGGCACCAGTTTTTGGAGTACTAGGTGGTTAGTAAGTTTTAAAAAGTTTTCGACAGTGATGCTAAGGATGATCCAACTGGGATTCCTGTTTTAATTTGGTATAGGACTGATCACCCGGTATTTTATTAGGCGGGGTGCCACAAGTTGATCAGATATTGTTTGTTAAGAGAGATGACGGTGCTATTTTAGTTTCCTAGGTCTATGTGGATGACATAGTCTTTGGATCCACGTGATCACAGCATGCTCACAGCTGTGAGGAGGAGATGGAGAGTGAGTTTGAGATGAGCATGGTTGGTGAGCTTACATTCTTCCTTGGTCTCCAGGTTCTTCAGTTAGAGGATGGAATGTTCATCTCCTAATCCAAGTATGCTAGAGACCTCATGAAGAAAAAAAAATTGGACTCCGCTAAACACGCACGTAAACCTATGAGTAAATATACAAATCTTAGTAATGACACTTCAGGCAATGACGTTGAGCAAACCTTGTATGGGAGTATAGTAGGCAGTCTTCTCTATCTGACTCCTAGTTGTCCCGATATTACCTTTAGTGTTGGAGTCTATACGCGATATCAGGCATCCCCCAAAGAGTCACACTTACTCACTCTAAAACGTATTATTAAATACATAAGTGGGACTCTTTCCTAAGACAATTGGTAATCCTTTGATACCAATGACCAACTGTTAGTCTATTCGGATGCCGATTGGGCCATGGATGCAGATGGATGTAGCAGCACTTATGGCGGGTGTTTCTTCTTTGGTTCTTCTCTTGTGTCTTGATTGAGAAAGAAGAAAAACTCCATCTATTTGTTCAATACGAAGGCTGAGTACATAGCCACCGGGAGTTGTTGCACGTAACTTCTATGGATGAAGAAGATGATGGAGGATTATGGGATATCATAAGACACCCTGACCATTTCCTGTGATAACACTAGTGCAATACACATATCTTGTAATCCGGTCTAGCACTTGCGCACAAAACACATTAGGATACGCGAGAAATTTATCCGTGAGCTTGTAGAAGAAAAGGTCGTATCCTTGAGTTCGGTATCTACTGACCTTCAGTTAGCCGATATTTTCACGAAGTCTTTAAATGACCTTAGATTCGAGAGTTTTAGGAGATCTTTAGGTATTTGCACAATTGACTGAGGGGTGGTCACCTTGTCTAGAGTAGGATGCATTTTTTTATTTCATATCATCTGATTCCCATCTCTAGATTCTATCATGTGTATCATCATTTGTTTGATTTTTATTTATATTTTTAAATTGAAAAAAATCTAAAAAGATTTTCTTTTTGAAAAACTTTTGAAAAATCCAAAATTATTTTACGCCATTTGGGGATGAACATTTAAGATAGCCATAGTCACAACTTCATTTCATATTCCACGTGATAATTTGATAGTGATTTGAGATGCTACATCATTTCATCCATGCGATTTACATTGTTTGAAGTCTTTGAGATGTGATTAGTGATATCTTCTACGTGTTTGGCTCTTTATCTCCTTTATTGCACACCTGCACGAAACTATTTGAATATTGTACTTGTCTCTCACATATTGGCTTATGTGTTCCCATCTCCAATCTATCTATAGAACGACTAAAATGCGATAAAACTTGACAAGATAGTAGTGCATGAAAAAACCGTTTACCGTGAAGATTTAATTGCAATAAAATATGATGAGTGAATCACGGGAAAGGGCTGCAAGAGTTCAAAGTTTACTCATCGTGAAGCCATCGTTTGAAAAAGAGCCGAAGAATTAAGTGGCAATGAAAGACAAATTTTCCAAATCAAATGGGCCAATAGGTTTTAGTTTCATCACCTCAAAAGAAAAATATAATGTTTAATTACTTCGGAGGGAGTTTGGATGGAAAGAAATGAAAAATGGGTTTACATGTCCTTGAAAGTCATGAGAAAATGTTCAAACGTTTTGGAAGTTATTAGTGTGGAAATCACTTTGAGCTTTGATTTGCTAATTTGATTGAGTTAATTTTTTTTAATTCCACAATTTTTACACCTCAAGAAGATGTTGAGTTCATTCGTTAGGAATATCCAACATTCATCGTGCACATATGATATGGTTGTATGTGTTGATTTTCCCGTTGAATCTATTCAGAACCCTACATTTCAGCTATCCTCGACTTGGTTATTTTAGTGTTCTTTTTTGGTGTGATTTTTTGTTGTATATTTTGTAAGAAAAATTTTGAAAATTCAAAAAAAAAGAAGGTGATTCTGCTTGTGACAATCTCCATTTGCATTTATTTATGTCCTTTTTTTTGTCTATTTAGGGACATTATAAAAAGGGGGAGAACGGATTATGGGGGATATAGTTTGACTTTCTAATGATTTTCTTGAGCTTAATTTGATATTTTATTTTTCTTAACATTATATATCAAACTTTTGCGTGTTATAAGGATATGTTTCTTGCCTCATGTGTGTAGGTACCAAATTTTGAATTCTTTAGCACACCCCGATGAGGACAAAGGAAAAATCTTAAAGATCTTGAGTTTGTTTGAAGATATATCACACATTTAGTATTTCCAGTTTTGGGGTTTAATGAGGATATTACTTTGTATGATATTTGTTTTTGGGGGGAACATAATTCGGATTTTTTTATATATGTACCGGCATAGACATAGGGGGAGATTTTTAAGGACATGTTTTATAAATGCTCGGGTTAGTATCTAGGAATTTGAGTATTATCCTAGATCTCAGCATATATGTCATATACCGCTACAGTCAACTACTGCTTCAGTTGTCTCATCTCAGCACAATCATATCTTGATGGCCTCAATCTGAATTCTTTGTTTCACGTACCCATCATCATCAATATCATGCGTCGTGATCATTATATACATCATGGGTTCGTGGTATTGATTTTTCAGATATATAAGTCCTCTCATATAGGAACAAAAAGAATGAAAAATCCGGACCGATCTGAAGTTGTAGATAATCGAACCGATTCGGGTGGCATTTTTATACAAAAAACATCTTCTGATTGGACAATTCTAGAGCTAAAGAAAAACGAACCAATCCAGTTGGTAATTTTATACAGGAAAAGTCATCTGTCTGGACTGATCTATTTAAGAAGAAAATAGAACCAATCTAGATGACCGAACCGATCCGATGATCCTTATCGGACCGGTCCGACGGGGTCAGAAAAATCTGACTCACAAGATTTTGTTGGCCTCTATAAATTCTCACTTCGGAGATGTTTTTATTTAAGACTTTGATGGAACACTTTATTGTCCAAATACATTAAGTATTCATATGTTTCAAACACAAACACTTTGAGATTCACTAACACTCAGAATCATATGTATGAATCGTTCTAAATCCAGTCATACCCATTCGTGGAGCATCTTGTGTTAAGAAGAGGGTTCTTTACACTGCTAAACTTGGAGCGTCTTGAGGGAGCTCTTGATGACGACAACGAACCGGTGCCTGAGGGTCTTCGCTTGTCAAACTGTTTATCTTTATGTATGTAAGTGTTTACAAAACATATTGAAATAACAAAGTTTTTCCCCTTTAGGGGATTTTTCCTAATTTGTTGCGTGTGATTGATCCTTGCTTGATGTGAATATGATGAATGTCGAATCAATCACCTTTAGATGGATGAATTTGCTGTGTGTTTAAAATTCGATAATTAAAAATTGGATTTCATTAAATTTGTTTCTCCGGTTGAACAAAAAGCGCACTCTCAAATTGGTATCAGGGCCCATTAACCAAATTCATCGTGTAATTTTTTGAGAAGTTTTTTTCTTCTGAATATCAATTCTTTAAAAATTGATTTCTTGAAAAGGAATTTGTTCAAATGGAAAAATCATGTAATAAAATTCCAGTTTTTACCAGGCCCAACTATGCATACTGGAAAGCCCGTATGAAATCCGCCCTTAAAGCCATTGATGAACGTGTGTGGATTCCTGTTGAAAATGGGTGGACACTGATAGAGTAAAATTTTCGGTGTTTTGTTGTTGCTTGAAAGTCTTTTTCCATCAAAAGTCCCTTGAACCTAAAAATAAACTCAAAATATGCAAAGGGTAAGTAAGGGAGTATCAATCCAACTCTAAGGATGAAACACAAAATATGAGAAGATAAAAGTGTAAATTCATTTGCAATTTATTATATTTATCTATTTTTTCTTTTTATATTCTTTATGGATTTTTCAAGGGATTTTTAATTAAATAACTATATACTAATTTTTAACGTACTAACTAAGATGTAAAAGCTAATAAAAAAATTGAGGTAAAAAAAATTGTGCTAAAGAGTAAAATAACTAAATTGGACTCATGATGGCTTCAAAATACATCCCATGAATGGGAGATCAACCTTTAATAATCATCATCCAAAAATATAAGATAAACAAATGAAGGCATGTGATGATTAAAATAAAAGTAATAAGAGAGGAATAGATCAAACTCGTTTGTACTTGAATTGGAGCAACTCTTCAATTAAAATCAAAATTCTCTCAATCACAATCCCTCAGTAATGTCTTTATTGAATCTAAAATTAAAGAGTACAAAAAAAATAGATAATGGATGAATTCATAATGGATAATTAGATAATAAACGAGATTTGCTGAAAATTCAAATCCTAACATTATAAAATTGTACATTAGAACTCATCCAAAGAAATAAATTCTAGATCGTTACTTTCTATTGAGATGATTGCTAAAAATGCAAAATCTCAACATAAAGGAATGGATTAGAATTTACCTCCCATAAGGGTTGAATTCAACTACATCAATTTTTTTCGAAATAATTGCAAAAAAAGCAAAAATTCATTATAGATGGGTGGGGTATAATTCATCCTAGAGATAAATTTCACTACTCACCTTTATATTGAGATATTCGCTCAAAATGCAAATACTCTTTATAGAGGAGTGTAGAGAAATTTATCACACAAGAGTT
The DNA here is from genome assembly GCA_949130495.1 of Sambucus nigra. Taxonomy (NCBI): domain Eukaryota; kingdom Viridiplantae; phylum Streptophyta; class Magnoliopsida; order Dipsacales; family Adoxaceae; genus Sambucus; species Sambucus nigra. The sequence continues at coordinate 522,476,075 of OX422218.1, forward strand.
TTAAAAACTAAATTTGAGATCCCTCTTCAATGGCACCAAGTCTTACATTTATAAGGTGAACATGGAGAAGGGGTAAATTGGGTATGGGTTAATAGTGATCATGATAATTGGGTGTGCATAATGGTATTTTAAGTGACACACACAAATGCATGTGTGTTGAGTGAGGTGATAAAATCTGATTTGGTATGAGGGGCAATACAGAAAATAAGGGGGAAAAAGTTTGTTGGGTGTAATATGGGAAATGGGTAAGTTGGCATTTTAAAGCACATGTGGGTTTAATGTTTCGTCTTGGCTTTGTTTGGTGTGTATTTTTGTGCAGGTAAGAAATCGAGCAGGTCTCGGGTTTGTGGGCAAAAGGAGATGGTGGATGGAGTTCGGGTTGGATGAGATAATCGCATCAGGCAGGTTTGGAGGGAAGGTCCGGCTTGGGTCAGCGCTGTGCAGGTGGTTCACGGGTTGTGGAGTTATGGCCGCCAAAGGTCGGATTGGACTCGAAATGGGCACGGGTTGGTTCGTCGTCTTGGGTATGGGATTTGGTTTTAGGCAATGGGTTTGGAGGGAATGCCGACGGTTTTGGGTTTAGATGTTGGTTAAAATGGGTTTTGTAAGATAGTTCCATGGGAGCTGGGGATAAGGTTGTGATGGCGATTGGTATGGTCGTAGGATGAGAGAGAATTGGTGAGAGGTGTGTGTTAACGGAGGTAGGAGAGACAGAGAGTGATGGGGGAATAAGGTTAAAGAAAGGTTGGGAGTTGTTAGTGTGGGTGAGGGTGTAGGGTAAGGATGGTGTGGTTTAGGGAGGTGTTTGTGTGTATGTGAGTGGTGTAGGGTAAGGATGGTGTGGTTTAGGGAGATGTTTATGTGTATGTTAGATTTGTACCTAAAAATTAAAGTAAAACTAAATAACAAACTAAAATAACAAACTAAAATAAAAAAAATCAAGTAAAAATAAAATCCTAATCTATAAAATAAAACTCCAATAATAAAAGAAAAGAAATAAAACAAAAAATATAAAATAAATAAATACTAAAGTCCAAAAAATTAAAATGTAATAAAACTAAAAATAAACTCCTAAAAACTAATCCTAAAAATAAAATAAAATAAAATAAATATTAAGATTAAAACTAATAAAAATCAAACATCAAAATAAAATGCACTAATAAAAAGAAAATAGAAAATAAAACGTAGAAAATTCTATATAAATCTAAAATAAAACCTAAAACTAAAAATGACTTAAACTAAAAGTCTAAAAAAATCTAAAAAACTACAAACTAAACACACACGGGCTCGGGTGAAGGTTTGGGCTGAGTTTAGGCTCGGTTTTGGTATGGGACAAGGTGCAGGTTATGGGATTAATCCACTTTTATTGTGCATTTGCCCCGAATTATCGCTTTAAACTCCACAAATGCTTATTGAGCTACAAAACAAACAAATACTATCATAAGTCCAATTTTATCGAGAATTAACAATTAAAAACTGTCTATTTGGGGTTTTATTTAAACACTTTTGGGTACTTATCAGACACCTTCCACCATCACTTTTGAAAACGTGACAAGTTTAAAATCTGTGGTTGAATGGACTGAGGATGAATTTAAATGTCCCACATATAATTCTAAAGGGCTCAGTGCCATTTCTAGATCCGCCACCCCTGACGAGTTTTGATGCGTAATGACGTGTACCACGTCTAAATAAGCATGAGATGTTATTCAATTTATCCATGAAGGCACAGACGATGTTAAAGAATCAAAACTGCAAAACCTAACTACACAGCTTGAGACTATAACTATGCTTGAGACAAAATGTTTTGATGAATTCTATGCATGATTGTCTGATATAGTTAACACTTGTTTCAACCTTGGAGCACATTCCTAATGCATATATAGTTAAGAAAATTTGCCTAAGCGATTTATCCCCAAGGTCACTGTATTAAATTCTTTAGGAAATCTGAACATTCTTAAATTAGAAGAATTAGTAGGTGATCTTTAAACCTATGAAATAGATATTTTTCCTAAAGTCGTTAAAGTAAGAGATAAAGGGATAGCTCTTAAAGCCCAAGCCAAAAAGAATTTTGAGTCAGCTAGGAGGAGGTTAGAATCGTCTAAATGGAGTGAGGAAAATACGTCATATTCTAATTTTGACTTCGATTTAGATGACTTGGCTTTATTTGCAAAGAATTTTAAGAAATTTCTCAAGTTAAAAATAGTGGCCAGGTTAATGATAAAAATTTGAGAAAAATAAAAATGTCAAGAATTTTGAAAAAGAAAAGAAAGACGCACCCGAGAGAAATGATAAGAGATGCCATGAGTGTGACGGTAAGGGTCATAAAGCTTTTCAGTTTGCTACAAGGCTGAACAGACAAGCCAAAGAAAAATGAAAAGTTGTTTTTAATGTTACCCTGAGTGAAGATAGCGAGGTCAATTCAATGAATTCAGGAGAAGACTCACTATATGAGTGCAACTTCACTGCATTCATGTCTAGTCACGTGAGAGATTCTGATGCACCTCACGATGATGAGTATGCCTCTTTGCATGGATACCTTGACATTGAGAGTGAGAGAGAGGATGTGGGAAGTGAGAGCGATAGTGACCTTAGTCGCGCTTATGTTGATATATATGCTAATTCTTTTAAAACCAAAAAGAGAACTAAAGGTTTGGTTCTTAGGAATGCCGCATTAGAAAAAGAGTTAGGAGAGATGAGAGAGAGTGATTCCTCCTTGTACACCGCATTGAAAGACAGATAGTAAGTTTGTGGAGAGAGAGAGAGAGAGAGAGAGAGAGTTTGTTTGGAGAGAAAAATAAGTGTTTTGAGAAAGTGAAAGGAGACTTGACAGAGAAAGTGGCTAATCTGACGAGAGACCTTTATCCATACGAAGAGGCTCATAAGATTCTGGAAGCCCTTGTTGCCTAGCTCCCTCACGATCTTGAAAGATCACGGGAAATCAAGGTTCAAATCGAGGATAGATATGGAAAGATGGGAATTATGATCCTCGCCCATACATTAGGATTTGGTGAGAGGCCTAGAATTGGTTTTGATAGTGCATCCAATTCACAAATTTCACCTAGACCTGTCCCCAAGTTTACACTACACCAAATATGTCGGATTATCACGGTCATTGACCTTGATAAGTTGGACTTGTCAAGGTCAATGACGTGACAATTCTAGGGTTGACAACTATTGTTGTCACGAACTTGTCATGTTCATTGACCGTGAGAAGTTTGTTAGACTTGTCACGGTCCTGTCGTGGTCTTTGACCTTGATAAGGTTAACTTTTGACAACCTTTAAAAAATTATCACGATCATTGATCATGACAAATCTAGCTAGAATTTAGAAAAAATATGATGGGCAGTTTGGCCACTGCCACTACCCAGCAATATATTTGTACCTGTTATAGCAAAACTGTACCTGTTTAAACAACATATATCTGAATAAAATAGAAAGAATGCACCAATTCATTGCATATATATTTCCATATCCAAATAAAATAAAAATACAATCCATGTCCAAACCAAAATTAAACAAATCAAAACAATTCAAATATAATCCAAGTGTCCAAATAAATATAGATACAAATAATGTCACGACATAGTGTCTGGGGTAGGTTTGAGGAGGAACGAAGGACACACAATATACGCATTGAGACACCCCTAAATAAGCGTCACGCCGCATTGTTCGCACAACCACAATGCAGATTTCTCCTTTTTGGGTATCACATGCGTGACGAGTAGCTTGGACTCGATGCTTTGAAGATAACATCCATGAACCGGCATACCCTCGATGGTATTCCGGTACCTCAACCCCCTCGCTATTCGCTGGCCATCATATATGTCATGAAAAAACACGCTCGGACAATCGATTGTTAACATAGGCCACTGGAAGGGAGCCAAGTAGGGTAGTTGATCATCAAGCGGTGAGTCCATGCGTATCGATGATGAAGAAGTGATGTCCTCGTCCTCATCCTCATCCTCATCCCCCTCCCCTTCCACCACCTTCTTCTTCTCCTTGCCCTAGACCTGGCTCTTTCTACCCAACTGATGCTTCATGAATGCTTACATATATAGGACCGTCACCTCTAACCTTGATAGCTTCGTGTTATGCGTGTCCACCTAACGAGCCAACTCGGTGTTGCTCGTCTCCATTCTAATGATCCTAGATTTTCCCACCCACAAGCTCACCCCTACTCCTCCCCTGGTGATTAGTGCCAAGCAGTTGGCTGAGTGTGTCAGTGGACAAAGATGCCTTGTCGACATCAGACTGTGACTCATGCACTTCCTTAAGATCTGCCTAAAATGACAAAAAGCACATAATTACTTAAATAAGTAAATAAAAAAATTATAACGTAATTCACAAAAATTAAACCATTGAATTTCTTACAATCGTGGCCGCGACACTCAGGGACACCCCCTTATCCTCGACCTTCTTCGTCTGAATTGCCACATAGGCATCGAGCCTACGTGGCCTACCCCCAGGGGTACTCCGTGTCTCCTGAAATAAAATATTGTAAAATTACTAAGTAACGCAAAGTAAAATAATGCAGAATAATATATTTCTATAATTACAAAAAATACAAACTTACCATCCTGTGCTCCACCTCGGTGTAAGACGCCCGATCGGAGTAGTGCACGTTCATCTTTTTTTCTCGATTTTCACTCCCCGATTGGAGAGATGCCAATTTTCACTCCTCGATATCATTGTCAATGAAATTTTGTCACTATGCCAATGCGATCCGCTCCTTCGGTGGGACGAACTCACGAATTTTGATAATGGAATCTCGGGTCTTCCCAAAGTACCGGCCCCACAAATTCTTCTTACACGTCTTGTGTTGCTCCCTCAACTGCTCCAAAATAGAATCATGGAGTTCTGGGAGTAGGATGAATTGTTCCTGTCAAACAAATACAAAACAAAAACTATGTAAGTGTTAGTTGCAAATAAATATAAATTGAAATTGAAATTGAAATATAAATATAAATATAAATTTATTACCTGTAGTGCCCCCAAATAGCTAACTTGAGCTCATTTGTCACCTCCCTCCAACTGGTGTACCTCGGGCCGATAATCATCTTCACCATCTCTATGGATCTAATCAATAATCCTATCTTGTTCTCGATGGCCATTCCAAATTTTCCCCATTTGGGGAGCGTAGGGCCCGAGGAGCCCTCGTCGCCTCTGCTCTTACCGAGCCCTAATGAAGCCATCATCATTATCATTATCATCATCATCATCATTTCCTTAATCCCATAAGGAGACATTTTTTTGTAAAAATTATTGTTATTAGTACAAATCCAAATGATTAGAAGAATACAAACACACCTGCACAAACACACCTGCACAAACACACACACACACACACTTGAAGAAGACATACAAACATTAAACTATTATAGAAAATAGTTGAAAACACCCCCCAACACACAGACACAAAGGAAAGAGAGAAAGAGAGAAAATGATCAAGTACAAATGAATTAAAAGTAGTAAACTTATGTCCAATAAAAGCATTAAACTATTGTCTGGTAATTGGAATACTTATTACAAATCTAAAAATTATTTCAAATTCGGGTTATCATAAAAAAATGGATTGATATTCGGTAGGAGCGGCCAAGTGATCCACACTATTGTTTAGACACTTTGGCGTATGTAGGACGATTGACCACTGCTCATTGTTGATATTCTCCGAGTAAAACACTTTCTTAACCTTTTGAAATTCACAAACAAACGGCTCATAACTCATGTCTTCTTTTCTCTTCAACTTGGACAAGTCATTTATGATCAAATTGGTGTCAAGATCAACTTTACAAGCATTTTTATCCCCAACTCTTACCCATAGTTCTCCAAGTACATGACGTAGATTGGCAAGTGTGGTTGTTATTTCAATTTATCAATTGAAATAACACTCCCACTTGCCAATCTAGTATGTACCCAGAGAACATTAGGATATGACTATAAAAATTCCTCCAAATGTAACAAGTTTAATACACTAAGAACACTATTAGACAGAAAGTATGTAGTCCCAAACTGTTCAAACGGGACAATTCGAGAGATCTCATTATAGGGGTAATGACTCTCGAACGGGTCTAAGGGCTATTGAATGCGTACGCATAAGAACTAGAAGGCAAGAATCTATGCGCACTATATGTAATTTCAAGTATGTTTCATTTAAGTATCATATATATGAATTAATAATATATTGTTCGCGACACAAATTAATTTTAGAAAAAGGTTGAAAACTCCCCTCCCCCCCCCCCCCCCCCGCCCATTTGGACAATAATCTAGTGGGCATGCCACTTCCAAAATTAACCAACCCAACATCGGTCCACTATAATCCAACAGCAACAGCGACAACAAACCAATAAATGTGTATCCCGTACTCCTTCTAAATCGTCTACTAAATTAATTCATTTCATCACGTCTTATAAACATATCATTATTAAAGCTGTAATATTAATGTTTAACAACATAATTCTTAATTCCAAAACAACAATATCTAATATGTACAATTACTAATAATCCTAAACATCAATTCAAACTAACTACCGAATTCAAAACCAATAATTAATAACGGGTATCTACAGGCTCCTAACTCATTTATATCCAATTAAAGTCATAATTAAATTAATAATTATTATTATAAGTCCCAATTCAAATTCCTATTATTACTATTCCGTGAGAAAAACCTCAAATTGAACTTTAAGCCTTAAACATGGGGAGAATCATTATGTATTAGCCAACAATATTTGGGTATTTATACTTAAGGGTACAACATATATTTGGGTATTGGGTTGCCAAACGGGTCCTAATAAATAATTTCAACACACACACACACACACACACACACACCTTCCCCCTCCACTCCCTGCCCCCTACTCCCTCCTCCCTCCCCCCAGCACCACACACATCTGCAAACACACACACACACACACACACACACACTCACCCGCCTAGAAACACACCCATACACACACACCCCACCCCACCACACACACGCACACACACACCACCCATATACACACAGACACATATATGCACATATATATACAAAGGAAAGCGAAAGAGAGGGAAAAACTTGAAAATTGCTTAGAGAGAAAAATAACAGCCGCTTAGAGAGAGAAAAAAAGTGGGAAGTGAAATAGTGGGAAAAAAGAAGTGGGAAGGGTTTTTTTACTGACTAAGTTGTCACAGACTTGTCATGGTCTTTGACTGTGACAATTTTATCCGGTTGTCACGGTCAATAACCGTGACAAGTCCGTGAGAACTTTTCTTATCACGGACTTATCATGGTCATTGACCGTGACAAGACGTTGTCACAACCTTCTCGCGGTCAATGATCGTGAAAAAAATGCGTGTTTTTTATCACGGTCATTGACCGTGATAAGGGTGGCCAACTGAAAGGTGATAATTTCACCTTTTTGGTGTAGTGTTTACGACGAGTCCTTATGGTCATCCACCAAAACCCAAGAAAGTTGTTCGGCCAAGAAAAGCTAATCGACGTAGGCCTCACACTGTGTACTTTTGTACTTTTTATAAGAGGAAAGGCCACCTAAGAGAGTTTTTATATGTCTTCATGCTCACTTACACATATCACACACCACTTGTAGTTGATCCATGTATAGGCTCACTACTACACAAACTCACTTGTAAAATATTCACGTGCCACTCACTCATATGTATATATCCATGCTTACCTATCACCATGCGTAGTATAGTCTCCATGCGTCATACTAGATTTACTTTTCATACTACTTGTATATACTCCGTCATTAGTATAGTACTCCCTTTAATCATCATTGAAATAAAAAAAAGTAATAAATATACTCTCTCTCCATAGTAGATTTAATTAACCAAGGGTAGTGTATTGATATGAACCAAAATAATCTTAAATCTCCGTTAGTTCCATCGATCATTTATAGATCCAAGTTTTGACAATTTTGGAGAGAATAAGTTAAATAGGAAAGATAGGCAACGGTAAAATTCTCTCAACCTCAAAAATATTCTCATAAAGATGTTTGAGTTATGAGGTTTTTAGATGTATTGAAATGGAATGAAAATGGTCCTTTAAATAATATTTTTTCAAAATCTATGGTTAGATCTGGTCGTGCACACGATTCTATCTAGTATGGACGTCATGGTAAAGTCATGTTCATGGGCACAAATAAAGTCGTGTGAATCGGGCCATGAACATGGGCTCAATTTTGATTTGTACAAATGGTTATGCCAAAATCAAATTTTCAAATTTATTTCAAATAAGTGCTGGCAAAGTTCAACACAAAGCCATTTTCCAAAATTTTCTCAAAAGTTTTGATAGAGTTTAAAAACATTTGAAACACTTGTTCCTACAATTTCAACATCCTTACTCATTTCTAAAATATTTTATGCACGTGTACGCGTTTATCCATAATCAAGTTAACATTTACAAATGATATAGTATTTAAATTTCAAAGTGAATGCATGGCAATAGGAGTCTTCAATGAGTGCTGGTACAAGATTTTCAATCTTCAAGGTTCACTTAAGCGAAACTAGATCGCACCTCACTCATAACAAATTAAGTTTATGTGACTTGAAAGAGTTAATGTTTCAATACAATAGATAGCCAATTTATAGCAATATAAAATTTACATTTTTATAACAGTGGGTACAATAACTCAATGAGGTAGGGTAAAATATCTAACAAGACCTTGAGGCCCTTCTTTGAGCTTTGTGGGACCTCTAACCAGCTCTGAAAAGTTTATGAGGAACTTTTCTTATCTCTCATGTAAGTAATATAACACTCACAAGCTCTTCTCTAGTCTCCAAATATCTCTCGCCTTCCCTTAGAGGTTAGGAATCTCATTACCAGCCTTAGGGTTGAGATGACAACATCGAAATCATTGAGTGATGGTCCTCTTGGGATCATATTATAAGTTGGTGGGAGATCCACCACTATAAAATTATTCCATATGGTTGTGCGGCAATCTTTTGAACCAGGGGTGAGGGGAAGAATTACATATCCTAAGCAATAAGTCCTCTCCGCATTGAATCCATTGAGAGGAGTGGTAACGGGTCGCATATGTTTTTTGCCAACGCCCATAGACTCAAAGGAATCTAATAATAGGATATCTATAAATATTTTGATTCAATTAGGACCCTTCTCATGTTAGCATTAACCTTGATCACTATGATTACAAAGCATTCCTATTGAAGAAGAAAAATCCTCCTAAGTTGTTTCAGGAAAGACCATTATTAGAACTCTCTTAGGATCTTGTTGTGGGAGAAAGAAATGGTTGACGTGTAACCCTTCATGTTAGATTCTCCTGGTGTGGGACTTTATGGTTATGAGAGAGTATCCACCTTCGGTGAATCCTCCATGGATGCATTGGACATCAATCAAAAGGACATTGTCCTTATTCTTATTTTTGTTGTTGTTATGCTAACCTTTTATAGTGTCTTTGGCCATAAATTTTTTGAGGTAACCTCTCTTTATTACCCTTTCGATGGAGTCTTTCAGTCGAAAGCAATCGATGGTCTTGTGGTCATGTACTCTGTGAAACTGACATATTTGAACTTATATATTGTCACACCCTTCTTTTTAATATGAATGCACAAGAGAGTATATATAAAACAATGAATTAAAGTTAATGTGAAAAACAAAACTTTATTCATTACGAAAATAGTACACATAATGTAGTACCATCATAGGGGTGAATTACATTTTATTTGTCAACATGAACTATAAAATAGAAGAGTGAAAAGTGCCACTCCTTGCTCCCATTTGGCTTATTCCCATGCCATATAGTCACGTATGCAAACAGTTGACCGATATTTGTCTCTAAAGGGGAATAGCTATCATCCTATTTCTCTTGTACCATCTGGAGGAAAAAGTAATTAGCACAAATAGTCCTTTACCAATTCTATAACAAATATATGTATAGATGAGAGGGGGCGTTTGTAAAGAAATCGGTGTATGTATAGTAATGCTAAAGAATTAAAGCTGATAATCCCATACTTATCAGTTTATAAATGGTTATATAAAGAAAATCAAGGATATTTGAACTGATAATCCCATACTTACTAGCTCACCAGGGTGGTATAAAAATAAGTAAGCCATCAGTAAAACTAAATAGTAAATAATCTAAAACCTTGAGATAATAACTAGGTAGGCACATAATTAAAGTGGCACTCATACATAAGCAGAAATAAATTTGTCTCTTAACTTCGGAGACCATAGACCAAGTAGAAAATTTCCACAGGATAACAAGGCAGTATACTCCCTAATTAATACTGATGCTTTTTCAATAAGAATGATGCACAAAAGTGAAGGGTAAACTGAATTGTTACAATGAATTGTTATCATATCAGTTATTAAATGAGAAGGGTTAAATTTGATCCGAATAAATCATAATTAAAACAATCGGTGATATAACAACATATGAGTATGGTAATTTATACACATACTCGGAATGAAATTAGGCTATCATTGAATGATATCAATAGCAGATATGAAATACGTAAAATTTACTATTAAAGAGGTAAAAGAAACGTACTTGCTAGATATATCGAACTGTTGATGGATCAAAAGACAATATTTGGAGGAGCTGGTACTTAATTCTCTATAGACAATGTTTGGGTACATAAGCTTTTGTTGAAATTGGGGTTGGGTAGGTTAGTTTATACAAAAAAATTGTATCTTTTAAAGTTTCATGGATTTAATTGTATATAACTTGGGAGCTTTAAAGCTTGAACTTAAGGTTATATTTCAACATTGGTGCATAAGACTTTTTGACATAAATTTTTTTGAAGTACTTATAGGCAAAGTTTGGGGTTCAAATTCATAAGCTGAAAAAGTCAGGAGGCGACATATTGTAATTTAAGAAAAATATTTCAAACTAAAAACCTCATTTTTCCATAACTTAGGCGAGGATTGACAAAACACGTCCTTACCTTATGCCATTTTGATAAGAAAAATAAAATAAAAATATTGAAAAAAAATTATGAAACTTTTGATTGGCCACGCAACCTCACGTACTTCGTCAAACTGGTAAAAAAGTTCATCTTCAACCTCTCGATTTTTTACTTTAGGGTTTCACATTTTTTACCTTTAATATCTCCTTTATTTCAACACCATTTGAGATGATTTCTAGATAAAATCAACCTAAAATTTCATAAGGAATCGAAATATATAGGATACATGGATTAAGATGCATTATATCATGATTTCTATAATTATGTTTTTCGTCGAAATTTTGACTTAACATTCGTGGCTTTAAAAAATATGACAGTGATTCTTATGAACATAGTTTGGTTCCTATTATGTTAAAGAGTAGTTTGGTTTTGATTTAAAGGTTTGAAAGAAATTATACAAGGAGAATTTAAGGTTTTTAGTTTTCTGGTTCAAAAAACACTTTTGATGAATAGAAGCTTGTTGGGAAAATTCATGGGTTTTGATCATTGAACTCGGGTTATTAAGATCCTAATGAAGGTATTCATAGCTTCAAATCAGAGCTTAAGCCTTATATCAAAGTTAATCATTAGAGCTCAAGCTTCAAAGGTGTAAATTCATGTCTTTTTTTGATTTTATACTATTTGACACATAAAACCTTTAATTTTATGATTTCTCTAAGAATAATAATCCCGCGAATATGATAAGAATATGAAAGAACTGAATATAATGCGAAAAATCATAGTGTACCTGTTTGGAGTGAACTTTCCAAGATTTTAATATGCTTATGGTGTGTGTTCTAACTGATGAAAACGTATGGTATTTATAGTACGTCTTCAGGGAATTTGATTGGTTGCTGGTGGAGGTGGATTTCAGGTAAAAATTCAAAGGATTTAAAAGTGAGTTTAAAAATGTCACATGTTTGCATAATGCTAACATGCATCATTCTTGTATTTTAGTGTTGATGTGCTGCATATGTGTTAAGGGAGTTATACAAAAATACTCAAACTTTGGTATTTGGTCCTTGTTTGGTAAAATATTAAGGTGTATAGCCTTAAAAGTATATTTTAAGGAGATTTGAGAGGTATTTTTATAATTTCAGAAAGTTTCAAGGGGTAAAATTATAATTTTTGTTTGTTGAACTCTAGAGGATTAATTTTATATAAATTTGAGGTTTAGGGGTTAAGAGTAAGTTAAGTTGTGTTTGTTAAAAATATTCAAGGGCTAATTTGTAATTATTAAAAGTTCTACGCGTTTAGGTAAAATTAGTAAAGTTTCAAGGCATCAAGGGTAATTTCATTCTTCTTTAGGAGACTTTTGAATTTGAGATCATCATAAGGGCTTAAAATGAATACTTAAGGGACTTTGTTAATGATGTGTTTGGTTTTGCAAAGTTTTGGGTGTTACTGTCTTCCAACCTAAAAAAAATTGTCATCGAATTTACCTTAGAAGAGATCAGGATACTGATCTTTCATATCTTGTTCTGGTTCCCATGTTGCTTCTTGTTGATTTTGATTTTCCTAAAGTACTTTGACCGAGGTGATTTCCTTATTCCTGAGACGTTTCACTTGGCGATACAAAATTTGAATAAGGCGTACTTCAAATTCATGGTTTGGTTTGATAGAGAGTTCTTGCCATGTAATGGTATGAGAGGGATCAGAAATATACTGGCATAACTGGCATAAGTAAAATACATCATGAATGTTGGATAATTTTATAGGTATTGCTAATTTATAGTCCATAGGGACAATACGATTAGAAATAGTGAAAGGTCCAATGTACTAAGGGGCTAATTTTCCATTTCTTCCAAAACGTAAAACTCCTTTTCGAAGAGAAAATTTCAAAAATACTTGGCCATTAACTTGAAATTCCAAGGGCTATCGGCGCTGATTTGCATAACTTTTCTGATGATCTTGGATTGTTTTCAATCATTCTCAAATCTGTTTTATCTTCTCAATAGTTTTTTGGATTATCTTGGTACCAAATTGTTGACTATTTCCCAATTCTATTAGGCATACGATCGAATGAAAAGGTCATCCGTATAAAGCTTCAAATGGGGTAGCTTTAATCAATGATTTATAACTATTATTATATGAAAAATTGACAAGGTTTACATGTTCATTCCAATTTTTGGGAATATCTAACGTACAAGCTCATAGCATATCTTCAAATGTTTAAATTGTACGTTCCGATTCTCCATCTGTTTGTGGGTGGCATGAAGTACTTAAATGAAGTTTTGTATCCATTTCGGTTTGAAGTGCTTGCCAAAACTTATCTACAGAATGGGAATCTCGGTCTGATACCGTGGATAAAGGAATTCCGTGTAATCAGATAACTTCTTGAATGTAGAGGCTATTGAGCTTTTGAAACGAATCGGTGATTTTTACTGGAAGAGGTTACTAAGAAGACTTGGCAAGTTGGTTTACTATTACCCAAATGAAACTATATCCTTGGGATGTATGAGGCAATACATTGACGAAATCTATGATAATATGATCCCATTTCCACTCAGGAATTAAAAGGGTTGGAGGATTCCACCAGGGTGTTGGTGTCCTATCTTTACTTGTTGACAAGCAACACATTTCCTTACAAAATTCTCAATATCATTTTTCATATTTAGCCGCCAATATTGTTTCTTCAGGGTATGGTATATTTTGGAGCTTCCAGGATGAATCGTAAACTTGGAATGATGGACTTCTTATAATACCTACTCTCAAAGAGATAAATCATTAGGTACATATAATCTATTTCTAAATCATAAATTTATGTCCTTATAGTATGAGAAGTCATGATTCTTATCCTGAAGGGATTACACAAAAGGATCTTAAAATTGCTAGACTAAGATTTTCTCTCTTAATTTGGGATATGCAATGATGTTAGAAAATTTTGATAATGGTGATATTAATTAAAGATCATATTTCTCTACGGTAGTAGAAATATCATAAAAAGTCAAAGTATGGAATCTTCCTAGTGGATTATGACTTAAAGCATCGGCTACTACATTTCCTTTTCCTGGATGGTAGTTTAACTTAAATCGGTAATCGTACTGAAATTTTATCTAGCGTCATTGTCTTAAATTTAAGCCCCTTTGAGAAAAGATGTATTTCAAACTCTTGTGATCAGACAAGACATGAAATTTCACCATAAAGGTAACAAACCCAAAAATTTTAAAGCAAAAACTAAAACTACAAACTCAAGATCATGGATAAGGAAATTACGATCATAAGTTTCGATTTACCGTGACCCATACTCTATAACTTTCTCATTTTGCATTAGAATGCATCCTAAACCTTGCAACGAGGCGCGGTTTATAAATCATAGCTTATATTACTAGAAGCAATAGTAAGGACAGGAGCTGTAATTAGTTTGTCCTTCAAAATTTAGAATGATTCACTACATTCACCAGTCCATACAAATGGAGCTTCCTTCCTACTTACCTTTAAGAATGGAAGAGAAATACGAGAAAATGCTTCCACAAAATGACGATAATAACCGGCTATTACTAGAAAACTTTTTACCTCAGTAATGTTGGTAAGATTTTCCATTCCAAGATGGATGAAATTTTAGCAGGATCGACTTGGATTCCATTTTCAGAAATCACATGCCCCAAAAATTTTATTTCCTTCATTGAAAAATCACATTTTTCTCTTTTTAGCATATAACCGATGGTTTCTTAGAGTACTTAATACTATCTTTAAATGTTATGCATGTTCCACTGAATTTTGCGAATATACAAGAATATCGTCAATAAAAACGATAATGAATTAGTTGGGAAAAGGTCTAAAAATTCTATGCATCAGATCCATAAAAGTTGCGGGTGCATTGGTTAATCCAAAAGACATGACCATAAATTCGAAATGTCCATAATGAGTTCGAAAATCATTTTTTTAGAATATCTTCTTATTTAACTCGAAATTGATGGTAACCATATCGTAGACCCAATTTTTAAAAGATCCTTGATCCTCTAAGTTGATCAAATAGATCTCGAATTGGGGTAAATGATACTTGTTCGCAGTAGTTACTGAGTTTAGTTTACGAAAATCTATGCATAACCTAAATCTTCCATCCTGTTTCTTGACAAATAATATAAGAGTTCCCTAAGGAGATGAGCTAATGAGAATAAAACCTTTTTTTAATAAGATCAGATAATTGGGAAGTTCTCGATGTTCTAAAAGAGCCATTCGATACGGAGGTATAAAAATAGGAACACAATTGGGATAAAGATTTATACTAAATTCAATATCATAGAAAGGTGGAAATATTGGCAACTCTTTGGGAAACACCTTCGAATTGTTCCAAAATTTTTGGGATTAATGCAGAATTTTGAATTTAAAAACTTGATGGTTAGGACGGACATGATCCTTGAAATATAAAGGAACAATTTTCATTATTTCAAAAATAAATTTTCTTGGCCTGATAATTGATAAAGAAGAATATCTTCATAGAGCACCCATTCTGATAATAATGTCGAAACTGCAAATATCTATGATTATAAAGTCCAAAAAGAGTATACCTAAACCAAGCTAAATTTTACAGTTGCTATAACCTTGTGTTGGTGTACTGATTTCAGTGGTAGATAATTCAATATCCAATATAACAACTAAATTAATAGGTAGTAATCGTAATAATTTATCTAGTCTAAGGCTGATAAAGGAATGTGTTAATCCAAAATCAAATAAAATACTTGTAAGAAAATAATTAGAAAGTTTTGTACCTTCTATCACGTCATGAGAATTTAATGTAGGCAATATCACACAATTATTTCCATGACTCGGGATTGGCACAATTTTCTTAGCTGGATTTGGCTTAGGTGGATTTTGGATAAGGCAGGATTTTGTATTTGGTTAGGGATTATCTAATTGACAAAGGACGACAAGAGATCTTAATTTAGGACACTGGGGCCGAATATGTCATATTTCTTGACATTCATGACAACGAATCATTGAAGGGGTTGTGTTATGACAAATTTGGAAATAATTTTATCCACTTGAATTGGAATAGGGTTGACGTCGAGATTGAGGTAAAATCCTAATCCCATGATTATTTATAGTAACTAGGGGAGAAGATCACACTACGACGGAAGAATTTCATTCCGCAATAACCGCAACGTCGATAAGTTGAGAATACTCGTGGATTTGTAGAGGAGAAATAGAATTCTTAATCCTCGTATGTGGTCCTCTTTCAAACTGCTTTCATTTCTTTATCTCAGTATCTATACACTCAATGGCGTAACGAGATAGCTCGGTAAATTTGGCTTCATACGGGCTGAAGACATGTTTGCTTGTTGAAATTTTAAAAAATTTACAGTTCGTCGATCTCGTCTAACTTCGAGAAAATACTTTTTGAAGAAAATTTCTTCAAATTGATCTTAAGTAAAATTCATGATATTCTAGTTATGGGATATCTCTTGCCACTAAAAATCATCTTCACCTTCGAACATATAAGCCGCTAAAATTACTCGGAGATTGGTTGTTATTCTTACTCCATTAAGAAATTTCACAGTTTGATATATCCATTTTTCAGCTTCACTGGCGCCAGGCTTTCCAAGGAATGACGCAGGTCATTGTCTAAAAAATTCTTTGATAGCATTGATTTTACAGACTTCTTCTGACATTTCCTTTGGAGCAGAGCGGCGAATTTGCTGTTGTCGGGCTAAAGACATTAATTCTTGAAGACATCGCATGATTCCTTCAGTGTGGGTCTGTTCAGTTTGAGTTCCAGTGGAGGGAATTCGAGTACTAACCATCTTAAAATATAATAAAACATTCACAATATATAATATATAAGAACATAAAATAGGAATACATCACAAGCCTATTATATTATACAAGATAGAGTTCGATGATACATTAAAGTTATATCGCATTACTTTCTCAATATCAGTATTTGTTTTACAACGATGAAAGTTAAGACACATTATGTACATTACTTTATTTTGCTATATAACACTCGAAGTGATGAGTTTCTTTTAAATTTGGATATTCCTTAACTGATAACAATAGCATCATTTTCTGAAGAGTAAAAACTGTCATATCGAGGGAATCATTTGGTTCTATAGGATCATCATCATCCAGTGAATTACTTATATTAGAAGACATGCCAAGTATAAGTTCAAAATTAGAAGTAGCATCGGGATATATTAGTGGAGTCAGTAGTGCATCAGCTAAGGCAAAATTTATAGCTTCTTGGAGTATGACTGGATCATTAACATAGTTATCTACTTTCCTCATTACTTGCATTTTGCCCAAAACTCTATTAATCAGCACAAGTTTCTTTATATCTCTACTAGAACCTACCCAGTCCTCATCTACCACACGAATCATTTCTCCATGCTTTGTGAGTACTTCTTCCCAGACTGTATTTTCCCAATGGCTCGTTGGTCTAATATCCACCTTAAACAAAAATGAAACCCACATACCCATACTGCAAAAATGGAATTAACATATAATAGTAATAAAACAGGTAATGAAAGATAAAACAACTAATATCTTATAAACTTTTCCCGTATAGAATGCTAATTCGACGATATGTTTAAATTTAGAACATGCTCTGATACCAACTTGTCACACCCCGTTTTTTTGTGTGAATGCACAAAAGAGCATATATAAAGCAATGACTTAAAGTTAAGGTAGAAAACAAAACTTTATTCATTATGAAAATAGTACACATAGTGTATTACCACAGCAGGGGTGAATTATATTTTATATATCAACACGAACTATAAATTAGAAAATCAAAAAGTGCCATTCTTTTCTCCCATCAGGCTTATTCTCTGTCCACATAGTCACGTATGCAAACAAGTAACTAGTATTTGTCTCTAAAGTGGAAGAGATATTATCCACTTTCTCCTGGACCATCTGAGGAATAAAAAATTAGCATAAATATGCTAAGAAATCTTTACCAATTCTATAAGAAATATCTATATAGATGATAGGCACAAAGAGTATAGAATTCACTGTTTCTATAACAATGCAATCAGGTGACCGACATTTGTCTCTACAGGGGAAGAGTTATTATCCTCTTTCTCCTGGACCTTCTGGAGGAAAAAGTAATTAGAATCAATATGCTAAGCATGCCTTATCAATTCTATAACAAATATCTATATAGATGAGAGGCGGAGTGTGTATAGAATTCAATGTTTGTATAGTAATGCTAAAGAATTAAAGTTGATAACCCTATACTTATCAGTTTACTAAGGGTTATATAAAGAAAATTAAGGATTTTTGAACTGATAATCCCATAATTATCATCTCACTAGGGTGGTATAAAAATAAGTAAGCCCTTAGTAAAAAAAAATAATAAATAATCCAAAACATTTGGATAATAACTGGATAAGCACATATACGTATGCCGCAATAAATCCATCTCTCAACATCGGAGACCATAGTCTAAGTATAAAAATTCCAGGGGATAACACAATAGTCTACTCCTTCGTTAATACTGATGCTATTTTAATAAGTATAATGAACAAAAGTTTAGGGTAAACTGAATCATTATAACGAATTATTATGATATTAGTTATTAGGTGAAAAGTGTCAAATTTGATCCGAATGATCATAAGTGAAACAATGAGTTGATATGATAATAAATGAGTATGGTTATTTCTAGACATACTTGGAACCAAATTTGGCTATCATTGAGTGATATCAATAGCAATTATCAAATACGAAAAATTTACTATTAAAGAGGTCAAAGAAACCTACTTGCTTAGTATTTCGAACTGCTTATAGATCAAAAGAGGATATCGGGAGGTTTTGGTACTTGATTCTATGTATACAATGTTTGGGTACATAATATTTTGTTAGAATTGGGGTTGGGTTGGTCAATTTATATAAAAAAAACTGTATCTTTTAAAGTTTCAGGGGTTTGATTATAAATAACTTGGGACTTTATCCTAAACTTAAGGGTCTATTTGAACTTTGGTGTAGAAGACTTTTTGACTTTAAATATTTTGAATTACTTATAGGAAAAGTTTGGGGTTCAAATTCCAAAGTTAAAAAAGTCAAAAGGGGTCTAATTATAATTTAGGAAAAATATTTCAAATTAAAAACTTATTTTTCCATAACTTAGGCTAGGATTGAAAAAACACGGCCTTTCCTTATACCTTTTGACCAGAAAAATAAAATAAAAATATTGGGAAAAATTTATGAAAATTTTGATTGGCCACGCGTCCTCACGAACGTGGTCGATGATTTTGGTAAAAAAGTTCATCTTCAACCTCTCAATTTTTCACTTTAGGGTTTAAGATTTTTGACCTTGAATATCTTCGTCATTTCTACACCATTTGAGATGATTTTTTTAATAAACTCAACCTAAAATTTCATAAGTAATCGAAATATATAGTATATATGGATTGAGATGCAATATATCATGAGTTCTATAACTATGTGTTTGTCAAAATTTTGACTTAACACTCGTGGCCTTTTAAGAATATGGGAGGGATTCTTATGAACATAGTTTCGTTTCTCCTATGTTAAGGAGTAGTTTGGTTTTGATTTAAAGATTTGAAATGGATTACACAGGGGGAATTTAAGGTCTTTAGTTATGTGGTTCAAAAATACTTTTTGATGAATTGAAGCTTGTTGTGGAAATTCGTGGGTTTTGATTATTAGACTTGGTTTCCTAAGGTTCTAATAAAGGTATTCATAACTTCAAATCAGATCTTTCAGCCTTATATCAAAGTTAACCATTAGAGCTCACGTTTCAATGGTGTAAATTCATGTTTTTCTTATTTTATATTGTTTTACACATAAAGCCTTTAATATTATGATATCTCTAAGCATAATAGTCACACAAAGATCATTTGAATTTGAAAGAACTGAATATAATGCATAAAATCGTAGTGTACCTGTTTGGAGTGAATTTTCCAAGATTTAAATATGCTTATGGTATGTATTATAACGATGAAAGCATAAGGTATTTATAGTTCTTCTTTAGGGAATTCTATTAGTCGCCGGTGGAGGTGAATTTCAGGCAAAAATTCAAAGGATTTCAAAGTGAGTTTAAAAATTCCACACGTTAGCATAAGGATAACATGTGTCATTCTTGTCTTTTAGTGCTGATGTGTTGCATATGTGTCTAGGGGTTATGTGAAAATACTTAAATTTTTTGATTTGGTCCTTGTTTGGAAAAATATGAAGGTATATAGCCTTAAAAGTATATTTTAAAGAAAGTTGGGGGTATTTTTATAATTTTAAAAAAATTTAAGGGCTAAAATTGTAATTTTGTGTTAGATGAAAACCAGAGGATTAATTTGATTTAAAGTTGAGGTTTCTGGCTTAATTATAAGCTAAGTTATGTTTGTTTGAAATATTCAGAGGCTAATTTATAATTATTTAGACTTCAGGTAGTCTACGTTAATTTAGTAAAGTTGTAGAGCATCAAGGTTAGTTTCATTATTCTTTAGGAGACTTTTGAATTTGAGGTCATCATAAGGTTCTAAAATTAATACTTTCAGGACTTAGTTATCGATACGTTTAGTTTTGTAAATTCCCGGGCATTACATATATTTTGTCTTTAATATTCCACATGGGCGTCAGTGGTGGTAAAAGATCTTTAGGTTCTCCTACTGCAAAGATCTCTTCAATGGAGATTGTGTGAGGAGTGAAATTCTTGGAATCTGGAGGCTCATTCTTTTTACTTACACATTTCTTCTTCTTGGCCTCAATTGGCTCACAGGTCTCCTCAAGACAGGAGAATACATATTTCCTCTTTCCCTATTGATGGCTGGCCATGGAATGTCTTATTGAGATTGCATCCTCAGTATTCGTATACTTTTTTAACGCTCTTGATTAACATAGTTATGGTCTTTGTGGGCTTCTTACTGAAAGACCTCATCACATCTTTTAAGGTGAGGTCTCAGATATGGCTGCCATATATACGTTATCATTTAGACCATCAACCTAGAGGGTTTTTTAGTTGAGAGTCTTAGCATACTCACTGAGAGACTCGTTGGTCTTTTCTTTGAAGTGGATGAGGGAAATGATAGTGATAAGAGGCTTTTTTCATGTGGTCGTTGTCTTCAAAAGCCAAACTCAAAATTCCCCTGAGTACCTACAAAACTTGTTTAAAAGAACTCGTATTGCGACAAGTACGGGTATCAATCCAACTTCCAAGGGTGAAACAATTATTGTGAAAACTTGCAATTCCAATTTTATTATGAAAATATTTTTTATTTTTTTATTTAAATCAACTTCAAGGGAAAATTGACTAATAGATGCTAAAAATTATGAAATGACTAAATAACGAAAAATAATTGTGACACCCCGCCTAATAAAATACCGGGCGATCACTCCTATATCAAATTAAAACAAGAGTCTCATATGGATCATTCTTAGCATCACTGTCGAAAATCCATTTAATTACTAATAACCTATTAGGACGGTGTCAAAACTTTACTTAACTACTCTTTTTAAACAACTAAAATTAAAACATCCACACAGTTTGCGTAAATGAAACAGAAATTAAATAAAATAACCGAGCACTCGGTTAAAAATATACAAACATATCGAATGATGTACGAAAGAATGAATAAATACAGTTGGACCACTGGGCCTATGCAATACCTCCTATCTAGATTACAAAGATGAAAGCGTCTACCGCGAATCCTGCACGCATCCACAGCTGCTGCAGCCGATGTCTGACTCGAAAGAAGTATCGCCCAGGCATCCCAGTGTCTGGACACCTATATATATATATATATATATATATATATATAACAAGAAAGGAAAAGTAGATAAATGGGTCAGAGAACGAGTTTGAAAAATATTTAGCAAGTGCATAAATTCCTTACTTTTAGAAAAAGGTTTTATCTCATATTTAAGTTTGGTATCGCACTCCCATGAGATACCCCTCACCTCTCCACTAATAGTGCACTCCTAGCGCATCCCTCTAAACATCCTAGTCAAGATACCCTGCTAAACTAGTCTATCACCCAACCACTATCAACCCTAGATAGTCCAAGTAATGTATTACGGGCTAAGCTTCTCCCCAGTCTCAACACTAAGCCATGTTTGTGTGTGGGGTGTCTCGTAAAGCGAAATCCAAACAAGGAACCCCCCGATACACTACTACGCGGCAAGGTCGATCGTCGAGATCCGTCAGACTCTCAGTACATAATATATATATATATATATATATATATATACACACATATAATAATTCTCAATTTATCCATATATAATTCATATTACAATGTTCATCCGGATCTATCTTCCGGAATGAGAATTCATTTCCATAATTATCTCAAAACTTTCCATTTCCTTTCTTATATCCAGGAAATGTATTTAGAAGCCAACTCATTATCATGAATTGCTTTAAAAAATCATATAACTTTTTAAAAGCCAGTTTTATCATCATAAAATGCTTTTCCATTTTATAGCATCCCATTTCCCTTCCTATATCCAGGAAATGTATTTAAAAGCCATTTTTATTATCATAAAAATGCTTTTACCATAACACCTGCTTCCATTTCCCTTTTCCATCCGGGAAATGCAACCGAAGCAAAATCGTTTAACACATTTCCCTTCTTCCATCCAGGAAATGTATTTAAAGCAAATTCATTATCATGAACTGCTTTAACATATCTAAGACCGTCCCTTCGGGTTTCCCCACTGGATGCGCCCCTAAATGACTACCATCTTCCGGGGCCCATCAAACAAGACAACCTGGGAATCTACCGAAACGTCGGGAAGTGCCATATGCCTGCGGGATAGTCATGACCACACCCAGAATCACCTAACCAGCGCAGTAAACATATATAATCGCCCATATGGCCTATAGGACTATATCCACCCTGCATTCATTAGCCAGGGGGCTTCACCTCACGCGCGAACTTCCCTTATGATAGCATTTAGAGAGGTGTATATACATAAATTACCATTTGTGAAAATCATTTCTTATCCCTTTTGAAAACATTCATTTTTATATTTTCAAAAGTCATTTACATCATATCGCATATATACTTTATTCACATAGTATATACATATACCTTATATTCCTCCTCGAATATATATAAATGGCCATATTTGCCAAATACATCTAGCGATGACCAATAACCCCAAAGATTCTCTCAAAGAATCATAATCATGCATTCATATACGCATGATTCTAAACCCAAAGTATTTCCTTACTTTAATAAATAATACATACCTTAATCCCATCTAAGTATTTATTGGATACCTCCGATTATAATACTCCACACTAAGCGAAAACATATATTTCTATACTCCCAAATTATCCTAATCACCTCATAAGATTTTTCCTAACAAAATCAATATAACTATGCTTTCTATACGCATAATTATATAGTCATAAATGCCCACGGAAATATTCCAGGGGGTATTCTTTCCCGAACTTAAACTATGTTCGTTCCCCGGATTTTTCCCTACCCCAATCTAAGGCAATCTCTTTCATCTAAAGATTTACTATTCCTCAAAACCATCATTTAGGAGTCCCGATAACATAACTAGGAACCCCCATAAAATCCCAAATGGTAATTTAACTCCCCATACTCTTAAGGGGAGAAAACTGGCAATTCTGACCTAAGCGAATCAGTTCTCCCCTTTGGCGAATCGATTCGGGTAGGTGGATCGATTAGGTCCCCAATCCAAATCGATTCTGAAAGTATTCTGCAAACAGTTCCTTAATGGAGAATCGATTCGGTCTATACTCGAATCGATTCGGCCAACTACAGAAACCTAATTCCCCTTAGGCGAATCGATTAGGCCTGGACCCGAATCGATTCGGTCAGTTCGAGGGTCACTATTTGGGGGCGATTTTTCAATATCCAAAAATACCCCAAACTCAATCCAATCACCATATTTGTGGTTTCTAATCTATGTTTTGCACTTAACACATCAATTATTTTGGGGTATTAAACCATTTCTCTTAGATTTAAACCCTAAACCCATTAAAAACCTAATTTTGGCATTTCTCCCATTTAAATTCAATCTTACACTCCATTAACATAGTTTTAACACTAGAAATCATTAAGAGTTTACATTACATCAATATGTAAACTCATATCCAATTTTCCCAAATTTATTTTAAGGGTTCTAACCGAAAAATCATATTTTTACCAACTATGATATGAAATAATTGCACAAAATGAAATAAAGCAAGTAAACACTTGCCTGGAGGATGAAATCCGACGACCTCGAGCAGAATCCCGCGGAGTTTGGCCAGAGTTTCCCCTTTTTTTCCTCTTTTCTCCTCCTCCTCCTCCTCCTCCTCCTCCTCCTCCCCTCTCTCTATCTCTCTCTCTCTCTCTCTCTTTTCTTTCTTCTCTTTCTCTTTTCTCCCTCTCTCCCTCTTTATAAAGAAAGAAAAAGGGTTTAACCCCTTAAAACCCAAAAATGACTCGTTTACTCAATTTCGAGCCCGTTTAACTTCAAAATTTCTCGAAACTCAATTTCGACAATCGGACATTCTTTTCCTACTATCTCGAGCATACTGAGACTCACGGCGCAGTCGAAATTCCCATCCGAGGTACTTGACCGCAAATCACTATTCTAACCCATAATAACTTAATGCGGGTTTTCTAATCAAAATCTTACCTCTTTTGTCGCTTTACTCCACCGCGACATATAATTAAAATACTTCGACCTACTTATCGCAAAAGTAATTACAACATCCATCGAAAATCATCTAATCCTCGAAAATCCCAAAAATTACCATTCCGGGAAATTCCTCAAATCTCCAATTTATACTTAATTACGGAATTTAATTATCTCCAAAAGGACGGGTTGTTACAATAATGTGCAACCCAGTGTGAAATATTTGAGAAAGTAAAGAGATGGGATTACACCGCATTATCAATTATTTTAATTTCTCAATTTATTAATTCGACATATTTCGAGATAATATTAAATCTATAATCTAACTCTCGTTACAATTATAAATTTAATAATATCTTTTTCAGAAAATTAATTTAAAAATGTCACGCGATGAAAAATTAAGA
The DNA here is from genome assembly GCA_949130495.1 of Sambucus nigra. Classification (NCBI taxonomy): domain Eukaryota; kingdom Viridiplantae; phylum Streptophyta; class Magnoliopsida; order Dipsacales; family Adoxaceae; genus Sambucus; species Sambucus nigra. The sequence continues at coordinate 522,500,942 of OX422218.1, forward strand.
ACTATACTATTTTCAATAAAATTACCCGCTAGGATCAATTTAATAAAAAGAGTATGAATTCTCAAATTTCAACACATAATTAATATTCAAATTTCAAAAAAACCTATCTCTAGTTCGATTCCAAAATTCAAACATTAATTTGTACAATTAATTTACTAACTCTCGTCACATAAATTTATTGGTGACCGTTAAAAATTAATTTTCCTAGAATTATAACAATTAATGAACTTAATTAATTAATATAATATCCTACACAGTGCATCCCGCCCTTTAACAGGGTGACTAGCCAAGCATAACGAAATAATTAATCACGGTCACAAACATGGAACAACAAGTTAAAGAGTATATTAAGAAATACAATACACAAAAGTCTCCTTTTGAATTGATTCCTTGAAACGCATTCATGCACGTGTGTCCCAATGTTCTCACAAATCCAACACTTGATTACATAAAAAAATAAACCTAAAATTTATTCTAACACTAAACTAATTATTTTTTGGAATTTTTTATGCTCCTAAACTGTACAAAAATATACATAGAACTTCTCTCTTATTTGCAATCTCGTCTTTAAAGTGTTGAGATTCCTTTAAAAATGAGCTTCCCCCTTTTTCTTTATAGTCCACTATCTTGTTTAGTTTTTTTAAGATTTTGTAATATTTCCTTTATCCAAGTCCAGGGTTTTGAGAGGCCAAGGCACGTGAGATTTTGTTTTTGGCATGGCAGGTGACTTTAATCCCTAATTTCATGGAGTGCGTTTTTGAAGTTAAGGCAGGTCGGGTTCATGGTGTCGGGTTAAATGGTTTGGAAGTGGGTAGCAGTTTGGTTGTTGGAGGTTGAGTTGGTGGTAGGTGAGTTTGGGTCGGACCTCGGGTATGGATAGGATAAGACCATGAGTTGCGGATTGGATCGGGGTAGACCGCGGGTTTCGATTCTAGCGGGGGTGTTACCCAGTTTTGCAGGGGATGGACGGAGCAGAGGGGAATCCAGGTTGGGGTTCGCCGGAGCTGAGGTTTGTCCAGGTTTTAGGTAAATGGGTTTATTTAGCAGTGGATTGGTCTCGGATTGCAGGTGTTAAAAATGGGTTTGGAGTTTTGATTTGATGGGGGTTGGAAGGTTGTTGGGTGGTGGTATGGTGTTTGATTTGGGGTGGAGGTATAAGGGTGGAAGGTTGTTAATGGAGGGAGATGAGAGAGAAGGTGTGGTGAAGACGATGATGAGTGAGGGGGTAGATACGGTGTGTAAGGGTGTATGGTATTGGTGTGTGGGTGAGGGGATAGTTTGTGTTTAGGTTATGGTGTGGAGAGGTGTGTGATAAAGGGTGATGGTGAGTGTGTTATTTGGGTGTAGGTGAGTGTATAGGTTAGTTTTGTGTGTATGTGTTTAACTTTGCACCTGAAATAAAATAAAATAAGTGTTGATACCAAAATTAATATGCTGATATAGACAAATAATAAGAAGACACGTGTCAATCTACGTGGCACAATAGCAACGAGGAAGTCTATTTCCCCGACCAAGTCATACTCACTCCGAGAAGTAAGTGTACTCCGAGGAACACCAACACTCTGAGGAACTCCAATACTCCGAGGAACTCTTGAACGACGAGCAACTAAGGAGGTCCGAGCTGCATCTCGGCCACAACATTGATTGCCAGATAATCAACAGTTCAACTATTCATTGAATGCTAATCATACAAACGTATACTCTTAAAGGGCATTAATTGTTTACCCTTTCACATGTACAACCCAAGGGCTATAAATACATTGTATCACCCTCATTCAAGGGGATCAGAATTTCTTGATTGAACTACATATCGAGAATTCCAAAACACTTGGCAATAACAGAAACAGTGGACGTAGGCCATTCTTATAAGGCTGAACCACTTTAAAATTCTTTGTCTCATTTATATTTATCTGTGATTAAATAATTAGAAGCAATCTAATTTTTTACATCAACAGATTGGCGCCGTCTATGGGAAACGACTGTTGTTATCATTTTTCACCGAAAATCATTCATCATCAATGGCAGATAATCCGGAATCCAGCAATCGAAACGCTGGAAATGCTGGAAATCCTTCAAATCCCTCTACACCTCCAGATCTGGCTGGGATTATGATGAATCTGGCTCAAGGAAAAACCGCCATGCAAGAAATAATGCGGCAACTCATACAGACCCTTCATGGCGGTGCACCTACACGTTCGGGATAGAGAAGTGGTCAGAGGAAAACCTATTTACTTTCTTCACGATCCAGGCGTACTGAGTCATATCGTAATGAGGAATCTGATGATTTCTCTTATCAACCTGGGCGAACTTCGTCAATAAGGGCTACAGATACTGATCAACGTATCACTCTCTCTCTAGAGAGACCCAGTGCATTGGAAAGACTGAGTAGGGTGTCTCCTTTCAGTCGATTAGGCCCTAGGAGGAATAGGAGTCCACCTAAGACCATGTCGAGGAGTTTTCGACAACCATCAGATCTAAGAGAAGGATCAGCACAATCGCGACCAGTTGCTCGTCAAGGTAGATCTCAGAAGGTCACATCAGAGCAATCAATTGCTCGAACTAACAAGCCAGAGGAAGGAAATGATGCGTGGAAAGGTTCCATTCAGCGGTTGGAGGATAGATTGGGAGAAATGGCTAAGGCGAAGAATCCCTTACAACGAACTTTTGTTCAAGGGACACCTTTTGTCCAGGCCATTGTGGGTTTTCCTACTCCATCAAAGTTTAAAGCACCTGTGGTGACCCCCAAATATGATGGGAAAACAGATCATGTTCTACACATAGAGCAATATCAAGCTGCTGCCGACATCTATGCCATCCCCGACGAGATGAGATGCAGAGCATTCTCAGGAACTCTTACTGGATCTACCCAGATATAGTACAACAATCTTCCTCGGGGTAAGATTTCAACTTTCTTTCAGTTGGCTGAGTTGTTCATCGGCAATTTCTATTTTGGAGCAAAGCCAGTAAAAAGAGTAGCACACTTGTTAAGTGTTAGACAAAAATCTGGTGAGAGTACTAGAGATGACATAACTCGTTTCAATAATGAGAAGCTGGAAGTCATAGATTATGAAGAAAAGACAGCAATCACCGCCTTGATGGGTTGTTGCCTAACAAGTTGTATTACACTTTGGCCAAAGATCCACCTACAACTATGTCAGAGTTGATGGCAAAAGTGGCCAAAATCATGAATGCTGAGGAGGCTATGGCTGCGAAGAAGAATATGGATAAAGAAACGAAGGTGGAAGATGACAAATCCAAGAAGAAAGAGCATAAGGGCAATGGCGGTGACAAGCATTCCAAGAATAATAAATGGTCATGGGAAGTCCTGAAGAAATTCGATAATTATACTCCTTTGAAAATGGGTATTAATCGTGTCTTGGAAGAAATCAAGAATAACGAGGAAGTAAAGTGGCCAAAGAAACTGAGGTCAGACCCTGACATGAGGAATAGGGGGAAATATTGCGAGTTCCATAAGGATCACAGCCATATGACGAAAAATTGCATAGCTCTTCAGAACGAGATTGAAACACTCATCCGAAGAGGGAAGCTAGCAAAGTATGTTGATCGGGGAGGCGAAAGAAGAAATAATGACCGTACTAGAGAAAGGTCTAGATCTCCTTGTCGAGCAGAGGAGAAAAAGAAGAGAAACCATGAAGATGATCCAGATGATGATCCCGATCTTCCCAAGAAACCAAGGCATCCAGAACGAGAGGTATTTTCAATACGCTTTGGGTCATTTGATTGTAATGTCATTACAGGAGGAGATGCAGGAGGAGACCTTACTGCAGAAAGAAAAGCTTACCTCGGTGAGGCTCAGGCTTGCTCATACATTCAACAGATAAATTTGGTTGAAGAGGATCGCCCGAGGAAGGTAAACAAAGAGAAGCTGGTCATTGGTTTTTCAAAAAACGACCTTGCAGGTGTTCTTTACCCTCATGACGACCCTTTGGTGATTAAAATGAGGATGAAAGAAGTAGTGATTTCAAGGGTTCTGGTAGATAATGGTAGTTCGGCAGACATCATGTTCTACTCATGCTTTAACAGTTTAAATTTAAAGTTATCTTAATTGGAGCCTTATCACAGACCTCTCCTGGGTTTTGCTGGCGAGAAGGTTTTTCCACTTAGGACGATCAAGTTGGATATATTCATTGGAACTTGGCCTGCTTGTCGAACAGAAAGAATACGCTTCTTTGTGATGGATAAAAATGTGCAATCATCTTACAACATCATCATGGGAAGAGTTGGTTTGAAGAAGTTCTAAGCAGTTCCATCTACAGTACATCAGTGTTTAAAATTCCCTACAAATTTTGGAGTAGGAGTTGTGAAAGGTGATCAGAAAGTAGCTCGGGAATGCTATTATTCGTCTGCCGAGCAAGAGGAGCTTGAAGAGTCAAGGAAAAATACTACTACCTACCAGGTGGATGAAGGTACAGAAATTGAAACACTGGATCCCAGAGACGAATCCCAACTTGTAAAAGGACAGGTGGTGGAATCTACAGAAAATGTTATTCTGGACGACGAGCACCCTGAATGAATAACCCAGATAGGTTCGACGTTGGATGCTTCAATAAAACAGGAGTTGATAACTATCTTGAGAAATAGAAAGAAAACTTTTGCATGGAGTCATGAAGACATGCCAGGAATTGATCCCAACTTCTTATGTCATGAGATCAATGCGAATATGGAGATCAAGCCCGTAAAGCAGAGAAGAAGAGTATTTAGTCCTGAGAAGAATCAAGCTATACAAAAGGAGGTCGAGAAGCTCCAAAAAGCTCGATTCATTGAAGATGTGAAATATCCAGACTGGTTAGCGAATGTGGTGATGGTAAAGAAGAAAAATAATAAATGGAGAATGTGTGTTGATTTCACTGATCTCAACAAGGCATGCCCAAAAGATCATTTTCCATTGCCCAGAATTGATCAACTAGTGGATGCTACGAGCTACTCAGCTTCATGGAGGCTTACTCTGGCTACAACCAGATCAAAATGAAACCTAAAGACAGGGAAAGTACTTCTTTTATTACCCCTAGGAGGACTTATTGTTATAATGCTATGCCTTTTGGTTTAAAAAATGCAGGAGTGACATACCAGCGGCTGATGAATAAGGTTTTTGCCGAACAAATCAGTTGCAATATGGAGGTCTATGTCGACGATATGCTGACAAAGAGCAAGAAAGTTGCTGATCATCTAGTTGACTTAGGTCAGACCTTTGATCAACTGGATAAATACCAAATGAAGCTCAACCCGACGAAGTGCACCTTTGGAGTACAAGAAGGAATGTTCCTCGGGTACATCGTCAACCAGCGAGGCATTGAGATGAATCCAGAAAAGATCAAAGCTCTTTTAGGGTTACGATCTCCAACGACGAAGAAAGAGGTACAGAGTCTTACAGGGCGAGTTGCAACGCTCAACAGATTTGTATCCCGAGCAACTGATAGATGACTCCCATTATTCAAAACACTTCGAAAAACTTTCGAGTGGAATGATGAATGTGAAAAAGCCTTTCAAGACTTGAAGAAATATTTGGGAGCACCTCCACTGTTGTCCAGGCCAGTAATGGGAGAAAAGTTGTACTTGTACCTGGCAGTATCGGAGAATGCAGTCAGCTCGACATTGATCAGAATGGAGAACGGAGTCCAGAAGCCAATTTATTTCACAAGTAAGGCTTTCCGAGGTGCAGAGATCAGGTACCCAAAGCTGGAAAAATTGGCATTGGCATTAATTGAGGCAAGTAGAAGAATGAGGCCATATTTCCAGGCCCATACCATCGTCGTTTATATCGACATGCCATTGAGACAAGCCCTTCATAAGCCAGAAAAATCAGGGAGACTGATGTATTGCGCAATAGAGCTCGGTGAATATGATATTGTGTATGAACCTAGATCGTCATTAAAAGGGCAGGCTGTAGCAGACTTTATAGCAAAATTTACATATCCTGATACCCCCGAGGAACAAAAGTTGCTCGCTGATCAACCTGTGGATGTTACAGGATCAACAGACATAAGCTCAGACCAACTCCGGTTGGTAAAAGGGTTTGTGGATGTAGAAGGATCATCAAATTCGAGCTCAGACCAACTCCGGTTGGTAAAAGGGCGAGAAGAGATGAACGACGAGGATCAAGAAATATCAGGAGAGGATAAAAGGAAACAACAAATATTTCACCGAGGAACTCTATCCGATAAGAAATTTGAAGACGAGTTACCTACATGGAGATTATATGTAGATGGGTCATCTTGCACAACGGGTTGTGGAGCAGGGATTGTTTTGAACACCCCAGACGAGATTGACATGGAATATGCCTTGCGATTCCAATTCAAAGCCTCCAATAATGAGGCTGAGTATGAAGCCTTGATAGCAGGTCTTAATTTAGCAAAGATTATGGAAGCGCAACAAGTGATGGTATTCAGTGATTCTCAATTAATTGTGAATCAGATGATGGGAACATATGCAGTTAAAGGAGAATTAATGGTCAAGTATCATGCAAAGGCGATGGAGTTGTTGGCAGAATTTGATGCCATTCAGTTGATCAGAATACCAAGAATGGAGAATGCACAAGCAGACGCACTGGCCCGACTAGCATCAGCTACTCGTACCGAGCTGTGAAGAACGATACCAATTGAGGTGGTAGAAAGTCGAAGCATAGATGAAGACCTGGCGATGAATATTATTACTCTTGATTTAGGACCATCTTGGATGGATCCCATCAGGTCATATGTTGAGGAAGGAGAATTACTGGAGGATAAGATCGCTGCTAAGAAATTGAAGTTTAAAGCTGCTCGGTATGTACTAACTAATGGTGTTTTGTATAGGCGAGGAATTATGGCAGGTTTGCAAAGATGTGTACATCCCTTCGAGGTGAAAGAATTGATTGAAGAGATCCATGAAGGGTCATGTGGAGCCCATGTAGCAGGTCGAACACTTTTGCAAAGGGTGATGACGTAGGGATACTACTGGCCAACGATGAGGGCTGATTGTATAGCCTATGCTAAGAGATGTGATAAATGCCAACGTTTTTCCTCCATCCGACGAACTCCACAAGCATTGTTGACACCCATAACTTCCCCTTGGCCATTTTCCATGTGGGGAATGGATTTGGTTGGACCACTGCCAATGACCCGAGGAAGATTCAAGTACCTCGTCCTCGCAGTGGATTATTTTACTAAGTGGGTAGAAGCCGAGCCTCTAATTTCTATGACATACGAGAAGGTGTACCAATTCATTTGGAAGAACATCATCTGCCGATATGGTCTCCCTCATGCCTTCATCACAGACCATGGAACACAATTTGATAACGAGGAGTTTACCGCCTATTGTCATCAGTCAAACATTTTGAAGGTTCATTCAGCACCAGGCCATCCTCAAAGCAATGGACAGACTGAAGTGACGAACAGAATGATACTAAATGGTTTGAAGAAGAGGCTAAGTGAGGCTAAAGATAATTGGATTAATGAGCTACAGTCAGTATTGTGGGCTTACCGAACAACTCCCCGAGCAGCAACTGGAGAATCACCATATATGCTGGCATTTGGAAGTGAGGCCGTAATACCCGCCGAGTTAGGTCTTCCAACACACAGAGTGCTGAATTTCAATTCCCCAGTCAGCGACTTGATGAGGAGATTAGATTTGGACATGCTCGAGGAAGTTAGAGAAGAGGCAGCCATTAGGAATGCTGCTTATCAACAACGAACATCCCTGTTCTATAACAAGAGGGTGAAAAAATGCGACTTAAAAGAAGAAGATTACGTGCTAAAGAAAGTCATTCAGAAGCACAATAAGTTGGAAGCAAACTAGCATGGACCTTACCGAGTTACAGAAGTTGTTCGACCAGGAACTTATCGAATAGAGACTCTAGAAGGAGAGGAATTTAAGAATGCATGGAATGCTGAACACCTACGCAAGTATTATCAGTGATGTAAAATCTAAAGCAGTTCCATCAATATGAATAAAACGACGATATTTTGCCATCTTCGCTCCTTTTATTGAAAGTTTTTTGGGGAATACTAGTGTGTGTAACACTATGCTGCTCGACAGTAAAAACAACACGATAGTTCAAGCTCAGACCAACTCCGGTTGGTAAAAGGGCGAGAACACGATAGTTCGAACTCAGACCAACTCTGGTTGGTAAAAGGGCGAGAACAAACCATACTCCTTTGGTTAGGAGGCGTACACTGGCTCAGACCAACTCCGATTGGTAAAAGGGCGAGTGGGCATGATAGTTCTAACTCAGACCAATTTCGATTGGTAAAAGGGAAAGAACACGATAGTTCGAACTCAGACCAACTCCGGTTGGTAAAAGGGCAAGAACAAACCATACTCCTTTGGTTAGGAAGCTGACACTAGCTTAGACCAATTTTGGTAAAAGGGCAAGTGGACATGATAGTTCGAACTCATACCAACTCCGGTTGGTAAAAGGGCGAGAACAACATCAACATTCCTAAAAATGCCAACGTGTTTGGTTAGGAAACAAGATATGCTCTCAAATGCCAACTTATGTTGGTCGGGAGGTAAGTTTATTACATAAAAGTTCCTCGAAGAACAAAATATTCCAAACTGAATCAAGTATGGTTGGTCGGAGATAAAAACCCACTAACTGTAGTTGGTCGACGAGGAGAAAATATTTTAAACAGTACCAAGTATAGCTGGTCGGGGATAAAAACCCATTAACTATAATTGGTCGACGAGCACAATTTAACAACCTTGGTTGGTTGGAAATTTTTTTAACATTTTTATACTCATTACTTTATTATTAAGTGATCGAGCAATATTACTAATACTTGTAATTTTTTATTACTAAGTTGGTTGATGAACCACACAATATTGTTATGCAAGCACAAATATAAAGTGTTTGACAAATACAAGAGCAATACAAATTTGCAAACAAAAATGAAATTCTTTCATTAAAGTCAAAATGAATTACACAAGTTTATTACATTGATATTAAATTGTGTACTAATTATTACATCAGAATTTCCTATTCTATTGGCCTTTTTCCTTCAGCTTTCGATATAGGCTCCTCGCCAGCAGGAGGATCTTCCAGGCAAAGGGGAGAATTAATGAAGTTAATATCTCGAAGCATTCTGACGTTCATTATTGAAGGTGTGTCCAGTAGATGCTGGGGACGAGATACCTCGATCTGAGAATGAAGATTGTAGTCACCGAGGTATTTTGCAATTAAGCTCCGAGGAATGGCACGAGCTGGGATCCATTCCATGTCCAATTTATAAGGTGGCACAGGCAAGTCTAGTACCCCAGGATCATAATAGTCCCACAGGTAGTGTCCTTGTTCGAGCTTCAGCACGCTCAAGGCATTCAGCTAACCTTGCTTGTAGCCCTCATTATTGGCATTTTGGATACGATCATCTAAATGGAATAGAGCTTCGTTGTATCCAGCCATCCAAAACTCCCTGGGCTGTTTATTAAATTGAAAGGTCAACCTTACAATCTTCTAGTTAAGACTTTGGATGAAAAGTTCATTAGTCGCCAACGCTGATGTCTTTGAGGAGAGTTGTTGTTCCAGTTCTCTAATTTTCTTTCACATGTCAGACAAGGCTTGGTTCTTAGCCATTAATTGGAATGCTTGATTTTCCAACGTTGATCGAGTACGAGCTTCTTCAATAGTACGACTAAGAGCTCTTGATCCTCCCCGAGCAGGTCGAGAACTTGGTTCCTCGACAACATTCTGAGCATCTCTTCCTCATCCGCGAGAACCTCTTCCTCGTCCCTGAGTAGCAGTTGAAGGCCCAGCTCTTCTCAAATTCTCCAACTCTTCTCGCAACTTAGCATTTTCCACTTCTAAAAATGAGAATCCATCATCGGTGACCGGTACCAAGGAAGTGGAAGATGAAGCAGCAGACCTCAGCTGAGCTAGTTCTTTTTACAGATTGTTGTTTTCCTGCTCCAATAGCTCAGCGATTTGCCTATGCCCTTCGGCATCTGCTTTCAATGTTCTCTCTCTCACTTCATAGCCAGCAAGCATCTTGTTATAGCCTGTTTCAACACTAAGTTGTTTAATTTTCTTCTCATATCCTTCATACAAAAGAGCCGAAGACTCTTTATACTAATGCTGAAGTTCATTGAGAGTACCTTGCAAGTCTTCAATCATTTCATAGTAAGCCACATTATTGGCCACAGCTCGGTCAAGTAAGCATTTCAAATACTGATAAGCTTCTACTGCCTGCTCTGAAGCATCATGATCGAGGATGTCAGCAACTTTTGATACACTCAATTCTGTGTGACCAGCCTTATAATATTCATGACATTGTTGCATCAGATTTGTATCATTAGCAGATAGCATATCCATCCTGGCCAAAAACTAGCAGAGAAAGAAAAAGTAATCATCAAAAAGAAGATCAAGATAGAGAACAGAAGAGAAAAGAGACAATCATATGGAAGAAAAGAACTCAAATTTTATTAGATCATAGTGCAGAGTTACAAAGATCTTGATTACACTTGAAAAAGAAGAAAAATAGAAAGAGAATACCGAACAACTTCACACCTTTTCCTTATCTCCCAAGACTTTCTCGGGAGGCTGGGATGAGGAGCTCGGTTGCTCGGTGGGAACAACGAGTTGGTCGGCTGGAACTGGAACTTGTTCAGGAGGAGCAGGTCGAGATGAAAGCTCCTCGTCAGCAGGCTGGGTAAGGATGAGATTACCCACTACCATTGAAGATTCTTCGGAGGCAGCTTCATCCTCTTCTTCATCTTCAATAGCTGGGGGAGGACCAGGGAGATGTTATTGAAATAGTTCTGAGTCCTCATTAACCTTCACCTCTTGCAGGGCAGCCACCCAACCATCTCGGAAGTATTTCAAACTCCCATACTGCACCTGAGTCATCATGGCTGCTACCCCCTTGTTCCACCCTTTGTCCCAACCTATGTTGAAGGACTTCTTTATTGCCATTTTTCTTTTAATTTTCTCCAAGGAGAGCTTCTCGGATAGAAGATCCTCGGTGGCCTTTAACTTAGCATCTACCTCCTTCTTCTGGCGATTTACTTCTCGCAGAAGGGTTAGATCTTCCTCAGCCAATTTTAACTTATTTTCAAGCTCCCCAAAGTTCGTGAGGTTCTCGGCGTACTTCTTTTTCTCTTCCTCCAAGTCTTTCACTTTATTTTCCAGCTGCACCTTTTCTGCTTCAACTACAGTCAACTTCTTCTCCCATTCAACCCTATCCTCGTCATACTTTTGACAAGAATCCTTCAAAGATTTGGTTAATCCCAACAAAGCATCCTCCACTCCAGACGAGGAGCTAGAAGCCTTGATCGCTTCCTCTTTCTTCACAATGGTGTTGAAGTAACTCACCAGCTAAAAAAAGGAGATAATAATAAGTCAGCACAGAGATACATGTATTGATGGAAAGAAAGAAAATTCAGAATATGAGAAATTTACTGAAGCAATGTGACGAGTAGCCAGGGATGTAAGCATATCCCTAGACATACTCTCCTCGATTCCTTGGACTTCAGGAATAGTCCAAGTCTTTACCAAGCTCATTGCAGAGCTCGGGGGAATGATAGTTGGAACACCAGCTCCACTAACTTGGAGCTGGGAAAGGTTTTCAGCCAAATTGACCGAGGAGGATTTCTTCAGTCTCCTCGGTAGCATTTCAGCAATTTCAGCCAAAGAACTTTTGGTGGGAGAGATGGTGAAAACTTCCACAGAAGCATTTTTCTTGCTCGGAGCCACTGGGGGCTTCTCGGTAGCCTTCTGAGGAGCAACAGAAGGGGCAGCATCTACTTTCTCTGTCCCCTTTGGGACATCAGTCTTATTTCTTTTCCCATCTCCAGCAGAGGTAGTCTTCTCAAAGAGAGTAGGAACTCTTCTTTTGCCCATTTTCTGACTTAGAGGAATGTGAGATTCTGGAGAAGAGTCCTCAGGAATTGATGCTGGTTCACTGGTGCTGACCACAGGACGAGCAGTAAAGGATGTTGTATAACTCCTATACTGCAACAAATATAAAGCATACCTGATGTGCTCGTCTGCAACATTTCGATGCAAATTCCAGATAAGTTTCAAATGTTTGATGTTAATATCAGCTTCTTTTGGAGTTTTTCTCTTACTGTCAACTGCAAACAAATACATAGTGAAATATCAGTCACGCATTTATTCAAATATAATGAAATCATAACTTCAGAAATAAAATAAGATGAAAATAACCTATCCCATTGCCATATGGAGGGCATCTGGGACCTTGATATACTTCATCTACAGTCAAAGGGGCATGTTGCCAATTTTTTATAATTACCCCATGTTCAAAATAATCCCTATTGGCATCAGGGAGGTTAACTACTAAGGCCCTATTCAAAAATCTAGTTTTTAAATAAAAAATATTGTCTAAAACAGCCCATCTGTAACAATACATAATCTCAGGAATTCCTATACGAGTTCCATGAGTTTGATTTAACCTATACACCCCATTAACTATTCTCCACGTGTTGGGGGCTATTTTTGCAGGGACAACATCGAAATACTGACAGAACTCTAAGCACAAAGGGTTTGGTGGAAAAGAAAATCCACATTCAGCAATAAAGAGACTGGGGAACCAGTGTCCCTCAGCTAAACGAAAATAATCTAAAGGCTCAGAAAGATTCTCCAAAGTTACCCAAGATGGAATAGAAAAGTCAGAACGGAATTTCTCAAGAGATTCGATAACATAAACCATGGTGAATAAAAAGAAATGAAGAGGATGGAAGAAAATCTTACAGGAAAAAGGAGATATGTTGACAAACAAACAAAGAAAGGGATGAACGCAGAAGAGAGAGAAAGGCTATAGAAAACTCGAAAGCAGAAATTGGAAAAGGTAGAAGATAATGGGATTGCCAATGAAGCTTAAATACTTTGCCTTGGGAAACATCGAAAGAAATGATTACAAAAAAGAAACTATTACGCTACCGGTGGCTAAAAGGACAAAAGTGCGCGAAGATCGAAGCGCTTATAAAAATTCAAACAGGCGGATTCTTCGAAATTTGGAAGGACATTCGCATACGAAGAAAATGCTCCTAAAAACCAGGAAGGTCATTTAATATTGCCATATACCGAGAAGGAATGTTCCATACTATTAAAAGTTCAAAATATGAAACATTGGGGGCTTCTGTTGATACCAAAATTAATATGCTGATATAGACAAATAATAAGAAGACACGTGTCAATCTACGTGGCACAATAGCAACGAGGAAGTCTATTTCCCCGACCAAGTCATACTCACTCCGAGCAGTAAGTGTACTCCGAGGAACACTAACACTCTGAGGAACTCCAATACTCTGAGGAACTCTTGAACGACGAGCAACTAAGGCGGTCCGAGCTGCATCTCGGCCACAGCATTGATTGCCAGATAATCAACAGTTCAACTATTCATTGAATGCTAATCATACAGACGTATACTCTTAAAGGGCATTAATTGTTTACCCTTTCACATGTACAGTCCAAGGGCTATAAATACATTGTATCACCCTCATTCAAGGGGACCGGAATTTCATGATTGAACTATATATCGAGAATTCCAAAACACTTGGCAATAACAGAAACAGTGGACGTAGGCCATTCTTATAAGGCTGAACCACTTTAAAATTCTTTGTCTCATTTATATTTATCTGTGATTAAATAATTACAAGCAATCTAATTTTTTACATCAACAATAAGAAAATAATAAAAATAAACCTAATAAAATAAAAATAAGTAAAATAAAAATAAAAACTAAACTAAACTAAAAATAAAAATCACTAAAAAAAATAACACGACACACAATACAAACTCTAAAAACTAAACACGACTCAAATAAAAACTACTACAATAGAACAAAACAAAACTAAAAAAATAATAATAAACTAACTCAAAACTGAAAACAAACAAAAATAAAGGAAAACAAATACTCGACGCACTAAGATAAAAAATAAATGCTCTAAAAATGAAATAAAACTCAAATAATAAAAATAAAAACTACAAATCAAATAAAAATAAAACCTAAAGTCCTAAAAATATAAAATCTAGCAAAACTAAAAATAAAGACTAAAATTAAAAACTAATAAAATATAAAATAAAAAGAAACATAAAATAAATTCTAGAAAAGCCTAAATAAATCTAAAATAAATCCTAAAAATAAAAATGACCCAAACTAAAAATCTAAAAAAATCTAAAAAAGCACAAACTAAACACATATGGGGTTTGGGGTAGGTTTAGGGCTAGGTATGGGCTAAGTTAGGGTTACGGAACTCGTTCGGGACATCGAAAATCATCAGTTCACGGTCAAACTTGACTTCCGACTTCACGGCCACTTTGAATTTCGTCATTTAACGCTTTTGACCGCTACTGAGTCGCAATTGACTTGATTTAGCATTATTTGATGTTGCGACTCCTGATTGACCTAAAAATATACATAAGGCCAATTTTAATTAAAACGAGTGACTAAAATGCATCTATTTGATGTATAAAATAGTCACTTCTGTGTGCTTATCACCCCTCCCCCCCCCAAAAAAAAAATAGAACATTACTAGTCCTTGAGCAAAAATAGAGAGAAAACAGGGATGGGTAACAAAAAGTGGGCCACTTTTGCAGGTACTAGCGATTGTACTTAGCATATGCAGCAAGCCGTTAAACCTATAGGTTGCCCTACCGGACGAGTGGTGTCTCGTGAGGGTTTGCAGTGAATTTACCCACAAAATTCAAAATTTATTTAAATGCTGTCTCTTATTTTGATGATGAAAAGCTATATACCCCATCTTAAAAATGACGCCAAGGGATACAGTATTCAATTATCAATATAAAATTACTTAATTCCAAAAAGCGTAATTCTTCCTAAAACTCATCGTGTGTTAGTGTGAGACAATCTTAAATATCATTAGAGTAATTCTTAGATCGCCTTTATAGAGTCAAATCTTTTACTTCAATTCCCATTGGATACGTCTCTCTACATCGAACTCTCTGAGAATTTGGGTAAGTGTATCTCTCTAGTTTGTGAGGATGGGAGTAAATATAAACCAGTTCAAATGCCTCACACACTTTATAAAAAAGTATGGGTACATGAAAAAAATTTGATCGCGTGAAGGAATTCTAACCACTATGTCGAGAATGTCGAGCTATTCACCATATAGACTTCTCGTTTGCCCGAACACGTCACCAAGGGTGAAAATGGGGTTTATGTAAGGTATGAGGGAAAATGAAGAAGATAAATGATATGATGGGGTGTTTTGAGATGAGTGTAACACAAGAATAACTAATGTCTTCATTTTTTAGATTTTTTTATTGCATGCTTTATTTTTCTTCGTTTTTATTTTTTCTATTTTTTTAATTGCGATGCATTTTTCTTTTCATGACAAAAATGAAGACAATTTACATTGACAATTTCAAATACTCTTTTTCTCAAAACTTATGGTAGTGATGAGGAATGACATATGGATGGTGTATGGAACCTATATGGATAAGGCAAATATCGATAAAAAATGTGATATGGAAAATGGCAAGTGTATGGTAAAATCTGTTTAGTGCCGGGCCGAACTACAAGATATATGTTTCTTACAACTCGAAGATGATGTCATTCTCAGTGATTAAGCAACATTTGAAAAAATTAATAATGAGACCATGCAACGATTAAGTGCGGTATCCAAAGAAAGTTGAGTCAACTTGTGACTCAAAGATACGTAAAAACCTTCAAAAAGGTGAACAACTCAAATCTCACGTGTTTAAGTCGCAACTAGTGATATTTTAAGGCTCTCTTGAGAATATAGTTACTCTTCAACTTTTGATTGTAAATGTGATAGTGCAAAATTGTTGAGTTTAGGAATTGATAGAGCAAATGCGTTTTAAGAGGTATTAATTCATTTATTTATAAAAAATGTAATTTTATATTCGAACACATATATTTTGAGACTTCTAAAAGAGGGATGATAGACAATTCATGTCATAAAAAATTATTTTACACTGCACAAAAAGTTTTAAAATCACTTGTTTCTGAAATTTTTTCAAAAGAGGTGCGATTTTGATAAATTTACCACCCCCAAACAAAAGAGAACATCATCCTCGATGTTAAAAACTATATATAAAAAATTAAAAGCACAAGGGAGGAACGATATTACCATAATGAACCGCTAATGAAAATGTACCGCATGATGGAGCAGAGATGAAACCTGAAGGACAGATGCGACAAAAAATATGTACAAGCCTATACACCATGCGAAAATCATTGTGTGGTGTGAAACACCACCCCCAAACAAGATAAGACTCATACTGAGAAACAGTGAACGATAGTCTGCCTCCCGATAGCGCTAAGTTTAATGTCTTCAGTCTAACTGATCGTAACGCATCCTAAGGATAAGAACTATGAAAGCACGGGGCGATAGAAAAATCGAGTGATGATAATCACCACTAAACAGGATTGAAGAATCAGTCTTGTTGGATAAAGGCCAAAACAAGTCAATGCACTTGTATGGCAAAGTGCATTACATGATGCAAAGCATCGGTGGACCATGGGTGGGTGGGTATCAGGGTAAGGAGGAGAAAGGCAGGGGAGAATAAGCATCGATCACGGGCCTTACTGAGACGAAAGGTGAAGGCAACAAGGTCCCTATAAGAATGGTGCTCAAGTTTGTGGGGTAGGCAGAATGGTTTGACAATAGTGATGTGGTGGGACTCAAAAAAGTGCATAGCCATTCTATAAATGGATGATGATAATGGGCACGTTGTGACACACTAGGGAGCTGTAGTTGGAAAAAATCAACACCATAAGGAAGTGGTGTGCATAGAGTAACAAGCTCGATGTCACGTATGGGGAGAGTAGCATGAAGACTCACACGGATGGTGGGATCAATGAAAATTGCGCAAATGGGATTGTGGAGTATTAGGGTGGAGAATGGGTGTAGATGAGGACCTAAATGCTTAAATGTGAATAGTTGAGATGAAATAACAAGGTCCAAACGAAGTGGTGGTGTGGTATGAAGAGTAGGAGGTATGGGTGGGATAAGGGGTTGGGTAAGATGATCTAACTCAAGGGTGGGACAGACACACTCCTTATGAGGCTCAGAGTGATCCTCAAGGGCACTTGTAGGAGGAGGTGTGAAAGTAAGTGATGGAATGATCAACTTATCCACCCGAGCGACACCATCTGAAGTGGTGGAAATATCTAATGAGGCATCCAAATCTGAGATAGATGAATCAACATTAATATCTGACTCAACGAGAGGCAAGCATGGTGGAATAGGATCCATATCCAGATAGGTAGAAACTATCTCAGAAGCAATCTCAAGATAATGGGAAGCACTCGTAGCCAAAGTTAACCTATAAGGAGTTTGTTCCTCGGGAACACACAAGAAAGGATCAAAAGGTGTAGGCTCGGGCATAATAGTAGATTAGGTGGAAGGGGAATTTGAACCTCTATGGTGGGTTCGAGAGGAAAAGGTGCAGTGGGATCATTCTCACAGTTAGTGGATAGGTCAACACAATTGTCAACTTGGGCCCCGGACCACTGGGTGGTCTCAATGTCGAGATTTTCAGGAAGATGGGGTTGGTCACACTCAAAATTAGTGGCACAAGACAACACATCATCGTCCCACATGGGTGAAACAATGGGTTGACTTGAGGTGAAATCTGACTCGTCCGCACACTCAAATGTAGTAAACTTTAGTTCAAGCCGCTGAACAACTTCATTTTGATATTCAAGAGTGTGCCCGAACTTTTGCAAGAGGCTCTAGAGAGCGGATGTGCAAGGTGGTGGGGAGATAGTGGTGGTGGTGGAGGTGGACACAACTCGCTAGAAACACTAGGATGTGGAGAATACTCATATGGAGTGTGGGTAATGGGGTCAAGTTGGTAATACACGGGAGAAGCATCTCTGTGAGAGACAAAAGGTTGATAAGCACGAGGAGCATAGTAAGGGGACTAATAGGTATGAGGTGCACGAGGTGGTGATGATGTCTATTGGAAACCGTAAGGATCCATAACATGATGTTGGGATTCATACTGCATGGAAGGTTGATTAGGCCTCCATGAATACACTACAAGAAAAATGAGTATTAGGGACGCTAAAAATCCGTCCCTAAAAGTACAAAAATCGTCCCGAAAGAGTATTTAGGACAAGTTTTGCAAGGGCAAATATTTTAGGGACGGATTTTAACGTCCTAAATGTTAATTCATGGATGCTCTACAGTTGGTATTAGGGATGGATTTTTTCGTCCCAAAAGGGTTTACGGCAAATAAATTTGGCAACCAAATTAGGACGGTGAAAACCATCCCAAAAGGTAGTTTCAATTAAGGCAAAAATGGGTACTAGGGACGGTAAAAATCGTCATAAAAGGTATTCTCAACTAATATAAAATTGGTATTAGAGACGGTTTATAACTGTCCCAATTGATAAATAAAAAATTATCATAAATAATTATATTATTATATGCTTTATGCTGCAATAATAAATGACGTCTAATTTCATTATAAATCAAATCATCCAATCATAAATGCAATATATCAACTACATTCATTGAAGTACGTATCCAATACCAATTTCTTTCATTAAACTACATTCAAGTTGAAATATTTAAATGAGTGCAAAATCATACTAATTAATGAGATATACAATTATAAAAAACAATATCATCCCTAAATTAAGATGATAAATATAATTGTCATGCTTCAAAAACTTCTCTTAGTGTCACATAGAGTGGACAAACTCAAAAACATGTCTCTTCAACTTCTTGTGCACAACCTACAATGAGTAAATAATCATTTTATCAAAATAATATTATAGTAAAATAAAATATCCAAATATATACGATTTTTACAAAAATTCGACAGAGTCTCCTTTGTTTATATATGAAAACCAAAATGTTTAATCAACACAAAATCCTCCACGACCATAAAAAAATTGAAAATAAGAATCTCGCTAATCAACAACAATTCTTTACAATTTTTTTTAAATTTGACAGAGTCTCCTTTGTTTATACACGAAAACCAACCTGTTTAATCAACACGAAAGCCCGCACGGCTAGAAAAAAAATTTAAAACAACAATCTCGCATATCAACAACAATAATAAATAAACAATCTTCTTGGCGCAAACCATTCATTTGTTCTGGTGTTCCACTCGAATAAAATATAACCCTAAAATGTTATCCTGCAAAAAAATATAAGACATAAAACAAAAAAGATAGCAGTAATCAAATAATGTTTAAACCTAACTCTAACTATTCTACGTTTTCACCCCTTGACGCCATATTTTAGGCCTAAGTCTAAATTTTGCAAATTCTGGCCTTATACTCAAACCCAGAGTCTGGTGACTACGTGGTCGGTTTGTACGAATTACATTGGTCCAGTCCGAGGTGCTCGTGCCTCTTACGGGATCATTTTGTGGTTGTTTTATGTTTTCACCCTTTGACGATATGTTTTTAAGTGTAAGTCGAACCTATTGTATATTCTCATCGTATACTCAAATGAGGAGTCCAGTGACTACGTCCCCAGTTCGTACGAGTTACATTGGTCCCATGTGAGGTGCCAATACCTCTTACGGGACCATTTTGTGGTTGTTTTACGTTTTCAACCCTTGATGCCATATTGTAGGCCTAAGTTTAAATTTTGCAAATTCTCATCGTATACTCAAACCGTGAGTCCAATGATTATGCTGTCGTTTGATATGAGTTACATTGGTCTCGTACGAGGACATCGTGCCTCTTACGGGACCGTTTTGTGGCTGTTTTATGCTTTCACCCCTTGAAGCCATATTTTTAGGCCGAAGTATAAATTTTGCAAATTCTTGTCGTATACTCAAACCAGGAGGCCAATCAATAAGCGTTCGGTTCGTACGAGTTACAATGGTCCCATGAGAGGTGCTCATACCTCTTACGAGACCGTTTTCTGGTTATTTTAAGTTTTCACCCCTTGACGCCATGTTTTTAAGCCCAAGTCTAATTTTTCATAAATTCTCTTCGTATACTCAAACTGGGAGGCCGATGAGTATGCCGTCAATTCGTATAAGTTACATTGGTCTAGTGCAAGGTGCCCGTACTACTTATGGGTTCATTTTATGTCTTTTTTACATGTTTACCCCTTGACGCCATATTTTAGGCCTAAGTACAAATTTTATAAATTCTCATCGTGTACTCAAACTGGGAGGCCGATGACTACGCAATCGGTTCGTATGATTTACATTGGTCTCGTGAGAGGTGCCCGTGCCTCTTACAGGACCATTTTGTGGTTGTTTTATGTTTTCACCCTTTGACGGCATTTTTTAAGCGTAAGTCTAATCGATTGCAAATGTTTGTCGTATACTCAAATGGGGAGTCCAGTGACTAGGCCGTTAGATTGAATGAGTTACATTGGTCCCGTTCGAGGTGACCACACCTCTTACTGGACCGTTTTGTGGTTGTCTTACGTTTTCACCCCTTGATGGCTTATTTGAGGCCCAAGTCTAAATTTTGCGAATTCTCGTCGTATACTCAAACCGGGAGGCAGTTGACTACGTGGTCGGTTCGTACGAGTTACATTGGTCCTATGAAAGGTGCTTGTGCCTCTCAAGTGATTGTTTTGTGCTTGTTTTTTCCTTTCAACCCTTGGCGCCATGTTTTTAGGCCCAAGTTTAAATTTTGCAAATTCTCGTCGTATACTCAAACCGGGAGGCTGGTAACTATGCGGTTGGTTCGTACGAGTTACATGGGTCACGTGGGAGGTGCTCGTACCTCTTACGGGACCGTTCTGGTTGTTTTACTATTTCTACACTTGACGCCAAGTTTTTAAGCATAAGTTTAGTGTTTTTGCAAATTCCCATCATATACTACAATCGGGAGTCCGGTGACTTCGCGGTCGGTTCGTACAAGTTACACTAGTCCACTGCGAGGTGCTTGTGCCTCTTATGGAACCGTTTTGTGGTTGTTTTATGTTTTCACCCCTTGACCCCATATTTTAGGCCTAAGTCTATATTTTGCGAATTCTCGCCGAATACTCAAACCGGGAGTCTGGTAACTACAAGATCAGTTTGTACGAGTTATACTGGTCTCGTGCAAGGTGCTCATGCCTCTTACCGGATTGTTTTGTGGCTTTTTTATGTTTTCACCCTTTGATGGCATGTTTTTAAGCATAAGTTTAACCGATTGCGAATTCTCGTTGTATACTCAAACTGAGAGGTCGGTGACTACGCGGTTGATTCGTACAAGTTACATTGGCCCCGTACGAGGTGTTTGTGCCTCTTATGGGACC
This sequence comes from Sambucus nigra, assembly GCA_949130495.1. Lineage (NCBI taxonomy): Eukaryota > Viridiplantae > Streptophyta > Magnoliopsida > Dipsacales > Adoxaceae > Sambucus > Sambucus nigra. The sequence continues at coordinate 522,522,104 of OX422218.1, forward strand.
GTTTTGTGGCTATTTTATGCTTTAACCTCTTGACGCCATGTTTTTAGGCCCAATTATAAAATTTTCAAATTCTCATCGTATACTCAAACTAGGAGGCTGGTGACTACGTTGTCAGTTCATACGATTTACATTGGTCCCGTGCGAGGTGCTCGTACCTCTTATGGGACCATTTTGTGGAAATTTTACATTTTCACCCCTTGACGCCATGTTTTTAAGCTCAAGTCTAATATTTTGCAAATTCCCTTCGTATACTCAAACCTAGAGTACGGTAGCTACGCGATCGGTTCATACAAGTTACATGATTCTCATGCGAGGTGCTCGTGCTTCTTATGGGACCATTTTATAGTTGTTTTATGTTTTCACCCCTTGACGCTATATTTTATTCCCGAGTCTAAATTTTGCAAGTTCTCATCGTATACTCAAATGGGGGAGTTTGGTGACTACGTTTTCGGTTTGTATAACTTACATTGGTCCCTTGCGAGGTGCGCATACCTCTTACGGGACCGTTTTGTGGTTATTTTATGTTTTCACCCCTTGACACCATGTTTTTAAGCCCAAGTATAATTTTTTAAAAATTCTCTTCGTATACTCAAATCGAGAGTCCGATTACTACACGGTTGGTTCGTACGAGTTACATTGATCCCGTATGAGGTTCTCGTGCCTTTTACATGGTTGTTTTACGTTTTCACCACTTGACGCCATATTTTAGGCCGAACTCTAAATTTTGGAAATTCTTGTCATATACTCAAATCGGGAGGCCGGTGACTACGTAGTCGGTTCGTACGAGTTACATTGGTCTCATATGAGGTGTTCGTGCCTCTTATGGGACCGTTTTGTTGTTGTTTTATGTTTTCACCCTTTGACAGCATGTTTTTAAGCATAAGTCTAACCGATTGCAAATTCTCGTCGTACACTCAAACGGGGAGTCCGGTGACTACGTCGTCCGTTCATATGAGTTATATTGGTCCCGTGCGAGGTCCCAAAGCTCTTACGAGACTATTTTGTGGTTATTTTTTGTTTTCACCCCTTGACGCCATATTTTAGGCCCAAGTCTAAATTTTGCAAATTCTCGTCGTATACTCAAACCGGGAGACCGGTGACTATGCGGTCAGTTTGTAGAGTTACATTGGTCCCGTGGGAGGTGTTTATACCTCTTATGGGACTATTTTGTGGTTGTTTTACGTTTTCACCCCTTGACACCATGTCTTTAAGCTCAAGTCTAGTTTTTTTTTAAATTCTCATTATATACTTAATCGGGAGTCCGGTAACAACGCGGTCAGTTCGTATGAGTTACATTAGTCTTGTACGAGTTTACCGTGCCTCTTATCAAACGATTTTATGGTTTTTTATGTTTTCACCACTTGACACCATATTTTAGGCCTAAGTCTAAATTTTGCAAATTCTCATCGTATACTCAAACCGAGAGGTCGGTGACTACGCAGTCGGTTCGTACGAGTTACATTGGTCCCGTGTGAGGTGTCTGTGCCTCCTATGGGACTGTTTTGTGACTATTTTATGATTTCACCGCTTGACGCCACATTTTAGGCCTAAGTTTACATTTTGAAAATTCTTGTCGTATACTCAAATCGAGAGGACGATGACTATTCAGTCAGTTCGTACGAGTTACATTGGTCCCGTATGAGGTGTTCGTGCCTCTTACGGGAACGTTTTGTAGTTGTTTTAGGTTTTCAACCCTTGACGCCATGTATTTAGGCCCAGTCTAAATTTTACAAATTCTCGTCGTATACTGAAACTGAGAGGCCGGTGACTACTCGGTCAGTTCGTACGAGTTATATTGGTCCCGTACGAGGTGCTCGTACCTATTACGGGACCGATTTGTGGATGTTTTTTATTTTCACCCCTTGACGCCTTGTTTTTAAGCTTATATCTAATTTTTTGCAAATTCCCGTTGTATACTCAAACCGAGAGTCCAGTGACTACGCGATCGGTTAGTAATAGTTACATTGGTCCCGTGCGAGGTACCCGTGCCTCTTATGGGATCATTTTTTGGTTGTTTTATGTTTTCACCCTTAACGCCATATTTTAGGCATCAGTTTAAATTTTACAAATTCTCGCTGTATACTCAAACTAGGAGTTTGGTGACTACGCAATCGGTTCGCACGAGTAACATTAGTCCCGTACGAGGTGATCATGCCTCTTATGGGATTGTTTTATGTTTTCACCCTTTGATGCCATGTTTTTAAATGTAAGTCTAATCGATTGCAAATTCTCATCGTATACTCAAACAAGGAGTCCGGTGACTATGCCATCGATTCGTAAGAGTTACTTTGATCCCCTGAGAGGTGCCCGGACCACTTACGGGCCCGTTTTGTGACTGTTTTACATTTTCACCCCTTGACGCCATATTTTAGGCCTATGTCTAAATTTTGTAAATTCTCATCGTATACTCAAACCGGGAGTCTGATGACTATGCGATCGGTTCATACGAGTTACGTTCGTCCCGTGTGAGGTGCCCGGGCCTCTTACGGGACTGTTTTGTGGAAGCTTTACACTTTCACCCCTTGACACTATATTTTTAGGCCCAAGTCTAAATTTTTTAAATTCTCATCGTATACTCAAACCGGGAGGTCGGTGACAATGCAGTCCGTTGGTACGAGTTACATTAGTCCCGTGTGAGGTGCCCGTGCCTCTTATGGGATCGTTTTGTGGTTGTTTTACGTTTTCACCCCTTGACGCTATGTTTTAAGCCCAAGTCTAATTTTTTGAAAATTTTCTCCATATACTCAAACCCGGAGTCCGGTGAATACGCTGTCGATTCATACGATTTACATTGGTCCCGTACGAGGTGCCTGTGCCTCTTACAAGACCGTTTTAAGGATGTTTTACATTTTTACCACTTGATGCCATATTTTAGGCCTAAGTCTAAATTTTGCAAATTCTCACCGTATACTCAACCCGGGAGGTCACTGACTACGCAGTCGGTTCATACGAGTTACATTGGTACCGTGTAACGTGCGCGTGCCTCTTATAGGATCGCTTTGTTGATCTTTTATGTTTTCACCCTTTGAGAGCATGTTTTTAAGCGTACTTCTAACCGATTCCAAATTCTCGTCATATACTCAAACGGGGAGTTTGGTGACCACGTCGTCGGTTCGTACGAATTACATTGGTCCCGTGCGAGGTTCCCGAACCTCTTACGGGACCGTTTTGTGGTTATTTTACATTTTCACCCCTTAACGCAATATTTTTAGCCAAAGTCTAAATTTTGCAAATTCTCCTCGTATACTCAAATCTGGAGTTTGGTGACTACGCAGTCAGTTGCTACGAGTTACATTGGTCTCGTGTGAGGTGCTCGTACCTCTTACAGGACCATTTTATAGTTGTTTTACATTTTCAGTCCTTGACGCCATATTTTTAGCTCAAGTCTATTTTTTTTCAAATTCCCAACATATACTCAAACCTAGAGTTCGGTTACTATACCATTGGTTCATACGAGTTACATTGGTACTATGCGAAGTGCTCGAAGCTCTTACGGGATAATTTTGTGAATGTTTTACATTTTCACCCCTTGACACTATATTTTAGTCCTAAGTCTAAATTTCGAAATTCTCATTGTATACTCAAACCGGGTGTTCAGTGACTATGCGATCAGTTCGTACGAGTTACGTTGGTCCCGTACAAAGTGCTCGTGCCTCTTATGGGACCTTTTTTTGGCTGTTTTACGCTTTCAGCCCTTGACGCTAAGTTTTTAAGCCTAAGTCTAAATTTTACAAATTCTCGTCGTATACTCAAACGAGGAGGCTACTGAATACGCGGTCGGTTCGTACGAGTTACATTGGTACTGTGAGAGGTGCTCGACCTCTTACGGGACCATTTCGTAGAGGTTTTAAGTTTTCACCCCAAGACGCCATGTTTTTAGTCCCAAGTCTAATTTTTTGCAAATTCTCTTCGTATAGTCAAAATGTTAGGCCGGTGACTACGTCATCGATTGGTACGAGTTACAATGGTCCTATGCAAGGTGTCCGTGCCTCTTATGAGACCATTATATGGTTATTTTACATTTTCACCTCTTGACGCCGTATTTTAGGCCTAAGTCTAAATTTTACAAATTCTCATCGTATACTCAAATAGGGGGGCCGGTAACTATGCGGTCAATTCGTACGAGCTACATTGGTCCCGTGCGAGGTGCTCATGCCACTTACTAGACCGTTTTGTGCTTGTTTTATATTTTCACTCTCTGACGGCATGTTTTTAAGCGTAAGTCTAACCAATTACAAATTCTCATCGTATATCCAAATCGTGAGGTGAGTGACTACGCGATCGGTTCGGATAAGTTACATTGGTCCCGTGTGAGGTGCTCGTACCTCTTACGGGACCGTTTTGTACCTATTTTATGTTTTTACCCCTTGACCCCATGTTTTTAAGCCCAAGTCTAATTTTTTACAAATTCTCATCGTATACTCAAATCGGGAGTTCGATGATTACGCGGTCGGTTCGTACGAGTACAGTGGTCACGTGCGAGGTGCTTGTGCTTCTTACGAGACCGTTTTATGGCTTTTTTACCTTTTTACCCCTTGACGCCATATTTTAGGCCTAAGTCTAAATTTTACAAATTCTTGCCGTATACTTGAACCGAGAGGCTGGTGACTACGTGATCAGTTCCTATGAGTTACATTGGTAACGTGTGAGGTGATCATGCCTCTTACGGGACCGTTTTGTGGCTGTTTTATGTTTTCACCCTATGACAATATGTTTTTAAGTGTAAGTCTAACTGATTGCAAATTCTCATCATATACTCAAACGGGGAGTCTAGTGACTACGCCATTTGTTTGTATCAATTACTTTGGTCCCGTGCGAGGTGTCCGCACCCCTTACGGATCCATTTTGTGGCTGTTTTATGTTTTCACCCCTTAACACCATGCTTTTAGGCCTAAGTCTAATTTTTTGCATATTCTCATTGTATACTCAAACCAGGCGGTTGGTGACTACATGATCAATTCGTATGAGTTACAGTAGTCCCGTATGAGGTGTCCGTGCCACTTACGATACCGTTTTATTGCCGTTTTACGTTTTCACCCCTTGATGTCATGTTTTAAGCCTAAGTCTATTTTTTTGCAAATTCTCTTTGTATACTGAAATCGGGAGGTCGGTGACTACGTGGTCGGTTCATACGAGTTACATTCGTCCCGTGTGAGGTGCTCGTGCCTCTTACGAGACCGTTTTGTTTTTGTTTTACGTTTTCACCCCTTGATACCCTTTTTAGGCCTAAGTCTAAATTTTGCAAATTCTCTCCGTATACTCAAACCAAGAGTTGGGTGACTACGCGATTGGTTCGTGTGAGTTACATTGGTCCGGTGCGAGGTTCTCGTGCCTCTTAACGGACCATTTTGTGGTTGTTTTATATTTTCACCCTTTAACGATATGTTTTTAAGCGTAAGTCTAACGGATTGCAAATTCTCATTGTATACTCAAATGGGGAGTCCGGTGACTATACCATCGGTTCGTACGAGTTACTTTGGTCCTGTGCGAGGTGCTCGTCCCTCTTATGGGACCATTTTCTTGTTGTTTTACTTTTTCACTTTGACAGCATATTTTTAAGCCTAAGTCTAACTGTTTACAAAATCTCCACGTATGCTCAAATCGGGAATCCCGTGACTATATGTTCCATTCGTACAAGTTACATTGGCCCCGTGCGAGGTGCTCGTGCCTCTTATGGGACCATTTTGTGGTTGTTTTACATTTTCACATTAGACGGCTTATTTTTATGCCTAAGTCTAACTAATTGTAAATTCTCGTCTTATTCTCGCTGTTAACATCATTAAAGATCGTTTTGGGGCTGTTCTAGGAAATCCCATGTTATAAGCATGAACACCTAAGAAAATTATCATCGTATCATCGGCACAGACATACCCTAATTGATTAGAGATATAAACAAATGCTCCACATTCTATACATAGTACCATCGAGTGTCGTTTCCACAAACCTATTGATCATTTCCCTGATGGAGCGTTACAGAATATCAAGACAACAAATCTGGTGTAGTAAGTAGCTGAAAAGCAAATAATGGAAGATACAATTGTTATTCAAAGGAAAATTTTGTTTTAAATCTCCAAGCATAACTTGCTTCACTATGAACACCAAAATTTAGAATAAAGACATTGTAGTAGAAACTAAGAAATTTCATCATGATATCCAAAAGTAGAGGGTTGCAAGGTATTTAATTGATTAGTTAATGCCTATTACCTATTCTTTCGTACCTTTACTCGAATTAGGTTCTACTTCCAAATTAGCACATTTCAAACATATTAGGCATACTATAGAAAAAGATATTCAAAAATATGTTTGAGGCATTAGGGGGTACAAATGAATTAAAATTACGGGGTTAAGAAATAAATAGGATCCAAACCCAAAATAATTAAAAAAATTGAATCAATACATATTTAACCTTAAAATAAAGTTCGTCAATGGTCTGTCCATTGCCTGAATATTTTGTTACATCCAACGCTAATAAAAACCTTCCCTATGCCAGCAGCGATGCAATTTCATATTATGTTTGATAGTAATTCGCCCCCAACATCAATGTATCCTATAACAGTGAAAAAATAATGAATTCTATGCAAATAGTTTTGTTCAACTAAAAAAATGGTTGAAGCAAAAAAACAAATTCAAAACCAAAGGAAGAAAACCAGAGATTGTTCAAAATGGGCACACACACCTAACTTCTTGGTATAGCGCTAGAAAATGTGAACTTGAAACAACATTAAAAAATTTGTAGTATCTTAAACATCTAAATCATTTAGTAAATGCCAATAAATTAATTCCTTCCACGTCACTACCACAGTTATAGAACTTAATCCAGAGCTGGGATTACTATTTTTTCTACAAAGAAAAAACACAAATTTTGAGGTTAAATCGAAAACCCCTTATATAGCACCGTGCGTTCAAAAAAATGGGGAGAAAGATTTGAGTATACCTGATTTGTTCAACCATATAAATACAAATATAATCACCAAATCAGTACCGGCAAAACCAAACCACAAAATATGAAAAATGAACAACTCTAAATGAAAACACCGTAGCCCTAAAGATTTTCAACACAAAATAATTAAACCACGAAATCAACGATTAAAAGATGAAAATCGTACTTGGCGAAGGATAACGATAGAGGTTGAGCCATGAGCAGTAGCACGCTAGCTTTGTGGGATCAGGCCACCCCACAGATGGCATCAACTGTAGAGAATCCACCTGGCTCTATAGACCAAAACATATTGGCATCCGAATTAAAATGCTTTTTATCCTAAAGAGATATTGGTTTAAGTGATAGATAAGACATTTAACTGTCAAAATAAATTCAAGTCTCAAGTATATATGGATTAAAAAGTTTGCGATATGTGAAGAAAGCCAATAAAATTTTGTAAGGCTTAATATCAACATAAAAAGAACATGTATGCACGCATAATGAATAATTTCAAACTATACAAACTTATAGTTTTTTTCCATGACCCCTAAAATGCATTTGATACATTTACCTTAGCACTAACATATTTTTAATTTATTAACACATAACATAGATTAACAAATAAAAATTAAAATAAATTAACAAATAACAATGAGTTCAGTAATGAATGAATAAAATTAAAGAACTTATAAAAAAAATGAATGGAATGAAAACAAGTTCTCAACCGCAAAAAATAACTCAAATTATCAACAGTAAAAAATGAATTGAATAAGAACTTATTGGTTGAGAGTGGATCCACCATAACAAGATGTCGAAGGAGGCGAGTAAGGTCATCGGAGACTCGGAAAGAGAGGTGAGGGTCGTATGCTAAGTCAGCCCCACCTACAAATTAGACTATGGACAGGGGAAACCGGATATAGGACAGAGCTGAGAGAAGGCGGCACAGGGAGAGGGGGATGGGGAGGTGCAGGGTTGCAGCAGGTTTGGGGCGGTGCAGGGCTGGAGTGGGGTGGGCGGCATAGGGGAAAGGTGGGAGGGGCAGCGGAGAGAGGGGAAAGAGAGATCGGGAGAGAGAGGGGTTTGAGAGTTGCGAGAGAGAGAGAGAGAGAGAGAGAGAGAGAGCGAACAAAGCGGGAGTGAGATGAGTTAGGCTGTGGGTTGAATTTGGAGAAGTAAAAATATGTGAGGGAAAAATAATAAAAAGGGTCAGAAACAGCAAAAGGGACGGTTTCAAAATCCGTCCCTTTTAGCATAGCAAAAGGGACGGATTTTATAAACCGTCCCTTTTGGTATAGCAAAAGGAACGGTTTAAAAATCCGTCCTTTATATTTGTTTGGAATAAAACTAAAAATTAAAGGTACACCAAAAGGGACGAATTTTTAAACTATCCCTTTTGGTATAGCAATAGGGACATTTTTTTAAAAACCATCCCTTTTGTATAGCAAAAAGGACGGTTTAAAAATCCATCCCTTAAATTAGCCCGAGAAAAAAAAGCGCTAAAAATCCCACATACTTTAAGCGGTGGTTATTAATAACCGTCGCTTTCGGTATGGAAAATGGGACGATTTTTACTTAGCGTCCCTTTTGATATATCAAAAGGGACAAAATGACACGGTTGTCCCAAATACTCCTGTCCCCAATACTCATTTTCTTGTACTGATAGCTGGGGAACTCATACCCCTCAACATTAGATATGTTGTGACAATACGTCGAGGGTGGGTCCAAAACAGTGTCATAGGGATACACATGTACCATGGTGGGTTCAGGTGGAGAGAAAATAAATGGACACTCATGGGACAAATGATCCACCAGAAAGCATTGTGGGAACGACGAAGCATGGGATGGGTTGACACTCATCACCGGAGGCGGTGGAGTAGGAGATGTGGGTGTGGATGACATACGAGTATCAAGGGTTGGCGTTTGAGAGTTAAAGCCATTAATTGATGAATGGAGGTTGGATTCGGGCTTAACATCAAACAACGGGATATGGTCAAAGTACTCCCGTAAAGGACGTTCTTCGACCATGAGGAGAGAAAGATTTTTAGGTTTTTTTAAATATTTTTCAAAAGAAAAGAAAATATTTTTGTGATTTTTGAAAACAAGAAAAGGAAAATATTTTTGGCATTTTAAATATGGAAAAAGGAAAATCTTTTTGGGATTTTTCGAAAAAGGGGAGAAAATTGACTCGTAATTTGGACGAACAAACTAAAATCGACTACCGAAGATTTTAATTGGACACATACGAGTAAAGGAAAAAACCTAACGAGCATGTAGCCAATTATTATTTGCAAAATAAGTGAAAGGGGTAGTCAAATTTTAATTAAGTCCACGGGTGAACAAAATCACAGAATTTATCTTTGATATCGCCCGTTGCAAAAATGTGTTCCTATTGGGCTAGCTAGTTGATTGATTTTAAATTTAATGATACCTAGAGTAGCACACAATGGATAAGCGAGCGAGTCGAGTGATGAAATCCCTTTTCGTTTCAATGACCGGGTCTAGGTCTTAGGTAAATTAATTCATCAAACCATTCAATTTAAGTGCGATGCAGAAATTAAAAGCGCACAGTAGCAACTAATCACACAAAAAATGAACTCGATTGCAGGAGATTCGTGAGGGATAAAGAAATGTACCTTCCACGATTTTTACACACGTGGGGTGAAGACCTAGTTGAGTCGACCGAGGGGACATCTCTCCTATCTCAGTCGTCCCCGGAAGTCCTACCAACCCAAAGTAGAGAAGCTTGAAAAATCCTCATCATTTCACACCTTCTCTCTACCTTGTTCGGTTTCTCTTTTCACTTTTTTTTATGAATAATTATTACAAAAATAATACGGTCTCAAAATGTACCTCAAATAATGACAATGCCTCAATAATCCAATACAACCAGTCTAAAGAGGAGGGAAAAGGAATAACTACAACTAAAAAGAAAAAATATAAAAGTAAAAAACTTACAAGTCTTCAACTTTGTCTCCACATCAAGAAAGCAGCAACGACGCCATTTGAAAAGAGGCTTTTTGTGTGTGGTCATTGTCTTCAAAAGCAAATCTCAAAATCCTTGAATTACCTACAAAACTTGTTTAAAACAACTCATATTGCGATAAGTACCGGTATCAATCCAACTTCCAAGGGTGTAACAATTATTGTGAAAACTTGCAATTCAAATTTTATTATGAAAATATTTTTTTAGTTTTTTATTTAAAACAACTTCAAGGGAAAATTACCTAATAAATGCTAAAAATTATGAAATGACTGAATAACGAAAAATAATGTGCAACCGAGTGTGAAATATGTGAGAAAGTCAAGAGATGGGATTACATTGCATTATCAATTATTTTAATTTCTCAATTTATTAATTTAAAATATTTCGAGATAATATTAAATTGATAATCTAACGCTCGTTACAATTATAATTTAATAATACCTTTTTAAGAAAATTAATTTAAAAACGTCACACGATGAAAAATTAAGAACTATACTATTTTTAACAAAATTACCTGCTAGGATCAATTTAATAAAAACAATATGAATTCTCAAATTTCAACACATAATTAATATTCAAATTTCGAAAAACCCTATCTCTAGTTCGATTCCTGAATTCATACATTAATATGTTCAATTAATTTACTAACTCACGTTACATAAATTAATTGGTGACGGTTAAAAATTAATTTTCCTAGAATTATAACAATTAATGAACTTAATTAATTAATATTATATCCTACACAGTACATCCCACCCTTGAACAGGGTGACTAGCCAAGCATAATGAAATAATTAATCACAGTCACAAACATGGAACAACAAATTAAAGAGGAGAGCAAAAAATACAATACATAAAAGTCTCCTATTGAATTGATTCCTTGAATCACGTTCATGCACGTGTGTCTCAATGTTCTCACAAATTCAGCACTTGATTACATATGAAAAATAAAAAATAAACCAAAAATTTATTCTAACAATAAACTAATTTTTTTTGGAATTTTTTTATGTTCCGAAACTGTATAAAATATACAGAGAACCTCTCTCTTATTTGCAATTTCGTCTTTGCAGTGTTGAGAGTCCTTTAAAAATGAGCTTCCCCATTTTTCTTTATAGTCCACAATCTTGTTTATTTTTTTTAAAGATTTTGTGGGATTTCTTTTTTCCAAGTCAAGGGTTTTGAGAGGCCAAGGCACCTGAGATTTTGGTTTTGGCATGGAAGGTGGCTTTAATCCCTAATTTCATCGAGTGCATTTTTGAAGTTATGGCAGGTCGGGTTCATGGTGTCGAGTTAAATGGGTTGGAAGTGGGTAGCAGTTTGGTTGATGGAGGTTGAGTTGGCGGTGGGTGGGTGTAACATCCCGTAATTTTGAGAATTTAATGTTTAATTATTTTGGGAGTTATAAATATTTAAATTGGGGAAACTTAAATGCATGAGTTGGAGAATTTATTTGAGTTAGTCGAATTATTTATAATTGGCGACTTTAAGTTTAATTGTCCGAATTAATGTGTGTCGCATTTTGAGGTCGAAATTTGGATATGTCAAAAAGTATTTCGAATGGAAATTCTGAGTGCGTGATTGAGTTCGGATGGGTCGAGATAGTCAAAAAAGAGTATCCGGAGGTAGTAATTGGGTCTCGGGGTATTTTTGGGCATAGCCGGGCCCACACGGGGTGATTTGGGCTATTTTAATTAGGCCCGCATGGCCAAAAACGGGGTTTAGTGTTTTAACCTAATTGAGGGACTAAGAACGCCAGATAGAAAATCCAAAACCTAGGGTTTGGGAGAGGATTAGAGTAAGCTAATCAAGAAGTCAATTGGGGGATCTTTTGGAGCCAAATTAAGGGGCTAATTTGGGGTGTTCTTCATCAACCATTCTCTACACCAACGGAATCAGACCCTATGAACGATTTCAAGAAAGTGGTTAGCTGTTGTGATTTCTAAATTGATGATAATCAATTCATATCATAGTGATGTGCAAATCAAAATCCGTTTTGGGGATAAATGGGTACAAAAATGGGGTTTTTGTTCATGGAACTATTGAATGAGATTCAAAGTAAGAATTAGTTATGTTGTATATCTCTGAGTATAGATATCTGATTTAAATGAGAAACTAAAATATAAAATGGTGGATTTTCAATCTGGAATTTGGAATTTTAGAACAAAGTTAATGGAAATTTTTGGAAAAAACAATTTCTGAAATTATGTGATAAGTTGAGAAATTCATATACTAGAAAGTGTATATGATGTATAAGATCAAAGTCCAATATGTTTATGTGGTGGGATGACTCGATTAGAGGTTGAATTTAAGGTTTACAAACCTTGAATTTTCGTTAATGGTGGAATTCAGGGGGGAAGAAGAACTACCACGAAAGGATCGATTGATCGATCGGGGGCCATCGATCGATCGACGATGGGAAAACCTTGGCAGGTCGGGCAGTTGATGCTTTACCTTGGTTTCTTTTTATTTTGGGTATAAGTTTAATTGGTGAATTTTTTTTAGAGAAGTAAATAGACAGAGTGAGAACTTTGGGTGAAACATATTCAATTTAATTATGTACCAAGTGGGCGAGTCCGGGTATGTTGATAATTATAGGTAAATATAATTGGGAAATTTGATGGAGATAAATGTGTGACACATTGTGGACGAATAACGTGGGAATGAAATTCTGAGATGTAATAATGGACCAAGTGAGCGAGTCTGGGTATCTTGGTTAAGTGACACCAAAGTATTAAATTAACTATTGAGAGAGTAAATTAATTTGGAGTCGTAATATAGACTCGGAAAATATTAAGTTACGGGCCAAGTGAGCGAGTCCGGGGATAATGGTTGGGTGACATCAAGTTATTAAATTAATGGATGTGTTAATTAATGAAAGTAGAGTCGGAAGGTAGACTCGAAAAAATATTAAATTAATGTAGACTCGGGATGGGTATTTATTAATTAATGTGTAAATTAATTAAATGAGAGTCGTACCACAAATTCGGATCGGTAGTAAATTAATAGGTGTGTTAATTAATTTAATTAGAGTCGGACGATAGACTCGGGGATGTATTAAATTAATGGGTGTGTTAATTAATTTAATTAGAGTCGGATTGTAGACTCGGGGAAAGTATTATATTAATTGAAGTGTGAATTAAATATATTGGAGTCGGACCATAGACTCGGGAAGATGATAAATTATTAAGTGAGAAAAGTAATTAAGTTAAGTCGGGACACAGACTCACGAAATTACAGGCTAGTGTACGGGATTTTGAGTACACGATAAAGCCGGGGTTTATATTATATATATACAGTGTAGTGATAGAATATGTATACGTGTATAAATTGTGTGTGATATTAAATATCACTGACTAGATATTTATTTAATTTATATACTCTAGTGCTATCAAGGGAGGTTGCGCGATGTGGGTGAATCCCCTAGCTTGAGGATTAGGGCGAGTATATCCCCATGTCATAGCGTCCGGTATATGGGTGAGGCAATTATCTCACTTTCAGGGAAGGAATATGACCGCCTCCACTTCGGTTATGTTTTGGGCCAGGTTAGTGAGCGATTCCAACTTGGGTAACTAGGTTATGTGAGCACACCTAGTGAGATAGCACTTTAGAGGGAATCATCCGGCAAGGGTATACTCGGAGGGATGGATATACGTATGATATATCTGTGGATGTTTTAGTAAAGGTACGTATATAATGGTATTCAATATTATATGCGGCTAATAATACAGTGTGTGGTGTAATTACTTTATATAACTTGTGACACGGTTATATGCTGCTATTTAAGAAGGAATTAATTAAGTTAATTGTGAGATAACTTATAATTCAAGAATCATTATACTTGGGTTAGAGTAGTATGGAAAGGGGAAGGTTATATCAGGACTAGTTGGACGGGGTAGTACAACTAGGTGGGGGGTAAGGTAACCAATAGGTGTGCACAATAGTGGAGGGGTGAGAGTGTCCACAAGGGAGTGCGACACTAACTTAAATATGAAGCGCATTCATGCATTTTAAATTACTGCAGTTAATTCACTTGCTAAATATTTTCAAAATGTTTTGGGTTCTAACCCTTGCTATAAAACTATTTTCAAAACCTTTTAGGTGTCCAGCCACAGGGACGCCAGGATTGATATTCTATTCCAGGGACATAGAGCTGCGGTACACGTGGATGCTAGCAGGAGTTTGGAATAGACGCATCATTCATTCATTCCTAGAGTAGGAATCATTTATCAGTTTCAGTTCTATTTAGGGCTTGTCGCCCATACTTCTCAGTACAATTTTCAGATGTACTTATTCAGGTGTTGGATGTTTGTATTGGATTTTATTTTTGTGGCTGATGGTTTATTCGGCAAATTGTTTATTAATTAATTATTCAGTTGAGTTTTATTCAGTTGTGTGAATGGTTTATATTTAATTCCGCATGTACTATTTTGTTTAATTAAAAAGTTAAAATTTGGCACCAGTTTTGGGAATACTAGGTGGTTAGTAAGTTTTAAAAACTTTTCGACAGTGATGCTAAGGATGATCCAACTGGGATTCCTGTTTTAATTTGGTATAGGACTGATCACCTGAAATTTTATTAGGCGGGGTGTCACAGTGGGTATGGGTCAGACCTCAGGTATGGATGGGACAAGACCATGGGTTTCGGTTTTAATAGGGGTGTTACCGAGTTTTGCGATGGATGGACAGAGCAGAGGGGAATCCGGGTTGGGGTTTGCCGGAGCTGAGTTATGTTCGGATTTTGGGCAAGGGGGTTAATTTAGTAGCGTATTGGTCTCGGATTGCTAGTGTTAAAAACGGGTTTGGAGTTTTGATTCGATGGGGGTTGGAAGGTTGTTGGGTGGTGGTGTGGTGTTTGATTTGGTGTGGAGGTATAAGGGTGGAAGCTAGTCAATGGAGCGAGAGGAGAGATAAGGTTTGGTGAAGAAGATGATGAGTGAGGGGGTAGATAGGGTGTGTGAGGGTGTATGGTATTGGTGTGTGGGTGAGGAGTTAGTTTATGTTTCGGTTATGGTGTGCAAAGGTGTATGATATAGGGTGAGGGTGAGTGTGTTGTTTGGGTGTAGGTGAGTGTATAGGTTAGTTTTGTGTGTGTGTGTTTAACTTTGGACCTTAAATAAAATAAAATAATAAAAATAAACCTAATAAAATAAAAACAAGTAAAATAAAAATAAAAACTAAATGAAGCAAAAAATAAAAATAAAAATCAACTAAAAAACACGCAATACAAACTTTAAAAACTAAACAAGACTAAAATAAAAACTACTAAAATAAAACAAAACAAAACTAAAAAAATAATAATAAACTAACTAAAAACAAAAAATAAACAAAAATAAAGGACAAACAAATACTCGATGCACTAAGATAAAAATAAATCCTCTAAAAATAAAATAAAACTCAAATAATAAAAATAAAAACTAAAAATCATATAAAAATAAAACATAAAGTCCTAGAAATATAAAATCTTGCAAAGCTAAAAATAAAGACTAAAATTAAAAACAAATCAAATAAAAAAAATAAGAAGAAATATAAAATAAATTTGAGAAAATTCTAAATAAATCTATAATAAATCCTAAAAGTGAAATCGACTCAAACTGAAAATCTAAAAAAATCTAAAGAAGCACAAACTAAACACACATGGGATTCGGGGTAGGTTTAGGGCTAGGTCTGGGCTAGGTTAGGGTTACGGGACTGGTTCGGGGCATCGGAACTCATCGCTGCATGGTCAAACTTGACTTCTGACTTCACGGCCGCTTTGAATTTCTTCATTTAACACTTTTGACCGTTATTCAGTCGCAATTGACTTGATTTAGCATTATTTGATGTTGCGACTGCTGATTGGCCTGAAAATAATGAAATACGACATAGGCCAATTTTAATTAAAACGAGTGGCTAAAATGCATCTATTCGAGGTATAAAATAGACACTTTCGGGTACTTAGCAGATAGGATTCCATATCTTTTGTGCCCCAATAATATAGCTGCCAAATGATCTTTCTAGCTCATTGAAGCCTTTTATGGCCCATATCTTGATATAAGCAAACTAGTTCCTGGAGATTCCCCATAAGGTAGAGGGAAAACCTCTGCATAGACCCTCATATGGGGTAGAGTGAAGGAGCATAAAAATTTGTAGGTATCTAAATGATCAATGGGATTCTTATATCCATCAAATGGTTCAATAATAGGAATATTACACTTTTAGGGAAGAGCATATTTAGAAAGAGAAATATCTTTAAATATGAAAAGGATGGAACTTGTATTTCTCGCAGATGGTGACAAAATTAAGGATATTGAAATCGTACATGACCTTATACCTACAGGTGTTCCCCTCTGAACCTCAGACAGTTCAAAAATAAGAAATCTAAAGTGTTAGAGGTACACTGTCAAATGGTATTGCAATGTTTCTTGAATAAAAAAAGAGTTAATATATTCTAGGAGATATCTTATGCTTTGTTTAAGAGAGTCTAAGACCCTTGCAACCTTTATCAACAATCCAAATGACCTTATGATGTAACTGATAGATTTATATTAATGTTCCTAAGTATTGATTTAGGGATCAACAAGGTATACAATATATAAGGTAAGTGGAAATGATCCAAGTTACAAGTTTATGCTCACAATAGTGGGTTGAGATAGTATACAACATGAAGAACACACTTGTAAATGCTGAAACTCCTGGTTCTTTGAATGTACACTGACTTGAACATGTCTTTGACATTTCTACAACCTTCTATTTATATAAAAACTCTAAGGGAGAGAGAATGAGTGTACTGTGATAACTCTGAGGCCTGACGGTATCAAGAAGGTAGCCAACTGTTGGTTAAAGATGTTGTTGATAGTGTAAGGTAGTCAATGAATGCATTAATGGAGACAGTAGACTTCAATACAACGGGGCTAAAGTGGTGGGGGTAGGTGAAACACTATTATGGTTTTTAAGTACTCCACCACACTTGTCGTAGAAGCCTTACCGGAGGCTTAGGATATTGAGAGATGCCCTATGGCTTCTTCAAGTTCATCTAGAGATGTTTTGTGGTGTTACACATTGGTTTTGAGCATTAAGTAACCCTGGGAGGCCATTCCACTTTAAACTGAGGTCTATTATGAGAATTAGTCATGGAGGGACTATAGTGTTATGGTCTCTATACATGGTTAAAGAGTCATTTTAGAATGTCTTTCCATTTTAGGAGGATTAAGAGTATATTTAGGTATGCTATAGTGTGGTGGCCTTTTTTTAAGACAATGGAGCTCATGGGGACCAAGAAGTGGTCTATCTCAGGTCAGAGGTGAGCCTTAGGACCTTTGTTCTCCCTTGAAGGAAACCGATGGGACTAAGTGCCTTGTATATACCAATTATTAAATAAGGTACCATATATGACTATCATAGGTCCACATGAATTGGCCATAAATTGTCAATGGGATGCAAATGTGAGCTTCAAAACATACCTCACGAGATAAAGTAGGGGAATTGGTCCCCATACATAAAAAAACATTCGTTAAAGCAAACATGATGAAGGACTAGTGAACATTCCCTCTCATTGGGCTATATAGTCCTAAGAACTCCAATTTTAGAAATATGGTATTATAAATGGATGGACACTAGATCACACATTATGATCTTAGAAGATAATTGGGCCCTGCTAGAAAATTTAGGCCCATTTTTCCCTAGGTACTTCATTACTTGCGTATCAAATGGAAACCCCCATACTCAGAACTTTAAGGAATATGTTTCCTCCATTTGGGGTGGAAATGAGGAAACATATGGAACTGTGGTCTCCTTTGAAGCGATGAGTTGAATAAGGGTTGGGTTAAAAACCATCGAAGGAGGGATCTTTTCATAATACATGATTAGAAAGGGGTAAAGAAAACTAAAAATTTCTAAATAAATTCAAAATTCAAAAGGAGTTTAGTATAGTGAAAGAATTGGTGAATGCTTTGCTCTAGTTAAGTGGATAATCACCCAAGCCTAATGTACAGTATCCCTTATCCTTCCCTAATTTCCTACAACATTAAATATACATTCCTTCTATGGGTACCCAAAATTAGAATGATGGGCCTAGATGAGTAGCCCAATTGTAGCGGCCCAAAGTCCAGACCCCCCATATCTTAATCGGTTATGATTTGGTCTTCTCCCACGGTCCCGTTAAGAGGGGTTCTAGGAGAAAATGGAAAACGTGGGGGGAATCCAACACCCCCACTACCTGAAAATGGACGTGTACATAATAAACCCTAGGTTCGGGTCATTGGACCACACTGTATTCTTTGTAATCGCTCTCTGGAGTATATAGAAATAATACTGACTGAACCACTGTGGACGTAGGCATTCTTGCTGAACCACATAAATCTCTTATTGTGTGATTGGCATTTTGTATTTCTTATTATGCTTGGTGTGTGCGCTTCTCTTATCTATTTGTGTTGAATAATAATTGTCACCACAATTGACATAGAAGGCACGGCGAACCGCCTCCGAGAAGGCCAAAGACGTAAAAAAAGAGGTCGAGAAACTACTAGATGCCGGATCCATACAGGAAGTCCAATTCCCTAAGTGGTTATCCAACCCAGTAGTAATTCGAAAAAGCAATGGAAAATGGAGAGTCTGCATCGACTTCACTGACCTTAATAGAGCATGCCCTAAAGATAGTTTTCCCCTACCAAAAATTGATCAACTGGTGGATGCCACAGCAGCTCACGAGAGGATAAGATTTTTGGACACATACTCAGGGTACCACCAAATCCATCTATACGCTCCAGACCAGTACAAGACAGCTTTCATCACCACGGCTAGGTTATACTGTTACAAGGTCATACCCTTCGGGCTTAAAAACGTAGGGGCAACCTACCAGTGGCTGGTCACCAAGATGTTCAAAAACCAGATGGAGAACACCATAGATGTATACATCGATGATATGCCCGTCAAAATCAAGAAGCAGGAAGACCACCTCTTGGACCTATCAAAAACCTTCGAAATCCTCAGGAGTTACCGAATGAAACTTAACCCAAGCAAGTGTTCTTTCGGTGTTCGTTCAGGGAAATTTCTTGGGTACTTGGTTAGTAAGAGAGGTATCGAGGTTAATCCAGACCAGATTGATGCAATAAACAAGGTGCAACCTTCTTGCACGATCCGAGACGTACAGAAGCTCACCGACATGCTCACTACTTTGAACCCTTTTATCTCAAAATCCTCCGAGAAGTGCAAACCATTCTTCCAGCTCCTGAAGGGAAACAAAGCAATAGAATGGAATCAAGATTGCTCTCGTGCATTGGAAGAACTCAAGGCTTACCTTATCTCACCACCATTGCTCATCATACCCCAATAATCAGATTCTTTATACTTGTACCTCGTCGTTTCCAACCACACCGTCAGTTCTGCATTGGTGTGCGAAAAAGAGGGAATCCATCACCCCGTGTACTACGCAAGCAAGACCTTATTGGATGCCGAGCAGTGGTACCTACCACTGGAGAAGCTCTCTTTTGCGCTAGTGGTGGCTTCAAGGAAGCTGGAGCACTATTTCGAAGCTGACACTATCGTTGTCTTTACATCGCACCCCCTTAAAGCAATCCTGAGGAAGGCAGATTTCTCTCGCAGACTGTCTAAATGGTCAGTCGAACTCGGACGATTTGATATCAAATTTCAACCAAGGAGCGCAATAAAGGGACAGGTCCTCGCCGATTTCATAGCCGAATTCACAGGCGAACAGCTCCTCGACCAACCTCAACCAGGGAAGCAAGGAGAGAACCACGCAACGGAAGGAGTCTGGAAATTATTTGATGATGGAGCCTCCAACTCAAAGGAGGCAGGAGTAGGCATTATCCTCATCACCCCGGAGGATACAATCCTTGAATAGGGTATCAGTCTTGGATTTGCAACCTCCAATAACGAAGCAAAATATGAGGCATTAATAGTCGAACTCCAGAAGGCGCGCACTTTGGTGGCAAAGAATTTACAGGTGTTCAATGATTCTTAATTATTCTCCAATCAGATAAGTGGAGACTACAATGCAAAAGATGAAAGAATGGCAGCTTACCTCGCCTTAGCAAAAAGGATAATGGCCAGCTTCGAGGAAGTCAATGTCCAACAGTTTCCTAGAGGACAGAACAGCCATGCCGAAGCCCTAGCAGCCCTAAGTTCAGTAATCGATTCTGGCTTAAAAAGAATAATCCCCATTGATTTCCTCCCCCATCCGAGCATTAACCATAACAACGAGCCACCAAGCATGGAGCAGGTGTTCCAAATTGAGTCAGCACCCAGCTGGATGGACCCTCTAAGGGACTATTTGAAAGATGGCACACTCCCAGATGATAGGAAGACCGCTCACTAGATAGCAGTCAGAGTTGCTCGCTTTCACATATCTCCAGAAGGCAAGCTATATAAAAGATCCTTTTTCGGCCCCTACCTTCAATGCATTCACCCAATGGATGTCGAACAAGTTCTACATCATTTTCATGAGGGAATATATGGGAGACACATTGGAGGAAGGTCTCTGGCTTTTCGAGCAATAAAGGAAGGCTATTGGTGGCCATATATGCAAAGGGACTCTACGGTGTATGTTCGCAAGTGCCTGAAATGCCAACTTCACGCTCCCATGGTCCACCAACCTGCTAGCAATCTAAAATCACTTTCCAGCCCATGGCCTTCCGCCCAATGGGGAATGGACATCGTAGGACCACTCCCCACCAAAACTGGAAACCGCAAGTACCTGTTAGTCATAACTGATTACTTCACCAAATGGATCGAGGTGAAACCCCTAGCAAACATCCGAGATGAAGATATGATAAGATTCATATGGAGAAATATAGTCACCCATTTTGGCATCCCCAAAACCATCCTCACCGATAATGGAACATAGTTCGAAAGTGGCTCCTTTCAGAGTTTTCATGAAGAGCATGGAATCAGACACCATTTCAGCTCGGTTGCCTACCCGCAGAGCAATGGCCAAGCCGAGGCTTCTAACAAAATAGTGATCAACGGATTAAAGAAATGATTAGAGCAAGCCAAAGGCGCATGGCTGAATGAGCTACCACATATTCTATGGGCCTACCGTACTACTCCGCGAAGAGCGACAGGGGAAACCCATCCTCATTGACGTATGGAATGGAAGCAATCATCCCCTTGGAAGTAGGCTTACCAATAATGAGGTCCAGCCTTGTCGATCAAGGCAATAACAATGAAACATTGCTCGCCGAACTCGACCTAGCCAATGAACGCCGCGAGTTGGCCCTAGTAAAACTAGCGAGCTACCAACAACAGATTTCAAGGCACTACAACAAGAAGGTCAATCCAAGGATATTTCGAGTTGGGGACTATGTCCTAAAGAAAGTCCTGGGCAGCGCAGTAAAAGCATCAGGCGGCATGCTAGGACCAAACTAGGAATGACCATTCAACATAACTAGAGATGATCTGCAGGGAGCCTATCACTTAGAAACGATGGAAGGCAGAGAGATACCCCGAGCATGGAATGCATCCAACCTTAAGAGATTCTATTTCTAGATTCTCTTTTTCTTTAATCATGAAAGCGGAAGTTCATTTCCTTATCATTAATAAAAATTATTTGGCAGTGGCATTCTACGAAGTATCAATTTGCATTTTTACAAGGTGTCAATGTATAAACTTTATAACCCACACTCATTTTCTAAGTAACAAGCACACTAATGATTACACTATAGCTGGGAAATGACCTTCCTCAAGTTTTCGTTATGAAATATGAAAGACCTCTTAGCATTGCCCCTGGCAATATATGAAGCCCTACAGAAGATCCTTAGGCAATATGGCCAGTTCAACTGGCTGCCAAACTATGTTTAGTTGATAAAATCCTGATCGGATGAGACATCCAACACCAGGTGTGTCCTTGCCAATTGCCACACTTAGGCCTAAGGGAGTGTGACAACACAACCTAAAAGGTTAAGTGAGGCGGAATGGTATCTCGTTACCATACTGGACTGGAAGGACACTTACTAGATAATGCGAACATACAAATCTAGTCAGCCAAGATAGGCTTAAGATTTTTTAGCAAAGAGGTGAAAAATATAAGACACTTGTTTAGTCGGCAAATTTGCCCAAAATATAAATTTTATATTAATTCAGCACATTTACAGCAAATACAATACATGTTTAGTCAGCGAGCTCGCCCAATACAAAATACACAGAGTTACTACTGGAAAAATCTTAGTGAGGGTGAGGCCTCTGAACGAGATAATCAGTCATTTGGGCTCTTCGACTGTCGTCAGGATGAGGCACTAACTCTTCCTCGACTTTATTCACACCCGGCTCCAGTAGCTCCTGAGGTATGGCATCAATGGGGATCCACTGATCATCCCTTCGGAAGGGGTTAGGCATTAGAGTAGAAGGGCTGATCTCATGACGATACCAGAGCATCGAGTTCCTCGGGACTTGCAGCTCCCTCAAGGAACTCAACCACCCCCTGATGAAGGCGATCTCCTTAAACTCTATCAGCCTCGTTGATCATCTAGCTAACCATGATTATAACCATCAGCCCATACTTGCTGAGGACCTCTCCTAAACAGGTGCCTCAGCCGAGTGACGTCCCTTTGAAGACCAGCAGCAATCACATACGCTCCCTGGACATCACCTCGGAGCTCTCCTATTTCCCCAGCTGGACTCCTTGCTCAAGTACCAGCTCGCGGAGCAGTCGAAGGAGTAGGTCCTCGCAGCACCGGAGGAATATTGCTTGAGCAAGTTCTATCTCACGACGAGGAGGAACCTCTTAATACCACATAAGCGATGCTAGACACATGATCCCTAAGACATGAGACCTCTCTCCTTAAATCTTCATTTTATTGTTGAAGTATTTCCCCAACTTGGTTGATCTCAGAAGCGTCTAGAAGCTCTACTCTTAGTGTATTCACCTCCTCTTGGACTGAGGCACCAACTTCCTCCATCTCTTGGAGCATGTCCTTCAGTTTAATGATTAGCTCAGTCTCCTCCATTAGCGTTTGTTCCTCAATCACAGTGATTTACAAATCCTCATAAAAGTATGACGTACTTCAGAGCTTACATCAGGTCTAAGCATTCTTCCCAATTGAGAAGTGGCTGGTATATAATCATCAACATCAATCGGTTACAAGCAATAATAGGGCAATGGAGAGAAAAATAAATTAGTGAACTAGGGAAAAGAAACCTTTTCATTTCATTAATAGGAGTCAAAGTACATCGAGCAGAAAAAAGGAAAATTACAAGCCAAGATACAAAAGTAATCCTAGAAGTAAATTAACTATCAACCTCAGGCTGCCCAGAAGTAGCTGGCTGCTTCCCCTTGTCAGCAGCAGCAGAAGCATCCCCCTTCGCAGGGAGAACATCGGTAGGAATCATCTGGGAGGCAGGGTCAACGCCTTCGATGGCTGGGCAGGGTCTTCCTCTATAACTGGCTTCGAACCTGGGTCATGCTCATCGAACAGAGGAGAGGAAACATCGACACCAGCAGCTATGAGGGCCTTATTCCAGGCCTTCATAAAGTTTAGACGGCTGATGTAGCCTATCTGAACCTCGGCATATTCATATGCAACATCCCACCTAGAGTTATAAGAGCCATCCTTGATGGTAGCTGCTTGAGAATCTTTCTCTTTTAGCTGTTCGGTCAGCACCCTGTTCTCCTCTACGACGACCAATTTGCTCGAGCAGACCAGTTCGTAGGCTTACCTCAGCTCGTTCAGCTCTTTGATCATCGTATCCCTCTCTGTTGGAATTGATGAGGGCTAGGTCAGATGAGGCTCAGGCAGCATCAGTAGTCTTTAGATCATCCACCAGTTGAGTGCCCCTCACTTTCAAGGCAGCATTCTGCTGCTCCAGCTCGCTGTTCCTGCTCACCAGCTCACCGCGAGAACGATAGAGCACGGCAAAGTCAGTTATAAACTTCAAAAGCAAAGAAGACATTAGGAAAAGGAAATATCTAAAACTTATTAAAGCATTATTGAAAGGAAAAGGTCTTACCAAGGCTAACCTTTGGCTATCTTGTAGGGCCAATTGATCAGACCCCAGCTCCCTTTGGCGATCTACAGGAAGAACTTCCCTCTCGAGCAAAGCAGGGGCCAATTGAAGAGAAATGGCAACTGATGTCCCCTCGGGTAATGCAGACACCGGGACTAAGGCCTTCCCAGCCTTCGTCCTCGATTCCATTTTTCTCCTATCCTCCTCTTTCTCTTCCTCCATTATCCTCTTCTCCTCCATCTTCTTCTTCTTCTCCATCTTCTTTCTTTCCTCTTCCTTTTTTCTCTTTCTCTCACCTATTTTTCTTCTTTCCTCTTCCTCTCCTGCCCTTGAGCAAAAGACCGAGGGCCAGTAGCTATAGCCCCAGTGCTGGACTTCTGCTTCTTCGACCTCTGCGCTAGGAGCACATAATCATCATCATCGTCATCCCGAACAAATTTTTCCTTAGAGGAGTCATCTCTTTGCTTGAACTGCTGGATGTGCTCGAAGATTCTCGGGTTTCAGAAACTTCCTCTGAGTCAGAAGAACTATCACCAGTGGAGCTCACCTCGCCAAAATTGCATTCAACACTGCCTATGATATCTCTCTTAGAACTGCTCTCCTCCTCGTCCAAATGAATAGGATCAGTAGCAATCTCTTCAGAGGTATTAAATTCAGGAATACTATCTACCAGCCTCACTATAAAGCTCGAACCA
The DNA here is from genome assembly GCA_949130495.1 of Sambucus nigra. Taxonomy (NCBI): domain Eukaryota; kingdom Viridiplantae; phylum Streptophyta; class Magnoliopsida; order Dipsacales; family Adoxaceae; genus Sambucus; species Sambucus nigra. Next base: position 522,546,635 of record OX422218.1, read on the forward strand.
ACATTTTTGTATTCGAGCAAGAAAGAAGCAGACCGGGGATGCTCGCCGTCTGCTAAGGGCTCCTTGATATTCCAATCCTTGACCAATTCAGAAAGACGAACCTCGCAGAGAGCAGGTTCCAAATTTTTCAACCTCGCTGAAGAAAAAATAGGAAAAGTCAGAAAAATCACAAATTAGTAAAGAAATTGAAAGAATAGAGCAAAGACTACCTATATATTCTTCCCCATAAAAGGGAACAGAGAACCTATCAGACCTCGACCCCTCAATCTGGGGCGAAAACTATCAATTTCTAGCAAGGAATCTGTCTTGCCAATAGTCCTTACGGGAATCAGGTAGATTTACTACCAATACCCTGTCAGGACTCCTAGCTTTGAGATAGAGAACACCAGAACTAGTACGAGAAAAAGAGTAGCAAAAGCAGACTTCAGTGAGCCCTAATTTGGTGCCATAGAGCTGATTTATTCTATTCACCCCGTTGATTATCTTTCACACATTAGGTGAACACTGTGCAGGAACAATGTTTAAATAACCAAAGAAGTACAAGAATAAATCATTGGGAGGAAAAGTAAGCCTCCCTTGGGAAAGAAACAAGACATGGATCCAATGGGCACCCTCTATCTCTCTAACATTTCTAGGGGGAGAAGCTCACTCAAACTCTACCCACTCAGGGATATTGTAAAACTTCCTAAACTCATCGAATATGTTTAGGGATATTTTTTCCTAAACATATTCGATGAGACACTCAGGGATGTGCTCCATGTGAGGGAATATGTTTAGCAATGTCCATGTGAGGGAAAACATATTCGAACGAGGAAAAAATGAATCATATTCGATGAGGGTCTCAAGGATCCATTGCTTATATCGCTCTATCCCCATTCCGATCATAAAGGTCATGTTCTTAAATAAATGAATCATATTGACGTTACTATAAGGGTTGTGTTCTAGATAGGCTTGGTCTTTGAAGTTGTCTAGGGAAAGTGGATCAACTTTAAAACCAGAAAATAGCATATCATTGGTCCCATATGGGATCTATATTACTGGACTGCTAATGTTAGCATTATTTATGCTGTCGTCACCCCCCAAAATGGTGATAACCTTGCCTTTGGTGAAGAACTTCAATTTTTAATGAAGGGGAGATAATACCCCTCGAATGTTATGGAGCCATGGACGACCAAGGAGTAGATTAAAGAATGATATTATGTCAATGATGTGGAACTCGAGGATAGGATTTATATGGTTAGCCACTGGTGTGAGTTTATGGAACACACTACTTCTTAGAGGATTTTGTCATAAGCATGCACGGCGACAGATGTAGGAGTGAGATTACTAACTTTCAGTCTTAAATAGTTAAAGGTTCTTAGAGGACAAACATTGAAACTAGATCCGTTATTAATAAGTGATAGTGGGACTATATTTCCCAAGACATTGATAGAGATGTTGAAGGCATTATTATGAATAAGACCGAATTTCAGTATCTCCTATTCAAAAAAGGAAAGGAGTCTAGAAGAGGTCAGGGACCTAACCATGTTTACGACTTCTTAGGGAGTAGTGAGTGGAGGGACTGTGGATTCGATGAGGATCTTTATCAAGGCATTCCGATACAACTGAAAGGATATGAAAATCCTCATAGGGTGATACTTGCATGGGTATTCTTAAGGTGGTCAAGGAATTTACTATCTTCAATGGTCTTTTCTGGCATAGGAAGCTCTTCAGTAACTCCCTTTCCTTTATCCACTACTTGTGACTGAGGATTCAGATCTTTATAGTTTCTCCTTGACCTGGTCATGTGGTTCATGAAGTAGGAAAGAATAAGAATATCATGGATTCATTTACCTCGAGTTGAATGGACACCTTATTGATTTCCCCAACAGATGATCGAAGGATATTATTCCACACAAGCTAAAAACTGGACTGACTTCTTTCTGACTTGGTTCATCATCTGAGCTGTCAAAATCATCCCCCATCTGGTGGATACTAAGTCTTCTTACCAAGACTAATTAATACACTCGATGAACTCAAAGACTTTTTCGTATAAGTCTTTCCACTCACCGGGGAAGTGAAGGAGTGAAGGGACCAATCATCCCTGAAGCTTCAAAGTAGTGATAAATTCAGAGATGCTACAAATTTCACTTGTTTATTGAAACATATCGGCTATGGTATGTAAAACATCATCTAGATTGACTTCTTCAACCGATACTACCCATTCATCTGATTCCTGAGCCCTCTCCCGGGATTTTATGAACAAGCTACTGAATTTCTAATAGTCGATGGACATCTCAGTGAGTAAATATATCCCAAACTCTAAGATTTGGTTCAACACATTTGGTAAATCCATGCCTCCCACCTCAGATCGGGTGTGGATGGTAATGCAAACCCTTGTAAGGGGTGACAAATCTTGGTCGATGAAGCATGTAGGGTGTAGAAGAAAATATGGGCAAACTTTAAGTATTTTTGGTGAGACTACAAGGATGATGGGTGTTTTGATGGGCACGAATTGAGTAGATGGGTTAAATTTTGGGTCACTTTTTAGAAAGATAGCATTGGTATGTGCTAGAAGTGGGTTATGAATGGTGTTAGGCTTTCGATTAGCTGGTGGGCGATGATACCTCGATCAATTAGGCATTCAATCACATTTTTGAGGTGGAATAATTGGTCGGTAGTATGACCTGCATATTGGTGGAAATCACAACGATCGTCGGGTTTGAAGTTTTTAGGGGGTGGATTTTGTAATGGATGGGGGTCCAAGGGTTTGATGAGGTTTCGGCATGATAGGGCATGGTAGACTTTCGACAAGGGAGCATAGATCTTGATCTATTTTTTTTTGGAATAATTAGGGAGATTTTTCTGTACCCAAGATCTAGCAGTTTGTGAAATGTTATCTATGATTGAAACTGTAGCACTGGTAAGCTTCTCATACTTTCGGGGAGTGAACTGTCAGTTTCTTTCTTTAGTTTAGATTCGACTTTAGTGATGCCTTTCTCTATTTCTACTCCAATTTTTGAAGGGATCGAAAGTGTGGGTAATACTGTCCTCCCATAGATGCTCGGATATGAGGCAAAAATTTTATTCTTCATAATACTGACTTGTTCCTCGTCAGAGGGTTTATTAGTCATGGTAGCAGCTTTCTCTTTCCACCTTCCTATGAAGTTACAGACTGTTTCCCTAGGTCTTAAGAAGTTTGAGATCTTGGCGCCTAACCTTTAGCTCCTCATTGTACTTATATTGAGACATGAATTCTCGAGCGACATCCTCCCAACTACAAATTTTGGATTCTTATAGGGAAAAACCGAATGGAGGGCACTTTCTTTAAGGTCTGCTAAAACATATTTGCCATTATCTCTTTAGAGGCACCAAGGAAGGTCATGGCTCGATGATAGTTTTGAAGGAGAATAATTGGAGGTCCGTTTTCTCCAAACTTCTCGATGTCTGGCATCTTAAACTTCTCTTGCAGTCCATCTTTGGGATAAGGAGACATATAGGTATAGTCCATGGAGTTCCCGAATATCTTGACTTGGTCAAAATTCTTTGACAGTAGTTTGAGGTCTTCCTTGACCTTGTTCAATGCCTCTTATCTAAGATCCATGGATACTAGCAAATTAAGCCCTGGCTGGGCAAGTTGTGGAATCGGGACCTGAGCTGGTGGTGTACCATTGGCAGGCGGGGCACGAAAAGCGTGTTAATACTCATTTAGGACCCAAATAGGCTTGGGAGCAGGTGGATCCATAGCACAAGGAAATATAACCTCGGGTTCTTTGGGAATCTGGGCCTAGTATTGATGTATTACATAGACCTCGATTTGATGGTTTTAAATCTTGGCATTGAGTTAGGCTAGGACGGTCGTTATATCAGGCTGCACATTTGGTCCTTAGTTAGTGTTTTCCATGAAGATCTCGTAAAGGTAGATCCCAAATTCAGACAAAGTAGCAGAAGAGGATGTGAAGCTTTAGGATGGCTTGAAGAAAGAACAAAGCTTAAAGGGAGCCAAGCCAAAATTGAGTATGCAATCAACATGAGGGGGAAAATGGCTTGAATTTATTTTTGAAGGAAGGAGGGAGAAATTTTTTGATATTTTGAAAGGAGGAGAAAAAAATGTTTTTGGTATTTTGGGTTTTCTAAAAAGGATGGAAAAAGGAGAGGAATCTCAGCATGATTATTATTAGTGTTACTATTAGGTTTTCACTTACATTAAGATTGTCTAAATGCAATAAAATTGCCGGACAGGACCACACCTTGGGAAAATAGGGTTTGAAATTATGTAAGACATGGTTTGACTTATTTTTAGGCCCATGGAGAGGGTCCTGTTTTGAAAAAGGAAAAATTACAGTAAAATTCGGACGGTATGCCGACCCGAAATTTTAGCAAAGTTTCGCTTGTTAATCGATAAACTAAATATGAGTGCCCCAGGTTTGATGCCTATTTGAGGTTTATGTAATTTTTGGGTTAATTGAAGGTTTTACCCCTTTGGCATGACTTCCACGATATACCTTTGGCCTATAAGGGAAAATATTCATTAGTACGTGGGGATAAGACATTTGATATACCTGAGTGTATGTGAATTGCCTCAAGATATACCTTGTGGGGATGGTATATGTGAGAGAAAATTTGATATACTCAACGTACGTTAATGATTTTCCTGTTATATACCTCCCATCATGAATTCGGTTAAGCGGTACGATGCGGGGGGAACCGTTCGATGTACGTCGAAGGTACGAGGCCAATAGAAGGTGAGAGTCATATTTCTTAAGCTAACTGCCCTCTAGTGGACTAGCACCCATCATAAAGTTACCCTCTAGTACATGGAATTTTTTTTATCAATATTGACATGCTCTTCGTGATCTAGTGTGCAAAAATGCATGGGTCTTAATTAGTCTATCATGGAGAGAGAGTATATTTATTAATTTTCATTTTAATTGCATGATGTATAAAGGTATTACTATCTTAATGAGGGAGTGTATACAAGTATTATGAAAAGTAAATCTATCATGAAGCATGGAGACTATACAATGCATGGTGATGGGTAAGCATGAATATATACATGTGAGTGAGTGAGATGTGAATATTTTACAAGTTAATATGTGTGGTAGTGAGCCCATACATGGTTCAACTCAAGTGGTGTGTGATATGTGTAAGGGAGCACGGAGAGATATAAAAATGTGAGAAGTGTGGTGTGACACCCCTCCTAATTAAATACCGGGTAATTAGTCTTTTATTAAATTAAATATGATTTCTATTTGGTTTATTCTTAGCATCACTGTCGAAAACATTAATTACTAATCACCTATTAGTTAATTAAGTCGGTGTGAAAATTTCATCTTCTCGTTTAATAAATAATAATATGCGAAAAACTAAATTAAACCATTCCCACCATAATAGAGTCTATACCATCATAATAAATAAACAAATGTCTTGCGGAATAAACCATCGGCTACAAATCCGAAATCCAACACAGTAAAACCAACAAGGAATAAATAAATCCCAACACAAATCTGAATTGAATGACCTAATAAGGTGCAAAGGAAACACGCCCATAAATAAAATACTACGATAAAGAGATCTTAATCTAGGAATGAACAACTATAGTGTTTAATCCAAATCCTGCATGCATCCACATATGCTGCAGCTACGCATCCCTCAAATAGATAATCAAGTTTGGCGTCCCTATGGTTGGACACCTAAAAGTGTTTGAAAATGTTTATAGCAAGGGTTAGAACCCAAAACATTTGAAAAACATTTAGTGTAGGTCCCCAAAATATAACTTTTGCTTTTGCAAAATTAAGTTAAGGATGAATGCAAATCAACTTTCTCTTTTGAAAAACACTTTTTTAATTTTATCAAACCAAGTTGTGAAACAAACTAACTTAACCATATTTTATCTTGATTAATCCCAAACATGCATATAGTGATTAAATCAAGTAAAGTTAAGTAAAGATACTCACAACGTCGGATTTACAAGGAAAAACCCAAAACGGGAAAAGACCTCGGACGACCCAAACCAGACAATCACTATCAACAAAGGTTTTCCAAAGACAGATTAGCCTTACTCAACGAATCGATCTCCATGGGTCATGATGCTCCTTCTAATCTTATACCATTCTTCAATAGTGCCCACGCAGAAATTTCTTCTTCCACGATGCTCGTCCACAACACTCGACTCCACGAATGTCTCGGTGTCCACCGATACGGCTTGATAAGTCTACAATGTTGAACACGATGTTCATCGCTTCTCCAGTGCAAAACCAACAATCACAAGTTGTGTAAAGATGAATAAACCAAACTTGGTGCAACAAGCATCACATAAACATTTGATAATGAAAGCTCGGATCTTTGCAAACTCTAAGGATATGTTTAAGCCTATGAAACCTTAGAAAAATAGGTGCAAACAGGTTTCTGGATTGTAAACTATTTTTCCAGAATGCACACCCTTCGAGGAAACTAGATACCTTTATTTATAATAAAATTGAGTCGGTGTTAGAATCTTGTTCGAGCGAGATGCCACGTTGTTCGAACGACAGTGGATGCCGTTAGAACGACGTCGTCAAATAGAGTCCTTAATTTATACAGAGTTTTGATTAAAACCAACTCTTATCCAATTCTCATCCGTCCTTATCTAACATAAACGAAGTGTAAACAATTAAACCTCTTTTAAAAACATTTTCCTTTAAAAAATAACATCCTCATTTTATAAAATGAATTCCGAGTTTCATTAACCTTATGCATTCATACCTGCGTGATCTCGGAATGCAATAAAACCTTGAAGACGAGAAATTGTACCAATTAAACTTCTGCATGATTAATTCCATGTAGCTTTGTCGGAACGTCTTCAATTATTCTTTGATATGTCATAGATTCATGGGATCGGACAAGAAAAAACTATTTATGACTCAAACCTATTTTATTCTGAGAATAAGTCAAAACTACATTAATACTCAATTTGAAATTTGGTCCTTACATTTAACGACTATTTATCACAATTTTAAAATTAGTTATTAGATACACATGTTAGGTTCACGTACACTCTCTTGAGTTTTCTAACCTCTTAACTATTGTGCACGCCTAATGTTCTCTATTTAGTCCACCTAGCCGTACTACCCAAGCTAACTAGACATAAGTATTTATCTAAACTACTAGCACGTCTAAGTTCCCTTACCGCCCATATAGTACGCTATCCGAATTAACATATCTCGCATATTATTAATATCGTAATAAAATTTTCCCATATGTTATCATTTAGTCATTTAATTAAGTTTCTCTACTTAATCTTCTTTTTATCTATACATTATCTAACTTTCTATTATCACACGAAGTAGAATGTTCATACAAGTATATATTTTACACACTAATATATATAAAATTATGGCATCCTTTAGGATAACCCCCATTAATACGGGCATACCCTGCTATTAAGTCCATTTATCTCTCATACTACACTAAGGGCCATTGGTTCGGTATGTCTCCTCGAACCCAAAATCAAATAACAATTAATGGAGGCGAACATAGTTGTAATCCTTTGGGATATGCACATACCTAACGTACCCAAATGACCTTCCAGCCTCACTAATACACGACACATAGTGAGCCTCCCTAAGTTTTATGTTTTGGGGCACAAATCCAAACCTCACTGAAATCGTCAAGGTGGAATTGCCCACTGCGCGAAAACCTCCATAATAGCAGGCAGTGTAGGAATGTTCACATTTAACATCAATCATATAATAGGTATACACGCAACCCATATATATCTATTCAGTAGGTATATACCCAAAACCCACATATTATCATTCGGACGTAGGGTATATCACTCGAATACTCACCGTACTTATTATTTTATGATTTCACTCACTATCGTATAAATCCGAGTATTATTCTCTACTCCAAGGGTCCTAGTGTAATACCCCGTATTTCTGTGTATTTATAATTTAATTAATTACGAAAATACGTTTTATTTAAATTAAGCAAGTGAAGTAGTTTAATGTGATTAAATGATAAATGTGATTATTAAATATTAATCGAGAGATAGATACTGATTAATATTATGATATAATATTTACTAAGAGTGAATAGTAAATAATTGATGATTAGTGTTATACGGCATAGCGAGTGATATGTGCGTATTTTATTTTTTCTCATCGAGAGTCGCGAGTAGACTATTTGAGGTGAGAATTGAGAAATATATATTCTTTGTGGCTCAGATGATAATTTAGAGGTCACGAATGATTCTGAGAGGGTCGAAATAGTGTACCCAGGGGTATAGTTTGGGTCCCTGGTCAATTTTAAACCAAACTGACACCATTTTGGGGAATTTTGATCATTTGGAAAATAGAGGTAAAGAGACCTACGAAATTTTCAAGGTTATATCAAATGTTAAGGGGTTTAATTTAGGGTTAAGGACATACAAAACACAAAGAAACCAATTGGGAGAAAAGAGAGACAATTCTTAATGCTTAAAGATGATTTGGTGAGGGATTTAGAGGATTCTTGCACATCAATTAATTTGGTAAGGGAAATTGGAGGAGAGGACAACCCAACACCTTCATCAAATTTGAGATCATATCATCCTCACTAAGGAAAGTTGTTTGTTGCAAATTAATATGAAGTTATAATACCCATGCGACTAGGGTTTAAATAATATTGATTTTTGTGAGGTCTTTGGAAGAAAAACCTATGGTTACACATTTTGGGCAGGTTATTTCATGTAGATTGAATGTAAATCTGTAAAGGACAAGTTATCGGAGATTTTTAGTAATTGATACGAAGTTGCATCTGGATTTCATATGAATATTAATGGAGAATATTGAAATCTAAGGTTCTTGAGGATTTAATGAATTGATCCATGATTTATCGAAAATTTTAATGTTTTGATGACTGATTTACGTTAGAAATTATCCCACACATGTAGGTATGATTAAGAACATGCGACCTTAAAATTGGTGGAGTAGCATGAGAATTATGTTGAGTAAAAATGGTGAAAATCGGGTAAAAATGCATGAATAAGATGAGGTGAAAAATCTATATAGAACTAAATCGATTCGGCCTAGGGAAAATCGATTCGGGTAAGTGAATCGATTCGGACTAGGGCGAATCGATTCGGTTACCCAGAAAAATGAAAATTTCCCCTTTTTGCCTTCAATCCCTAAATCGTTGTTGTGGGATTTTTAAGGACTTTAGTAAAGTAGTATTGAGAGATTAAATATTACAATAGGCTCACAATGGGGATATGGTTTGGTCTTATTGAGAGGATCAAGACGAGAATGAAATTGGGTTAATTTTTGTGTCGTTAATTATTCTAGAGAAAGATAATAAATTACGGGGAGTTTGGGAATTGAATTGATGAAGTAGACTAGTAGGGTGAGTTATGCTTAACTACTAAAATTTATAAAGAGGTAACTAGGACCCTTAGAGTTGTGTGAATACTCATAAATAGGATAAGTGGGATATAAAGAAATCTAGTACGACGACTATACGAGAGAAATATATTACGTACAAGTGTGAATACTTAGGTTCCGTGAATACCTATCTTGTGTATACTTAGGCGGTGTGAATACCTAAAGTATACTAAATGTATTGGGGTCATGGGAACATCTGGACTAATACATGAGAGTTCGATTTGGGATCGATGGAACATCCAAACTAATATATATATATATATATAGAGAGAGAGATATAGATATATATACATATATATAGCATTTACATTGGGGTCGAGGGCTATTAGGACCAATGTGAATGACATGATAAATTGGGGTCGACGGAACATTATATATATATATATATATATATATAGCATTTACATTGGGGTCGAGAGCTATTAGGACCAATGTGAATGACATGATAAATTGGGGTCGACGGAACATCTGAACTAATGAATCCTTAATGTGTGATAGGAGGATATTATAATGAAGTGTATATTTATTTGTATATATTGTGCGAAAATATATTCCGTGCAATTTATTTACTTATGTGTGACAGTAGACAGTTAGATAGTGTAATGTAATGAGAATAAGTTAAGTTGAGAAACTTAATTATGATGTAGCTAATAACGTATGTGAATGTTAATTACAATTTTTGATAATGTAGTGATTTAAAAGATAACATGTGAGGAATGTTACTTATGTTGATATTTAACACATGACATAAGTTCATAAAATTAATGTGTTGTATGGGCAGTACAGGAACTTTGATGTGTAGATAAGTTCAGTAAATACTTTAGTCTAGTTATCTTGGGTAGTATATCTAGGTGGGATAATTATAGAACATTAGGCGTGCACTATAGATGACAGGTGAGGAAAACTCAAAAGGGAGTGTACGTGAACATGTGTAATCAATAACCGAATTTTAATGTAATAAACGCTTGCTAAATATTTTAAAAATATTTGTGTACTATCACTTGCTATAAAATATTTTCAAAACCTTTTAGGTGTCCAGCCACAGGAACGCCAGGTGTGACTTCATTCCAGGGATTCGGAGTTGTAGAACTGTGGATGCGGACAGGATTTGATTAGAATATTCCTCCATTCAAATCTAGTCAAGGATTTCATTTTATAATCCATGTATGGACATGTTGTCCGTTGACAGTTTTAAGTCATTTAGTTCTTTTATTATTATGGAGTATTTAGTTTTTTTGGATTTTTAGCCGATGGTTTATTCGACAAGACTTTATTCAGCTATATATGGTGATGGTTGGACTCTAGTATATTGTTTATGTTTAATTTAGTTTTCCTCGTTGTTCATTTATCTGTTTTAAAGAAAGATAAAATTTGTCTCCGGTCTAATTTCACTTAAGTGGTTAGTAATTAAAAAGTTTTCTAGAGTGATGCTAAGAATGAACCATATGATAAACCTGTTTTAATTTAATAAAGGCCTGATCAGTCGATGTTTAATTGGATGGGGTGTCACACCTAGTTACCCCTCACATCACTTCAGTAGTTAACTTATACATAACCTATTGGTCCAGAAAATAAAGTCATTCGAAATCCCCGTAACTCATTCCCTCACCCTTGAATTAATTACATCACAATTTAAGCACATCGAATCCTAGCCTTAATTACCTCATTAAGACTAAATCATAATCCCATCATAGGCTTATTGCAATATAATAAGTCCCTCATTATAATATAACAGGGTTTTAAAAGTTTCCCCAATGAACTCATATGAGTTCTAGGCTTAAAAGGAGAAGAATAGTCATACCTGGGCAAGCCGAATTGATTTGTTTTGTAGCAAATCATCTTCTTCCTTTGGTTTCTGCATTTTTCACCATTTTCTTTAACATAACTCACACGATCCTTCACTAAACTTAAAAAAAATTGTCCCCAAACATTATCTACATGTATTAGGATGATTTCCAACGTAATTTCAACATCAAAACATCATAATTTCTCATTAAGAACGGATCATAACATTTATTCATCAAAATCTCAAATTTTCATATTCATGTATACACAACATAGAATCCCGGTTTTTCTCATCTAAATACCCCTACTGGACAGATTTTGTATCCTCTACATGCATAAATTCAGTCTACATGAAATCCTAACCATAATATGGATTTAAATCACTTAAACTTCTAATTTCATCATTTATATCAGCATATTTTATCCTTATTCTCACATGGGTCTTATAACATCAAAGAAAATTATAGATAGGCACTTTCCTTATGTGGGAGTGATCTGATTTCATGATTAAGATGGTATGTTGTGTCTCTTCTCTTCCAATCCTCACTCCAAGGTTGATAATGGTGCAAGAAAAATGAAGAACACTTCAAGAATCCTCTACAAACCCCCCAAAATGCTCTATATTCCTTCTCTAATGGCCTCTCTTGGTTTTCTAACTTCTTTACCCTAACCTCACAGAACTACATGTGTCTATATATATATATATATATATATATATATCTTTCAAAATTCGTAATTCCTTTAACCCTGAGTTACCCAATGACGAAAATGCCCTCTAGGGTGTCGGTTTGGTCTAAAACTATTTCAGGACCCAAACTATTCACTCGGGTTTACTATTTTAACTGTTTCATACCTTTCATACTCATTTGCGACCTCAAAATTATCATTTGAATTACTCATAAGTTATTTCCTATATCTACCTCATTTAGTCCACACACGACATCCAGTTGAGATAACATAATGTCACGTCACTTTCATGAGTTACAACGTCAAATATGTAATTACTATTCACCTAGTAATTTTATTCAATAAATATTAATCATTTCTCTCCGATTAATAATTTAATCAACCCATATATTTAATTTACATTAAATTACATCACAGGTGTAATTTATGAAGACGCCCTTTAACAAGTGCTTTAGGTAAAACCAATTTTTCAATTAAAATTCTGTTGCTTCCAATTTTAACTTCTTTAAACTGTAATCATACATCTAATCAATTTAACCCATTGAACAAATAAAGCATGCGGGAAAAAGAAATAATTTTTGGAAAAAATCCCCGAAGGGAAAAAACCTTTTTACTTCACTATAATTTTATAAATCGCAACTTACACGGATTACAATGAAATATAGTGACACATGAATACCAGCAGGTGTCGGTCGGTGTCATCAACAAAGGAACAATGGCAGTCACTCCTCAAGAACACGCAGTTCTATTTTCAGCAAAGATCCACATGCAGCGAACCTCAAAGACCGCAGTCCAATCTTCAGCAAGGAATACCCTTAAGCACTCCCAATGACCTCAGTCAAAAATTTTCTTCAAGTGTATGTGTTCAAGATCACAAACCTTTGGAATTATGCAAATTGGATCTGGTATAAACTTTGGATGAAACTAAGTAGAATGGGCATTCTTAGAACTGTTCATCTCTATGAAAAATGTCTATGCAGTGTTATATTTATAACTGAGCAAAATAGAGTCCAAGCAAATTGAAACACTGATTTTGAGGTGGTTCTCGTTTGAGTGGTGAACGTTGTCGTTTGAACGACAAGCATTTTTGTTCGAACGACATTAAGTGTCGTTTGAGCGACAATGAACACATGTCCCATTTAAACTTTATCCTCAAATATTTTGAAAATAATTTAGCTCAGATATAATAAAAGTGTTTTTCAAAACTTTAATTTTAATTCCCATTAGTAAAAATATTTAATTCATCCAATAATTAAACAAAATTCTAAATCACATGTTACTTTGATTATTCATACCTGTGTGATCTTAGAACAAACAAAGTGTTAAATTGCAACTTGAATTGATTTCTTATTCACGGCTTTGAATTGCAACTTCTTCAATCTTAAATCTTTGTAGACTTTGAATAATCTTGAATTAATTACTAGTCTAGACTCAATTTATTTTGTCCGGAATTAAGCTAATTAAAAACGAATTGACACATGAGAAATTTGTGCTTACAAATCTCCCCCTTTGGCTATTTCGGGACAAAATTAAAAATAAACAACTAGCTGTATTCGAATGTCCTATCCCAGAAACCAAAATGTGAAAATACAAGACATGAATAAAGTATAAAGGAGCATCTGTCTAAAACTGTCTCTGAATCTCTTAATGGGATAAAGAATATTTGAAGATCTAAACAAGTACCTACACACATGAGACATAACCAAATATACCCAAGCGAAATATAGAGAAATAGAATAATATATAATTTTTAATTAAGCAAAATAAACAGAAATTTCCTCTACATCACGTATATCTCCCCCTTTTTTCTTGGAATAGACAAATCACGGGACAGATATAACAACTAAGTAGAAACAGAATATCAATGAAAAGAAGGATAAACTGTGACAAGTGAATATGAATAATTAGCAGCAAGTGAGTATCATAATCATTAGTATCTACAAAAATATATCCAGTCACATATAGGAAATGTATCATCATAAGTCTAATAGTACATCATATGAGATCAATGTCTCAATACATAAACTGTCAAAAGCTCAAATACAATGTCTCTAAAAAACACATCATCATCATCACCATTATCAGAATCAGAATCAGCATATGCGGCATCAATGTTGCTCAATCCTGATGAGCCTGCTCCTCTGTCTATCTCCTGCCATCTCATCCCATAAAAAATAGTCATTTGTGAGTGACTCTGAGCCCTAGCCTTAACCTCTGAATCAAAATGAGCCACCATAGCATCGTACATCTGTGACTGTGATGCCACACGTGCCTATAAAGAATCAAACTCCTCTACTGTGGGTCATCTAGATCTACAAGAATGAGACCTAAAAGGTATAGAACTCGGATCAGCAGGAGTAAAGGGCTCCGTAGAAAATGATGTGTCACTCGGTGGAGGTCTCATCGGATGGTAGATGACTCTCAAAGTGAGTCAAAGTATTGCGATCAACCAAGGAGGGAGCATTAATGCGGATATCATCCTCTAAAACTGGAACTCCAGCATAAGTGCGTATACGAGATACAAGAAGTTCGTAAGGAAGAGCGGGGCATACAGGTGTGTTACCAAGAATGGTAACATAGGACATAACTCAAAAAAGAAGTGATGTTAGATGTATGGCCTACCCTTGACATACTGTGTACATAAAGTAAACGACGTCGAAGGCAATCTGAGTGTGACTGACTCGAGGATAGATGGATGAAGAGAAAAATCGATTAAGAATACAAAATGCGGTGTGCAATTGATGGTGATACATAGTGCACCCTATGTGAGTAATTTCCCCCAAATAGTGTCGAATAATCTCATCAGCGGATGGGCAATCCTCATACCATCTAGGATAGATCGCATCGAGGAGTCGAGGTAACTGAAACGTCTCAAAAAAGAGATCAGAAGTGACTAATAACTGGATTCCCCTAACTGATGTCTGAATAACATAAGGAGGGTGCATTGCCCGAAAATAGAACTCGTGAATAATGTCAGGGTATACCATACCTTGTGCATCAAAGTGCCTGTTCCAACCTTGACCAGACATCCAAGTGGGAATAGATAACTCAAAAAATTGATTGACATAAAAAAGTTCTTCTCTTACAACAACGCGAATATGTAAACCCAGATGGAAATAGTAATCATACTAAAAAACAGAGTTCCATCGTACTGGAGTGAAAGGAGGCCTATTACTCCCCATTGTACCCGTGATGATGTGGAAGGCTCAACTGTCCTACGAGTAGAAGAACTTCTATATCTAGGAGGCATGACGAGAAGTAGGGTGAAAAAAATAAAATCAATTGACGCCTACGATCCTATCTCTGTACAAAATCAACCAAACCACCGGATTAATCTAAATAAATAATCAACCAACAAACAAACAGCAAAAGTCGCAATCAGAATAAACATAATCAATCATAATGGCCAAAAAAGAGAAACCTATTTAAGAGGTACAGTGGATACCCAAAAGATATGAATTTTTGAATAAAAACAAGAACACCCCATTTAAAAAAACAATATTCCTCAAAACTGTAATGGTGTAAAAAAATTCAATCTTTCGCATACCAACAGAAGTTGGATTTCAAACAAAAAAAAAACTAGGATCAATACACTAGGTTCATAAATCAGTAGGTAAATCTTGTAACAAATTAAATAAATCGAGTACTGAGAATTCGTGTATTGAAAAACCAGTCATTTTTGTTCCAAAAAAAAAATTAGTACCCATCTTAAATAGGATCAATCAAGCTCAGAAAACGAAAAAAAATACCTCAAATTGCAAACCCGTAAAAAATACCTCAAAAAAATACCCATCTCGACCGATACTAAATGAATCTTCAAAGGCCACCGAAACCCCTTTCCAACGGTCCGCCCCGTGTGCGATTCTGACTTACGGTATGAACGAACGATATGTTTTCCCTCGAAACTTGATCAAGAGGTTACTGGACGCTCCCAGGCTCCATTTCACCAATGTCAGCTCTTTAGCTCGACCGAGACTAAATTAATCTTCAAAGGGCACTGAAACATCTTTCCAAGGGTCCTCCCCGTGCACGATTCTGACTTATGGTATGGACGAACGATCCGTTTTACTCCGAAAGGTCACCAAACGCTTCCAGGTCCCAATTGACCAAAGTTAACTCCCCAAACCAATTCAAACTCTCTGGAATGTATAATTACATCTCCTAACCTCTTCAATAATCTGCCCCGTCCGTGATTCGGACTTACCATGAGGGCTAATGATCCGTTTGAGTCCGACCATTCCCCGTCCTAAGAATCGACGAGTCCTTCCAAGGCATATTTTACCCAAAGTAAACTCCTAGACCCGAGAGAATTCTAAACACTTTTGAAGGTATCTGAATTAAATTTCCAAGGGTTTTCCCCATGCGCGATTAGGATCAACGGTTTGCGCTCTACGACCGATTTTTCAAAGGGACCTGAAAGAAACTGCCAAACGGCAGGTCCCAAATCCTCCCTATCGGCAGTGTGCTCAAACACACCTGCCGATTGGTAGGACTAGGGCTATGATGATCGAAAATGCCCTGGACCTATAAAAAGTAGGGCCTCCCCTCATTTCAGAGAAAGACCTGTCACTCTCAGCAAGCTCAGAAAACCCCTCTCGAAGTCAACGTGATTTCCATATCCAAATCCCTTTCCCACCTTCACTTTTCACCATCCCTTTCACCAAACTTGGTGAATTAAGTATACTCCATCATCACCCAACTGTAAGGTCTTCTCTCCAACATTCAAGATCAAGCTCAAGATCTTTAATAAGGTCCAACTTTCTCAACTCTCTCTTCAAGTTCTCCTAAATTTGCATTAATTTATTTTATTACTTTGCACTTTTATTCCATCATCTCACATATCCTAACATACTTTTTATCTAGTACTACTGCACATCTCCTATTTTCATATAAATAAACCCCAAAAAACAAGAAAAATAGGGTTTGCTCATAAATTCCAAAGGGGAAATCTCACACTTTTCTCGCTACTAAAACATTTTTTTTACACACACACACATAAGATAAGTCCCTAATTGGATTTATGGGATAAACCCCACCCCTCGTTTTGCATATGAACTATGTGGACTTTGATGCTTCTATAGGCTACGTAGGCATCTGGGGGTAAAACATGAGACTCGAGTCCTTTTCCTACATTTTTTATATTTTTTCTAAATTCTTTAAACAATAACTCTCTTAGACTCTCTGTATGCATATATTTGTTCGAAGTAGCGTATTATCCCACATGCGCTATCATTCCCTTATAATGATCAACGTTAGGATAATCGCGTAAATCCTATTTTCTAATATTACTTCGAGGAACATTCCTACGGATGACTCGCTTTATCTCATCCATGATACAAGTTAATGATTCCTATCTCTGCTACATATACACATGCACACATATCACAGGGAAATAAAGGAAAATATCAACAACCCATGAGAGACCACAAGGGAGGAATGCATACCTAACACCTTCCGATTCCGTAACTTAGCCTCTGGACCCTTTTTGAATCATTTTTGGTTTCATATGTATCAGTATGTCTTTGGATGCTGTCCTTCGGGATGGCTCCCTTTTCTTTTGTCTATTTTGAGTAAAATAGATTGGCGACTCCATATCTCTACATTTTTTACCTCATCACTGACGCTGGCCGAAGCACTCCCGAGTGGGATGCTCGAAACCAAGATCCTCCCGAGAAGAAGAAGACCCCCACTCTTCTTTCATCTCTCTCCCGCTGCGAGGATTGGAGGAGATGGCCACATACTTCAATTATGCTTATAATAATGAATTCACAGTCTTTTGATTTAGATATATACACTAGCATTGGTTACATCAATCTACATTTTTTGAATTACTATAATATATCACTCCTAGATCTAAAAGTGGAAGCAATTAAATCAATTAATTATGGCATAATCAATACACCAAAAACAATAATTTGGCACAACCTAATTTTAAAAATCTGGCATAGTTTAAACCTGTGCCAGATTTTGTCACGGTTTAATAGAAATTTGGCACACTTTAAAATAGTGCCAAAATTTGATACCTTTTTAAAGTGTAACAAAATTAAGTACACTTACTAAAATATATAATAACCAAAAAAACATTACACTCACTTTCATTCCCGCTCACAGTACCCCTCTCTCTCCTCATTCCCACTCACTCTCTACATCGGCGATCTCTCGCTACGGTCGGTGGTCACTCTCTCTCTACTTTCGGTCCACTCTCTCTCTATGATCAGCTATCTCTCTCCCTAGCCAACTCTCTCTTTCTCTGGTCACTGCATTATTCTCTCTCTCCTCACTCCACTCATCCAAATCAAGTAATTGTTTAAAGCATATGTATTTTTTAACCTAAGTTAAGTATAAGATTTGATTCTAGAGTTTATGATATGCGTGATTTGATTCGTGTTTGCATTTTTAGGGTTTTATATATAAATTTTTGAATTTTTATTATTTTTTTTAATGTGTAAGTTTTTGGTGCAAATTGAATGTTGATAATGGAAAAAAAAATTATTTGTTTTTGGATGGGCCTTGGAATCTTTTAGTGGTAATCTATGCTTTCGTGTTCTTACCCTTCTATTTAAAATGCATATTTGATCTGATTCGTATAGGTTACGGAGTTTTAAGAAAATTTAAGTGATAAATATTCAATAATAATGTAAAAATAACAAATTGAAAAGTAGACACCCACTAATTAAATGGATCAATGAGATTATGTGTTGAAAATTTAAGAAAAAGAAAAAAAACTATTTAAATAGTAAGTAGACATTAATACTAAACATTCAATAATGATGTTACACATGTAGAAAAACCTTAGACCCGTTCAAGAGGTTTCATTATGACTGTGGTGAGAACTCTTGAATTGTCCCATTTTTGGACAGTTTGGAAATGCAAAAGTTTGTACTGTACATAATGTTTATGCATGTCCTATTTTGAAAATTCGGTGTTATCTCTTTATGCTCTTTGGGTTCATACTATATTGATGTAATGTTTTGTGTTTTCTTGGTTGAAAAACTTAAGTAACACATGAACACTCCCAATTTAAGTTATGTATTTGAAGAACTGTAAGGAGATGTTGGCAAAAAATTTCAGATTAGGACATGGCATGAGACATTATGAAAAATACAAAATATGCATTTTCGAATGGGATAAGACCCTTACCCTGTAGAGGAGATGGAGGAAATATAGGAGCTCAAATATATAAATATTTACACTTGAATCAACTTAAATATATTTACAGTAAGCGTTTATATTATAATATGTGTTCTTTAAACTTATTAGGACGTCGTCGCGAATCAACAAAGAGTGGATAAATGATAAAAATATAGAGACCGATACATATAGAGATGGGGTGTTATAGTTTCTACATTATGTGCATAGTAATAGTTCGATTGCTAAACATTCATGTCTCTGTAGACGTTGTCAAAATGGGAAAGGACATGTTGTTATAGATGATATATTCATTCATTTAATGACATATGGTATGGAAATGAACTATACCTTATGGATTTTTCATGGTGAGACATTAGTTGTTGATCATGTCCAACCACCACTGCAATCTGTGACACCGACAGAACACACTGATGTGCACAATATTCCAATTTTGAATGATGTTTTGAATGATGCTTGTGAGATGTTTATGGGTGAATCGTAACCTAGTGAACCTAATTGTCTATGCAGTGATGAAGCCCCCCCCCCCCCCCCACAACTTTTAAGGTTCCCAATGATTCGTACACACATAAATACAAAGGCAAGAAGTATGATCGTTTACATTAACTCACACAGGAGCCATTGCACCTAGCTACCGGTTCTTTGCGTCATACCACAATGTATGCTCTTATAAAGTTGAATGATTTGAAAACGCAATTCAATTTATCGGATGATGCTACAGGTGGAATTCTTAGATTGTTAAATGAACTACTTCCTGAAGGGAACAACTTGACAACTAGTTATACAAAAATGAAAAACATCGTTAGAGATATCGGTATGGATTATGTTAAGTATGACGTGTGAAATAACAACTGTATGCTATTTTGGAAAGGGCATGAAAAATCTTCTAGATGTATCAAATGTGGTTCTTAAAGCTACAACTTTACTCTCTAGACGAGGACGGGGTAGAAAATCATACTACTAATTGAAAAAAAAGTACTCTAGGGTTCTTAATAAGGTAATGCGACATTTCCCTTTAATCCCTGGGCTAAAATGGTTGTACACAATAAAATGGATAGCATAGAAAATGACTTGGAACGTTCGTGCAAGCTCTTGTATCGAATTCTCGGGTCATCCTCGAGATTCTGTAGAATGGGTAAATTCAAACATTATGTGGAGAGATTTTTCAAAAGATCCGCGGAATATTAGACTTGCAATAGCAACTGATGGTTTCAGCCCGAATAACATGTTTGGCCGTAAGTATATTTGTTGGCCAGTGATAATTCAACCACTTAACCCTTCTCCATTAATGTGTATGAAAAGTGAATTTTTAATGTTGTCTGTATTGATTCCCAGACCAAAGTCACCATCAAGTAATATTGATGTCTTCCTCCAACCATTAGTCGATGATTTAAAGATCTTATGGTTTGGAGTTGAGGCTTGGGATGCATACAAAAATGAGAAATTTCAATTAAAAGCCATGTTGATGTGGAGTATACATGATTTTCCAGCTTATGGGATGTTAGCAGGATGTTCACCTCAAGGTTACATTGGGTGTCCTATTTGTTTTACAAATACACCTTCTCAATATCTTCCTAAGTCAACAAAATGTTGTTTCTAGCAATCTCACATGTTCCTTACTAAAGACCATCCTTAAAGGTATGACACATCAAAGTAAACATTTAATGGTAAAATAGAGGATACTATGGCTCCAAAAAAGTTAACAAGTGTAGAAATTGAGCAGATAGTGTCACTTATCGCTCGAGAAGGTGTTCAAAGAGAGGGGGAGGGAGACAAAAAAGGAAAGGGAAAGGGAAAGGGGAAGGGCAAGGGGAAGGGGAAGGAAAAGGAGAAGGAGGATGTCGTAATGGAAGATGATGATTATCTAAGTGAGGGTGACAATGAGAATCTAGCGGGTACCGATGGTTTTTCAAGGAGATCAATTTTCTTTGACTTAGAGTACTAGAAGGATCATGATATTAGACATAATTTCGATGTTATGCATGTTGAAAAGAATATCATAGAGACTCTTTTAGGTACAATACTCTCGCTGAAAGGTTCATCAAATAAAGATACGATCAAACCCTTTGAAGAGTTGAAAGTTCATTTGAATCTTAAAAGGAAATTATGGATGAAAGATGTTGAAGGCAGTAACAAAAGGCGGATGCCAAAGGCACCTTTCGCAGTAGGAAAGGAAGAGAAAGAAGAACTTTTCATACACTAAAAACATTAAAGGTATCGATTAGATTTTTAGCAAATTTTAGCAACACTGTTAACCTCGATCCACCTGGATTTACCAATCTCAAGTCCCATGATTATCACATCATTATGCAACGGTTGCTTCATGCGTTGCTTATGCATTCATTTATGGATCATAAGCCTTTGTTTAAATCTATACAATGGATACCGATTGGATTTTCATCAAATTTCAGCAACAATGTTAACTTCGATCCACCTGGATTTACAAATATCAAGCCCCACGATTATCACGTCATTATGCAACGGTTGCTTCCTGTATTGCTTATGCATTCATTTCTGGATCACAAGCTTTTTTAAGCTATACAACAGATAAGCATATTCTTTAATGTGTTGTGTGCCAAAGTGATATTTAGGGAACATCTTTTGAAGGCTAAAAATGCATTGGTAGTGGCACTTTGTGTCTTTGAAATTTATTTTCCACCTGCCTTTTTGTGGGGATGATCCACCTTATGAACCATTAAGCCAATAAAGCTTTGACAGCTAGGCCACTAAGATATCGGGCGATGTGGTTATTTGAGATAGAAATGGGACGATATAAAAAGCGGTCACGAAATAAGAGGTACACTGAAGGGAGCATTGTTAATGCATATTTGTTACATAAAGATTCTTTGTATGCAGTGGAGTACATATCGAAAAGAGGTGAAGGAACTCATTAGAGGAATCTTGAGGATTTTCTTAATGATGAGTTTGATAACTCGGAATGTCAGCGAGAATTGGGTAAAAGTAAAGAATTGATCTTAAATAATGTACAATATGAGAAAGTGCGAAGACGGCTTTTATCTCAATTGGACGGTGTTGATGAATGGAGAAGGTACACACTTAGTTCTATGTTGATTCATATTAATTGATTGTAATGTGATATTTACTAATTTTGAAACTAATTTCTGGTAGAAAATTTGTGGTAACTGAGACTCAATCGAGGCATAGAATTGATGATTTCATCCCTTGGCTAAGGAACGAGGCAAGGCTTTATTTATACATGTACTTTTTTAGCAACCGTAATTATTTTTAATGAAACTCTAAAAATTTATCAATTCCTTACAGGCCTCAAGATTTAATGATACGGGAATTTTTCCATATGCCGATGGTCCGCTCCATAGGTTTAACAGTTATGAGAAATTTCAATGCAATGGGTACACCTTTTGTACATATGGACATAAACAGAATCATAACTTTCAGAGTAGTGGTGTATCCACTAAGGACTTTAATAAGAAGGGGATTATGACAATCTTTTATGGAGTTATTAGATAAATACTCGACCTCAGTTACATTAAGTTCACACAAACTGTCTTTTATTGTCATTAGGTGGATGTTGATGATAAGAATGCTTGCAAAGTTGAACCCACCTGAAAATTGGTCATGGTGAATCTTAGTAAGCTCGTGAGTAAAAATACCATTCACGATGATCCGTTCATCCTTGCATCTCAAGACAATCAAGTATTTTTTTTGTCAAGATGTAAAGCTGTAGGGGTGGTCAGTTGTTTTACACTCTCCCAAGAGACTGACAAAAGAAATAGATGCGATTGATATTTACCGTACGATGTATGACTCCATTCTCGAGGAAAATGGTAAATTGTTGGAGCTTTTGGACAAGGATTTCTAGTGCAATGATTTAGTTCTGAACTAGTTTTTGAACATGCAATATTATATTTTTTGTAATTTTGAACGGGTAATATTGTATTTATTCCGTTTGTTATTGTTGTTGTAAACATTTAATAGTTTATTATTGTTTGAACATTTAATAAAGGTATGGATGTTTGAACTTCTAATTCTATGTTTACTGATGTTTGAACATGGAATATACTGGTGTCTATTTGAAAATATAATCTTCTTTATATTGCTACTTGAACATGTACTATTCTTGTAAATGTTTATTCTGATTATTTTGTTGTCTAATAGTCATTTTTTTCCAGATAAATGTCTTAAATGGGTGATACTTCGCAACCATTAATAAATGAGGTGACATCTATATCAATCTCCCATTCTAAGGTTGCTTCGGGTGCTTCAAGAGTAGGTGATGACTCTTTCGCTAAGAAATTAAAATTTAATGAGCACGGCTTTCTAGTTGGTGAAGATTCATATACACTCTCAAGCAGGTTGGGAGACTTAGTAAGGACACATGTTCCCATTGATATGCCCAAAGTGCACCTGCCAGCTCAGAGACATTAACCTCAGCCTGTATGACGGCTGAGGTAACAAGAGCTCAGGATTAACCATTTTTGATATCGTCCTTCATCAGGTCAGCCACAGCCGACGTTACAAGCATCACCTCGATTGGGCATCAACCGAGGTCTGCATGACTCATGGGATCAACTATCCATCAGGTTGGCCACAACCGATATTACAAGTATCACCTGAGACCAGCAAAAGCCTCATAGGCTCAATTAACAAGCATCATGTCATCATCGACTTTGGCCGATGTTACACCTCATACCCAGCCTTGGTCGTACATCCTGGCTGAGGTCTTCATGGAACATTGATCTCAGATAAGGCAAAGGTCGTACTCCACCAACCTCATACTCACACAGGCCGAGGTTGGTACTAAGATAAGACAGATGAGAATCTACGCGCACATGTATAGCTTGGAACACGTGGACAAATCTATTATAACTTAATCATTCCCTCCATGTGAGGGAATATTTAGGTCATCATTGCTTAGTTGAGATCATCCAGGTGTCATCCTTGCACTGGATGGATCTCCATGAACATTCACATTGCATGCTTAGGGGGTACATTACAACCCCCAAGCATTATATATAGAGGTCATCCTCAACATTGTAAAGGATCAATAATTTGCAACCCTACCTGAAACTCTATCATTTCCATATAGTAGAGAGAGAAAGCTTAAGAGATTGTATCCATGGCCATTAGTTCCTTCATTAAGTGATATTACTCACACGCACTCATAGTGGACGTAGGCCAGATTGGCTGAACCACTTATACATAAGTGTTCGTCCTCTTCTCCTCATCTCTATACATGTCATTGTTGTTCTTATTTGAGCTTGTTCATATCTTATCTCGTGGTGATGTTTCCAGCATCATCATTTTAACACCGTCTATGGGAACGAGAAGACATATCTCTTCCTTTCCTAGCTTAACCTCATCGGAGACTCTGGTGTGAACTAGGGCTCACCCTTCGTGTGAAGCTGTTTCACTATTGAAAGATGTCCTTTAAGGTATTTAATCTCTTATATTCTCATCACAAGATCTTTAGCCCTAACACATGGCACCGGAGTTGCCACCACCTCCTCCACCATCTGGTGTTGGAGGACCTAGTTCCAGCCAGGCACCACCCCAGTCCAAAATGGCTGAGGTGGTTGTAGCCTTGAGGTCTTTAGCTGCAACACAACAAGTAACGAAGGAGCAATTTTCATAGCTCAATCAAAATATCATGAGGCCACCAGGGATCTCACTGGAGATAATTACTCTGGCAACTGTTCAACCCCATCCTGAAGCTACGGGACAACCCCAGGCACCACGAAAAGTACAACCTACCCCTCAGCGGAGGAGGGATGTTGCTGACCCTAGGCGTTTATGTCTGGGAGGCAAGAAAACCCTTGCCCTGAGGATAGGTATGATGATATGGAGGCAGAAGATGCTCTAGTGGATTATTGGGAGCCATATGAGGTTTTGAATAACACGGTACGTCCTATCGAGCAGAGAAGAGGTTATGGGGGTAGAAGAGATGGGGGTGCCTAACAAAGAGGATCAGATTTTGATCGCTTAAGCAGACGATCGGCCTTTGAAAGGCTCAACCCAGTTAATGACCTAAGACAGAGGCTATCCAGATCGATGTTGCTAAACCGTGGAATGACTCCATCCAATGCCAGGAAGAGAAGATAGGAAACCTCATCAAAAGTCGAGACCCGCTGCAAAGAGGGTTCTCAGAGGGTTCCCCTTTAGTGGCAAGGATAGTGAACGTCCCAACCCCTATCAAGTTTAGACCACCTACGGTGTCTCCCAAGTATGATGGTAGTACCAACCTTGTGCGTCATATTGAGATGTACTAGTCTGTAGCAAACATTTATTCAATCCCAGATGAGATGAAGTGTCGGGCCTTCTCTAGGACTTTGACGGGAGCTGCACATATTTGTTTTACCTCTCTTTCGAAGAACTCTATTGAGAACTTTAAGGGATTGGCTGAATGGTTCATTAAAAATTTCTATTTTGGGGTCAAACCTCAAAAGAAAACCACTCATCTGCTGTACGTCAAGCAAGGCAAGAACAAGAGCCTAAGAGACTACATTGCTAGATTTAACAAAGAAAAATTGGAAGTTGAAGATTATGAAGAGAATATAGTTATAACTGCCCTCATTGAAGGACTCCAGAAAGGGAAGTTGTTGTGCAAGCCTGCTGAAGACCCTCCAAAGTCTATGGAAGAGCTGTTAGCAACTGCAAGAGAGGTCATGAATGCTGAAGAGGCTATGGCTGCAAAGTATGAGGATGAGAACGTAAGTAGCTGTGGAAGAATCTAAAGGAAGAAAGATGGAAAAAAAAGGTTTGCAGATGATAAGTTTGCAAACTATACTCCTCTAACTGTGAGTTGCGATCACATCCTCAACGAAATAAAAAATGATCGGTCCCTGAGATGGCCAGAGAGCTGAAGGCTCCTCCGCATAAGAGGAACAAGAATTTGTGGTACGAGTTCCACCAGGACCACGATCATTTAACTAACAAGTGCTTCACCTTAAAGGATGAGATTAAGAAGATATTAAAGTCCAGAAAGCTCAGGATGTATGTTGATGGTCAAGCTCCTAATAGGGGAAGATATGACCCTAAAAAGAATAGAAAAGATAGATATTGAGAAGTTCCCCCAACAAGAAGAGATGATGACTCAGATGGTGATGATGAGGACGATCCTGACCTCCCACTAAAAGATGACAATGCCCTTGTGAAAAATGTTGGTATGATCGACTTTGGTGTTAACACCATATGTGGAGGACTAGCAGGGGTGGCTCAAATGTAGCCTACTGTAAAGCTCATGTGGCAGAGGATAAGTCAGTGGCAAAAGTAAAGGTTGTGAATCTGGCATCTTTAGAGGCTAAGCGGAAGAGAAAGAAGGTAGATATGTATACTCTTATAGTTGGGTTTTCCCGACTTGATTTTAAAGTTATCTTAGCTCCACATGACGATCCTTTGGTAATCACTACAAGGGTGCATGGGTGTGAGGTGCAGAGAACTCTCGTCGATGTTGGAAGTTCAGCTGATGTAATGTTTTGGCCCTGTTTTATGAGACTAGGACTCAGTAGAGCTACGCTTGTACTATATCATCATCCGTTAATTAGTTTCAGCGATGAAAAGATCCATCCGTTAGGCATGTATGAGATGGATGTTCGAATGGGAGACGAGTGGCCTAAGAGGTTGACCTGAAAGATCAATTTCTTTATTTTGGATGAAAACATCTTCTCGACCTACAACCTCATCATAGGACGAGTATCCCTTAAGGAATTTGAGGCAGTGCGATCAACGGTCCACCAAATGCTAAAATTTTCGACCCCCTATGGGGTAGGGGAAGTGCAGGGTGACCAAACATCGACACGAGAATGCTACTTTAACTCTACAGAAGAGAGGGAGTCTCATAAGAAGGCAATAAAAATATATAACATTTATACACTTGATCAAAGGGATGAAACAAAATTGAATAAGGGAGAGGCCATGGAAGAGGTAGAATCTATCACCCTCAATGAGGATGAATTGAAAAAAACAATCCAAATTGGTAAGGCCCTAGGACCTAAGATCAAGGAAGAGATGGTAAAACTTTTGAAGAAAAGGCAAAATGTATTCGTTTGGAGCCATGAAGACATGCCTGGAATTGACCTGAGATTATATGCCACAAACTCAATGTGGCAGAAGAAACCAAGCCAATTAATCAAAGATGAAAAGTTTACTCCAGGGAAAAGTATGATGTCATCAGTGAAAAGGTCAGAAAGCTGGATGAGGCCAAGTTCATCAGAGAGGTCATATACCCTGAGTGGTTTTCTAATGTTGTCATTGTGCCAAAAGCTAACAAGAAATAAAGGATGTTCGTAGACTTCACCGATTTGAACAAGTTTTGCCCAAAAGATAGCTTCCCCTTGCTTCGAATTGATCAGATGGTAGATTCCATAGCAGGGCATGAGCTCATGAGCTTCATAGACGCTTATTCTAAGTATAACCAGATTTTTATGGACCCAGAGGATTCAGAGAAGACAACGTTCATAACCGATAAGGGGACCTATTGCTATAAGGTCATGCCCTTAGGATTAAAGAATGCAGGGGCCACTTACCAACATCTTGTAAATAAGATGTTTGAGGGCCAGATTGGCAAGACCATGGAGGTATATGTGGATGACATGCTGACAAAGATGTTGAAGGCAGACACTCACGTGGCTAACCTAGAGAGGAATTTTGACACCATAAATTTATACAGGAAGAAGCTCAATCATGCTAAGTGTGTGTTCGGGGTAGGAGTAGGAAATTTTCTTGGATTCATTGTTAATCAAAGGGTAATAGAGGTCAATCCTGAAAAAATCAAGGCTCTCCTTGATTTAAAGACGTCGAGGACCATCAAAGACGCTCGAAGGTTAACCGAAAGAGTTGCTGCGCTGTACCGGTTCATCTCCAGGGATACGAAAAAGTGTCTTCCTTTTTTCAAAGTTCTTGGAAAGTCCTTTGAAAGGGATGAGGAATTCGACAAAGCTTTCATAGAGCTAAAGTCCTACCTTGAATCTCCTTTGCTCCTATCTCGGACCATCTTGGGGGGACAAGTTATTTGTGTATCTACCCATTTCAGAATCATCCATTAGTGCAGCCATAGTAAGAGAAGACGATGGAGTGCAGAGGGCGATGTACTTTAATAGTAAGGCTCTTCAAGGGTCTGAACAGAATTATCCTCGAATGGAAAAGTTGGCATATGCCGCGATACACCCATCTAGGAAGATAAAGCCATATTTTTAGGCCCATTCTATGGTTGTCGTCACTGACTCCCCACTAAGATAGGTCCTCCACAAGACTGAGAAGTCTGGCAGGTTGATGACTTGGGCCATCGAGTTAGGGGAGTATGACATTGTCTATCAACCAAGGGTTGTCATCAAAGGGTAGGCTCTTGCAGACTTTGTAGAAGAATTAACCTTGGAAGAGGTTGAGATTCAGAATAGTCACGAGAATGCAAGAAAACCTGGAAGTAACGTCTTTCGTGATTCGAACGAGGCTGGGTCAAGAAAGTTTGAAAAAAGTGTAGTTGAGAATGAAGAAGAGAGATACCTCTTCAAGTAAGGGATCTTGTCAGAGGGGAACTTCTCTTCAAATGAAGATGTCTGGAACCTCTTCGTTGATGGGTCTTCTTACGAAAGTGGAAGAGGTGTAGGGCTGATACTGTCAGTTCCCGAAGGTACCGATGTTGAATATGCTCTGAGCTTCAACCTCAAAGCTTTAAACAATGACTCAGAGTATGAGGCGCTGATAGAGGGGCTCTCCTTAGCAAAGCCCTTAGAGTTGGCCGACTCCTACTCCACAGCGATTCAAGGTTGGTTATCAACCAAGTTCTTAGAGTATATGAGGCCAAGGATGAAAGGATGGAAACATACCTAAAGAGGGTAAGAACACTGCTAAAAGGCTTCTAAGAGGTGAAGATGAAGATACATCGGGAAGACAACAGTCGAGCCGATGCGCTAGCCAGGTTGGCCTCAGCAACAAGTACAGATATAAGAAGAATATTACCTATTGAAATCCTTCCCCAGTCAACCATCATAGAAGAAGAGGTAGCCAAAATTTGCCTCAATCTTAACATGGGAGCCTTATGGATGGACCCACTTATCAGGTACATAAGACAGGGAGAGCTGCCAGAATTAAAATTAGAAAGGAGAAATTTGAGTTTCAGGGCCGCTAAGTTCTCGATTATACGGGGTGTCTTGTACAAGAAGTGGTTCCTACTCCGTCTCCTTAGATATGTGCACCCTTTAGAGGTTCCTCAAGTCTTGAAATATGTATACGAGGGTTCTTTATTAAGCCACATAGGAGGGAGGCCTCTAGCTAAAAGGATAATTACTCAAGGGTTCTGGTTGCCAACCTTGGCCAAATATGCAGTTGCTTACGTGAAGAGATGTGACAAGTGTCTTAGATTCTCCACCATCCCTCACCAACCTCATCATCCTATGACGTCAATTAACTCACCTTGGTCATTTGCAGTATGGGGATGGACTTAGTAGGACCTTTGCCTAGAGCTACAAATAATAATAGATTCTTGATTGTGGCAATTGATTAATTCTCCAAGTGGGTAGAGGCTGAGCCGATGATCACGATTACGGAGCAGAAGACCTTCTAGTTCATCTGGAAGAACATCATATGTAGATATGGCCTTCTTAATACCCTCATCTCAGATAACGGAACCCAGTTCAACAATTCTTCCTTAGAAAAATATTGTGAAAGAGTGGGGATTAAGCAGTTCTTCTCCTCTCCTGGTCAACCCCAAGAAAATGGGAAGACTGAGGTCACGAACCGAAAGATACTTGATGGAATAAAGAAGAGGTTGGATGAGGCAAAAGGGAGATGGACACAAGAGGTGTACGTTGTGTTATGGGCCTACAGGACGATGTAATACCCCGTATTTTCAGGCTATATTAATTTGGGGATTTATTAAATTTAATGTGAGTTAATTATTTAAAAAAAAATCCGGAAATTAATTATGTTATAATTATTAACGTGACGAGAGTTAGTAATTATATGAAATTTGTTGAATATTACTAATGAGCAAAGTAATATATTATATTGGTTATATTGAATGTCATAAGTGAGCTAAATGACAATTTCGGAAATTTAAGTCGGGTCGTGCTCGTGTCGCGTCGAGACTAAATTTTGATAAATAAAAAGTTAATATTTTATAATTTGTTCGTATGGTCATTTTGAGTGCGTCAACGCGTCCAGAAGGGTCGAGATAGTCAGAAAAGTGTACCCGGGGGTTTAGTTCGCGTCTCGGGGCGTTTTTAGGCCTAATTAGTACCCCGGGAGGGCATTTTGGTCATTTCACATTTATGGGTAATTAAACCCACGAAAATCAGTAATATATATCAGCCATTTAGGTTATTCAGCTAGGTTTATAAATCATAAACACAAGAACGGCTATAGGAGAGGAAGGAGAGAGCTGTCAAGGCAAATTCAAGGCCCAAAAGCCATCCGTTTGCACCGCCACCACCACCAACGCGTAGATCGCGCAACGGACTACGCAACCACACCAAAATCATCTGCAAATTAGAACACCAAAATTCCCAGGCAAGTGTTTATCTTGCTTATTTCGTTGATGCATCTTTCATATTAGTGTAGGAATGATTAGGATGAGTTTTATGGAAGAAAACCTAAGATTTGAGATAGGAATCGCATGTATTTAAGGTTTAAATGATAATTCTGGAAACCCTTGCCATGTAGAGGAATTTACCCACGAAATTATGATGTTTATAAGAAGAAATTTCTGGAAAAACAGATTGGAACCATGATTTAGAGATTTCTAGGGTTCTTGAATATTTAAATGAATTATGGCATGATTAATCCATGTTTAGTGACGTAAATTGACATGCTTTACGTAGGAAATGTATGATATCATGTTAGGATGTTAGTAGTACAAATTTTGAGACGTTTGGGATTGTAAAATATGGATTTGGTGTAAGTTAGAAGATGAAACCCGTAACTGCAATTCTGCGAAATCGTTTAAGTTTATCCCAGGCGGACCGGTCCGGGTCTGAGGAGGATCGGTCCGATTGACCGGATCGGTTCTTTTATTCTGAGGCGAATCGGTGTGACACCCCGCCTAATAAAATACTGGGTGATCAGTCCTATACCAAATTAAAACAGGAATCCCAGTTGGTTCATCCTTAGCATCAATGTCGAAAACTTTTTTAAAACTTACTATCCACCTAGTATTCCAAAACTAGTGCCAATTTTAACATTTTATTTAACAAAATAGTACATGCGAAAGTAAATCTAAATCAATCACGCCACTGAATCAAAATCAACTGAATAATTAATTAAACAACTTGTCGAATAAACCATCGGCCACCAACGTAAAATAATACAATCCAACACCTGAATAATTACAACTGAAACTGTACTGAAAAGTCTGGGTAACAAGCCCTAAAAAAAACTGGACTGAGAGAAGATTCCTACTCTAGGAATGAATGAATAAATGATGCGTCTAATCCAAACTCCTGCTAGCATCCACATATGCAGCAGCTCCGTGTCCCTGGAATAGAATATCAATCCAGGCGTCCCTGTGGCTGGACACCTAAAAGGTTTTGAAAATAGTTTTATAGCAAGGGGTTAGAACCCAAAACATTTTTGAAAACATTTAGCAAGTGAATTAGCTGCAGTAATTTAAAATGCATGAATGCGCTTCATATTAAAGTTAGTGTCGCACTCTCTTGTGGACATTCTCACCCCTCCACTAATGTGCACACCTAACGGTTACCTTAACCCCACCTAGTTGTACTACCCCGTCCAACTAGTCCTGGTGTAACCTCCCCTTGCCATACTACTCTAACCCGAGTATTAACTGTTCATGAATTATAAGTCATCTCACTAATTAACTTATTAAATTCCTTCTTAATTAATAGCCTATAACCATAACACAAGTTATATAATTTAAATACATCACACACTGTATTATTCCCACAAATGGTTACCTTAATAAATTTCTCATTAATTAACAGCATATAACTGTAACCTGAGTTATATAAAATAAATACATCACACACTGCATTATTACCTACATAAAATATTTACTACCATATTATATGTATCTTACTAAAACATCCACACATATATAATACGTGTATCCATCCTTTCGAGTATACCCTCACCGGATGATTTCCTCTAAAGTGCTATCCCCCTAGGTGTATTCACATAACCTAGTTACCCAAGTTGGAATCGCTCACCAACCTGTCCTAAAAACATAAACGAAGTGGAGGCGGTCATATTCCTTCCCTGAAAGTGAGATAAGCCCCTCACCCATATAACGGACGCTATGACCTGGGGATATACTCGCCCTACTCCTCGAGCTAGGGGATTCACCCACATCGCGCAACCTCCCTTTATAGCACTAGAGTATATAAATAAATAAATATCTAGTCACTGATATTTAATTAGCACACAAAATGTATACACATATATATATATACTATCGCTACACCGTATATATATAAATTTAGCCCCGGCTTTACCGTGTACTCACAACCCGTAACACTAGCCTGTAAATATCCTGAGTCTCTCGCCCGACTCAACTAAATAAGTTATCTCCCTTATTATATTATTATTATTATCCCGAGTCTGTGGTCCGACTCTAATTTAATTAATTAACACATTAATTAATATAATACTTTCCCCGAGTCTATGGTCCGACTCTGTGTTAATTAATTTACACACTTAATTAATTAATACCAATCCAAGTCTATGGTCCGACTTTCATTTAATTAATTTCACTCAATTAATTTCTATAATGCTAGCCCGAGTCTATACCTCGACTCTTAGTTAATTTAATATAATCTAAATTAACTTATTACCTCCCCGAATCTACCATCCGACTCTAATTAAATTAATTAACTCACCTATTAATTTAATACCTTCCCGAGTCTACAATCCGATTCTAAGTAAATTAATTAACCCACCTATTAATTTAATACCTTCCTGAGTCTACAATCCGACTCTAATTAAATTAATTAACCCACCTATTAATTTAATACCTTCACGAGTCTACAATCCGACTCTAATTAAATTAATTAACCCACTTATTAATTTAATACCTTACCGAGTCTACAATCCGACTCTAATTAAATTAATTAACCCGCCTATTAATTTAATACCTTCCCGAGTCTACAATCCGACTCTAATTAAATTAATTAACTCACCTATTAATTTAAATGTTAATCCGAGTCTGTGCCTCGACTCTACTTTAATTAATTTACCCACTAATGAATTTAATGCTTGGTGTCGCCCAACCATTATAACCGGACTCGCTCACTTGGCCCATAACTTAATATTTCCCGAAATTTAATTCCTATGAGTTTTATCCCACCAAACTCTTCCCGTAAGATTCACATCCTTACTTGACTTTTGAAATTTCTTAACACCATCTTCTCAAGGTCCTAGGTATTAAGTTGTATTTAATTATCGCTAATTAACCCACCTTAAATGTCCCTAAAATAATTAAGGTTAAACAATTGAAGTAAGCGGCACTGCTAAAAATCCTCCTTAGTCGATCGATCGACTCCCCAGGGTCGATCGATCGATCGAGCAGTTCATCTTCTCCACCGATCTGTTTCTGCCATAGTCGAATTTCCAAGGTCTTATCTCTCTGATTTTCAACCTTAACTCATTATTTTTAACCAATCAATTACTCCCAAAACAAGTCCCAATCATCTACAACTGTTTTAGCATGCTCTATTCATACCATATCTCGCTATTTCTAAAATGGGTTTTTCTCCAATTAATTTCCATCAATTCATCTCAATTTTGTTCATAACTCCTACTGGATTTCACATTCCAATCAGACATTCATTTTCAGAATTATAAAACACAACTAATTCTCACTTTGAATCTCATTCAATTATCCTATTAACCAAAATCCCATTTTTGTACCCATTTATCCCCAAAACGAATTTTAGTATACACATCACTAAAATATGAATTGGATATCACAGTTTAGGAGTAAAAACAGTTAACCACTTGCCTGGAATTACTCGTAGGGTCTGATCCGTTGTCGACATCCCTTAATTTGGCTCCAAAATCCCCAAATTAGCTTTTGATTGTTTTCCCCCAATCTTCCTCTCAAACCATAGGTTAGAATAATGTTGGCTGCCCATTTTCCTTTTCTTAGGTTTAGGTTTAAAAACACAAATCCCGTTTTTAGCCTAATGGGCTAAATTAAAATAGCCAAAATCACCCCGTGCGGGCCCGGCTATGCCCAAAAATACCCCGAGACCCAATCGCTACCCCCGGGTACTCTTTTCTGATTATCTCGACCCATCCGGACTCAATCGCGCACTCAGAATCGCCATCCGAATTAATTTATAAAAATCCTTACCTCACCCCCAATTTAGTCTATACCGACTCCCGGCTAAGATAATCGCATACCCCGTCATTACTACCCGAAATGACGCAATTAAATTATTACTATTCACTTAGTAAATAAGTTTACCTAAATATTAACCATTCACTCCCCGATTAATATTTAAACATATATTGCCATAATTAATTCAATTAAAATTACAACCCACAAGTAATTTAAAATTCTCGAATTAATTAAATATTAAATGCACAAAAATACGAGGTGTTACAATCGGTCCGTTAATGATCGGATCGGTTCTTTTCCACGCTTCATCGGTTCGCTTGCGGTCTGGGGTATACTGGCCTTCAGTAGTCGGATCAGTCCGGGTCTGAGGCGGACCGGTCCGGTTAGCCGGATCGGTTCTTTTATTGCAGGCGGATCAGTCCGATGATAGAATCCCTGAGCGTTATGTATTAAGTGGAAAGGTTCCTCAAAATTAAAGTAAGATGTGAACGGTTATACGTGATAACTAAATAATGATAAATAAAAGTCGTAACTATGGGATTTGAGAATATAACCATTATTGATATAGTAATATTAGTATAGTTATATGATTGTGTATGCATATACTATCTATGTGTGAAAACATGCCCACGCTACTTGCTATCCCTGAGGTTACCACGCTGGGACAGTCTTATCTCGATGGGACCTTTATGGGGGATATTGACTTGTACCCTAGAAGCTAGATATCCTTGGTACATGCTATCGAATCGATAGTTCAGACGGTCCTAAGAGACGCGGGTATGTGCCATCCTCTTATAGACTTGGAATCTATGCTTCGCCTCAATATTGTTTGTGTATGTGTTAATACAATTCGAGAGTGATTCTGAATTTGTGTTCCCCTTAATACGAGTGATACGGGGTTTGGATAGTAGAGTGTGCCCGCACCATAGTTTTATTTTGGGGTGCTGTTATGATATATATATTCTTACGAGTAGTTAATATATATACGAAATCCTGAAATCTGGAACTGCCTACTGTGATTTGATATGTA
Source organism: Sambucus nigra (assembly GCA_949130495.1). Lineage (NCBI taxonomy): Eukaryota > Viridiplantae > Streptophyta > Magnoliopsida > Dipsacales > Adoxaceae > Sambucus > Sambucus nigra. The sequence goes on from OX422218.1 coordinate 522,581,937, forward strand.
GGACATGGTTGATGACCCAAATTGTAAATACTTGTTTTGAGAAAGTATAATATGACACTGGAATACTTTATTAATTTATAAAGTTAAAATGAGAACTTTGGTTACTAATTGAAATATTCTTTTCAAACAATTGAATCGTTAAATTTTGAATCCTGCGAATAACCTAAGATAAGTCAAACCATTGGGAAAGGATAGCGTGATATGTGATGAGATAGACCACTGGGAAGGTTAGTGCGATAGGTGTGCACATTAGAAGAGAGGTGAGAATTTCTCAAGAGAGTGTCGCACTAATATGTTGTTGCATTGGCCTGTATCAATTTAAATACTTGTTAAATGAATTTTTTAAATCGTACACACTATCGGGCTCTGACCCGTTTCTTTTTTTTCTCTCTCTCTTGTATATATATGTATGTATCACAGGTGCCCAGCCACAGGGGCGTCTTGCTTAGGATCCCTTGGAAGGAACGCGCTGCAGCTTAGGTGGGAGTTGCAGGTCTCTTGATTAGACGACTTCGTTCATTCGGATCCACTCTTAATACTTTCATTTAGTTGGGCATGTGTAGCTCTTTCCATTTTTCTGTTGTTATTGAACATTTGTATTTCAGTTATTTCCAGTACTGTTACTATGGGATTTATTCAGTTTGGATGTGTGACTTTAGATTTCGTATGTTGACATTCGATTGACGAATGTTTTAAATTATTTGGATTACGTTGCAAAATTGATGTGGTGTGATTATTACTTTTTGAATGTTGTTAATAAAATAAATAAATAATCTTTCTTTAAATAAAATTTGGAAAGTTATGTATGAAAATGGTTTTGACACTTAGCTTAATTAATTAGGGTGTTGAATTGGAAAAAATTATTTTTTTATCGACAGTGATGCTGAGAATGAACCAACTATTCACCTTGATTTAATTTAATAAAGGAGTGATCGCCAGGTATTTAATTAGGTGGGGTGTCACAGACGACTACAATAATGCTAACAGGAGAGACTCCTTTCATGCTGGCACATGGTTTAGAGGCTATCATCCCTACTGAAGTTGGACTCCCAACCCATAGATTTTAGACCTATGACCCTCAACAGAATGCGGAAGAAAGAAGGCTTGACTTGGATCTAATTGAAGAGATAAGGGAAGATGCTAAGATCAGACAGGCATCCTACCAGCAGAGAACAACAAAGTTCTACAATCAAAGGGTAAAATCAAGACCTATAGTTATAGGGGACCTAGTGCTAAAGAAGACGTTGCAGAAGGCAAACAAGATCTACCCAAACTGGCATGGTCCTTACAGAGTGGTTGATGAGGTTGTGCCTCATACTTACCGACTAGAAAATCTAGAAGGGGAACCTTTTTCAAACACTTGGAATGCTGACCACTTGAAGAAATATTACATATGATGTTGTAGTTATTTCTTTTTAATACAATATATCATTTTATGAAGAGGATATTAATGAAAGGAGCAGTTCCTGTGTCAATACTGTTTCATTATGTGTTAAACATCATTAGTTTGGTGAAAATTATGAGGGTAAACATCATATTTTGGTGACCTCAGACCTTAAACATCGTTAATTTGGTGAAATTATGAGGTAGAACATCATATTTTGGTGACCTCAGACCTTAAACATCATTAATTTGGTGAAAATTATGAAGGTGAATATCATACAATGATGACCTCAGACCTTAAACATAATTTATTTGGTGAAATTATGAAGCAAAACATCATACAATAATGACCTCAGACCTTAAACATCCTTAGTTTGGTGAAAATTATGAGGGTAAACATCATATTTGGGTGACCTCAGACCTTAAACATCATTAATTTGGTGAAATTCTGAGGTAGAACATTATATGTTGGTGACCTCAGACCTTAAACATCATTAATTTGGTGAAAATTATGAGGGTGAACATCATACAATGATGACCTCAAACCTTAAACATCATCTATTTGGTGAAATTATGAGGTAAAACATCATGCAATGATGACCTCAGATCTTAAACATCATTAGTTTGGTGAACATTATGAGGGTAAACATCATAATTTGGTGACCTCAGACCTTAAACATTATTTATTTGGTGAAATTATGAGGTAAAACATCATATAATGATGACCTCACACCTTAAATATCATTAGTTTGGTGAAAATTATGAGGGTAAACGTCATATTTTGGTGACCTCAGACCTTAAACATCATTAATTTGGTGATTAATTATGAGGTATAACATCATATTATGGTGACCTCAGACCTTAAACATTAGTTAGTTGGTGAAAAATATGAGGTAAAACATTATATTATGGTGACCTCAGACCTTAAAAATCATTAATTTAGTGAAATTATGAGGTAGAACATCATATTTTGGTGACCTCAGACCTTAAACATCATTAATTTGGTGATTAATTATGAGTTAGAACATCACATTATGGTGACCTCAGACCTTAAACATCATTTATTTGGTGAAATGATGAGGTAAAACATCATATTTTGGTGACCTCAAACCTTGAACATCATTACGTTGGTGAAAAATATGAGTGAAACATCATACAATGATGACCTCAGACCTTAAACATCATTACGTTAATGAAAATTATGAAGGTAAACACCATAATTTCGTTACCTCAGACCGTGAACATCATTAAGTTGATAAAAAATATGAGGAAAAACATCATATTACGGGCTAGAACATCATTTTATAGTGGCTTCAAACCATAATATAAACATCATTATATGACCAAGACAACATGCAAAAGAAGGTATTCATTCAAAGAAGCAAAATCCTCTGAAGAAGATGGTGTTACATTTCATTAGTTTTACAAATCAAATGTGCTAAAGAGCCATCAGAGTTCAAAAAAATTATAGGCAAAAATAATTAGATGTTACAAATTAAAGCTTCACAAAGGCCTAAGTGTCTGCAGCTAGATTGGTGTCCTCTTGGCCGACGTTATTCACCTCTACAGCGTCATCCTGATGAATGGCTTCTTCAGTTTCAGTAACCTCCAAAGGAGCAGTCTCTGCAGGAGCAGCACTGTCTTCCTCAATATCTTGCAAGGCCTAAGAAAAATGAGGGTTGCAAAATCCTAGACCGATAACGTCTGAGGCAGTTAAGCTCGCTGACTCCTGTTACTTAGAAGCTGCCCACTTCCCAGTTTCTTTAATACCTCTTTTAAGGTATTCAAAGCCGAAACTGATGAACTCATCAGAGACCTTGTAGTCTGCAAGGCTCTTTTTTGAGGCATCCTCCAATGAGGCTCTGGCTGCAGCATCCACTTTGGCTTGAAGGACATCATCTATGGTCTTCAGGGCTACTTCATTGTCCTTCTTGAGGGAAACGATGTCCCTATGCCTCTTCTTGATCAGCTTGTCAGCCTGTTTGAGCTCTTCCTTCAAATGCTCAACTTCAGCACTCAACGGGGCTTAGACGTTCAGGGCTTCTCTTTCCTTCTCAATAAGGGGCATCTTCCTCAGAGTCCAGTCAACAAATTGATGCATTGATAGAATACCCTGTAATGAAAAGTCAAATGTATGAGTTTAAGTTTTAACCTACATCTAGTCTGAGGTTACACTTGGAAGAACAAAAAAGCAAATGTTAGTACCTGAATTAACCTATGAAGGCTAAACTCGTCTAGTAAGGGAGTATCCAGAGAGCATAAGAAACGCTTGTCTACGTCGATCATTATAGAGCCTATGTAATCCATTACGTTGAGACCATAACCTATCAAACTATCGCTGATCTTCAGCTGGGCCAGACGAGCAGCCAGAGCATCATCTGTTGAGATAGGGATGACATGATGTCCCTTTTGGTTTTTGCTCGGCCTATGATCCTTCGAGTCGATGGTTGTCTTCCTCTTCTTTGTAACATCAGCCTTAGACGTGCTGACCTTCTGCTTGGGTGGAAGAGGGGCTACATTATGCCCTACTTTCTTCATCAGCTTAACAAGGCTTGGGGCAAACATCTCTTAGAGCTCGTCAGAGATGCCTTCTGGGTGTTCTGCAAAAATAAGTATCTAAGTTAGTAAATAATAGGTACTAGAAGCCAGAGGTAAAACTCATGGAAAATAATACTTATGAAACTCAGTCAAAGGACTTCCCCCCAAGCTAGTCTCAGAGAGGTAATAGGGGGTCATCAGATGTTCGTATTTTACCAGCTAACCCTGTTCCGCTGGCTCTAGAAGATTCTTAACCTTCTGAAGGTTATCCTGGCTAAGCCCAGGGTTAGCCTTAGCATCAAGGGACACCTTTCCCCACCTTAGAGCTGTCCTAGGATCCAATGATACAGAGGTGGCACATGGGTTGAATTCCCATGACCCTGAGGCAAAGAAATAATGTGGTTTCCAGTTGTGATTCGAAGAATGGGTAACCTGATAAGAACCCAAAACTGTACATTTTATAACCCGAATAGACGTACTTTAGTTGCTAATTCTTGATAATTTAGGTCTTATTTGCTTAAATGTTCATTGTGCAGGCTTAATTACAGTTGAGGTGTCAAAAGCTATATTCCCGCGCAATTTGCAGTTAAAATGGAGATAATTCCCTCCCCCGTATCCTACCCTACCCTAAACCGAACCTAAGCCTACCCCGAACCCTGTGTATGTTTCGGTTGTGCCCTTTTATATATTTTAAAAAAAAATTAGTTGAGTCATTTTATTTTTAGGTTTTATTTTAAATTTATTTAGGTTTATTTTCTATTTTTCTACTTTATTTCTATAATTTTATTTTATTTTTATTTTTATTAGTTTTTAGTTTAATTAGGATTAGTTTTTAGGAGTTTATTTTTAGTTTATTAGATTTTATATTTTTTAGGACTTTAGTTTTCATTTAGATTTTAAGTTTTTATTTCTTTTGTTTTATTTTAGTTTTTATATAAGCTTCGGATTTTATGTTTTTAGTTTTAATATTTTTATTTTTATTGTTTTTAGTTTCTTTCATTTTTAGTTAGATTTTATTTTTTATTTTTATTTTTATTAATCTTAGTTGTGTTATTTTTTTAAGGTCACAAATTAACACACACACATACTCACCCACACCCGAACTCTAATACACCCATAAACACAAAACCAACCCCCCCCCCCCCCCTTCTACTGTTCATCATCATCAACCTCTCACCTCCTCTCTCTTCTTACCTCCATAACCACAAACCTTTCATACCTCTCTCCTTCATTAAACAAAATCCACCAACCTTATCACACCATACCCCCCCCAATGGCTGGAACCACAACAAACCCAAAATTCGGCTGGAACCCCAGCCCTATCGGCGCCGGCCACCCGAGACCCATTTTCGGGTCTGCCCCATGCCCAAACCGTAGGCAACAACCCGTCCTCCACCTCTACTGACCGAAGACCCACCTCATGACTCCAAACCCATTTTTGCCTAAGCTCCAAACCTCAACCCTAATACCCACCGAGACAATCTCCCTTTCCCTAGAGCTATTTCCCATCTCAAAGTTGCACACGATTTTGTATCTCCCAAACAACCAACCAAATCCAAAACAAAAATAAAATAAAATAAAACCTCATTAACCCTACATGCCATATAAACCACTTATCCCCTTTTACCCAAAATGCACCCAACTACCAACTTTAAACCATTTCAAAAAATAACCCTTAACTAAATTTTATTTGTTCCAATCCCCTCACCCACATGACCTCACACTCCTCTCACCATTTCCATGCACACTCAAACCCATTCCCAAAAATACACCTAGATCCATGCCTATTATAAAAAGGAGGAGAAGACAATTTTGAAAAGAGGCTTGAGAATATCAATTCTAGAGAGAGTTAGAGATAGTTTAGCATAGAAAATAAATTAGGATAAACACCATTTTGTAAATAGTTTTATTTTATTTTTTTATTTCTTGTTAGATATTTGTGAGGTTAAATTTTTTAAGAGATTTAATTGAGTGATTATTTAATTGCAAATCACTTGGATGCTCAATTGGAGGGATGTAAATTGCAAATTCAAGGATGGGAGTCCAATTTCACTCAAATAGATTGGGTTTGATTGTTCTTCTCTTCGACATTATTTTATTAGCCTTCGAGTGTTTGCTTATCATGTTTAATATGATGTTAGGCTAAATCCCCTTTCAAGGGGTGGGGGGAAACCCTTATATGATGTTCTTTTAGTTTAATTAGTTTAATTACTTGAAAATTCCCTTTGAATGTTATTTTTGATCCCTCACCCTTAAATTTACGCCTCGAGAGAGGGTAAATAATTTTCGAGAGAAAATCGAAATTCGAAGTTATAATACCCATTTTGGATTCAAACTAAGTGGGGTATTATTACTTTAATTTCAACTCTATTTTTATTTTCTAAGATTTACATAAATTTTAATTGATCAATCCTAGCGGGTGATTAATTAAAATGAGTGTAGATCTATTTTTCTAGAGTTGTGGGATATTAAACTTAATTTTCTAAAAGGTTACTATTAAAATTATATTTGCAACAAGAGTTGATTTGTAATTTTGTTATTAATTTGGGGGAATTCAATTAATTAAATTAATTACTTAGAATAGCTAAAATTTGTGGTGTAATCCCACTCCTTGATTGTTCTCCCAATTATTTACCTCACTTTATCTCTTATTTTAGTGTTAGACTTTATTTTTCACTTTTACTCACTTTCTAGTTAGTTGTTTTCATCTCACATTTTAGTTTAGTGTTATTTGACCTCACCCCAACCAATTGTTTTAATATTTGAAAAAGCTAAAAAAAAATAGAAAAAGTAAAAGCCCAAAAAAAAGAAAATAAAATTGAATTACAATTGAGTTTGTCTCTAGCTTACCCCCTTGATGTGGATTGATACCCTTACTTACCTCTACACTTTAGATTGTTATTTTGTAGGTATTTGAGGTTTTTATTAGAGGAGATTTTCAAGCAACGACGAAAAATATACACGCAAAAGTTCTTTCAATCAAATGGCGTCATTGCCATTCTTGGGAGCGTGAAGCACTTGGAGCGTGATCTCTCCCCGGTGAACTCAAATGTTTGGTTTTAATTAAATTTTAATTAAGTCTGTGGGCGATAAAAATCACGAAATTTGATTGAAAGAACTTTTGCGTGTATATTTTAGAATTTTTTTTCGTGATTTTTATCGCCCACAGACTTAATTAAAATTTGACTACCCTTTCATTAAATTTAAAGATAAAAATTGGCTATGTGCTAGTTAGGAATTCTTCTTGACTTGTGTGTGTGTCCAATTCATTTTTCGGTAGTCGGTTTTAATTAGTTCGTCCCAAATATTCAAGAGTCCATATTTCTCCCCACCTTTTCTTCCAAAAAATTCAAAAATATTTTTTTTTTCATTTTAATAAAAAAAAATCCAAAAATATTTTCTTTCATTTTTATAAAAAAATCCAAACACATTTTCTTCCATTATTTTTAGACACTGTTCCATGGGTGCCCTTACATTCCATATCCCTCCGAGCCCACAATGGAACATGTGTATCCATATGACACTGTTCTGGAACCCATCTCAACCTACTATCCCGATATACCTAATATCGAGTTGTGTGAGTACCCGAGCTATTTGTGGAGGCCTGATAAACCTTCCACACAATACGAATCCCAACCCGATGTTGTGGATCCTCACACGTTCCAAAAGTCGTCATGGAAACCTCATCCATTCACGATCAGTTCCCTCACTCCGCACCCTATGAGTACCAACCATTTGTCCATCACGAAAGAGATCATTTTGTGTATGATGATCTTGGACCCACTGCACACACTTCATTTGAGTATTCTTCGTATAGTCATGATCATAGCGAGTTGGGTCCACCTCAACCACCGCCACCACCCATCACTCCACCACCACCATCACCCACCTCTACTCTCAAAAGCCTCTTGTAACAATTTATCGTTGAGCAAGAGAAAGCCACTCAAATTCAAACTCAAGCTCTCCAAAGGCTTGAACAAAGATTAACTGAATTGGAGTGTGCAAGAGAGTCAGACATTCCCATGGATCCACCCATAATTGCAACCGAGTGTGATGATGATGTGTCCTCTTATGACACGGATTTTGAGTGTGACCAACCCTACGACCCCAAGAATCTCAAAGTTGAGACATTCCATGGTTCGAGCCCCAAGTCGACAATTGTGTTGACTTACCTTTTGATAGTGAGCCTGATCAAATCCCATCATGTCCACCTGAACCCCACTTTGAGTTTCACATTCCCACTTCCGCCGAATCCAAAAAAATTCCCGAGCTTTTACCTTATGACCAAATTGCATATGTCTCTGACATGCCCATATCTTTTAGGTTAGCTCCAGTTAAGAGTGCTCCCCATTTTCCCAAGATAAAATCTGTGATAGTTCCTACCTATCCCTATTTGGATCCTATTCCACCATGCATGGCTCCTTTTGAGCCTAATACTTCTAGTGATTCTTATATCTTAGATCTTGGTGCCTCATCTTACACACCCACCACATTCCCTAATACTACTCTTATGGAGAAGTTGACCACTCCATCTTTAGAAACCACACTCCCTTGTAAGTATTCATTTACTCCTCCCAATGACTGTGTCTCTCCCACGCTTGAATTGGATCATTATCCTCCACCATTTATCCCACCAGACCCACCCATTGTCCCTTCTACCCCACCAACTGGTTTGGATCTTGATTTTACACATTTTAAGTTTCCCTATACATTTTTAGATCCTCACCTAAAACCATCCCCCACCCATGAGAGTATTTGTGGTGCTACTCTCTACTTTTGTGACATCGAGCTTGTTACCCCATGCACACCACTCTCTTGTGGTGTTGATTTTTCTTCTCGATAGCTTCCTGGTGTGTCACGGCTCGACCATTATCATCGTCCATTCATAGAACGGTCGTGTGATTTCTCTGAGGCCCAACCCATTCCACTTACCAAACCATTTTGCCTCCCTCACCAACTAGAGCACCATTCTTATAGGGCCCTTGTCGCCCTCACCTTTAAACTCAATAAGGCCCGTGACTGATACCTCTTAACCCTCGCCCTTACCCTAATCCCCACCCTCCCATGGTCCACCGTTGCTTTGCATCGTGTGATGCACTTTGCCATACAGGTGCATTAACCACTTTAGCCTCTATCCCACAAGATTGATAGTTCAGTCTTGTTTGGGGGTGATTCTCATCACCCAATTTTTATGTTGCCCCACGCCATCATAGATCATATTGATAGTACAAATTTTGCACCCTCTCGCGGATGTATTCTCTCATATAGGGCGCGGCCTAACCTCACTCAAGGCGCGGCCAGAACTCATTTAGGGTGCGGCCCTCTCCATCATAGGCCGCGGCATCCCACCTTAGGGTGCGCGGCCCACCAGTTTGCAACACTGCTTGCCTTGCAGGCCACACCCCCCTTTTATCCACAACTGCCGCAAACTCGGTATACGCCACGTGCTCAGGGCATCTAACTCAACACATATCCTCATAAATAGAGGACCCTCACCTAGAAGAGAGGGATCGGTTCCACACACACCGGAGGCACTACAACACAGATCCTCTCTACATCACCCCAACACAGGCATTGGAGGCCAAGGATCTGCATCACAACCACCTCACGGGCTCACCGGAATCTCCAATACTGTCATGTACTCTCCTTTATTCTTATACTTGTACGCCTCTATAGGCATGATTATATTGTACAATGAAACACACATAATGAGAACGGAGCAACACAGTTGACGTAGGCCTATTTTAGAGACTGAACCACTCTATATCTTGTCTTCTCTCTGTTTGCTTGCTTTACGTGTTTAACACACACATCACTCTTGACCTGCTGGTACGAGAAGGTCTTATGGCCGATTTCTCGTATCATCAGTTTGGCGCCGTCTGTGGGAAGACAGGTATTTCAATCTTGTTTCTCTACACATATGAGTTCTTAAACACCTTATTCGACCCCTGAGGGTCCTATGGATCATCTTCTCACGGGTCGGTTACTCGTTATTGGGCTCCGCTTTACATTCGCCTCCTTCAACGGGTATTTCATATTTCTGGATCTGTCTTTGGATCTTCATTTGATGACTTTGGATCTATTTTACATACCCATGTGATATCACTCCATCTAGATAATGCTAAAAGGAATGGTGGGCTTTAGTCCCGAAAAGGTGGATGATTAGGGAACGGCTATATTTACTCCCATTTTTGTTTCCATCTACCTATGATCTAGGGGTTATCAATGAAGCTGTGCCATATTGGGCAACGCAAGGGAATTCTCTCATCAATGGACCCTAATAGGTTTCCCTCGCATAATTGAGGGAGAAAATGGTAGTTCCTGTCTTGGACATCAGTTTGGATTTTTCCCCTGCCTAGACAGGGGTGCGGCCTGTAAGCTCAACAATATCTCAGGCCGCGACCCCCACTGGTGCGGATCTATTTCGAACGTTCAAAATCATCGTGGGAAGGACTTAAGTTGCCTTCCGCTCGACCTTAGTGAATAACATTATAGGGATGCGGCAGTACACTTGTGTTCCATACTTGTCGCGGACTCCTCAGCATATCATGGAGTAGTTCAAGTTCCCCTTCTCAATATTCCTGTGATCACTCACTTCTGTTAGTTTCGTCTCAGATTCTATATACTTTATAAAGGCTAACAAGAGCATAAATGGAAGGAGGATCCAGCCAGAGTGGAGAAGTCAAGGATTAGATTGTGCAACTGTACAATCACCTTAATCACCTGTATGATAGCCATGCCTCACTTCAGACCCAGGTCAATTACCTAACATAGAGGGTGCTAATGTTAGAGGCTGCGGTCTCTCAAAATATAGGCACGGTTTTGGAGGAAAAAGCTTTGTTATCCGCAGCAGTTAAAGAAGTCGCGGAGTCAACCAGTAGGAGTCAGAAAAGGAGGGCAGAGAAATCAGAAAAGAATTCAGGTATCTATACTCCGTTGATTTTCCCGGTTGAAGAGATCTTTGAGTTCATCAAAGAGGATAAGCTTTTGAGGTGGCCCGAAAAGTTGAGAGCTCCACCCCACAAGAGGAACAAATCTACCTGGTGCAAATTCCATCAGGACCATGGCCATGACACAGAGCAATGCTATGCTCTGAAAGGCGAACTTAAAAGGATAATTGGGCAAGGGATGCTGCAGCGATTCCTAAAGAATGCATAAAGGACCCAGCCGGACCTGACAGAGGCTACATGCCGCACCTCATCCTTAGTCTTTCCAATTTCAACTATTTCTGTTTATGTTTTATGAAGCTCAATTGTAGCCTTAATACTTAAGACCTTATGTTTTATTAATAAAGTCATTAGCTGAAGGAGACATATATAAACATATGAATTAGCAAATTTTGCCATATCTGATATTTCTCTTGGTTTCATAACCTGCTATCTCACCAAAAGACTTTGTGTCTTAAACAGATTCCAGAGGAAGGATAACAAATTATCTCGGAAGATTATTTTTATTTTGGGATGCGCATATAGATGGATTACGACCTTTATATATGTTCAACTACATCTTATCATATGATGATAATATTCACGAAAGCATCTGAAGACTAAAGGAGCTTTCGTTAGTCACGGGACCTTACAATGCCCGTGCTCAGCTTTGGGATGCGTCATCGGACCGGGAGGCTTATATTATCTAGCCAAGGATGACTCTCTATACATCAGTAGCTGTGGGTGGCTTAATAACATAACCCAGCCTGGAGAGGCTTGATAGTGTCTCGCATATTAGCTGTGGGTGGCTTAATAACATAACCCAGCCTGGAGAGGCTTGATAGTGTCTCGCATATTAGCTGTGGGTGGCTTACTAACATAACCCAGCCTGGAGAGGCTTGATAGTGTCTCGCATGTTAGGGCTTGGTGACATGACCCAGCCCAAGAAGACTTGGAAACTCCAACATATGTCTACAGAGGCGCATTGTTCAGATAAACCAGAAATGTGCCGCATCCCACCAGTATGGTTATAGAGCCCTAGGAGCCACTCATTCATGAAAATGGTAAGGCACTAACATCTTGAAGCATAAGAAAGCTACAATGTCGAATGCGATGGTAGAAGAGAATCAGTTATACCAAGTCTAAGGAAAGAGTTCTCCACATATTCCATGTTGGTTATTATGGGATAACAAAATATAAACGGTTCAGAAAATCGGGTGCAATGAAAGCAGCTGGAGATCCATGCAATCAGCATGTCCCAGCCTTGAAATCCTGTCCGCGGCAATCAGGCAAAGATGTTTACATGACACGACATAATAACGAGCCTCGGCTTGTACGCGGCTGACGTGATGCAGCAGTCGATGCCAGGGATTTAACACCATTTGTATGGACAAAGGCATTGACAAAAAATCAAACTACGAAATCGACCTCTGATCGCGGACTTGAAATGTTACGTCTGTCGGGACACGAATGCATTTTCAGAGATGCGACAGTAACGTACAACAATTCATTATAGCAAATAATGAAAGTCGTGCAATATAAAAGAGCAAGGAATACATTAAGCAGTCAATTGTAATGGTAAAAATATGGCCGCAGCCTTGGTATTAATAAGCCATAGATTACATAATGAAGGCCGCAGCCACAAAAGAAGTTCAAAGATTACAAAAGGGAGGGACGCAGCCCAATATTAATGATGCAACAGAAATTAGGAGTTCAAGAGGCTGCGTCATCATCATCATCACCATCTTCACCTCCCGCGGCAGTCTCGGTCTCTCCTTCCGCGGCTTCTGCCTCTGCCTCGGCCCTGAGCCTTTCCCTCTCTTCTGCCGCGGCCTTTAGTTCAGCGATGCACTCTTGATGTTCGGCATCGCTTAACTTCCAGGCAAGGACATCCTCCTTGTCCTCAGGGAACCTCCTGATAAATCTCTGTCGCAGCTCCTGGTAGCCGCGGAAGTATGCCCTGTTATTGATAAGGAAGAAATCCTTGGAGCCTTTGAATGACTCCATGGCATGATCTATGGCTAGCTGGAGGGCGTCACCATGATCTTCTTCCAACTTTTTCACTGCCGCAGCATGATCTTCATCTTTCTGGGCGGACTTGGCCTCTATCTCCTCATATTTCTGCTGGAGAAGGGCGAGCTTGGCATTTAAAATTTCCGCAACACGGGCGGCCTCCGCAGTCTGGGCCTGCGAAGATTTCAGGGATTCCGTGGCCTGTTTAAAATTCTCCTTCACTTCCTCCCTCGCCTTCAAGGACCACGGCAGAAGACTTTTTCCCCGCCTCAAAAGCATAAGTCCGTGCAGCTTGCAAGTTCGCGGTATGTGCACTCTTCTTAGCCTCTTTCAACCTATATAAGGCCTCGTACTTCCTCTTCTGGACCACAATAACATCTGCGGCCTGAAAGAAAAGGCATTAGAAAATATGGAAAAATATGAGATGCAAAGTCAAATGATAACTGGTACGTACCCTCAGAAGGCTAAGGAGGCCACAGTCCTCCAGATCTTCATGATCTTCTCTAACTAGCCTTTCAAGGTTCGCGTCATCCAAGGCTCACTTCATCCTCCGTGTAGACTTTGCGGTAGTGTCCCAGGAAGAATTTGGGTCAGGCTGCCTTAATTGAGGCCTTGGTCTACCATCTGGCCCAGACTCTCCGCGGAATTGAGGAGGTGACAAGTTAGCATTAGCCGCCACTACAGTTGGCGGTGGAGGAAAGGATGATTGAAGGGGCACTTCAGTTGACATCAGGCCAGCCGCGGCCAAGTTTTCCCCTATGTTGTCATCAAAATGGTCCAGTGCAGGGTTTTCATCATTGACCACCTGATCCGCGGCAGGATAAGTAGCCTTATCGGCAGCGACCACGACTGGGGCTGTATTATGTTATTCAGAGGGGGCCGCGGCACGTCCCTTGGCTTTGGACCTCTGCCTCTTCTTGCTACGCGCAGTATTATTTAGGACAACTGCGTCCTCATCCATCTCTGCTAGCAACTCCCTGTCAACTTCTTCGCCTGAAAAGGAATGGCATGAGTTCGAGTTTAAGAGACTAAACGACTGCGGAGTAAAAATTATGGTGCAGTTAGTTACCTTCCGCACCCATTTGTTGAGGAATGCATTTGTTTGGGAAAAATCCTGCTTCAAAAATGGTTGCTGACGTTACGAGTGTGCTGAACTTCTTGTGCTCAGCAGAAACTTCCGCGACCTCAGCAACCCTTTGTTCCTGCCACTTGTTCAAATGCAGATTCACAAGGGCTGCAGAAAGAAAAGAAGATTCAGGTTAGTGGAAGTTACATGTGAAATAAAAAGGAAGCGGCTATAATCTTATACCTAATTTTGATGGTGACCCCCACTGCCGCGACATTTTATATGTTCTCTCTCTTTCATTCTCCTCGGGATGCATCTCCCAGCCTTCACCGGAGATGTAGAAATATTTCCCCTTCTAATTCTTCACATTAGTCGGTCTCCTAGTGTAAAGGGCCTCGTCCCTGCCACGGCTAGAGAGGTAATAATACCCCGAGAATTTCACTGTGTTCTCCTTTGGATGGTAGAAGTGAAAGAACTCCGCAGGAGTGATGTCCTTTTTGAACAATTTATCCCAAAGGACAATTGCAGCAAGAAAGGCTATCCAGCCATTAGGGTCCAGTTGTGCCGGGGCCAGGTTCATTGCCTGAAAAAGGCGACAGATAGGAACTGGGACTGGTAGCCGCAGCCCGTAAATGAAGGCATGCAGCGGGAAGCAAATTCCATCATCGGATAGAACTGTGCACGGTCTTTGGTTCGCGGCAGGGTCCGAGCACGTCAAATTTTCTGGAAATTCGAACGCCTCAGCAACCTCCTCGACCCAATCTTGGGTCATCGAGCTGCGGATATCAAGCGCGACAAGGGGTCTCTCAGCCCTCCCAGATGTTCCTCCTGGGTTATTTCTAACAGCCGCGTCATTGTCTCCTACACCCACTCGATGTGTACTTGAGTTGGCTTCCTCTTCCATCGGCGGAGATTGGGAATCCTTCCCAGATGCAGAGTCTGAGTCGATTATCACGCAGTTCGGGCAATCTTTTAGTTTACAGGGCCCAACTGATCTTAGAGGGGGCACAGAAGTAAGCTCGGGGGGAGAGGTCCCAAAATTCTTTGCCCAAAAGCCTCTCAGGAACTCGTCTGGGTCAAAGCTCATATGGCTGCAGCAGTACCTTAAAAACCCAGTTCGCAGTTAGGCACCACAGCCAGTATGATTTGTAACACTTCAAGAAGCCGCAGAAGGGTATTTTTGAATCAAAAAATGTCTAATGGGATCGTACTGTCCCAACAAGTCGTGGCCACATCCATATCAGAGGAACATAGAATGTCGCGGTAATAAGATAGAATTACTTTTAGGGCATTCCTGGCCACGGCCATTCCTAAATTTTCAGTCCACTCTTTATGCTCTAGCAGCAATAGTTATTTAACATGAATGTCTTGGGTTCATGAAAGTTTTAAGGCTATTCCAAGACTACTAAGGGTGGTGATTTGATGCCACGGATGATAGTTTGAGCGACCGCGGCATTTGGCACGGTATGACGCAGAAGGACCATACCAGTTCACGGGAATGAGTATCGAAATCCTATCATGCCGCGGAATCTATCCTAAACAAGTTGATTACCTAAATCTAATCACTTTTAGAATCAAACCCACAGAATACGGAGTGTTCGATCATGAACATCAAGAACAGTTCTACGTATTTCATATGCAGCATATGTGGAAAAAGAAAAACGAACAGCTATAGACCATTTCAAGCAAATGAACCAGGGAAAGTATCATAAGGGAAGAAAACTGTAAATAGTGGTTGAAAAATCACCTGGAAATGAAGAAAATCGCAAAGATTAGCTACAGACCACTTTGAATCGCCACACGCCGCCTCGAAAAGTCGCCGGAATGAAGAAAGTCGCAAAGATCAGCTACAGACCATTTCCCATCTCAAAGTTGCACACGATTTTGTATCTGCCAAACAACCAACCAAATCCAAAATAAAATAAAATAAAATAAAAACTCATTAACCCTACATGCCATATAACCCACTTATCCCCTTTTACCCAAAATGCCCCCCAACTACCAACTTTAAACCATTTCCAGAAATAACCCTTAACTAAATTTGATTTGTTCCAATCTCGTCACCCACATGATCTCACACTCCTCTCACCATTTCCATGCACACTGAAACCCATTCCTAAAAATACCCCTAGCTCCATGCCTATTATAAAAAGGAGAAGAAGGCAATTTTGAAAAGAGGCTTGAGAATATCAATTCTAGAGAGAGTTAGAGATAGTTTAGTGTAGAAAATAAATTGGGATAAACACCATTTTGTAAATAGTTATATATTATTATTTTTATTTTTTGTTAGATATTTGTGTGGTTAAAATTTCGTAAGAGATTTAATTGAGTGATTATTTAATTGCAAATCACTTGGATGCTCAATTGGAGGGATGTAAATTGCAAATTCAAGGATTGGAGTCCAATTTCACTCAAATAGATTTGGTTTGATTGTTCTTCTCTTCTACATTATTTTATTAGCCTTCGATTGTTTGATTATCATGTTTAATATGATGTTAGGCTAAATCAACTTTCAAGGGGTGGGGGGAAACCCTTATATGATGTTCTTTTAGTTTAATTAGTTTAATTACTTGAAAATTCCCTTTGAATGTTATTTTTGATCCCTCACCCTTAAATTTACGCCTTGAGAGAGGGTAAATAATTTTCGAGAGAAAATCGAAATTCTAAGTTATAATACCCATTTTGGATTCGATCTAAGTGGCATATTATTACTTTAATTTCAACTCTATTTTTATTTTCTAAGATTTACATAAATTTTAATTGATCGATCCTAGCGGGTGATTAATTAAAAGGAGTGTAGATCTATTTTTCTAGAGTTGTGGGATATTAAACATAATTTTCTAAAAGGTTACTATTAAAATTATATTTGCAACGAGAGTTGATTTGTAATTTTGATATTAATTTGGGAGAATTCAATTAATAAAATTAATTACTTTGAATAGCTAAAATTTTTGGTGTAATCCCACTCCTTGATTGTTCTCCCAATTATTTACCTCACTTTATCTCTTATTTTAGTGTTAAACTTTATTTTTCACTTTTACTCACTTTCTAGTTAGTTGTTTTCATCTCACATGTTAGTTTATTGTTATTTAACCTCACCTCACCCAATTGTTTTTAATATTTGAAAAAGCTAAAAAAAAAATAGAAAAAGAAAAATCCTAAAAAAAAGAAAATAAAATTGAATTACAATTGAGTTTGTCTCTAGCTTACACCCTTTATGCGGATCGATACCCTTACTTACCTCTACACTTTAGATTGTTATATTTTGTAGGTATTTGAGATTTTGATTAGAGGAGATTTTCAAGCAACGATGAAAAATATACACGCAAAAGTTATTTCTATCATAACCAACAACATCTTTTGGTCTGACTTTCCTGCTAGGAAGTGGTAGTAGCTGGGGTGGTTTTTAGCAGAGGACAGGACGTAGCATTATGTGAAGACCCTAACTGGAAGGTCTGAGTGGTGGACTTCTCTCCAAAGTATGATAGCCCCAATCATCACCCTCCAAGCATTGGGGGATAATTGTGAAGGGGCTAGGTTGATATGGGACAGTATGGCTCTAATCGAAGGATGGATAGGGAGACTGAATCCCAACTTAAACATCTATCGTACACACAGATCTCCCCATCTCGACCATCAAAGATCGTCTCACCTCTCAGAGGTCTCCTAAGCTTAATGGAGGGATCTATTGAATAGAGGTGCCTAAAGGCTAAGAGGTCATACTCCATGACAAATATCTCTATCTCGGTTGCCTCTGAGGTATCCATTTCTCTCTCATGGACATCATCTTCGTCCCCGGTAACGTCGGTCGGGGTAGGTTAAGGGACACCATCGGGAAACCTCTGAGTGAAATCTGCCCCGTTGGCGGTCGATAGGGGGATAGCATCAATGGGTGGGGGAATAGCCACACTCGGCCCCACAACTTCAACATGAGAAGAATTTCCTGAGGAACTAGCACCATTTTGGGACAAGGCATGACTTTGGACCTCGACTTGATCAAGGACCTGATCTTGCCTAATAGAGAAGTCCATAGACTCTTGGAAAGAGTCTACAGACATAGGGTCTGAGGTAGACGACTCAAACTCAGACATGGAAATTGGGTCTATTGGATCCTCGGTTGGCTCAGTAGGCTCAGTTGGCTCAGGATATATCACCTTGAGAGGTGGAGGGAAGATAGGTCCGAGGGGGAAGGCCTCAGCCCTACGAGCTTCCTCTTGGGATAGCTCTATCTGCCTAATTTTTGCAAAGGTCTTCTCTCTAAGAGAAGGGAACTCTTATATAAGCTTATACAGGGTCTGAGCATAAGGCAGACGACCCTACACTTGGGACTCTAAACCACAAAGAAACAACTTGATATGACTTAAAATAAAGATAAAACTTGGATTTTGAAAGACTTCAAACCAAGAACAACCAAGAACAGGCTCATCGGAAAATGCAAAGTATCACCAAAAAACCCTAAAACCCTCGCCAAAAAGTCTAACTACTAACCAGAAAAAGCAGAAATGGAAATATAAGGCTAAAAATGGAAAGGCAAGGTAAAAATTATACCTGATGGAGTACTAAATGAAGAATAAGAGGATTAAGAATAAAGAAATCCTCAAACAACAGAAGCAATTGAGCTCTTGAAGAGAGAGCACAGGCAGGAAAAATGGGAAAGAATGAAGAAGAATGAGAAGAAAAGGGTTTAAACCCTCAAATCATTTTGCAAGCATCCCAAGGCCCATCATTTCCCTGGGAGCCCAAAAGACAATCAACACCATTACACATTGTCAGGCACGCTATCCACTTCAGAAGTTGACACATGTCAAGTAAATATTAGCACATAAGGAAATACAGCCTCGGACATGAATACCCCTTAGTCACCTATTTACATAGGTAACTAAGGTCTAGGGGTGATTGACATGCCCAAAGTGCACCTTCCAGCTCAGAGATATTAACCTCGGCATGTATGACGGCTGAGGTAATAATAGCTCAGGATTAACCATTTGCGATATCGTCCTTCATCAGGTCAGCCACAACCGATGTTACAAGCATTACCTCGATTGGGCATCAACCGACGTCTACATGACTCATGGGATCAGCTATCCATCAGGTCGTCCGTAGTCGATGTTACAAGTATCACCTGAGACCATAAAAAGTCTCATAAGCTCAATCAAAAAGCATCATGTCATCATCGGCCTTGGACGATATTACACCTTATACCCAACCTCGGTCGAATATCTCGATCGAGGTCTTCATGGAACATTGATCTCAGACAAGGAAAGGGTCATACTCCACTAACCTCGTACTCACCCAGGTCGAGGTTGGTACCAAGTGAAGACAACCGAGCATCTACGCACACATGTATGGCTTGGAACACGTGGGCAAATCTGTTATAACTGAATCATTCCCTCCACGAGGGAATATTGAGGTCATCTTTGCTTAGTTGAGATCAGTCAGATGTCATCCTTGAACTGGATTATTCTCCATGCACATGCACATTACATGCTTGGAGGGTACATTACACCCCCAAGCAATATATATAGAGCTCATCCTCAATATTGTAAAGGATCGATAATTTTCAACCCTAGCTGAAACTCTGTCATTTGATACAATAGAGAGAGAAAGCTTGAGAGATTGTATCCATGGCCATTAGTGCCTTCATTCAGTGATATTAATCACACACACTCATAGTGGATGTAGGTCAGATTGGCTGAACCACGTATACATAAGTGTTCATCCTCTTCTCCTCATCTCCTTCTCCTACTATACATACATATACTCTTGCTGCCATTGTTGTGCTTATTTGACCTTGTTCATATCTTATCTGGTGTTACTGTTTCCAGCATCATCACCCATTTCTTATACGAGTTGGAAAAAAGTGAATGTACGATATAAGAACTCAGTTTGGTCATCATTAATGGTATTCTATTCGTTTCTATTCCAAAGAATGTAATAGTTAGTAAATTCAATTATGTGATGTTTTAATTTTATTTCTTTATATATTATAGAAAGAGTTCCCAGATGTGTACAAAAGTCATGAGAAATTTTTTATCATAAAAGCGAACGATGCTTGGAAAAAGTTCAAGTCAAAGCTAAGGGTTAATTTGAAGGATGTTGATGTTGGAAGGTGGAAGGAGAAAATGCCACAAAATGTCAAATCTGAGGACTGGGAGGTGTTTTTAATAATGAAGCTTTAGAGGTTCAAAAAACTTTGTGAAGAAAGAACAAAGAGACTAAACAAAATTATGTGAGAAAGACAACTCATAACACAGGTCGTCATGGTTATGCCCAAGCTTAAGAGAATTGGAGAAAGAAGCATGGGCATGCACCCACTCGTGCTGAATTGTGGTTGGCAACTCATATAGTCAACGCAGGTGGTTATGCCCCTCATGATAAAATATTTTCTATAATTTATATTTTTTAATGTTCGTTTCGTCCAAAAAAAGTATCGTGTCATCAAACCTAATGTTAATATATTTTTCTACGGGACCAAATTCAATTGCTTCAGGATGTATACAAAGTGAGTGGTCATGAGGAGACCTTGGATGTCGGGCCTATTTTTGAGGTTTTTAGAAAAGATACGCGAAGATGTGTTTGTTGTGTTGGGTCCACAATTTCGAGAATCTCTATATTAGGGTCATTTTTCTAGAGAAATTCTTGAAGAGGTGAAAGAGGACACCGAAAATTGGAAGGATCATGCTGATCACCTTAGGAGTGACATAGAGGGGATAAAGTCCTCATTATCAGAATTCATTACTGACTTCAAAATAGAGAAATTTTCATGTGTTGGACACAATGTTTAGGAGTTACCTACTTTAGGAACTGGAATTCCTTCGTGTTCTCTTTCCTTCCCTGCATTCGAGGTTCCAAATTTCACCTCTCTAATTGAATGCAAAATACTATCCCACACACGTGAACTTGTTGCTTATGGGAGGAAAATGCAACCAGGAACCGTCTTGACTGTTCACTTCCATATGTTGAGAAAGAATGATATGCGAGAATATGATGATAATTTGGAAATATTAAGACTAGGCTTAAAAATAAGCTGTTTAAGGGTGAAAACAGAAACCAACCCCTAAACGGCCCCGTAAGAGGCACGAATACCTCCCATGGGACCAATGTAATTTGTAGGAACTGATCGCGTAATCGCGGTACTCCCATTTGAGAATATGATGATAATTTGAAAATATCTAGTTAGGCTTAAAAATAAGCCGTTTGAGGGTGAAAACCCAAAAAAGACGCCAAACGACCCCGTAAGAGGCACAAACACCTCCTACGGGACCAATGTAACTTGTAGGAACTGATCGCATAATCACGGGTCTCACAGTTTGAGAATATGATGATAATTTGGAAATATCTAGATTAGGCTAAAAAAACAAGCCGTTTGAGGGTGAAAACCTAAACCAGCAGCCAAACGGCCCCGTAAGAGGCACGAAGACCTCGTACGGGACCAATGTAACTTATAGGAACTGACCGCATAGTCGCAGGTCTCCCGATTTGAGAATATGATGGTAATTTGCAAATATTTATATTAGGCTTAAAAACAAGCCGTTTTAGGGTGGAAACCCAAACCAACTGCCAAACGCCCCCAAAGAGGCACTTAACTGACCGATGTAACTTATAGGAACTGACCGCATAATTGCGGGTCTACCGGTTTGAGAATATGACGATAATTTGGAAATATCTTGATTAGGCTTAAAAACAAACCGTTTGAGGGTGAAAACTCAAACCAGTCGCCAAACGAACCTGTAAGAGGCACGAACACCTCGCACGAGACCAATATAACTTGTAGAAACTGACCGTGTAGTCGCAGGTCTACCGATTTTAGAATATGATGATAATTTATAAATATCTAAATTAGATTTAAAAATAAGCCGTTTGAGCATGAAAACCCAAACCAATCGCCAAACGGCCCCGTAAGAGGCACGAACACCTCGCACGGGACTAATGTAACTTGTAGGAACTAACCACGTAGTCATGGGAATCTTAGTTTAAGAATATGAAGATACTTTGAAAATATATAGATTAGGCTTAAAAACAAGCCGTTAAAGGGTGGAAACCCAAATCATCCCCAAATGACCCCGTAAGAGGCAATAACACCTCGCACAGGACCAATGTAACTCATAGTAACTAAGCGCGTAGTCACAGGCCTCTCGATTTGAGAATATAATGATAATTTGATAATATATGGATTAGGTTTAGAAACAAGACGTTGAAGGGTGAAAACCCAAATCAGCCCCCAAACGATCCCGTAAGAACCACTAACACCTCACACGAGACCAATGTAATTCGTAGAAACTGATCAGGTAATCATAACTTGCGTAAGATTTTCAATTTTAGAATATAATAATAATTGCAACTCCTATACGTAATTTTTTAGTGTGAGTAAGCTTTTTTTTTATAAATTACTTGGTTAGTAATATCGTCTACTTTTTGTATCCTATTTTTTTTGCAGGATAATATTTTATCGTTAGCATTTATTCACGTGGAAGACACGGAGAAGTCAATGGTTTACAAATTTTTATGAAAATGTGCTCAATCTGGCACAATTCAAAATTGTGACAAAAATATTAAATTCTGGCACGGTTTAAAAGTGTGCCAGAAGTGTTCCTGTTTGGTCAAATCTGGCACACTTTTAAACCATGCTAAAAAAATGGCCATTTTGGAACACCTCATTCTGGCACAGTTCAAAACCATGCTAGATTTGATCTGTCACAGTTTTAAACTGTGCGAGATTCCTATTTTTGGTGTAGTGAATTCCAATGAAAAGAATGAACTTCCTCACTCAACTATAAATGACAATTGAAGTGCATCGAGGTTTTTTTACCCCTTGGTGGGGGTGTTTTCCTCGTAAATTTGTCTTGTGCGAGTTTAGGAATGATTTATTCTTATATACACACACTTGGTCACACACATCACTCAGATCTTAATTGAAATAAAATTTACTTAGGTGAGTTATATCTAGTTTTTTTCTTTATAGATTCACTTAATTACTTTGTTGTGCGAGTTATTCAAATCATATTTATAAGAATTCTCTTCAGTTACTTGTATGTCTAAGAAAATTATTTAAAATGAAAACTTGATAATAAGTTGTCTTCAAATGTATCCATCACCCTATAGAGGTGTTAATGTTGTTTAGTAGTTCATGTAACGAGCTCTTTCATGTTACAAAGTTATGGATTTTGGACAAAAAAAATGCTACTTATCAGAGGGTTGTGAACTCCAATTTCAAAGACCTCGTCGGTAAAATCATGGAAGTCTATATTGATGACATGTTAGTTAAAATATTGGAGGCTTGGAACCATGTACAGAACCTTAGAAAGATCTTTGCTTTCCTCAAGAGGAACCAAATGTACCTCAACCTAAAGAAATGTTTTTTGGGTGTTATTGGAGGCAAGTTCCTTAGGTTTATGGTCACTCGGAATGGCATAGAGGGCAATTCAAAATCAAGCTCTGCTAGATAATAAGTCTCTAAGGACAATCAAGGAAGTCCATAGCTTTACTAGGAGAGTTGTTTCCATCAATCAATTTGTATCAAAGGCACATGTAAGTGCCTGAACTTCTTCAAAGTCTTAGCCTTCGAGTGGACCACTGAGGTCGAGGAAGATTTCCAAACCTAAAGAAGTAGTCAGGTTCTCCCCTTTTGTCCTGATCCATTATGGACGAGGATCTATATTTGTATCGAGCTACTTCCATAACCATTGTTAGATCAACCCTAATCCGAGAGGAGTTTGGGGTTCAGTACCCAATCCATTATATCGACTGATCTTTATAAGGGTCAAAAATAAGTATCCAAAGATGACGAAGTTAGCCTTCCACCTCATCACCTTAGCCATTTTTCATTTGCCTTACTTTTAGTCTCACACCATCATGGTGATGACTGATTAAGCTCTTTAAAAGGTCATCCACTAGACTATACCTTAAGAAGGCTTGTCAAGTGCCACCAACGATCAAGCTTTGGACGACATCATTGTAGAATTTAGCAACATGCAAGAAATAAAAAAAGTCCCAAGGGATCTAAGGAAGAGGTCATAACAGTGCCTAAAGATCCCAAACAACGTTTGTTCTAGTAGATAGATCTCAAATCTCCCACGTGGATCTTTCACCTGGATGGATGCTTGAACATCTCAGGAAGCGGAGATGGAATCCATCTACTAATTACCAATGTTGGCATTATATCTCTTTCTCTATGTTTTAAATTAAAAGTTTCTAATAATGAGGTGGAGTATGGAGCCTTGATGTAAGGCTTAGACTTGACCATCCATCCAAAAAAAATATGTATAGGTCATAAATGACTCTTAACTAGTGGTAAACTAGGTCATTGAGGTATGTGAGACCAAAGGTGATAAGATGGCAGGGTATTTAGCAATCGTAAGGTACCTTATTAACAGGATCCCCAATTTTTGGATAAAAACACTCCTACTAATAGAAAATTTAGACGTTGACCAGATTTTACAAGTGGCTTCATTAGATGAGATGCATTGAAAGGTCATAATTGTCACCCTAGACAAACTAAGCATTACTCAGCTCCAGCCTTTTGAGAATGTCATTCAACTAGTCCTGAAGCTCTTTATGGATAGACTTCTTCTCATTCAAAGAGTGAGCCATCTTGCCACTTGTTGTTATCTTGACAAGGATAAAGTTTGTATAAGATCTCGATCCGAGGAATAATTATTCCCACTAATTTTGGGAAACTAATAGTGTTGTAAATCTTTTTGGATACCATAACTCCAATAAGTTCTAGTTATCTGACCTCAGACTTGTTATGAGGAGGTTTGTCAAAATGAGAGACAAAAAATTATAGTGGTTAAATGTTTGTGGTCGGGATCCTATACTCCTCATATTCCATGGTAAATGAAGGATATTACATGTTTAATATTTAAGGTTGGTGAGGTCTTTGTCATGAGTATAAGGGCCTCTTGGGAGAAACTGATGGACTCCTCAAGGGGTTTCTGAATCGATTTAGGACTCAACATAAAGTACAAAGTATAAGTATTAAATACAATATAGGAGGAGTGTATGGATGTGGTGTAATGCTTTTATGACATAGAAAACTATTTGATAGAAAATACGAGATAAGTAGAAGCTAGAATACAAGTTTTCTCTAGCTCCCCTACTGCTATTTAGATGATTTTTCAATGCTTTCAACCTTCCATAATCAACCCACATATAGGCAACACCTTAAGAAGAGTGTGAGTTAACTACAGAGATACGGATGGCATGGATTTGATATCTGACTGCTATAGTGACAAGGTGGAGTTTTAGAGAAGAGGTTGCATATGGTGTATGAGCATTAATCCGAGCATTAAATGCTAATTGGAGAATTCAATGCAATTGGAATATTGGTTTGGTTACTTTTTACCTACCTATCATACTAGCTATGAATGCTCTCTTGTGCATTTGGGGTATCCCGAGGTGAGAATGGTCACTTTGGGCCATTTAGAGCTTACTTTGTTTGTAAAGAAGAGCAAGGAACCCTTATTAAAGATGATAGGACTTTAGCAGAGGGGAGTCCCTATTGGTTGGAGGTTGGTCGATTGTCCCTGTACATTAGGAATATGCCAATCGGATAACTAAAACCTTCTCATTAGTCTAGTACGTGCCATAATATCCCAGACAAGCCATTTTTTCTCTATTTGTATAGAGCTGAGGTGTATGGGGTCTTGCACCCTTCATATTGGTAGGGCTCAGCTTCATCCATAAGGTTTGAGTATATATATACACACAATGCATTCCCGAGAACATCATAGTGGCCCTATCACTTCATTAGGTTTATTAACTTATAATACCTATTAATATAATAACTATAGTATAAATAATAAGAAATCTCGCCCCATGTATTATCTAATTTTTAAATGGGTATTATTAAACTTTTCGAGTCTAGGTACGAATATGAAAAAGTTTCGTTATAACATATATAAGACAAAAAAATGAAAATCAATTACGAAATATAACTAAGTCATAGGGGGCTTCTACCCAAAATTACCCAATTTGTTATGCAAGACCAACCAATAGAGAACTCCCATTTACGGGCACTAATTGACAATTTCCAAAAATGTTCAAAACACAAAAGTTGTCCGCAATAAAATTGAAGTGTAGAAACAAAAAACACAAAATCATATTTTGTTTTTTTATTTTAAAAACAATAAAATTGTTTTGATTTTGGGAAAAATAGAAAAATACAGTGGTTAAAACAATGAATTTTGAGTATCTATATGATCTTATTTACCAAAATTTAAAGCCTAAAACTTATTTGTTATAAAATCTTACATGCTTAATACTGAGGCCAATAATTTTTATCAATTAATTATATGCCAACCACATTGATTGCAAGAATGATTTTAGTATATAAACAAAATACACAATTACAATAGTCTTTATATCTTTGTACCAAGTCAATACTTTAGACGCAATCTCTCCATCACATAACAACACATAGATAAGCCTATGCCTGCTCATACCCGAGATAGTTATTTGGATCTCCCTCAACATATCAAGTTGGTATATTACCTAGTACCACTTGGCTGCAAATGATACACGGTAAAACCCAAAATAAATGTGTATGCATAACCTCATGGTCACATTTTTTACGGAGATACAAAACTCACTATTCGAATGTAAATGAAGGAAGTTCTACAACAACCAATCGGAAAGACCCAAAAGTTTTTTTTCATATGATACGAGTGACCTATTACCACAAGGCCAACAACTTAACATCTCTATTGTAGGGGTAATTCAAAAAACACATCAGGGTGTAACAATGACTTATAATTTTGTATAATGTATATTTTATATAAGTTATGAAGGAAATTTATTAAATCCAACATTTCAATGATAATACATTTACTAAAATACAATATTTTTCAAAGTTTTAGTAGCAGAAAATCATTTTAGACAATCTATATGATAAATAGTAATACCGTGTATTATTTACAATTTTAAGACCAAAATAATAGTAAACAAGTTATAAAAATGATCAAACCGAATTCAAGTCCATTACAATTGTAGGTGGTAAAATCCTATTAGTATAATTCAACATAATTTTAGCCGAAGAAAATAAGAATATCATGCACAATCACACGAGAACAATATTTGCATGGTTTGTCGATGTGCCTATGTCCACGAGAGGTTCTTTGTTTCTATTTGTCTTGTATAAATTTTAGTAATTACCTACCTATTTCCTTATGGCCTAGGGTTACATTTATAAAAGAAAATAACTGAGTTGTGTGGGACTTAAATGCTATCGTAGTTACCTAGCTTGATCATCCGTATCTCACTCCTTGATTCTTGTAGGTCGATTAGCTCTAACAATCCTTGCCTTCATCTATAAAAAATCTTTACCGGATTAGTGGGCACATCCCCTCCTCACCCGTGTAACCAAATTATTTCTCTCAAAATTTCCCTGAATGCTCTAGAATTTTTTGAGGTTGTAAAGGCTTGTTCACTTCTATAAATGAATTCATATCATGGTTGCAGTCAGTCCCGATCATCCAATTTTATGGTGTTGATTAATGAAGATTCATTTTATCCTCTAACTTTTGAGGACAATTCGGTCATTTTTCCTACTCATTTTAGGGATACACTAGTAATCTGGCTTCCTTAAGTTGTAATGGTGATTACTTATCAACCAACATTTGGGAGCGTGTGAGCCTATGATGAGATTTTTCCTTCACAAATTTTCCATGACACTAAATCCACCCTCATCATTATTTTGGTCCATTACAAAAAAATTTAACTACCTTAGAGAGTTTAAGAGCTCCAACCACTGCCCCATGTCTATAAGTATGTTTATTCCATTTCTTTACAATTTTTGCTTTTTCTTCAAATTTTTTTACATTTTTCTTCAGTATTTCACTAGATAGTATGAAAATATTGTGTGTGATAAGAAAAATACCATCGAGGAATTCAAAAATTGTTACATCCCTACATGGCTGATCGTTGAGATGGACTCCACCCACATGGATTAATACAATGTTATTGGTGACTATTGGCTCTCTTCCCCATTCATTTATGTGACCACTGTCACATTTACCCCAAACTAACATTTCCTTGAGTTCTGAAAATACTCAAACATAGTTTTGGCTTAGTGTTCTCACAAAACTTCAAGAATTAAAAATGGTTTAAACCCTCTGAATGAACTCTATAAGATTCACCTGCTGATCTATGAGATTTGGTGTTGATACTTGTGGATTATGACCTATAAGAAGGGTTATTACATTAAGGTAAGGAAGGATGAAATTAACTTATTCCTCAATTTGCTATATTCCAACAAGGAATAATGGGCACAAGACTTTATAGTCAAACGCTAGTACCATTTGGCCATACTAATGAGCGATGAGCCAATAATGGCCCTGCTGCCCCAAAAGAGGGCATGAGATATGTTTAGAACTCATTTTTTTGTTTTAATTGATTTATTTCGTTGTATTTACATCATCTTCACTAATTTGACACTTTGGTCATTTTTTATGTCGTTACTTAGAGGAATAGAGAGCCCAACCCACAAGATATTAACTTTTCTGCTTGAAGAAATCACACTCTATTAGACAAGGTCTAAAAGATCCTGACCTCCCCAGATCAGTTGACATCCTTCTCTTCTATACTTCATCAACAAAATCTTTTATTGCATTGCTAGTAGATCGAGAATGACAAATCTAAAAGGAGTTCACGGAGAATGATCCTTCAACTGCCAACACTTCACCTCAAAATTATTCTGTCTTCCTTTAGCGATGAAATTTCTCTCAAGAGGAAGATACCAAACTTGATGAGGGGTTCACCCTTTTCGACCTCCCACATTCTCATCCAATCAAGTGGAAAGAGGTCGTCCTTGTGACCCTGTTATTATGGGGGATATACCCAATAAGATGAATATAAATTCTACAAAGAAGAACAAGGGGAACAATCTAATTTCTGACCTCTATGTTTGGGTAGGCCCTTGTTAAGGTATGGAGTTGTGGGCCTCGTTCATCGGGGGGATGTAATTTTTTATGCGACTACGGCCGTGGGAGTTCTTATCACTCAGTGTGTCGCCTTCTCGCAATATTAGGTTATCGTCTGAGATTGGACTCAGTGACTTTTCCCTAAAAAATGTTTTAATGGCATGTCTATGTTGAGTCTCACACCTCTAGTTCTTAGGCCATGGCCTAAATTTTTTTTTTGAGATAAGGGATTTGACTGGTTTGTTCATAGTCACCACTTTGTTTTATACATAAACAAGCAAAAGATTTCGGCTAATGCTACTGTAGGTTTTCAGTCTACGGTGAGTCCAGAGATTATTGTACTGTGGATTTGAGAACCCAATTACGAGTGGGAAATGTATTAAGCATCTCGCTTATTCTGTATCCTTCCTTAATTCTATGTTTATTATTTCTCGTAACATTAGTTGATTTCTTTTTAGTTATTTAGAACTAGTTTAGAGGCCTTGGGTTGAGAATCCTTTAGATATAGATAGGTTCTTAAGTAAGAAAGTGATATCAATAAGAGGTATAGAAATGTCACTTCAATCGCTAAGGATACACAAGATTTATTGTGCATTACTCCGTGCTTGTTTTCCTATAACGGGTGGTCGTTAGTATGTATGTGTGTGTGTGAGAGAGATTGATTTGAGATAATTCGATATCTCTTTCTTGGTTGAGAAGAGTTAAAAAGGAGAGAGACGAGTGCATCACTAATATAATTGATGTATACATATTTGCACATTTGTATGGGCTTGATCTTTTGTATGCAAATATCTGTTTGGGAGGTCCTGTCTTGAGATATTTGACATCTCATTTTAATTAATTAGGTACATTGGATAAAAGTCGAGAGATGTGTGCATCTCTCTCGGATAATCGATACTTATGCATTTAAGAAATTGAGAATACTAAATATTATTCCTTCTTTAGATAGTTTGATATCTAATTTTAGTTATATACATGTAAGGTATTAGATCTGGAAGATGGGGGCATCTCGATGGAGACAACATATCGAAAGGCATATGATCAAGGGTCGAGTTCACGAGAAGGACATGG
The DNA here is from genome assembly GCA_949130495.1 of Sambucus nigra. Classification (NCBI taxonomy): domain Eukaryota; kingdom Viridiplantae; phylum Streptophyta; class Magnoliopsida; order Dipsacales; family Adoxaceae; genus Sambucus; species Sambucus nigra. The sequence continues at coordinate 522,611,852 of OX422218.1, forward strand.
TATTGCGCCTACCTACTCGTGTATACACGAGATCAAAGTGTACGTAGTTAAGTTATTTACGTTCTCCAATGTGATGTGAGTGAAACTAATGGACTTGGCTTGATATATGAAAGGATAGTGCATCGAATATAAAAATAGGAATGGATCCAAATATGTATGATACTGGGAAATAAATAGTAGGGTGGTTACTAGCCGAAAGGTATTGACCTCAAACTAGTGTTGACGCGTAGAATAAGAGGAGTTGGGATAAGAAGAAGGGAGGTTACATCAAGGATGCCAAGTTCTATTGTTGAAAATTATATTAAAACAATACATTTTCGGTATTAGGGTGGAACAGTGTAATTCGAAGGTGTACATGACAAAAAATGTATGCATCCTAAGTAAATAATACATCGAGAGACGTATTACAAGGCTATTTTAGCTCCATATAGCGCCTATGTACCCAAGGACACTTGGGATCAAAGACAATGTATGTCCATGGGAGAGAATAGATAAGAGTTCCTGGATTGTATATAAGGGGTTCTCCCATTAGATATGGACACATGCTTAAGAAATAATACGCTAGGAGACGTATTATGAGGCTTGGGCTTCATGAGTATAGTTTAGTATAGCGTCTACGTTCCCAAGGAGACTTGGGATCAAATCCAACACAGTTCTAGCAAACAGGTTATATTTACAGGTGTAAGCGACATGATATTGGGTATACAATATAGGACATTACGATATTTATGGAGCCTAGTCCTTAATAAAGCAGTTTCGATGTGTTAGATTGATATATTTATATGTTAAAATAATATCTAATCAATGGCTGATGTATGAATAGTATTTTGATATAAAAACACATATTTGGTGTTATCGCATGGACGAGCTTTATTCGTTTGAATAAGTGGCAGGACTAGTAGGATTTTATACTTTAGATTAATGCAAAGTTTTGGACTGACTTGGCTAATAAAATCTTTCCTCAAAATGATTTGAAAAGTATCTTCTCAATTCTTGCAATGGGCCTTGTGGCATTTGATTATCATTATTTAAACATATAAGCATGTCAAGTCAATTAACAAAGGTGTTGGATTAGAAACCATTCTTCAAAATATAAACACTATAAATTTCATACTCGATCCCCTAAACATGGGGCACGCTAAATGAAATACATATATATGTAAAATTTACTGCAATATATATAGGGGTATTTCCCCAAAATTTACGCAATGACTCTTTACCCTCATGACAAAAGCTGACTTTCTTGCGGGGGGAGTGTCTCCTCGTTTTCTGGCATTTTTTAGTCGGGCAGATATTAGTTTAGAAGCCTTGACTTTTGTGTTTTTTTCTATGGTTTCTAGTTGGGTAGAGCTTCGACTAGAAGTGTTTCATTTTTCATATTTTCTATAGAAGTTTGATTCTTTTTGGAACATAAAAGTGACTTGACCGAAGTATGAGCTTTCCTTTTCAAGGGAAAGTAATTTTTTTTAAATACGAGATCCCTCGAGAATTTTATAATGAACTCGAGTATTTTGGATGCTCGCGGGAAAAGAAAGTTTAAAAATTGAGTTTTCGAGTCTCGATTATATTCAAATTGCTTAAAATGAGTGGTGGGGACCTCTGTTTATAAGGAACTAGGTGAGTCCTTCTCCCGTTCGGCAGAAGGATGAGAGTCATTATTTTTTAGGCTACCACATGGGAAATTGAGATAAATCACTCTAATATGACCTTTATCGATCGATTCAAAGGGATCTGGGCCTTTTGCCAATCGTCTAAAGCTCATGGAGATAATTTTTAGGATTTTTTATAATTACTTTTATTTATAATTTAGACCCAAATAGGTTTTGTATAATTGGGGTATCCACAAAGGTGATCAACTAAGAGAGTGTAGGTGTGAACAATATTCATCAAAATTGAAAGGTCCAAAGTGGTTTGACCATCTTTAGGGGAAGTAGTAGGGCCTAAGGAGGGATAGTGGAAAGTCCCTAGGGTTGAATGTTGGATGTTTAGCAATTTAGTGAGGGTTGTAACCATATAAATGAAGTTTCCTTGTGTCAGTCCAGGGGATTTAGCCATATGATAGTTAGATATGGGGTGGGTTAGCCAAACGACGAAAGGATTCATCTCTCAAAATGTATTTAATGTAGATTTAGACTTTCATTTATGGGAAGTCTCCCTTATATGCCTTGTCATATTTTTTTCACTGAGCCGATTTTATTACTTCTTTCAGATACCTATTCTATATATATATTCCCATGGTTCTCCTTATGGATATATTAAGTGGATCGAGTTTTAGGATACCAGATGCATAATCTTTGTTGTCATTATCGGGAAGTCTTCCGGTAGGGAAAAAAACATCTTCTTCGGATCTTATTATCTCGATAGTGGAACAAGATGTTTCTTCACTTTCCTTAGGTTTTGTTATTCTGTCTTTGTTGTCATCTTGGATTAGTCGTTGTACACTCCTGGTGCTACCATCTGCCTTCATAGTGGCTCTTCATAGGGAAGACCAAGTGGTACATATTCATCAATGTGGTTCACTTTTTTGATATTGGCATCGTCTTTGGAACTTTACATTTTACGAATGCCATTAGTTTTTTAATAGTCCCCCGCCTTTTGTGCATTTTATTTTTGCTTCTAAAGCTTTGACTGAGTTTTATGTTTTTGCTATCTTTCAGCAGGTGTTGTTAGACTCCTCTCACTTGATGGATATGTTGATGCTTTGGTCATCAACCGACCTAGCTTTACGCTAACTGACTGTGGAGTTTGTTATAGATGATGGAACGAATTATCTTCGACTATCAACATGCTTGTTCTCTGGTTTAGGCAATTTTTCCAATCCGGTCGTTGTATCCACAATGGGTGTGAGGGCTAGACTTACGCATTCAGAAGCTATTAAGGGTGTGCACAAGTCAGTTCGGTTCGGTTTTGGACCGCAATTCAGATCGAACCGATCGGTTCGATTTTGGAAAAAATCAGATCGAAATCGAACCGACGATGAAAAAACCGCCGGTTTCAGTTCACATCAGTTTCGATTCGATTTTAATCGATTTTCAATTTTGGTCGATTTTTTGTAGGTCTGTTTTCGTTTTTGGAGGTTGGTTAATGGTTTTTGGATATAAAAATAAAAGATATTTAAGGGTTTTTTAATATATAATATTGATGTCGGTTCGGTTCGGTTCGGTTCGGTTCGAATTGGTTTTTTCTTTGTCTAAACCGACAACCGAACCGATATTATCGGTTTTTTAAATCCTTAAACCGTAAACCGAAGCGGGCTAAAAAAAACCGCCGATTTCGGTTTAGTTCGATTCGGGCCGGTTCGGTTCGGTTTTCAGTTCGGTCGATTTTTTTGCACACCCCTAGAAGCTATGATCGAGGGTTGTACTGGGAGTCATTATTAAAAGGGGCCTCGTGCCAGATTGTATGGTGGTGATGATATTTTTGGGCCGAATTTTTGGTGGGATCTGATGTAACCTCCTAAATAGACATTTTTTTTTAAGTTTTTTGATTTTTTGAATTCTGTATATATAGGTAGTATATTCCTTTACGAAGGGCATGATCCCGATGCATTTATGCTTTGTACAGGGATTCTCATTTCATACATTGTTGTATAAAAATAATGATATTACCCCTTTCATGGGAATGTTTTAGTATATATTTTGTTTGGTTTTTATGCATGAATGGCGATAGTATGGATAACATCGGACCGAAACGTTTTTTCAAAATGGTAATGGTAACAACAACAAGGACGACGTAGTAGTAGTAATAAGTATAATAATAATAATAATAATAATAATAATAATAATAATAATAATAATAATAATAATAATAATAATAATAATATTATTATTATTATTATTATTATTATTATTATTATTATTATTATATTTAATATGAGATGAAGGGTGTGAAAACAATGGTACCCCGTTTTAATGGGATTTTTCTTTTTAGAAGAGAGACAACTTTATTTGCTTAATGGTGAGCCTCTTTGTCTGAATGATTTCTGGAGTGGGTGGGGGAAGCCGTTTTTTCTTCTGTATGCGATAAGGCAAGAGCCTTTTAGTGTAGCTTTGGGAATGAAGTATCATCCTTCTATTTGTATTATCGTTTTGAAGGAGAAAGATTCCAATTCTTTTCTTTAAAATGGGGAAGAGCCCTTTTCGATACAACCTTGGAATTGGAGTGTAGTCCTTTGAACTAAACATAGGGTGATGCCCTTTTCCCGGAATCCCTCAGTGACTCCGTCTCTTGTGATGATTAACCCTAGGACATGAGGAGATAGGCATTTGGTATTTATTTTTCTGGGGAGAAGTTTATAGGGGCACTGGGTTTCCCCTTTGGGTTTTTTATTTTTGTTTCCATACAATTAGCCTTTGCTTATTGTTTAAATAAAGATGACTCGGCATAGCCTTTAAAATTCTTTTAAGCAGTATTTCAATACTTGACACTTAGCCTTTTAAATCATGCAGATTTTTTGAAAGTAAGGGCACAATGACCATATAAAAGTTTTTCCCGTAATAGGGTTTTTTTGGTGTTTATTTAGACTGGGACCGAAGTGATATCTGAGGTTGCCTATGTATGTCCGATTTAAAAGTAACGGCGCACCCGTAATTTTGAACGTCTATAATAATAATATAGTAGAGAATCAGGTCTACATAATTCTTTCCAGAAAAATAGGATAAAAAGGTTGGGGGCTTACATCCTTTTAATTGATTTCAAGTGAAAGGTTGGTGGATTAAGTGGGATTTTTTTTATCTAGGGATGGGATTGTGTATGGGCTTGTATTGTCTTCCCTTCCCACAATGAACGATTTTTCGGTACTTTTCCTTTTCACCATAAGTAGGTTCAAGGAAAGAATTCCTCCAATCGGTTGAGATTTAAGGGCTGGAAAATCATGAATCTATTGAGATCAACTAAGGTATCTGCCTTCCTAGAGTTCATTTCGGTAACTAAATAGGGTCCTCGCCAATTGGGTGAAAAAATTTCTTCGGGAGTCCGGGTAGGTTTGAGATTATCCTTCAGGACTAGGTCTCCCACTTGGATGTTTAGCTTCTTGACTCGTTTATTGAATGTCCAAGCGACGCATTGTTGGTAGCCCCTTTTGTGATTAACAACCTTTAGTCTGCTCTCATCAAGGAGAGATAGTTTATTATAGCGGGACTGGAACCAATAAGTTTTGTTAACTTGGATTTTGATAATGACCATTAGCGAGGGAACCTCGAGTTCGATGGGTAATATTACCTACATGCCACAAACTATTGAGTAGGGTGGCCCCAATGTAGTTTCGTTTTATAGTAAGGTATTCCCATAAGTCATAAGGAAGTTTTTCTGACCAATCATTATAGGTTCCAATAATCCTATTGATAACATTCTTGACATTTTTGTTAGCATCTTTGAATTCTCCATTGGTTTCGGGTCTATAGGGGGGATTATTTATGCCTAGTGATCTCGTAATCATATAATAGGTTGGAGACCTCCTTTTTGAAGTGAGATCCATTGTCTGACTATAACTCATAAGGTATGTTAAAGTGGAAGATGACGTTTCATTGTATGAATTTGGCCTTGACCCATTTGGTGAAGTAGTCGATGGCGACTAAGATGAACTCATTCCTTGTGGAGTCCTTGGGAGTGGCCTTCCTTATAATGTGGATCCCCCAGGTGGAGGACGACTAGGGTGAGGTTGTTTAATATAGATCCCAAGGATGTAGAAGTCTTAGGTGACATATAAAGGATATTTGAGGCACCTATTAACGTACTCAGTGCAGTCCAATTGAATGGTGGTCCATTAGTATGACTATTGGAGTATTTTTTGTAAAGGTTGTGCTAGTTAGGTGTGGGCCACATTCACTGTTATGGATTTTGTCCATAATTTTGAGGGTTTCATTCCATATAAGACATCGTAAGTGTATACTATTGAACCCTCTTTTGAAGAGTTGGTCCCCACATATGTTGAATTGGGCTACCAATCATCATGAGGTAAGTCGATAATTGGAGGAGACAACTGATGGGTAGTATTTTTTTGAGAAAATTCCATATGTCGTAGTACCAAACTACGAGTCATATGTTTATTTATTCAATGGTATCGACTTTAAATCAATACGATGGGGTGTTTCATCTAGTTACGGTGAATATAATCTCTGTGGTGCCCTCCGACATGTCGATCATGGGGACTAGGGTGGCAAGTGAATCTGCAAAGTTATTTTTTGATATTATGTGTACTAATTGAAGATGTTGGAATAACGAAGCTACGTACTCTAAGTATATATGGTATGCTTGTAGTTTTCATCCCGGATCTTCTATCTGAGTAGTATTTACCAATGACTAGGTTGGAATTCCCATAGGCCTTTAGGTTAATGATTCCCATTTCCAAGGAAATTTCGAGGCCTGTGACACAAGCCTCTTCCATAGCCATGTTACCTTTCATATATGATCTTGATAGTGATGGGGAGTCTTTAAAGTCCGATGATATAAGTAATATGGACATCCTAGGGCTTCCGCCTTTTTCCTTTTAGGCGTTCCCTTCAGTGCGTGCGCTAGATTGTGCCCTTTCTCAGGGCGCCCGACCATTGTTAATGTGGGATAATGTGTAGAAATAGAGTTGCCAACCTATTTTGCACAAAATAGGTAAAAAAAGAAATGTTGCCTCTTAGATACAATGGCATCAAAGACAATACTAATACTCGCAAAACCAAGTACTTCAAAGGTCTGGGGACTAAGGTATGGAATGGGATCGTGTTAGGCACACATCCCTCCCTTTCGATGTCTGAGGGGCATGTGTTAATCTTCTCCTGTTAGACTCCGTGAAGTGTGTGCTTATGTGCATAACATAGATGAAGAATGAAATCATTCAACTTGCATCATGGAGGAGGATGGAGTGAATTCATCCTTAAGACTGTTCCCGAAAAACATAATTCAAAATGTAATATGATTGTTTGCCAAATCACAAGTCGTTATGGAAGGACAAATGTATATATCAGACGAAAAAAAATCATGCAAGAATGTGACGTTCATTAAGAATACATATATGTAATATGAAAACAATATTATAAATGTGAATAAGGGAGGTCCCGAGTCTCGGGACTTACCCAAGGCACCAATGTAGCCCAAGGGGCATCAAACTCCACATATTTCGAATATAACATGGGGTGGGGTTCAATCCATAAATCCAAATGGGGGATTTCTTGTCGCATCCGCGAATTCTATGTTTAACGGTATGTAAGGAGTAAAATAAATATAACAAATGAATTAAAGGCAGTGGAAATTAAAAGATTTTTATTATGGGGATCCCTTGCATCTTATTACATAGTTGAGTCTGAAATATACGGAAATACATAATTATTTGTACATGCCATGTATAAGGTAAAACTTGTAAAACAAACATTCGGGAATCATAAGAGATGATAAGTTGCAATGTAGATATTGGCACTACCATCTTTGTTTTCTACCACCCATACATATGTAATCGAAACGATTTTTTGAGATAATATAGAATGAAAGTCAAATGTGCAGGAGGAAAATAATTAACTAGAAATGCCAAGTAGATAATTTTATTTCTATACCAGGTACGGGAGAAAATTTATTGTTTGAGAATAACTATATTTAATATTTTTCTCATAAAAATATGGAGACAAACTGAAATATCATATAATTATCTGGGGTATACTGGAGTCTAATGATATGTAAATGAATAATATGATGGAGTGTAACCAAAAAAGTTATGTATCGCCTTACCAAGACAAGGGTTCAGACTATATTAAGATAACCCATAAATTATCGGTTATATGGGCTTCAAATGCATCGACATACCTTACAATATCGTCCAAATCATATCATACACTTGGACATCAAATCCCAAAATTATTGTGGAATTATAAAAATAATAAGTCTTGTCACACTTAGCTAGGTGGCGCTCATACATATGTAGCAAATAAAAACTAGACACTCAACATTGGAGTCCTACAGTCCAATTGTAACAACCGTGGCATACCAGGGTGTAATCCCTGAATCATAAGGTATACTACTAGGGGTTTCACTAATAATGGTCATAAATTGGAGGGTATTATGTAATCATTTTAGTATGTTGCGGGGCTATACCACAATTGGGGTAAAAAGAGTTTGGTGGCTTTTACTGAAGCCATAAGCTGTAACGATTTATCGAGTTTAGGGATAGCTGAAATATCGAGAGAGTTAATACACTGAATAAATACGAACTTACACAAATGAGTTCGTAATTAAAACATGAGTTCAAAATTATCACAGAGTGATATAACAATTAGTAATTTTGAAAGACATAAGATCAATTTGTTTAATACTAAAATTAAAATCACATACTTTGAATTTTTGAATTGTGGGTTTGTGCATCTAATTCACTGGGGTTGACTGGATAGTCTGAAATCATGGAGAGTATAATTAGGGCATATAATCCTAAAATAATTCTTATATGATGTAGTAAGATACTAAATGGTAAGAAGTTTCAGTGCTAAAATAACTAGGATGGTAGTATATAATTTTTTTTAAAATTTAGAATAATGTTTTTTCTTTATTTCTATTTGGATTCGGATTTAGTGACGAGAGACTAAATAGATTCATTTGAATTAAATAATTTGTAGAAAAAGTTTGGTGGTGTTTTTAAATACTTGGAAAATTGGTCAGGGGGGTATGTGTAAAATTAAAACTTGAATTTAAACATTAAAACCGATTTTGTCGAGAAAATACTTTCCTAAGATCCAAATTGGATGATGTAAAATACCATTTTGTTCAGAATTAAAAAATAAATTTCGGAAAAAAATTAAATTTATCTAATTGGAGACGCACCCTCACGTGCTAAGTCATATAATTCACGTGCCTAGCTTTACCCTCACTCACGCACGTGTAAACCACTCATCTTCAACCTTCGACCGTTTGACTTAAGGGCTTTGAAACATTGACCTTAAATTTGAGATGTTTTAGGATGTCGTTGTGGGTAAAAGACGATAAATCAAAAATCCCTTTTGGTACCTACAAACACGCAAAAATGTATATTAGCAAGTAAGGAGTCAATCCGCGCTCTCTAATGTGGACAAGAGAAAAATGAAAACAAGTATGATTTTTAAAACAATTATGAAGGGATATTTATAAAACTAAATATGAACTAAAAATTAAACCTACATTAATAAATAAAGAAAATGATAAAGGGAGCTAAATGTGAGGAGGAAATAATTATGAGATAATTCAGGGGATTAAACTTCACCACTTAACCTATTTATTTTTATTAATTAGTTTGTCAATTTGAAATACCCCAAAACATATATAAATTTACAAATCAACTCTCGTTGCAAATGTGAATTTACATATAGTCCTTTTAAAGATTAATATTTAAATTTCACATACTCATAAAAATTAGATTTAAACATTTTCTAACAAATCACCCGCAAGGGAAAATTCAATAAAAGTATTTCCAATCATAAAAAATTACATTGCTAGAGTAGAGAAATTCAAACTATAATACCATTCAAAAATTTCCTACCTCTAGTTTAATCAATGAATAAGTATTATAACATGAATTTGCAATTTTCTCTCGAATATAATTCACCCTCTCTCGAGGCGTAAATATAAATTGTAAAATTTTGATATTAATATTCAAAGGGGCATGATAAATAAACAAACCAAAAAATTAAAAATAATTAAGTTAAGGGTTCCAACTCACCCCTTGAATGGGGTATTTAGCCTCTCATTATGGTATTATTACATATAAAATGAAATAATGACACAATATGAGGCATACAAAAAAAAAGAGTGAGAAAGAAAATAAATAAACCAAGTCTCCTTGAGTTTGATATCAACTTTCCAAACTTGAACAATAATAGCATTCACAAATCTGAATTTTACAGCACACAAAGTGTCACTCAACTCACAATTTGTATCTCACAAATAAAATATGGCTCACTCAAGTCACTCTAAAAAATAATAAAAGAAGAAATAAAAAATTTGTACAATACCACACACAAATGAGCTCCAAAAAATGGACCTCCTAAACTAAACTCTCTGTATACTCTCTGTGTTGGCCCCCCTTGTCTCTCTAGTGAATGAGAGTGTGCTCCTTTTGTAAGTTGTCTCTGAGGTAAAAAAAAAAGGATGAGGGTCATTAAGAAAAATTGGGGGTAAAAGTCACCAGCACATGTGGCTTTTATTTTTGGATACTGGGCAAAAGATTTAGAGTCTTGCAAGTAATGAATTTTCAAGAATTGAGTAAGACACAACATGAGAACTCAGCTTTGACCTGGGTGTTGTTAGCATAAAAGGGTAAGAATCTTTGGGTTAAAGTTAAATTGGGTTTGAGTGTTGGACAGAGGTGTCAGAGGAGGATCGAGTTTGCTTGATCGCTGAGTTGGAAGGGAGTCGGATTATAGGTTCGTGGGTTGGTCACTGAGTTGGTTCAGGTTTGAACGGGTATGGGTGGCTAGTGGAAGGTACTGGGTTTAGTTTTGCATAGAAAGGTTGGTTCGGGGCTGGGTTAACTGGTCAGAGGCAGGGGATCGGAGTAGGTTGACAGGTTAAGCTGGAGTTGGTTGTGTTACGGGTTAAAAGAAGCTACCTGGGCCGCAGGTTGGAAGCTAGTAGGCTCCGGGTAGCTCGTTCGAGGTACAAGGTTGGGGTTGGATCGAAAATGGGTTGTGGAATGTTGGGATGGTTTTCGGGTTTTAAGTGACTTCCATGGTAGGAGGTTAGACAACTCCTGGTTCGGCTTTGTGGAAGATTCGTGGGTTAGGTGGCTTAGGAGAGAGAGAGAGAGAGAGATAAGGGGTAGTGGTAGGGTGTAGGTAAAGTGTATAAGTATTAAGGTGTGGTTGAGGGATTGTTTGAGTGTATGTGAGTGTAGGTTAGGATGGTTGTGGGTTTTTGAGTGTGTTAAATTTGTGACCCCATTAAACTAACACTATCTAAAAAAATTGAACTAAACTAAAAAAAATGAAAATAATAAAATCTTATTAAAACTTAAAAATTAAATTCCTAATCCTATAAACTAATAAAGGACACAACTAAAAACTAAAAATAGAATAAAACAAATAAGATAAAATAAATAAAAATAAACTAGCTAAAATATAAAAGCAAATAAAAATAAATGAAAGTAAAGAACCATATATTCGACACACTAAAATAAATCCTCTTAAAAAATAAAATATTAATAAAAAAAATCTATTAAATTCCTAATAAAATTCAAATAAAAAAAATAAAAATAAAAACTACAAAGGTAAAAATAAAACCGAAAGTCCTAAAACTATAAAATCTAACAAAATTAAAAATAAATACTATAATTAAAAAGTAATAAAAATCAAAAAGTAAAAGAATTATAAAATAAATTCAAGAAAATTCTAAATAAATGTAAAATAAATCCCAAAAATAAAAACGACTCAAACTAAAAATCTAAGAAAAATCTAAAAAGCACAAATTAAACACACACGGGCTTCGGGGTAGGTTTAGGGACATGTCGGGGCTAGGCTAGGGTTATGGGCAAGGTATTTAGGTCCATGAATTGCATATCTGACTTGATTTATCTCTTTTACATCCGCAAGACACAATTGACCTACAAAATAAACATTAACGCGTATAAGACCCAAATTACTGAGAATTATCAACTAAAAATGTTCTATTCAGGGTATAAAATGTACACTTTTGGGTTCTTATCATGAGGTTCAATTGTTCAGCTCTTCCTATTTTTTTATAATCGAGTATTCGCAGTACAAATGACTAGATTTTAGTCTCCGCGCGATGCGCTAGCGTTTTAATTTTTTTTTATATATGTAACTTGTTGTATGAGTTTGGTTTTATAAAATCTAGTAGGAATATAAATATATAAAAATAATTACTTTTAAACAAAACTTAGTTTTAAGAATAATATAACTAATTTTTCAAAAAATATATTGCGTAAGAAATCTAACCCTTATCATTTACAAACCTATAAAAATTTCATCAGTAAATATTCAACATAAATATTAATGTTAAAAATATAATATGAATTTAAAAACTCCTAGATAATGCAAAACAAAAGAATGTGTAGAAATACAAATTGTATTTATCATCGAGAATGTATTGAAATTTTAAGTCTAAAAACCAATTATAAATGAAACCCAATATACATATATGTACAATATAAAATAGTTAAAATGTAATGAATCTAGTGTCAACCGTCGTTGGAGAATTGAAAGAGAAAGAAATATTAAATGAGTGTAGTGTGTGTGTGTGAGAGAGAGAGAGAGTCGAAGATGAAAGGAACTTTCCTTAATTGCATATTAATATTGAAGCCACTTGGCAAACCTAAAATTGCAGACACCATAGTTTTATATACTAGAGATTTGAGCCCGCCCGATGCGCTGACTATTTGTAAAGATTTTTTTGTAACTTCAATCTAACCATTAGAAGAGTCAATATATTTATATGTCCATGCATATCAGAAAAATTGGTCTCCGTGGATACACTTGCCACATATCTAATATATATAAAATCTATTACTCATCATCATACTAAACAACATTTATTGTTTGGAAACTCCTAAAAAAAGCCATTTTCTTTCTGGTTATTCCAATTTGAAATAAGAAATTACAACAAACATTCCTTTGTGTTTTTACATTGATATTTAACTAAATAGTTCATGTATTCAATTATAATCAAACAACTAACGAAAAATGGAAAAATTACCAATCGAATCCACTAACACCAAATATGATGGAGAACGTACTTTTGTCATGTTTAACATTTGTATGTGTGTTAAATTTTTCTTGGGTATTTTAAAAAAAATCTTTTAAAATTTTCGTTGGGCCATTTTATCAAGTACCATATGTTATGCACGATATAATAGGGAACTCAACATAGTAGACTGCAAAACAAATAAATTAAAATGATAAATAACAAATAAATTACCAAGGCCACCAAAAGAGAGAAATATTAAACTATTTATAACACCAATACACATAAATGACATACAAGTGAGGAAGTAACATAGGAGAAAAATGTGTGTGTTTGTTTTTCAAGTTAAAAAATATAGGAGAGAAATAACCACAATTTCTTCATTTTCGTTCATATGAGTTGTGAGTGGAATTTGAAGTCTTTGTGAGGAGGTAAAGCTAATGGGTTACAATATCAACATGACCAGTAAATGATTGAGGGAGAGGGAGATAGAATGGTTCGAAGGCAAAAAGTTAAGGACACATCAGTTAATAGGAATAAATATCCCATAAGCAATGTCCATTGAATACGAAGGGATCAACAAATAACAACGGATTGGATAGCTCACTCCAATCAGAAAATTGATGAAACTGATGATCCAAGTGTATATAGAAATTAATGGTTAAAGAAAAGGGATTAATAACTTCCATGTGTCAATATCCTTTTTAGAGACACCATTTTTATACAGCTATATTAAATGAAGGTAAGATTAAATGTAAAAGGAAGGTAAGTGAGGGAAGGGAAAAAGAAGGGAAATAAATGGAAAGATAAGGGAAGAAATGGGAACTAAAGATGGATCATATTAGACAGATCATAAGAGTGGAACCGATGAGAAATAAACGAGAGAAAAGGCTAAGATTTTAATTAAAATAGGAGGACAAATTTGATTTAGGAAGTTGCCATTTTTTTACCAAATGCCAGTACCCTACTAAATAATCTTGCATTGTCTCCCATATCAAGATTTTTCCATGAAAACAATCTTAAAAAATTATATTGAGTATGTTGTTGGTAGGTACAATGCTCACCCCTCAACCATGAAATTACTTTAGAATTTGTTTTGGGTATTCAAAATGAACGTGTCCAACAACCTAAGACAGTTAAGTTCTTTAATTATTAAATAGTCATATGCGTGTACATTATTCTCAATTCCATATCAGTTTCTATTCATATTAAAAGACATGTAGAATTTGACATCATGTATTGAAACTTATTGAGATTATTAGAAATTATACTAATTGGGATGGCTTCTGCACTAAGGTGGTAGGATATATGGGTGATATGGACAGATGATTCGGGGATTTTCAAGGACAAGATAGAGATGGAGAGGCTTTGGAAAATATCAATTTTTTCCATTCTTATTGGGCAAGTGGGTACACCATTCTTAACGGAATCCGCTTTTCAATTATATCTTAATCTTGGAAATATTCCACTTCGGGGGGGGGGGTTAGGGTTAGGGTTCTTTTGTCTTTGCAATGAAGGTTCCTTTTTAAAAAAATCGGTTATGTGTGTATATTCAGTTGGTTTATCTTTAGTTTGCTATTATAACGCCTCGACTCGGACTTATGGGTTAATCGTGGTCAAACCCGTCTGACCCGAGCGTTAGGTGTGAAGTGAAATGAAATAATCTACATAATATTTCTAGTCCAGTTTTATTTAATTAACATTTTACTTTTTTAGCATACGATTTTGATTTCAAATCAAATTATGTGAAGGACCCGTTCAAATCATCCCCGGAATCCAAGCATACGGAGCTACTAACGTAAATAAAAAGAAAGTGATTACCTATATAACGCTCCCAAAATATGAAATTGCAACAAATGTTTCATAACAAAGATGAGGCAGTGAGCCCAAGGCTCAGAGAAAAATATACAAAATGCAGTTTTGAATCGGACGGCAGAAAGAAGACCCTAAGGCGTTATATCTATGTGTACATGAAACTACCACACACACACACACACACACACACACACACACACACACACACATATGTGACACCCCGCCTAATTAATCCCAGGTGATCAGTCCTAAATCAAGTTAGAACAGGTTTATCATTTGGTCCATTCTTAGCATCACTGTCGTTTATTTAAATTACTAACCACCTAAGTGAGAAAAACCAGACTAGTGCCAATTTTATCTTTCATTAATTAAACTAAAACCCATACGGAAAATTAAAGCAATAAAACCATCACAGATAATTGAACTAATCATTCCACAAGTAAAAATAATTAACCGAATAAACCATCGGTCCAAATAATAAATCCCATAAAGACAAGAATAGAAAACCCAACAAGTCTAAAACAAATAAATGGAAAGTGAGCGACATGCTCGAATAACTAATAATGAGTCTCTACATTATGAATGAAAGAAGGAGGCGTCTATCAAATGTCCCGCAACATCCACATATGCTGCAGCAACGGATTTCCTGGAATCGAGTCAAGTCTGGCGTCCCTGTGGCTGGACACCTAAAAGGTTTTTAAAAATTTTTATAGCAAGGGTTAGTACCCAAAACATTTGAAAACATTTAGCAAATGATTAACTCGCAGTAATAATAAATATGCATGCTCTTCATATTTTAGTTAGTGTCGCACTCTCTTGAGAACTTTCCTTGCCCCTCCTCTAATGTGCACCACTAACGCTTTAATCATCACCTAGTTATCTATCTCATGACTAGATAATTATTAAAGTCCCTTAAATCCCTTCTACTCCAATATGAGTAACTGTGATTATGATTTTTAAGTCATTAGTACCATCAACTTAATTAAATCATTTCCCTTTTTAATTCATATAACTACTCCACTCGTTATACATATACAACAACTCATGCTTGTATTTATTTAGCCCGTATATAATAATCACCTAATTATATGCTTAGAAAATATTGCAGCATTCACACACATACTGAAATACATAAAACACTAACATCCACCCGAGTAAAAGTACTCCCCGGATATAATTTCTCTAAAGTGCTAGTACACTAGGTATATTCACATATCCTAGTTATCCAAGTTAGAATCGCTCACTAACTTGGTTTAGTATACGATTGGAGGCGGTCATATTCCTTCCCGGAAAGTGAGATGCCCCTCACCCCCTGCAACGGACGCTATGACCTGGGAATCTACTCGCCCTACTCCTCAAGCTAGGGGATTCATCCACTGCGCGTAACCTCCCCCTATAGCACTAGAGTATAATAATATCTAACCACTGATATTAAGGCATACACTATATATATATACTATCACACACCGTATATATATATACATACATAAAAATGTTCCAGCTACACCGTGTACTAACCCGTGACACAAGCCTATTCCATTTTTATTATGAGGTTATTACCCAACTCGAATTATTAATAATAGCACATTAATAAATTCAGTTACTTTTAATGTTGCCCTCACCATTTAATTGGACTAAATCTCATAGCCCGAATTAACCTCACCCGAGTCTAAATCCCGACTCTAAATTTCCTAGTCCATTACTACGTAATATAATTTACCTCGATGTCACTCAACCAATTTTGACGTGTCATCCAAATTTCCCTTCCCATCTCCTAATTAATTCACTCACATTTAATTTGGTATACCCCATGCATTAATTTCTCAACAATAATTAATTGCATAACAACTTTTTATATAAATCTCATCCTATATAAATAAACTGGGCGAACTGTCCGTGTCTGCCGACCGTCGATCGATCGACTTCATGGCGTCGATCGATCGATCGAACAGGTACTCGTCTTCTTCGCGGAGACGGACAGCCATGGGCGAAAATCTACAAACCCTAATTTCCTTCTACACTGAAACTAAGTCTCTTTTAGCATTTGTACATATGAGGAAACTCATTAGGGATCTCCAAAATATTCCTCAACATAAATAATTCTTCCATTTACTCCAGTTTCTAGATTTGGGGAAAGTTTCATCATAAACCCTAGGTCCATTTATACCCCAAATTTCATCATCAAATTCGTTTCCAAATATGCAGATAACATTTTATCAGATATGCAATAACTCACCATTATCATATTTTACAAGAATCATCACCCAAGTTTCGTAAATCAGAATTGTAGTTTTCAAAATCCCATATTCATTCCATTAACACCCAAAAACGGATTTCTACATAATCACTACACATGAATATGAATCGAAAATAGATTTAATGCTATTGCAAGTTATCCACTTGCCTTAAGGTTCGTAGAGTCTGAATTGGAGCTAAATCCCAAGGTTGAAGATGACCTTTGATGGCTCTCTTTGATCCCCAAATTGTCTTTGGCTGCTGTTAGGGTTTCCTAACCCTTAATTTGCTTTCTCTAATTAAGTTTAGCCACCCCCTTATTTCTTTTTATTAGATTAATTAACTTAATCCCGTTTTTTGACTAATGGGCCAAGCCCAAGTGACCCAAATGTCCCCGAGTGGGCCCGGCTATGTCTAAAAACGTCCCGTGACCCGTTCACTACCCCCGGGTACACTTTTCCGACTAACTCGGCCCATCCGGACTCAAATGTACCCTCAGAATTTGCATCCGAATTAATTTATAAAAATACTTATCCCCCACCCCATATAGTCTTATACCGACTTCCGAATGTGATAAGTACCTCCTCGTCACTAACACTCGAGGCGACGTAATTACATTATTACCATTCACTTAGTAAATAAGTTTTCCCTAAATATTAACCATTCAATCCCAGATTAATATTTATATATATTATTCTGTTCTAATTAATTCATTAAATTACAACACACTAAGTAATTTAAAATCTCCGAATTAATTAAATTTTAATTGTACCAAAAATACGGGGTGTTACATACTCCCCCCCTTATAAAGGAATTTCGTCCCCGAAATTAGATCGTACCTGCGTTGAAAAGTTCTGGATATTGTTCCCGCATATCCTCCTCTCGCTCCCAGGTAGACTCGTCAACATTGTGATGACCCCACTGTACTCTAACCAATGGAACGACCTTGGATCGTAATTTCCGCTCACTATGATCCAGAATTGCTACCGGCCTCTCCTCATACGAGATGTCTGGATGTAAGTCGATCTCCTCGAGTGGAATATGCCAAAAGGCTCTCTCGCTCCTTCGATATTTCTTCAGCGATGCCACATGGAATACATCGTGTATTCGCTGAAGATGATCTGGTAATCCAAGCTTATATGCCACCGGTCCCACCCTTTCAATAATAGGGAAAGGTCCTACGTATCGCGGTGCTAACTTACCCTTCTTGCCGAACCTCATCACCCCTTTCATAGGGGATACCCGGACTAAAACCTGGTCCCCAACTTCTAGCTCCACATGTCTTCGAGAAGCATCAGCATAACTCTTCTGCCTGTCCTGAGCTATTCGAATCCTTCTTCGAATCAACTCTATCTTGGCAGATGTTTCCTGGACAATATCCGGCCCCAAGAGTTTGTGTTCCCCCACCTCTAACCAACAAGCGGGTGAACGACAAGGTCTCCCGTACAGTGCCTCAAACGGTGCCATGCCAATCGTGAATTGGTAGGAGTTGTTATACGCAAACTCTACCAAAGGAAGATATTTCTCCCATCCTCCCCCGAAGTCCAAAATGCACATTCTGAGCATGTCTTCCAGCATCTAATTAACTCTCTCAGTCTGTCCGTCAGTCTGTGGGTGATACGCTGTACTCAAGCGCAACTCCGTGCCCATTGCCTCCTGAAAGCTCTGCCAAAAGTGGGCAACAAAGATTTTGTCTCTGTCTGATACGATATTTATCGGCACTCCATGCATCTTAACAATCTCTGCTATGAATAGCTGTGCATAACGCATCGTCTCAAAGTCTGTGCGTACCGGAAAAAAGTGGGCTACCTTGGTCAACCGATCCACAATAACCCATATGGAGTCGTGACCCTTCTGCGATACCGGCAACCCTGTGATGAAGTCCATGGAGATGCTCTCCCACTACCACACGGGAATGTCTAATGGCTGTAGCATCCCTGATGGTCTCTGGTGGTCAACTTTCACAAGCTGACACGTGGCACATTTCGAAACAAACTCCGCTATGTCTCGTTTCATCCCTGCCCACCAATACTGCCTCCTCATATCTTGGTACATTTTATCCCCACCGGGATGTACCGCAAATTTCGAACCATGGGATTCTGTCATAACGGCGTGCTTTAAATCCTCATCCTCTGGCACCATTAACCTCCCATTAAAACGTAGGCCTCCTTCTGAGCTAATCGAGTAACCTTCCGCTCCCTCAGCTAACAACTGGCCCACCCTATCCCGGCAATTCTGATCCTCTGCCTGAGCCTTCACAACCCGCATAATGATCTCGGGTGTGATGGACAAAGCCGACATGCAAGCCTTTGCTACGTCGTCTTCATATTGAAGATCTCTCCACTTCGCTTTCCACACCTCCGATATTTCCCCAGTCGGTCTTCTGCTCAATGCGTCTGCTACTACATTGGCCTTACCAGGATGATACTGGATATCAAACTGGTAGTCCTTCACGAATTCTAGCCACCGCCTTTGTCTCATATTCAGATCCTTCTGTGTGAAGAGATACTGAAGTGACTTGTGATCCGTGAATAGAGTAAACTGCTCTCCTAGAAGATAATGCCTCCATATCCTCAAAGCAAAAACGACCGCTGCCAACTCTAGGTCGTGAGTGGTGTAATTCCTCTCGTGGGGCTTTAGCTTCCTAGAAGCATAAGCTATAGCCCTTTCCTCCTACTGGAGCACACCCCCAAGACCCGTAAGGATGCGTCTGTGTAAACCCGATACTCTAGCCCTCCCTTTGGCAATGCCAGCACGGGTGCAGATGTCAACTTGTCCTTTAGCTCGTCGAACGCTAATTGACAACTATCATCCCACTTGAAAGGTACCCCTTTCCGAGTCAGATTCGTCAAAGGTCCTGCAATCTTAGAGAATCCTTTAATGAATCGCCTGTAGTAACCAGCCAAACCCAGAAAACTGCGCACCTCGGTCGGTGTCGTGGGCTGTCCCCACTCCCTCACCGCTGATACCTTATCCGGATCCACTGCCATACCCTGATCTGACACGACGTGACCAAGGAACTGTACCTCCCGTAGCCAGAACCCACACTTCCCAAATTTGGCAAAGAGCTGATGATCCCTCAGTGTCTGTAGAACCATGCGTAAATGCTCTGCATGCTCCTCCTCGGTACGTGAGTAGATTAGGATGTCATCAATGAACACGATGACAAACTGATCTAGGTACTCCCTGAAAACCCTATTCATGAGGTCCATGAACACAGCTGGTGCATTGGTGAGCCCGAAGGGCATCACCCTGAACTCATACGATCCATACCGCGACAAGAAAGCGGTCTTAGGCACATCCTCTTCTCGGATACGCAATTGATGATACCCTGACCTCAAGTCGACTTTGGAGAAGTAAGACGCCCCTCTCAGTTGGTCAAATAAATCATCAATCCGAGGCAACGGATACTTATTCCGTATCGTCACCTTGTTCAGCTCCCTATAATCCACGCACAATCGGAGTGACCCATCTCGTTTCTTCACAAACAACACCGGCGCACCCCACGGCGATATACTCCGCCGAATAAAACCCTGACCTAATAGTTGCTGAATCTGCTCCCTCAATTCCCGCATTTCTGAAGGGGCCATTCGGTAAGGTGCCCGAGCAATAGGCCTCGTTCCCGGTGCCAAGTCTATAACAAATTCGATTTCTCTGCTGGGTGTTAATCCTGGAATCTCCTGGAATACATCCTCAAAGTCCCTCATTACAGGGATAGAGTTTAAAGGAACTGCCACTTCCTGCGAGGTTTCTTCCTCCATGTAGTATACATGAGTGGTCGAGCCTCCCTCTGGGCGAGGCATCGTCACAACAAACATTTCCTGTCCCGGAATGGAGAAGATAAGGCTCCCACCGAAGCAATCAATCATGGATCTATAGTCAACGAGCCAATCCATACCGATGATCACGTCATGAACATGCATATCTAATACCAACATGTCCGCAGGTAAAACTAAACCGCCAATCTCCACTCCTACTCTCCGACATATAAAGAATATAAGCGACCCATTTCCCAACGGTGAGTCGACACACGTAACAGTGCTCTCTGCGGTGGCTAACAACCCTAAAGCCTTCGCGAAATGTGTAGCTATAAAGCAATGAGTGGCCCCCGTATCAAATAATACCCGACCCATAGTGCCATGGATAGAGAACGTACCCTCGATCGCGGGCGGCGCATGCTGTGCTGGAGGATTGGGAACGTCCCGAACGTTATACACACATCCGTAGTGCATCTGCCCCTGCTGCTGTGGGGCGGGTGGGGCTGCTGCTGCTGGCGGCATCTGACCCTGTTGCCCTTGCTGGGCACCCTGCTGCTGGCCTCTGCCCCTCTGCGGGCACTCCCTCTTGAAGTGTCCTGGCTGGCCACAGGAGAAACAGCATTTCTGGTCCTCACCCTGCCGTTGGCCCTGCTGGCCCTGACGTTGCTGGCCCGGTTGGCCTCCCCCGTTGTTCCCTTGGCCCTGACGGCCCTGAGGAACCTGCTGTTGCTGATTAGGGCCTGGTTGCCCCTGTCTGAACCCCTGTCCTCCCGGTCGGAACCCACCAGGCTTAAACTTCTTAGCCTGATTCCCTTGCTGAATGATGACCTGCTGCTGTGTGCCACTCGTCTCACTACTAGTGACTGCCTTGCCCTGCTGGCTCGGCTCACCTGCCTTATTGTTCCCCTTAGCGTGGAAACGATGATCCTGACAATGTATAAGTGCGGCATTAACGACATCTGTATAGGTCACCAATGCCGGGTTTCCAATCAAGTGTTGCCTGATTCTCCAAGCCAGACCATCCATGAACTTGGACTTCTTTCGCTCCTCATCGCTCACCTCGTTTGGCACAAAGTTTGCCAGACGGGTGAACTCCTCCTCATAATCTGCCACTGACCTGTCACCCTGTACCAACTCGCTGAATTTCTTTCTCATCTCAGACTCAACTGCTGGAGGGAAGTACTTGCGGTCAAACCGCACCCAGAATTCAGAAATCGGCATCAAATCCCGCTACTCAATGGTGGTCACGGATTCCCACCACTGTAAGGCTGCCCCTGACAGACGAAAGGTAGCCAGCATCTGTTTCTGCACCTCTGTACCCTCTAACATGCGCAGATGGCGCTGGATGTTCTTCTTCCAGTCACAAGCCTCAACCACATTGGTGCTACCTCGAAACTCAGGTGGGTGACCCTTCTGAAAGGTCTCCCTCACTCGCTGCCAAGATGGTGGCCCCACTGGAGCCTGAACTACTGGAGCCAATGGAGGCGGTGCCTGGGGTTGTGGAAAATGAGCTGCCATAGCTCGCATCGCTGTCTCGACCGCTTGGGCCACTATCACTGCCACCTGAGTGGTAGAAATCAACTCGGCCGGTGGTGGTGGTGGCGGTACCTGTGGCTCCTGTCGAGCCTCCCTTACCTCATCTCTAGCCTCAACCCTCTCCGCTCTCTGTCTCTTTGGCGGCATCTGAAATAGATTGAATTGTATAAGTACACAATTTATACAAAACTAATAGCAGAAATACGATATCTCACAAGCGGAAAATATAATCAACAGTCCTAATAATAGGGCTCTATAACAACCGAACGCTACGCTGAAACGTAGAAAGCCGTACAGATCCTAAGGACACTAGAACCTGATGCTCTGATACCATCTGTGACACCCCGCCTAATTAATCCCGGGTGATCAGTCCTAAATCAAGTTAGAACAGGTTTCTCATTTGGTCCATTCTTAGCATCACTGTCGTTTATTTAAATTACTAACCACCTAAGTGAGAAAAACCAGACTAGTGCCAATTTTATCTTTCATTAATTAAACTAAAACCCATACGGAAAATTAAAGCAATAAAACCATCACAAATAATTGAACTAATCATTCCACAAGTAAAAATAATTAACCGAATAAACCATCGGTCCAAATAATAAATCCCATAAAGACAAGAATAGAAAACCCAACAAGTCTAAAACAAATAAATGGAAAGTGAGCGACATGCTCGAATAACTAATAATGAGTCTCTACATTATGAATGAAAGAAGGAGGCGTCTATCAAATGTCCCGCAACATCCACATATGTTGCAGCAATGGATTTCCTGGAATCGAGTCAAGTCTGGCGTCCCTGTGGCTGGACACCTAAAAGGTTTTTAAATTTTTTTATAGCAAGGGTTAGTACCCAAAACATTTGAAAACATTTAGCAAATGATTAACTCGCAGTAATAATAAATATGCATGCTCTTCATATTTTAGTTAGTGTCGCACTCTCTTGAGAACTTTCCTTGCCCCTCCTCTAATGTGCACCACTAACGCTTTAATCATCACCTAGTTATCTATCTCATGACTAGATAATTATTAAAGTCCCTTAAATCCCTTCTACTCCAATATGAGTAACTGTGATTATGATTTTTAAGTCATTAGTACCATCAAATTAATTAAATCATTTCCCTTTTTAATTCATATAACTACTCCACTCGTTATACATATACAACAACTCATGCTTGTATTTATTTAGCCCGTATATAATAATCACCTAATTATATGCTTAGAAAATATTGCAGCATTCACACACATACTGAAATACATAAAACACTAACATCCACCCGAGTAAAAGTACTCCCCGGATATAATTTCTCTAAAGTGCTAGTACACTAGGTATATTCACATATCCTAGTTATCCAAGTTAGAATCGCTCACTAACTTGGTTTAGTATACGATTGGAGGCGGTCATATTCCTTCCCGGAAAGTGAGATGCCCCTCACCCCCTGCAACGGACGCTATGACCTGGGAATCTACTCGCCCTACTCCTCAAGCTAGGGGATTCATCCACTGCGCGTAACCTCCCCCTATAGCACTAGAGTATAATAATATCTAACCACTGATATTAAAGCATACACTATATATATATACTATCACACACCGTATATATATATACATACATAAAAATGTTCCAGCTACACCGTGTACTAACCCGTGACACAAGCCTATTCCATTTTTATTATGAGGTTATTACCCAACTTGAATTATTAATAATAGCACATTAATAAATTCAGTTACTTTTAATGTTGCCCTCACCATTTAATTGGACTAAATCTCATAGCCCGAATTAACCTCACCCGAGTCTAAATCCCGACTCTAAATTTCCTAGTCCATTACTACGTAATATAATTTACCTCGATGTCACTCAACCAATTTTGACGTGTCATCCAAATTTCCCTTCCCATCTCCTAATTAATTCACTCACATTTAATTTGGTATACCCCATGCATTAATTTCTCAACAATAATTAATTGCATAACAACTTTTTATATAAATCTCATCCTATATAAATAAACTGGGCGAACTGTCCGTGTCTGCCGACCGTCGATCGATCGACTTCATGGCGTCGATCGATCGATCGAACAGGTACTCGTCTTCTTCGCGAAGACGGACAACCATGGGCGAAAATCTGCAAACCCTAATTTCCTTCTACACTGAAACTAAGTCTCTTTTAGCATTTGTACATATGAGGAAACTCATTAGGGATCTCCAAAATATTCCTCAACATAAATAATTCTTCCATTTACTCCAGTTTCTAGATTTGGGGAAAGTTTCATCATAAACCCTAGGTCCATTTATACCCCAAATTTCATCATCAATTTCGTTTCCAAATATGCAGATAACATTTTATCAGATATGCAATAACTCACCATTATCATATTTTACAAGAATCATCACCCAAGTTTCGTAAATCAGAATTGTAGTTTTCAAAATCCCATATTCATTCCATTAACACCCAAAAATGGATTTCTACATAATCACTACACATGAATATGAATCGAAAACAGATTTAATGCTATTGCAAGTTATCCACTTGCCTTAAGGTTCGTAGAGTCTGAATTGGAGCTAAATTCCAAGGTTGAAGATGACCTTTGATGGCTCTTTTTGATCCCCAATTTGGTTTTGGCTGCTGTTAGGGTTTCCTAACCCTTAATTTGCTTTCTCTAATTAAGTTCAGCCACCCCCTTATTTCTTTTTATTAGATTAATTAACTTAATCCCATTTTTTGACTAATGGGCCAAGCCCAAGTGACCCAAATGTCCCCGAGTGGGCCCGGCTATGTCTAAAAACGTCCCGTGACCCGTTCACTACCCCCTGGTACACTTTTCCGACTAACTCGGCCCATCCGGACTCAACTGTACCCTCAGAATTTGCATCCGAATTAATTTATAAAAATACTTATCCCCGACCCCATATAGTCTTATACCGACTTCCGAATGTGATAAGTACCTCCTCGTCACTAACACTCGAGGCGACGTAATTACATTATTACTATTCACTTAGTAAATAAGTTTTCCCTAAATATTAAGCATTCAATCCCAGATTAATATTTATATATATTATTATGTTCTAATTAATTCATTAAATTACAACACACTAAGTAATTTAAAATCTCCGAATTAATTAAATTTTAAATGTACCAAAAATACGGGGTGTTACAACATATATATATATATATATATATATATATATATATATATATATATATATATATACACACACACACACAGAGAGAGAGATGCATGAAACCATTTGTATTCTAAAATCGTGATTTAACCTCATTAATTAACCTTAATCTCGAAAAAGAATTTATTCTTCCTTAAATTGACACTTATCCTTTTATTTAACATATCCGGTTAAATACTTGAAATAACTGTACTTTGTCTAACTAAAATCCATTTCTTTACCCAAAATATCCAATTCATTTAAACCAATTCACGCTAGTACCCCATTCAACACATGCGAACACTGTGTTAGAAAATACTTATTTAACCTTGAAAAACCTTTCACATACACACCATTGTGTTAATTATGGGTTAAACCTCTTAGGTTGCTTAATGAACTATTTAACAACTATCCTTTACGCATTTCTTGTCCACTTTAACCTATACCGAAATATTTATTAATTCACTCAAGTTAGGTTGTCTTTACACATTTTTACCACACAAAACCATTTCTTGACATGTTCCATATTTCTTTATCTTTTTTTCAGAATCTTCAAATAATCAAGTACTTTAACGGGCTCCACACCGCTAGCGAAGCCACCATATGCTCTAGCCAGTAATTTTGGATCGTTCACCCTAAGACTCAGGGCCCTCCATAATTATCCCGATGTCATTCGAGGTCTTATTAATATGTTGTAACACTTTCCAAATGTCCACATTATTGCACTTTTTTCTTTTTCCCAGTCGAAGCCAAAACCCGGAGTTTCACCTCAATTCGTGTTATACTTTCAAAAATTATCAATTCATGCCCTTTATGCTTCAGCATTGTTTTTATTCTGAAATCATGCTCATTTAGGACTAATTTATGTATTATCCTTTTTTATATTTTTATTCCATAAAAATGTTCCACTTTATGTAGAATTACCATTTTACCCTTTAGTTTCCAAACTTATCTTTTCTGTCAATTTCACAAGTGTTAATCTTCCAAAAATATTATTAAGTTATACACACCAACTTCTCATTGATTTAACCTACTAACACTTATTCAGTACCTTTTCTAACTATTTTTCTAGGTTAGCAATTCTTCACCTTCTTTATCAAAGAAATCCAATTACATTTAAAGAATACTTTTATAAGAAAATGCCATTTA
Organism: Sambucus nigra; assembly: GCA_949130495.1. NCBI lineage: Eukaryota > Viridiplantae > Streptophyta > Magnoliopsida > Dipsacales > Adoxaceae > Sambucus > Sambucus nigra. Next base: position 522,638,143 of record OX422218.1, read on the forward strand.
CATTTATGTATATCTCTTTATTTATCTCTCCATTTACAAAGGTATTGTTTACATCGATTTGATGTATCTCAAGATTATATAATAATGGCTAATAACATTCTAATGGATGTTATTCTCATAAAAAGTGAGTAAGTGTCAAAGTAATCCAATCCTTCCTTTTTTCTATATCCCTTAGCTACCAGTCTATCTTTGTATTTATCAATTGATCCATCAACTTTTAATTTTCTCTTGAATATCCACTTGCATCCAAGAGGTTCACATCCTGGTGGAAGGTCAAGCAGTTTCCATGTACGATTTTTCATGATGGATTAAATTTCACTATAGATAGCCTGTTTTCAAAAAGGGGCTTCTGAAGTTGACATCGCTTCTACGAAGTTTCTAGTCTCTCTTTCAAATATATATGTTAGAAAATCTGGACCAAAAGACTTTAAAATCTTTGTCCTTTTGCTGCGTCTAGGTTCGAGGTCATCATCTTTCTCAATATATTCATTTTCTATGTTATTTGAATGACAACTGGATGCAATATCATAAGTTCTTTTACAAGAACTTGAATCAACCACTTTAATTTTATTAGGAAATATATCTTCAAATATATATGCTTTTCAAGACACAATTATAGTATTTACGTGTATGTTAGGATTCTCATATTTATGTACAAGAAATCGATATTCACTACTATTAATTGCATAACCAATAAGTCCTATCTTATTCCTTTTAAGATCAGGAAACACTGCCTTTACTAGACACCCCCACACTTTGAGGTATTTGTAGGAAGGTGTTTTAACTTTCCACAATTCATATAGTGCCTTTTGTGATTTCTTATGTTGCATTTTGTTAAGAAGGTAGTTTGCAAAAAGCAAAGCTTCCCCCCAAAAATTCTGACGTAAACCCGAACTTATCAACATAACATTCATCATCTCTTTTAGAGTTCGGTTTTCGTGTTTCACAATCCCTTCAGATTGAGGTGAGTATGGAGCATTAGTTTGATGAATAATTCCGTGTTTTGAATAAAATTGTTCAAAAGGGGAATCATATTCACCTCCTCTATCACTCCTAACTACTTTAATCTGTTTTCTAAGTTGATTCTCAACTTCATTTTCAAAATGTTCGAAAATATTTCTTGCTTCATCCATGCTTCTAAGTAAATATACATAAAAATATCCTGTGCAATCACCGATAAAAGTAATAAAATATCTTTTTCCACCCCTTGTTTGTACAAATTTTAAATCACATATATCATTATGAATTAACTGAAGAGGGTTTGTACTTTTTTCAACATTTTTAAAAGGAGTTTTGTTAACTTTGATTCCACATACATTTCAAACTTGTGATTTGAGCCAATATTAAATTTTGGTATTAGATCTAAATGTGACACCACGCCTAATTAAATACCAGGGTGATCACTCCTTTATTAAATTAAAATCAAGGTGAACGGTTGGTTCATTCTTAGCATCACTGTCGTAAAAATAAACTTTTCCAAATTAACAACCTAATTAATTAAGCTAAGTGTCAAAACCATTTTTTTAACCTTTTTAACCAATTTGTATTTTTAAAGAAAAACTTATTTATTTAATTATTAACCACATTCTCAATAAGTAAGAATCATACAACAATTATCCTGGAACATAATCCAATTACTTTAAACATTCAACATCCAAAATCCCAACATTTAAAACTAAATGTAAAACATACATGCTGAATAAATCCCAAAGTAACAGTACTGGAAATAACTGAAATACAAATGTCCCAACAGAACAGATAAATAGTGGAAAGGGCGACACATGCCCCAATAACTGAGAATCATAGGAGTGGATTCAAGTAAGTGAAATCGTCTAAGCAAGTGGTCTGCAACTCCCACCTAAGCTGCAGCACGTTCCTTCCAAGGGATCCTAAACAAGATGCCCCTGTGGCTGGGCACCTGTAGTACATACATATATATACAAGAGAGAGAGAAAGAGAGAGAGAGAGAGAGAGAGAGAGAGAGAAACGGGTCAGAGCCCGATAGTGTATATGATTTAAAAATTGTTTAGCAAGTATTTAAATTGATACAGGCCAATGCAACAACATATTAGTGCGACACTCTCTTGAGAAATTCTCACCTCTCTTCTAATGTGCACTCCAATCGCACTAACCCTCCTAATGGTTTATCTCATCATATATCACGTTATCTTTCCCCAATGATTTAACTTATCTTAGGTTATTCGCAGGATTCAAAATTTAACGATACAATTGTTTGAAAAGAATATTTCAATTAATAACCAAAGTTCTCATTTTAACTTTATCAATCAATAAAGTTTTTCCATGGGAATTTTGTACTTTCTCAAAACAAGTGTTTACAATTTGAGTCATCAACCATGTCCTACATATCAATTCACAGTAGGTAGTTCCAAATTTTAGAATTTCATATATATATATACTACTCGTAAAATATATATATCATAACAGCACCCCAAATAAACACTATGGTGCGGGCATACTCTACTATCCAAAACCCCATATCACTCATATTAAGGGGAATACAATCAGAATCACTCTCGAATTGTATTAACACATACACAAACGAAATTGAGGCGAAGTATAGATTCCAAGTCTCTAAGAGGATGGCACATGCCTGCGCCTCTTAGGACCGTCTGAACTATCACAGCGATAGCTTGTACCAAGGATATCTATCTTCTAGGGTACAAGTCAATATCCCCCATAAAGGTCCCATCAAGATAAGACTTGTCCCAGCGCGGTAACCTCAGGGATAGCTAGTAGCGTGGGCATGATTTTCACACATAGATAGCTTATGCATACACAATCATATAACTATACTAATATTACTATATCCATATTAGGTATATTCTCAAATCCCATAGTTACGACTTTTATCCATATTATCATATTTTAGTAAACACTTATAACGGTTCGTTTCTAACCTTGATTCGGTATTATTCTAACGTACCACACAACTCTCATGGCTTTATTCTCTAAATTATAAAATTAAGTAGGTATACACATTTGTCCCAAAGTAACTCTCTTACGTGTCTCTCTCTTTAAATCATAAATTCACCGACCCTTATGTAATTATCCCAAAATACAATCTTAGCCCGACATCAAGGGTCCCAAAATTTATTCACATGTCCTACTGGTCTTCCCTATCTCCCAAAATATTTTATTAAGGATGCCCAAGAATTATTTCACAATAAACTGAACTTAAATAATTTAGAAAGGGAAATAGGAGTCTGCCAGGAGGGGTCGATCGACCGAGGTCTAGGTCTCGATCGATCGAACCTTCGATCGATCGAAGCTCTGGGCTCAATCGATCGATCAAGTAGGTCTGCGAAAACTGCAATTCTGCAGTTACGGGTTTAATCTCCTAACTTCAACAATTTCCATATTTTCTAATCCCAATCATCCCACAATTGATACTACTAACCTTATATCATCGTATTAGGTATTTTCAACGTAAAGCATGTGGATTTCAGTCATTTAATCATGGACTAACAGCCCAAGATCTATACAATTATCAAGAACCCTAGAAATCTCTAAATCATGGTTCCAATCTGTTTTTCCAGAAATTTCTTCTTATAAACATCATAATTTCGTGGGTAAATTCCTCTACATGGCAAGGGTTTCCAGAATTATGATTTAAACCATAACTAAATGTGATTCCTATCTCAAATCTTAGGTTTTCTTCCATAAAACTCACCATAATCATTCCTACACTAATATGAAAGATGCATCAACGAAATAAGAAAGATAAACACTTGCCTGGGATTTTCGACGTTCTGGTTTGCGGATGATTTTGGTGTGGTTGCGTTCCCCGTCGCGCGATCTACGCGTTGGTGGTGATGGCGGTGCAATCAGAGGTGTTCTTGGCCTAAAACTCCTTGGAGAGCTTCTCCTCTTCCTCTCCAATGGTCGTCATTAGTATTTCATTGTGTTAACCCTAGAAGGTGAAACTTTCCATCTGATATAACCCTATAAAATTCGTGGGTTTAATTACCCAAAAATGTGAAATGTCCAAAATGCCCTCTCGGGTTACTAATTAGGCCTAAAAACGCCCCGAGACCCAAACTAAACCCCCGGGTACACTTTTCTGACTATCTCGACCCTTCCAGACGCGTTGGCGCACTCAAAACGACCATACGAAGAACTTATAAAATATTCACTTTTATTTATCAATATTTAGTCCCGACGCGACACGGGTGCGTCCCGATCCAAATTACCATAATTGCCATTTTATTCACAGGTGACAATATTATAAAAATAAATTTCATATATTACTATACTCATCCAGTAATATGCAACCAATAACAAATTTCCAATAATTACTAACTCTCGTCACGCTAGTAAATATTTAAAACAACATTCCGGATTAAAATTAAATTAATTTATCTCAATTAAATTTAATAAATCCTTAAATTTAAAAGCCATGAAGATACGGGGTATTACATACTTCCCCCCTAATAACGTAATTTTTTCCCGAAATTCGGAAAATGAGGCCTACTAGGTAGCACAATTATGGATATCCTTATCAGTACGCAAACTATCTACATAGTACGGCGCTCAATCGCTATAGCTTTTTCCTCACAGTAACATTGTTTTACATTCTCATTGGAGACACCTCATATTGCACTCCCAACTGAAAACATTTGAATAGGTTATGTCTATTCGTTATAAATTCCATTATCTCACTATCATTAGGAGGCCGCACCTCACTACATGACAACTACTCGGATTTATTCATACACAAAATTCCCATTCTGAGAAGATCATACGAACATTTGAACACTCTTGACTGCCTAAAACAGTCGTGGAATTCCACCATAGATATCGGATATTTTCTCGACCGATCAAAAATTCTGATTATCTACTCTCCTCTAAACATACGAAAGGAGAATAGTCGAGGTTCTTCCATAACAAAACCATAATTAGTACCTCGTACGCGATAAACAGGTACGAGTGCTTCTACAGAGCATACTTGAAATCATCGTACCAAGATTCCAAAATTTCCTTCACGTGGCTCCACTAATCTTTAATCACCATGCGCTTATTCCCTGGCTAAGGGTGATACATCCTACTCGAAATGAAATCTTATCTCCGCTGGTTCCTGAAATCCCATTTCAAAGGTGGGATTCACCAATCTCATCCTGATTCAGAAATTTATACTGCGCCGGACCATGCACTGGCGCGTTCCTTCCTTTCAAAGGAAGTCTGGGGCGTACTAGTTAATATTGTAAACGATCCTAAAGGAATATCAATCACTTCCTTCTCATCGGCTTAATTCACATGTTCGGGATAAACCCTTGATCTTGTTTTGAGGATGGCAACCCATCCAAGAACTTTACCGACTTTACCAACCTCTCCCAATTTCAGGAATTTTTGATAAACACAAAATTCTTTGGTTCATTCTCCTCTTTCAACCAAACCTTACCTATGGGCGGTGCCTGTAGAGACTACTCACTTTGTCCCGCTAAACATCGATTTTTCCTTGAAAAGTCTCACATTAAGTGACACGTAATACTCCCCTTCCTTCCTTGGAGTATGTCGAAAGTTCCGACCCGTGCTCTTCTCTCCACGAAGCGCACTTCTGGATCTCTTATACTATACTAACATCATTACTCTTTGTATGCGAAAGTCTCTCTCACACTTGACTAATAATAACTCTACTCCGAGTGTGTTTCATAACAATTAAATTCTACTCTATTCAAGGAATACCAATATTTGAATGGCTTCCCACAGACTTCCAATCAAGTTAGGGCGTGCTATTCTAATTGCACACTTATGTATGGATTATTGCCCTTCATGTGACGTTTAATCCACTCTATCACTTCCACTTCATTATACTAGTCTCACAAACATATATTTCACACGTCTATTACCACTTCCCTTCGACTCGGACGATTTTAACTGCAGTTAACCAAGATGCCCACATTTTGCAACACCCCGACCGCCCTAGGAGAGTGAACGGTGTGCTAATCATCTATATAACGAACTAAATTCAACGAAATAGAAGGAATAGGGCATTCAAATTCCATGACAATAAAAGAGGAATAATAATTCTCAACCTTCCTCAGATAAGTACAACAATTTTCCCAAATAGGTACAACAACCAAAATAAATCACTAACGCTCTATTCATCAAAATAATTACAGGTCATCTATTTTGTATAATATAAAGTTCTTTCCAGATAATCCATGCTACAAATCATTCCAACTCTTTATTCACCTTGTGTTCTGTACGCGGTTATGACATTTGGGTACTCTCAATCACCCTAGAAATCAAAATTCTTAAATTCTCCGTATCATTGTTCCACCCCTCAACCTGTGGGGATAACTTTCAATGCTTTCCTACCACAAAAATCCGGCTCCAATGACCTTAAAACAAAATTCAACTTCCAACTTACATACATAATTACTTGATCCCATTTCGACCAGGGTACCGAACTCATGGAATAGTGACCAAACGTCTCCCTATTTCCAACCTTACGCTAAGTTTCATGCGTGGGATGTCTCACAAAGCGAAATCCAAACAAGGAACCCCCCTGATACACTACTACCTAGCACTGCCGGTTATCGAAATCCGTTAGGTCCTTCGTCCATAGTATATACCCCTTTATTCCGTCCCTTGACAGAAAAGTTATAATTTCTCCCGTAATTATGCTTAACAAAGAACGTTTCACTATTTGCACTATTGTTCAGTATAGGTTGGTGGTAATAGCATTCCATAAACCTCGAATACATACAATCAGAATTCTTGAAATTCCTTTCCCTAATAATAGGGGTATAAATATTAACTCCCACTTCTCTAAAGGATAAATATAACAATGCACTTTTCTTATCACTAAGTCTGGAGTTCTAAACATAATACTGAGTCAAATCTTTTCGCCCAACGGTAAATCCCGATACATACGGAATTATACGGGCAAAGTCTATACATACTTTGGCATCGAATATCTCGAGCTCACTATCTCCTCCGAAGTCTCTAGGATAGATAATATAAGTGCGAGTCCAACCTTCTCACAGGTAAAGCCTCGCCAAAATAAACATAAAACATGTTGCACTAATGCAACCACTTCGACAGCCTTGCAATAAATGCCCACTATCGTACTAACCATTTCTATAACGTTTTAACAAAGATAATATCGTACTCGTGTATCACATCACTACAACGAGTAGCCTCAAAAAGTACAAAACACTGTTAATATACTCATTCATCCTCCGCGGATAGCACTAAAGAAAAATCCCGCTACACTAGGGAAAAATATTCATATTTTAATAACGTTTATAATGATATGCATTAAGCTCGTCTCACATGCTAATCTAGCAAGGAACAAAATATAGTGACTCGCTCGTGTCACATAAACACGCCTCATCCTTTGAGGATACAACTTACACTTCCATCCTGGCAATCGTCTTGACTGCGCAAATGGTTTCCGGACATAACACGTCTGCCCAAACCAAACAAAATTACTTTAACCGTTGCCTTTTACTAGGCACCGTATTCTTGTCCTTATACTCACTTTGGAACATATTATCGCGAGCGATCTCACTCTGCACAAAATACCTCAACACATAATCCACTTACCACCTGTCCTACTAACCAGGTTAGGATTGTCCTTCTCTCGAACTTTAGTAAACTCGATTTTTGTTAACCATCCCCGTTGTTCCCTTAACTTTTCAGGTCATAAAGATCATGTTACTATCTGTAATAGTACTTACTAAATTTACCATCACTTGGTAAGAATTTAACTATCTAAAGCATTTAAATGGTTTTCCTGATGTGTTTCCACATCCTTTTGTGGTGCTATACCACCACCGTTGTATTCAGTCTTATTCTCGACTAAATTCTTCGATTCCTTTAACTTCCCCCACAAAGAAGCGTTATCATCTATATTGAGAAAATATGACATTGTCAACCTCTGAATCGGTCGTCCATCAGAATTTCCTCCTCGAGTATTATCAACTATTATTACAAGTTGGTCTCCCACTTGGAGTCGTTTCCTCCACTAGTATCTACCTCTTTGGATACGAAATTTGCTAACGATTAGGATTCATATCCACAATTGGACTTCTGTCATGCCCTCCTGCGATGAGTTCAGAACCACGTTTGATTCTCATCCTGAACAGTTGGGGAAATAACATACGATCAACACTGTACCTAAGGTTCTCCTATAGGCATAGCATTCCACTTCTAAAATTGGTGGTTGACTCCAACCATTATAATTTCTTCCCGAAAGCCAAGAAAATTTTCTCTAAATTTTCACTTTCAGTTTGCCACACTCCATCCTATATTTAAGCCTTTGGATACTTTACCTCCTTTGGTAAACACATACAATTTTCGCTTTTCTAAAATTTCCCACTGACAGTCTCTACACATTTTTGTAATACGTTGGGTAAGTTTACCCTCGCACCTCATTTGACTATAACAGCATTTGAAAATCATTGCTGCACCTTAGTCGCCTTTCTAGTCGTGGCTTCTCGTGCCATAATGGACGTGACCTCGACTACGGTCATCATCCTCGGATATATTTCATAATCTCAACTGAGCCCTGCCTCCTGATGTACGCTTAACGGTCCTCTTATGGCATCCGTCATCGCTCGGCACACGCACACATCCGAACGAAATTAGAATTCACTAATGTATACACATTATAACAGGAGGACGAAATCTCGTCAAAGGAATCGACAATCCTAAACATAGGGCTCTATAACAAACAAAGCAGCGCTGAAAGCATAATAAGCCGTACAAATCCTAAGGACACTAGAACCTGATATTCAGATACCACCTGTGACACCCCGCCTAATTAATTACCGGGCGATCACACCTTTATTAAATTAAAATCAAGGTGAACAGTTGGTTCATTATTAGCATCACTGTCGTAAAAATAAACTTTTCCAAATTAACACCCTAATTAATTAAACTAAGTGTCAAAACCATTTTTTTAACCTTTCTAACCAAATTGTATTTTTAAAGAAAAACTTATTTATTTAATTATTAACCACACTCTCAATAAGTAAGAATTATACAACAATTATCCTGGAACATAATCCAATTACTTTAAACATTCAACATAAAAAATCCCAACATTTAAAACTAAATGTAAAACATACATGCTGAATTAATCCCAAAGTAACAGTACTGGAAATAACTGAAATACAAATGTCCCAACAGAACAGATAAATAGTGTAAAGGGCGACACATGCCCCAATAACTGAGAATCATAGGAGTGGAATCAAGTAAGTGAAATCGTCTAAGCCTGTGGCCTGCAACTCCCACCTAAGCTGCAGCACGTTCCTTCCAAGGGATCCTAAGCAAGACGCCCCTGTGGCTGGGCACCTGTAGTACATACATATATATACAAGAGAGAGATAGAGAGAGAAAAACGGGCCAGAGCCCGATAGTTTATATGATTTAAAAATTGTTTAGCAACTATTTAAATTGATACAGGCCAATGCAACAACATATTAGTGCGACACTCTCTTGAGAAATTCTCACCTCTCTTCTAATGTGCACTCCTATCGCATTAACCCTCCTAATGGTTTATCTCATCATATATCACGCTATCTTTCCCCAATGATTTAACTTATCATAGGTTATTCGCAGGATTCAAAATTTAACGATACAATTGTTTGAAAAGAATATTTCAATTAATAACCAAAGTTATCATTTTAACTTTATTAATCAATAAAGTTTTTCCAGTGTCATTTTATACTTTCTCAAAACAAGTATTTACAATTTGAGTCATCAACCATGTCCTACATATCAATTCACAGTAGGTAGTTCCAAATTTCAGAATTTCATATATATATATACTACTCGTAAAATATATATATCATAACAGCACCCCAAATAAAAGCTATGGTGCAAGCATACTCTACTATCCAAAACCCCATATCACTCATATTAAGGGGAATACAATCGGAATCACTGTCGAATTGTATTAACACATACACAAATAAAATTGAGGCGAAGTACAGATTCCAAGTCTCTAAGAGGATGGCACATGCCTGCGTCTCTTAGGACCGTCTGAACTATCACATCGATAGCCTGCACCAAGGATATCTATCTTCTAGGGTACAAGTCAATATCCTCCATAAAGGTCCCATCGAGATAAGACTTGTCCCAGCGCGGTAACCTCAGGGATAGCAAGTAGCGTGGGCATGATTTTCACACATAGATAGCTTATGCATACACAATCATATAACTATAGTAATATTACCATATCCATATTAGGTATATTCTCAAATCCCATAGTTACGACTTTTATCCATATTATCATATTTTAGTAAACACTTATAACGGTTCGTTTCTAACCTTGATTCGGTATTATTCTAACGTACCACACAACTCTCATGGCTTTATTCTCTAAATTATAAAATTCAGTAGGTATACACATTTGTCCCAAAGTAACTCTCTTACGTGTCTCTCTCTTTAAATCATAAATTCACCGACCATTATGTAATTATCCCAAAATACAATCTTAGCCCGATATCAAGGGTCCCAAAATTTATTCACATGTCCTACTGGTCTTCCCTATCTCCCAAAATATTTTATTAAGGATGCCCAAGAATTATTTCACAATAAATTGAACTTAACTAATTTAGAAAGGGGAATAGGAGTATTCCAGGAGGGGTCGATCGATCGAGGTCTGGGTCTCGATCGATCGAACCTTCGATCGATCGAAGATCTGGGCTCGATCGATCGATCAAGTAGGTCTGCGAAAACTGCAGTTCTGCAGTTACGGGTTTCATCTCCTAACTTCAACAATTTCCATATTTTCTAATCCCAATCATCCCAGAATTGATACTACTAACCTTATATCATCATATTAGGTATTTTCAACGTAAAGCATGTGGATTTCAGTCATTTAATCATGGATTAACAACCCAAGATCTATACATTTATCAAGAACCCTAGAAATCTCTAAATCATGGTTCCAATCTATTTTTCCAGAAATTTCTTCTTATAAACATCATAATTTTGTGGGTAAATTCCTCTACATGGCAAGGGTTTCCAGAATTATCATTTAAACCATAACTACATGCGATTCCTATCTCAGATCTTAGGTTTTCTTCCATAAAACTCACGCTAATCATTCCTACACTAATATGAAAGATGCTTCAACGAAATAAGCAAGATATACACTTGCCTGGGATTTTTGACGTTCTGGTTTGTGGATGATTTTGGTGTGGTTGCGTTCCCCATCGCGCGATCTACGCGTTGGTGGTGATGGCGGTGCAATCGGAGGTGTTCTTGGCCTAGAACTCCTTGGAGAGCTTCTCCTCTTCCTCTCCAATGGCCGTCATTAGTTTTTAATTGTGTTAACCCTAGAAGGTGAAACTTTCCATCTGATATAACCCTATTAAATTCGTGGGTTTAATTACCCAAAATTGTGAAATGTCCAAAATGCCCTCCCGGGTTACTAATTAGGCCTAAAAATGCCTCGAGACCCAAACTAAACCCCCGGGTACACTTTTCTTACTATCTCGACCCTTCTGGACGCGTTGGCGCACTCAAAACGACCATACGAACAACTTTTAAAATATTCACTTTTATTTATCAATATTTAGTCCCGACGCGACACGGGTGCGTCCCGATCCAAATTTCCATAATTGCCATTTTATTCACAGGTGACAATATTATAAAAATAAATTTCATATATTACTATACTCATCCAGTAATATGCAACCAATAACAAATTTCCAATAATTACTAACTCTCGTCACACTAGTAAATATTTAAAACAACATTTCGGATTAAAATTAAATTAATTTATCTCAATTAAATTTAATAAATCCTTAAATTTAAAAGCCATGAAAATACGGGGTATTTCACTAAATTAATTCATCTACGAATAGTATCATAATTAACATGACCTAATCTACCATGCCATACATTATAGGACTCAAGAGAATAAGCAGAAGCGATGTTCTTATTATTATTATTAATAGGCATTATAGTCATTACAATTAGTTTGAAGAGCCCGTTGCTCAAATAACCTTTACCTACATACATGGAACTCCTAGTGAGTATAAATTTATCAAATTCAAATACAAGTTTAAATACCTTCTTGCTAAGCAGTGATCTTGAAACCAAGTTCTTTCGAATTTCGGGGACATGAATCATGTTATTGAGAGTAAGTTCCTTTTTCCAAGTCATCTTCAGTATAAGTTTTCCTTCTCCTTCAATATTTGTTGTAGAAGAATTTTCCAAGAAAAGTTGCTCCTCGTGATCAGAGTGTTGGTAGGAAGTAAACATATTCTTATTAGAACATATGTGATGAGTGGCCCGAGAGTCTAACCACCATTCTCTGGTATTTCCCACCTTCTTGACTTCAGAAACAAGGGTCGAGAGGCTCAAATCATTAATATTTTCATAAATGTTCTCAACTTCAGTGACATTGGCTTGTGCTTGCTTACGTTTCTTATTCCCTTATTTTTTTTATTACGAAAATCTTTAGCACGATGTCCCATATTGTCAGACCCAAAAAAAATTCCATCAAACTTTTTAAAGTTTCCACTTTTAGGCCCTTTGTTTGGCTCGCCTTGGTTCACACGCTTCCTTTTTCTAGTTCTTGCTATTATGCCCTTCTTCCACTACACGCGCTTTAGATTTCATAGGATTTTCAGTTTTCTTCTCTAACACCCGATTATCTTTTTCAATACTTAACCTCACAATCAAGTCCTCAAGCCCCATTTCTTTACATTTATGTTTCAAATAATTTTTGAAGCCTATCTAAAATGATGGCAATTTTTCAATCATAGCAGCCACTTGAAATTACTCACTTATTTCTATTTTTTCATAAAAGATTTCATGATAAATCAATTGGAACTCTTGAACTTCAGTAATGACAGTCTTTGAATTAAACATTTTAAAATCCAAGAATCTACCGACAACAAATTTCTTCATTCTGGCGTCTTCAGTTTTGTATTTTTTATTCAAAGACTCCCACACATATTTAGCATTTTAAAAGGGATATACACATTATATAATGTGTTTTTCAGATTTTTGAGGATATAATTTTTACATAGAAAATCAGCATGTTTTCATGCATTTATAGTGGCAATTATTTTCCTGTAAGTTTCACCTTCTTTTAAAGTTGGTGCCTCTTCATTAAGGAATTTTATCAAATTCAAAGTTGTTAAAGAAAATAGCATTTGTTATTTCCAATATTTGAAATCAGTCCCTTTGAACTTTTCGAATTTTTCACCATGTCCAACATTAGTTGGTACTACCGCAACGAGCAAAGAAAAAGTCAATGCTATTTCTGTTTTAAACAGAAATAAATGTGTTTATAACTTGATATGTGAATGTATAATTATATTAATATAATGTCATGAATTTAAAGAAAACTAACTTGTTGGCAATTCACTAGAAAATAAATAACTGTATACTAAATTTCTGAGTAACATAAACGCATGCAATAAATAAATTATATAGACATGCTACTATTATTATATTTTTTGTTACACTCAAAATTTTCTTTCACAAAAACTTTTACAGAATGTGAAAACAATATTTTTGTAATACAAAAAATAATTTCTTAACACACTGATTATTTTATAATATTTCAGTAATTACGTAACATAAAAAAATCATTATGGAATTAAAAAGATATTAAAAATTCGTGTTAAGAGTGTAATCCAAAATGATTTTTTAATTATTTTACAAATATTACGAAATTAGTAATTACAGAATAATTGCATAATTAATATGCAACGACACAGAAACTAGAATGAGGCAAGTATTAAACACTATAACTTTAAGACGAAATTTGCCCCGAATTAGTGCTTCTTGGATGCGACGAAAATCGTCTACCAGGATACAATAATCTTACTTGCAAATGTAGCACCCCAATTTGCAAGTCTGTTTGAACCAACTATTGAGAACTCTCATATGAACTCATAGAATATACGGACTCACTTACTAAATTTCGTAACCTTTAAAGTAAGACCCCATCCCACTTATTTATTCAAAAATAAGTGAGAGTTAAAAACGGTTGGAAATCCCAACACTCAACTTTTGGGAATAATCGAAATTAACTCTCAAAATAAAAATAAAAATAAAAATAAAAATAAAAATAAAAATAAAAATAAAAATAAAAATAAAAATAAAAATAAAAATAAAAATAAAAATAAAAATAAAAATAAAATTAAAATTAAAAATAAAATTAAAATTAAAAATAAATATAAATATAAATATAAAAATAAAAATAAATTCAAAAACGAATTCAGTAAGAATAACCTGTAAAAAATATTATAAAGCCATTAAAATTTACACTTTAGCCAAGTTAAAGCCCCACAAGCCCGAGCCGGGAGGCGACGCCGTGCTCGTGGGCTTGGAAGTCAACCCAATCCCATGTAGGTCCTTTCTCTTTCAAAAAGTTGGGACACCCCAAGAGCACCAATCCTTTAAGCCAAAATGGGTTATATTAGACAAGACTCATTTATCTCAATCTTCTTACGTGGAATAAGAGCTTTAACAAAACATTTCAACCAATCCATGTTCAAAGTTGGTACTTTGAGTTACAATTTCTCATTCATTAATTTATGATTTTACAGATGTGAGTATATCATGTTATACTCCTCGCGGAGGAGAATGCGTTCCACTTCAAACCGTCACAAACGACATGTCGGCCCCATTTTAAATTGACCCTAAAGTTAACCAAAAACTGATTTTATCAACTTAAATAAACCCATAAATTCTAACACATTTTTCAGTTTATCATTTTGTTTCAAAGTCGACACGTTTAATTTTATCTTGGTTTTCAAGTTTGTACTACATTTCACAACAAGAATTATAAAGTGTGTAACCATCATGTGGTGCTAAAAACTAATCTAATATATAATATAAAAAACGGTGTCTCTATCAAATATTTTGCCACGTGGCTGCACTAATTTCTTCAATGTAATAAAAGTTGTCAGTTGTTTGGCCCGTCCCTTCAGGTTCCTACCGACGACTCTGCTCAACTATTCAAATTCAAATCTCCAAACACAACCTTTTATCTACCAAATATTGAAAGAAAATGACTCTTCAAACGATCCCCACATTTATTTTGAGCTTCTTAACAGATTCTCCTTAAACATCCTCATCTGTTCGCTTTTATCATCCTCCGTCCTCACCTCTCCCACTCCCTCCATTTAACCACAAATGCTTCCTATTTGTTACAACAGAAAAACAACTGAATACCCACAACACAAATCAAAAATCTATAAAAAAACTCATACCTTTCAATTCCAATACCATCCTATCAAAACCAAAAAAAACTTCACCCCAAGCATACAACCGTCCTCCAAAAGCCGTGAGAAACTCCCTCCTCATCCACGGATCATCAATCAACCTCCCCCAAACCCAAACCCAAACCCAAATCATATCTGCCACCGCCAAAACTAATTCACTAACCTTACCTCTAATATCACCTTCAAAGTCCACATCCAAGACTTTTTCCTTCCCCATGAAAAGGACGGGCTGGAAAATATGATACAAGAGTTTAGTGTCAATCCAAAGTTGTTCCTAAATCACAGCTTAGATCTACCCAAAAAGAAGTTGGATGAGGTTTTGACCTCTAAATTTAAATTCTCATACACATTTTATGCTTATAAGATCATACATGACATGAATATGAAGAGTTGTAGAGGTTTATTCATTTGAATGTGAAAGAGAATAAGGGGTGGCACTACACCAAATCTTGCGAATCGTCACGACCAAAATCCCTGACCAAGACTATGGGTCGCGGACTTGGGCCGTGACCATTTCGGGCATGCCCAATTTCATGGTTCGCGACCCAAGTCCGGGACCAAAAAATGGTCACGACCCGTAGGGGTCACGGACTTGGGCAGTGACCCATACCGCGACAGGGAAAAAAATGGTCGTGGCCCAAATCCGTGACCCACAACCATGACAAAAATTGGTCGCGGCCATAGTCCATGACCCACACCGTGACGAAAAAAAGGGAAACAAATGGTCGCGGCCCAAGTCCGTGACCCACAACTGTGAAAAAATTGGTCGTGGTCAAAGTCCGTGACCTACACCGCGATGAAAAAAAAGAGGAAAAAAATGATCGCGGCCCAAATCCGTGACCCACACCGCGACAAAAAAATTGGTTGCGACCAAAGTCCGTGACCCACACCGCGACGAAAAAAAAAGGAAAAAATGGTCACGGACTTTGGCCACGACCATTTTTCGTCACGGTTGGAGGTCATGGACTTTAGTCGCGACAATTTTTATACGCGACAGAAAAAATAGAAATGGTCATGGACAAACTCCATGACCATATTTAAATATAATTTTTTTTAAAATGTCCTTTTTTGGTCCAATTCTAAAATCGGGGGTCCTGTGACTGCACGGTCGGTTGCTACATGTTACGTTTGACACGTACGAAGTGTTACAAATATTTATTATAGGCAAAACAATAAAAAAAATCACAAATTGCGAATCGGGGACGTTGCTAATAAACAAATATATATACAAACTTAAAAATATTACACGTCTTAATAATTCACAGACCAAAAAATAAATTTGGCAGAGTCACCTTTGTTTTCTGGACATTCCAAACCTTGTAAATATAAAACCAGCTTATTATAAAGGCCGCACAGCCATAAAATTTAACAATCAAATTATAAAAGCCCGCACAACCATAAAACTAAATAATAAAAACCCGCACGACGGTAACACATAAAAAACATAATCTTGAATGCCCACAACAATATACAAACAATCTTCATGTTGTAAACCATTTCCTTCTTCATTTGTTCCACGTGCAAACATCCTACAAATGATAGGATACAAAAAAAATGATATCAGTAACCAAGTAGTTTTACAAAAAAATTATTCAAGCTGAAAAATTGCATATATCAGCTATAATTATTAACATATCAATGTTTTAATGCCTAAGTCTAGAAATTTACAAATTGTCGTCGTATTCTCAAATCGGTAGCCCCGTGATCGCGCGATCAGTTCGTAGGAGTTACATTGGTCATGTGCGAGATGTTGGTGCCATTCACAGGGCGGTTCGAGGGCTATTTTGGGTTTTCACCCACTAACGCTTTGTTTTAATGCCAAAGTCTAGAAATATGCAAATTATCGTCGTATTCTCAAACCGAGAATTACATTGGTCCCGTATGAGGTGTTGGTGCCATTCACGGGATGTTTTGGGTTTTCATCCATTAACGCCATGATTAAATGCCTAAGTCTAGAGATATGCAAATTACCATCGTATTCTCAAATCGGGATGTCCCGTGATCACGCGATCAATTTTTACGAGTTATATTGGTCTCGTGCGAGGTGTTGGTTCCTCTTACGGGGCCGTTCGGGTTTTCACCCCACTAACGCCATTTTTTAAGCCTAAGTTTATATATTTTCAAACCAGGAGTCCCTTGATCGCGCGGTCAGTACGTACGAGTTACATTATTCCCGTGCAAGGTGTTGCTGCCACTCACGGGACCGTTCAGGGGTTGTTTCGCGTTTTCGCCCTCTAACACCATATTTTTATGCCTAAGTCTAGAAATATGCAAATTGTCGTCGTATTCTCAAACTGAGAGTCCCGTGATCGCGCGTTCAGATCGTACGAGTTACATTGGTCCTGTACGAGATGTTGGTGCCACTCACGGGGCCGTTCGAAAGTTGTATCGGGTTTTCACCCACTAACGCCATGTTTTTATGCCCAAGTCTAGAAATATGAAAATTTTCATCGTATTCTCAAATCGGGAGTGCCGTGATCGCACGGTCAGTTCGTACGAGTTACATTGGTCCCGTACGAGATGTTGGTCCCACTCACGGGACCGTTCGGGAGTTGTATCGGGTTTTCACCCACTAACGCCATATTTTTATGCCCACGTATAGAAATATGTAAATTATCATCGTATTCTCAAATCGGGAGTCCCGTGATCGCGCGGTCAGTTCGTACGAGTTACATTGGTCCCGTGCGAGGTATTGGTGCCACTTACGGGGCCGTTCGAAGACTGTTTTGAGTTTTTTCCCTCTAACGCCATTTTTTAAGCCTAAGTAAATATATTTTCAATTTATTGTCGTATTCTAAAATCCAAAGTCCGGTGATTATGTGGTCAGTTCGTACGAGTTATATTGGTCCCGTGGGAAGTGTTGGTACCAATCACGAGGCGTTTCGGGTTTTTGCCCACTAACGCTATGTTTTAAAGCCCAAGTCTATATATTTTCAAATTATCACTGTATTCTCAAACTGGGGGTCCCTTCATTGTGCGGTCAGTTTGTACGAGTTACATTGGTCCCGTACGAGGTTTTGGTGCCCGTCACGGGGCCATTTGGGGGTTATTTCGCGGTTTCGCCCTCTAATGCCATTTTTAAGCCTAATTCTAGATATTTTCAAATTATCATCGAATTCTCATACCGATGGTCTCGGGATGGCGTGGTCTATTCGTACGAGTTACATTGGTCCCGTGCAAGGTGTTGGTGCCTCTTACGGGGCAGTTTGGGGGTTGTTTTAGGTTTTGGCCATCTAACTCCATGTTTTAAGCCTAAGTTTTGATATTTTCAAATTATCCTTCTATTCTCAAATCGGGGGTCCCGTGATTATACGGTCAGTTCCTACGTGTTACAATGGTCCCGTTCGACGTGTTGGTGCCTCTCACGGGACCGTTCGGGGGTTGTTTCGGGGTTTCACCCTCTAATGCCATTTTTAGGCCTCAGTCTAGATATTTTCCAATTATCGTCAAATTCTCAAACCGGTGGTCTTGTGATCGCGTGGTAGGTTCGTATGAGTTAAATTGGTCACATGCGAGGTGTTGGTGCCTCTCAAAGGGCCGTTCGGCGGTTATTTCGCGGTTTGGCCATATAACGCCATGTTTTTAATCTTAAGTTATGATATTTCCAAATTATCCTCGTATTCTCTAACCGGGGGTCCCATGATCACACGGGTAGTTCCTACGACTTACATTATTCCCGTGCGAGGTGTTGGTGCCTCTCACGGGACCATTCGGGGGTTTCTTTGGGATTTTGCCCTTTATTTCCATTTTTTAAGTCCAAGTCTAGATAATTTCAAATTATCATCGTATTCTCAAATCGAGGGTACCGTGATCATGCGGTCATTTCGTACGAGTTACATTGGTTCCATGAGAGGTGTTGGTGCCTCTCACGGGGCCGTTCGGGGGCTGTTATGGGTTTTCACCCACTAACGCCATGTTATAATGCGTAAGTCTAGAAATATGCAAATTATCATTGTATTCTCAAATTGAGAGTCTTGTGATTGCATGATCGGTTCGTACGAGTTACATTTGTCATGTGTGTGGTATTGGTGCCTCTCACGGGGCCGTTTGGGGGCTGTTTTGAGTTTTGGCCATCTAATGCCATGTTTTTAAGCCTCAGCCCTTATATTTTAAACTTATCCTTGTATTCTTAAACCGGGGGTCCCGTGATCGTGCAGTTAGTTCCTACAAGTTACACTGGTCTCATGTGGGGTGTTGGTGCCCCTCACGGGACCATTCGGGGGTTATTTTAGGGTTTCACCTTCTAATGCCATTTTTTAATCCTAAGTCTATTTATTTTCAAATTCTCATTGTGTTTTCAAACCGGGCCTCCCGTGATCACGCGATCTATTCGTACTACTTACAATGGTCCCGTGTGAGGTGTTGTTGTCTCTCACGGGGCCGTTCGGGTGCTATTTTGAGTTTTTGCATTCTAAAGTCATGTTTTTTAGCCTTAGTCTTGATATATGCAAATTATCCTCGTACTCTCAAATCGGGAGTCTCTTGATCACACAGTCAATTCCTACGAGTTACATTGGTCCCGTGCGAGGTGTTGGTGCCTCTCACGTGGCCGTTCGGGGGTTGTCTTGGGGTTTCACCCTCTAATGCCATTTTTTAAGCTTAAGTCTAGATTTTTTCAAATTATCATAATATTCTCAAATTGAGGGTACCGTCGTCGCGCAATCAGTTTGTACGAGCTACATTGGTCTCGTGCGAGGTGTTTGTGCCTCTCACGAGGCCGTTCGGGGGTTGTTTCGGGGTTTCACCCTCTAATGCCATTTTTTAAACCTAAGTCTAGATATTTTCATATTATCATCGAATTCTCAAATCCGTGGTCTCGTGATCGCGCGGTCTATTCGTATGAGTTACATTAGTGCCGTGCGAGGTGTTGGTGCCTCTCACGGGGATGTTCGAGGGCTGTTTCAGGTTTTGACCATCTAACGCCATGTTTTTAAGCCTAAGTCCATATATTTTAAAATTATCCTCGTATTCTCAAACTAGAGGCCCGTGATCGCACAATCAGTTCCTACGAGTGACATTGGTCTCGTTCGAGGTGTTGGTGCCTCTCAAGGGACCCTTCGATGGTTGTTTCGAGGTTTCACCTTCTAATGCCATTTCTTAAGCCTCAGTCTAGATATTTTCAAATTATCATTGTATTCTCAAACCGAGAGTACCACGATCGCTCGATAAATTCGTACAAGTTACATTGGTCTCATGCGTGGTGTTGTAGCCTCTCACGGGGCCGGTCGGGGGATTTTTCTAGTTTTCACCCACTAACGTCATGTTTTAATGCCAAAGTATAGAAATATACAAATTATCGCCGTATTCTCAAATCAAGAGTTCCATGATCGTGCGATCAGTTTGTCTGAGTTAAATTGGTCCCGTGTGAGGTGTTGGTGCCTCTCACGAGGCCGTTCGGGGGCTGTTTCGAGTTTTGTCCATCTAACGCCATGTTTTTAAGCCTAAGGCCCGATATTTTAAAATTATGCTCATATTCTCAAATCGGGGGTCCCGTGATCATGCGGTGAGTTCCTACGAGTTACATTGGTCCCCTGCGGGGTGTTGGTGCCTCTCACAGGACCATTCGGGGTTTTGCCTTGTAATGCCATTTTTTAAGCCTAAGTCTATATATTTACAAATTATCATAGTATTATCAAACCGGCTATCCCATGATTACGCGATCTGTTCGTACGTGTTACATTTGTCCCGTGCGAGGTGTTGGTGCCTCTCACAGGGCCGTTCGGGGGTTGTTTCAGGTTTTGGCCATCTAACGCCATATTTTTGAACCTAAGTTATGATATTTTCAAATTATCCTCGTATTATGAAACTGGGGGTCCCGTGATCACACGATCAACACCTACGAGTTACATTGGTCCCGTTCAAAGGATTAGTGCCTCTTACGGGACCATTCGGGGGTTGTTTCGGGGTTTCACCCTCTAATGCCATTTTTTAAGCCTAAGTCTATATATTTTAAAATTATCATTAAATTCTCAAACCGAGCCTCCCGTGATCACGCGATCTACTCATATAAGTTACAATGGTCCCGTACGAGGTGTTGGTGCCTCTTACGAGGCCATTTGGGTGTTGTATCGAGTTTTTGCTCTCTAACGCCATGTTTTTTAGCCTTAATCCAGATATATGAAAATTATCCTCATACTCTCAAACCGGGAGTCTCGTGATTGCGCGGTCAGTTCCTACGAATTACATTGGTCCCGTGCGAGGTGTTGGTGCCTCTCACACGGCCATTCGAGGGTTGTTTCGGGGTTTCACCCTCAAATGCCATTTTTTAAGCCTAAGTCTAGATATTTTATAATTATCATCGTATTCTCAAATCGGGGGTCCCGTTATCACGCGGTCAATTTGTATGAGTTATATTGGTCTCATGCGAGGTGTTGGTGCCTCTCAAGAGGCCGTTCAGGGTTTTTTTCCTGGTTTCGCCCTCTGATGCCATTTTTTAAGCCTAAGTCTAGATATTTTGAAATTATCATTCAATTCTCAAACCAGTGGTCTCGTGATCGCGTGGTCTGTTCGTACGCATTACATTAGTCCCGTGTGAGGTGTTGGTGCCTTTCAAGTGGCCGTTCGGGGGTTATTTCGGGGATTCGCCTTCTAATGCCATTTTTAAGCCTAAGTCTAGATATTTTCAAATTATCGTCGTATTCTCTATTCGGGGGTCCCGTCATCGCGTGGTCAGTTCAAACGAGTTACATTGGTCCCTGCTAGGTGATGGTGCCTCTCACGGGGCCGTTCGGGGGTTGTTTCGGGGTTTCACCGTCTAATGTAATTTTCTAAGCCTAAGTCTATATATTTTCAAATTATCGTCGAATTATCAAACCGGTGGTCTTATGATCGCGTGGTCTGTTCGTATGAGTTACACTAGTCCCGTGCGAGGTGTTAGTGCCTCTCACGGGGCCATTCATGAACTGTTTTGGTATTTGGCCATCTAACACAATGTTTTTAAGACTAACTCCTGATATTTTCAAATTATCGTCGTATTCTCAAAGTGGGGTCCCATGATCGAACGGTCAGTTCCTACGAGTTACATTGGTCCCATTCGTGGTGTAGGTGCCTCTCATGGGACCATTCGAGGGTTGTTTTGGAGTTTCGCCCTCTAATGCCATTTTTAAGCCTAGGTCTAGATATTTTCAAATTATCCTCATATTCTCAAACCGGGGGTCCCGTGATCGCGCGGTCTTTTCCTACGAGTTACATTGATCCCGTGCGAGGTTTCGATACCTCTCACATGGTTGTTCGGGGTTTCACCTTCTAATGCCATTTTTTGAGCCTAAGTCTAGATATTTTCAAATTATTACTTATTCTCAAATGGGGGGTACCTTTATCATGCGGTCAGTTCCTATGAGTTACATTAGTCCCGAGAGAGGTTTTGGTGCCTCTTACGGGGCCGTTCGAGGGTTATTTCGGGGTTTCTCCTTCTAATGCCATTTTTTAGGCCTAAGTCGATATATTTTCAAATATCGTTGTATTCTCAAATTGGATGTCCTGTGATCGCGCAGTCAGTTCGTACAAGTTACAATGGTCCCGTGCAACCTATTGCAGCCTCTCACGGGGTCGTTCGGGGGTTCTTTCGGGGTTTCTCCCTCTAATGCCATTTTTAATCCTAAGTCTAGATATTTTCAAATTATTATTGATTTCTCATACCGGTGGTATTATGATCGCGCGTTTATTCGTACGAGTTACATTGGTCCTGTGCGAGGTGTTGGTGCCTCTCACGGGGTCGTTCGGTGGTGTTTTCGAGTTTTAGCCATCTAACGTCACATTTTAAGCCTAAGTCTAGATATTTTCCAATTATCTTCGAATTATCCAACCGGTGGTCTCGTGATCACGTAGTCTATTCGTTCTAGTTACACTATTCCCGTGTGAGGTGTTGGTGCCTCTCACGGGGCCGTTCGGGGGCTGTTTCAGGTTTTGGCCATCTAACACCATGTTTTTAAGCCTAATTCCTGTTATTTTCAAATTATCCTCGTATTCTCAAATCGGGGGTCCCATGATCGTATGGTTAGTTCCTACGAGGTACATTGGTCCCGTACGATGTGTTGGCGCCTCTCAGGTGGCCGTCCGGTGGTTGTCTCGGGGTTTCACCCTCTAATGCCATTTTTTAAGCCCAAATCTAGATATTTTCAAATTATCATTGTATTCACAAACTGGGGGTCCCATCATCATGCGATCAGTTCGTACGAGTTACATTGGTCCTGTGCGAGTTGATGGTGCCTCTCAAGCGGCCATTCGGGGGTTGTTTCGGAGTTTCGACGTCTAATGACATTTTTTAAACCTAACTTTAAATATTTTCAAATTATCATCGAATTCTCAAACTGGTGGTCTCATGATCGCGTGGTCTGTTCGTACGAGTTACATTGGTCCCGTGCGAGGTGTTGGTGACTCTCACGGGGCCGTTCGAGGGCTGTTATGGGTTTTGGCCATCTAACGCCACGTTTTTAAGCCTAAGTCCTGCTATTTTCAAATTATCATCGCATTCTCAAACTGGGGGTCCTGTGATCGCACGATCAGTTCCTACGAGTTACATTGGTCCCGTTCGAGGTGTTGGTGCCTCTCACGGGACCGATTGGGGGTTGTTTCGGAGTTTCGCCCTCTAATGTCATTTTTTAAGCCTAATCTAGATATTTTCATATTATCATCGTATTCTCAAACCTGGGGTACTAGGATCGCCCAGTCAGTTCGTACGAGTTATATTGGTCCCGTGCGAGGTGTTGGTGCCTCTCACGAGGCAGGTTAGGGGCTTTTTTCGTTTTTCAGCCACTAACGCCATGCTTTAATGCCTAAGTCTACAAATATGCAAATTATCATCATATTCTCAAACCGAGAGTCCTGTTATCGCATGGTCCGTTCGTACGAGTAACATTTGTCCCGTACGAGGTGTTGGTGCCTCTCACGGGTCCGTTTGGGGGCTGTTTCAGGTTTTGGCCATCTAATACCATGTTTATAAGTCTATGTACCGATCTTTTAAAATTATCCTCATATTATCAAACCGAGGGTCCCATGATCACACGGTTAGTTCCTACAAGTTACATTGGTCCCATGCGGGGTGTTGGTGCCTCTTAAGGAACCGTTCGGGGGCTGTTTCGGGTTTTCACCTTCTAATGCCATTTTTTAAGCTCGAGTTTATATATTTTCAAATTATCGCCGAATTCTCAAATTGGTGGTCTTGTGATCGCGTTGTCTATTCGTACGAGTTACATTTGTCCCGTGCGAGGTGTTGGTGCCACTCACGGGGCCGTTCGAGGGCTATTTTGGGTTTTCACCCACTACCTCCATGTTTTAATACCTAAGTCTAGAATTAAAAAAATTATCATCTTATTATCAAATCAGGAGTCCTGAGATCGCGCGATCAGTTTGTACGAGTTAAATTAGTCTCGTGCGAGGTGTTGGTGCCACTCACGGGGCCGTTCGGGGGCTATTTCGGGTTTTCACCTCCTAACACCATGTTTTTAGGCTTAAGTCTAGAAATATGCAAATTATTGTCGTATTCTCAAACAGGGAGTCCTGTGATCGCGCGGTTAGTTCGTACGAGTTACATTAGTCCGGTGCGAGGCGTTGGTGCCACTCAAGGGGCTATTTTGGGTTTCCATCCACTAACGCCATGTTTTAATGCCTAAGTTTATATATTTTTAAATTATCATTGTATTCTCTAACCGGGGGTCCCATTATTGCGCGGTCAGTTTGTACGAGTTACATTGGTCTTGTGCGAAGTGTTGGTGCCTCTCACGGGGCTGTTTTGGGTTTTCGCCCACTAACGCCATTTTTTAAACCTAAGTCTATATATTTTCAAATTATCATCGTATTCTCAAACCGGGAGTTCCGTGATCGCTCGATTAGTTCTTACGAGTTACATTGGTCCCGTGCGAGGTGTTAGTACCACTCACAGGGCCGTGTAATTCCCCGTATTTTTATGCATTCTAAATTTGGGGATCTATTAAATTTAATGTGGGTTATTAATTTAATATAAATCCTGAAATTGATTATTTTTTAATTACTAACGTGACAAGAGTTAGTAATCATTGGAAACTTGTTCAATATTACTAATGAGCAAAGTAATATATAATATTGGTTCTATTAAATGTCACAAGTGAATAAAATGACAATTTTGGAAATTTAAGTCGGGACGCGCCCGTGTTGTGTCGGGACTAAATGTTGATTAATAAAAGTGAATAAATTATAAATCACCCGTATGGTCATTTCGAGTGCGCCAAAGTGTCCGAAAGGGACGAGATAGTCAAAATAATGTACCCGGGGGTTTAGTTTGGGTCTCGGGGCATTTTTAGGCCTAATTAACACCCCGGGAGGGCATTTTGGACATTTTACATTATTAGGCCTGAAAACCCACGAAAATTGTAAGGTTATATCAGATGCTTAGGGTTATCTTCTAAGGTTAACAGAACCAAAAACAAGTGACGGCCGTTGGAGAAGGAAAGGAAGAGCTTACCAAGGAGTTCTAGGCCGAAAACTCCTCCGTTTGCACCGCCGTCACCGCCAAACGCTAGAGTACGCCACAAGGATCACAACCACACTGATTTCAGCCGCAAATCAGAAACAAAAATCCCCAGGTAAGTATTTATCTTGCTTAATTTCGTTAATTCTTCATTCATGTTAGTTTAGGGTTGATTAGGATGAGTTTCTATGAAAGAAAACCCATGTTGGAGATTAGAAATTGCATGTTGTAAAGATGTAAACATAAATCTTGAAACCCCTTTCACATGTAGAGGTTGAAGTACGAATTTACAGTGGTTTAGACATAGAAATTCTGGAAAAATACTAAGAAAAACTAAGTTAAAGAAATTTCTAGGGTTCATGAGAATTATATAACTTTTGGCCCTTTTAATCCATGAATCTTGATGAAAACCCTCATGCTTTACGTAGAATATTGATCATTTGGGTTTATAATGTTTGTGGTATAAATTTCTGGGAGTTTGGGATTTAAAAATTTGGATTTAGATGATGTTGGATGATACAACTCGTAACTGGTATTCTGCAGATTTCACCATACCTGCTTGATCGATCGACCCATTTCTATCGATCGATCGACCCCTTATGGGAAAAACCAATTTTTTCCTTGGGTTGACTTAATCCGATTAAATGCGTAATAACTTTTGATTAATGTTGTTAGGACATAAGGAAACATAAAGAGGACCAGTAGGGTCAAGGTAACCCCGTTAAGTTGAACTTTCATGGAATGGGAAAAATGAAGGGTAAACGGGGAAATATTCATACCTAAGAAATCTAACCTACGTAGACTTAAAAATCGAAATGCCTAGGAGTTGGATTAGAAGGTGAGTGAGGGTTTACTGACATTTTACTTAGGTAAATGAAATACTTCGAGAGATGAGAAGTGAGTTAGAATAAATTAAATCTCAAAAATAAAATGAATAAGACACGGACCGTTATACGTGATATCTAAATAATGAGAAATAAGGATAAATATCATAATTATGGGTTATGATAGTATACCTAAATTTGATATAGTAATAGTGGTATATTTATATGACTGTGTTTATGCATATACTATATACGTGTAAAAATCATGGCTGCGCTACTTGCTATCCCTGAGGTTACCGCGCTGGGACAGTCTTATCTTGATGGGACCATTATGGGGGATATTGACTTGTAACCTAGAAGATAGAAATCCTTCGATACAGGCTATCGGATCGATAGTCAGACGGTCCTAAGAGACGTGAGGGCATGTGCTGACCTCTTAGAGACTTGGAAACTATGCTTCTCCTCAATATTGTTTGTGTTTGTGTTAATACAGTTCGAGAGTGATTTCGAACTTGTATTTCCCTTAGTATGAGTGATACGGGGACTGGATAGCAGAGTATGCCCGCACCATAATTATTATGTGGGGTGCTGTTAGAATATATATATTATATGTGTATTTAATATATATATATATATATATATATATATATATATATATATATATATATTTAAATCTGGAAATTTGGGAACTACCTACTCTGTTTATGGTAAGTAAGAAATGAATAATTTGGGAACTACCTACTATGTGGGGCCGATCAGGGGTTGTTTCGGGGTTTCGCCCTCTAATGCCATTTTTTTAGCCTAAGTCTAGATATTTCAAATTATCGTCGTATTCTCAAATTGGGGGTCTCATGATCTCGTGATCCCCTGCGAGTTGTTGATGCCTCTTACGGGACCATTTTGCAAATTTTCATCATATTCTCAAACCGAGTGTCCCGTTTGAAGTAGGATATTCATCCAAAACTTCTTTTATTCTGCAAACCCCCGGTAATAAACAAGTTACTAGTAGGATATTCACTTCCAAAAATAATTTTTGTGACTTCACATTATTGTTTGACTCCATTACCGGACTTGTCATTGAGTTTCCAAAAGAAGAAATTTGGGCACTTGACATGTGTGAGAAAAAACAAAACAATACAACTTTATAATGGAATAATGTATGTAATCATTAAATTTCTATAAAATTGGATGAACAAATAAAAAATATCATAAAGTTTACCATGATATGTGTTGGTAGTAGCGTTGCACCCCTATCCAGATGTTCACTCACTATGAAATACCAAATCTGAAAAAGTATTTAGACTTTGTCAAACTTAAAGAGAAAAGTGAATAAAGGAAAAAATTGAATAAAAACATGCAAGTGATTAAGTCAAATATCATAATGATGGTCATAACGAAGTTCAGATTGAAAGACCTGAATCTAAACATCCCTCTCATTAAAATTAATAGCCTTTCCAAAACAACCAGGTGTGAAATTCTTAGAAAATCATTGTTCTTGAATCAAGAAGGGAGTGTTAAAGATAGAAGCAGGGGCACTGTGAGGGTCTGGTTAATTTCAGGGGCACTATGAGGGTCTGGTTAATATGCCGTTAAAATAATTGGTTAATTTAAACACTCCGTTAATTTCAGGGACAATATGTCGTTAAAATATGAGCGTCACTATGACGACATATTGCCCCTGAACCGTTAATTCCAGGGGCACTATGAGGGGACTATGAGGGTCTGGTTAATTTCAGGGGCACTACGAGGGTCTGGTTAATCCAATAGAGAAAGGACTCAAGTCAGGAACACGAGACAAAGAAAATGACTGTAAAGTTAGTATAATAGATCATAATATTCAAGAAATAAATGTAAATACAATTTACTTATGAAACTACATAGCTTCAATCTGACTCAAAAGAGACCTAGTATATTCAGGAACTTGAGTAATCAACTCTTCACATCAACACTCACTAGCCTGGGCAGATATAGTTTCCACAGTGTTATCTTGAAAGTCAACAGGCTGAAATATATATCAAATAAATAAATTAAATATTATTGATAGCCAGTCAGAGGAAACTGAATATACTTGGTATCATTTTTGAAGATCCTCGATATCTCTGCATAGCATGCCTTCTCTAAAAACTACCTTCCTACAACGTAAAGAAGATATCATGTTGTTTGGCAAATCGGGTGAATATAAGCTTCAATCAAAATGCTATGAGCAAAAACATATTGCTCCTTTTTGCTGAGAGTTTGTCTTAATTTTTCAAGCGCCTAAACTAGCATAGCTTCATGTTCCTCAGCCTCCCTTAGACGACACTCTAGCTCAGTTATGGCTTCATTATTGTCCCTTGCCTCTTCTAATGCCTTAGTTTCCTTGGCCGCGCTCAATGCATTTGTATAAAATTCTTTTTGAGTTGCAAGCTCGGCTTGGTGGTTTTCTATTATTTCTTGCAACAACTTCTCAGGTACTGCCTTGTCCCTTTTATACTGTCTACTTTATTCGCTTCGACCTGGAAGTAATCCAGAAAAATGCATAAAAAATACTAAGAACAAAGAAGAACAACTTGCTCCATAAAACTGTGACCACAAAATTTAATAAGAGCAAGCCTACATTTAACAATAATGACCAATAATGAATGCAATTCTCTTAGAATTGAATGTCGAGTTCGCATTTGTATCCTCAAGATTGATTCAACACTTGCATCAAGAACAATATGAAGATCAGATCAGCACTTTGTACTTATGTAAAAGGCGCAGCTCATTAGTTAAATCAAGAATCAGTTATTTACATATTGTTTATGGGCAATATTACAGAGTAACTAAGTAACACACGAACTAAAGAAAATGTATGGATCCAAAGTTCGAAAGGTAAAAACGAAGTGATTGAACCCTCACCTTGTAGGAATTAAATGGAGAAAAACTCCCGAGTGATAGAAATCCTAGCGGTAGTCATTTCGAGGTTGAGATCCTGAACAAAACCAAAACTTGTTAGTGTTAGTGAAATGAACACACATAAAAAGGTTATTGAAAATGGAAAAAAAAACAAAACAGAAAACAAAATACAAAATCTAAGGGACACTCTATCCTCCAGAATTGGCACGGTCTCTGGTCCTTGCTCAATGATACTCCTTCCTCATCCTCCCCACTATTCTCTTCGCTCAGTAACTCTCTTAGGGCTTTCAAATCTTCATTACTCAGCATCAAACCACTTCGTGACTTCCATTCCATCCATTTATAATGAATGGAGACAAAGAACTCATCGGTACACACAAGGGTTTCAATGTTTACACCAATATGGTCCTCGAAGACGTCACCTAAATATATCTACACACACACAAAATAGAAATGAAAAAGATTGAATCACACCACAAACACAAATATGGAATTCATTTCCTATGATTTATCAATAACCAAATTCTAATGAACAAATAGACTATTTTTACGGGTGCATATGATTGTGAATCTTAAGGATGCATATGACAATAAAATCATGATATGGACAAGGGGTCAATCTTTTAAGGTGGGGAAGTATATTACATCTCAAATGTTCAAATAATTCATAAAATTAGTAACAACAGATTTCATTCTTCAATAACATTAAATGTTCTTCGGAATATTACCTCATGTGACAACCAAATGAGGAAAAGGACATGGAATTTGAATAAGAGACATTTATGTGATAAATTTGTTAAAGAAAGAGAAACTAAAATTAGAATCAATTGAGAATATATCCAATCAAAATCTAAAATTTCAGAAATAAAGTATGCAAATGGCATAACCAAGTGAGAATATATACCTGAAGACTATCAATTTGATTTTCCATGTCAGTGTAATCCTCAGGAGGCATCTCAAAGATTGTCCAAGACAATGTCATTGCTAATACCTCACCCTCAATGAATGCTCAACACTAAGTAACATAGTCATGTTGGGTATCTCTTAACCCTCAAATTTCACTACATCTCTATCGGGTACTAAAGAACGTACTTTTGATGTATTTTTTTTTGTAAATCTTTTAGTTTTTTTGTAAATCTTTCCATGGTATTTTTAGTTGTTTGGCCGCTGATGTAATTACCTTTCTGCAGTTTTCAATATATAAACCTTTCAAAATAATAAAAGAAAATAAAGATAATTATTCAAATCCCAATTACGACATCTCTCAACCTTCAGTGCCTCAATTTAAAACATAATACATGGTACACCATGAACTCAATTTTAATAGACATAAGATGAAATAATTTATGGGGACAGAAAACATCACAAGAATGCACCAAAATATACAAAATTGCTTCTAGTGGAAACCAAATGCAATGTATAAAATCCAACCTAAATCAATTTTAATAACTAAGGCTCCTAAAGTGAAAACACACTGTCACCTAAATTTCAGGGGAGGAAGTATAAATTGTCTAAATTTGAAACTGTTGTTCTAAAGAACCCCAGAAACATAAAATTTTATGTTGTAAATGAGAAATACACACTACACCCCCAAACTCCAATCATCAAATCAACTAAAACTATAAAGAGGAATAAACGGACTAAAATACATATTATCCCAAATTCTAATCACAAAATCAACCAACTCCTGTTATCCCAAATTCTAATAATATAAATTGTCTATATATACTGTGTATAATTTGTAAAGACATATATAAACTGTATATACGTATATTAATGGAACCTATATAAATTAATGGAGAAAAAGAATAAAATTCACCCGCGAGAGAGACTTGGATTGGGGAGGCTCGTAGGGCTGAGCTGGGGCGGCTGCTGCTAGGGCGAAGCTGGGGAAAACATCAGGTTCTTATTCAACATCAGGTTCAACAAATAGAAAAAGAAAAATGAAACAACTAGCAAAAGGAAAATCGACTAACTTTGGGTTCGTCGTCAACATCAGTGTTTGACGAGAGAGAGAAGCTTTGGTCGACCATAGCTTCGTCTTGGATGAGAGAGAGAGAGAAGCAGGCAAATGAAAATGAAAAGGGGCAATTGAAAATGAAAAGAAGCGCCTCTTTCTTGTTTTAGGAATGACATGGTCACGGCCTAGAACCATGACCCACCATGGCAACCCATAACATCCTTAGAGCTCCTACTGCTACCTGATTGACTGACCCCCATGCGTGACCTATAGTAGATTTTAATTAAGGGATCGTCACGACCCATAGCTGTGACCCACACCAAAATATGGTCATGGACCCAAGCCGTGACCATTAATGCGTATGTTTCCTACTTCGTCATGCCTTTGGTCATGACCCAAGTCCGTGACCCATTCGTGACCAATTTGGAGGGAATTTTGATGCAAAATTTGAGGCCAAGATGGTCATGCCCTGGTCACGGTCCAAGTCCGTAACCCGCAGTGGTCAAGGATTTGGTCCTGACCGCTTCTAGAGCATCAATGATTTAGTGAGGTAATAAATATGGTCACACCAAATATTGAGTTGGTCATGGCCCAAGTCCGCGACCAGCTGGTCGCGAACTTGGGCCATGACCCATTGGGCGTGACCATTCGTAGGATTTGGTGTAGTGTAAAAAGTGTAACAAAGCGTTAGCCCTTAGGATCATATCCTTAGAGTAAGATTTGGGAGAGACTAGAGAGAGAGAGAGAGAGAAAGTTTATGTTGAGAGAAAGAGTTTATGTATAAAGAGAAAATTAGTTTAAAGAGAGAGAGAGAATGTTTGAAGAGAGATAGCGTTGTTTTGAGAAAGAGAAAGGGGAGTTGACCAAGCAAGTGACTAGTCTTATGAGTGAGCTCCATTCTTCCATGGAGGCTCAGAAAAAACTTGAATCCCTTATTACCAAACTCACTCATGATCTTGAGAGAGCTTGAAAGTTTAAGGTAAAGATAGATGACAGATATAGAAAGATGGGAAAGATGCTCCTCGCCCCTTCTTTATGGTTTGGTGAAAGGCTAGGATTAGGTTTTGATTTCACTTCCACGTCTCATGTTATATCGGAACCAATTCTTGAGTTTACTACAAATCCATATGGCCTTCAACCAAAACCCTAAAGAAGAGTTCGAACAAGAAAATCAAACAAAGGTTAGATTAAGACTGTGTATTTTTGTACCTACTATAAAATAAAGGGCCACCTTAGGTATTTTTGCTATAGTTTGGGTTGTACACGATGTACATTTGTTTCGCCACGTACCACTGGCAATCTTACTTGTCATAGAGAGCAGGTTGAGTTTCTAGTCGTAACATCTCAGAGTTTAATGAAAGAGTTCCAACAGATATCTTTGTCGTTAGTAGATACTTCCAAAATCCAGGTTAGAACGAACAATGACTAGGGGAAACATATGGTTACCACTACTTCGGTACCTAAGAACGACATAAAATCTCTTATTGTTCATGTTTCTCTTAAAGCACATAATACCTCACAGTGGTATTTTGATAGTGGGTGCTCCAGACACATGACAGGTGATGTTTCATTTTTTACCTACCTAGAGGATCATAAGGAAGGTAAAGTCACTCTTGCAGATAGGATAAAGTCTAGCATAGTAGGACGAGGTAAAATAGAGATACCAAGATTTCCTAAGCTAGGGAATTTTTTGTAAGTCAAAGATTAAGCAAACCTTCCCAGCTTTAGTCAGTTGTGCGGCGTTGACTTTATAGTAAAGTTTGACCAGAATAAGTGAAATGTTTATGATCGAGCTAGTAAACTTCTATTGCTAGGGGTGAGGATAGAAGATAAGTGTTATGGGATTGTGCCCAAGTCCTCATTTGTCTACAACAGCACCATGATCACTCCTATGGATTTGTGGCATCAACATCTAGGTCACATAAATTTTAGAGATTTGTTGAGATTAGATAAAAAGGACCTAGTACGTGGCTTGTTATCACTTGTAAAGCTGCCTTTTACGATTTGTGTACCTTATCAATTGGGAAAGAAAGTCCATAGCCTCCACAGGAAGTTGAATTCCACTACCACTTCATGAGTTCTTTAGTTGATTCACACGGATCTTATGGGTCCTACTCGTACTGAGTTTGGGTAGTAAAAAGGTATATCCTCGTGATGGTAGATGATTTATCTCATTACTCCATAGTAGGTTTTCCGAGAGAGAAATCTGATTTCTCTCATTACTACCAATGTGTGCCCTACAAAATCAACACGGTGTCACTCTCAATAGAATATGTAGTGACAACGACACTGAATTTATGAAAGAAAAGATGGATCCTTACTATCATAGACCCAGGATCAAACATGAATTTTTGTCCGTGAAGGATCCTCAATAAAATGGGATTATTGAGAGGAAGAATCAGACGATTTAGGAACTGGCTGGATCTATGATTCTAGGTCGTAGAGTTTCTAGGAGATTTTGGGAAAAGGCCGTGTCTACCATGTGCCACACGTTGAATAGGGTTTACCTTCATCCACACGCACTTCAAATTCCATATGAATTGTGGAGTGGAAAGAAGACCAACCTTTTATATTTTCATGTCTTTGGGAGAAAATGCTACATCCAATGGGATAGAGAGAGATTAGGGAAGTTTGATTCCCAAAGCGACGAGGGAATATTATTAGGATATTCATCGATGAGTAGAGAATATCAGGTTTTTAACCTGAGAAGCCCTAAGGTTATGGAGTCAATAAACGTCACTGTGTAAGATGATAAACTATCAACATTGGTTTATTCTAGCCTTTTGAGTGAGGATGACGCTCTTCTAGCTAATGATCCCATTGTCCCTCGCACACCCAAGGTGGAACCTACTCCTAACTTAGGGGACACACTTGATTGGGTCCGTACGAGCTATTACTATTTTTACATTCTCGGGGACCCACTTTAGGCATCAAGACTCGTTCTTAGCTAGATAACGCTATTAGCTTTCTGTGCTACATGTCTAAAGTGGAGCCTAAGAATGTTAAAGAACTACTCAAAGATGAACACTGGATATCTTCTATGCAGGATGGGTTGCTTCAGTTTAGAAAGAATGATGCATGGGAACTTGTCCCCCGACGAAGTGAAAAGAATGTAATTGTTACCAATTGGATCTATAAGAATAAGATGGATGATAATTGAACCATTATTCGAAATAAGGCTAGGTTGGCCACTTAGGTCTACACACAGATAGAGGGTGTAGACTTTGATGAGACATTTACTCATGTTACGAGGTTTGAGTCCGTTCATTTACTACTCACCATCGCATGTGATTTGCGCTTCAATTTATATCCGATGGATGTCAAGAGTGGCCTTCTGAATGTCATTCTATAGGAGGATGTTGACCTGGAATAACCCAAAGGGTTTGAAGACCCTAAGCACGTTGATCACGTCTATTATTCGAGAAAAGACCTGTATGGTTTGAAGCAAGAACCACGTACTTGGTAAGAGAGGCTTACTTCCTATCTCTTAGGCCGTGGATTCCATCAAGGGGGAGTTAATAAGATGTTATTTGTTAGGAGAGAATATGGTGCTATTTTGGTTGCCCAGGTCTATGTGGATGACATAGTATTTAAATTCATGTGATGATGACTTTGAAAGACTCGCACTTACTCGCCCTTAAACGTAATATCAAATACATGAGTGGAACTCTATCATATGACACTTGGTATTCTTTTTATACCAACGACTGCTTATCCGCCAATTCGAATGCTGATTGGACCGAGATGTAGATGGATGTATGAGAACTTCTGGTGGGTATTTCTTAATTTGTTATACTATTTTCTCTTGGTTGAGAAAAAAACAAAACTCCATCTCTTTGTCCATTGCAAAGGCTGAGTATATAGTCGTTGGGAGTTGTTGCACATGACTTCTATGGATAAAGCATATGCTGGAGGATTATGGGATATCACAAGACACCATGGCTAATTTCTTTGATAACATGAGCGTGATACACATATCCTGCAATCCAATCTAGCATTTGTGAATAAAACACATTAGGATATGCAAGAACTTTATCCATGACTTAGTCGAAAAGAAAGTTGTATCCTTGAGTTTTATGCCTATCGACCTCAAGTTTGCCGATATTTTCACGAAGCCTTTAGACTTCCTTAGATTCGAGAGTCTTAGGAAATATTTAGGAATTTGCTCAACTGACTAATGGGTGGTTACCATGTCTAGAATATGATGCATTTTTCATGTTCACATCCTGTATTCCTATTTCTAGATTGTATCATTTGTATAATTTTTTTTCTTATTTTTAGCAAAATACAAAAAGATTTTCTATTTTTTTTTGAAAATTTGAAAAATCTAAAAATTTTATTTTTGATAAATTTCTGAAAACTATAAAAAGATTTTCTTTTTATAATTTTTTTAAAAAAAGACAAAAAGAGTTTTGTATATGGTCTACACCTTTTATGGATGAACATTTAAGATAGCCATAGTCACCTCTCCATTTCCATATTCAACTTGACTGTGTGATAGTGATTTGAGTTACTACATCATTTAATCCACGTGCTTTATAATGTACGGAGTCATTGAGATGTGATTAGTGATATCTTTCTACATGTTTGGCTCCTTATGTCCTTTAATGCACACAAACATGATTTTATTTGAATTTTTTACTTGTCTACCTCATGTTGGTTTGAGAGTCTCCGGCTCAATTCTGTCTATACAACGAACCAAATGCGATAAAATGAGAATAGTAATAGTATTGCATGTAATATCCGTTGTTCGTGAGAAATTTGTTTCAATATATGTATGTTATGTGAAAACTGGGAAGGGCTAGACAAGTAATCATAATATTCTTTTCGATTAAGCCACTGTGTAATTCGGGTAAAAAAGTGTGGCATTGAAAACAGTAGCCAAGACCAAACTAGTGTAGGATAATAAGATCATTCACAAGAATATATATATATATATATATATATGATTGTATGATCATTATTACATTTGAGGGAGTTTGATTAGATTTTTATATCAACGGGTTTGCACTTACTTGAAATCTTGAAAAAGCATTAAATTGTTTTGGGCATTATTGTTGTGGAAATCACTTTGAACTTTGATTTGTTGATTAGATTGAGTTGATTTCTTATAATTCCATCATTTTTATACCTAAGGAAAATGTTGAGTTCATTCCTTAGGAATATCTGAAACTCATTGTGAACATATGTTATGTTTGTTTGCATTGATTTTCCTATCGAATTTGTTCACATTCCTTTATTTACGCTAGGGGTGGCAATTCCGATTATTTCTGTCATTTTTGGGTCGCGTTGATTTTTATTTGAGTATACGTTTTTGGTACTCTGAAATCTATACAAGATAATCGTGTTATGTTCGGGCCATTTTGAGTTATTACCGTAAACGGATTATCGGGTCAAAAATTGCCAGCCCTAATTTACGCTATCACTGACTTGGTTATTTTTGTGTTCTTTCATGGTGTGATTCTTTATTGTACATTTTTTTATTAGAAAAATTTTGAAAATTTCCAAAAGAGAAAGTTTGTTTCCTTGTGATGCTCTCGATATGCATTGCTTTGTGTTCTTCATATTTGTCTATTTGGAGACATCGTAAAAAGGCGGAGAATGAATTATAGGGGAGATGTTTTATTTGATTTACTAATGATTTTCTTGAGCTTAATTAATATTATTTTTTCCTATCATTATATTTCAAACTTTTGCGCGTCACGGGTTTTGTTTCTTGTCTCATGTGGGTAAGTACAATATTGAGGATAATTTTGCACACCCTGATGATGACAATGAAATGTTGAAGAATTGAATATGTTGAAAGAATTTTGAAGAGATTTTATTTAGTATTTCCAGTTTTTGGGTTTATGGGAATATTAAATTTTAAGTCATTCTCTTTGAGTTTGGGTAGCATAATTAGAATATTTTTATGTATGTACCGACATAGACATAGAGCGAGATTTGTAAAAAGCATGATTTTATAAATGTCCGTTTAGAATCTAGGAGTTTCCCATGTGTCCTAGATCACAGCAAGTATGTCGTATATCGCTACATTCAGCACGTCAACACAATCATCCATGATGGCCTCTATCCGAATCCAAAGCTTCACGCACCCATCATCTTCATATGTGCATAGTGAAACAACATTGAGGAGTGTGCAATGTGCGCCTTCAACCCTTCCCACTAACTCCACTCGCTAAAATGGTATAATTTTTAATTTGGAGTTTTTAATGTTTCCATATTTATTTGGGAATTTTTCTAAAATGCTTTTATCGAAACAAATCGGGTTTTCTAAGTCAAATTTTTTTTTTTCATTCCTGTTGCCAAACTTAGAATTTGATGCTTCAGTCGTTCAAATGACTAAGTCATGTTGTTCAAATGACAGGCTGATGTCATTCAAACGAATTCATCAAGTGACATTTCATGTCGCCAGATAGGTCGCTTGAACCTATCTTGAAGCAATCATTAAACGAACCTTTATTGTTTTGGTATTTCTACCTTGTTTGATAGGTCACGTGATGTGGGATCAAGCGACATCTAATGTCGTTCGAGCGACATCCATATATCGTTCGAGCAGCCGCGCCGACTTAATTTTTTATAAATACATGATTCCGGGGCAAGGTTGTTCAAGTCTGTACAACTCCATTTTCTGTAGAATAACAGCAATTTTAAGACTTCATCTTTTGAGTTTTAAAACTCTTTTGATTAACCCAAACTTCCCAAATATATATATGTGAATGATTCTAAACCCATGTTACTCATTGAATCTAGAGTAACCTTTGTGGAGAAGAATGTTGTCTCTCCATTGTTGACTAGTGGAGCTATTACGGGATCTCTTGCCAATGATAATGAATTGACGCCCTCGGCAATTCTTGTGTCACAACAAGCTGTATTTCTATGTATTTGTAAGTCTGTAGGGAAATAAAAATGTTTTCCCCTTTGGGGGATTTTTCGTCAAATCCGTGTTTGTGATTGTGGGCATGCTTGATTACATATTTTCTGTCAATCACAATTAGATGCGTGAGGTAGGGTTTTAATTAAAATTTGGCCATAAAATTAGAATTTAACTAAATAAGTTTATGTAATACCCCGTAATTTTAATGACTTTTAAAATGGGTTATATTTTAAATTAATGGATTAATTGGATTTTAGTATAAATTAATTCGTTTGGGTTTTATCCGAATTGTGGATATTAAAATGGATGATTCTAAATATTACTTAAAGATATTTAGGTAATATATGAATGTGATGTCATTGATATAACGGTATGATATAAATTCGGTAATTTGAATTTTTAGATAGACGCGGTATGGGACGTGTCGGGACTAATTTATTTAATTAAAAAGGAAATTTATTTTCTATCAACCTTATAGTCATTTTGACTGCGTCGTTGCGTCCGGAAGGTTCGAAATAGTCAGAAAAGACTATTTGGATGTTAATTTTGAGTCTCCGGTCATTTGGAAATGAAAAGACAACCCAAAAGTGCATTTTGGTTATTTTTACAAGGGGGATAAATAGTGATTTCGGGTTTTGTCTTATTATAAGTATTTGGAGATTAGTGTATGTTGGTTCATTTCATCTCTTCTACACAAAATTGAAAAGTCATCTTCTTAGAGAGAGTGGAAGGTTGCTTGGAAAGAAAAAGAAGTTTGCTTGGGAAGGAGGAGAACCAAAGGTCAAATGTCACCACCACCATCACCACCTGTGTTATTCAACTCCAAAGGATAATATCTTCATTAGAGGCAAGTGTTTGATATTTTCAATTTAAGTTCGTATATTGTCCATGTTAGGATAGTTATAAAAAGAGATGATTTTCATGCTTGGAAGATGAAAGGATATAGTTGTTAATGGATTTTTGGAATCTAAAAATATATAGGAATTAAACTCATGTTGTAGGTAGTTAGTAATCCAAGAAATATTCATCAATCTGTGGAAGAAATTCTGAAAATCATTTTGTGTTCTTGAAGATAAAATGTTGATAATTTTCTGGAAAAAGAGGCAAAAACGAGTGGAATGAGAAGAGTAAATTTGGAATGTTTAGATCTCCTTTTCGAGTGCATTTGGATGAGATTTAAGAAAAACTCAAAACACATACTTTACTCAATTTTTCGTGTAGAATCCAAATCTGAAGTCGGGTTGATGATTTGATTAATTTTTGGATCTGATTTTTCTGAGTATTTAAAATATGAGAATTCATGATGTTGTTTCTTTTTAATGTTGGTTCTTATCCCAAAACTTTTGTAGATCTTCGGTGATTATTAAT
Organism: Sambucus nigra; assembly: GCA_949130495.1. Classification (NCBI taxonomy): domain Eukaryota; kingdom Viridiplantae; phylum Streptophyta; class Magnoliopsida; order Dipsacales; family Adoxaceae; genus Sambucus; species Sambucus nigra. Next base: position 522,677,720 of record OX422218.1, read on the forward strand.
TGGATATTATGGGACATAGAAAATACCAGTAAACCCTTGATAAGATTTGAATTAATTTGATTTGGATTCAAGTGATTAAAATGATGAAAATTATATTGAATGGAATTTCGGTTGCTAGATTCATTTGTTAAATTCCAAATGGGGATGTATGAGGATTAAAGATAAGACCAGTAGGGATGATTTAATATAACACCTGTGTATCCTTAAGTTTACAAGAGGGTTTAATCCTAAGTGAAAGAATATGTGTTTATAAGAGATTTGAAACTATCGGTTTTAACCTTAATTAAAAGGAGAACTAAACTCGTAGTAGTTCAGGAGAAATAATGTTATGGACCAGTAGGATATAAGTGACTTCTTATTGAATATATGTTGAGGAAAAACCCGTTTGAATCTTGTGTATTGAGTGAGGGTAGCCTTAGGGTTACAATTTGAACATCAAGGACTGAGTTTAAGATCATTAATGATTTCGCAAGGACGGAGTGTAATACAAGAGCGTAGTGGTATGTTTCCTGGATAGAGATGGGAGTTTAGAACACATTTGGTTGAAAGAGGGTATGAGGTTATCCCGATCGCATATTTGAAGTTGACGGACCTCCTCGATCGACAAAGTTAAGTAGTAGTGTATTGGAGGGGTTCCTTGTTTAGATTTCTCTTTGCGAGACGCTCCGCGCATGAACCTTAACGACGTCGGGAGTGGAGAGATGTTATAGGATGCGAGGATAATTTAATTATGAAGTAAAGATATGACATTTTAATACTTGGGATTTAAAGAGATACAATGCTACGTAAGGGAATAATCTAAGGTTAATGTGAGTACCTTGTTGTTAGTATACTATAGGTATGATAATACCTATTTGATTGATTAATGATTATGTGTATGACATACCTAGCTTACTTGCTATCGATGGGAGGTTTGCGCGTGAAGGCAGTCATATCCTGATGAATCTATGGGATCTTTGATTTGTCGCTCGAGAACATAGGTCTATGAAAGACTTATCGGGGAGTTGATAAGTCCGCTGACTATGGGTACATAGGTATGTGCGTGACCCATGGGTATGAGAACTATGTTCGCCTCCAATGATTGTGTTGTTGTTAATGGTTCGAGGTATCCTCACCGAACCTTTTGTCCCCTTTTCGGCGACTAGCGATATTGGGACATGATAGCAGAGTAATGAATTACACCGCAGCGGTGACTCGGGGTTCCGTATTATATATATATATATATATATATATATATATATATATATATATATATATAATGGGTTAAATGAATGAATGGATATTTATTATGGTTAAATCTATTTACGGTGATAATTGTAGATAACGGTGAATAGAGAAAGATAATTGAATTAAGTTAATGAATGTTTATTGAAAAACTTAATTCATATTAATTGAGAAATGATTCATGTTAATGAGAAACGATGAGAAATGTAAATGAATAATAGTATGACGTATGGTATGGGACATATGGGGATTATGATATTCGGATGGAATTATAATATGGAGACTAGAAAAGAGGAACCATTAACTAGGAAGTTAATAGGAAACGTTAAGTGTGCACTCTAGTTGAGAGGTGAGAATAGCAAGTGAGAGTTGGGTCTAACATGTACATAATAAATGCTTTATTGGACTTGTTAAATACTTGCTGTTTTAAAAATCATTTACACATTCGGGCTCTGACCCGTTTCCTTGCATATTTTCTTTTCTATTGTATCTTCTATATCAGGTGTCCAGCAACAGGGACGCCAACCTTAGCGGATTATGACAGGATATGGATTTATGGAGTTTTGCTTAGACGCGTATCATCATTTGATTCACAGTATTCTCTTAGTAGGGCATGTCTCCCATAGGATTCAGTTATCTTCTTCTATCGGGGTCAAATACTATGGTATTCGTGTCATTTTAATACATTTGATATTGTTGGGATTACTGTAATGGATTAATATTATTTGGGAATGTTTATTCCAATTGTATTCAAATTATTTTGTGTTATCTAATTGGTTATCAGTGTTGTAGAATAAAATGTGTTGTGTTATTCTTAAACTGGAAATGGATTTTGTTAAATTAAAATTTGAAAAGTTTTTAACACCAGCTTAATTGAGTATTGGGTGAGTTGTAAATGTTTTCGACAGTGATGCTAAGAATGAGACAACTGTATATTTTGTTTTAATTTGGTATGGGACTGGCCACCCGATATTTTATTAGGTGGGGTGTTACAGGTGGTATCAGAGCATCAGGTTCTAGTGTCCTTTAGGGTCTGTACAGCTTATTGTGTTTTCAGCTTAACGTTCTTTGATGTAGAGCCCTATGTTTAGGATTGTTGATTTCTTTGATAAGATTCCATATATATTAGTGAATCTTATTTACGTTCGAACGGGTTCGTACGAGAAGTATGGAAGATGAGGGCCATTGGACGGATAGCGAAGATCGTACTTATGAGGTTATGAAGTATGTTCGAGTATGATGACCATAGTCGAGGTCACCCCTATTATGGAAAAATTGAGGAGAGTCATTAGTAGAAGTTCTTGAAATGCGGTAATTGTGTGTGTTACCTAACGAAGGCAATATATTCAAAGGCTTGGGCATATAGTTGAGTGTGGTTAACTAGAACTGAAAATTTGGGGTAAAATTTTTCTTGACTTATCGGAGCAAAGTTATAATAGTGGGATTCAACAACCACCACCCACGAATGAGGGTATGTTCTTTATCTAAGGAATTATAAGGCGTATATTGATTTTTGTAGCGATTAATATTATATGGGAAAATGGGTTGCTAAACTTTGACAATAGCACTGTTATTTACGTAGACTCACCGACGGGTGTAGGATACCTATATTTTCATGTCATCACGTGGGTTTGATTTTTATCGCCGAATTACTTACTTTGGGCATGTCCGAGCATGATATGACTATCGTCATGCATTGACTTGTGGTATACGAGAGCGTATGTACTACTATTAGCCAGCATCTTATCTTCTAGAGAAGAGTAGATGAGCAGACTCTATTTGAAATTAATAAAATCTATAAAAAAAAATAGTTTAAATTGATAAACCTGATATTTTTTTTTTCGATAAACCAAATTTTTATACACTATTGAATAAGGACCTTAGGAGTTTCGATGACCGACTACTTTAGGAAGTAGTGTATCGAGGTGGTTCCTTGTTTGGATTTCGCTTGCGAGACACCCCACGCATGAAACTAATAACCGTTGGGAGTCGAAATAAGTTAGGTCCTTAGTATATGAGTTTGTAACCTTTGCTATTATAATGAAAGTTGTACGATAGGGTGTATGGGCGCCCTAGATGATTGGATTGTAGTAGTTTTCAAAATTGTGAAACAGTAAGTAGTTGTGACTTCAGGATTTATTTGTTTAATAAGTGAGGATCATTTTTCCCAAACTTTGTCACGAGGAAGGTATAGGGAAGATTGGATATAATTTAAATTTGATTCGGTTGGAACTATATGGTGAGACTTAGTGTAACATCGATGGGGATTTTCGTTAATGTACTGTATGGGCGGTACTACTTAGATTTCTTGCGATGTGAGATTTATACTCGGAGTTGACCTTATCAGTATGGTTCATTTTTCTGAATTTAGGGATGAAATTCTTTTATAAGGGGGGAAGTATGTAATACATCGTAATTTTAATGACTTTTAAAATGGGTTATATTTTAAATTAATGGATTAATTGGATTTTAGTATAAATTAATTCATTCGGGTTTTATCCGAATTGTGGATATTAAAATGGATGATTCTGAATATTACTTAAAGATATTTACGTAATATATGAATGTGATGTCATTAATATGAAGGTATGATATAAATTCGGTAATTTGAATTTTTAGTCAGACGCGATATGGGACGTGCCGGGACTAATTTATTTAATTAAAAAGGAAATTTATTTTTTATTGACCTTATAGTCATTTTGAATGCGTTGTTGAGTCCGAAAGGTTCGAAATAGTCAGAAAAGTCTATTTGGATGTTAATTTTGAGTCTCGGGTCATTTGGAAATGAAAAGACAACCCAAAAGGGCATTCTGGTTATTTTTACAAGGGGGTGAATAGTGATTTCGGGTTTTGTCTTATTATAAGTATTTGGAGATTAGTGTATGTTGGTTCATTTCATCTCTTCTACACAAAATTGAAAAGTCATCTTCTTAGAGAGAGTGGAAGGTTGCTTGGAAAGAAAAAGAAGTTTTCTTGGGAAGGAGGAGAACCAAAGGTCAAAGGTCACCACCACCACCACCACCTGTGTTATTCAACTCCAAAGGATCAGATCTTCATTAGAGGCAAGTGTTTGATATTTGCAATTTAAGTTCGTATATTGTCCATGTTAGGATAGTTATAAAAAGAGATGATTTTCATGCTTGGAAGATGAAAGGATATAGTTGTTAATGGATTTTTGGAATCTAAAAATATATAGGAATTAAACTCATGTTGTAGGTAGTTAGTAATCCAATAAATATTCATCAATCTGTGGAAGAAATTCTGAAAATCATTTTGTGTTCTTGAAGATAAAATGTTGATAATTTTCTGGAAAAAGAGGCAAAAACGAGTGGAATGAGAAGAGCCAATTTGGAATGTTTAGATCTCCTTTTCGAGTGCATTTGGATGAGATTTAAGAAAAACTCAAAACACATACCTGACTTAATTTTACATTTAGAATCCAAATCTGAAGTCGGATTGATGATTATTTCTTGGATTACTAACTACCTACAACATGAGTTTAATTCCTATACATTTTTAGATTCCAAAAATCCATTAACAACTATATCCTTTCATCTTCCAAGCATGAAAATCATCTCTTTTTATAACTATCCTAACATGGAAAATATACGAACTTAAATTGCAAATATCAAACACTTGCCTCTAATGAAGATCTGATCCTTTGGAGTTGAATAACACAGGTGGTGATGGTGGTGGTGACCTTTGACCTTTGGTTCTCCTCCTTCCCAAGCAAACTTCTTTTTCTTTCCAAGCAACCTTCCACTCTCTCTAAGAAGATGGCTTTTCAATTTTGTGTAGAAGAGATGAAATGAACCAACATACACTAATCTCCAAATACTTATAATAAGACAAAACCCGAAATCACTATTCATCCCCCTTGTAAAAATAACCAAAATGCCCTTTTGGGTTGTCTTTTCATTTCCAAATGACCTGAGACTCAAAATTAACATCCAAATAGACTTTTCTGACTATTTCGAACCTTCCAGAGGCAACGACGCAGTTGAAATGACAATAAGGTCGATAGAAAATAAATTTCCTTTTTAATTAAATAAATTAGTCCCGACACGTCCCATACCGCGTCTAACTAAAGATTCAAATTATCGAATTTATATCATACCGTCATATCAATGACATCACATTCATATATTACCTAAATATCTTTAAGTAATATTCAGAATCATTGATTTTAATATCCACAATTCGGATAAAACCCAAATGAATTAATTTATACTAAAATCCAATTAATCCATTAATTTAAAATATAACCCATTTTAAAAGTCATTAAAATTACGGGGTATTACATACTTCCCCCATTATAACAACAAATGAAGTCGGATTGATGATTTGAATAATTTTTGTATCTGATTTTTCTGAGTATTTAAAATATGAGAATTCATGATGTTGTTTCTTTTTAATGTTGGTTCTTATCCCAAAACTTTTGTAGATTTTCAGTGACTATTAATTGGATATTATGGGACATAGAAAATACCAGTAAACCCTTGATAAGATTTGAATTAATTTGATTTGGATTCAAGTGATTAGAATGATAAAAATTATATTGAATGGGATTTCGGTTGCTAGATTCATTTATTAAATTCCAAATTGGGATGTATGAGGATTAAAGATAGGACCAGTAGGGATGATTTAATATAACACCTGTGTATCCTTAAGTTTACAAGAGGGTTTAATCCTAAGTGAAAGAATATGTGTTTATAAGAGATTTGAAACTATCGGTTTTAACCTTAATTAAAAGGAGAACTAAACTCGTAGTAGTTCGGGAGAAATAATGTTATGGACCAGTAGGATATTAGTGACTTCTTACTGAATATATGTTGAGGAAAAACCCATTTGAATATTGTGTATTGAGTGAGGGTAGCCTTAGGGTTACAATTTGAACATCAAGGACTGAGTTTAAGCTCATTATTGATTTCGCAAGGACGGAGTGTAATACCAGAGCATAGTGGTATGTTTCCCGGATAGAGATGGGAGTTTAGAACACATTTGGTTGAAAGAGGGTATGAGGTTATCTCATCGCGTATTTGAAGTTGATGGACCTCCTCGATCGACAAAGTTAAGTAGTAGTGTATTGGAGGGGTTCCTTGTTTGGATTTCGCTTTGCGAGACGCTCCGCGCATGAACCTTAACGACGTTAGGAGTGGAGAGATGTTATAGGATGCTAGGATAATTAAATTATGAAGTAAAGATATGACATTTTAATACGTGGGATTTAAAGAGATATAATGCTGCGTAAGGGAATAATCTAAGGTTAATGTGAGTACCTTGTTGTTAGTATACTATAGGTATGACAATACCTATTTGATTGATTAATGATTATGTGTATGACATACCTAGATTACTTGCTATCGGTGGGAGGTTTGCGCGTGAGGGAAGTCATATCCTGATGAATCCATGGGATATTTGATTTGTCGCTCGAGAACATAGGTCTATGAAAGACTTATCAGGGAGTTGATAAGTCCGCTGACTATGGGTATGTAGGTATGTGCGTGACCAATGGGTATGAGAACTATGTTCGCCTCCAATGATTGTGTTGTTGTTAATGGTTCGAGGTATCCTCACCGAACCTTTTGTCCCCTTTTCGGCGACCAACGATATTGGGACATGATAGCAGAGTAATGCATTGCACCGCAGCTGTGACTCGGGGTGCCATATTATATATGAATATATATATATATATATATATATATATATATATATATATATATATATATATATATATATATATATATATAATGGATTAAATGAATGAATGGATATTTATTATGGTTAAATCTATCTACGGTGATAATTGTAGATAACGGTGAATAGAGAAAGATAATTGAATTAAGTTAATGAATGTTTATTGAAAAACTTAATTCATAATAATTGAGAAATGATTCACGTTAATGAGAAACGATGAGAAATGTAAATGAATAATAATTTGACGTATGGTATGGGACATATGGGGATTATGATATTGGGATGGAATTATAATATGGAGACTAGAAAAGAGGAACCATTAACTAGGAAGTTAATAGGAAACGTTAAGTGTGCACTCTAGTTGAGAGGTGAGAATAGCAAGTGAGAGTTGGGTCTAACATGTACATAATAAATGCTTTATTAAACTTGTTAAATACTTGTTGTTTTAAAAATCATTTACACATTCGGGCTCTGACCCGTTTCCTTGCATATTTTCTTTTCTATTGTGTCTTCTATATCAGGTGTCCAGCAACAGGGACGCCAACCTTAGCGGATTATGACAGGCTATGGATTTATGGAGTTTTGCTTAGACGCCTATCATCATTTGATTCACAGTATTCTCTTAGTAGGGCCTGTCGCCCAAAGGATTCAGTTATCTTCTACTATCGGGGTCAAATACTATGGTATTCGTGTCATTTTAATACATTTGATATTGTTGGGATTACTGTAATGGATTAATATTATTTGGGAATGTTTATTCCAATTGCATTCAAATTATTTTGTGTTATCTAATTGGTTATCAGTGTTGTAGAATAAAATGTGTTGTGTTATTCTTAAACATGAAATGGATTTTGTTAAATTAAAATTTGAAAAGTTTTTAACACCAGCTTAATCGAGTATTGGGTGAGTTGTAAATGTTTTCAACAGTGATGCTAAGAATGAGCCAACTGTATATTCTGTTTTAATTTGGTATGGGACTGGCCACCCGGTATTTAATTAGGTGGGGTGTTATATTTTATTCATTGAATGCATGAGCACTGTCAATATGAGTGCAATCCATATTTCTCAAAATCCCGTTCAATATCCTAGAACAAAGCACATTTGGATTCTCTTTATGTGAGAGTTGGTTGAAGAAAAAGTCATTTCCTTGAGCTATGTAGGCACCGATCGTCAATTGGATGACATCTTTACCAAACCTATAGATGCCCTTAGGTTTGAAAACCTTAGGAAATCGATTGGGATTTAATCCATTGATTGAGTTCAGAGTTGTTCATCTAGTTTAGGTTGAGCCTCATGTCTATCTCTCTACTTATGAGCTAGAGTATATTCTGTACATATATTTTTCAAAAATTCAAAAAATATTTTATCTTCTTTTGTGTAAAACTGTTTTCATAAAACTTTTGTCCATATAGGTTATGTGTGTGAGATTTTTTTATCACTATTTTATTCCATGTCCATGTTGATTTTAATAAGTAGCTAGTTTAGACTTCGTCTCACTTGAGTGTTTTAAGTCTTGTTTATTTATTTTTTGATGATTGCCTTATATGTTTGCCTTTTATGCACACAACTTTCACCGAATCTTGAGGATTTTTAAATCATATTACATACGCTAGGTTAAGTAAGGTGTTGTCTTATAAATTTTATCGCCTAATCTTATAAGTAATAGATATTTCTGTCAGAATAATTCTTTTAGGATTGTTCGTAACATAGTTTTAAACTAGTTTGGTGTATCCCGTTACAAATCATCGCGCACCGTCAAAGCATACCAAACTTAAGCATCTCCACGTTTGAAGACTTCCCGACATCCCAAAGGTATAAAATGATTTAGAGTTGGAATTAATTCATAGAATTATATTTGGGATGTTTAATTTTTATGAAAAGCCGAACAAGGCTTATTGTTTTCAAAAATTATGTTTTCTGAAACACTGCTGGCGGAGTTTTAAAAATAATAAATTTCATTTATTTCGTTCAAACGACATCCCAATGTCATTTAAACGATATCTCAAAGTCATTAGATCGCCATTTTTAGTTTGGATCCATTTTGGATAAAACGACATGCTACTGGAATGGTTTTAATTAGGTCATTTTTATAATCATTGAAACGACATTTTTATATCGTTAAAACGACAAGAGAAGTCGTTCAAACGACCTGATTATCTCGTTCGGACAACCCTCCGACTTGAAGTCTATATAAATACATGTTTCATGATTCAGTTGTTTAAGGCTTTTGACATAACATTTTCTACATATCTTTTTGCAAAAGTTCGTCAAGTTTTGTGTTGAAAACCACTATTTTAATTCACAAGAAGGCATCTTGCAATATTGTTCTTGTGAATTAGTTTCGAACCCTTCAAAGTTTTGTATCTTTGCATACGCCTTAGTGGAGAGGCACTCCATTGTTGACTTTTAATACATACGGGGATTCATTGCTGAAGATGAAGGCTGAGGCTGACGGAGGGTTGCGGTTCATTGTGTTTTTTGAGGGAATCATTGTTGATTTAAAGGTTGCGGTCTTTGTCGGTTTCTGCAGAAATTAATTGATCTATTTTACTTGTAATTTAGTAAGTTACGATTTACATTGTATTAGTGAAATTTTTTTTCCCTAAAACTTGTCCTTGTCGTATTTGCATGGTTTGATTTATCTATTTGATCATACATAGATGCATATTTAGGATTAAAAGATAAAATCAATTTTAAATTCGCTTCCGCATTTAAAATTGGTATTTCATTTTTTGTATGACATCACCCTTTGCAATATCACGCATTCTCAAATTGGTATCAGAGCTTTAGCTCAGGATTTTTACCTCTTACAAATTGGTATTAGAGCAGGTTGCACTAAGTTATTGTGTTTGATCTTGTTTTCTTGATTTTTGGGTGGTTTTTTATTTTCTCTCTCTTATTTGGTTTCTTAATGGATAACCTTAGTTTTTACGATTTGAATTGTTTGAATTTAACGATTGGCAAAAGAATTAAAAACCATTGAAAAAGAAAATTTTCGTTTCAAATTTGCTATGAAACTTTTGTTATGTATTCAGAATCAAAGAGATTTTTAGCGTGAGGAACTTGTGGACATGGATCGTGATTTTAGAAAGTTAGAATTGTCCAAGACAGACAGTGATGAAAGAGTTTGATTTTTAGAAAAAAGAATGGAAGGACATTTAAAATTCCAGGGTTTGTGTTTCCACCACAGAGGATGAAAATATTTTGATAATTGATTTTAAGGCACGTGAGAAGACTCTTAGGGACAAGTTTGCTTTCATTAAGGAAGATCATGATAACCTTTTAGGTATGATTGATAATTTCAAGAAGGATTCCCTAAAAAGGGAAGAGTTTAATTCTTTGCTTGAGTCTAAAATTTTGAAGTTAAAAGATGATTTAAAAGACTTGATTAGTTTGAGTAGTGATGGTAATGGATCGTATTTTTCTAATACGCTAGTGTTAAAGAAAAAACCATTTTTTGTTTTAAAGGGTCAATCAAAACCAAGGACATTAGAAAAGGTCAACCCATAGGTAACATTCCTCCCGTTTACACATGTTCATATTTTGGTAAGAAAGGTCACCTTAGGCATGTTAGTTTCAATCTTGAAAGAGGTCCTAAGGAGTTTAAGGATAGTGTCCCATCCTTTCACATAACCACTCGAGTTAGGTATACACCAGTTTGGGTTATGAAATCTATTTTAGGGATGTTAAATGCTAGATTGGTTGATTCTCACATTCTTGCTCATGATGTGTCACATGCTATTTCATATCGTTGATTGCTTGCATGATTTTGTTTTTCATATGATAGTTCTTCTTCATGATATATGTTTACTAGTGCTATGACATGTGTACTTTGTATTATATTTTTCTTATATTTAGTCATATTAAAAAAATACGAAAGGATTTTTGGTTTTAAATATTTCGATAAATTCAAAAGATTTTCAGTTCTTTGTGTATTTTAGTTTTAAACATTTGGTGTGGCATGTTGGTGTTCATGAATCAAATTATCTACGCAATTTCCATGTGGCTATTACATTTGGTTATGACATTAGATGGTTATATTGTTCTTAACCATGTTTATGGAGTTGTTTCGAAGTTGACTTGCTTTATGGATTCGACTTTGTTCATGCCTCTACACACACATGCACGAGATTATTGGATTTTGACTTCATTATTTACATTTGAGCTTGGTGAGATGTTCTCCTATCAATCTTGTCATCTACACGTGACACCAGCCTAATCAAATACTGGGTGACCAGTCCTTTATTAAATTAAATTAAAATATCCGGTTGGTTCAGATTATGCATCACTGTCAAAAACTTTATTTTTAAATACTAACCACATAATATTTAAAATGGTTGATGTCAAAATTTTATCTTTTAATTAATATAAAACTAGGTTAACGAAATAATTAGATATTCACCATTCACATCAATCTCATATGATAGGAAATAATTATAATAATAAATGAAATTGGAGAAAATAGTTCCAGTCTAAGTCCCAAATACAATACTCCAACGGAAATAAACCCACCAACTGAATAAAGTAATTAACTATGTCCAAAATCCCTGAATATCTGAATAGAAAAGGGGAAACATGCCCAAATTGATGAAATAACTCAAAAGGGATGAAATGTTAGACATAGAGGCATCTACTACAAAGGTCCTGTAACTTCCACAGTAGATAAAACTCGTCGAGTGAATGGAACTCCTATGCTTGGTGTCCCTGTAGCTGGGCACCTAAAATAATTTGACAAGAAAAGAATTTGTAGAAAATGGGTCAGAGCCCGAGTTGAAAACAGTTTAAAACTAGCAAGTTCCTAAAATTTGTTTATAGGACATATATTAATCATGTAGATTATCGTACTCCCTTGAGATGCTCACCTCTCATCTAATGTGCATGCCTAACGTTCCATCAAACCCTACTAGTTTGTATTCCCATGCTAACTAGTACTTTCCCATCTAACATCTAATCATAGTCCAATATCGTTCCCATGAATTTTCCTCACAATATACATACTACTTATAATCAAGTTCTCTTTACATGGATAAGCGCCTTTTCAATTTAACATAATTAAGTGTTCACCAACTTATTTCATTTCAGATTTCACTAATGTCTACTTAATTCACACAGTTGATGGTATCACAAGTATATATATACACTCTATTATATATATATATATATATATATATAGACACACACAATACTGCACCCCGAGGCACAACTACGGTGCATGCATACTCTGCTATCATGTCCTCGTGCATCACTTATTGAATAAAGGACCATAGGTTCAATCTCTAGTGAACCTTCAAACAAACACAGATATTGGAGGCGAACATAGTTCTAAGCCGATGGTCTACGCACATTCCTACGCACCCATACGACCGTCATCACTATCATTCTCACAGATATCCCATACCTAGGTTCTATGCTTTAGTGGTACATATCAAGATCCCACTCGAGGGCTCCTCAAGGAATGATTGTCCACAACGTGCAACCTTTGCTAGATAACAAGCAACATAGGTATGCCGTAGACATAATAGTTCAATCAATAAGTATACACAAAACTTATTATATTCATTAGGTATTCACGCAACCTAAGTCCCCGAATTCATATGTAGTATATTCGTCCCTACTACCCACAATACTTTAATCGCACTATTGACCTCTCTATCATATATACTCTTTAAGGTTCTCTCATTACAACCCATTTCCTTTGTATTTACATAATTCCTCTCACTCCTATATTATGAAAAGAAGCTACTCTAGAATAGCATAGGTCCTATTCTCTCACTTAAAGGAACCTAGAAGGATTTTTCACTCATTTGGTCAAAAATTGGAGTTTTTGAAATATCGTTAGAACCTGGGGATTCTCATTCTAACAAGATTATCACTTTAAAATAACTCTAAAAATCTCATTAATAATCTCATTGGAATTATCATTAGAAGCCTCGTTCGAATGAGAATTCCGAGAGCTTCCCTGTCTTCTAAAAATTTCATTTTTCCCAAATCATTCAACAACCAAATCACTTCAAATTCATTTTAATCTAAATTTAACAACTCTAAACCATATCCCCTAGTATTAGAACACATTACCATCTATTTTTAACATCAGAACCCTAAAATTATAACATGAATTTCGATAAATTTCTCAAATCTTCAACAAGCCCTAATTTCACATAATCTCCATTAACAACCAATTAATACCAGATTTAAATTTAATGAAATCAACATATAAAAATCCATAATTATCATACCCAGAACATGGTTATTCAACTACATGCAAACCTATACTCCCAATTAAAGATTAATACCAAATTTCAATCCCAAATTAATAATATCATGGTTATTCCATCAACTAAATTAACATGAATCATATGTGCTCTAAAAATTCACCAAGATAAACACTTGCCTTTTTATGAACTTATGATTCACTGGATGAAATTGGTATAGGGGTGATCCTTTCTTCACAATATACGCGTTGGTGTAATTTTTGGTGTGAAATATTGAGTCTTTATCCCAGGGCTCGTATGGAGTTCCTCTTCTTCATATTTGGTTCTCTCTCTCTCTCTCTCTCTCTCTCTCTCTCGTCGGTTTGGAAACTCACAGATAGCCTATTACCCACGTAAAATTACTTTTTAATTTTCTATTTTCATCCATTTTAATTCCCAAAAATCTCAAAAGACTAAAATACCCCTCCGGGGTGTTGAATTGGCCTAAATTGTCCCGAAACCCAAATAAAACACCCGAGTAGAGTTTTTTTACTATCTCGACCCTGCCGGACTAATCGACGAACTCGAAATGGTCATAAAAGTTACTTAGAAATAAATTATCTTTGTAACCTAATAAAGTAATATCGACATGACTTACATGCGTGTCCTAACTAAGTATATTGTAACTACCGTATTTTTCACTCCCGGCCATAATAATATTTTCTTAATCATATATTACTTTACTCTCTAAGTAATATTCAACATAATTATCATCAATAAATACTAACTCTCGTCATGCTAGTAATTATTACATTTAAATTTGGATTGATTATAAATAATTTTCTCCATTTAATTTAATTAATCCTAATTCTATAATTAAAATAAAATCCCTAAAAAATACGGGGTATTACATACTTCCCCCTGCTAACAGAATTTCATCCTGAAATTCAGAAAGAACATAACAAAGGTGTACCTGGTAGGAATAACTCTGGATATTTATCCCACATGTCATCCTCACGTTCCCAGGTAGACTCCTCTACATTATGACGCCACCACTGCAATCATAGTAACGACACTATCTTTTACCTTAGTTTTCTCTCACTATGGTATAGAATCAGAATTGGCCCTTCCTCGTAGGAACTATTAGATTGTAGATCAATCTCCTCTAAGGCAATATGGGTGGGGCAAATCATCCTGAAGATAGATCCTCAGCAAGGAAATATGGAACACATCATGAATCCTATGTAGGTGCTCCGGTAACCCAAGTCTATAAGCTACTGTCCCAATCCACTCAGTAATAGGGAATGGCCCGACATATCTCGAAGCTAACTTCCTTTTCTTCCCAAACCGTATTATCCCCTTCATAGGAGATACTCGCAACAAGACCGGATCCCCCACACTGAACTCCTTAAAGAACCTCTTGGCATCGGCACAACTCTTTTGCCTATCCTGAGCAACCCGAATGCGAATCTGTATCAACTCAATCTTAGATGAGGTATCCTGAATTACTTTTGGCCCATGTATCTTGTTGTCCCCAACCTCAAGCCAACATATTGGGGAATGACAAGGTCTAGAATATAATGCCTCGAACGGATTCATACCACTGGTAAACTGGTAGGAGTTACTATAAGCAAACTCCACCACTGGAAAGTACTGCTCCCACCCCCTCCAAAATCAAGGATAAATATCCGCAACATATCCTCCAACATCTTATTCGTCCGCTCTGTCTGCCCATCTGTCTGCGGCTAATAGGCCAAACTTAATCGTAACTCGGTACCCATGTCTTGCTGGAAACTCTCCCAAAATATAGACACAAAAATCTTATCCCAGTCGGAAACAATATCAAGGGTCACCCCGTGGAGTCTCACGATCTCAGCATTGAAAATCTGAGCATATTTCCCCTTATTATAGTTGGTCCGAACTGACAGAAAATGAGCTACCTTGGTCATTCGATCCACAATCACCCATATGGAATCGTGACTCCTCTGTGATGTAGGAAGCCCTATGATGAAATCCATGGAATGCTCACCCCTTTCCACATAGGGATTTCTAATGGTTGTAGTAATCCTCCCAGTTTATAATTGTCTGTCTTCACCAGCTGACAAGTGGCACACTTCGACACAAACTCGACGATGTCTTTCTTCATGCCACTCCACCAATAATGTCGCCTCATATCCTAGTACATATTATCCCCTTCGGGATGTATCGAAAACCATGAACCGTGTGACTCAGCCATCACTACATGCCGTAGTTCCTCCCCCTCTGGAATTACTAGTCTTCTATTAAAGCGTAAACCCCCATCCGAGCTCACGGAGAAGGAATTTGCTCCCTATGCTAGAAGCTGGATAATCCGATCCTGACATAAGGAATCCGCTGCCTGATCCTGTATCACCCTGGTAACTATCTCGGGCGTAACTGTCATCAATCACATGAATGAGAGGGCAACTCCATCCTGGTGTTTGAGTTCATTCCATTTATCTTTCCACACCTCGGCAACCTCACCTTCTGGCATATGGATCAACATGCCTGCTACCACATTAGCCTTCCCTGGGTAGTAATGGATGTCGAACTAGTAGTCCTTCATAAATTCCAGCCACCTCCACTGACGCATATTCAGCTCCCACTACGTGAACAGGTACTAGAGTGAATTTTGATCCATGAACTGAAAAAATTTCTTCCCCTAAGTGGTAATGTCTCCATATCCGTAATGCAAACACGACTTCTGCTAACTCCAAGTCATGGGTGGGATAACTCCTCTCGTGAGGCTTAAGCTTATGGGAAGCATAAGAAATCACCTTATCCTTCTACTTAAGCACACCTCTAAGTCCTAGTAAGGACGCATTAGTGTAAACCAGGTATTCCACCCCTGGAATGGGTAGGGCTAGAACTGGTACTGAAGTCATCTTGTCCTTCAGGTCATCAAAAGACAACTCACAGGCATCATCCCATATAAATTACACCCCCTTGTGAGTCAAGTTTTTCAACAGACCCTCTATCTTCGATAATCCCTGAATAAACTTCTTGTTGTATCCTGCAAGCACCAAGAAGCTATGTATTTATGTCGGCATCGTGGGATGTCCCCACTCCCTCACCGCTAACACCTTCCCTAGATCTACCGATATCCCTTTCGTAGAAATGATGTGCCCCAAGAACTGAACCTCTCTCATCCAGAACCCATATTTCTCATATGTCACATATAACTCGTGATCACATAGAGTTTGTAAAACCATCCTCAAATGCTCAGCATGCTCCTCCTCAGTGTGGGAATAAATCAGAATATCATCAATGAAGGCAATGACAAACTGATCTAAGAAATCTCTAAACACCCTGTTCATCAAGTCCATGAAGACTTTCGGTGCATTAGTTAGCCCAAATGGCATAACCCTGAAGTCGTAAGATCCATACCTCGTCAAAAAAGCAGTCTTAGGGACATCCTGCTCCCTAATACAAAACTGATGGTACCCTAACCTCAAGTCTATCTTCTAAAAATAAGAAGCTCCCCTCAACTGGTCGAATAGGTCATCGATTCAGGGAAACGGATATTTATTTTGTATCGTGACCTTATTCAACTCTCGATAATCAACACATAACCGTAGTGATCCATATCTCTTTTTTATGAAAAACACGGGAGCACCCCAAGGAGAGGTACTCCTAGAGATGAAACCTTAACCCAATAACTTCTCGATCTGGTCCCGTAGCTCCCTCATCTCTACCGGAGCCATACGATAAGGTGAATGAGCTATCGGTTGAGTGCCAAGCACCAAATCTATCACTAACTCTATTTACCTGCTAGGTGGTAATCTCGGTATGTCCTGAAATACATCAGCGAACTCATGAACAACCCTAATCGAATCAAGCAGTATCACCATTCCCTTAGAGGTCTCCTCCTCTAAAAAATATAAATGGGTCGACGAACCTCCCTCAGGACGAGGCATCTCCACTCAAAATATCTCATAACCCAGTGTGGAAAATACAATACTACGGCTATAGCAATCAATCATAGACCTATATGTAACTAGCCAATCCATCCCGATAATAACGGCATACTCGTGCATCTATAAGACAAGCATATCATCCGGTAAAATTAATCTCTCAATCTCTCTGCCTATTCCCCGACACATAAAGAACATCAAAGACCCATAACCCATCGGTGAGTCTACACTAGTAACTGTTCTATCTTTCGTGTCTAATAACCCTGTCATGTGTGCAAAACTAGTGGTAATGAAACTATGCTAAGCCCCCGTGTCACATAATATCCGCTCCATAGTCCCCTGAATATAAAGCATACCCTCAACTGTGGGTGGTGCCTAAAGAACCGTGGCCTGATGGACATTATAGACATGCCCATACTACATCTGCCCCTGCTACACTGGAGCTATTGGAATGGCTGGCAAAGCTGGTACCTGAGGTAGTGCTGGGAGGGCGACTAGAAATAGCAGTGACTGGGGCTCCTGACGAGCGCCCTTCTACTACTACTGTTGCTGCTCCGTGGCTTTATCCCTCTGAGGAAAATCCTGGTGTTTGTGACCAGTGTTTCTACAAGTAAAGCACCTCCCTCGAAAGTCTCCTCCCCTCTGCCCATGCTGTCCTCGGCCCTAATGGTCGTTTCAACCCCTCCCCTTACCCTACTAAAATCGCTGGTGCCCCTGTTGGCCAGGCTGGACCTGATGGCCCTCGCTAAATCCTCCCTACCCATGTTTGAAGTCTCCAGAATGGATTTTCTTAGCGGGGTCCCCCTAATGGGAACTCTGCTCACCCTGTCGGACCTGTCCCTGAACTGTTGGTGCCCCACTAGCACTACTACCTCCTATTCGGCCCTACTGGTTGGATTCCTCAGCTCGTTTTCTGCCCTAATGATTTAAGCGGTGGTCCTATAAGTGTAAAAGAGCAACATTAACCACATTAGAATAAGTGTCCATTGAAAGATTCCCTAACAGATGCTGGAGAATCCTCCAAGTCAATCCATCCATAAACCTACTGATTTTTTTCTCCTCTATCGTTATCTCATCTGGCACTATATTCAGAAGATCAGTAAACTCTTCCTCATACTCAACAACTGTCCTCCCTTCTTGTTTGAGGTTCAACAGCTTCCGCCTCATCTCGGTCTGTATGACGGAAGGGATGTACTTGTGGTCAAACCACACTCAAAACTCTCGAATAGTTAAGTTGTCTCTCTCCTCCAAAGTGGTAGTGGACTCCCACCATTGTAGTGCTGCCACCACCAACTTAAAGGTGGCTAAAATCTTCTTCTGCACCTCCGTGAACTCATACATCCTCAAGTGTCTCTGTATATCCTTCCTCTATTGGCTCGCCTTTGCCATATCTGAATGTCCTGCGAACTCTTGAGGATGTGCCTTCTCGAAGGCATATCTGACGTGCTCCCAAGAAGAAGGGAAAGCGTGGACTGGTGTTGGATCCATAGCTAACGATGCATTCACCCTTTGTGCCACAATAGAGACAAATTTTGCATAATTCATCGTACCCTGGGCAGGAGCTGGCTGAGGCTCTTGCTAGGCATCACTATTGGCTCGTTGCGCACATCTGGGAGGCATCTGAAATAAGAGAGAATCTTTATAGGTCCCCAATAATTATTCCAAATAGCTGAAGAGGTAGAATGCACAATTAATGAATCCAACAATCCTAAATATAGGGCTCTATATCAAAGAAAGCTACGCGAAAAGCATAATTAGCTGCACAAATCCTAAGGACTCTAGAACCTGATGCTCTGATACCATATGTGACACCCCACCTAATCTTCACTATGCATAAAAACGTATGAAATGATAGAAATGCCTTAATAAGCCAAAAATGCTAAATTTTAATCTAAAGGCTCCGGATGAGAAAATAGATGTTACCACTATACTCGTGGCGTCGACCCGAAAGGAAGCAATAATTAGTGAAATTTCTACCATGCATAAAATGGTTGAAAAAATATCCGAATACCCCCAGGTGCCTTAAATATGATAAATTTTAGCCCGAATGCTATGTATGAGGAAAAGGATGCTACCACTGAGCTCCGAGCGTTGTATCATGTCCAATGGCGATAATAATTGATGAAATTTTTGTGGTGAACAAAAGAGTTGCAAAATGAATGAAAGGTCCTCGATCCTAAAAAAGTTCTAATTTTAACTTAGATCATCCTAATGAGAAAAAAAACGTTGTCACTAGACTTTTGGCGTCGAACCCGGACAAATGGTAGTAAAAATCAGTGCAATTTTCACTGTGCACAAAAAAGTTAAGAAATGATTGAAATGCTATTGAAGAGTAAATATTTCTAAATTTTAGTCTAAAATCTCCAAATGAGGAAATAGAAGTTGTCACCGGAATTATGGCGTCAAATCGGGTTGAATGGTAGTATAATTATTGCAATTTTTACGTAGCACCAAATAGTTGTGAAATCACTGTAATGCCCCTATGAGTAAAAAGCACTAAATTTTAATCTAAAATATCCAGAAGAGAAAAGGGACATTTCCACTGGACTTGTGGTGTCAAAACGAGTCAAAGTAAAGTTATAGTCGGTGCAATTTCCATCGCCAAAAATGTCACAAAATAACCGAAATGCCCCCTAACGCATAAAATGTTGCAAAATACCATCGGCGTGTGAAAAGTTCTAAATTTTAATTTAGAATATTTGCATGAGAGAATGAATTTTCAAATAGACTCATGACGACAAACCGAGTCTAATGCAAGTAATAATCAGTGCAATTTTCACCATGCCCCAAAAAGTTACTAAATGACCAAAATGCCATCGGCTTGTAAAAAGTTCTAAATTTTAATCTACAATCCTTTGGAAGAGAAAATGGATGATCCACTCGACTAGTGGCATTGAACATGGTCAAATGGCAATTATAATCGGTGAAATTTTCTTTGCGCACAAAAAAGTTGCGAAATGACCAAAATGCCCCTAACGCGTAAAAGGTTGTAACTTTTAGTCTAGAAGATCCGAATTGGTTAATGCACGCTCCCCTTAGACTCATGGCATTGAATCGGATCGAATGGAAGTAATAATGGACGAGGATTTTAACCCCACACAAAAAAATTCTGAAATGATCGAAGTGCCCTGGTGCGTAAAAAGTACAAAGTTTTTACTTAGAAGTTCAAGATGAGAAAATGAATGCTTCAACTAGACTCGCGGCATCAAACTGAGTCAAATTGCAGTAATATTAGGTAAAATTTACACCATGAACAAAAAAGAATGAAAAATCGAAAGTCCTCAAAGGTGTAAAAAGTGTGCAATTTTAGCTTGAAGCTCTAAATGAGAAAATGTATGATTCCACTGGATTCGTGACATCAGACTGGGTCAAATGGAATTTGTGGCCATCACATCCTGATCATCACGCATGCATGCGAATCTCGCACCCTTCCTCAAGGTGATTCAGTCGTGGTCAATTAGGGGTGATGTACAGAGTCGCCAGCCTATTTTTCACAAAATAGGCAAAAGAAATATCGTCGCCTCAAGAGAACGACATCAAAGACATACTAATTCTCGCAAAAGCAATTAGTTCAAGGATTTGGTGGGTAAGTTATGGAATGGAAAGGTGTTAGGCACCCATTTGACCTTTCGGCCTCTTGTGGGCATATGTTATTCTTATCCTTAATAACTCTGTGAAGTGTGTGCGCATGTATATATAATGTAGAGTGGAATTACCCAAATCATGTGATTGATAAAGGAGGAATGATGACATCCTTATGAGTGTTCCAAAACAAGTAATTAAAAATATAAGGTGTGCATTTTTTGAGTCATCGATCGTTTATGAACGAACGGTGGCATAGGTTGGAAAAAACGTGACCTTGAATCACAAATATAATATATGGAAATAATATAAGAACAAAGATAGGAAAGGAGGACTTGAATCTCAAATTTTACCCGATATGTCTACGTAGTCTAAATAGGCTTGAAAATCAATCTAGTTTGCATGCAACATGAGGGTGGGGTTTATCCCATAAATCAAATTTGGGGCTTAATTATATGTGTGTGTGTGTGTGTAGAAAAATGATGTTTTAGTGTGACAAAATGTAGGGAGAAATCCCCATTTTGAATTTACACGAAACCACCCCTTTTTCTTCTTATTTTTTTTATAGAAAATATAGTATGTGCAATACTACTAATAAAAAAGTTTGATATTAATATGTGGGTTCTAATAAAGATGCAATACTAAAGTAAAAATTAAATAACTACTGATAAAATAAGGGTATTTAAAGAGAGAGTGAAATGTTTGGTCCTTCTTCGAAAACTTTAAGGTTGATCTTGATTGGTGAATGGATGCTCTTGTAAGTGGATGAAGGTGGTAGGAGAAGAGGGAATGGAATTTGGTAAATTGGGTAGGGAAAGGATGGAAATGGAAAGTGGGGGAGAGATTTTAATATGGAAACCATGTTGACTTTGAGAGAATGTTATTGGGATCAGTGAGAGGGATGTTTCTGAGGTGCCTTTCGAAGTGAACTCATGCTCCCTTTATACATGATCTAAGGAGTGTCGATTGGCATTATCCTTGATAGGCCTATCAGTAGGAAACCTTAGACACACAACTGATAGGCAGGGTAATGTGTTTGCCATTTGGCAGTCTCATGTAGATTTTTTGAAAAAAGGTAATAAAATGCAATCCTTAAGTTTAAATAGCGCACTTGAGGATCTGTTGAAAAAGGGTCTTCAGATCTTTTTAAGAATCCATCAGGCTACTTTCGAGTTTGGGAATTGATGGTTGTCAAACGGGGCTCAAAGGTGCTCAATGGTCTTTTGAACAAGAGGAAACTCGATCGTTCTTCAAATCATAAGGCTAATTCACACACGGGGAAGACCTTAGAAAGTATATGCATAGTTATTCGATGTTCCAAAGAGCTTCGATGGATTCAAAGAGTTGACTTTGGTCAAACAGATCCCGAAAGCCCCCGATGACCTTTTAGAGTAAAATAGGTCATTCGTCTATACGGTAAGGCAGATTCACCCATGGAGTGGATCGTTGGAAAGGGTATTCACAGACCTTCAAAGATTCATTAAGTCTCATTCGATCTGAAGAGTTTACTGGAGTCAAATAGAGAGTCGAAGTGCCTGGGGGCCTCCATATCAATTTTTATGGGAAAAAAGGTCTATTCGTCTAAATCGTAAGTACAATTTCTGCAGGGGGCTGAGCATTGGAAAGGGTATTTAAGGCCCTATGAAGATTCTATGATCTTTTGATCATTTAAGGAAGTTCATAAGAATCAAAAGGGGACCCGGGAGTGCCTGGTGGCTTTTAGATCAGACTCGAAGTATGACATAGGGTTTATGGTGAAGGTGGAAGTGCCAGGGACCTAAGGGGTTGCTTAGAAGGGTACTATAATGTGGTGTATATAGAGCCCCTCAATGGGTGATCTTGGAACAAGTGAAGGACATTGAATCGACACCACATGTATATTTGGGAAAGAGGTTAATTTTTCTGACCAAATGGATGACGATGATCGATTTAGAGGGTCGAGGTCGATTCTGAGGACCTAATGTTATGCTAGGAATAACCCACACTACGGGTCGGGGTCGATTCTGGGTACTCAAATTTGTAGAGACCAATTCTATGGGCTGAGGTAAATTCTAAGGTCCTAAAGTTGAGGACACCAATTTTAAGCACCGAGGTTAATCCTAAGGGCCTAAAGTTGAGGCGATCGATTTTGCGGGTCAAGGTTAATTATGAGGACCTAAAGTGGTGACGACCGATTCTAAGGGCCGAGGTCAATTCTGAGGACTTATAATTGTGATGATAAATTCTACGGGTCGAGGTTAATTCTGGAGACCTAAATATTATAAGTGAAGAGTGGCCTTATACGAGTGTGTTTCAAATCAAACTAATTTTCACCAAAAATTATCCAACTTTTAATTAGCACCAAACTAAGTTGTGAAAAACTAATTTTTACTTTAAACCAATTCTATCTTGATTAATCCTAAACATGTATCTAGTGATTAAATCAAGTAAAGTAAAGTAAAGAATACTCACAACACAAGATGTATGAGGAAAAACCCAAGACGAGAAAAAACCTCAGATGACCTAAGCTAGAAAATCACTACGAATGTGGAATTACAACGAAAAGACACAAGAATTACTCAACGACTCGATCCCCACGAGTCTTGACACTCTTATGATCTTTAACCACTCCTCTCACAGTGCCCACACAGAAATTCCTTCCACGATAGCTGTCCACAACACATGCATCCACGTATGTCTTGGTGTCCACCAAATTGCTTTGATACGTCTACGATGTCGAACAAGAAGTCCTTCTATTTTCTTCACCATAAAACCAGATGTTCAAGTATAGAATAAACCTTCTTGGTGCAGTAAGATCACATAAACATATAGTAATGATAACTTGGATATTTACAAACTTCTAAGGATGTGTTTAAGGTTTGAAATGTTAGAAAGAAATGTGCAAAACTCATACTGGATTGAAAACTATTTTCCAGATTGCACCCCTCTCAAATTTTGATGAAAACACGCTTTAAATAGAAAAAATTAACCGCCTCAAAAAATGTGTTCTCTTGAACGAGATTGACCAGTCGTTCACGCGATATAGCCATCTCGCTCGAACGTACCAACTGTCGCTCGAACGACGTGCGTGTATGTTGGACTTTTTCTTTAAAACGTTTTCTTCCAAAAGAGATCCAATTAAGTCAAACTCATTTTCGAGATTATTAGAATAAAACGAAGTGTAAATTATTTAAACACTTTTGAAAAACATTTTAAAATATTTTCTTTGTAAAATTACATCCTTATCTTTTATAAAAATAATTACGCACCTCATTAACAATACGCATTCTAACCTATGTGACTCAGAATGGAATTAACTTGAAGATGAATAAACTTGCACTAATAAAACTTCGACATGCTTAATTCTTTGAAGCTTTGCCACGTCTTCAATTTCTTCAATATGTCATAGACCAAGTAGGATCGTGACAATAATAAAAACTCCCTATTACATATTTCAAACACAGTTTTGTTCACGGAATTAAGTCAAAACAATACAGGGACTTAATTGAAAATTTATGTCTTTATAAATCTACCCCTTTAACTATTCTGGGACAAAAAAAAACCTAGTGAAATGCCTAAGCCGGGCAGTCAAGTCGTATGGTACCTAAATTCCATCCCATAAACCCAAAGACAAAAATTACAGGACACGGACTAGTATATGTAGCACCAGCAAGCATGAAATATCTGAATGTGACGTAAGCTTGAAATCTTGAATCGCTGAATCATACCTACACACATGAAATAGAAAAACAAATATCTAGTGAAGTATGGAGGAACAAATGAAATCAATATACATATCCAAATGATACCAATTTTACAATACATACCAATATGAATAAACTCTGAAAAATCATTTCTTAAATTATTGAGCAACAATATGATACCAATTTGTAAAATATGTAATCAAACAATATTTGAATCCAGATATCAATAAACAAGCTCAAAAAATTTCCCCCTACATCACATACATCTAATCTCCCCTTTCTTGTCCCGAATAGACAATCCGATGAAATGATAAACAAATCAACAACTATCTAGCATGAGTTATACCACTGTGAAATAGCTAGATAATTATGAAACAACCAGCTTAATATGATCAGGCAATGACAAATTAGTAGCTAGTAAACAAAGGAATCAAACAAAGAATTAGAAGTCTAAAACATGTTGTGATTAAACCAATCATATGCAAAAACATCAATTTTTAATCAATATAACCTTCATATAAACTAGTTAGTCCAGAAAGCTTCCAGTAGTACCAAAAAAATTCCAATATAACCCGGAGACTGCAAACAAAAAGAAGTAAAATTCCAAGACGTCACTCAAACGAGATGAGGAAATCGCTCGAACGAGACTTCTCGTGACATGGTAATGTCGCTCTAACGAAGGCTTCTCGCGACAGGGAGATTTCATTTGAACGACTTCTCGCAACAGTCCAAACTTTTCAATA
Source organism: Sambucus nigra (assembly GCA_949130495.1). Lineage (NCBI taxonomy): Eukaryota > Viridiplantae > Streptophyta > Magnoliopsida > Dipsacales > Adoxaceae > Sambucus > Sambucus nigra. Next base: position 522,702,772 of record OX422218.1, read on the forward strand.
TTCCTAGAAGTATAAAAAAAAATTGCCTAGTGAAAAAATTTCCAGAAAAAAATTCTAAGAAGGGGTTGACAGCAACAAAACAATAAGATTTTTACCTAAAATGCCAAAACGTATAAAAACAAACAATGCGAGTTACATGCAAACATAGTAACGATGTTCTCAAACATGGACATGGAATGTATGGGCATGAAACTACAACAAATGAGTCATAATTTCAACACATTGAAACGAACAAGAAGCTCTAATTGATAGCGATTAATCATCATACTTTATCATTTCCATATGAAAATTAAAGTGTGATCTTAATAAAAACATACTACATGCACACAAATCCAAATTTTTGACAATTCTACAAACAATAGGGTCAAATTGCAATGTTTCAACATTAGGATTAGTTGTGTAAACCCGTTTAAATTTTCTCCAACTAAACTCCCTCATATATACATACTGTTTCAAGCTCTTTTGAGGTTTCTAGAAATCTCAACTTAGAGAAAATCTTATTGGCCCTTTTAGTATTTTGTTTTTTTTTCTTTTGGGCACTTTTAAACGGTGTCTTTTATGACGAGTCAATTTTGAACTTTCACAACCCTTTTCCGTGAATCACTCCTCATTTTTTTTAATTTTGATACCAATTCAAATCCTCATGGTAAATGGTTCTTACATGCACACTTCTCTTTAAGTCTACTTACGCATAGATGACAAGATTGAGATAAGAACGCCTCACCAAATTTAAATATGCAAGATAAGTCAAACCTCCATATAAACTCGTGCATGTGTGCAATTATGGCATATATACAAAGTCGAGTCAAAATGCAACTCAACTTCGAAACAACCCCATGTGAACAATGGTTAAGATCATTCTAAGCATCGATAATAATGACCAAATGTCCTAGCCACATGGATAATGAAACGATGGGGGTTCCAAGCACACTAATATGCCACATCAAACATGTAAACTCAAAAACAAAAATCGAAAATCTTTTTGGGTTTACAAAATTTTTCTCAAAAACAAAATATTTTTGTATTTTTCAATAGGACATAAACAAATGAAAAACTATAAGACAAAAAGACACACATGTCACTATTCTAGCAATGAATATATCATGAAGTAAACTATCATATGACAAAAATGGCAACACTATCATCCTTTAGATTTAGCATTGGAAGAATCAAGTGCACCCAAATGAGAATCATGAAGTTTTATTCCTAAAGCCACTAAATCCAATTTCCTAACCCAAGTTGGTGCAAAATGACGCATGGGGGTTTGGGGAACCGGGGCAACTTTATTCCTAAACTTCCTAGGAGCTTGTCTAAGATCGTAACAATAACACCTAAGGTGACCATTCCTACACCAAAATGTGTAAGTGTAGCGACGGTGGGAATGATTACCTACATGTGGACCTTTTCTAACATTCCTAGTATTTCTCACACGTGTGGGGGGAATGGGAACAATTATCTTATCAAAACCTATACCTCCCTTATCTCCTTTAATTTGGACGGTGCCTGAGATCTTATCTAACTTCTACGACCTAACCTCCAAATCAAACTTAACTCTAGAAGAGTCTATCAAACTCTTCTCCAACTCACTAATCCTAGACTCCACAAATGCTAAAATATCCTTTTTTAAAGATTCCATCAAACCATGGATATTATCTTTCTCACCCTCGAGATACTCTAATTTTTTCCCTAAGAGTCTTCTCTCGTGACCTAAGATCCTCAATCAAATAATCATTGTTTTCTATGGCACGCTCATTCAACTTAGCTTGCAATTTTACATTTTCCTTTTTCACCTTCACCGTCTGGACATGCAACTCATTAAATGAAACTTACAATTCTTTCACATCTACCTCCTCGTACTCACTCTCTTCATACTTACTTACATGGGATTCACTCAAAACCTCCTTGAAAATTTCATTCACATGAGAATCGTCATCGCTCACAAAACATGCCATAAATGGAACAAAGTTACGCTCAATGGGGAAACTATCTCCCTCTTCTGGACCATTATCACTTAAGGTAGCACTACATACAATGGGTTGCTTGCCCTCTTTCTTAAGTCTAGTGGGACACTCTTTAACTTTATGACCGCACCCCTTACATCCAAAACATTTATTCGACTTATCTCTCTTAAGATTTCCAAACTTATCCTCAGAGGTGGAATCTACTTTGTTGTTCTTGGATTTTTCAAATTTCTTGGCATCTTTCGATTGCTTTTGAAACTTAATAAATTTTTAAAATTTCTTTGCAAACAAAGCAACATCCTCAAAATTGAAATCTGAATCGGAATTTGAAACTTTAATTTCCTCCTTCCGGTTTTTCAAAGTAATACCCTTTTCTTTCTTAGGTACTTGCTTGGAGGTAATCATGTCAATTTTGAAAGTGTGGAAGCCCCAAATTTTAAAAATTCAAAGATTCTTTTATACTTCAAAAGATAGTTTTCTTTTTAGATAAGCGGAAGCGTAAGATGGCTCACAAAAACACCAAATGTTAATTTACTTCAAATTAAAATTAAAACCAAGTGAAATTATATTCAAACACACACTTATGTTAATTTCACTTAAACATAATTAATTAAGCCAAGTCCTAGAAAATTTGCCTAAGTCATATTTCTCAATTTTAACAAGTTAGGACAAACCAAATTTTATCAATTAAATTAAATGACTTGAATTAACATAAACGTTACCCAATATTAATTTGCACCAAATTAAACAAGTAGTGATTAAATTAAAGCAATTTTATCTTTTTACCTAAGCATGCGTTCTAGGTGATTTTGCGAAATATAAAATAAACAATCAATTCACTATGACACGATGTACGAGGAAAAACCCACAACGGGAAAAAAAACCTGGGATGGCCCTAGCCTTAAAATCACTAAGTATGGAATTACAATTACAAGACAGTAAGACTTACAACACTCAACTCGATCCCTCTCAAGCCTCGATGCTTCTTCTTGTAAATATCTCCGCTTAGTAGACAACCCCGGAGCTCCACCGAAATCTCGACCTTCACCAATGAGACATAGGTACACCGTCAACCACACATGGTGTCTTTCACCACGTGAGAATGCCGTAGAAAAAATGAACTCTTCTTCTTTATAGGATGTAGAAGAAAACCAAAACTTCTCTTCAAACTAACGTAGAGATAAAACGGTACCAAACGATCCAAGCAAAGTATATGTATATATGAACTTGGATAAACGATATGGGTGTAAAACTAAAGTGTATAATCTTTTTTTCTTGAAAACTTAGACAGTTTAAAACATGAACTTTTTCCTTAATCAATTTTTTCTCAAACTCTTTCTTGGAGATAGATGTGTATGGAAAAGTTAAGTTACAAACTTTGGTTCCCGCACTATAATAATCTGTCAAAATTTAGTGGGGTAACGAAGTGGGAAACATGGGTAAAAACTGCCAAAAAAATTTCTCTCCTGAAATCTCGTTCGAACGACATTTTCATTCGAATGAATTCTCGTTCGAACGTGACTTCTAATGAAGTTCCAATGTGAACTCGTTAGAAATCTCATTGGAAGCTCGTTCGAGCAGCATGTTCGTTCGAACGACACTTCAAACGACATTCCAGTGGCCTTTTGGGGAAACTCTTTGGCAGCTTCGTTCGAATGACATTCTCGTTCCAATAACAATCTCGTTCGAACGACAATATCGAACGAGAAACCAGAAAGTTGAAAATTATGAATTTAGCCCAGAAACTTTATATACTTTATATAGAAGTTTAATAAAATCTTTCTGACAAATAAACAACAGTTTTTAATTAAACCTACACCCATTATAAACCATTCTAAGCTCCTATATATATATGTAATGCATTCATACCTTGGGAACATGGAACCACTATTGATGACGTAGAAACGAGGCACTTAAACTCGGCATTTTGATGAAGCTTTATACACTTGGTCGCTACGTCTTCAAAACAAACACACAATAGGCTTGAATGGATCAATATAAACTCTATCCTATGACTCAAATGTTTTTGTCCAGAATTGAGCCAAAACTACAAAGAACTCAATTAGAAATTTGTGTCCTTACAAATCTCCCCATTTGGCTATTCCGGGATAAAAACTAAACAAAAATCCTAAAGGGCCGTCAAGCTCTACTAGACTAATAAAAAGTCCCCCCCAAAATAAAAAGTACAATGCTTGACTCAAACAACCCAAAGGATCAAAATCATTGCCGATGAAAATTTCCACTTAGAATAGAATTCCTGTACATTTAAGAAAACACATTAAACGCATAGGGATTATCAAAATATTAAATGCAATTAAGTAATTAATACCCTGAAATTATTAATTCTCCCCTTTATCAAGTATGATCAACCTAAGAAGATAGCTCCCCCTAAGTTAAATCTCCCCCAAACTAAGATACGATAATAGGATTAGATACCATTTCTCCCCCTTTTTGTTCAGGAATAGACAAAGGCTAAAGAATAAAAAAATTAAATTATCTCCCCCAATGAAAGCATATTACCCGTAAACTAAACAAGGGATAAATAAAATGGGAGAACAAGCTAAACATGCAAATGAGCAAAAGTGATAAGAACATTAAAGCATATGGGCACCAAAAATCATAGCTAATCCAACAAATAATAAAGGATACCAACAAGGATGCAAGAAAATGATATCAATAAGATACATAAAGTATTAAGCATGTGATATCAACAAATAATGCAACAAGATAGATACCAATTATGAATTAAAGCATATGTGGACTAGAAGACACGGCAAAGACTAAACAAAAATATCAAATATATGTATACATAAGATATACCTAATTGACGCAACTACACATATATAGATATAAACTCACAAATGACACAAAATACAATAAGCTTTTAACACTCGTATGGTAAAAATGTGTCATATGGAAACGAAAGTGTTGGGGTGTGAACTAGTAACAATTAAATTTATACCCAATCACTTAAAATATGTTCACGGAGTTCTCAATTAATTGCAAACTTCATCACATTTTAATATAACCTCATGTGACAATATATATTGAACTCAATGAACAAACATACACAATGTATACGAGCCTAGCATGTTGATGATTCTACAAACCAATAGAGTCATGACATTGAAAGCGCAACTAGGATAAACGGACATTATGAAAACCATTGATATACCATCCAATCTCCGTCAATACGAATTTATATTAATTTTGAATGAATATATCAATCAAACATAGGCCTTGGTAAATATTTTTCTTTTTAATGCCATATTTTCTTTTAGGCCTTTGGGCCACATATTTCTTTTAGGTCCAAACAAACGGTGGCTTACTATTCGCAAAGGATAAATTAATCCTTTCGGAGCCCTTCCCCATGCACATTTATATTTATCATTTTTTATTTCTCACAATTCTCACTTGCAACGGATTTTAACATGCACTAGTCCTCCTAGGTGACAAATATGTAGATGACAAGATTGGTAGGAAAACATCTCACCAAGCTTAAATATACATATGAAGTTAAAATTTCAAATGAGCTCGTGCATGTGTGAAAAGAGGCATATAAAAATAGAATCCATTTAAGCAATGCAAAAATCCAACTACTCCATATAAGCATGGTAAATAACATAATATGGATTAACAATCTAAACCAAAAGTTCTAGCCACATGGGAGCGAAAAAGATGGTATTCTAACACAAATATATGCCACATAAAGTGTGTCAAACTAAAATACACAGAAAATAAAAATCTTTTTGATTTTTTGAAATTTTTTTAACCAAAAAAAATATATACTCAAAAGACAAATAAAAATCATTTGAATTTTTCATTAAGCTTAAATTATCAAGAAATAAAAACCCAAATGAGAAACAAAAATCTTTTTGTATTTTTCATTTAAAGCAAAAAAAATGAAAGACATATAATACAAAAGATAAACAAGTCATGATTTCTAGCATGAGATATGAAATAAATCAAAGACTAGAAAATCACTAAGCAAGCATACAATTAGCATGGGTGATATAGCATGAAGTACAAAAGCTAAAGTATGCAAATAAAACTAACACATTCAACCTTTAGATTTTGCAAGGGAGGAAGCATGTGAAAGTAAATGAGAATTAAAAACCCTATCTTGTAAATCTATAAAGTCGGATCTCCTAATCAAAACTAATGATGAGTGACTATCTCGGGGTGTAGGAATCTTGACTACCTTGATTGCCTTACATTGGGATATTCTATAAAATCTTTTAAGATCAAAACAATATTTCTTAAGATGACCTTTTCGACCACAATGTGCATAAGTAAAAATATGTCGAAAAGATTTACCTAAGGAGTGATCTCTAAATGGTTTCCCAGGCGATTCACCTAAAAAGTTGGTTTTGGATTTTTGAGTTGTTTCATTACAAGTATCGAAGCCTAAACCACAAGTGTAATTTTTAATTTGGACCGTTCGTAATATTTTATCTAATTTTTTTGAACGACACTCCAAATCAAATTTGACATTACTAGAGTATTTTAATTTATTTTCTAATTCTAGGATGTTAGAGTCTAATAAAACATTTCTCTCTTCGAACTCGAGAAGCTCCTTTTTCAAGGATTCCATTAAACCTCTAAGGCTATCTCTCTCGCCTTCTACATATTCTAGCTTCTCTCGAAGATATCTCTCTCGTGTCCTAAGTTCTTCAACCAACACACTGTTATCAACGACCTTGACACGTTCTTCAAACTAGCTTCTAACTTCAAATTATCTTTTTTAATTAAATTGATTCTTCATATAATTCTTGAAAAGCATTTTGAAGTTCACTCACATTAACCTCTTCTTCATTTTCACTCTCTCTTTCTTCTCCATTATCACTATCATCAAAAACAAGGGAATCATAAACTATAACCTTGTAAGTGTAATGTGATAAATTTTCATCTATAAATGAGTTCTCACTATCACTAACATGAATAGCCATAAAAGCCACAAAGTTGGGCTTAGTGGGGGAATCAGATCCCTCTTCCTTATCACTATCACTAAGGGTCGCATTATATGAAATGGGTTTCTTACCCTCTCTCCTTAGTTTAGTGGGGCACTCAGAAGACCTATGGACATGTCCCTCACTACCAAAACACCTATTTGACTCGTCCCTATTTAAATTTTCATTAATAGTTTTAGGGATCCTCTCGAATTCGTCATGTCTAAATTTATCAAATTTCTTAAAATCATTTTTAAATTTATCTTTGTTTAATTTAAGAAATTTTCGAAATTTTCTAGCAAACATAGCCATGTCTTCCGAGTCACTATCACTCTTGCTATCTACTACTTCTTTTTCCTATTTTCGAGCTTTTAAAGAAATGCCCTTTTCAATTATCTTTTCAGTTTTAGAGGGAAACATGTCTAGTTCATAGGTTTGTAAATCACCTACGAGCTCTTCTAATTTCATAGAGGCTAAAGTTGGTAAAGAATTTAAAATGGTCACTTTTGGAATAAATCTATCGGGAAGGGACCTCAAAATTTTCTTTACAACTCGGTTTTCAGGTATTTTCTCTCCAAAGTTAAAAGATGAATTAACAACATCGAAAAGTCTAGCATAAAATTCATCAAACGTTTATTTTTCATTCATTTTGATAGTTTCAAATTGATTGGTGAGGTTTTGGAGTTTCGAAGCTTTAACGACACTTGTACCTTCATGAGTGAGTTGTAAAATATCCCACGCTTCTTTAGCGGTCTCACACGTCATAATACGTCGGAATTTATCCAGTGTGACAGCGCTAAACAAGGCATTTAAATCTCGGGAATTAAAATTAGAAAGTTTAAATTCACCCTCACTCCATCTATTGGCCGGTTTGGGAACACGTTCATTATCTACTAAATGAGTTGGTGGGGACCACCCGTTAACTGCCGATAACCAAACCCTCTCATCGATAGATGTTACTGTCGATTTCATACACGCTTTCTAATACGGGTAATTACAACCATCGAAAATAGGAAATTTTGAAAATGGGGAAAATTACATTTTGGCCAAAAATTATTTAAAGGATCTTAACGAAATAATTTATCACTTTGGCTCTGATACCAATTCGAACGTGTGGGAGCCCCAAATTTTAAAATTCAAAGATTCTTTTATACTTCAAAAGATAGTTTCCTTTTTAGATAAGCGGAAGCGTAAGGTGGCTCACAAAAACACCAAATTTTAATTTACTTCAAACTAAAATTAAAACCAAGTGAAATTATATTCAAACCAAGCGGAAGCCTAAGTCATATTTCTCAATTTTACCAAGTTAGGCCAAACCAAATTTTATCAATTAAATTAAATGACTTGAATTAACATAAACGATACCCAATATTAATTTGCACTAAATTAAACAAGTAGTGATTAAATTAAATCAATTTTATCTTTTTACTTAAGCATGTGTTCTAGGTGATTTTGCAAAAGATAAAATAAACAATTAATCCAGTACGCCGTGATGTACGAGGAAAAATCCACAACGGGAAAAAAACCTCGGACGAACCTATCCTTAAGTCCACAAAGTATGGAATTACAATTACAAGACAGTAAGAATTACAACACTCAAATCGATCCCTCTCAAGCCCCGATGCTTCTTCTTGTAAACACCTCATCTTATTAGACAACCCCGGACCTCCACCGGAATCTCGCCTTTCACCAATGAGACATAGGTACACCATCAACCACACATGGTGTCTTTCACCACATGAGAATGCCACAGGAAAAACGAACTCTTCTTCTTTATGGGATGTAGAAGAAATTAAAGCACGTCGAATACGCGACTGTGTGATAATGATTTAAATAAATTTCGCAAGTTTTCAAGTAACCCTTATTTAATTAGGGACTACTTTTAAATTAAATCAATTCAGCCCTTAAACATGCATCTAAATCATCCCATCAAATATAAAGCATGCGACACAGTAAATATGCTGAGACATAGATTTCAGGAAAAAAAAACCCTTTCGAGTAAAACCTTTATTTCTCTATGAATATACAAATCGCAACTTACAATTACATAGAGAAATCTTCAATGGATCAACGCGCAGCCAACCCACAAAGACACACAGTCTTGAACTCAACAAGAGAATACACGCAACACCCTCCAAGGACTCAAAGTTCAAACAACAAGGAAAGAACTACAGCTCTCCTCAATGACACATAACCATAAGACTTTGTAGAGACTCCCTCAGCAATGACACGCAGCCCTCAGTTGCAAAGATCTCCCCAGAAAGGTTGAACAAACACACAATTGTGTTCTTGGGTTACCAAAAGATTCACAAAGGTTTGGCAAGAATGTGTGAATCAAAACATGAGTCTTGGGACTCAAAAAGGTGAAGACTTGAGGTATTTGGACTCTCAAATTCATCTATAAAAGTCTTGTAAAACCGCTCCCCCGAAGTTGATTTAAATAGGAAAACAAATGAAGAGTTTCACAAAATAAAAACTCTCCCAGTGTACAGGGTACTCGAACCAGTTCGGGTCCCCTGCAAATCGGTTATCCCCCCGAACTGGTTCAGTCTGGGTTCGGGGAAACTCGCTGGAAGGGGGCTTTAAAACACTTAGCAAAATTTCCAAGGTTTTTCCTGGAATTATCTCCATTTTCAACGGGCCATAACTTGTTCATCGAAGCTTGGATTGAGGTGCCGTTTCTTCCAGTATCTTTGTTGCGGCAAGCTCTTCAACTTTCCCGTTGACTGGTCCTTCGGATGGTGGCTATAAAATTACCAAATTTCTCTTGAAATTCCCTATCGAGCCTTCTTGAATTGTTTTTGACTTCTCTTGCGTACCACTAGCATAAAGTCCCTAAATTCTTGGAACGTGAAGTCATTGAGGTAGATGTGGGACACATGATGGAGATGTTGAATGCTAGATTACAAGAATTCAGATTGAGGCCGTCGAATGAGATCTTAAGGTGATGTGCCAAATGTAGTGGTGTACGACATACACAAATGAAACATGTTGGACATGAGAAAAATGTCCTGACAAATCTCCCCCTATGTCTATGCCGATACATAAAAAAAATCCGAATTATCAAATATGAAATTGCCTATACAAATCTACCCTTCCATGAACCCAAAACTGGAAAAGGTACAAATGAATAGTCCCCATCGTTTGTTCTTCAAATCTTCAGGAATCTCAAATCTTTTCTCATCAGGGTGTGCAATTCAGTGATCATCAATATAGTACCTACACACATGAGATAAAGAATAAATATCAAGTGACGTATCGATTTTGAAATGAGATAAACATAAATACCAATACATGATAAGCATAAGTCAAATCTCAAAACTCCCCCAAAATAAGATAATTCTTTCTCCCCCTTTTTATGATGTCCCCAAATAGACAAATAAGAAGAATGAATCAAACAAGAAAAATCGGGGTGTCACGATATTCAAAACAAGGCATCAATCAATATGGCAAACACGCTCTTACAAGGAGATGCTCAAAAAATCTTCACAAACTATTTTTGATTTTTTAATTTTTCGTACAAAAAATAAGATACCATTTGAAAAAAAATATGTAAAACATGATACAAAAATCACACCATGGATTTAAACTCAAACAACCAAGTCTTGGAAATGGAATGAATGAGTGTGAACACATTCGATAGGTAAATCAACTCAATCAATCATATGTGCAAGATGCATATGTGTACCCCTAACGAATTAACATCAAACGTATCCTTAGGTGTAAAAAATTTGTTGAATTTCGATGACATCGTCTTATGCAAATCAACAAATCAAAGTCAAAGTGATTTCCACACCAATAACGTCCAAAACTATGTAGCGCATTTTCAAGCAATTCTAGGACGTGCAAACCCATTTCAAATTCTTCAACAAAACTCCCTCATGCATATTTTCTTTTAGAGGTGTATAAACTAAATTCTCAAACGTTGGAGAATTGGTGCAAAAACCTAAATGGCCAATAATTTGGCATGAATTTATTTTTATTGCCTTTAAATCTTTTCGAGCTCTTTTAAACCTATTTGAATCCCGAATAATAAAATTCCTCCATTTTTAGGTCCAATTTAACGGTGTCTTAGTATTCGCAAAGGAAAAATTTACCTTTCGCAGCCCTTCCCCGTTTTAAAACAAAGCACACAAATTCATAAAACGGTTCTTATATGCACAATTTCCTTATCAAAATAAAATTGTCGCGCTTGGTTAGTTTTAAGGACAGGATTGAAGTGAAAACACACAACCAACATGTGATAATACAAGCACAATAATCGAACAAATCCGTGCATGTGTGCATTAAAGGATATCATGAGTCAAACATGTAGGAAGAAACACTTAAATACATCTTAATGACTGCAAACATTATAAATCACAATTGATCTATTGTCTCAAAACACTATCAAATAGTCACATAAAAAAATGGAATGATGTTGTGACTCGATCATCATAAGTGTTCATCCATTAGCGGTGCAAACAAAAAAAACAATTTTTTTTTGGATTTTTCAAAATTTTTCAAAAACAAAGATCTAATACAAAAAGTACATGTCATTACGCTAGAAAACATAAAATCATGAAACTAAAAAGCTAGCGTATGACAAACATGCGAACACAATCATCTATATGATATGGCAAGAGAAGAATCACGTTAAAGCAAACGAGAATCAACTTGTCTAAAATCTAGTGTATCCAAAAGTGATTTCCTAACACAAACAGATGTAACACGTCGACATGAGGTTTTGGAAACCAACAAAACACTAGACTTTGACTTCCTAGGACATCTTCTAAGATCAAAATAAAATCTCCTAAGGTGACCTTTCCTACCACAATGTGAACATGTGTAAACGGGAGGAATGTTACCTAAAGTGTGATCGTTTCTAACGTCCTTGGGATTAATTTACCCCCTAAAAAAAATAATGGTTTTGGCTTTATCACGAGAAGCATGAGAACAAGATGAGCCATTACCATCACTATCAAACCTACTTGAATCGTTTAAGTCATTTTTCAACTTCAAAATATTTGATTCAAGCAACAAATTAGACTCTTCCCAAGATAGGGATTACTTTTTCAAATTTGAACAATTTCTAAAAGGGTATCCCTCTCCCCCTCAATTAAAGCAAACTTTTCCCTAAGAGTATCTTCACGTGCGACAAATTCATTGATTAAAATATTTTTTTCATCTTTGGCACAAACACAAACCATCGAATTTTTAAGGTCCTCTAATTATTTTTCTAAAACAAGGACCCTGTCATCACTCTCCTTTTTGGACAATTCTAAAGCATTAAATTCATGGTCCAAAGAAACAAATTTTTCATGACAAAAATCTCTTTGATTTTGAACCGTTTGCAAAAGAACCATCGCGGATTTAAAACGAGAATTTTCTTTGTCCAAAACATTAATTCTCCTCGCAAACGTCAAATTCAAACTATTTAAATCGTAAAAACTTTGACTCGTGCCAACTAGAGGGGGCATCAAATTGGATAAGGGCTCCTTCGAAAAAATTGCGATTTTTCACAAAGTTGATTTAAAAAAAAAATCAATATCACACAAATTTAGCGGAAAATAGGAATACGCGATAAATTAGCGTAACCTGCTCTAATACCAATTTGAAAACGCGTCATATATGCGACTGTATGATAATGATTTAAATAAATTTCACAAGTTTCCAAGTAACCCTTATTTAATTAGGGACTACTTTTAAATTAAATCAATTCAGCCCTTAAACATACATCTAAATCATCCCATCAAATATAAAGCATGCGACACAGTAAATATGATGACATAGTTTCAGGAAAAAAAAAACTTTCGAGTAAAACCTTTATGTCACTATAAATATACAAATCACAACTTATAATTACATAGAGAAATCTGCAATAGATCAACGCGCAGCCAACCCACAAAGACACGCAGTCTTGAACTCATCAAGAGAATACATGCAACACCTTCTAAAGAATCGTAGCCCAAACAACAAGGAAAGAACTGCAACTCTCCTCAATGACACGCAGCCATAACACTTTGTAGAGACTCCTCCCTCAACAATGACAGCAACCCTCGGTTGCAAAAATATCCCCACAAAGGTTGAACAAACACACAGTTGTGTTCTTAGGTTACCAAAAGATTCACAAAGGTTTAGCAAGAATGTGTGAATCAGAACATGAGTCTTGGGACTAAAAAAGGTGAAGACTTGAGGTATTAGGACTCTCAAATTCGTCTATAAAAGTCTAGCAAAACTGCTCCCCCGAATTTGGTTTAAATAGGAAAACAAATGAAGAGTTTCATAAAATAAAAACTCTGCTAGCGTACAGGGTACTCAAATCGGTTCGGGTCCCCTGCGAACCGGTTCGCCTCCTAAACCAGTTTGGTTTGGGTTCGGGGAAACTCCCTGGAAGGGTGCTTTAAAACACTTAGCAAAATTTCCATGGTTTTTCTTGGAATTATCTCCATTTTCAGTGGGACATAACTTGTGCACCGTAGCTCGGATTGAGGTGCCATCTCTTCCAGTATCTTTGTTGTGGCAAGCAGTTCAACTTTCCAGTTGACCAGTCCTCCGGACGGTGGATGTAAAATTACCAAGTTGCCGTTGAACTTCCCTATCGAGCCTTCTTGAACTAGTTTTGAATTCTCTTACTTACCACTAGCATAAAGTCCCTAAAATATTGGAACGTGAAGCCATTGAGGCATATGTGGTACAGATGATGGAGATGTTGAATGCTAGATTCCATGAATTCGGATTGAGGCCGTCGAGTGAGATCTTGAGGTGATGAGCTAAATGTAGCGGCATACGACATACACAAATGAAACATGTTGGACATGAGAAAAATGTCCTTACAAGAAAACCCAAACTTCCCTTAAAACTAATGTAGAGATAAAACGGTGCCAAACGCTCCAAACAAAGTATATGTATATATGAACTTGGATAAACTATATGGGTGTAAAACTAAAGTGTATAATCACTTTTTCTTGAAAACTTAGACACTTTAAAACATGAACTTTTTCCTTAATCAATTTTTTCTCAAACTCTCTCTTGGAGATAGATGTATGTGAAAAATTTAAGTTAAAAACTTTGGTTGCCGCACTATAATAATCTGTCAAAAGTTAGTGGGGTAAGGAAGTGGGAAACATGGGTAAAAACTGCTAAAAACAGGCAAAAAAAAATTCCCGCCTGAAATCTCGTTCGGACAAGATTTCGTTCGAACGAGACTTCTAACGAAGTTCCAGTGTGAACTCGTTAGAAATCTCGTTGGAAGCTCGTTCGAACAACATGTTCGTTCGAATGAAACTTCGAACGACATTCCAATGGCCTTTTGGGGAAACTCATTGGCAGCTTCGTTCGAATGACATTCTCGTTGGAACGAGAATCTCATTGGAACGACAGTATCGAACGAGAAACCAAAAAAATTTGAAAATTATGAATTTAGCCCAGAAACTTTATATACTTTATATAGAAGTTTAATAAAATCTTTCTCACAAATAAACAACAGTTTTTAATTAAACCTACACCCATTATAAACCGTTCCAAGCTCCTATATATAGATGTAATGCATTCATACCTTGGGAGCATGGAACCGCTATTGATGACGTAGAAACGAGGCACTTAAACTCGGTATTTTGATGAAGCTTTATACACTTGGCTGATACGTCTTCAAAAAAACACGTCATAGGCTTGAATGGATCAATATGAACTCTATCCAATGACTCAAATGTTTTTGTCCGAAATTTAGCCAAAACTACAAAGGAATTAATTGGAAATTTGTGTCCTTACAGATTTCATAGGTTTGTAAGTCACCTACAATCTGTTCTACTTTTGTCGACTCTAACTTACCTAATGAGTTTAAAATAGTCACTTTCGCATCAAACCTACTAGGCAACGACCTAAGGATTTTCTTAATGACGCGGTTGTCGGGAATTTTCTCACCTAGGTCAAATGGCGAGTTGATAATTGTTGATACCAAATTTAGTCTGCTGGCATGGATCAATAAAGCGAAGACACGTGGCAGTCTATGTGGCAACAACAAACACTTCCGAGGAACTCACACGCTCCGAGGAACCATACTACAACGAGGAACACTGATTCCCCGGGGAACTCATACGCTCCGAGGAATGAGAATTCTCCAAGGAACTCTTGAGCACCGAGAAGCTTAGGCGGTCCGAGCAACTCAGGCGGTCCGAGCTGCAGCTCGAACAAATCATTAATAGTGGGATAACCAACAGTTTGACTGTTCATTAAATGCTTATCATTCAGACGCATACGCTTAAGGAGCATTGGGTGTATCACCCTTTCATATGTATATCATTTAATGTATTACCCTTTCACATTACAGGCCCAGGGCTATAAATACATTGCACAATCCTCATTGTAAATGGACCGGAATTTCTTGAGATAACTTGTAATCGAGAATTCCCAAACACTCAGCAATAACATAACAGTTGACGTAAGCCATTCTTATAAAGCTAAACCACTTTAAAAATTCTTTGTCTCATTTATTTATCTGTGATTGAATAATTAGATATGATCTAATTTTTTACATCAACAGATTGGCGCCCTCTGTGGGAAACGACTGGTAATATCATTTTTCCATAAAAAACAATCCATCACAAATGGCTGATATTCGAGAATCAAGCAACCAAAATGTTGGAAGCCCTCCAAATCCATCTGCTCCGCCAAATATTCCAGATCTGGCTGGAATAATGACAAATCTGGCTCAGGGCCAAACCGTCATGCAAGAAACTATGCATCAACTCATACAAACCCTCCATGGCGGTGCACCAACCCATTCAAGACAACGAAGTATTCAAAGAAATACACGTGAATCTTCTTCACGTAACAGGCGTACCAATTCATATCGCAATGAGGAGTCTGAAGATTTTTCTTATCAACCTTGACAAACTTCTTCAGTGCGAGCCACAGATACTGAACAACGTATCACTCTCTCCCCAGAAAGGACCAGTGCGCTAGAAAGATTAACCAGAGTATCTCCTTTCGATTGATTAGGTCCTGGGAGGAGCAAAAGTACTCCTAGAGCCCCATCGAGGAGTTTTCGACCACCATCAAATTTAAGGGAAGGATCTGCCCAGTCGCGACCAGCTGCTCATCAAGAGAGATCCTAGGAAGCCACATCAACGCGATCAATTGCTCGAACTAATAGGCCCGAGGAAGGAAATGATGCATGGAAAGTCTCTATTCAAAGGCTGGAGGATAGATTGGGAGAAATGGTTAAAGCTAAGAACCCTCTCCAACGAACCTTTGTTTGAGGAACACCTTTTGTCCAATCCATTGTATATTTTCCAACACCATCAAAGATCAAAGCACCTGTTGTGACCCCCAAATATGATGGAAAGACAGACCCTTTCCTTCATATAGAACAATATAAAGCTGCAGCCGATATCTATGCTGTTCCAGATGAGATGAGATATTGGGCATTCTAGGGAACTCTTATCGGATCTTCTCAAATATGGTATAATAATCTTCCTCGGGGTAAGATTTCAACCTTTCTTCAACTGGTCGAGTTATTAATTGGGAATTTCTATTTTGGGGCAAAGCCAGTTAAATGAGTAGCACATTTGTTAAGTGTTAGACAAAAGGCTAGTGAGAGTACCAAAGATTATATAACTCCTTTTAATAATGAGAAACTTGAAGTCATTGATTATGAGGAGAAGACAGTGATTACTGCTTTGATAAGTAGACTACTGCCCAACAAGTTGTACTACACTTTGGCCAAAGATCCACCTAGAACCATGTCAGATCTGATGGGAAAAGCGTCCAAGATTATGAATGCCGAGGAGGCTATGGCTGCGAAGAAGAACATGGATGCCAAAGAAACCAAGGTGGAAGGTGATAAAGCTAAGAAGAAAGAGCATAAGAACAATGGTAATGACAAACATTCAAAAAACAGGTCGGTATGGGACGTGATGAAGAAATATGATAATTATACTCCTTTGAAGAAGGATATCAATCATGTTCTGGAGGAAATCAAGAACAACGAGGAACTAAATTGGCCAGAGAAAATGAAGGCAGACCCTTACAAGAGGAATAAGGCGAACTATTGCGAGTTTCATAAAGATCATGGCCGTATGACCAAAAATTTCATAGCTCTTCAGAATGAGATTGAAACACTCATCAGACGAGGAAAACTGTCAAAGTATGTTGATCGTGGAAGCGAAAGAAGAAACAATGACCGAACAAGAGAGAGGTCTAGATCTCCTCATCGAGCAGAGGAGAACAAGAAAAGAAACCATGAAGTTGATCCAGAAGACGACCCCGATCTTCCTAAGAGACCAAGGCAGCCAGAACGAGAGGTATTTTCAATACGCTTTGGGTCATTTGACTGTAATGTTATAACAGGTGAAGATGTAGGAGGAGGAGATCTTACTGCCGAGAGAAAAGCTTACCTCTGTGAGTCTCAAGCTTGATCGTACATTCAACGAATAAATCTCACTGAGGAGGATCGGCCGAGAAAGGTGAACAAAGAGAAGTTAGTCATTGGTTTCTCAAAGAATGACCTTGCAGGTGTTCTATATCCTCATAACGACCCATTAGTGATCAAGATGAGAATGAAAGAGCTAATGATTTCAAGAGTACTGGTCAACAATGGTAGCTCGGAAGACATCATGTTCTACTCGTGCTTCAATAGTTTAAATCTAAAGCTATCTCAATTGGAGCCTTATCGTAGACCCCTCATCGGTTTTGCTGGCGAGAAAGTATCTCCACTTGGGACGATCAGGTTGGATATATTCATTGGTACGTGGCCTGCTTGTCGAACAGAAAGAATACGCTTCTTCATGATGGATAAGAATGTTCAATCATCATACAATATCATCATGGGAAGAGTAGGATTGAAGAATTTCGAGGTTGTACCATCTACGGTGCATCAATGCCTAAAATTTCCAACAAATTTTGGAGTAGGAGTTGTTAAAGGTGATCATAAAGTAGCTCGGGAATGCTATTATTCATCCGTCGAGCAAGAGGAACTGGAGGAATCAAGGAAAAAGACTACTACTTATCAAGTGGAAGAGGGGGAAGAAATTAAAACATTGGATCCTAGAGATGAGTCACAACTCGTGAAGGGTCAAGTGGTGGAAGCTACTGAAAACATCACTCTAGACGACGAGCACCCTGAACGAACTACTCAAATAGGTTCGTCGTTGGAAACCTCACTAAAATAGGAATTGATAACTTTTCTTAGAAGCAGAAAGCAAACTTTTTCATGGATTCATGAAGATATGCCAGGGATAGATCCAAATTTCTTATGTCACGAACTCAATATGAATAAGGAAATCAATCCAGTGAAGCAGAGAAGAAGAGTGTTCAGCCCCGAGAAGAATCAAGCTATACAGGAGGAAGTCGAGAAGCTCCAGAAAACCTGCTTTATTGAAGATGTTAAATATCCAGACTGGTTAGCTAATGTGGTGATGGTGAATAAGAAGAACAAAAAATGGAGGATGTGTGTAGACTTTACCGACCTCAACAAAGCATGCCCAAAGGATCACTTTCCACTGCCCCGAATTGATCAACTAGTCGATGCTACCTCGGGACACGAGCTGCTGAGTTTCATGGATGCTTATTCTGGCTACAATCAGATTAAAATGAAACCTGAAGATAGGGAGAGTACTTCTTTCATTACCCCTAGGGGAACTTATTGTTATAATGTTATGCCTTTTGGTTTGAAAAATGCAGGTACGACATATCAGAGGCTGATGAACAAAGTCTTTGATGAAAAAATCAGTTGCAATATGGAAGTCTATGTCGACGATATGCTGACGAAGAGCAAAAAAGATGCAGATCATCTAGTTGACTTAAGTCAGTCTTTTGATCAACTAGATAAATATCAAATGAAGCTGAACCCGACGAAGTGCATATTTGGAGTACGAGAAGGCATGTTTCTCAGATACATTGTCAAAAAATGAGGCATTGAGTCAAAATCCTAAAAAGATCAAAGCTCTATTAGGGCTGCGATCTCCAACGACGAAGAAAGAGGTGCAAAGTCTTACAGGACGAGTAGCAACACTCAACATATTTGTATCACGAGCAACTGATCGATGTCTCCCATTCTTCAAGACACTCCGAAAGACTTTTGAGTGGAATGATGAATGTGAGAATGCTTTTCAAGACTTGAAGAAATATTTGGGAGCACCTCCACTATTGTCCAGGCCGGTGATGGGAGAAAAATTATACTTGTACCTAGCGGTATCGGAGAATGCAGTTAGCTCGGCATTGATAAAAGTGGAGAATGGAGTACAAAAACCAATTTATTACACAAGTAAGGCCTTTAAAGGAGCAGAGATTAGATATCCAAGGCTGGAAAAGTTAGCACTAGCGCTGATTACGGCGAGTAGAAGAATGAGGCCATACTTACAGGCTCATACTATAGTCGTATATACTGATATGCCATTGAGACAAGCCCTTCATAAACCAGAAAAATCAGGCAGATTAATGTACTGGGCAATAGAGCTCGGAGAATACGATATAGTCTATGAACCCGATCATCGCTGAAAGGGCAAGCTGTAGCATATTTTATAGCAGAGTTCACATACCCTGATACCCCCGAGGAGCAAAAGTTACTCGCTAATCAACCTGTGGATGTTACAGTATCAACAAACACAAGCTCAGACCAACTCCGATTGGTAAAAGGGCAAGTGGATGCTACAGGATCATCAAATTCGATCTCAGACCAACTCCGGTTGGTAAATGGGCAAGAAAAGATGGTCGACGAAGAGCGAGAAATATCAGGGGAAGATGAAAGGAAGCAACAAATATTTTTTCGAGGAACTCTGTCAGATCAGAAGTTTAAAGACGAGTTACTTATATGGAGGCTACATGTAGATGGCTCATCTTGCACAATAGGCAGTGGGGCAGGGATAGTTTTGAGCACTCCGGACGAGGTCGACATGGAGTACGCCCTACATTTCCAATTCAAAGCTTCCAATAATGAAGCTGAGTATGAGGCCATGATTGCAGGTCTTAATTTGGCGAAAATTATGGAGGCACAGCAAATTATTATCTTTAGTGATTCTCAATTAATTGTAAATCAAATGTTGGGAATATATGCAGCCAAAGGAGAATTAATGATCAAATACCATGCAATGGTGATGGAGTTGGTATCAGAATTTGCTGTAATTCAGCTGGTCAGAATACAAAGAATAGAGAATGCAAAAGCAGATGCCTTAGCTCGATTAGCATCAGCTACTCGCACCGAGCTACGAAGAACAATCCCAATTGAAGTTTTGGCTGGTCGGAGTATAGATGAAGATTTCGCGGTGAACTTTATCACCCTTGATTTAGGACCATCTTGGATGGATCCCATCAGGGCATATATTGAGGAGGGAGAATTACCAATTGATAAGCTCGCAGCCAAGAAATTGAAGTTTAAAGTTGCTCGGTATGTATTAACTAATGGTGTTTTATATAGACGAGTAATTATGGCAGGTTTGCAAAGATGCGTACATCCCTCCGAGGTAAAAGACTTGATTGAAGAGATCCATGAGGGTCTTGTGGAGCCCATGTAGCAGGTAGGACGCTTTTGCAAAGAATGATGATGCAGGGATATTACTGGTTGACGATGAGGACTGATTGTGTAGCCTATGCCAAGAAATGTGACAAGTGCCAGCGCTTTTCCTCCATCCGAAGAACTCCACAAGCATTGTTGACACCAATCACTTCCCCTTGGCCATTTTCCATGTGGGGAATAGATTTGGTTGGACCACTGCCAACGACTAGAGGAAGGTTCATATACCTCGTCGTCGCAGTGGATTATTTTACTAAGTGGGTAGAAGCTGAGCCTCTCATTGATATGACGTACGAGAAAGTGTACCAATTTGTTTGGAAGAACATCATTTGTCGATATGATCTTCCTCATTCTTTCATCACAGACCATGGAACACAATTTGATAACGAGGAGTTCGCTACCTATTGTCATCAGTCAAATATTTTGAAGATCCACTCAGCACCAGGCCATCCTCAAAGCAATGGACAAACTGAAGTGACAAACAAAACACTGCTGAATGGTTTGAAGAAAAGACTGGACGATGCGAAAGCAAATTGGATTCACGAGTTACAGTCAGTAGTGTGAGCTTACCGAACTACTCTCTGAGTAGCAACTGGAGAATCACCATATATGCTGGCATTTGTAAGTGAAGTTGTTATACCTGCCGAGTTGGGCCTCCCAACACACAGGATACTAAATTTCAACTCCCTTGTCAGCGACTTAATGAGAAGATTGGATTTAAACATGCTCGAGGAAGTTAGAGAAGAAGCAACCATTAGAAATGCTGCTTACCAACAACGAACAACTTTATTCTATAATAAGAGAGTGAAGAAGTGTGACCTGAAAGAAGGAGACTATGTGCTGAAGAAAGTAATTCAAAAGCACAATAAGCTGGAGGAAAACTGGCATGGACCATACCGAGTTACAGAATTTGTTCGACCAGGAACTTACCGAATAGCAACTCTGGAAGGGGAGGAGTTTAAGAATGCATGGAACGCAGAGCACCTGCGCAAGTATTATTAGTGATGAATAAAATGAAGATATTCTGCCGAATTCTTTCTTTTTATTGAAAGTTTTTCGGGGAATACTAGTGCTACACACTACTCGGCAAAGCTCAGGCTACTCAAATTTTTTCTCGAAAATGCCAACTAAGGTTGGTCGAGAAACCAATATTCCTCCAGGAAGTAAAGCTACCAATATTCCTCCGGGAAGTAAAACTACCTATATTGCTCTGGGAAGTAAAGCTACCAATATTCCTCCGGGAAGTAAAGCTACTTGTATTCCTCCGGGAAGTAAAATTTGTATTCCTAAGGGAAATAAAACTATATGTTTCTCGGGAAATAAAAGTATTCCTAATAATGCCAACTTATGTCGGCTAGGAAGTAAATATATTCTCGAAAATGCCAACTTGAGTTGGTCGGGAGGTAAAATTATCTCAAAAAGACTAACTATGGATGGTCGGGGATAGAAACCCACCAATTGTAGTTGGTCGACAAGCAAAATTTACTAACCTTGGTTGGTCGAAAACATTTAAGAGAAAAATCTACCAACTATGGCTGGTCGGGGATAAAAACCCACTAACTGTAGTTGGTCGACAAATTTAAAGTGATCGAGCAACATTTTTTATACTCGTAACTTTTTAATTATTACTGAGTTGGTCGAGAAACAAAATATTATTTTTACCAAATGACTACCACAAGTTCAAACTACTCGACAATAAGTTGATCGACAAACTACACAATATTGTTATCTTTTTATCAGATACACATGCACAAATATAAACTGTTTTACAAGACAATAGCAGTTAAAATTGCGAACAAAAATGAAAGTCTTTCATTAAATCCAAAAACAAATTACATTGATCATGAAATGAAAGTTACATTGATATTGAAATGTATACTAACTATTACATAAAAATTCCTACTCTACTCGTTTTTCCCCTCTGCTTTTGACACAGGTTCCTCGCCAGCAGGCGGATCATTTAAAGCCAGGGGAGAATTTATGAAGTTGAGATCCTTTAACATCTTGATATTCATCATGGATGGTCGATCTAAGAGGTGCTCGGGATGAGATACCTCGGCATTTGAATGGAGATTGTAGTCACCGAGATAATTGGAAATTAAGCTCCGAGGAATGGCCCTAGCAGGGATCCAACTCATATCCAGTTTGAATGGTGGCACGGGTAAGTCGAGCAACCCAGGATCATGATAGTCCCACAGGTAATGACCCTGTTCGAGCTGCAGCACACCTAAGGCATTCAACCAGCCTTGCTTATAGCCCTCATTATTGGAATTTTGGATACGATCGTCTAAGTGATAGAGAGCTTCGTTGTATCCAGCCATCCATAATTCCCTGGAATATATATGGAATTGATATGTTAATCTATCCAGCTGGTCATGGAGATTTTTGATGAAGATCTCTATATTCTCCATGGTAGATTTCTGCGTGGAAAGTTGCTCTTTTAGGTCCCTGATCTTCTTTGACATTTCAGCCAATGCCTGGTTATTCACCATTAACTAGAAGGCCTGGTTCTCTCAGACAGACTTAGTCCTCTATTCCTCGACAGGGATCCGAGCTGCTCTTGCTCGCCCCCGAGGTGCTCTTTCTCGACCACGGGGACATGTGGAGGGACCATCTCTCTTCAAGGTCTCCAATTTGTCCCTCAATTTGGTATTCTCAACCTCCAAGAATGAGAATCCCTCATCATTCACTGGGATTAAGCCGTTTGAAGTAGAAGCTGCAGACTTCAACTGTGACAACTCTCTTTGGATATTGTTGTTTTCTTGCTCTAATAGTTCAGCTATCTATCTGCACTCCTCGACTTCGCCCCTCAGAGTTCTCTCCCTCACCTCGTAGCCAGTAAAGTGCTTCTCGTACCCCTTGTCAGCATTGAGTTGCTGATACTTTTTCTCATACCCCTCATACAACAGGGCAGTGGATTCTTTGTATTGTAGCTGAAGGTCTTCGAGGGTGCCTTGGAGATGCTCGATCATATCATAATAGGCCACATTATTGTCCACTTCTCGATGAAGTAGAAACTTCAGATATTGATATGCTTTAACTTCCTGTTCTGAAGCATCTTGGCCAAGGATGTCGACGACTTGTGCTGCACTCAGGTCTGTGTGACCAGCCTTAAAGTATTCATTACATTGTCGCAGCAGCTTTGTATCAGAGGAAGATAGTAATTCCATCCTGGCCAGAAACTAGCAAAGAAAGAAAAAGCAACAATCAATAAGAATCAAGACAGAGTATGAAGAAGAGACAACATTATGAATAAACACGAGTTCGAGTTTTATTATATCATAAAGGTCAAAAGTACAAGATTTCAGAGTTACATATTCATGGTTACAATTGACAAAAGAAAAATATAAAGATAAATCCTAACAACTCTACACCTTTTCCTTGTCTCCCAAAACCTTCTCGGGAGGCTGGGACGAGGAAGTAGGTTGCTCAGAAGGAGTAGAAAGTTGCTCGGGGAGCGCCAGTAGTTGCTCGGAAGAAGTAACGATTTGCTGAAATTCCTCGGCAGCAGGCTGGATGGCTGGGGGATGATCTCCCATCACCATAAAAGACTCTTCGGAGGCAACTTCATCCTCTTCTAAGTCTTCAGGAGTTGGAGGGGGACCAGGGATGTGTTGCTGAAAGAGTTCGGAATTTTAATCCACTTTCATCTCCTGAAGAGCAGCAACCCATCCATCCCTAAAGTATTTGAGACCGCCATAGTCCACTTGCGACACCATGGCAGCCAATCCCTTGTTCCACCCCTTGTCCCAGCCAGTGCTGAACGACTTCTTCACAACCATTTTCCTTTTCAACTTTTCCGAGGAAATCTTCTTGGACAGCAGGTCATCAGCAGCTTTCAGTTTTCTCTCAACCTCCTCCTTCTGCCGATTTACCTCCCGAAGTTGAGACAACTCCTCTTCAGCAACCTTGATCTTATTCTCTAGCTCTCCAGCATTCTTGAGCTTCTCATCGAGCTCTTTATTTTTCCCCTCCAAGTCCTTTATTATCTTCTCCAACTCTTTGGAGACTTCAACAGCTTGAGCTTTTTCCTGCTCGGTGGAGGCAAGCTTCTTCTCCCAAACAGCCTTGTCAGTAGCATATGTCTAGCGAGAATCCTCTACAGACTTAATGGCTTCCTCCAGAGCTCCCTCCACACTAGACGAGGAGCATGAAGCTTTAATCGCCTCGTGTTTCTTCACAATTATATTAAAGCATCTCGTTAACTGTGAAAAGAAAAAGAAAGCAAGTTAGAAACATAAATGACAAGGGAAATATGAAAAGTTCAAAGTAAGAACACTTATAGAAGCAAGGTGGTGAGCAGCTAACGAGGTGACGATGTCCCGAGTAAGGTTTTCTTCAGTACCTTGGACCTCGGGAATGATCCAGGACTTTACCGAGCTCATGGAAGAGATCGGGGGAACAAAAGTAGGAACCCCAGTTCCAATGGTTGGGGGCTGAGTGATGGTGTCAGCCAAATTGATCGAGGAGCTCTTCTTCAGCCTCCTCGGGGGAACAAGAACAGATTCAACCAAGGAAGAACCCTTGGTCGCTGATATTATAATCACCTCACCAGGAGCAGCAGACCTTCTCGGAGCCACTGCGGGTTTCTCTACAACATTCACAACAGCAGCAGCCGAGGAAAGCGCATCAGTTTTCTTTGTCCCCTCCCCTGGGACATCAACCTTATTTCTTTTTGCCTCTCCAGCACCAGAGGCAGTTTTCTCGAAAAGGGTGGGAGGTCTTCTCTTCTTCATCCTTTCGCTTAAAGGGACGTGAGATTCAGGCGAAGAACTAGTGGAAGCTGGTACTGGCTCTGATTCACTTATCACTGGATGAGCAGTAAAAGAGGTGGTGTAGCTATTGTATTGCAGCAGATATGAGGCCGACCTAATATGCTCGTCGGCAACAGATTGATGCAGACTCCAGATAAGTTTCAAATGTCTTATATTAACATATGCTTCCTTTGGACACTTTCTTTTGCTATCAACTACAAACAAATCAAAATTAAAATATCAGTGGTACATTTTGTCAAACACAGAAGAAGCATAATTTCAAAATAAATAAAATGAAATAAAAATAACCTATCCCATTTCCATAGGGAGGGCATCTGGGACCCTAATAAACTTCATCTCCAGATAAAGGAGCATGTTGCCAATTTTTTATGACAACCCCATGCTCAAAATAATTCCTATTGTCATCCGGAAGATTAACTACTAAGGCCCTATTCAAAAATCTAGTTTTTAAATAAAAGGTGTTATCACCAACTGCCCATCTATAGCAAAACATGATTTCTGGAATCCCTATGCGAGTTCCATGGATTTGATTTAACCTATGCACCCCATTAACTATTCTCCATGAATTGGGGGCTATTCTTGCAGGAACAACGTCAAAGTATTGATAAAATTCCAGACATAAGGGATTGGGTGGAAAAGAAAATCCACACTCAGCAATAAAGAGACTGGGGAACCAATGTCCCTCAGCTAAGCAGAAATAATTAGAAGGCTCAGAAAGCTCTTCCAGAACAACCCAGGAGGGAATAGAAAAATCAGAACGAAACTTATTAAGAGATTCAACAGGGTAAACCATGATGAATAAAATAAATGAAGAATAAGGAAGAAACTCTTATAGAAAAAGAGTGGATCTGATGACATCGGACGATGGAAGAGATGAATACACGGGAGAGAAAGAGACGATGGAAAACTCAAAAATGCAAATTTGAAAAGGTAGAAGACGATGGGAGTGTCTGTGAAGTTTAAATACCTTGCCTTGGGAAATGGTCAAGTAATGATTACAAAAAGAAACAATTACACTACCGGCGGCTAGAGGAACAAAAAGGGTGCGGCAATCGAAGCGAGAAGAAACGATTACGCTATCGGTGGCTAAAAGGACAAAAAGTACGCAGAGATCGAGGCGGTTGTGAAAATTCAAAAATGCCTGATTCTACGAATTTGGAAAGAGAAATAAATACAAGGGAAACACTCCTAAAAATCAGGAGGACTATTTAAAGCTATCATATTCTGAGAAAGAATGTTCCATACTCCTCAAATTTCGAACTATGAAACATTGGGGGCTTCTGTTGATACCAAATTTAGTCTGCTGACATGGATCAATAAAGTGAAGACACATGGCAGTCTACGTGGCAACAACAAACACTTCCGAGGAACTCACACGCTCTGAGGAACCATACTACAACAAGGAACACTGATTCCCTGACGAACTCATACGCTCAAAGGAATGAGAATTCTCCGAGGAACTCTTGAACACCGAGAAGCTTAGGCGGTCCGAGCAACTTAGGCGGTCCGAGCTGTACCTCGAACAAAGCATTAATAGCGGGATAACCAACAGTTTGACTGTTCATTAAATGCTTATCATTCAGACGCATACGCTTAAGGAGCATTGAATGTATCACCCTTTCATATGTACATCATTTAATGTATTACCCTTTCACATTACAGCCCCAGGGCTATAAATACATTGCAAAATCCTCATTGTAAAGGGACCGAAATTTCTTGAGATAACTTGTAATCGAGAATTCCCAAACACTCAGCAATAACAAAAGACTGGACGTAGGCCATTCTTATTAGTGACCTCACCTAAAATAGTGACAGGGGGTGTCCAACCTTTCTCAGCTTCTAGCCACACATGCTCATCAATAGATTTTAATTCACTTTTCATTATCCTCTTCCAATAAGTGTAATTAGTGCCATAAAAAGCAGGAGTTCGAAAAAAATTGTTATTTCCATAATTCATCTTTGAAAACACATGGGATCACAAAACAAATAAATTATGTTTTCTAGCTCTGATACCAATTTGAAGAGTGGCCCTACGAGTGTGTTTCAAATCAAACCAATTTTCACAAAAAATTATCCAACTTTTAATTAGCACCAAACGAAGTTGTGAAAAAACAATATTTACTTTACACATATTTTATCTTGATTAATCCTAAACACGCATCTAGTGATTAAAGCAAGTAAAGTAAAATAAAGTAAAGAATACTCACAACGCATGACGTACGAGCAAAAACCCAAGACGGGAAAAAACCTTGGACAACCCAAGCCAGACAATCACTATGAATGTGGAATTACAACGAACAAACACAAGACTTACTCAACGACTCGATCCCCACGAGTCTTGACACTCTTATGTTATTCAACCACTCCTCTCACAATGCCCACACAGAAAGTCCTTCTTCCATGATACCTATCCATAAAACACGCATCCACGTATGTCTTGGTGTCCACCTAATGGCTTTGATACGTCTACA
Organism: Sambucus nigra; assembly: GCA_949130495.1. Taxonomy (NCBI): domain Eukaryota; kingdom Viridiplantae; phylum Streptophyta; class Magnoliopsida; order Dipsacales; family Adoxaceae; genus Sambucus; species Sambucus nigra. Next base: position 522,730,417 of record OX422218.1, read on the forward strand.
ATGTTGAACGAGAAGTCCTTATCTTTTCTTCACCGCAAAACCCAGATGTTCAAGTATAGAACAAACCTTCTTGGTGCATAAAGATCACATAAACATATAGTAATGATAACTCGGAGCTTTGCAAAATTCTAAGGATGTGTTTAAGCTTTGAAATGTTAGAAAGAAATGTGCAAACCTTGTACTGGATTGAAAACTATTTTCCAGATTGCACCCCTCTCAAATTTTGATGAAAACACGCTTTAAATAGAAAAAGTTAACCGCCTCAAAAAATGTGTTCGCTGACCAGTCGTTCGCGCGACATAGTCATCTCGCTCAAACGAGCCAGTTGTCATTCGAATGACGTGCGTGTAAGTTTGACTTTTCTTTAAAACATTTCTTCCAAAAGAGATCCAATTAAGTCAAACTCATTTTCGAGCTATCAGAATAAAACGAAGTGTAAAACATTTAAACACTTTTGAAAACATTTTCTTTATAAAATTACATCTATATCTTTTATAAAAATAATTCTGAACCTCATTAACAATATGCATTCGAACCTATGTTCTTGGAATGCAATTAACTTGAAGATGAATAGACTTGCACGAATAAAACTTCGACATGATTAATTATTTGAAGCTTTGACACAACGTCTTCAATTTCTTCAATACATCATAAACCAAGTGGGTTGGTGACAAAAATAAAATCTCCCCGTGACATATTACAAACACAGTTTTGTTCACGGAATTAAGTCAAAACAGTATAGGGACTCAATGAGAAATTTATATCCTTACAATAAGGATTGATTCTGCGGATCGAGGTTGATTCTGATAACTTATAGTGATGATGACCAATTCTGAGGGACAAGGTCAATTATGAGGACCTAAAGTTGTGATGAACAATTCTGCAGTTCGAGGTCAATTCTGAAGACCTAAAGTTAAGATGTCCAATTCTGAGGGTCGAGTTCGATTCTGAGGACCGAATGTGATGAAAAATGATTTAGAGGAACGAGGTAAAATTGGAGGACCTAAAGCGGTGACAAACGATTCTGAGAGCCGATGTCAATTCTAAGGACCTAAAGTGGTGACGATTGATTCTGAGGGATGAGGTCAATTCTGAGGACCTAATAATTATGGTGCAGGGATTTGTTCTCCTAGGAAATGTTTACCTTATCTTAGGGATGCAGATGCACCTGTTGTTCCATTGAGTATGGTGTTTCTTTAAGAATCTATTAGGGAAGGTTTTACACTTTGAGAGGGGATAAATTTCCTGGGGAAATTGTGAGGGATTTTAATTACAGGCGTATCTTAAAATTTTGCGGGTGGATGAATGGGAGAAAATTTTAACCTGGAGATTCCACTAGGGAATTGGGAAGGCATTATTTTTCAATCCATCTAGGTAAGAATTTGATTTGAGGTTTGGATTCAGCTGGGGAAGACTTCATATTTTAGATTCAACAGGGAATTGTTGTTGGACTTTGGGATGTAGGCACATTGTTGGTTCGTTTATGAAATATGTCCATAGTTTATGTTATGGATAATAGCGTAATAATAATGATGTTGCGTACTTAGGGAGTCTGCATAGAGTTTAGTCTCCTAAAAAATGGATTTCCAAATGAAAAATTATCTGAGTATTTGTTTGGCATTTTTAGGAAGTTTTTGGGTAATTTTTGAATTTTTTGGCATTTGCTAGCTTTTTTGGACAAAATGTTCAGGAGGCTACCAATTGGTATGTTCTAGGGGTTACCATTTGGAAATGGCACGGTCTCCTAGGGTTCTTTGGGGAGAGGAATATGCAGGTGCTGATTGGTATATGCAGGGGGTGATCCCTCCTCATTTTTCACATCTTCAAACCTTCGAATCTTCTGTTTTCCCTCTCTAAAAACCATTCCTAAGTCCTTTCTTAGTCAAGACTTCAAATTGAGGGTTCTTCTAGCGAGTGATACAACTTAGAGTGGCTGAACATTAATGATTGGGATGGCCTGGAGTTACAATTAGGGTGACCCTTTCCTTGGGTAGCCAGAATTCCTTTTATCTCTTTGAGCCAGTGGCTTAGGAGCGTTTCCTTTTGTGCAATCCTACACACCAGCATTCGTCTAGGGTGAGGAACCTGTCACACCCTGCCTAATTCTTGCATCGGTCGCTAGCAAAACTATGTCGGGCGTGAACTAAATAAAATATCATTTTTAGCATGAGACATATATGAGACATAAATAAATCAATCCACAAGATGAATAATAATCAATCCCGATGAATAATAATACTATAAAACCATATCATGCTAAACTCCAATTAAATCCAATCTCCAAAATCTAAATTAATTAAAACTCTTGATAAACTCCAACTGAATCCATAATGAAATAACTCAATTAAACCCGTACAACTTTGGAACCGAATGGCCCAATAAAGCCATAAACTAAGTCTCAATATAATACGAAGGAAAGGAAACTAAACTAAGATAATATTCATATAGTAAATAACTCCAGCTGCACCTTCAAGAATATGGGGTGTTACAGAACCCTAGTGGCTATGTAAGTATCGTGACCCCTGGTATTCCTTTCTAGATTTTTCTTTGTTTTCTTATGATGATGAAAGGTCTTTTCTGCTCTTTGGCTTTGACAAATTGACATAGCTCCTTCTAGCATGAGTTCTTGGGGGATGATTAGATTGAAGGATGTTTGGGACCATCTTCCGGTGGTGGTGCACTGGATGGCTACTTTTGTTGGTTTAGTGGTCTGTCTCGGGCTTATTAGGCATAAATTCCTCGTATTTATTCCACACAATTTGGTGTCCTTTATCGCCATGTGCGGTGAAATTGAAGTGGATTTATCTCATATATTTGATACTAACATCTTCTAACAAGTACACCGAGTTTTATGTATTTCTCTTATATTTTTCAGGTAAGTCATGCACGTGAAGAAAGGAGAGAAAACAGAATAAAGATCTAAAAGAAAGGAAAAAATTCAAGGTTAGTAACATAATTGTACAACTAGAATTCGGGTGTGGAACCTAATAGAAGTCAAAGACCTCAATCTCACGAGAACATAGGAAGAAACGACATCCAAATTCGAGCCCCAGTTGAGAAGATATGATTATAGGAAAATGAGAAAAAATCAAGGATGAAAAGATAGATTTTTCAAGGTCTGAACCGGTTTGGTTCTTAGGCGAACCGATTTGTTGTTGATTGAAAATTTGCCCTTGCTACTGGAATTTTGAATCGATTTTCCCATTTACAAAGGCAATACCAAACCAGTTCACAGCCATCTAAGCGAATTAATTTTTTCCCACATAAAAAAATAGAGATGTACATGATTAAATCTCTTGGAAAAACGTGGTGATATTATTCATTTAGTATTCTAGATATCTTTTAACTAGTTTTTCCCTTTGAATTAGAGAGAGGAGAATGAACGAACCCTAGTTTTCATTCATGCACTAAAGATACACTATTGTTGATTAATTTTCAAGATTTTAATATCAAGTTTGTTCTCTCTATCTTGTTCTTGCATGTTCTTCATATTTGCATGCTTTTATATATTTTTTTGCTATTCTAAGACTTCCATGAATGTTTATTAATAGTTTAATCATGATTTCCAATGCATGCAACATTAATTTTTTTGTTATTTTCCATGTAGCTATGTTCGGCTAATTTTTTAGCAGGTTGGGGTACATGAACCCAACCTAAGTATTACGATTGGATTTAAAAGTGAATAATATATAATTAACAATTCTAAGGTCTGACCTTTATCAAAATAAAGGTTGTAGGTCTTTCAATTCCATTTGCTCTAGGTAGCCAGAGTGTTTAAGAGTGCAATTGGCGTTTTGATAATTTATCATCCACGTCAAATAGAATTTTTGATTTGATGTTGTGAGGAGTAAAATCCGCATATGTCGAATTCTTAGAAATTATTTGTTGTTTCTTTGAATTGAGAATTAGGTTTTTAAAGTTTTTATGCTCTGCGTAATCACCAATGGTTTGGACGAGTGTACCTTAACTCCATCTTCCCATATTCATATAAAACTCATTTTGTTATTCTTGAATACATAGTATTTTTAGTAATTTTATTAAATCACATTAGTTGATATGAAAGTCACAAATCATCACATTTTCCTTCTTTCTCTGAGTCAATCGTAGGGTTAATCGTTCTTTCTTTTCTTCATCACGTTCTACGTCCTATTCCTAGAGTTAGACACCCGATTTATCGAATTATTACTTTAACGACAGACTTGCACTTGAGTTGTAAATGCACGCGTTAGAGACACACCTTTTAAGTCGCATCAAGTTTTTGGCGGCATTGACGATGAATTAGGTAGACATTTAAGTTAGGTCAAATCAATCCAAGCGTTGACTATAATTCTTAAAAAAATCATAAAATCAAAAAATCCAAAAAACTTTGAAAAACCAGAAATAGAAAAAAAAATATGAACATTTCTCATGTCCTTAGATGCAAGAGCCTAAATCCACTCCTACCAGAATTCATGAAATTCCTATAGTTGAGTACAATCCCGGTAGTCCACACACCCCTAACGCTCCTCACTTTTGGGTTCCACCACCTAACTCCACCACGAGTCACACTTCTAGGGTATAGAGTGAGGGTATTGAATCTTTAAGAGAGATTGAGACGTCGGACAACGCTAGTCTTAGTATGAGTGAGGGTGAGTTGTTGAATCGCCCCATAAGAGTACCTTTATATTTCGAGAGAACCGTCACACTGGGATGCATTATATTCCCATATAATGTGGGGAAATTCCATTTTCTCAATGGGATGATTCATATTCCTCCCACATTCCATGGTCTGGAGTCGAAAAAACCATACATCCACATTTGCGAGTTCGAAGAGGCATGTGAAACTTTCAATGATAAGGCGTGCTCTCAAGACGTCATTCGCCTCATCGAACTCAATTGGATCATGGAGACATGTTAAAACCAAGTTTCTCTTAAAATTCTTTCCATAACATAGATACAAGTCCATCAAAGCTCAAATTCAAACGTTTAAACAACATGAAAATGAATCTTTCGATAAATGTTGGGAATGATTTAACGAGTTAATTAATATGTTCCCATACCAAGTATTTCAGAAGTAGATACTTATTTACTATCATTCATCATGGCCTAAACGTAAGCACTAAATAACCCAAAGAAACTATGTTTCAAGGAAAATTTCTAGCATTTGACAAGGAGGATGTCGAGGCTCACCTCAAGTATGACATTGAGACTACTCAAGTGTGGGACGCACGTGATCCAAACACCCGACGTCGACACACATTCACAACTCCTTCTGTATTCAGACTCTATCAATTGAACAAAAAAGACTAGTTGAAACTTTAAATCAACCAACTTTCTAAAAGATTGGAAGACGCAATGGAATCAAGAGGAAGAGAAACATATGGATTCACTTGAGCAATGAAAGAAAAGGTGTGTACGATTTGTGAGGTGGGACATTCAAGGAAGGAACCCTCGATGATACCCACATGCAAAGTAATGCTTTAAGATCAAGTGAAGAGGTAGGAGCATTAAAGGGTAATTTAAATTCCCCTCACAGGAATTCATACAACCCTTCAGGGAGGAACCATCCCTATTTTAGTTATGGGCAACATGCTGCTTTGAATCTTAATTCACATGCTTCCCCTCATCCACAACTCTCTCCACATTTCTAACAAGCTACACACATGTAAGCACCACCTCCTGTTCCTTATATCACCCCACCACGGAGAAATCTCGAGGATACTTGGAACCAATTTATACAAGCTCAATCAGCAACCAATGCTCAAAATGCCCTAATGTTTGTCGAAATGAATGCGAACATTTATAAATTACAATATTCCTTAAGTATCCAAAAGAAGGGAAAGTTTTTAACCAACGACCAAAGACCTCCCTAAGGTCAACCTAGTGATAACGCTACGTTCGATGATCATCAAGAGCAATGTCAATCCATTACCACTCTAAGTAGTGGGATATTCTTTTATTTATCACCCCCATATGATGAACCTAAAGACAAGGAGGTTTTTCCCATCATGAAAGAGGCCGGAGATTCTCCTTTGAATGAGAGTCAAGACTAAGACACCAATAGGCCTGAGGTCATAGAGAAATCACCCACTACTACGCCTTTCCCTCAAAGGTTGGTTCCTATGCCTAAGAAGCCTCCAGTGAAGATGTGCTATATGTACTTAAGAAAGTTAAGATTAATTTACCTTTTCCAGAGGCAATTCCCGCATATGATAAGTTCCTTAAGGACTTATTGATGGTGAAACGTAAACCAAAAGTTAAAAAGAATGTTTTCCTAGCACAAAATGTAAGATTAGTTCTACGAAGTGACCTTCCACAAAATTTTAAAGATCCAAGTGGAGTAACCATTTCGTGCATCACTACAGAGAATCGCATCGACAGATCCTTAATAGAATTAGGGGTGAGTTTTAACATTCTCCCTTATTACATCTACAAGTAATTAGATTTAGGGGACCTCAAGCCCACTATGATCACTCTCCAACTCATGAACCTTACTGTGAAGATACCTCAAGGGATTTTCGAGGATGTGATAGTCTAAGTGGACACTTTATACTTCCTGATAGATTTTGTTATTTGGGACACTAATACCTCCTCTCTCTCAATTAATCATGTTCATATGATTCTTTACCGCCCATTCTTAGATACGGCTAATGCATTTATTAACACTCGGAATGGGAAAATCCAACTCATGTTTGGGAACATGACACTTGAGACTAATATTTTCAACATCACCAAATAAGTGGGTGATGAGAACAAGTTCCATGAGGTAGATCTTACAGAGGAGGCTGTAGATGAGCACAATGAGGGAAATTTTAGTTGAGATTTACTAGGAGCATGTCGTATTTCGATGATTAGAGTGAAGGTATGTACACCTATTTCAAGAGGGAGTTAGGAGATTTTAGAGAGATCTTAGATGATAGAGGACTCGCAAATTAATCAAGAGAGAGAGTTAGGAGATATGAGCCTAAAATATTTTGAAAAAGACTTTGGACCGTTGATGCGAGCCTCAATGTTGAAGTCCAATCACTATTGGATTCCTATTGTAACCTAAAGGAGGACGACTAGAAAGATAGAATAGATCAATTCATTCTGTGTGACCATACACCCGAGCCACTTAGGTCCTCAGATGCAATCGATGAGAGGACTAGAGTTTCCTCCGATTTAGAGCTCGATCCATGCATTCTCAAGTATAAGGAGAATCAACGTTTAACATGTCCTTCCAATGTTCACCGATATATTCTTTCAAGGTCGGGACAATGTTGTTGTGAGCTGATTGAGCACCCCGATGATTTTATTCACACCACGCATAACGAACCTCGAGGTGTCCCCTATACATACGGGGATGATCCAAACTTGTTCCGATTATCTGTGTAAGGTGTGAGCAAGATGGATATGAATATAACATCAGACCCTATTCATGGGGTCGGGTAAGTTTTAGGGGGGAGATAGAGGTCATCACACCCTCGACGTGTATGGGGGTGATTTTTGTTGTATTTTTTTGGCGTGTGTTGGAGTTATATAATGTGTTTTTGCATTTTAAATGTTTTCTTGTTTTGTTTTCGCACTTATTCTTTTTCTTCCTTAGATTTTAGTCCTTTTGATTGAGGAAAATGCAAAAGTCTAAGTTAGGGAGGAGACAAGTGCGTCTTTTAAAAATTCAAAAAATTTTAAAACGCACCTCCCCCCCCCCCCCAAAAAAAAAAAAGAAAATTTTCAAAAAAAAAGGCCAAAAATATTTTTCTTCAAAACTAAAAATTGGAATTTAAAATCTTCGAAAATGTTACAAAAAATTTGTTTAAAGTCTCATATTGTAAAAATCAAATGCACAAAGATGAAATTCACAAAAGATGGAAATTGAGCGAAAATTGACGACTTTACGAATAAGTGTGGAGATTAATCAACGCGGTGAGATTTTGAACCTATCATTTTTGCGAGTTTTTAAACCAATCTGAGTTAATGGTTAACTCAAAGTTCATTTTAGTTTTTTAATAAGTTGTTCAGGATCTCGACTCCTTTATTTTGACCGGTTACAGAAAATGAGAGATATGTTGTCTTGAATGACGAGCTAAAAATATCTCTAAACTAAATTATTCTCGAGATGCATATTCGGACAATGAAGTAGGTCCTCATTTGTTTAACCCATAAATATTATCCATAAGAAGTAATGAAAAATTATCCCTTTTTGCAAACCCAATTGAGTTGAATAAGATTCCCTTTTTGTTTGATAACTCGAAAAACCCATTGATCCCCAAGTTATGAAAATCAAAAAATTCATCAGTAAAGTCCAAATGGTGCAATAAAAGGGGGCAAGAAAAAAATGGAAGAAAAATGCTAAAAAAAATTTAAAAAAGAGAAGAAAAAAAAGTAGAAAGACAAAAGAAAAAGGAAAAATGCTCGAAAAAGTGCCAACGGACATTGTAAGTTAAAATTTTCAACTCCAAACTTCCTAACATTTCCCCATTACCCAAAACACCTTAAACCCAAAAAAGTCCTAACCGAGACCGAATAACAAAAATTAATTATCGTATGGAGAGTTGTCACACGAAAAGATCAAAAGAGAGATTAATTGGTGAGGATAAGAGGAAATGTTTCTCGTTTTCCAAAAAATGTGTTCCGTTGAAGACCTCATTTCACCTAAAGAATCCATCTTTTAAGTTTATGTGTGTGAATTTGTGTTCCATTACATTTATTATTATAAATCACTTTCACCAAGAGAAATATCCGCATTCTGAGTTATTCGTTTGTAAGTGCATCCGTGAGAAATTGAACCAAAATGAATTTTTGAAAGTAACATAATGATCAATTGGTGGAATGTAGTGGTTTAATTTCTCGTCTTCGTACACACACTACTAATTGAAAGTATTGAATATAAATTTACGGTGACTATTTTTGGGCAGTTTAAATTGTGCAGTTTTTAAGTATTTTGATATTGCTTTGAGTCAAAAAACGAATTTTGTGGGTATATTCACTGCAAACCCTCACGAGACACCACTCGTCCTACTAGAGTAACCTAGGGATTTAAAGTCTTGCTGCATATAAAGTCTTGTTGTATACTCTAAATGCAATCGCTTATCTGCAAAAAGGACATTATATCCCAGTAAAAAAAATTTCAAGTGTTTTGGTCTTGCTTTCATTCTTTTACATTGCTCGAGATGATCAAAGTTTTAAGTTATGGGTGGTTAGGCATAAATCCTTCGTATTTATTCCCCGTAATTTAGAGGCTTTAATCACCCCGTGCGATGCAATTGAAGTGGATTTATCTCATATCTTTGATATTGACATTTTCTAACAAGTAAATCGAGTTTCGTGTAACATTTTCATTTGGGATTCAGGGAGATGACTGTTACTCCCATTGATGTTCATCCATTGCTGGGGATAGACTGTGAGGGTGAGAAGGTATAGGTAGATCGCACGATGAGGGTGATGCCGGAGGCGATTTTGGTGGCATTGGGGGATGTAGGTAGGATCATTTCTAGGGATTATATCCATATCTCTTCTCTTCGGGAGGTTCTCTTGAGTAGGAGGACTGATGAGACTGACAGGAGCAAGGTCATACTGATGGCCTAGTTATTTATTTTACTTATGTTGGGTGGTTTTCTAGTGGCAACGAGTGGTGACAGAGTGCATCTCTAGTTTTGCCATTTTTGAGGACGTTTTCTGGTACCTTGTTATAGGATTGGGGGAGCCTATTTTTGCAGATCTTTACTCTTATTTTGATGCATTTAGCTGATGCTACCGGTAAAATTTTGTAGGGGCCACGTACCTTTGGGAGATAAATTTTGCATTTCTTTTCCTTCTTATGTATTTCATTGCATTTTACTTTTGTTTCTTGTTTGATGATTCTAGTCTTTTTACTGACTTGGTTCCATGAGGTGATTCGGCTCAATGTTAGGTTGATGGCCCTGAAGAATGAGGATTTAGGGGAGTTTCTCCAGATGTATCGATGGATGAAGTCCAACATACAGTCGAATGCGTCTTTGTCCCTGACGGTAGTGCGGCAGACCCTGAACACGCTGACGAACGATCAAGTTATTTTGTCTTTATTTTGATTACTCTTTTGGCATTTTATTTCCTAACATGAATATTGATCTTTTACTGTGGATTTTAGCTGACCTTTTATCCTTAGGGGATGGATCCTCAGTATACGGGGTTAATGGGTATGCATGCTCAGATGTGGCAGTTAATGGTGCATGATTTTTTGCACGCCTGGAACATAGGGGAGATGGTGGTGTGGAAGATCATAGAGTATGAGGTGGCAATCCGACCATTGATGCCCTCGATGTATATGAGGCGGGTGAGGGATATGTCTATCGAGGCTAGGGCAAAGATGATGGTTGGAAAGGTTTACACGCTTTACACGGACATGGTAGTAAGCAGTGAGTATCTAAATTTAATAATGAAGGGTTTAATTCCCTCTTGCATTTATGGCGTGGCAAACGTTCCTCCACCTCCTACATCTTTGGGTAGGGGTACCATTAGGCCGATGGGATCTACCCACAACATGGGTGGTGGTACTTCGGCGGTAGTGACCACAATAGAGGAGGTTTCGCTTGTTTAGGTCACTCCCCTTCTTATAATTTATGGTTGAATAGTGGGTAACTCTGAGCATGCCACACCGTCCAATGCAGCAGCGCCGGGGTTTATGGGGCTTACGAATGACATCATTCAACCTGAGGTATACTTTTCTATTTTCTTTTCTTGTCTCTTTTAGTTCTTTCTTTTCTTTTGACCAACTGATTGGACTTTTCTTTCTTTGCTTATAGTATGTTCGAGTGCCGACCACCGGGATAAAGGATATCAAGGTATGGGTGGAATCTGTAACTACTTACATCAAGGAATATGTTCCTTCCATCTTTTTTCCATATCCACTTTGGATAAGGGATCGAGTTCTGGGAGGGGATATTCTTTCGCTCACCGTCGGGGAAAGCGCGTCCGTCGCAAGGGGTGAGGGTTTAAGAGAGACCGTGGGCTTGGGCTAAGTCCCGTTGTTTTGTTTTTTATATTTTTCTTCTTTCCTACAATGATGTAATCATGCAATGTCATCATATATGTGAAGGATATTTTTATTTTTAATTCTTGTTTTAATGACTTATCCTACATACACTTTTGCTTTCTTACTGAGACTGTAAAAATGATAGGATGTTTATTTAGAAAATGAGATCTTAATTAACTTGAGAAAAAAGTTTATTTCGGGAAATGATAAGTAAAAATGGATAAGTATGAATAAATAATTTGAAGGTTTTTTGAATAAGGATTTTTTTTTTACAAAAAAAGAAAGATAGAATCTTCTAAAATATGGGGGTTAACGATTGACATATCATTTGTGCTACCTATCGGCATATAGGTCAAGTCAAATCACTTTAAGTCTTTGATTGTACTTTTTTATAGATCATAGTACTTTGTAGGCTAGGAATTCATTTGGAATCTGAGAAGTGTGCGCTTGTGTTCAAATAAGGAAGTTATTTAATTAAACTCAGTTTTTATTAATTAAGTCCTAAACATGCATCTAGGTGTGATTGATGATGATAAAATCAAGCAAGAACATTCAAACACACACAAATGAGGAAAACTCCCCCAAAGGGGCAAAGCCTTTTATTTTCACTATAATTTTGTAAGAAAACGGATTACACGAATTACAATAAAAATATGTGACACAGAAATACCCTCGGGTGTCGGTTCTAATGTCGTCGGCTGGAACTATCCCTTTCCAGTATGGCAACAACGAAGAAGAGAACGGCTTCCTCACAGATTACTCCAGATGAGTAAAATATCCTCTTGAAGATTTAAATATTCACACACATAGATGGGAATGGTTTTGTGAATCAAAAAGGTTTAGAAAACCTTAAAAAGATGAAGTCTTATTCTGGACTATTTTCGCAGAATTTTGAGATTGCAGAAAGACTTGAAAATCATGTAGAAGGTGAACATGTATTTATACAAAAATATAGGCGGTGGCTCGTTCGAACGAGATAGGCATGTCGCTCGAACGAAGGACAAATGTTGTTCGAACGATATCGTGGGACATGCCTATCTCGCGCGAACGATAGTCAAAGTCGTTTGAGTGAGCTCGTTGTTCAAGGAACTTCGTTTCTACACTTAGAAAAAATTCTGCTTTTGATAAAAATCATTCAAGACTTCAAAAATAATTTTGAAAAACATTTCCCAAATATTTATACAATTATTAAAGCTCTAATAAATCATTTTACTGATAAAGTGTAGTGGAGTAGTGGGAATGATCTGAGCAGCACGTCGCTTGTAGCATGATGCATGTGAAGATAATGGATGCATTGAATTCGGATAAAGGCCGTCGAGGATGATCGTGTTGACATGCCGAATGTAGCGATATCAGACATACAAACTGTGATATAGGGAAAAATAGAAAATTCCTAGATTCTACCCCGGACATTTATAAAATTATGTCCTTACCAATCTCTCCCTATTTCTATTTCGGTACATACATAGAAAATCTGAATTATGCAATCAAATTACATACAAGATAATATCCCTATTAAACACTCAAACTGAGAATACTAAATGACATGTCTTCCAAATCTTCAGCACTTCAGAAACTTCCAACGCTATTCTCATCAAGGTGTGTAATCAAATAATGAGCAATGTTGTACCTACTCAGATGAGATAAAGCAAATACCCGTCACAAGCAAGAGTTTGAAATATAATGATATGCAAAAATTGATGATCAATTAATCTTAAGAAAATCATTCATAAATCAACCAAACACCAAAACAATTCTCCCCCATAATTCTTAATCTCCCCCTATGTCTATGCCAGTACATACATAAAAAATCCGAATTATGCAATCAAATGACATACAAGATAATATCCCCATTAAAACCTCAAACTGAGAATACTAAATGACAAGTCTTCCAAATCTTCAGCTCTTCAGAAACTTCCAACGCTTTTCTCATCAGGGTGTGTAATCAAATAATGAGCAATGTTGTACCTACACATATGAGATAAAGAAAATATCCATGACAAGCAACAGTTTGAAATATAATGATATGAAAAAATTGATGATCAATTAAGCTCAAGAAAATCATTTATAAATCAACCAAACACCAAAACAATTGTCCCCCATAATTCTTCTCCACCTATTTATGATGTCCCCAAATAGACAGATATGAGAAGCATAAATGAATGCACATGGAGAATGACACACGGGAATAAACTGCTATTTTTGTATTTTTCAAAAAAAAATTCATTCATAATATAGAACAAAGAATCACACCATGAAAGACCACAAAAACAACCAAGTCGATGAGTGCATAAATGTAGTGGTGTGATCAAATTTGATAGGAAAATCAATGAATACAAACATGACATATGTGCACGATGAATATCGGATACTCCTAACGAATGAACTCAAAATCTTCCTTTGGTGTAAAAAGGTGGTAATATGAAACATTGACTCAATCAAATCAACAAATCAAAGATCAAAGTGATTTCCACACCAATAACATCCAAAACTATTTCTTGCTTTTTCAGGAATTTCAAGGAAGTGCAAACGCGTTTATATTCTCCAACCAAACTCCCTCAGATATATATTTTGAATAGAGGCATTCTAAATTCTCAAACTTTGGAGAATTGACGGTGAAACCTAATGGCCCATAGTTGGCATATATTGTTTTTTATTGCCTTTAATTTTTTTGGGCTCTTTTAACCTCTTTGGACCCCGGATAATAAAATTCCTCAATTTGTTAGGCCGTTTTTAATGGTGGCTTAGAATCGCAAAGGCTAAATGAACCTTTCGCAGCCCTTCCCCATTTTCGCACAGTCTCACCGAAACGGTTTTTATATGCATTCTAATCTTGCCAAGTGTTATCGCATATTGTTAGTTTTATAGACAGAATTGAGATGGAAACACTCAAGCCAATATGTGATAGACAAGTACAATAATAAAATAAAGCCGTGCATGTGTGCAATAAAGGAGATAGGAGTCAAACATATAGAAAGATATCACTAATCAGATCTCAAAGACTCCAAACAATGTAAAGCACATGGATGAAATGATGTATTGTCTCAAATCTCTATCAAACAGTCACATGGATAAATGAAATGAAATTGTGACTTGCCTATCTTAGATGCTCATCCATAAAAGGTGCAAATAAAATACAAAAATATTTTTGTGCTTTTCTAAAATTTTTATAAAATGAAAATCTTTTTGGAATTTTCAAAAATAAAAAATAATACAAATTAATGAAGTAATAATACATATAAAACAAACTACCAATAGGAAGCATATGAGATGAACATGAAAAAGAATCATGTCCTAGACACGGACCAACCCCTCAGTCAACTGTGCAAATCTCCAAAGACTTCCTAAGACTCTCAAATCTAAGGGCATCTAGAGGTTTCGTGAAAATATCGACTAACTGACGGTCGGTGGGTACGAAACTCAGGGATATAACTTTATCCTCAACTAATTGACGTATAAAGTGCTCGCGTATCCTGATGTGCTTTGTGCGCGAATGTTGGACTAGATTACAGGATATGTGTATCGCACTCTTGTTATCACAAGAAATAGTCATGGTGTCCTCTGAAATCCCATAATCTTCCAATATTTGCTTCATCTACAAGAGTTGCATGCAACAACTCCCAGCGACGATGTACTTAGCATCTGCGGTGGACAAAGAGATGGAATTTTGCTTCTTGATCATCCAGGAGACAAGAGCAGAACCAAAATAGAAACACCCACCAGAAGTGCTCCTATAACCATCTACATCCCCGACCCAATCGACATCCGAATAGGCGGACAAATGGTCATATGTATCAAAGGAATACCAAATACTGTATGAGAGAGTCCCACTCACGTATTTGATAATAAGTTTTAGAGCAAGTAACTATGACTCTTTCGGGGATGCCTGATATCGCGCACAGACTCCAACACTAAAGTCTATGTCGGGACGACTGGCAGTCAAGTATATAATACTACCTATCATACTCCGATACAAAGTTTTCTCTACGTCCTAGCTTGAAGTGTACTTACTAAGCTTGTTAGTGGTACTCATAGGTGTATGTTCATGCTTAGCAGAGTCTAACCCAAATTTCTTCACTAGGTCTCTAGCATACTTAGATTGGGAGATGAGCATCACATCCTCTAGCTGACGAACTTGGAGACCAATGAAGAAAGTAAGCTCACCAACCATGCTCATCTCAAACTCACTTTTCATCTCCTGCTCAAAGTGATGAGCATGTTGGAGCACGTGGATCCAAAGACTATGTTGTCCACATAGACTCGGGCAACAAAAATAGCACCGCCATCTCTCCTGATGAATAACATCATATCAACTCCCCCTCTCTCGAAGCCACGGGCTAAGAGATAGGAAGTAAGCCTCTCGTACCAAGCACGGGGTGCTTGCTTCAAACCATACAATGCTTTCCTTAGATAGTAGAGGTGCTCCAGGTGCTTAGGGTCTTCAAACCCTTTCGGTTGTTCCACGTAAACCTCCTCCTGTAGAATGCTATTAAGAAAGTCACTCTTAACATCGATCTGATATAACTTCAACTCGCAACATGAGCAAATGTCTCCCCAAAGTCTACACCTTCTATCTATATGTAGCCTCGAGCGACCAACCTAGCCTTGTTTCTGATTATGGTACCATTTTCATCCATTTTATTCTTGAAAATCCATCTGGTACCAATCACATTAGCCTCACTAGGTCGAGGGACAAGTTCCCAGACATTATTATTTTTAAACTAAAGCAGCTCATCCTACATAGCATATATCCAGAGTTCATCCTTGAGAGATTTTTTGTGATTCTTGGGCTCGACTTTGGACGTGTAGCAGAAATGGCTAATAATGTTCTCTAGCTGAGCACGAGTCTTGACCCCTAGAGTGGGATCACCAACAATGGCAGAAGGGTCATGACTCTTGCGAACCCAAGCAGGTGTGTCCCCTAACACAGGAGTAGGGTCCACAGAGTGTGGGTGAGGTACAAGTAAATTACTACCAGAAACATCCTCATCCTCACACTGAAGACTAGAATCAATAAACGTTGAAGGTTCGTCATCTTGCACGGTGACGTTTATTGACTCCATAACCTTAGAGCTCTTCAGGATAAAAACTCGATACACTCTACTGTTTGATGAATAGCCTAACAGTATTCCCTCGTCGCTTCGGGAGTCAAATTTTCCTAATTGCTCTCTATCCTATAGGATGTAGCATTTACTCCCCAAAACACGAAAATATGCAAGGTTGGGTTTCTTGCCAGTCCACAATTCATAAGGCATCTTAAGTGTGTGTGGACGCAGGTAAACCCTATTCACCGTGTGGCATGCAGTAGACACTGCCTCTGCCCAAAATCTCCTAGACACCTTACAACCTAGAAGCATATATATAGCCATTTCCTGGATCGTCCTATACATTCTCTCAACAATACCATTTTGCTGAGGAGTCACAATAAAGATCTACCTTTGCTTCCTTAAATTCAGTGTCGTTGTCACTACGTATCCTGTTAATAGTGACTCTATGTTGATTTTGCAGGACACGGCGCTTGGTCATTAAAAACTCCACAGCATCGGATTTCTCCCTCAGAAACCCTACAATCGAGTATCTGGAGAAATCATCCACCATCACGAGGATATACCTCTTACCATCCAGACTCTCAGTACGATTAGGACCCATAAGATCCATGTGAATAAGCTCAAGTACACGAGAGGTGGTAATGGAATACAACTTCCTATGGGGGATACAAATTTGTTTTCCCAACTGATAAGGTCCACAAACCGTCGAAGTTGTCTTTCCAAGAGATGGTAAGACACGTACTAGGTCCTTTTTAGCTAAATGAGTTAAATCTCTAATATTCACGTGACCTAGACGTTGGTGCCATAGATCCATAGGAGTGATCATGGCGCTATTACAGACAAGTGAGGATGTGGGCTTAGTCCCATAGAAATTATCCTATGTCCTCACCCCTTGCACTAAAAGTTTATCAGCTTGATTATATACATTACAAGCATCCCGATCAAACTTTACGGTAAAGTCAGCGTCGCGCAGCTGAATAATGCTGAGAAGGTTTGCTTTCAAACCTTTGACGTACAAAACATTTTCTAGCTTAGGAAATCCAGGTAACTCTACTGTACCACGTCCTATAATGCTAGACTTGCTCCCATATCCAAAGGTGACTCTACCATCCTTATAATCCTCAAGATATGTAAAAAATGAGGCATCACCTGTCATATGTCTGGAGCACCCACTATCAAAATACCACTGTGAGGTATTATGTTCTTTGAGAGCGACATGAACAACAAAGGCCTTTTTATCTTTCTTAGGTACCCAAGAAGTGGTGACCTTTTGATTACCTTTGTTGTGTTGGTTTTAGCCGGAATGTGAGAAGCATTCACTGATCGCAAAGACATCCGTCAGAATTCCTCCATCAAACTCGGTGATGTTGTGACACCCCGAGTAATTAAATACCGGGTAGCTACTCCTTTATTAAATTAATTCAAAATGCCAAGTTGGTTCAGTTAATAGCATCACTGTCGAAAACATTTAATGATTACTAACCACCTAGTATTTAAAAAGTAAGTTGTTAAATTTTAAATTAAATCTGATTAGCATGCAATAAAAGAATTATGAAAGAATAACATAACCATTCACCATAAAGAAGCAATAGAATAACCAACAAATAATAATAAGTCTGGAGGAAATACTCCTCACAACAATTCCACAACTGAAATCAAAAGAACAGTGTACCCTCAATTAATTACATGCCAAAATCTGAATGACTGAAATATGAAATGTCTCTAAATAGAAATGGGCGACATGCCCTACAAATGATGAAACTGAATATAGAATCAAGACTAGAAAAGGAGGTGTCTACTATCAGGGCCCTGTAACTTCCACAACAGCTACAGCTCGTCACTTGAATAGAAATACTATGCATGGTGTCCTTGTGGCTGGGCACCTAAAAGGTTTTTACAAAAAAATAGATTTGAAAGCAAACGGGTCAGAGCCCAAAAGTGGAGATTATTTTAAAAATAGAAAGTTCTTTAATAACATTAAAACAATGAATGCAAAATACATGTTAGGACGTGCATTCACATGAGCTCCTCACCTCTCAACTAATGTGCACTCCTAATGCATCCATAGCCCGTACTAGTTATGCTACTAACTAACTAGTCTAATACAAAACCTGGCTTCACTTTATAGGTTTAAGGGTTTATTCATGTCATTAAAGTATACCATGTATGTGCCTTAATTACCTAATAACAACCTTTTATTATGTGGAGTTCTCATTTTAATTTCTATTAAAATAGCACAAGTATACACATCATTACTTTACTAAGTATTTCATTGAAAATTAGTTGTATATTATTCACATCATAAATATACATTATAGGCACCCCTAGTCTAGGCTACAGTGCACATACTCTGCTATCTCATCCCGGTACATCACGTACATAAGGATTACAAATTCCGAATCTCTCAGGAATTGTTAGAATCAGCACAACACACAAAAATGGAGGCGAACATAATTCAACATATCCATGGGTCACGTACATACCTACTCTCCATAGTCAGCTGACTTATTAACTCACAAATAAGTCATTCTAGTATTATGTTCTTAAGGTACCAATCTAAATCCCCCCGTAGGCACACAAAGATTAGTTGGCCCCACATGAACGACGACCTCCGTGATCGCAAGTATGGTAGGTATGTCAAACACATGAGTCATATACTAAGCATTCACACGTCTTAGATATCTTAATATTAATAAAGGTATATTCTACATCCCCATACCATTATTCCAATTTTATGCATTTTAAGTCTTCCGATAATATATAATGTAAACTGTCAACACATCTCACATCCTAGTTTCTTATACTTAAAACCTATCTCAAAGAGGTTACTAAGTCTCCTATTATTTCCACATTTAATTTCATTATTCTTAAGGTCATTATTTCTGCCACAAACCTCATTTCATCAAATCATTCGAATTTACTCCTTTAACCCTAATATTATCTCACTCGTCGAGCTTTATTGGATTTTAGACAACTATCCAAAATTAAATTCTAATTAAGGTTCGATTTCACAACCATACCTACTGGTCTTCCTTAAGTCTAAGAATACTCAAAAAGTCTCCATCAATAATTTTCTAGGGTTAACATCCTTAAAATTTTAAATGGGAAGATTTTACTCATTCTGGGAACGTCGATCGATCGACCTTGTATGTTCGATCGATCGATGGTGATCGATCGATCGACCTATGAATGTCGATCGATCGAGCGCACCAGTTATGCTACGGGCTGCTTTGTTTTGCAGTCCAAGTTTCGCCCCAAAATTTCATTATAATGCATGAAACTCTAATCTAACGTTATAATATCATCATACAACCATCCTACAACATTGTTAACGTTCTAAAACCAATAAATCATCAACCAAGGGCTTTATTTGGATCAAAACTTCATCAAGAACCCTAGTTTTCTATTTCTTTCAAGAACAATAATAATTCTCTTCTTAAATCTGTTTTTAGATCATCAATGGTTATATTTTGGATTCATAATTCGTCCAGAATATGTATACATGCAATTCCTAACATGGTTTATAGTTTTAATCCTCAAATTCATGGGTTCATATCAATCTTCCAAGACAAAATTCGATAATTACACTAAACATGGAATAACACATTCATTGAATCAATTGTAACTAAATCACTTGCCTTATGCTCTTCAGATTTGTTGTTGGTTGGAGATGGTTGAATTCCTCTCTCTCTCTCTGTAGAATTCTCCTCTCTCTCTCTCTCTACAAGTTCTTCTCACAAGATGACAATGGAGGTGGGGGGTTGGTTTTTGGCATGTTATAATATTTTCTTAACTTCTCCCGTAGCCCACTACTTAGATTAGGGTTGAAAATGGGTTAGTGGGTTTAATGATAAGTTATAATTAAAGTCTAATTTTCGTGGGTTTTAATTACCAAATTTCCGAAATTACCAAACTACCCTTTTGGGTTGCCGGTTTGGCCTAAAAATGCCCCGGGACCCAAACTAAACTCCCGGCTAGTGTTTTCTGACTATCTCGACCCTTTCGGACACGTTGGCGAACTCAAAATGACTATTTGGTCAAAATAAAAATAATTTATTTTTAAATCTCATAAATTCATTCTCGACGCGACTGACACACGCGTCCCAATTAAATTTTCCAAATTATCGTATTTAAAACTCTCGACAATTTCAATATATTCAATATTCACATAATGTCATATGTATACACATTATAATCAAATACCAACTCACATCTCGTTAGTATTTTATCCGGATTAATTCTCAATTAATTCACATTTAATTTAATTAATCCCATAAATAAATATCGATAAAAATGCGGGGTATTACAGTGGCAGCTAAAAACTCAACTCGCTCTCTCAAACTGGTAAAATCATCAGTATGTTATGGTGGAGTAGTAGTACGTCGTGTCCGACCCATACTATAGCAAAACTCCCTGAGGTGGCCTTTTCTTTTGCAATATGTACAAAAGAACACAGTCAAAGGCGGACATTGGTTTTCTTTTCTTGGTCAAACTCTCCTTCGAGGTTTTTCATGATGGCCATAAGGAGTTGTGGTAGGCTCAGCAACTGGTCCAGGTGCAATTTGGGACATGGAAGCACCGTCATAACCTATTCCCTGCCTATCACCAAAACTTAAAGCGGGGTCGAGGAGCATCTTTGCCATCTTCCCAGATCTCTCCTCGATTTGTACCTTTACTTCCCTTGCTCACTCCAGATCATGAGTAAGCTGTGCTATAAGGTCTTCAAGTTTCTTTCAAGTCTCCACGAAGGAATGGAGCTCACTCGTAAGACTATTCACTTGTTTAGTCAAGTCCCCTATATCTTTCATAAAACAACTCTCTCTCTCTCTAAACAAACTCTCTTTCTCAACACAGACAGACTCTCTCTCTTAAGGTAGTGCAGTTGGAGGACTCTCTCTCTCTCTCTCGCTTTTCTTAAATATCCCTCTAAAGCGGTGATCCTTATAACTAACTCTTTATTACGCTTTTTAGTTTTAAAAGAATCGGAATGAATCTCGGCATAAGCGCGTTGAAGATCACTCTCGCTCTCACTTGTGTCATCCTCCCCCTCACTCACATCGATCTCACTATCGAGGTGTCCCTATGAAAAAGCATCCTCATCGTCGTGAGGAGCACTAGAAGTATTCACATGAAGAGCCATGAATGCGGTGAAGTTACACTCATGTGGTGACTCATCTCTAGAATCCATCGACTAGACCTCACTGTCATCACTAAGGGTAGCATTAAGGACAACTTTACCCTTTTCTCTATTTAGCCTAGTAGCACACTCAAAGCATCTCTCACTTTCTTTCTTAGGAGGGTCTTTAAAAACTTTTTCATTTTTATTTTCAAAGTTATTTTTCTCAAACTTCTTTTTATCTTCAAAATTACCATATTTCTTGAATTTGAGAATTCTCTTGAAATTTTTAGCAAATAGGGCCAAATCATCTAAGTCAAAATCACACTCAGAATCTGACATATCTGTCTCTCTTTTTCTAGATGACTCTCCCCTCTTTCTTGTTGACCCCTCACTCTTTCTCTCCTGGGCATTAAGTGCAATTCCCTTATCTTTAGACTTGACAGATTTAGAAAACATACCAATTTCATACATTTGTAAGTCTCCTACAAGTTCTTCCAATTTAACCGTATTTAAATTACCCATAGAATTTAACACAGTGACTTTAGGGATAAAACGCTTAGGCAGTGATCTAATAATCTTTTTAAGAACTCTAGCATTAGAAATGTGTTCACCAAGATTAAAGCTAGTGTTAACAATATCAGACAGTCTAGCATAAAATTCATCAAAACATTCAGATTCAAGCATGGTGATTGTTTCAAATTGAGTTGTTAAATTTTGCAGTTTAAACTCTTTCACAACATTAGTTCCTTTATGGGTAAGTTGCAAAACATCTCGTGCCTCTTTTGACGTGGTGCACATCATTATGAATTTGAACTCATCAGGTGTGACAGACCCAAAAATAGCACTTCAACCCTTAGAATTACAAGATGACCATTTAAACTCTTCTTCCGTCCATGTAGTGACAGGTTTTAAATTGGTCACGTTTTCAAGAGTGACAGAGGGAGGTGTCCACCCTCTTTCAACCAAAATCCAGACACATTCATCAATGGATTTTAATACAGATCTCATGCGGACTTTTTAGTAAACATAGTTTGTCCCGTAAAAAACTGGCATTTTATTATATAACTTCTCCATTATGAACACACTCGTTTTCCAGAAAAATCAATTTTACAGAAAATTGATATCTTAGAAAAGTTTTGCGGAAAATTACACGGTAAAGTTGTGTAATTGACTCTGATACCAATTTGAGAAGAGTGCTTGTGTTCAAATAAGGAAGTTATTTAATTAAACTTAGTTTTTATTAATTAAGTCCTAAACAAGCATCTAGGTGTGATTGATGAAGATAAAATCAAGCAAGAACATTCAAACACACACAAATGAGGAAAAATCCCCCAAAGGAGCAAAACCTTTTATTTTCACTATAATTTTGTAAGAAAATGGCTTACGTGGATTACAATGAAAATATGTGACACAGAAATATCCTCGGGTGCCAGTTCTGATGTCTTCGGATGGAACTATCCCTTTCCAATAGGGCAGCAATGAAGAAGATAACGGCTTCCTCACAGATTACTCCAGATGAGTAAAAGATCCTCTTGAATGTTTAAAGATTCAAACACATATATGGGAATGGTTTTGTGAATAAAAAAGGATTAGAAAACCTTAAAAAGATGAAGTCTTATTATGGACTATTTTTGCAGAATTTTGAGATTACAGAAAGACTTGAAAATCGTATAGAAGGTGAATAGGTATTTATACGAAAATTCAGGCTATGGGTCGTTCGAACGAGATAGCCATATCGCTCGAATGAAGGACATATGTCGTTCAAACGAGATTGCGCGACTTTCCTATCTCGTGCGAATGATAGTCAAAGTCATTTGAGCAAGCTCGTCGTTCAAAGCACTTCGCTTCTATACTTAGAAAAAATTATGCTTTTGATAAAAATGAATCTAGACTTCAAAAATAATTTATAAAAACATTTCTCAAATATTAATGCAAATATTAAAGCTACAATAAACCATTTTATCGATAAAGTGTAGTGGAGTAGTTGGAATGAGCTAAGCAGAACGTCGCATGTGGCATGATGCACGTGAAGATAATGGATGCATTGAATTCGGATAAAGGCCGTCGAGGATGATCATGTTGACGTGCCGAGTGTAGCGGTATCAGACATACAAACTATGATCTAGGGAAAAATAGAAAATCCCTAGATTCTACCCCGGACATTTATAAAATTATGTCCTTGCAGAATCCTCAGTTCCCTTTTCTTTTGATAAGCTATTTGTGTATAAAAAGGGAGGTAATTTATGTAGTTTTTCCATCCATAACCATATTCTTTTTCTTGGTTCTTACTTTCTACTTGATTATTCCTCAAATGGCCTTTCCAATGCATGCATAATTTTCTTCCTACCTCAAAGGTCTAGAGGCCATGTTCTTGAATAACATGGACTATGAGGCTTTTAATTTCATCGAGTCTCTTTATGGCGTAACAGAGCCATTGACTGGAATATTTTAGTGGCGGTGGTGGAGTTCTCGTATCCTGAGGACCATATTTTCCATTTTCATTTAGATAAGATGTGCCCGACCTATGAAGAGTTGTCTACCATGTTGAGAATCAATCCTAGTGTAGAGACGGTTATGCCTGAATTTTCTCATCATCCCGGGGCATTGTTAGTGGAGTTACTCCATATTTCCCCTTCGACGACTCAATTATTGGTCACTCTAGGGATAATGTCCCTTTGGGATGTTATGCATTATGTGAGCTTGAGGAATTTCAATGATGTGTGCTACACTAGAGCCGTTGCCTTGGGCCTTACTTTGAGGCTCTTGCTAGTGATGGGGACTTAATGGTGGATCCCCAATTGGCTACGATAATAGCATGGATGTGTTATCGTCGTAGTCGTGTCGTGATGATACTAGTGGAAACTCTGAATGGTCTTGATGCTTTGAGTGAAGCTCGCTTTTATTTTTGGAGAGGGTGCCCGATAATGTTATTCATGTGGTTTCCTGAGAGGTTCTGTCTGACAGTTACTCCTTAGTATCCCTTGGTAGGCATCCTAAATTTCTTTGCTTGATACTTCATTAATTTTGGCCCATCTGTAGAGAACAGGGTCAATTTGTCTGTGGATCATGGATCCCGGTGCCTTTGTTGGTTAGTTCCGCGATGAAGGGAACTGCATCCTATTATGGATCTAGAAGAGTATTGTAATTCACGATTAGTGGGCCTACAATAGAATTTATTATATTTCCCTCGAACTCTAGACTTCTTTTCGATGGAAGAATTGACTGAATCCATGCGCATAAGGTTAAGTTCTCCGTGGGAGAGTTATCGGGCGTCTACTCGTCCATCCCAATCTATAGTAAGGGTTTGGCATGTGTTCGGAGATTATCTAAAATGATTATGGAAACGACAAGTGGTGAAGATCTTGGCAAAAGAGATTGTCCATAGGTGGTTTTTTCTTTTTGACACCATAGAATGAGGGGTAGTGGGTTTTTCCAGGCTGGTCAGGGCGTACAGTTCCATGGAGCATATTCAAAATATCAACCAGGAAAGGGAAATTTGAGGACCTACAAGGGTTGAAGATGATAAGGTTGGATATTCTGGAAGCTGTGGATAAGTTTTTGTGAGGCTATCATTATTTTTATGTGAACTTTTGGTGATTGGGATGTTTTTTTATTTGGGCTTTTGGAAATAATTTTGTGAAGTTTGGTTAGGCTTGTTTAGAAATAGTTTGTTCAGTTAAGAGGAGTGGTTGGTTTGACTCCATTCTATGATAATTTGTGTAATGGTACTTGTGGGTACCTAGATTTGTCATTCCGGCCCAAGACGGGCCCAAAACGAGTAGCCTAATAAAAAGGCCCAAAGTTTAGAGAGCCTTGCATCATAAGTAATTCAAGTAACAACTTGGTAAACCCCGGAAATCTCGGAGGCATGTATTCTGGGGATTTTGGACTGACGTGGTGGTTCCTAACACCCCACTAACGAACTAGTATATAACAAACCCTAAGCCTGGGGCAAAAGGCATGCATGATATTCTCTGTAAAATACTCCTCGGAGTATATAAAAATAACACTGAAAACACCATCGTGGACGTAAGCATTCTTGATGAACCACATACATATTGTGTTGTGTGATTGGCATATTTTACATTCTTTACTTGCTTGGGTGATTGCGCTTTTCTCATTTACTTGTGTTGAATTTAATTGTCACCATAGTACTAAACTCCCCCGATATTAAAAAGATTTTGATCATATTTTTGTGCCTCTTTATGAGTTTTTCTTTAGAGTTATCTATAACAATAGTTGAGGAATATATAATCCTTTTGTTCATGTAAATGATAAAATGAATTCAAGTTCTTCAAGTTAAGAAAATAATAACACTTTGTGAAAAAGAAGGGAACCGGGCTCATGTAAAGTGTATGAGTTACCTACGTACCTCTTGGGGTTTTAAAATTTTTTTGAGTTCCATTTTGAAAGAAAAAGGTTTCTTAGAGGATCAGGCCCCATGCAGTTTTGGGTAGAGAGAAATGAAGAATTTGTTTTAGAATAAAAGGATGATGAGAAGAGTCGTAGTGCACCGAGATTTTGGACTAAGGGTAAAACTTCTTGAGATGTTCCAAGTTAACTGAACATGCCATCTCTTCTCCATCAAGGTCAGTGAGCATAGCGGCGCCTCGTGACGGAATCTTTTTTAATATATAGGGGTTGCTCCAATTTGGATTGAATTTTCCTATAGGGTCCCAAACGGGATCTATGATCTGCTTAAGGGAAAGGTTTCCTTCCTGTACACCACATTCCTTAACTCTTCGGTTGAATAATTACTCTATTAGGCTATCGTACCCTTGTATGTGGTACAAATCATCTTTAATTCAAGTCTTCTTCACTAAATCTCCTTTTGAGCATATTACAAAGGTAGGTGTTTTTAGTTCAACAGGTACGACTGCTTGCATGCCATACACTATAGACTAAGGGGTTTCCCCGGTAGTTGTCCTGATGGAAGTACGGTAGCCCTAGAGGGTGTAAGTTATCTAATCTACCCAATCTCTATAACTCTTGATCATTTTTCTGATGATGGCTTTGAGGTTTTTATTGGTGGCTTCGACTGCACCATTGGTTTATGGTCAGTAGGGAGAAGATTTGTGTCTATAAATCTCGTATTCTTCGACCAATTTTGGGACCTTGGCTTCAAAGTGTAGCGTATTATCTAATACTATCTCGTGGGTAACCCTGTATAGTCAAATGATGTTCTTTTAGATGAACGTGGTTACCTTTTTAGCATTCAGTATTATGCATGACTCGACTTCGACCCATTTGGTGAAGTAATCAATGGCCACCATGATGAACTCATGCTCGTTTGAAACTTTTGGTGAGACTTTCCCTATGATGTCAATGCCCCAAGTTGAGAATAGTTAAGGAGAAGTAATGTTGTATAATTCTCGAGGAGGCATGTGTTGGATATTAGCAAACTGTTGGCATTTGAGGCATCTTCAAATATAGGCAATTCAATCCTGAACCATGGTGGTCCAATAATACCCTTGACGGATAATCGTCTTAACAAGTATATAACCATTCATGTGGGGACCACATTCCCCCTTGTGGATCTTCATCATCATTTCTTCAATATCTACCCCTGTAATGCAATGCAAAAGGGTTCCATCGAAGTTTTTCTTGAACATTGGTTTATCACAGATAATATACTCGGCAGCTAGTTTGTAAAGGATTTCACGGTAATTCTTATTAGTCTCTTGGAAATACCTACCATGCATGAGGAGGTGATAAATTTTGTAGTACCATAACTCAACCATATCGTATTCTTCCTTAATGATGAGTTCAATGAGGTAGCAGTGGGTTATCATAGCTTACTTTTGGGCTACGAAAGGGGAAATCGGTATTCCCTTGGGTATGACGATCATGGAGGCCACAGTAGCAAGGGTATCTGATAAGTTGTTCTTGCGTAGGGCAAGTAATGGAGGGTGATATATTGGAACTAGGAGGCTAGATCTTCTAGGTAGGTGTGGAAGGGTAAGATCTTTTCATCTTTAACTTTCCATCTTCAAAGGACTTGGCTGATAATGAGGGTAGAATCCCCATAGACATCTAGGTGTTTGATACCTTTCTTTAGGGTGACTTTGAGGCCTATAGTGCATGCCTCATATTTGGTAATATTATTGGTGCTTGGGAAATCTAGCTTGATGGAAATGGGAGTGTGAGAGTCATCAGGGGCAGTTAGGGGTATCCCAATATCGTATCCTTTCTTATTGGTGGCGTCATCCAAGAAAATTTTCCACCAGAATTCCTCCTGAGAGGTTAGAGAGCATCTTAATCTGGTAATTCAGAGACCCAAACATTGACGTCTTCTATGGGTTAGTCAGCGATGTAATTACATATGGCTCTCCATTTTAATACTTTCTGTGTGACATACACAATACCAAACTCGTTAGAAGCATCAACCACTGATCCATTCGTCTAAATAGGGAGGGTTTCTAAAGCAAGTAACTTATGGTATCCGTATGAGATTCTAGTTTGATAGGGAAGGCGACCATGCAGGGCCATAACTTTTGAGTGACCTAGTCGAGGGCAACGCATGATTTCTCCAAGGGTGTGTAGTTGATTTTGTACCCGACCAATTTTTGGCTGGCATAGTAGATGGTGTGACAACCTGCCTAATAAAATACCGGGCGATCACTCCTATATTAAATTAAAACAGGAGTCGCATATGGATCATTATAAGTATTACAATCGAAAACCAATTTAATTACTAAAAACCTATTAGGCTGGCGTCAAAATTTTACTTAACTAATCTTTTTAAAAGACTACACAATTAAAACATCCACACAGTTTATATAAATGAAACTGAAATGAAATAAAATAACTGAACACTCGGTTTAAACATCATACAACCATATTGAATGTCGCACTAAAAGGCGGTAAAAGAAAAAATAACTACAATTGGGTTGTTATCCCGAATGTTTATACAGTACGTCCTATCTAGATTACAAGGATATAAGCGTCTATGGTAAACCTGCATGCACCCACAACTGCTGCAGCAGACGTCTGACTCGAAATGGATCATCATCCAGACGTCCCTGTGTCTGGACACCTATATATACACAATATATAGCAAGAGAGGAAAAAGTATAGAAACGGGTCAGAACCCTATTTGTGAAAATATTTTGCAAGTTCATAAATGCTTTATTTTTAAAAAAATATGTTTTATCTCATATTTAAATTGGTATCGCACTCCCATGAGATACCCCTCACCTCTCTTCTAATAGTGCACACCTATCGCATTCGAACAAATATCCTTGTCAAGCTACCCTGCCTAACTAGTATATTACCCCTCTTCTATTAACCTTAGTTATCCCAAGTACTAAGGGATAAACTTCTACCCAGTCTCAACACTATGCCATGTTCGTGCGTGGGGTGTCTCGCAGAGCGAAATCCAAACAAGGAACCCCCCCAATACACTACTACGTGGTAAGGTCTATCGTCGAGATCCATTAGACCCTCAGTACACAACATATATACATACTTATATAACGATATACATCTTAAAATATACATCCCGATAATATCTCCCGGACTGAGGTTTACTCTATTTTTATATTGCACATCCTAATATATCTCCCGGACTGAGGATTTACTTTATATTCATCTTTATAATTCACATCCGGATCTATCTCCCGGATTGAGGTTTACTTTATATTCATCTTTATAATGGACATCCGGATATATCTCACAGACTGAGGTTTACTTTATATTCATCTTTATAATATGCATCCAGATATATCTCCCGGACTGAGGTTTACTCTATATTCATCTTTATGATGCACACCGGGATATATCTCCCGGAATGAGGTTTACTTTACATTCATCTTTGTAATGCACATCTGCATATATCTCCCGGACTGAGGTTTACTCTATATTCATTTTTATGATGCACATCCGGATATATCTCCCAAAGTGAGATTTACTTTACCCTCAAAACAATCATTTAAGAGTCTCGATATCATAACTAGGATCCCCCATATAAAACCCCCATTTGTAATTTAACTCCTCATGCTCTTAAGGGAAGAAAACTGACGAATCTGACCAAAGCGAATTGATTCGCCCTAATTGCGAGTCGATTCGGGTGGGCGAATCGATTCATCCCCCAATCCGAATCGATTTGAAAAGTGTTCTCCAAGCAGGTCGTTAATGGCGAATCAATTCGATCTAAATCTGAATCTATTCGGCCCAAGGCAGCCTTACAGATCCTTAGGTAAATTGATTCGGCCTAGACCCGAATCGGTTCGGCCTTTTCGAGGGGCACTGTTTGGGCAATTTTGTTTCTTTTTTTCTTTTTCTTCAATCCCCAAATACCCAAAACTCAACCCAATCTCCATTTAAATCATAACTTAGATTTATTCCTATAAACCTAAAGTTTTCATATCTCCTCTAGTTCTTTAGAGGTCCTAACACTCTATTTGAGAACCCCTAATATTTATCTCCAATAAATTCTAACCTTAATTTCTGACTAACGATTTCGATCTCGGATAACTTTTTGTAGAAAAATCACTATAAATCCAAACAAAATCAAAAAAATACACGGATGGATCCCACGTGACCGCATCGAAAAGATTTACAAATTTCATTTTTTGACTAAGAACCGAATCGATTCGCATAAGGGCCGAATCGATTCGGAAAGTCCGCTGCCTCACTATTCCTCATCATCTCCAAAAATCACAAGCCTCCATTAATACACTACCAAGATTTTTATCCCTTCTCCCACCAAAAATATATCTACACCTAACTATATATACAAAAAGGAAATAGGTTCTAATAATCCTAGAACCAAAAATCGACCATTAATTTCGATTAAATTCAAAGTTACTTCAATTTGACATTTTTCGGTTTTCAACCGTTAAGCTTCCGAGAAAAACCCGTTTAACCCACGAAAACCCAACCCAAAATCATTAGGGTTTGTTATTACCAACTATGATATGGGATTTATGCTCAAAATTAAATAAATCAAGTAAACACTTGCCTCATGGATAAAATCTGACGATCCCGAGTCGAATCCTACAGAGATTGGTCGGAGTCTCCCTTTTTCTTCTCCCTTTCTTCCTCTCTCTCATCTCCTCTTTATTTTCTCTCTTTTCTTTCTCTCCTCTCCCCCTCTCCCTCCTTATATAGGGAGAAAAAGGGTTTATACCTTTTAAAACTGAAATATGACTCGTTTACTCAATTACGAGTTCTTTTACTCTAAAAATTCATGAAACTCAATTTTGACTATCGGATACACCATTCTGACTATCTCGGCCATTCTGAGACTCACCGCGCAGTCAAAATCTCCATCCGAGGCACTTGACCGCAACCCACTAATTTAACCCAATACGTCTCAATGCGGGTTTTCCAATTAAAATCTTACCTTTTGTCGCTTTACTCAATGGCAACATATAATTGAAATACTCTGACATATTTACTTAATCCCAAAAGTAAATATATCACCCGTCGACAATCATCTAATCCTTAAAAATTCAAAAAATTACTATTCTGGGAAATTCCTCAAATTTCCAATTTATACCCAATTATGGAATTTAATTATCCCCAAAAGTACGGTTTGTTACATACTCCCCCCCTTACAATGACATTTCGTCCTCGAAATTCAGACACAATCGATGCTACCAGTACTAACATAGGATCGCTCCAAATCCTAATACCTCAAGGGGAACGATATTAACCCCATGGCTCCCAACCATAAACTATATGGCTACCACGATCGTAAAGTGACTCCAATAATGTCACATCGCACTTATCATTTCTAGTGCCCCACGTAGGATGACGAATCTATAGTCTCCTCTCTAACGTCCAAACACGACTCTAAGCGCTCGCTCATCAATATCTGGATATCTAATTTCCCACAAAAAGAAATTACTCTAACGTTTGACCACTCTCGTCAGTGTCCTTTCTTATCTTGGGCACGACGTTCCATCCAACATACTCCAAATCCATTTGTGACTACTTTACAGCATAAACTTCAACATTATATACTAATCCTTTTCTATTTCTGGAAGTATATAAAACCAACTTACTAAGTTTCCCATACACCTTTTTAACCCATGCACATCTGCACAACCATTATAAACGTTCGACACGTACACTCTCTCTAAATAAGGGCCTCCTTTACTCGGTGTAATACTCACATATGGGTCCTCCCAACCCGCGAAATTCAATTCTCCTCAGGGTTAATCAACCAATCTTTTTGTGGTTTACTTCCCAAAATCTTCCTATATCCGCGTTACCAACTCTATTGAACTTACATCCTAATAATCCTACGATCTATGTGTTTTGCCCACCTACGCGAAACGAGTATAATCCTAAGTATATCCCTAGTGCCCAAGGCCTCTCTCAACTTCTGATATTTGCTTGGTTTCATGCGTGGGACGTCTCGCAAAGCGAATTCCAGACAAGGAACCCTCCCGTTACACTACTCCCTCGCATCGTCGATCACCGAGATATAACGCCCTAAGGCATACTAGTGGAACATCCTAAATCTTACCTCACTAACCTATTAACGCATTTCTACTATTATATCCTTCAACCTAGGTGAACAGGAAAGTCTAACTAATCGAGGCGCCAACTCTCTACAAAAACGTTACGAACATCATACCCAAAACATATTTCCTCCAAAGTTTTCCTTTTCATTAAGGCCTACCTATAATCCTCAAATCAATTTCTCTAATTCCTACTTCACCCACCAACTTATGGTGAGAGGAACACTTTAGTGCTTTTCCATAGCACAATATTTCCATAAGCATACCATCATCGTACGGCTCATAGTCTATAGTGTTTCCTCCACACTATATAACTTATCCACAAAACCGACATCCTTGCATCCTATAACATCTCTCCACTCCCGGCGTAGTTAAGGTTCATGCGTGAAGCGTCTCGCAAACGAAATCCAAACAAGGAACCCCTCCAATACACTACTACTTAACTTTGTCGGTCATGGAGGTCCGTTAACTTCAAATATGCAACCCAGATAACCCCATACCCTCTCTCAACAAAATGTGGTCTGAACTCCCATCTCCATTCAGGATTCATACCACTAAGAGCTCACACTAACACTCAGTCCTTGCGTAATCAATAATGATCTTAAACTCACACCTCGACAATAATCCGTGCATACATTAAATCATATCTATAAGGTCGCCACATACTCAAATCACAATAATGAAACATCTGCTCACCGAAGTTTCATCTACCCATAATAATAAAGGTGAACTCAACCTGTATCCAAGTGATATCGGAACAACAACCCGTTCCACCCTGGAATCGCGGACACAATAGTCTTGCCATCATTAGCCTGCTATCGGTCCAATAATACTTTAACATATTATACTCACAATAATATCATACTCGTATATCACACATATAAAACGAGTAATACAAGCCAAATACATATTTAAAATATCAACACCCGCTTTTATAGCGAATGAAGGAAAATAAAACTCCGCTACTGCGAAAAACACATAGATATACATGATATAATGTTATCGATACCACCACAAAACTAAAATTACACACACGAGTCTAGGGCTAATGAACACCGTGACTTTATCTATCCACACCAATTATACCTCTTCCTTCTGAGGTGAAACTCCTAACAACAACTTCACCTTTATCTACGCTAAATGGTTCTTGGACCTGGTACACTTGTCCTAACTAAACCAAAAATTTTCGTAACTCTATGCCCCATATAGGCATCCTAATCTTTCCCTTTATTACTATCGAGAAAGGACTAATCGTGCGGCTCCGCACTCCACATCACTATTTTCATCACTGGCCTTCCTGACCATGATAAAGTTATCAGTATCATCTACCTCTATAACCTCGCTCCTTACAATCATCTTACTATTCCTCTTAACTTCTTCATAAAAAGGAAACTCCGCTACCGGTTTCAACATCCATATTTCAAAAAATCTCCCCATGTGGATGTCCACCAATGGGGCACATGAACACACCTACATTTTTCGTAAGCGTTCGCAACATTTATCTAATGACCAATCATTCCTTGAAAGGACTCATTATTCATTGTACCTACCTCACCTCGGTACAAGGTTCACTTCTCCATATCACCCTTTATCCACTGTCGGCCTCTGGCCAATCCTTATGTGAATAATCCAAAACTGCATTCTCTTCCTAATCAACCAAAGGAACTCGCAGTTAAAACCGTCCGTAAAATTCCTCCATGAACAAAACATCATGTTTCCCCCAAATATGGTGACCATAATTTTCACCATTTCAATATTGCTCCAACCAGTGAAAAAATTTCCTCAAATTTTCACTTATGGGTATTTCCATACCCGTCTTTAAGCCCAAGCTCCCGAGCCTTCTACTTCCACTGGGTAGTGCTACACTTACTTTGCATAACCTAACTTCAACCTATGGTCATTATCAAAGGACCCCTTCGAACCCTTAGCTTGACAGGGTAATTCAAATTTAGTACCACTCTTCACCACAATGGTACTTGGATACTTTCAACAACTATACTTTAGTAGTTGTTGCGACAATCCCATTCAAACAACACAAAGGAAGTGACATCTACTACGGTCCCCATCCCCCATCTCACTTACAGCTCCAATTAATCCCCACCTCCTACTACCCTCATCACGGCCTTCCTTGGTCGCCCTTCCTCGATTAGCACACTAATCTCAGGAGAGCACACAAAAGATTTATAATAATCCTATGACATAGCAAGAGAACGAAATCTCACAAAAGGAATCAACAATCCTAATCATAAAGCTCTATAACAAATCGAGAGCCACGCTGAAAGCATAGTACGTCCTCACAGATTCCTAAGGACACTAGAACCTGATGCTCTAATACCATCTGTGACAACCCGCCTAATAAAATACCGGGCGATCACTCCTATATTAAATTAAAACAGGAGTCGCATATGGATCATCCTCAGCATCACTGTTGAAAACCAATTTAATTACTAATAACCTATTAGGCTGGAGTCAAAATTTTACTTAACTAATCTTTTTAAACAACTACACAATTAAAACATCCACACAATTTATATAAATGAAACTGAAGAGAAATAAAATAAACGAACACTCAGTTTAAACATCATACAACCATATTGAATGTCGCATTAAAAGGTGGTAAAAGAATAAATAACTAAAATTGGGTTATTAGCCCTAATGTTTATACAGTACCCCCTATCTAGATTACAAGGGTAGAAGCATCTATGGTAAACCTGCATGCATCCACAGCTGCTGCAGCAGATGTCTGACTCGAAATGGATCATCATCCAGGCGTCCCCTGTGTCTGGACACCTATATATATACAATATATAGCAAGAGAGGAAAAAATATAGAAATGGGTCAGAGCCCGATTTGTGAAAATATTTTGCAAGTGCATAAATGCTTTATTAAAAAAAAATATGCTTTATCTCATATTTAAATTAGTATTGCACACCCATGAGATACCCCTCACCTCTCTTCTAATAGTGCACACTTATCGCATCCTAACAAATATCCTAGTCAAGCTACCCTGCCTAACTAGTCTAGTAACCCTGTTCTATCAACCCTAGTTATCCCAAGTACTAAGGGATAAACTTCTCCCCAGTCTCAACACTATGCCATGTTCTTGCATGGGGTGTCTTGCATAGAAAAATCCAAACAAGGAACCCCACCGATACACTACTATGTGGCAAGGTCGATCGTCAAGATCCATTAACCCTCAATACACAACGTATATACATACTTATATAATGATATACATCTTATAATATACATCCGGATAATATCTCTCGGACTGAGGTTTACTCTATTTTTATATTGCACATCCGGATATATCTCCTAGACTGAGGATCTACTTTATATTCATATTTATAATACACATCCAGATCTATCTCCCAGACAGAGGTTTACCTTATATTCATCTTTATAATGCACATCCGGATATATCTCCCGGACTGAGGTTTAATTTATATTCATCTTTATAATGCACATCTGGATATATCTCTCGGACTGAGGTTTACTCTATATTCATCTTTATGATGCACACCCGGATATATCTCCTGGACTGAGGTTTACTTTACATTCATCTTTATAATGCACATCGGGATATATCTCCCGGATTGAGGTTTACTCTATATTCATCTTTATGACGCACACCCGGATATATCTCCTAGACTGAGGTTTACTTTACATTCATCTTTATAATGCACATCGGGATATATCTCCCGGACTGAGGTTTACTCTATATTCATCTTTATGATGCACATCCGGCTATATCTCCCGGACTGAGGTTTACTTTACCCTCAAAAGCATCATTTAAGAGTCTCGATATCATAACTATGATCCCCCATATAAAACCCCAAATTGTAATTTAACTCTCTATACTCTTAAGGGAAGAAAACTGACGAACCTGACCAAAGCGAATCGATTCGCCCTAATTTCGAATCGATTCGGGTGGGCGAATCGATTCGGCCCCCAATCTGAATCGGTTCGTAAAGTGTTATACAAGCAGGTCCTTAATGGAGAATCGATTCAGTATAAATCCGAATCGATTCGGCCCAAGGCGGCCTTACAGATCCCCTTAGGCGAATCGATTCGGCCTTGAGCCGAATCGGTTCGGCCTGTTCGAGGGGCACTGTTTGGGAATTTTTTTTTCTTTTTCTTCAATCTCCAAATACCTAAAACTCAATCCAATCTCCATTTAAATCATATGGATTTATTCCTACAAACCCAAAGTTTTCATATCTCCTCAAGTTCTTTAGAGGTCCTAACACTCTATTTGAGAACCCTTAATATTTATCTCCAATAAATTCTAACCTTAATTTCTGACTAACGATTTCAATCTCGGACATCTTTTCATAGAAAAATCACTATAAATCCAAACAAAATCAGAAAAATAGGCAGTCAGCGCCCATGACACCGCATCGAAAAGATCTACAAATTTCATTTTTTGACCCAGAACCGAATCGATTCGCATTAGGGCCAAATAAATTCGAAAAGGCTGCTGCCTCACTATTCATCATCATCTCCCAAAATCCCAAACCTCCATTAATACACCACCAAGTTTTTTTATCTCTTCTCCCACCAACATATAACTACACCTAACTATATATACACAAAGGAAATACATTCTAATCATCCTAGAACCAAAAATCAACCATTAATTTTGATTAAATTCTAAGTTACTCCAATTGGACATTTTTTGGTTTTAAACTGTTAAACTTCCGAGAAAAACCCGTTTAACCCACGAAAATCAAACCCAAAATCTTTAGGGTTTGTTATTACCAACTATGATATGAGATTCAATATGATGATGAAGGATTATTTTTCTCCCGAAAACCAATCTAAAGGCCACTGGGCTCTGTTTGACCATAATTTTTTTTTATCTCGAACGATACTAAATCAATCTTCGAAGGGAACTGATTACCCTTTTCCAATGGTTTGCCACATGAGTGAATTAACCTTATGGTATGGACGAATGATCCATTTTACTCCAAAAGGTCACAGGGAGATTTTGGGTCACATTTGGCCAAAGTCAACTCTTCTAACCGAGCAAAGCTATTTATAACATTGAAGCACCTCACATAACCTTTCTAACAGTCCGGTGCCTGCGCGATTCAAACATACAATTTGGATGAATGATCCATCGTTGTCTGATAATCTCCTGTCCAACGAATAGACGAGCGCTTCCAAGCTTCATATTACCAAAAGCTGACTCCCAAACTCGAGAATGTTCCCAAGGATTCTCAAAGGTCTCTAAATAACCTTTCCAATAGTAGGCCCCGTTTGCGATTTGGACTTATGAATTGCGCTTTATGACTTTTTTTTCAAAAACTCTGCATGAGACTTCAAATTAGTAGGTCCATTTCCCTACCTATCA
The DNA here is from genome assembly GCA_949130495.1 of Sambucus nigra. Classification (NCBI taxonomy): domain Eukaryota; kingdom Viridiplantae; phylum Streptophyta; class Magnoliopsida; order Dipsacales; family Adoxaceae; genus Sambucus; species Sambucus nigra. The sequence goes on from OX422218.1 coordinate 522,767,384, forward strand.
GCAGTGTGTCTAGGGTTACCTACCAACACATTGGAGAGGGACAATGAGGATCGAATGTCCATTAATCCTATATAAGGATAGCATGAGCTCACCTTCAAGGGCACCTCATAAAACATCAACTTTAGTGATCTCAGTAATATTCTTCATAATTCAACGAGGTTTCCTTGTTTGCAACCTTTTTCCTCCATTCACTTATATCATTTCACACCTAATTTAGCCAAAAAAAAGCTACATTCTTCATTCACTATCAAGGAAGCTCATCATCAATCTCCATGTCTCCAAATAAGGACCAAATATTCTTCTTTCATTTTAAATTTCTTTATTTTCGCATTAGTTATATAAGTTCCTAATTTAGCTTTTACTTTAGACCATACAAATATTAATCTGCAATCCTTTATTAGTAATATTGCACATAATATATTTTCTATAAAAAACAAAACAAGAAGAAGAGGGTTACAGTTATAAATTGCAACAGTATTTGTCACCACATTCTCTCGAAACTAAGAACACATTTTTCTTATACAGACATACAGTAAAATTCCCATTTGAATTTATGGGATAAACCCCACCCTCGAGCCGCATGTGAGCTACGCGGACTTTGATACGTAGGCATCTCGGGCTAAGACCTGAGACTCGAGTCATATTTTCTCATTTTCCTCTTTTATTTCCTATTTTATTTCTACATTATTCATATATATCATACTTGTTATTCATATTTCCATTTTATCTAACACATATTATCATTTCGTCATAGTGATCAATATCTCTATAAGTGCACATATCATATTATTATTTTTGGGAAAATTCCTGTGAATGACCTCACTCCGTCTTTTTTCATGCTGCGAGTCGAGCGATTCCAATCTCCATTTATATTTACACGCACGCACACTTCACAGAGAAATTAAGAAAAATAGTAACATAAGACCATGAGAGACATAAAAGGTGGGATGGGCACCTAACACCTTCCCATTCCGTAACATAGCCCCCAAACTTCAGATCTAATTGGTTTCGCGAGGATCAACTTGACTTTGATGCCGTTCTATCAAGGCAATAACATGCTCTTTTGTCTGTTTTGTGTAAAATAGGCTAAGGACTCTATCTATTTACATCAGCCCACATCGATGATGGCCTAAGCGTTCCCCAAAAGAGAACAAGATCTCTTTTTCTCTCTCCTTCTCTCTCTTTCTCTCTCTCTCCACAATGCGCATGAGCGTCGACCATCGAGATTAGAAAAGGAGAAAAGGAAGAAATCCAAAAATCTCGAGGTAGGGATGGACACATTGGCGACTCTTCTGGGGACACTTACTTAAGAGGTCTAGACTCTATTTGCATGGGTGTTATCATTTTCTACTTGTGTGCATATGCACCTACCTGTATGTTCCCTTTTCTCCTTTCTTACTTCTTGTATATATCTACCACATGTTTATATCACCTCTCACTCAATTTTTGTAAATACTCTCCATGTACACCTCACACTACCTACACTTGTATATAGGTTCACTTTTATCCACATGCCTCACACACGACTTAGGATATCTATACTTGGGTGTCAATTAGAATATCCATACTTGGGTGTCACTAGCACACACCTCCACTTATGACACTTGTATATATCCATGTTCACTTATACTTATTGTGGAGTGCCCAAAAGTGTGTGTTTTCAACAAAACCAATTTTTCTTCAAAAAAGATCCAACTTTTAATTATGCACCAACCAAGTTGTGAAAACCCAATTCTTACTTTAAACTAATTTTATATTGATTAATCTTAAACATGCATGTAGTTATTAAAGCAAGTAAAGTAAAGTAAAGAATACTCACCGCGCCGGATGTACGAGGAAAAAACCCAAAGCGGGAAACCGACCTGGAACGGCCCAAGCCAGACAATCACTATGAACAATGATTTTACAAAGATAAATTAGCCTTACACTAAGACTCGATCCCCACGGGTCTTGACGCTCCTTCTGATCTTCAACCGTTCTTCAATAGTGCCCATGCAGAAATTCCGTCTTCCACGATCTCTGTCCACAACACACGCCTCCACGTATGTCTCGGTGTCCACCGATATGGCTTTGATACGTCTACGATGTCGAACACGATGTACGTTGCTTCTTCACTGCAAAACCAGCAATAACAAGTGTTCAAATATGAACAAACTTCAACTTTGGTGCAACAAGATCACTTGAACATATAAGAATGATAACTCGGATCTTTGCAAACTCTAAGGATGTGTTTGAGACTTTTAAACCTTAGAAAACATGTGCAAACAAGGTTCTGGTTCGTAAAATTGTTTTCCAGAAAGCACACTCCCGAAATTAGGATGCAAACACTATTTAATTAGGATTTAAACACCGCCTCGAAAAACATGCCATTCGAACGACTTAAGCATGTCATTCGAGCGACCTCGCGAAAGTTTGACTTTCTTTGACTAACAGATGAAAACGTCTCTTAACAATGAGATACAAATTAGTCAAACTCTATTTCGAGCTTATCATCATAAAACGAATTTTAAACCATTAAAATACTTTTAAAACATTTAAAAACATTTTTCTTTATAAAAATCACATCCTTATCTTTTATAAAATAATTCCGAGCACCATTAATTATATGCATTCATACCTGAGTGATCTCGGAATGAAATTAACTTTGAAGACGAGTAAACTTGCACCAAATAAACATCGGCATGATTATTTCTTTGATGTGTGCGATGTGTGCGATGTTGGCATATTTGCAAAGTCGAATCATCCATATAAACTCGTGCATGTGTGCGATGTTGGTATATTTGCAAAGTCGAATCAAGATGCATATCAAATTCGAAACAACCCCATCTAAACAATGGTTAAGATCATTCTAAGCATCGATAATAATGACCAAATGTCCTAGCCACATGGATAATGAAACAATGGGAGGGGGGGTCAAGCACACCAATATGCCACATCAAACATGTAAACTCAACAACTGAAAATCTTTTTGTATTTTTCAAATAGGACTCAAACAAAAGAAAACTATAATACAAAATGATACACATGTCATAATACAAGCAATGAATATATCATGAAGCAAACTAGCATATGACAAACATGGCAACACTATCATCCTTTAGATTTAGCATGGGAAGAATCAAGTGAACCCAAACGAGAATCATGAAGTTTAATTCCTAAAGTCACTAAATCTGATTTCCTAGCCCAAGTAGGTGTAAAACGACACATGGGGGTTTTGGGAACCGGGGCAACTCTATTCCCAAACTTCCTAGGAGCTTGTCTAAGGTCGTAGCAATAACACCTAAGGTGACCTTTCCTACCACAAAATGAACAAGAGAAGCGGTGGTGGGAATGATTACCTTTATGTGGACCTTTTCTAACATTCCTAGTGTTTCTCACACGTGCGGGGGGAATGGGAACTATTCTATCACCAAAACCTATACCTCCCCTATCTCCCTTAATTTGGACGGTGCCTAAGATCTTATCTAACTTCTCCGACCTAGCCTCCAAATCGAACTTGACTCTAGATGAGTCTTTCAATCTCTCCTCCAACTAGTGAATCCTAGACTCGAGTAAACGCCTAGTCTCCTCAAACTCTAAAATATCCGTTTTCAAGGACTCCATCAAACCACGGATATTATCTCTCTCTTTCTCTACAAACTCTAGTTTCTCCCTAAACTTTTTCTCTCGTACCCTAAGATCCTCAATCAAACCATCATTATTTTCTATGGCATGCTCATTAAACTTAGATTATAATTTTGAGTTAACCTTTTTCACCTTCACCGTTTCGGCATACAACTCATTAAACGCATTTTGCAATTCTTTTACATCTATCTCCTCCTCCTCACTCTCTTCACCCTCAGTAACATGAGATAAACTCAAAACCTCCTCGAAAGTGTCGTTCACATGAGTATTGTCGTCGTCACTCACATGACATGCCATAAACGCAGTAAAGTTACGCTCAATGGGGGAACTCTCTCCCTATTCCGGTTCACTATCACTTAAGGTGGCACTATAGACAATGGGTTGCTTTCCCTCTTTCTTAAGTCTAGTGGGACACTCCTTAACCTTGTGACCGTACCCCTCACACCCAAACATTTATCCGATTCATCTCTATTAGGCTTTTCACACTTATCCTTAGAGGTGGGATCCACTTTGTTGTTCTTGAATTTTTCAAATTTCTTGGCATCTTTCAATTGCTTTTGAAACTTAATAAATTTTTTACATTTCTTTGCCAACAAAGCAACATTCTCAAAATCGAAATCGGAATCGGAATCTGAAACTTTAATTTCCTCCTTCCGAGTTTTCAAAGCAAGACCTTTTTCTTTCTTAGGCACTTCCTTGGAGGTAATCATGTCGATTTCATAGGTTTGTAAGTCACCTACAATCTCTTCTAGTTTCGTTGACTCTAACCTACCCAAGGAGTTTAAAATGGTCACTTTTGCATCGAACCTACTAGGCAACGACCTAAGAATTTTCTTAATGGCACGGTTGTCGGGAATTTGCTCACCTAGGTTAAACGACTAGTTGACAATATTGTACAACCTAGCATAAAACTCATCAAAGGTCTAACTCTCTAACATCCTAATGGTCTCAAACTGTGTAGTGAGATTTTGAAGTTTTGATGCCCTAGCCGTGCTAGTGCCCTCGTGAGTGAGTGCCAAAATATCCCAAGCTTCTTTTGATGTTTCACAAGTCATAATTTTATTATATTCTTCCTGTGTGACATGTGAAGAAATAACGTGCAGACCCTTAGAATTATATTGTGCAAGTCTTTGTTCAGTTTCGGTCCAAGACTCAACGGGCTTTAAACTAGTGACCTCACCTACAATAGTGACAGGGAGTGTCCAACCTTTCTCAACTGCAAGCCAAACACGCTCATCAATAGATTTTAAAGCACATCTCATTCTCATCTTCCAATAAGTGTAAGTAGTGCCATCAAAAATAGGAGTTCGAGAAAATTCATTATATCTAGAATTCATCTTTGAAAACACACGGGATCACAAAACAAATAAAATTGTTTTTTCTAGCTCTAATACCAATTTGTGGAGTGCCCAAAAGTGGGTGTTTTCAACAAAACAAATTTTTCTTCGAAAAAGATCCAACTTTTAATTATGAATCAACCAAGTTGTGAAAACCCAATTCTTACTTTAAACCAATTTTATCTTGATTAATCCTAGACATGCATCTAGTGATTAAAGAAAGTAAAGTAAAGTAAAGAATACTCACAACGATGGATGTACGAGGAAAAAAGCCAAAGCGGGAAAATAACCTCGGACGGCCCAAGCCAGACAATCACTATGGACAATGGTTTTACAAAGACAGATTAGCCTTACACTAAGACTCGATCCCCATGGGTCTTGACGATCCTTTTGATCTTTAACCTTTCTTCAATAGTGCCCACGCAGAAATTCCGTTTTCCACGATCTCTGTCCATAACACACGCCTCCACGTATGTCTCGGTGTCCACCGATATGGCTTTGATATGTCTACGATGTCGAACACGATGTCCGTCGCTTCTTCATCGTAAAACCAGCAATAACAAGTGTTCAAAGATGAACAAACTTCAACTTTGGTGTAGCAAGATCACTTGAACATATAAGAATGATAACTCGGATCTTTGCAAACTCTAAGGGTGTGTTTGAGACTTTTAAACCTTAGAAAACATGTGCAAACAAGGTTCTGGTTCGTAAAATTGTTTTCCAGAAGGCACACTCACAAAATTATGATGCAAACAGTGTTTAAATAGGATTTAAAAATAGCCTCGAAAAATGTGTCGTTCGAACGACTTAAGCATGTCGTTCGAGCGACATTGCATCTCGTTCGAACGAGATCCAATGTCGTTCGAGCGACCTCGCAAAAGTTTGACTTTCTTTGACTAACAGATGAAAACGTCTCTTAACGAAGATATACAAATTAGTCAAACTCTATTTTGAGCTTATCATCATAAAACAAAGTTTAAACCATTAAAATACTTTTAAAACATTTAAAAACATTTTTCTTTATAAAAAATCACATCCTTATCTTTTATAAAATAATTCCGAGCACCATTAATTATACGCATTCATACCTGAGTGATCTCGAAATGAAATTAACTTTGAAGACGAGTAAACTTGCACCAAATAAATATCGGCATGATTATTTCTTTGAAGCTTTGCTGCAACATCTTTATATTTCTTCAATACGTCATAGACCAAGTGGGATCATGACAAAATAAACATATTACAAACACAGTTTTGTTCACGGAATTAAGTCAAAACAATACAGGGACTCAATTGGAAATTTATGTCCTTACACTTATCACACACCACTTGCAGTTTACCTATGTTTAGGCTCACTATCGCACACTCACTTATAGATATTCACACATCACTCATTTTCACGTATCCATCGTTAGTGTAATCTTCATGTTCCATGGTAGATTTACTTTTCATGATACTTGTACATTACTCCTTATTAGTATAATGTTCATCATGCTAAATAAAATATTCTCTCCATAATATACTAACTAAGAATCATGCATTTTGCACAGTACATCACCAAGAGCATTGTTATAATGACAAAAAATTATCCCGTACTGGGGGGTCACTTTGTGATGGGTGTAAGTCCGACAGGATGCAGTTAGCCTAAGAAATATGACTATCCCCTTCCATTGGTCAAGTAACTTTGACGTATATCGAACGGTTCCCCCTGCATAGTACCTTTTGATCGAACATACTGTGGGAGGTATATAGTAGGGAACTCATTCACGTACGTCGAGTATCTCAAATATGCATTCACACGTACTGTCCCCACAATGTATAGAGAATGGCAATTCACGTACACTCAGGTATATCAAATGACTTATCAACATGTACCAAGTTCCATCAAAAGCAAGATGTATACCGTGGAAGTGATGCAAAAGGAGGGGGGATCTTTCCATTAACCTAACAACTGTATACCCTCATATAGGCATCAAACCTAGGACACGCATATTTAGTTTGTCGATTACTACACATAATCCTGCCAAAATTCCGGGTCAACATGTCGCCCAAATTTTAGCGCAATTTTGTCTTTTTTCAAAATAGAACCTTGTCCAAGAGCCTAAAAACTAGTCAGACCATGTTTTACATATTTTTTAAACCATATGTTCCCAAGATCAAGTACCGTCCGACATTTCTTTTGCATTTAGGTAAACTCGATAAAACTGAAAACATAAACATAATAACAATCATGCTGAGACTATTCTCTCATTTTTCGCTCATTCTTTACCAAAAGTGTCAAAAACATTTCCCCCCTCTTTTATCAAAATATCAAAAACATTTTTCCCCTCTTTTATCAAAATGTCAAAAACATTTTCCCCCTCTTTTATTCGAATATCACAAACATTCCCCCCCCCCTCTTTTATCAAAATACCAAAAACATTTTCCCTCCTTTTATCCAGAATACCAAAAAACATTCGTCCTCCCCTTTCCAAAAATGTTAAAAATACTTTCCCCTTTTCCAATAAAAATAATTTTTCTTTTTCAATTTCAAAAAAATTCGAATCATTATCCTTATCAGGTCAATCACATACCTAACCTTTATCCCGGTTACCCATTGGCTTCGGTCTTCCGCCACACCCTGGGAATCTCCATCAGTTCTCTCGCTACATCCTCCATGTCCACAATCCACCTTTTCCAACCCTCCATGGAGAATGCAGACCATGTAACGAATGTGCAGCCAAACTCGATTAAAGTCCTAGTCCAACTTGCTGCCAATATTGATAAATTTTAAGCCAAGGTCCATGAGATGTAGTGAAACCGAATCCCAGTTCTCTAAGAGCCCGAGGTCCTCTTTCTTTGCACTATAGGTCGACCCGCACTTGAGCTTGTTTGGGTCCTAAAAGAATATCAACATGTCCCACGTGCACCTCTTAGCAATGGGCTATCACTAGCTCAACTCCCTATACCGAATCATGCCCAGCCAAGGGTTAACCTACCAGTACCTATCGATCCGATGGAAGAAGAGTTAAGCAAGGTCAAGAAGGACCTTAAGTTTCTAACTAAGAAGTTTGACCAGGTCCTAATCTTTGAGAACTATATGGATTACACCTAAATGGCTCCATACCCTAAAGCAAGGTTGTCAAAAAAATTAAGTATGCCTAACATTGAAAAGTTTGGGGGTATCAGTCCCCTAATTGTTCATCTTCAAAGATAATGCCTAGCCATGACTCTCCTAGGTGCCTTCGAGAAAATAATGACCCAAATGTTCCAACAAATTTTGAAGGACATCGATCTTCGTTGGTTCTACCCATGGAATCTTGTATTTAAAGATGTTAGGATGTTGCCCATGAATTCCTATAATAGTACCAATATAACGAGGAGTTGGAGGTTACACGCCAAGATCTAGAACTTCTCAAGAAAACCCCAAGAGAAACCATCAAAAATTTCATAGAAAGGTGGAGGGAGAAAAGGGCCACTATGACCAACCGACCTTCCAAAGAGGAGCAGGTTAGTATTGTGAATAAAAAAAATTCTTACCCCATGTCCGAGTGATGATGGGAGGACAATATTACCAAAAAATTTTATCCCTCTCGGAAGCAGGGATGGATATTGAAGAAAGTATTGCTAAGACAGAAGATAAGCTAAAAAATCTGAATAGTTCACTCCAAGAAAATATGAGAAGCCTGCTACAATCTCGACCATCAATAGCAACTCACAGCCCTCTACCTCTTGGGCGCCAAGAAGTCGTGCTAATCTAGTAAAAAAATAGTGTACCGAGCTTCATGTTCCCCTCTCTAAAGTTTACCAAGCCTTGTTTGGCTGAAACCTCATCAAATCATTGGACCCTCATCAACTACCAAACCCACTCCCAAAAAATTTCAAACTCGATGCCCATTATGATATTTGCCAAACTGTCGCCAACACCACTTATCAGTGCTTCCATCTCCAAAATGTAATCCAAGTTTTAATTGACCAAAGTGTCATCGCCCCACCATCCAATCCCAAACCAAACACCATTAACAATCAACTTCCAGACCATACAAATGTCATATTCTTAGAGAATAACCCAAAATTCAATCCATCTACCCAGAGTGTACCCAGTAAATCATCCATCATATCCATATTTCACCTAAACCCCTTAATGTCTGCCCATATTTGCTCTTACACCCTTCCTATTTTGCCGAGCCTATGTTTCTTCTCATAAGAGCGTGTATTGTCGTTCGTACCCGATCTAGAGGGAAAGATATGGAATTTCTAGCAGTACTGAACCAACTTCTAGAGTTTAGGTTGAAATTACTCTAAAAAATGGGCATTGACTACTAGACATTAATCATCCTATTCATAGATGCCCTAAAGTGGGCTCGAAAGTCAGATAATTGGGTGGTACTCGTTGATGAAGTTAATTTAGACAATGTATTATAGATTATGGAAGGCTTGTTTCGACAGACCAATGCGATTTGCAGTATGTCCGAGTTACTCTATGCTTTAAAGCTACAAGGGTGGGTGGTCCTTTCACCTCAACATCTCCCTGTTGAGTGGGAGGATTTATATGAATAAGTCGTTAAGGTTGTGGAATGAATTGATTTTTATGAAAAGATGACATCATTTCCACCGGATGGTGGGATTAGTTGATAGCTCAGATTAAGAACCAAGATAAGAAATTATTGGTGCAGTAATCAGTGTGTGTAGGGTGATATATTTTAAATATCTACTAGGGGAAGTCAACAAAGTGGCTGAACAACCTGAAATATATAAAGAAATGAGGTTTTTGTTCTTCTCCTCCTTCGTAAACCATATCAAAAGATCTGGGAGACACTACAAGAGTCCGAACCCTCAATCAGTAGGGATAGATAAAGGAAATGGAATTATCGAGAAGTCACATATGTCAGAAATTACCATAGAAGAAAGCAAAATTCTAAGCCAACTCAAGAAAACTCAGAGCAACATCACCTTGTGAGGACTCTTCATGCTTTCCCAGCTACACTAAAATGGTGTGATAAAATTGCTTAATGGGCCAACAGTCCCTACTTATACCACTCATAAGAAGTTGTGAACCTGGTAGGGTCCTTATCCTCTTCCAGATTCATTTCCTTATCTAAAGAAGAAATACCAAAGTTTGGTTCTAATCATAACTATGCTCTAAACATCTCCGTTGAAGTTATGGGGAATACTTTCCCGCCCGCTCTCACTCGTCGATAACTGATCAACACTCAATGTTTTTCCATTAAGAACCTTTAACTGTCTGGGTTTGAAATAAATGACCTTCATCTAAATTCCGTCGCAGTGCATGCCTATGACAACACTTATTGAGAGGTGATGGGATCCATAACACTCACAACAGGGGCTGGCCCAGTCAATTTCATTACCGAGTTTCAAGTTATCGATATACCCTCTTGTTTCAATCTATTGCTTAGTCTAACATGGCATCACAACATTAAAGGGGTATATTCATCTCTCCATCAGATACTAAAGTTCTTCCCCAAGGGGTAGGTCATAACTATCGTGGGCGATGGTTATAATACTGAGAATGCAAACACCAGTAATTCATTACTCAAAATACAACGTGGGGTGCATGACTTGCTTTTTTTCGACTTTCGAGTCGAACCACTTCCACTACCAGTAGGGCATGATTTCAAAGATCTAGTATATCCAGAGCACAGCCTGCACAACAATGTTAACATAATGCAAATATTTAAGAATAAGTACTTCATAATAGGGGTTACTGGAACCTATAGTCCTGAAGAAGGACTTTCCTCCATATGGCATGGGTTATCAACCATCATTATAGGAACTCATAATACTCCGCCAACCCTTGTAGAAGGGAAGTTTAGAAAGTGTGAAGACTATTATAGGGATTTCTTGAATGAAAGATTCGTCAAAGAGGGTGAAGGTTTTCCCTATTGTGGCTTTCTCGAACCATCCTATGATCATGTAGACAAGAAGATGAAGCCAGGGATGGAGATTTTCTTTCAAGACAGTTACTCCTTGGTCGAGGACTCCCAACATAATGTGCAACCTCTCGTTGAGAAAGCTATACATGTTTACAAAGTTTCTAAGGAAGGTGACTCGGAAGACTCATTCAATCTATAGAGACTGGGACTGACACTCTTCATTATCCACGTAGGCGCTACATCATCGAATCCATCCATCCTGATCAAGTCTTTTAATGAACCCCTTATTAACGGGAATACTATACTAGTTCCACCTGCTAAAATACAATCCAACCCAGATGTTATCCTGTCTCTACCTCTTTTGTTGTTCCTCTTTTTTCTAATAATAATGTAATCAAAACCGCATCTGATGAGGTTATCAACGTTGTTTTTCCAGAGAATGAAATAAACGAAGATTTCGATTATTCAGTTGTGACTTACGTTAATTATCATGTAACTAATCAAACTCTCGATGATGATTTTATAAATGAATACTTCTTAACTGATCTTAATAAGATTAATAATAAAAAACTTAACTAAGTTCAAATTAATATGGATGAAACTGTTGTTATTAATCTCGGTTCTAGTAGCCAAGTATGCAATATTAGGATAGGGCCCATCCTTGATGAGCATGAGTGTGCATAACTCTAAGAACTGATGAAGGAATTTATGGACATTTTTTCATGGTCCTACGATGACATGCCCGGTATTAAGATAGCTCAGCATGAGATTTTAACTCTCTTAAAATGCAAACCGATCAAAAAGAATATCGAAAGTTCCACAATGAATGGTCACTCAAGGTTAAAGAAAATGTGGTCAAATAATTGAATGAAGGCTTCATTCAGGTGATCAAATATCCTACATGGCTAGCCAATATTATACTCGTGCCAAAATCTGGAGGAAAAATCCTCATGTGCATTGACTACTGGGATTTGAAAAAGGCATCTCTGAAAGATGATTACCCGCTGCCCAATATCTATATGATCGTGGACAACACAGCTAATCACGCTTTCAAGTCATTCATTGATGGGTTTTTTGGACATAATCAGATCAAGATGCACCCTGATCATCAAGAAAAATTCACCTTCATCACCCCTTGGGGAACATTCGGCCACATAGTTATGCCATTCGGGACAAAAAATCTAGGGGCTACCTATTAAAGGGCCAGCACAACCATCTTGCATGATCTGATACATAAAGGGGTTGAGGTTTAGATGGATGATATGATCATTAAGTCTAAGACTCAGGAAGGTCATGTTCCCACCCTATGAAAGTTCTTCAAACGTCTTTGGCGATATCAGATGCAACTTAACCCGCATAAATGCATTTTCGGTGTTACCAAAGGAAATCTTTTGGGATTCATAGTTAGTGAGAAAGGGATTGAAGTATACCTTCCAAAACTGAAAGCCATGCTCAAAATTCCACCACCCCGAAAGGAGAAGGAAGTGTGAGGAATCTTGGGAAAATTATAGTATATTAGCTTGTTCATTAGCCAGTTGACTTCTCTTTGTGAATTCAAACTCCTCCTAAACGATTCCATAAAAGTCTGGAATGGGTCTTATCAGGAAGCCTTTGACATAATCAAGCTATACCTTACCTAACCTTTGGTATTCATGCCACCGCAGTCTAGTCTCCCTCTACTCCTATACTTGACCATAACAGACACCACATTTGGGGTTTTCCTATCCCAATACCTTAAATAATCCCACAGAAAGGGTCCATCTAATATGTCAGTCGTAAATTGGCCAGGTATGAAGTTAACTACACTGCCTTGGAGAAAGCATGTGTCACCCTTGTCTGGGTCACTCAAAAATTATGGCACTACGTGCTCGCTTTTTCTATCAGACTTGTGTCTCGAATGGATCCAAAATACCTGTCCAAAAAATTTACTTTGTCTAGTTGAATGGCCTAATGATTGATGGTGCTGGCCAAGTTCGATATTATTTATGTTGCGTAGAAAGCCATGAAAGGAAGATCTATATTTGAATACCTTGCTGACTTCCCCATATAAGAGTCCGACATTTGGATCTTAGAGTTCCCAAATGAAGATATCCTTTGCACCTCTCAAGAAGACATCTGGTGGAAAATGAAGATATCCTTTCTAGAGTCGCTCTTAAGAAAGGCATCCAATGCTTAGATGTCAATGGGGACTCTGTGCTCATCATCAACCAGGTTCTTAAAAGATGGAAAGTCAAAAATGAAAAACTCTTACACTTTCACGGCCCTAGAAGAGAGACGACCTCCCAATTTTGAGATATCAAATTCAACTGGTTGCCCCGAGCAAGGAACAACTTAGCCGATGATCTTTCTAATCTTGCCTCCATAGTTGACATATATGAAGGAATAATGATGGCCCCCGTTAGAGTCCAAATATTAGTTAAATCGACCCACTGCTACCACATTGATCTCATTATAAAAGAGGGTTCTGACATGGGAGAATTCTGGTACTACAACATTTGGCGCCTCCTCAAGTATGGTAGGTACCCCCAAGATGCTAATAAGAAAGACCAAACAACACTCTACAAATTGGTTGCCCAATACATTTTCTGTGACAAAGCACTATTCGATACAAACTTTGATGGAACCCATTTACACTGCATCGTAGGGGCTGACATTGAAGAAATAATGCAGAAAATTCACCGTGGGGAATATAAAACCCACATGAATGGCCATACACTCTACAAGAAGATTATACTGTAAGGACATTTTTGTCCATTATCAATTTATATGTCGTACGCCGTTACACCGTTGAAGAAACTCAAGATCGTATCTACATCAACGGATATGAATATCAAAGTGTCTTCAACATCATAGCCTCCGCGAGAATGAACTTGGTAAAATTTTGTTTTTACGTTCCTTAAAGTTCATATTTAGTATTGGGAAATTTTTATAAAATGTTTTTTTATAAAAATAAGAAGTAAGTTTTTTCAAGCAAAATGAGGCTTTTAAAAGTTTTTTTGTTTTCTGGGAAGCCGGACCGATCCGCCTCCAAGCCGGACCGATCCGCCTGGGATAAATTCAGCCAGATCTGTTCGAAATTTTTTAGGCTCAAATTTTTCTTATTTAAGCCAACTTCGGGGAGTTGTTTTCTAAGACTTTTCAAGACGATTTTCAGAGTCCTAAATACTCTAAGTCTTCACCTTTTTGAGTCCCAAGACTTTTTTTGATTCACACACAAAAATCCCAATTACTTTTGTGAATCTTTTGGAACCCTAGAACGCAAACTTTGTTGTTGTTCATCTTTGTGGAGAGATCTTTGCAACCGAGGGCTGCGTGTCATTGCTGAGGGAGTCTCTATTAAGTTTTATGGCTGCGTGTCATTGAGGAGAGCTACGGTTCTTCCTTCGTTGTTTGGGCAGCGAGTCCTTGGAGGGTGCTGCGTGTATTCTCTTGTTGAGTTCAAGACTGCGTGTCTTTGTGGGTTGGCTGCGTGTTAATACATTGCATATTTTTCTATGTAATTGTAAGTTACGACTTGTATATTCATAGTGAAATAAAGGTTTTACCCGAAAGGGTTTTTTTCCTGAAATCTGTGTCTCAGCATATTTTGTGTCACATGCTTTATTTATTTATGGGTTGACACACGCACCTTAGATGCATGTTTAGGAACTCTAATTAAATAAGTGTGTCGAATTAAAAATTTGCGAAGTTAATCAATTATCACACAGTCTTGTCTTCTCATATACCATAGGGATGCTCAAAGTGTGGAAGCCCCCAGTTTTTAAAATTCAAAAGTCTTTTAAAACATTGAAATCAATTTCCTTGTGAAATAGATGCGGAAGCGTTAGGTGATGGTTCAATAAAAGAAAAATATAAATTTCTTAAAAACTTAAAAATAAACCAAGTGAAATTAGATTAATCCATTAAAACATTTTCACTTAAACATAATTAATTAATCCAAGTCCTAGGAAATTTGCCTAAGTCATATTTCTCAATTTTACCAAGTTAGGCCAAACCAAATTTTATCAATTAAATTAAATGGCATGAATTAACATAAACGTTACCCAAATTTAATTAGCACCAAATTAAATTAAGTGTGTCAATTAAAACCAATTTTATCTCGAATTATCCTAAGCATGCGTTCTAAGTTATTATGAAAGATAAAAGTAAATCAATCACACTACGCGCGATGTACGAGGAAAAACCCACAACGGAAAAAAACCTCGGACGACCCTAGCCTCAAATCCACTATGTACAAAATTTACATTTATAAAACAGATGACTTACTTCGTTAACTCGAACCCTCTCAAGCATTGATGCGTCTCCTTGTAATCACCTCTTCCTAGCGAATAACCATGGAGCTCCACCGCGATCTCAGAACCACCGATCGGACTAGGTACACCGCCAACCACTCAAAATGCCTTTCACTATGTGAGAAAGCGAAATCTCAACAATTCTTCTTCTTCTTTGAGGGATTTAGAAGAAAACCCAAACTTCTCTTCAAACAAATGTAGAGATAAACCGGGACCAAAATGCTCCAAGCAAAGTATATGTATATATGAACTTGGAAGAAACAAATATGGGTGTAACTAAGTGTTTAAAGGATTTTTCTTTATAAAATGAATACTTAAAAACTCATGAACTTTTTCCTTAATCAATTTTTCTATCAAACTCTCTCTTGGAGATGGTTGTGTATGAAAAAGTTATCTCAGAAAAATTTGTTCCCGCACATAGATATTAAGCAAAAATTTAGTGGGATAAAAACTGCTAAAAACTGCCAAAATAATTTCCCGCCTGAAATCTAGTTCGAACGACATTTTTGTTCGAACGACATCAAGTTTAAACGAGGCTTCTAACGAAGTGCCAGTGTGAACTCGTTGGAAATATCGTTCGTACAACAATCTTGTTCAAATGACATTTCGAACGAAGTTCCAGTGGCCAATATGAGAACTCGTTGGCAAACTCGTTCAAACAACAATATGGTTCAAACAATAATCTCCTTCGAACGACACTTCGAACTAACTTCCAGAAAGTTCGAAAAATTCTATTTTTGCCCAGAAACTTTATATACTTTATTTTAAAGTTTTAATAGAAATCTTTCTAAAAACAAAATACACTTTTTAAAACCTAACACCCAATAAACTTGTTCCAAGCTCCTATATATAAAATGCATTCATACCTTGGGAGCATGGAACCATTGTTGATGACGTAGAAACGAGGAACATAAACTCGGCATTTGATGAAACTTTATACTCTTTGCCACTTCGTCTTCAATCTAAACACATCATAGGCTTGAATAGGTACACTTGAACACTATCATATGACATAAATGTTTTTGATCGGAATTGAGCCAAAACTACATTAAGACTCAATTTGAGAAATGTGTCCTTACAAATCTCCCCCTTTGGCTATTCCAGGACAAAAACCAAACAAAAATCCTAAAGGGCCATCAAGCTCTACTAGACTAATAAAAATTCCCACCCGAAATAAAATTACACTGCTTGAATCAAACAACCCAAAGGATCATAATCTTTGCCGGTGAAAGTTTCCACTTATAATATAATTCCTGCACACTTAAGCAAACACATTACACGCATAGGGAATATCAAAATATTTAATCCAAGTAAAGTAAGTACTCCCCCTAAATTAATTCTCTCCCTTTATTAACAGTGATCAACTTAGAAAGACGTCTCCCCATAAGATAAATCTCCCCCAAACTAAGATACGATGATAATAGGTTTAGATATCATTTCTCCCCCTGTCATTCTCCCCCTTTTTGTTCAGGAATAGACAAAGGTTAAAGAATAAAACATGTAATTGTGCATAAAGTGATGAGAACATTAAAACATATGGGCAACAAAAACACAACTAATCCAGTAAATAATAATGGATACCAACTAGGATGCAAGAAAAATGATACCAAAAATATACATTAAGTATTAAGCATGTGATATCAAAAGATTGCACCAAGATAGATACCAATTATGAATTAAAGCATATATGGTCTTGAAAGCACGACAAAGGCTAAACAAAAATATCAAATATATGTATACATAAGGTATAACTAATAGATGTAAGTACACATATATAGATATAAAACCATAAATGACACACACAAAATATAATAGGAGTTTTTCACACTCGTATGGAAAAAATGTGTCATATGGAAATTGAAGTGTTGGGGTGTGAACTAGTAACAATTAAATTTAGACCCAATCACTTAAAACATGTTCACGGAGTTATCAATTGATTGTAAACTTCATCACATTTGAATATAACCTCATGTGACAATATATATTGAATTCAATGAACAAACATACACAATGAATACAAGCCTAGAGTTTTGATGATTCTACAAACCAAATAGAGTCATGACAATAAAGACCACTAGGATAAATGGACATTGTGCAAACCATTGATATACCATCCAATCTCCCTCAAGAAGCATATATATTCTTTTTATATTGAATGAATATATTGTAACAACCCTTGCTTTTGAGAACTTATTTTATATTAATTTACTGTGTGAAGTAATTATATAAAATGTTGAGAAATGGAGTAAATATTAATTGAATGAGTTGAGAGTTAATATTTACTAGATTGTTGCATATTTACTATATGTGTAAGTAAATATCATCATGTTGCGTTTCTTAGTGTCACATGTTTTAAATGACATTTATGATTCAAATGAAATCGAAGCTTGAAATGATTTATAAGATTTTTGGATGCCAATTTAGAGGGCGTAGTTAGTCCCGAAATGTGCGACATAGTCGAAATCAGTGCCATATTTTATTTTTATGTTTGGGGCACTTTTGACTGATTATAGCTTAAATGTGTAGTTGTGAATCATTTCAATGTGGTATTAACCATTTAAGTTGGAAATTTAGGAGAGATCCACGATTTAAGTCTTGCATTTAACTTATTTCTCTTAAGTGTATTTACTAACCTAGAGAGAAAGAGAGAAGAATAGAATTAAGGAGAAAAGAGGAGAAAAAGAAAGAGATTGAAGATTGAGGCTTGGGATTGTTGCTACCACAAAGAAATCTGAGATTTCTAACGAATTAGGCAATTCTAGGCTGGGCGAATCAATTCGCCCCTAGCGAATCGATTCGTTATAAGGGCATCTTACAGGTCTGAGAGGACTGAATCGATTCGGCCTATCCGAATCGATTCAAAAATTATGCAAAAAGTCAGGTTCTCTTATCTGAATGGATTCGACTGGTCCGAATTGATTTTCTTTCTGGCCGAATCGATTCAGCCAGGGCGAATCGATTCGGAAATCTTGTTGTTTTGAGTTATTTTCTAACTCAATTTTCACCGTTTTTCTTTAGTCTTAGGACTTAGGAAACTTCTTGTATGAAGTAAAATTAAAGTCCTAGAGTCCTAGATGAGTTAGTTAACTATTCTATATTAGAAATGGATTAAATGGGACTTATTCCGGGGATGTACAAATTGAAGATAGGGCATTCTTTTCCTTTAGTTAACTATTATGAGTCTAGGGGTGGTAAGGTCTTGTTTGGGAGACTTTAGAAGTTCATTAGAGTTATGATAGTCTTGATGGTTTCTAATAACACCACAAAAGAATGTTTGGAGAATAGATTGAGAATTTATTCATTCATTGAGGTTATAATGATGACATTAAATACGTATGGCTCCGGATGAAATGTGACATATTTCTTAAAATGGAAATGGAAATGAATAATGAATATGGTAAATGATAATTTACTTAAACACATCTCTCTAAATGCTACCATAGGGGAAATATGCGCATGAGGTGATGTCCCCTGGCTAGTGAATGCAGGGAGACTATAGTCCTCGGCCATATGACTGGCTATTATGTATGTCGTATTTATTGCGCTAGTGAGGTAATTTCGTGTGTGGTTATGACTCACTCGCAAGTATATGGGAACTTCCCGACGTTGCGTTAGGTGCTCAGGTTGTCTTGTTGATAGGACGTGGAAGATGATAGTCATGTAGGGGCGCGTCCAATGGGGAAACTCGGAGGGACGGTCTTAGAATCATTATATGTATGAGAATATAACTATTCTTATTCAAGTGGGACTTGATTTATGATAAATTCCATAAAGAGCATATAACCGTGATTATGTTTCATGATGAGAAATGAACAATGAAATGGAACGGAATAAATAATGGAGGCTTTTAATTAATGTTAATTATCCATACTCTCTTGCAGGACTCAATTTCAACTTATGATTAATTAAATTACCTTCGTAGATGCTTTAAAATTGTATAGTACATTCTCATCTTTATCAATCATGATTATCTGTTCATAACTGTCATACTCTTTATTCATTTGGTGATCATATAAAATCGGGCCCTGACCCGTTCATATTTCTTATTATGCATTAATCTTTTATCCGCTCAGGTGCCCCTCAGCAAGGACGCCCGTTTTGACTTTCCTATTCCGATACTTTTGGGGAGCCGTGATACTTTGAGGATATTACGAGATATTTTGTGTAGATGCCTTCATTTTTGTATTCTAGTTACGATCGGGTCATTTACTCGGGCGTGTGGCCCAAGCTTTTGTAATTGTTTAATGTAATGTACTATGTAACTTAATGAACTTGTTCTACATGGTTTGTATAGACTGTTGACCGACAGCATATTCGGTCCCCTTATTGTATACTTGTTGTTGTTGTAATATAAGTTCTTTTGGGGTTTCCACTTTCTTTTCAAATTGGGTTGTTTAAATTCTTTCTTTAATTCATAAAACAAAATTTTTGACAACCCGTTTTCTGAAATATTGGGCGGTTATCCCGAATACTTAGTATATTATTGTGATGCTGAGGAGGATCCATCTATGATTCCGATTTGTATTTGAGTATCGGGATGGACACCCCTTATTTCAGTAACCGGGTTGTCATAGATGGTATCAGAGAATCAGGTTCTAGAGCCTTTAGGATCTATGCGAACTTGTCACGTTGTACCGTAGCGTTCTTTGATATAGAGCTTATTGTTAGGACTTCTTTGTTGCTTATGTATGAGATCTTCTGCAAAATAGATTGTTCTATGTAGTATTCTAAATTTATTACTTCTTTATTTCACATGCCGCCTAAGAGAGGTCGCCCCACTAGAAGGAATAGAGTCGTAGAAGACGATGTTGGTCCTCCACCGCCGCCACAAGGAAATATAAATGCTGCTGAAGTAGCAAACATTGTGGCCCAAGCGGTCAACGCAGCGATGACTACCGTGGTGCAGCAAATTCCACAAGCTCGACAACAACGAGCTCCAGAGGTACAAGATCCTACGGGACCTTCTACGTGGGAGAGGGTTAGTGATTCCTTTTTAAAGGGCCATCCCTCGAAATTTGAAGGAGGCTCTAATGTTATTAGATCTAACCAGTGGAAGAAAGATCTGCAGCGCCATCTGCATATGGTGGAATGTAGTGAGGACAAGAAACAAATGCTTGCTACTTTTAAACTTATTGGAGCTGCACTGCACTGGCGGGAGTGGATGACTACGTCGGAGCAGAGGGATACTATGACTATTAATGATTTATGGGTTCTGTTTGAACGAAAGTGTTTCCCTCCCGCAGTTCAGAGGGAGATGAGAAGAAAACATCAAGATTTGGTGCAGGGGGAGCGGTCAGTAGCGGAATATGAAGAGGATTTCACTCGGTTAGCTAGATTTGTACCTGATGAGGTGACTCCGGAAGAGAGGAAAATATCAAAGTTTATGGGAGGTTTGAACTGGAGGATTCGACAACATTTGTTGGGTAATCCAGCTTTGCAGACTTTTGGGGATGTGATGAATGCGGCATTGCTTGATTGCCAAGAGCACCGGTTGTATGTCCAAAGTAGTAAGAAGGCTATAGTGGTGGGACAAATGGGTAAACCCGGAGGCAATGGGATAGGAGGAGCATTTACCTCATCCCAATATTCGGGTAATAAACGAAAAGAAAGGGATCCCAGCAAGGGGACTTGTCTAAACGGCAGCGTTTTGGTGGATTCAATGTTGGTGGCAATAACAATAGGAACGGTCAGGGTGCCCCGCAACAACAAAAAATATGTCGGGGTGGTCACGGGGGTAGGGGCCATCCAGGCCAAGGCATTACCCAGTTTAGAAATAACCGGGGCTGAAATTAAGAGAATATGACGGGTCGGTGCTTCCAATGTGGGGAGGCGGGTCATTAGAAGATGGAGTGGCCTCACTTGATTGGGGGACAACTTCCTAGGGTTCCAAAGCATCCACAAGTTCAGTTACCGCCACAAGTACCTAATTCGGTTGTCCCTCTACAACAGGGATAGCTACAGTATGGTCGTGTTTACCACATTTAGGATGCTATGCTTCCTCCGGCTCCGCCAGCATTGCCAGCTATTGAGGGTAAGTTTCTCATTCATGGGTACATGGGTCGTATTTTATTTGATACGGGTGTGACACACTCATTCATTTCTAGAAGTGTTTCTCATTCTACAGAATTCATTAAATCTGCGGAGAGTACCTTCACTAGTGTTGAGTCTTCTATGGGTGATGGTTCACTCATTTTCTTCGTTTGTAAAAAAATAGAAATAAATCTTGGTAACTTATATTTTGAGGCCGATTTACTCGTCCTGGATATGGTCGGGTATAATGTGATTGGGTATGGATTGGCTAGTGAAGTATCATGCGATAGTTAATTGCTATGGGAAGAGTATAGTTTTTACCATTCTGGGGAAAGAAATTCTCTTAGTGGTTATGCCTCGTTCAGAAGGAGGTACTAGTGCTTACTTGTATTGTATCGCGGAGGAGACTTATTGAGATGTAGTAGTTTCCTTAGATTCGATTTCGTTTGTTAGAGATTTCCAAGATGTTTTCCGAGAAATACTGGGTTTACCTCCCAGTAGGGAAACTGAGTTTATAATTGATTTAGCGCCGGGAACGAGATCGATTACTAGAGCTCTCTATCGTATGGCTCCTGTTGAGATGAGGGAGTTAAGGGATCAGATTCAAAACTTGATAGGGCAAGGGTTTATAAGGTGTAGTACGTCGTCGTGGGGCGCTCCAATGTTATTTGTGAAGAAAAGGGATGGTTCCCTCCGGTTATGTGTTGACTATAAAGAGTTGAATAAAGTCACCATCCGAAACAAATACCCATTGCCTCGGATCGATGATTTGTTTGATCAACTTAGGGGAGCCTCATACTTCTCTAAAATAGATTTGAGGATGGGGTATCATCAGTTGCGGATACGGGAGCAAGATGTGTCCAAAACCGCTTTCTTAACAAGATACGGTTGCTATGAATTTTTGGTTATGCCATTTGGACTAACCAATGCCCCCTCCATGTTTATGGATCTCAAGAATAGGGTATTTCGGGACTTCTTGGACCGGTTTGTTATTGTGTTCATCGAAGACATCCTTGTGTATTCTCAAACAGAAACCGATCATGTTACTCATTTGCCGTTGGTCCTACAAAGGTTGAGGGATCATCAATTGTATGCCAAGTTCGAGAAGTGTAGTTTTTGGTTACAGGAGGTACAGTTTCTGGGTCACATTGTGACAGCCCAGGGTATTTCAGTGGACCCAAGTAAAGTTGTTACGGTGAAGCAGTGGGGTCAGCCCACGACACCTACCGAGATTCTTAGTTTTCTAGGTTTGGCGGGTTATTACCTCCGATTTATCAAGGGTTTTTCTAAAATTTCTAGCCCTTTGATAAATTTAACCCGAAAAGGGGTGAGGTTTGTTTGGGATAATTCTTGTCAGTCAGCTTTTGACGAGCTCAAGGATAGGTTGACTTCTTCTCCAATCCTTGCGTTACCAAGGTCGGGATTGGAATATTTAGTCTTTACCGATGAATCTCTACAAGGATTGGGAGGTGTACTTCAACAAGAGCGACGGGATATTGCTTATGCTTCTCGCACGCTAAAGCCTCATGAAAAGAATTATCCGGTGCACGATTTGGAACTTGCCGCAGTTATCTTTGCCTTGAAGATTTGGAGGCATTGTCTCCTAGGGGAGAAATTTAGTTTTTTCACTGACCTTAAATCGTTGCAATATTTATTTTCATAGAAAGATTTGAATATGTGATAACGCCGGTGGTTAAAGTTTTTGAAAGACTATCAATTCGACATCCACTATCACACAGGCAAGGCGAATGTGGTGGCAGATGCTTTGAGTAGAAAGCCCTTGGGGGAGTTAACGGAGGTATGGAAAGCCAAATGGAAGGAGCTTAGTGAAGAGGACGCGGTTGCTAGGGCATTTATGTCGGTGTTTATCGTTACGCCTAATATGGTGTCAAGGGTTGTAGCAGCCCAAGGAAGGGATAAAGGTTGTCAAGACCGTATACGCCAATCGTTGGCCGAGGGAGAAGAATCCTACTCTATAAGCTCGGATGGTGAATTATGTTTCCACGGGAGACTCATTGTCCCGGATTAAGGGGATTTAAGATGGGTCGTGATGACAGAATCTCATGGGTCTAAATTTTCAGTGCATCCTGGTGGGGACAAGATGTACCAAGACATGCGCCGTCAGTATTGATGGGCGGGCATGAAACGGGATATTTCTGAGTTCGTGTCCCAATGTGCAGCTTGTCAATTGGTCAAGATAGATCATCAGCGATCGACGAGTTTGTTGCAACCGTTGGAAATACCGGTGTGGAAGTGGGAGAGTATATCGATGGACTTCATCACGGGTTTACCAACGTTGCAGAGCGGTCACGATTCTATTTGGGTTATTGTTGATCGCTTGACTAAGTCAGCACACTTCCTGATAACTAAGCTTTTGTGTATGTCGTTGTTGAAAGCCAAGTTAGTCAAAATCCTCAATTACCTACAAATATATAACAAACTCAAGTGTATAGTGGTAAGTAAGTATGTCAATCCTAATCTAAGGTGTGAACATGCAAAACATGAGAGAATTATGAATATAATTCACTTGATCTTTTTTTTTACTTTTGGGTTTTTCTATTTTTTTTTACGTTTTTCAAATATTAAAACAAATAGGTGAGGTGAGGTGAATTAACTCTAAACTAATATAAGAGATGAAATTAACAAACTAATTAGTGTGCCAAATAAGAACTAAGTAATAACAATTGAGATGAACTTAAATTTTAGAAATATTCAAGGAATGAAACTTCACCACCACTTTATCAATTAAATGTGTTAATTATTCTAGTATACTAATTTTCCAAATATTAATTCATCTTATCAATTAATTCTCATCAATTGACAAAACAAACTAATATAATTTAGTTAATCTAATTATCATTCCGACAACTCAATTGAATAATTGACTTAGAAGTATTATATCAATCACTCGCTAGAATAGATCCATATAATAAATCTTAAATCAAACAAATTTTTAATGTATGAGTATAATAAAATTTAATATAATCTAATTAGTGGGTCAAACTATCTCTAGTTCGAATCCACAAATTAAGAGTATATTAGATTTTAATCCTTTCTCAAGGATAGTTTACCATTTCTCAATGCATAAACTCAAGTAGGAGTTAAAATGAAAAATTAACTAAATGAAACAAAGTATACTAGATTAATTAATGCATTCAATTAATTATATGGGGCTTCATTTCACTCCTTGAATGGAGTGATAAGCCAACCATAGTCATAATTCAATTATTAACAATCTAATAAAACTTACTAAAAAAAATTGAAGAGAAAGATAGAAGAGATTCAAACCAACATATAGGAGAGAAGCAATTGCGCTTATATTCAATCCAATATTCACTCAAATGTGAACAATTTTTCTCTACTAATTTTTTCTCTCTAGAATTCACTAATTTCTCTATCTTTATCCCCTAGCTTTCTCTCTCTAGTCTTTTTCTCTCTATTTGATGATGAGTCCCCTTTATAGTAAAAGCATGGCACACGTGGAGTTAATGAGTATTTTGGGTAGACAAAGGTGCAAGAGGGTGTGTAAGGTATTGGGTGAGGGTTTATTTAGGAATTTAATGGAGGGTGCATGTGGTTTGGGTGTGAGGTCATGTGGGTAGTGAGATGAGGGAATAAAATCAGATTTGGGGACGAGAGGTTTGGGGTCATTTTGGGTATTCAGTTAGAAAAGATTAGTTGGGAGTTTTTAAAGGTATATTGGGAAAAGGGGTTTAAAAGAGATTTAAGTGGCACATAAGGGAATTAAGTTGGTTTTGGTTTATTTGGCTTTGGTATCTTTGGCAGGTAGGAAAATCGTGGAAAGGCTTGGGAGTTAAAATGGGTCTTGAAATGGGTATGGGGGTTTTATGGTTGAAGGGTGGTTTCAGGTCCGGTTGGGATGGAGGTCGGGTTGCTGCCGAGGTCGACGCCGCCGGAGAAGGCTGTGACAGCGGCGCCGGCACGTGGCCTCAGGTGAGGGTGTAGGATAGATTAGTTGAGTTTAGGATAAGTTTATGTGGATATAAGGTGCGTGTTTTACTTGGACCCTTAAAATAAAACTACCAAATAAAAAATAAAATTAATAAAATAAAATAAAAACTTAAAAAAATAAAATCCTATTCTAAAATAAAATAATGATTCGAATAAAAATTGAAACCAGAAAGAAATAAAAATAAAAATAAAAATAAACCCTAAATAAAACTAAAATTAAAATCCTAAATAAATGTAAAATCAAATAAAACTAATAAATGAAATCCTAAAAAAATCTAATCCTAATAAAAATAAAACTGATCAAAATCAAAGTAAAATAAAACTGTACTAATAAAAATAAAATTGAAAATTAGAAAATAAAACTTAGAAAATACTGAATAAATCTAAAATAAATCCTAAAAATAAAAATGACTCATACTAAAAATCTAAAAAAATAATAAAATGACACAAACAAAACACACACGGGCTTGGGGTAAGTTTGGGCTTGGTTCAGGCTCGGGTTAGGGTACGGGAGAGGGAATTAACTCCATTTTAACTACAAATTGCTCTGAAATATTGCTTTTGACACCGCAACTGCAATTAAACCTTCATGTTGAGCAATTAAGCACATAAGACCCATATTGTCGAGAATTAGCAACTAAAGTACATCTATTTCGGGAATAAATTGTACGGTTTTGGGTGCTTATCACACCACCGCCAAATAGAGCGTTGCTACTCCTCGACCAATAAGATACAGAGAAAGAGAAAGATAAGAAACCAAAAGTGTACCACTTTCGCGGGCACTTGCGATTGTACTTAGCATCTGCAACAAGCCTTTAAACCTATAGGTTGCCATACAGGATGAGTTGTGTCTCGTGAGGGTTTTCAGGGAATATACCCACAAAATTCTTATTTGCAAAGATTTATTGAAAGGCAGTCAATCTCTTATTAGACGTAGAATAATCGCACAATCCATGATGAAATAAATGATTTGAGAAATACAAGCTAGAATGTGTAAAAAGATTAAGATAAGTAAATAATCAAGGCACATCTTTCCTAGAACTCAACGTGTGTAGTGTGAATCAGTCAAAATGGGTCGAGCATCACACGAGTAACTCCTAGATAGCCTCATCAGAATCAACGCTTCAACTTCAAAATCTCACGGATATATCTCTCTCAAATGAACTCTCGAGATTTGGGTTAATGTATCGCTCTTGTGTGTGAGGAGGTGAGTAAATGTAATCAAGTTCAAACGTCTCACACACATATGTGAAAGAATGAACAATAAGAAAGAAAATTGATCTCATGAAAGAATGCCAATCACTATAGTGAGAACGTCGAGTTATTCACCACGTTGACTATCATTTTCCCGAACACTAGGGGGAATATATGGATGATTATGGGTGAGGGGGAAATAAAATGGGATATGTGGGATGAGGTAGGATGGTGATATGATGGATGTATGGTGTATGATGGATATATGATGGGTAAAATATGGATGAGAAATGGATGCGAAAGAACAGTGTATACACTTTAGGCGCAAATGTCTTTATTACTAACTACAAATTACAACTCTATTTATTTTCTTTTCTCTTTTTTCTTTTCTTTTTTTTTTTCGAATTTTCTATTCTTTTTCTCGATTTCTTTTCTCTCACTTTTCAAACCAACACTGAAGACATTTAACATTTTTAACAACACTCTTTTTCTCAAAAATGAAGGATTATATATGAATGTGGTGGGGTATGTATATGGATGGGGAGAAGTATGTGGGAATGCGGAAGAGCATGGGAATATAATGGGTGAAGTGAATGGGTAGTGTATGGGGGAAATGTAATGGGAATATGATATGGGGAAAAGTGGTAGGTGTATGGATGAAAATCCTAGTGATCGGGACAAATTTCAAGACACGCGTTTCTTACAACTTGAAAATGATGTCATTCTCAGTGATTAAGCCAAAAATGAAGAATAATGAGATCATACAATAATTAATGTGAAGACCCAAAAAGAAGTTGAATCAACATGTGACTTGGAGATTGTGTAAAACACTCAAAAAGGGTGAAAGGCACAAATCTCATGGGGTAAAGTCTCTACCACTGATCCTTAAGGTTCTCTTTAAAATTGTAGTACTCTTCAACTCTAAATCGCAGTGACGTGATAAGTGCGCAAATTTTGTTGAGTCTAGAAATTCATGGTGCAACATGACTTGTTACGTATTACATAAGTTATATAGAAAAATATATTCTCTAGATTGATTCCTAGACTTAGAAAGATGGATGATTGAAAATTCACATAAATGAGCGAGATGAAAGAAACTGCACGAAATTTTAAAAATCAGGCTTAAAATCAAAAAATTTCAAAAGAGGCACGATTTTGATAAAATTCCCCACCCCCAAACAAAAAGGAACAACGTCCTCGATGTTAAGTAAAATAATTTTTAAAATTGAGAGCATAAGGGAGGAAAGAGATTACAAGAATGATTCGCTCATGAAGTGGAAAGATGTAGCCAAGAAAAAACCTGAATAAATGATAAGAGAAAAATTGTGTACAAGTCCATAAGCATGATAAAGCATTGGGTGATGTGAAACACCATCCCTAAATAGGATAAGACACCTACACAAAAAAAACGGGTTGCCTCCCGATAGCACTAAGTTTAACGTCTTCTGCCAGACAGATGGGAACTCACCCAAAAAGAGATGATAAATGAGGAGAGAACGAGGTGGAAGAAAATTCGGGGGATAAGAACCACCCCCAAACAAAACTAAAAGGTCAATATTCATAAATGGGGTCAACAAGGTCAATCTGTTTTATGTGAGTGGAGCCTAGCTCCAAGAAGAGCTTCAAGCGTTGACCAATAACCTGAAAGAAGCTACTATCCTTGAGATTTTGCATGGTGATGGAACCATAAGGGGTAACTGACTCATCAAGGAAGGGTCCAGACCACCTGGTTTTCAATTTCATGCGAAAGATATGCAACCGAGAATTATACAACAAAATTTTTTGACCAGGGTGGAATTCTTTGCGCATGATACTTTGGTCATGGATCCACTTCATCTTGTCCTTATACTTCTTGGACAAATCATAGGCATCATTTCTGATTTCCTCCAATTCATTAAGCTACAGCTTCCTATGGACACCCGCCTCATCAATATAGAAATTAAGGGCTTTGACAGCCCAATAAGCATGATGTTCAAGTTCGACAGGAAGGTGGCAAGGCTTTCCGAAGACCAAACGATAAGGAGACATGCCAATTGGAGTCTTTAAGTAGTACGGTATGCCCACAATGCGTCGTTCAAGCGTAAGGACCAATCTTTCCTATTTGGATTGACGGTTTTTTCAAGAATTTTCTTGATCTCGCGGTTGGAGACCTCAACTTGACCACTCGTCTGTGGGTGGTAAGAGAAACCAACCTTGTGGGTAACACCATACTTTTTGGCAAGGTGTTCAAAGACTAGATTGCAAAAATGTTTACCCCCATCACTAATGATAGCTTTGGGGCTACCAAAATGTGTGAAGACATGCTTTTTGAAAAATTGGACCACAACTCGATGGTCATTGGTACGACAGGTAATTGCTTCGATCTATTTAGAATCATAGTCAACAGCAATAAGAATATACTGAAAACCATGAGAAGAGGGAAATGGTCCCATGAAATTGATACCCCACACATCAAAAATTTCAACAATGAGGATGGGTGTGAGAGGCATCATATGACGATGAGAGAGACGCCGAGAGTGTTGGCAATTGGAGCAAGCCTGGCAATATTGATGGGCATCGCAAAAAAGAGTAGGCCAATAGAAACCACTTTGCAAAATTTTGGCAGCAGTTTTCTTGGAACCAAAGGGACCTCCATAATCACTATTGTGGCAAAAGGACAGAATACTGATTTGTTGACACTCGGGAACACAATGACAAATGAATTTATCAAGGCAATACTTGTAGAGAAATGGGTCATCCTAAGAGTAAAACTTAACATTTTCATGAATTTGGATCGATCCTATTTCGACCAATGATTAGGACGTTGATCGATAATAAGAAAGTTGACAATATCAGCATACCAAGGCGAGGTGGAGATGGAAAAAAGTTGTTCATTGGGAAATGACTCAGAAGTGGTAACAGGGTCACAGTCAGACGTGATAATAATGCCAGAGAGATGGTCAGCAAAAAAAAAATTCACAACCTTTGTTATCGTGAATTTCAACGTTAAACTCTTGGAGTAAGAGAATACATTGTATCAATCGTGGTTTGGAATCCCTCTTATAAAGAAGGTGCTTAAGAGCAGCATGGTTAGTATACACGATGATAGGGGAACCTATGAAATAGGAACGAAATTTATCAAGAGCAAACACAATCGCTAACAACTCCTTTTCGGTGGTCGTTTAATGAAGTTGAGCATCATGCAGGGTTTCGCTAGCATAAGAGATGACAAGTGGGTCCTTGTCAACTTTCTGGACAAGCATGGCACCAAGGGAAAAATCAGAAGCATCACACATGAGCTCAAAGGGGAGAGACCAATTGGGAGGTTGTACGATAGGATCTGGAGTGAGGTCATCTTTTAGGCGCTCAAAGGAAGAAACACATATTTCATCAAAGAAAAAAGGGATATCCTTGGATAAAAGGGTTGTCAAAGGTCGCGCGATTTTAGAAAAGTCCTTAATGAAGCGCCGCTAGAAGCCTGCATGTCCTAAGAAGAGGCGGATGTCCTTAACAGACTTAGGAATGGGAAGTGAGGATATCAAGTCGACTTTTGCTTTATCGACCTCAATACCGGAGCTGGAGACAACATGACCTAAAATAATACCCTTTTTTACCATGAAATGGCATTTTTCCCAATTGAGGACCAACTTATTTTTTTGACAACGCTGAAGGACCATAGTGAGGTGAGATAGGCATTGTTCAAAGGATGAACCAAACACAGAAAAATCATCCATAAAGACTTCGAGAAAACACTCTACCATGTCACTAAAAATACTAGTCATACACCTTTGAAAATTCGCAGGTGCATTGCAAAGGCCAAAGGGGTACGCAAATGTGCCAAATGGAAAGGTAAAGGTAGTTTTTTCTTGGTCTTCAGGGGCAATGGGTAATTGGTTGTACCCTGAATATCCATCAAGGAAGCAGTAGTAAGCATGGCCCGCTAGGTGTTCAAGCATCTGGTCAATATGTGGGAGAGGGAAGTGGTCTTTGTGAGTGACATTATTGAGCTTTCTATAATCAATACAAACATGCCATCCGGTTTGTATGCGGGTAGGCACAAGCTCATCCTCACTATTTTTGACAACGGTGGCCCCAGATTTTTTAGGCAACACATGAATGGGACTGACCCATTGGCTGTCTGAAATGGGGTAGATAATACCTGCATCCAGCAATTTTAAAATTTCAGCTCGAACGACCTCTTTCATTGCTGGATTGAGTCGGCGTTGTGTCTCACGAGAAGTCTTCGCATCCTCCTCTAAATGAATGCGATGGCTATAGACATTGGGGATGACACCTTGAATGTCGGAAATGGTCCACCCTAAAGCAGTGTTATGTTGAGTGAGAGTGTGGACCAATTGCTCTTCTTGATCCGGTGTCAAGTCAGAAGCAATAATGATGGGGTGATGTTGGTTTGGGCCTAAGAAAGTATATTTCAACTCAACAGATAATGGCTTAAGCTCCAAACTAGGTGATGGATCAGGAGAGACATCGGACTCAGACGCAAAAATAGAGTTCGAGAGAATATCGGGATAAGGTTTGACTGGGTTATCCACGGAAAGAAGAGTATTGACAAGGAGTGGCTCAAATGGATGAGCCCAAGTGGAAGTGTCCAACAGTGGTGTAGATTCTAACAAGGCATTGACCTCGGAGATGGATGAATCAATATCAAAGTCGGACCCAAAGCGAGCCAAACATTAGTGGATAGGATCTTCTGGGTATGTGGTATCCAACATCTCTTGGACTAAGGAGTCAATCATTCATACCTCATCAATGGAATCAACATTGGCCGATTGTTCATGAAGTGGAAAATATTGACTTCGACGGTCATGTTGTCGAAAGAAAGATTCATTGACCCATCTCGACAATTGATGATGGCATTGGCATTTTCCAAAAAGGGGTGACCCAAAATGATAGGAATATTGGTTGGGTCGGGAGCAGGAGTGTCTAATATGATGAAATCCATAGGGTAGTAAAAGTCATACACTTTCACCAAAAAATCTTCAACGATTCCTTTAGGCACTTTCACAAAACAGTCTGCAAGTTGAAGAGTGACTCGTGTAGGTTTCATGTTTTGTAAACCTAACTCAAGGTAGAGAGAGTAAGGTAGAAAATTAACACTAGCTCCAAGATCAAGCAAAGCCCGAGTAGTGAACTTATCTCCTAACATGCAAGAGATAGTGGGACGACCAGGGTCTTTATATTTCACAATACCATTCTCATGGATGAGGGACGTGGCTTGTTCAGTGACAAAGGCATCATGAGTAACATTCGTCCGTCGCTTGATAGTGCACAAGTCCTTCAAGAATTCTGCTTAAGAAGGAACTTGTTGAATCGAGGTGAGGAATGGAATGTTTATGTGAACATTCTGAAAACTTGCTTGATCTCATCAAATTGTTGATCTTTCTTTGTTGGGGCAACCTATGAGGGAAGGGGGCTTTAGGAACAAAAGCATTGGTCGCCTCAGTAGGTTTAGAAGAATTCTTGTCGGTGGATTTATGGGGAGGTGGGACCTTAGGGAGTGGTTCTAATGGGCAATTCTGGGTGGGTGGGATTGGAACATCATAGGGAGCCTCAACACCATTGTCAACCTGTTTACCGGATCGTAGAGTACTCACCGCTTTCATATCCTCTTGGTATGTGGGGGGAGTGGAAGAGGATCAAACCTCATAAGACGACTCCTTTCCATTCCCCTTAGGATTAGGAATGGTTTGACTCGAAAAATGACCTTTCTCTCGCTCGGACTCAAACTGATTAAGACGTTTCTCAAGCCGTTGGATGGCTTGAGTCTGTACTTGTGTAGTTTGTTGTTGATTCGTGATGAACTGAGTGAGAAGATTATTAATAGAGGAGGTGGATGATTGAGGTGGAGGGCATAAGGGGGTTGGGGTACTAACTCTCGGTTAGAACTAAGCGACTGTGAATACTCTTAGGACGGAGGTGGGACAAGGACAATTTGATGATTGGGGTGGGACGGTCCTCCTTGGATTACAAAGGATAATGGATGGTTTTATTGATGATAAGGAGCATGGTGGTGTTGGATAGTAGGGCAATGTTGCCTTTGCGGGTTTGGGTGAAACCCTAGTGGACCACCAACATGTTGTTATGGTTATGATGGAGCAAGGTGATTGTCTTACTTATAAGACAAATAGGGATGGTTCCTACTATTCGGATTGTAAGTAAACGACGGTGGTGCGGGTTTCCTAGTGGTATCAAAGGCACATGCTTGGGCAAGAGTGGGTTCGGGATCATCTTGAATAAGGGGGCACAAATGAGATATATGATCATGACTGAAACAGACATGACAAGAAGGACTAGACTCGTTAACGTTCATCACTTTTTTAGAAAAAGAACAACTGAGAGCATCAACAGTCTTAGTCAAAGTGTTTAATCCATGAAGCAAGGTTTTAAAATCAGGATCATTTTTAACCTCATAAATGCTACCTACTCGTTGTGGCTCGGATCTTGTAAATTTATTGGTGCCCTCCCAATCTTGGGAGTCATCGCCTAATTCAATGAGAAAATTAATGGCGGAAGTGGGAGTTAAGTGCATGAATTTGCCTTTGTGCATGGACTCAATCATGGTGCTAGTGGAACGAATGAGACCATTGTAAAAACTATGAACGAGGCGACTCTTCTCGAGACCATGATGTGGGAAACTATTGATATAATCATGAAAACGGCCCCATGCTTCACAAAATTGCTCGGTGGGTATTTGGCGAAAATCTTGAATGGCTTAGCGCTCCTTATTGGTCTTACTTATGGGATAAAACTTGGACATGAACTTCTTCATAAGTTGTTCCCATGTATGGATAGAATCCGGTGACAAGGAATGTAGCCACGTGGATGCTTTATCATGGAGAGAAAATGGAAACAAGCGAAGATGAACATTTTCTTCATCTAAGTTTTGATTTTTGAAAGTAGCGCAAATCGTGAGAAATTTTCGCAAGTGAGTGTATGGAGACTCACTCTCAAGACCGTGGAAATTGGGCAACATGGAAATGGTCTCCGAGCGAATTTCGAATTGATCCGTCGTGGTGGGTGAAAGAACGATGGAAGATGGTGGGGTGGCTGTTATAGGGGAAAAATACTCCCTTAAGGCACGCTCTTCAGCCATGGTGGATGGATGAATGATGGGATTAGAGACGTCAACTTGGTGACAACTCAAAGTGATCAGTGGAATGGAAGAAGTAAGGGGAACACTTGGTTCTCCTAATGTGGAAGAGACGGGAGAAAGACTAGGGGAACGAATTAATCGATGATTAACTCGTTCCCACGTGGGCATGCGAAGAAGATATTGTTTTTGTTTTTTTTTGGAAAAGTAAATATTTTTGGAGTTTTGCTTTTGTTTTGGAAAGAAAGAAAATATTTTTGAGTTTTTTATAAAAATAAGAACAGAAAATATATTTTTTTTACTTTTTTTGGAAGAGAAAGGGTGGGGGGAAATTTGGACGCTAAGAATATGGACGACTTCACTAAAATGGACTACCGAAAAAGGAATTGGACACACACAAGTAAAGAAAAAATCCCTACTAGCACATAACCAATTTTTT
Organism: Sambucus nigra; assembly: GCA_949130495.1. Lineage (NCBI taxonomy): Eukaryota > Viridiplantae > Streptophyta > Magnoliopsida > Dipsacales > Adoxaceae > Sambucus > Sambucus nigra. Next base: position 522,801,235 of record OX422218.1, read on the forward strand.
ATCTTGAAAATTAATGAAAAGGGTAGTCAAATTTTAATGAAATCTGCAGGCGATAAAAATCATGGAATTTATATGAGTGATCGCCTTTTGCAAAATGTGTGTTCCTACTTTAATCACAAGATGCCAAGAGGCTTGCCACAGAGATTCGCCACAAGGCTACTACGAAGAAACGATCGGCCAGTACAATGATGGGGATAGCACAAACTCGTTTTACTGGGCGGTCGCACTTAAAACCCAGTTTACCTGGACACTTCCGTGCTGCAAAGAGAACTGTTCGAGGGTTTGCCCGGTGGAGAGGACTCTACGGGTTATCCTACAAGTCAAAATGATCAAAAAGGGGCCTACGAACACCGTATCCTATCGGGTTATCTAGTTGATTGATTTTAAATTAGTGATGGCTAGGGTAGCACACAAAGGATAAGTTATTGAGTTAGGTGATGAAATCCCTTCTCGTGAGTGACCGGGCGTAGGTCTTAGCCAATTTAATTCATCATTCCATTCAAAATTAAATGTAAGAATGAAATCACACAAGAGCACGGAGGAGCACACAAGATATGAACTCGCTAACAAGAGGGCGCGAGGGTTTAGAAATGTGCCTCCCACGGTTTTTAGGCCGTGGGGTGCCGAATATGTTGAGTCGACCGGGGGGAGAATACGTCAATCTCAGTCGGCCCCGGGAGTCCGACCGACCCAAGGTAGAGAGGCTTCTAAATCCTCTCCTTTGGACGCCCTCTCTCTACCTTGTTCGGTTTCCCTATCACGCTTTCTTCAATTATTACAATTTAAAATGAAAATGAAATGGTGTCTCTATGCACCGTAATACAAGCAAGGTAATAAAATCCTAATACAAGCCTTCTAAAAAAATGGTACTAAAATTGAAAAATAAAATACAAGTGAATCACAAAATTTGGAAATCCTATCAAGCACGTCAAGCTCCAAAGATCGGCAACGGCGCCATTTGATAACTAAGTTGTTATGTATGTCGTTGTTGAAAGCCAAGTTAGTCAAAATCCTCAATTACCTACAAATATATAACAAACTCAAGTGTAGAGTGGTAAGTAAGGATGTCAATCCTAATCTAAGGTGTGAACATGCAAAACATGAGAGAATTATGAATATAATTCACTTGATCTTTTTTTTTTACTTTTGGGTTTTTCTAAATTTTTTTTATGTTTTTCAAATATTAAAACAAATAGGTCAGGTGAGGTGAATTAACTGTAAACTAATATAAGAGATGAAATTAACAAACTAATTAGTGTGCCAAATAAGAACTAAGTAATAACAATTGAGATGAACTTAAATTTTAGAAATATTCAAGGAATGAAACTTCACCACCACTTTATCTATTAAATGTGTTAATTATTCTAGTATACTAATTTTCCAAATATTAATTCATCTTATCAATTAATTCCCATCAATTGACAAAACATACTAATATAATTTAGTTAATCTAATTCTCATTCCCACAACTCAATTGAATAATTCTCATCTTCCACTACTTTGTTCCAACATTGTCTTCCACTAATAAAATCAACCACCTTTGTAACATCATACGGATATATCAACGGTAAAAAATCTAGAGTTACAACATTGTCTTCCACTAATTTGTTCTTCAAGAATGATTTTTGTCCACAATCATGGCCTATTACAACGAACCATGTCACTGCAGTTCCCGTCCAAGCCCAAGCCAGCGGAAGTAGATACCATTCTTATTTGGCAATCATGAAAATCCCCAAGGCATATAAAAACTGACTTCCATGATTTCATATCATCAATCTCAAATACCCCTGATTGAGATCATCAACTATACTCATCAGCTGACCACTTCTTCCATCTTTATATCTATGATTGAAGATCCTTGAAGTATCCAATCGTTTATATCTATGCTACCCCTGAACTATTACATTGACTGCCATTAAATCTTAACTATGAAAAATAATTGTATGTACAATTGCATCCTTTTCAAACATTATACACAACATTATTTCTCATTAGCAAGCAAGACTAAAAAAATAACAAAAGTATTGTTAAAAATTGTTATAAGTTAACATTTATGTAATTTTACAAAGGAACACAAACTAATCTAATCCTCCTAACATATGACCCCTAATTCAGTACAACATCATTCTATTAGAGATGAAATGTGGATCGATACCCTACATCAAATAAAAATCAACTTTCGTATAAAAATGTGAAGTCAGCAATACTAAGCACATAAAATAAGATAAATAAAAAAAACTTACATAACCCAATCATGAACTATTCAAGCCTTCAAGGTCAATCTTTATCACAATACCAAGATGTGAAGTCCCTATTTTGAAGTCCAAAATAAATAAGTATAACAACAAAGAATATTAAAGAGCCAAGAATATAGGTTCCAATTTGATGTGAAGTCCCTATTTTGAAATAACAAAACCCAGATTTCGCAGAGCCTCTTTGAAAATCCAAAATATAAATCAAGGGTTTCAAATCCTCATGTACATAAAAGAAGGAAACCCAAAAGAATGGAAACCCAAAGTGCTTCAATTCCGAGTGTGTGCGTATGTGCGTGTGAGTGTGTGTGTGTGTGTGTGTGTGTATGCATGTGTAAGAGGGTGAGAGAGAGACTACCTAAGGGCGGCAGCAAGCGTAGGGCAGAGGCGAGTAGGTCTCCTATTGGGAGGGTTTGTGTTGAAAGGGGGAGAGCCAAAAGGACTGGGAGGGAGAGAATGAGGAAACAACTAGGGTTTGGCCGAATCAGTGTAAGGGGAGAATGAGGGGAAATGATCTCAGCCATCCATTTCTTGCTTTGTTGGCACCATCACAACGTCTACTTAGCTTATCTCTTTATAGAATAGTGTCCAAATTATACTCCTTATTATATATATATATATATACACACAGTAAATGTTACTGTTTGTGAAAATGTCATAAGTATAAAACTATTTCAACACAAAAAATGTCATTGTTTGTGAAAATATTGTAGATATAAAACTATTTTATTTTTTGGTACATACAGTAGAGTTTACTGTTTGTGTAATTTTTTTCTTCGAAATTTTATAGGCCTCGTGGATCTTGTTTAATAGATCTCCATGAGGAGATTTCAAAAATATTAATTTTGCAAAAAACGAATTTGTCAATCAAAAGTTATGATCATTTGAAAATTAAAAATAAAATTCAACCACTTATGTAACTTCCCAAGGAAGTCGCGGATTGTTAGTTTTAAAAGGGTATAATTGTGGAAAAAATATCAAAAACTTAGTAATAACAGCTTTGTGTAAAGGGAAAACATGGTGGGACTAGAATGTGTAAAAAAAGATATAATATGACCTATATGCGAAAGCCCCTTTTTAAATCTATAAAAAGACAATAAAGGGGAAAACCCCTAATTTCAGATCTTCATATGAAATGTAAAAAATGGAAGATCAAGAAATTAGGATTTTTTTACATTTGTATGTATTTAAATGAAAAATTCGTGTGTGCCTATTATGTGTTCATGTTCGTATGTGTGTGTGTGTGTGTGTGTGTGTGTGTGTGTGTGTGTGTGTGCAAACGTATCTGTGTGTGTCCGTGTGTTGTATGTGCGTGAGAGAGAATCATGACATGTAGGAGAGGCATACGACAAGAGAGTAAAATATGTTAATAAAAAATATATTCCGCAACAATGAATTATGTTGCCACAACCATTCATCTATTGTCAAGAAACAATTATGTTGCTTAAAGTTAGTGTGCTTTTTAGCAACCACAATTATTATATGTTACCAAAAGTGAAAGGTAAGATTGTTCTTTGGCAACACAAATGAATTCTTATTCTAAAAAGCTCACTTTTGGCAACAAAAATTGATTATGTCTCTAAACATTATTGTGAATGTTGCAATTTTCTATAGTGAATAAGGAGCATGGGTTGAAGAGAAAATTGGGTGAGTGGAGAGAGAAGTAAGGGAAATATGGTTGGACAAATAGGTGTATTAGGGAAGATAGAAAGGGAGGTATATGAGAAAGAGTGATGTTGGAATGAAAAAGGAGGCGAAGATTTCCTTTTGCAACCTATTGTATAGACCTTCTATTACAGGATCGATTTTAGGTTTGTAGGAGTATGTGTGTTTATCGTGAAGATGGGTGATATGATGATTCGCTGGCTTAATTAGTTTGTGTATTTGGTTGTCTGCGAGCTTGTCAGGAAAGGTTATGATCTTGCCAACTAATTGATCATCTTAGCATTGCGATAATCAGGAGATTGTGTACTATTTAGTTCTTCAATTAAGAAGACTTTTGCTCCCCTTTAAAAAGACTTTATTATGAATGGTAAATATGTCAAATCATCTAGAATCTAAAGAAAATGACGTAAAATGAGGAAATAAAGGTCAAAAGAAAGTTCATGATGTGGAAGAGAATGAGGTCACTGATGATGTACAAGGTTCAGGTGGTCATGAAGATATCAATATAAACCTTGACGATGACTACCTAAGTTTAAAGTTTAAGGCAACCGAACCTTTATACTCTAGCTGTGAGAAAGATAAAAAAAACTTTACATGCATGGTTGATTTGCATAGTTTGAAGACCCAATAAGGTTCATTTGGAAATAACATGACAGGAATTTTGAATTCGGTTAAGGGCTTGCTACCCAAGGAGAATACGCTTCCAAAAAGCTATCATGTTATGAAGAAAAGTTTGAAAGGTTTGGGAAGGAAGTATAAATAGATTCATGCTTGTGTGTATGACTGCATACTATACCGAAAGGAGTTTGAAAATCTAAATTGGTGTTCGTCTTCTCCTACCGAATATTAATCCATTTTTTATGATAACTCGATTTTAAAATAATTTTGAGAATTGTAATGAGTATTCCAATTATCGGACAATAGTTTAATGCTTTTAGTTCATTTGTACTTGATCAGTTTAGTGCATGTAATATTTAGATTTAATTCTTAAGAATTATTTTAGTGTTTTATTATTATTGGAAACCAATTTAGTGATTTTCATTCCTTTGTACTTGATCATTTTCTCTATTTCCTTTGTATATGTGTGTGTGGGGGGGGGGGGGGGGGGAGTTTTCATCTTTTTTCTCAAATTACTTCGTGTCACAACCCATTCGAGAGTGGCACGACCACAGAAAATATTTGTATGTCTTTTATTAGGTGTGTTTGTATTCTTCTAATTCATTTAGATTTGTACTAATAACAATAATTTTTTTACAAAAAATGTCTCCTTCAGGGATTAAGGAAAGGATGATGATGATTATAATAATGATATCTTCTTCAGGGCTCAGTGGTAGCGGAGGCAATGCGGGATCATCGGAACCTATGCTACCCAAATGGGAAAAATTGAGAATGGTCATTGAGAACAAGATTGACATATTGGCTAGATCCGTCGAGTTTGTGTAGATGATTATTAGCCCAGGTACACCAGTTGGAGGGACGTGCCAAATGATCTCAAGTTAGTAATTTGGGCGGAATTATATATATATATATATATATATATATATATATATATATATAATTCAATTTCAATTTATATTTATTCGCAACTAACACTTACTTTGTTTTTGTTTTGTATTTGTTTGACAAGACCAATTCAGCCTGCCCCCAGAACTCCACGATTTTGTGTTGGAGAAGTTGAGGGAGCAACACAAGACATGGAAGAAGAATTTGCGAGCTCGGTACTTTGGGAAGACTCAGGAATCCATTCTCAGACTGCGTGAGACCATCTTGTTGAAGAAGCCGATCGCATTGGCAAACTGACAAGAGTTCATCGACACTGAGATCGATGAGCAATAATTGGTATCTCACCAATCGAGGAGGAAAAATTGGGTGAAGAAGATGGGCGTGTACTACTCTGGATGGACGTCTTACGCCGAGATGGAGCACAGCATGGTAAGTTTTTATTTTCCTATAATTACGGAAATATGTTATTCTGCATTATTTTACTTTGTGTTACTTACTAATTTTGTAATATTTTATTTCAGGGGATGGGGAGTGGCCCTGGGGGTAGGCCACATAGGCCCGATGCCGATGTGGCAATTCGGACGAAGAAGGGCAAGGATAAGGAGGTGTTCCCGAGCGTCGCAACCACGATTGTAAGTAATGCGCCAATTTAGTTTTGTGAATTATGTTATAATTGTTTTATTTACTTATTTAACTAATCGCATGCTTTTTTTCATTTCAGGCAAAGCTTAAGGAAGTGCATGAGTCGCAGTCTGATGCCGACAAGGCATCTTTGTCCACGGACGTACTCAGCTAAGTGCTTCGCGCTGATTATAAAGGGAGGACTACAGGTGAGTTCACGGGTGGATAAATCTAGGGTCATCGGAATGGAGACAAGCATCACCGAATTGGCTCGTCAGGTGGACACGCATGACGCAAAGCTACCAAGGTTGGAGGCGATGGTCCTAGATGTGCACGCATTCATAAAGAATCAGTTGGACGGAAAGGGAAATGGCAAGGGCAAGGAGAAGGTGGTGGAGGAGGAAGAGGACATGGACTTTTCTTTTTCATCTCTGATACACGTGGACCCACCGCTTGATGATCCAGTCCCCTACTTGGCTCCCGTTCAACGGCCTATGTCAACAATTGGTTGGACGAGCATGTTTTTACGCAACATATATGATGAACAATGGATAGCGAGGGGGTTGAGGGACCCGAATACCGTCCCGGGTATGACGGTTAATGGACGCATCCTTCAAAACATCGAGGTCAAGGTGCTCGTCACGCATGTGATAACCACGAAGGAGAACTCCGCGTTGTGATTGTACGAATAATGCATCATGGCGCATATTGAAGGGTGTCTCAATTCGTATATCATGTGGTCTTCCTTCCTCCTCGAACCTGCCCCAGACACTACGGAGTGACATTATTTGTATTTATTTTTATTTGGACACTTGCATTATATTTTAATTGTTTTGAGTTGTTACATTTTCGTTTGGATATGGATTGTATTATTATTTTATTTGGATATTGAATTATATATGGAATGATTTTGTTCATTATTTCTATTTATTTGGATATATGATGTTTGAATAGGTACAATTTTTCTATAACAGGTACAAATATACTGTTGCGTAGTGGCAATGGCCAAACTGCCTTGCAGTATTTTTTAAAATTCTTCCTAGATTTGTCACCGTCATTTACTGTGACAAGTGGCCTTTATCACAGACATATCACGATCAATGACTGTGATAATTTTTTAAAGCCTATCATTGATTTATCATGGTCTTTAACCGTGATAAACCTTGTCAAGGTCAAAGACCGTAATAGGACTGTGACAAGTCTAACGAACCTGTCACGGTCAATGACCATGAGAAGTTCGTGACAACAAAAGTTTTTACCCTCAGACTTGTCATGGTTATTGACCTTGACAAGTTGGGCTTGCCACTGTCAATGACCGTGACAATCCAGCAGTTTTGATGTAGTGGTTACTCCTATTTATAGGTATGCAAATAAAAAGATCGAACAATTTAACTCCCTTGTAAATCGTGGAGTTGATCTCCAACAAGATTACCCGTTCAATTGTATTCTATTTTCTCTACCAGAAAACTGGGATGACGTTATACAAACTATATTTCACACACATAATCCCGATGTAGCCCCGACCTTTGTTATGTTGTTGGATAAGGCGGAAAAAAAATCCATCCGTTATGGATAAAACTGCGTACGAAGAGTGTTGAAATAGACTGTGATGTCTCGCACCCAAGGTTCTAAAAGGCGGGAGGCGTGGTCGAGGCGTAGAGGTCAAGCCTCAAGCCTTAGGAGCCTAGGCATAAAAAGACATTTTTTCTTTTTTTATTATTTTAATTATTCCAAGGCTAGTAATATAATAAAATAGTACATACCTTGAATTTTGAAAATATATCCATATGCTTGGTAACCATCTTTCTCATATTCATGCTCCATAACCAATATTTGTCAACTAATCCTTTGTTTTAAAAAAAAGTTGTGCCTTAAGCCTTTTACCAAGAATAAGGCGTAGGCGATGCGTTTCTCTCAAGCCTCAAGCCTAGGCGGGCCTTTTAAAACAGAGCTCGCACCACATGCACCTAAAATTGAGTCTTGCCAATAATTTGAGAAATATGGGATTCTGAGTTCATGTCATGTATATCTACACATCAATCATAGATACCCTTCCTTCTAGCTGGCCACGTGGAAAAATTCACAGGTTCTTAAAAACTAATACCAAATGGATGGAGATCGGACATATTGAACATATTCTTAAGTCTTACTCTGAAAAGGTATATATATATATAATTTCTCATTATTATAATTATTTAGTCACTTATAGTTTTTCATTTTTATAGATAATGTGGAGAGAAAACAACCCAATGGTACCAAGTGTCGAGGTGACACCACAACGAGGTTCACCATCTCGTGCACAACCCTTATTATCAACACCAATGGCTGAGAAATTCATAACTCCACCAATGGTTAACTCCTCACTAAGTCCAACTCCATGTGCTCCTACGCCCCAATCCAGCACTCCAACTCCCCCATCCAGCACTCCCGATGCCTCCCTCTCAAATGAAAAGAATCTCATTGGGTTCTCCCTTATCGGGAATAACTCGACGGGTGATAGGAATGATATAATGAACTTTAAAGCCCATTGTTTATCGTTGGGAAAAATAAACGTGAGAGTCGGTGGACCAGACAACTAGAACTTTATTGATCAAGCTATCAAAGACGACATACATGATCAACTCTGCAAGCATTTCTCATTTCCTAATAGTTCCAATAATGTAGTTTTATCTTGGGTTGCTGAAGGATTGAGGACATACAGGAGAAACCTTCTAAAGAAACATTTCTTGAAAGAGGCAGCGAGCTCAAATATTTTGGCTTTGAAAGAGAGCGTGCATCCTAATGTTAAAATGTCGGTGGAGTAGTGGAATAATTTTTTAGAGAATGAGGCAAACGAGAAAAAGTTGGTCCATAGGGAGAAAAAAAAAATAAGGCACAAAAAATTGATATCCACGGGATGGGATCTAAATCATATGAGGATTTGAAGAATGAATGGGAGAGTAGGAAAAATGATGGTCTAGATGCCGATAAAAACTCAAATCGATCCAACTTATTTGTTCATGCTAGACGAGAATAAGATAATAAATTCTCGATGCACTTAGCTAAGACGCTGGAATCAATAGTGGCCATCAACAGTCAATTGAATTCGATCCCTAATGATGACTTTGACCTTGAAATGATTCGCTAACCCAGACCTTTGGAATGGACAAAAGGGGGAGGACGAGAAGTGTTGGCTCACATATGCCAAAAACAAAACTTCAACACATTGTACCTCTTGTGGACGAGCTTTCTTTGGTCAAGAATTGTATCTCGTCCCAAAAGGAACACTAGTTCAAGACCGATGGGGATGTCCATGAGATTAAAAATACCCTGGGATTATTAACGAATCAAATTGGGAAGGTTGTGAACTTTTTTGAAAATTATAGGCCCCCAATGCCTCCTCAAGGTTAACCTTACCCTACTCCTACTCAAGGTTTCACATATCCCTTCCCCTACAACATTCCCCTCCCAAATGCCTCCTCCTCCAACATTCCCCTCCAAAATACCTCATCCTCTAACATTCCCGTCCCCTGTGCCTCCACCAATCACGGGACTTGGATCATCGTCAACAACTCACGATGACTATGGCCAAGAGTACTATATGAGGGACCTGAGCAATACGAGGTTTGTTAGCGTGTGCACACTCATCTACAACATTCCCGAAGATGGAGAGAGGGACCACTAAGATCTACAGGATTTAAAATAAAGAAGAAACTGTGGTTAAAAAATGATCCTACAACAGGAAGAATTTCTACCCCCCCCCCCCCCCCCCGACTGCTTTCACTTAGACTACAAGTGAGAAGAAGACCCTCTTAGACATGTTGTTCAACTTGAAGACTCCAACCAGTTATTCTAGTAATTTATGTAGGGTAGTAAACTATCAATCAAATGACTTGAAAAGGTTTAAGTCTCACAACTGGCACGTAATCATCCAATTAATCCCTCTGTTATTTCGGCATTGCTTCTCTGAACACAAAGATCTCAGTCGGGCAATTATGCAAATCAGTTTGTGTTTTACCCTACTTTGTGCAAAAGTGGTAAACATAAGGCACACTAAAGCTGTAAAATAAACTTTAGCCGAGGCAGTTTGTGTGTTAGAGAAATATTTTCCTCTGTCATTCTTCAATATCAGCATCCACCTGCATGTGCATTTATGCGATGATGCTTTATTACGTGGTCCCTTTAGGTATCATTGGATGTATCCTTTGGAGCACTTGATGAAAACCTTCAAAGATTATGTAAAGAATACACGGTATATCATAGGGTTAATTGCTGAAGAATATGTAACGGTAGAATCATCGCTATACGTTAGGGAACATATGCCAGAACAAGAGGTGAGGAGGTTTAATCCTCGTGGAGAAAGAGTGATAGAGGAACCTAGCGAGTTTGAGGACAAATTGTCGTTTAGGAATCCTAAAGAGGTGAAACTCACAAATATACAATACGATCAAGTAGCTCATTATGTCTTCGAATCGCAAGATGAAGTCGAAGACTAGATAGAGTGAGTATCTACTGAATTCTTCTTCTTTGATTGTATGTATTTTATATTTTATGATCGATGCTCTACAATTTTTTGGTAGGAAGTACGAGAACAAAATTTCTCAAATCAAAGGAGAAATTTCATAACAACTGATTTTAGGGCATGGGTGTCAAAAGAGATAATTTTCACATCTTATATGTGCAATTATTTATTCATGTGTGGTAAAAACATTCCCTAATACAAATTCATTAATAAACACAGCTTCAAAAAGAAGGTATGTATATTAGTTCATTAACAACGTTAACAATTCGCAATTTATGATTTTCTTTATCGTTTATCCAATAATAAATATTTGGAACACCTCGTACGTGTCCAACGTTACACGTAGCAACCGCCTGTGCAGTCACAGGACCCCCAATTTTAGGATTGGACAAAAAATATATGTATTCTTAATTATAGTTAAATATGGTTATGGACTCTATGACCATTTTTATTTTTTCCGTCGCGCATAAAAATGGTTGTAGCCAAAGTTCATGACCCCAAACCATGACTAAAAATGGTCGCGGTCAAAGTCCGTGACCCACACCGCGACTGAAAAAAATTGGTCTCGGCCAAGTCCGTGACCCACAACGTGACAAAAAAATGGTCGCGGTATCTATCACAGACTTTGTCCACGACCCTTTTTTTCGTTGCGGTGTGGGTCATGGACTTTGGTCGCGACCATTTTTCATCACAGTTGGGGGTCACAGACTTTGGCCGCCATAATTTTTTTCTCGTCACGGTGTGGGTAACGGGCCAAGTCAGCGACCATCTATCGTGACCCCCCGATTGGTCACGGACATGGGCCATGACCAACGAAACTGGTCGCACCCGAAATGGTCACGGCCCAAGTCCGTGACCCACAGTCTTGGTCAGGGATTTTGGCCGTGACCATTTGCCAATTTTGATGTAGTGATTGTCTTCATACGCGTATCTTGAATTCCACATATAAGTACCTATACACATGAGACAACAAACATATACCTTCACGACTCATCGAGTTTGAAACATAATAAATTAAATAAATACTAATACTCCCCCACAATTTAAACTCATCAAAAACTCCATTTTGATTTGCCCCCCTCCCCCCTTTGTTTTTGTCGAAATAGAAAAATAAACAAAGAAGTAGAAACAAAAAAAAACATTAAGTGCAAAACATCACAATGAAGAAAGGATATCACCACAAAAAGATGTAAATCAAGCATTTGTAATAATCATCTCAGAGGCAATCACACTGACTATTTTTTAAAAAAAAAATCCAAAAAATAAAAATTTCATAAATACAACAAACATACCATATAGAATATATGAAAAATATATTAATGCAAATCCGGCACACATATATAGGTATAAACGACCACAAAATACGACACAAAACACATAAGATTTACACACTAGCATAGTATCGACGTGTCTAAATGTGTGGAATGGAATGAATGGGTGTGGACTAAAAACAAAAGAATTATAACCCAAACACTCAAATATGTTCAAGAAGTTCTAATTGACCACAAAACATTATCAATCTAAGATTTAGCCTCAAGTGACAATTAAAGTAAAACTTAATGAACAAAACAATCACAATGCACACAAGCCTAGAATATTAATGATTCTATAAATCAATAGCGTCATGACAAAATAATCTTAACTAGGATACATTGTCATTGTGCAAACTCGTTGATATTTCCATCCAAACTCCCTCAAAATATTTATTTTCGTTTCTTTTGAATGAACATATCAAACTAAACAAATTTCCCCCCTTTTGGTATATTCTTCTTTTTATTGCCTAATTTTTTGGGCTATTTTCAAATGGTGACTTTCATGATGTGATTATTATTCACTCGCAGCCCTTTTCTGTGCACTCATCATTTTTTCATATTGAACAACACAAATCCTTCATAGCCAAATAAATATGTAGATGCCAAAATTGATAAGAGAACATCTCACCATGCTCAAATGTACATCATGAAGTAAAAATTCAATAAGCTCGTGTATGTGTGTGTAGAGGCATGAACAAAGTCGAATCCATAAAGTAAATCAATGTAAAAACAACTCCGTAAATATGGTTAAGATTAATTCAAGTATCTAAAGTATAACCAAATGTCCTAGCCACATGGAAATTGTATAGTGAATTGGATTCAAATACACCAATATGTCACACCAAACGTGTAAAGCTAAAATACACAGAACAAAAACTCTTTTTGAATTTTTTAAATATTTTTCAAAAAACTAAATCATTTTGTATTTCTTAAAAAATATAAAACCAAAAATCTTTTGCCTATTTTTCAAATATGACTCCATAAAGAAAAATATAATACTAAAAGTACACATGTCATAACACTAGCAAGAATATATAAAAAAGTACAACTAGCGTATGACAAACATGCTAACACAATGTACTTCCCTTATGATAGCATTTAGAGAGGTGTGTTGATGTAAATTATCATTTACATATTATTCCCATTTTAATATATACATTATGTTATATCTGAGACCATAACCATTTAAGGTCACCATTATAAACTTCACGTTCAATAAATTCCCAAATTAGTCTCCAAGAAATCATGACATTTCTATAAGCCACTGTGTCTAGTATGCTTCAATCGAGTCTCTAAAATCCCCCGATATAAAATCTTACATCTCTACATCCCAAACTAACTTGCTAAGGGAAGAAACTACCTTATCATCTAATTGATAATCCCTAGAATAAGCCCCATCTACTGCCTTTCTAATATAGGGTAGTTACCTAACTAATATAAGACTCTAGGACACTAAGTTTACTTCATAAGAGAAGGTTCCTAGATCCTAAGACTAAAAGAAAAGGGTTAAAATTGAGTTAGAAAAATAACTCAAAACAGCAGGATTTCCAAATCGATTCGCCCTGGCCGAATCGATTCGGTCTTGAAAGTGAATCAATTCGGATAGGCCGAATCGATTCGATCAAGAGAACCCAACTTTCTACAAATTTTCGAATGGATTCAGCCACATAGACCTGTAGCCTACTTCTTTAACGAATCGATTCGCTAAGGGCGAATCAATTCGCCCAGCCCAGAAAGCCCAATTTCGACTATGGAGTTTTGAAACTCCAATTTCTCCTAACTCATTTCTACCTAAACCAACATCATTATTTCAACCAACCCAATCATAAATGCATCTTAACTACCCTAATCTACACAATAAACATCTAAATCAATTTCTAAGGGTTCAAACTCTAAAAATCCCTTAAAACCCTAAAATTGTTAATTCATATCAAATACACAACCATCCATACCATTTATTCACCCTAAATCATATATTAGCAAGTAAGAAGCTTGCCTTAAGCTGAAATCTCATATTTCCTTTTGGTAGCAACAATTCCAATCTTCAATCTCTTCCTTTTCTTCTCTTTTTTTTCTCCACAATTCTCCTCCTCTCTCTTTCTCTATAGGTTTAGAAATACACACTTGAGAAAATAAAAGGGTTTGCAAGACTTAAACGTGCCTTTCTCCTTAATTACCATCTTAAATGGTTAATATCCCATTAAAATGACTCGTAACTACACATTTAAGTCATAACCAGTCAAAAGTGCCCGAAACCCATCTAGTGCTGTGAAAAGTGATTTCCTAACGCAACCCGATGTGTATCTAGTGTGATGGGTTTTGAGAACCAAAGAAACACTATATTTCAACTTCCTATGACCTTTTCGAAGATAAAAAAACACATAAGGTGACCTTTCCGACCACAATGTGAACATGTGTAAACAAGGGGAATTGTACCTATGGATTGACCTTTTCTAACGTCTCTGAAATTAGTTTACCCTTTAAAATGAACAATGGTCTTTGCTTTGACAACGTAAGCATTAGAGCACGAGGATCCATTACGATCACTACACAAACTACTCAAGTCTTTTAAATCATTTTTCAACTCTAAAATTTTCTACTCAAGCAAAGAATTGGACTCTTCCAATTTTAAGGACACCTTTTTATAAATAAAGTCCTAAGCACAACATTTATCCTCGACGAGCTATCGTCTAGATAATTGTGACCCATCTTCTATCATCAATATCTGGCATAAACTCGTATTCATTGCCATTAGATGACAAGTAATATTTTGACAACTGAATAGGATCAAGGTCGAGGGGAATCTTACTCTCATCACTCCCAAAGGGAGGATGAATAATAGGGAAGTCCACTTGGTACAAATATCAAAGATTAGATTCTTTTGGAACCTTAATAACATCTAGGTCATTCAGATAACCATGCTTATATGCCACTTATTTAACTTCATCCAGCGTAAGAGGCTCATCCACCCATTCTTCATAATAGTCAGAGCCACAAACTTCGCGATAACCCTTCCTCAAGAGGTATCTCAACTTCATTTTGTTGCGAACAAGGCCTAGTTTGATCTCCCCAACTCTCTTTAACTCCTCCTTAACTATTCTGATCTTCTCTTTGAGAGAAATATTTACTTTTTGTAAAAGCTCCGCAATGTCACTGATATCTTTAGTGTCACTCTTCAATTTGGTGTATAAATGAGATTCTTCATAAAAAAGAACTTGTTATTTTTAGAGTGCTTTTCGAACAGAGACGAAAGTTACATGAGCTTCACTACTATCTTTCCGACCACGTACTCTTTTGTCACTTTTGAAAAGGTGTTACCAAAGGGGTCCATTAATGTAAAGGATATTAACTCCCTTCATATCCCTTTTCCATTTCACACTCATATTTTGTCAACTTATAAACATTCTCAATTAATGGTTCTAACATGCACAAATCCCCCATATATATAAATATGTATTAACGATGTTGATAGGAGAATACCCCCACATAGTTCATGTAACATAAGTAGTTAAAATTCAAAAGAGCTCGTGCAAGTGTGTGGAGGGGAATATGGAAAGATGAATTCACTAACCAAATTAAATTCAAACAACTCCATACAAGGCATGATTAAGAAATAATCCAAAACATTATAAACCACAATCTAATGTCCTAGTCACACGAAAACATTGAAGGAATGAGATTCAAACACACCATTATGCCACATAAAATGTGTAAAACTAACCATACAAACAAACCAATTTTTTTTTATATTTTTCTTACATAGACCAAAAGATGAAAAATAAAATAAAAAAGAAACAAACTTCATACAACTAGCCAACATATATAACATGAAGCACAAAAACTAGTGTATAAAATACGAAAAATCAATCACTCGTAAGATATAGCTTGTGCAGAATCATGTACAAGCATGCGAGAATTCACAAGTATAACTTGTAATGCCCACAAATAAGATTTCTTATCCCACATAGGCATAATGTGATGAACTTGGGTTATGGGAACCTTGGTGACACGGGACTTCAACTTCTCGAGACCTTTTCTAAGATCGTAACAAAAAATCTAAAGGTGACCTTTCCTACCAATATGTGAGAATGTGAAAACATGATGAAGACGACCTCAGAGTTGACCTTTTCTAATGTCCTTAGCTACGATTGAGTCTATCAAAACTTTGGTGTTAACTTTAAGACGAGGGCATTTTTATCGATGAATCCAACTCAACCCTTTTTCATTTTTTATATCGATAGTGCCTAAAATCTTATCCAATTTCCCCGACCTATATTTCAAATCAAATTTTACACAACTCGAGTCTCTCAATTATTCTTCTGACCCTATAATACTGGACTCAAGAAAATTCCAGAATCATCAAACATTAGGGAATCCTTTAAATTTTCAACCAAACCACGAAAGGTTATTTCTCTCTTCCTCAATGTATTTGATCTTCTCCGTAAGAGTCTCCTTGTGAACCTGCAAATACTTAATTAATATGTAATTATTATTTCTACAACAAGTTATTTCAAATCATCATCTAACTTCAAGTTCTTCTACATCAACTTCGAGGACTTGGTGTAAAAATAACAAATCCTATCTTGAAGCTCACTCTACTCATCATCCTCCTCTCTTTCCTCTTTACTTGGGAATTACACTAGTGAACCTCTAAAATGTAGTGAACATGATCATCTTCATTGATAAAAAAACTTTTCATTTAAGCCCACATGACTCGTTATGAAAGTGTTGACGTTATGCTCCACGGTAGAATCATATTCCTCATCCGGACTAAGGGTAACATTGTAATCTTTAGTTTTCTTATCTTCTTTCCTTAGTCTAGTGGGAAACTCTCCCATGAGATACCTAAACCCTTGGCATTTGAAGAACTTGTCCTGGTCATTCAATTTCATATGGTTATCATCCTTCTTCCTATCACGATCATTAAAAAAGTTATTTGGTTTACTACAAAAACTCTTATCCTCTATAAATTTAAGAAACTTCGTAAACGTCTTAGCAAACCTAGACATCCCTTCGGGATCTTAATCACCCCCATTCTCATAAATTGACACACTCATTTATGAGTTTTAAAGAAATGATCTTATTTTTCTTAGGAGGATCATCTCATAGGTGTGGAGATCACTGAAAAGTTCTTAGACCCACATAGTGTCAAAACCACCAAGAAAATCTAGGACCATGACCTTAATATTTTACTAACCACTCTTGGTTAAGGGATAGCCTCACCTAAGTTAAACAATGAGTTAACAATACCAAACAACTTAGCATAAAACTCATGAAACGACTCATTCTCACCCATTTTAATTGTTTAGAATTTAGCCATTGGATCTTATAACTTGAAAACCCTAACTGTATAGGTTCCCTCATGCATGGATCTCAAAAAAATTTAAGCATCTTTTGAACTCTCACAAGTCATGACTTTTCTTAACTCTTTAGTAGTGACATCGTAAAAAACTGCCTTCAAACCTATGGAATTAAATGTAGATGCATTATTTTATGTCGTGGTCCAAAGGGATTACGCTTTCATTAAACCAATCTTGGTGGGAGGAGGCCATCCTTATCTACGGAGTTACAAACCTTCTTATCCATATATTTTAGAAACAATCTCATTCGGTCCTTCCAATATGGGTAGTTTTAACCGTCAAACATGGTAGGATGGGTTATGTAACTTCCCTTTCGATTAGAATCCATATAAAATCCGTAAAATGCACTAAAAAGTGATCAACCATGATAATGTAGTGTAACAATCTCTTATACTAATTTGAGAAATGTAGGGTTATACAGATTGCTGGCGACCAATTTTTAATTTTGAAATTAAATTAACTGCGTAAACAATTAATCAAATTTTAATCAATCACCTTTTAAACAAATGTTATGTAAAAAGATTACCTATTTTATATTTCCCTAATCATGCATCTACGTGATATGTGAAAGAGTAAAATAAGGAAAGTAACCACAATGTCGTGATATATGAGAAAAACCCATGACAGGAAAACCTCAGACGAACTAGACACATAAGTCCACTATGATATATGTCTCATACCAGGATAAATTTGACCTACCAATAGGCTCGACGCCTTAAAGCCTTGATGCAATTCTTTAATTCTTGTTACCATATTCACATCCACCAGAAGATGCCTTCCATTGGCAATCACAATGAAGGTGCCTCCATCGTGTCGACATCCATCGATATTACTTACTTCCTTACTAGTCTAGTCATCACCGAATGCAAACAAGGTATCCACTTCTTGAAATAGTACTCAAAGAAGATTAAACAGTCTTATAAAAAGACACACAAGATCTTAAACACACATATTATATTAAAACTCGAATCTTAAACTACGAATGTAAACTAGGGTTCCAAGAAGATTGGATATTTTATTGGGAAAATGTTTTTGCAAACCCTCTCTCGAAAAATGTTGTGCCAAACCATTTATTTATATTAAAATTGTAAAAAATGGTGGCTCGCATCCTTGGGCATTTTGTTTGAAAGAAAACCAAAAACTCGTTCGAACGACATTATCCATTTTATTTAAACCAAAACAGAGTCGCTTGAAATTGCTAGCTAAACTTATTCGAACGAGAACATTCTATCGAGAAGAAAATGTTTGGGCGAAGGCCACTTGAAGCTAATTTAAATGTGATTCCAAAACTGTTTGGAATGAGATAAAGAACCTATTATGAAACCATGAATTCGTCTGAATGAAAATAAAGTTCAATTAGACGAAATTCAAAACAAAAAAATTTCTTTAAAAATACTTTTAAGAAAAATAGCATCAATAAGTTTTAAAACATTAAACACCCAAACTGAATCCGGGGATCAAGCATAATATTTAAAACAAGATATTCAAAATTATTAAAATCAGGTATAAGTTTGAATTTTTACGACAAAATTCCTTGTTTATGGTGAGAGGAATGTAATTCCCCGTATATTAATTGCATTAAATTAAATTATAAATTTTTATAATCGACTATAAATTGCTATATTCGGATGTCGTGACATGTAATGTCACGATTTAATAGCTAATTTCGTAATGGAATTAATAAGATAAATTTGCAATGGATTCGTGGGGGGAGATAGTTTTCATGAGAGGCAATTAAGGTTTACTATGCCTCTCTAAAGTTTTTGTTATGTCCATGCACACAAGAACATGCCTTGTTCCTCATCTAATACCACTTTCCCCCTCTTATTCATTTTTAAAAACTTCTGTGAGTTTTCCCAATAACCCACCATCGAGAAAATCCCGTGATTGACACCCTACTAGCACTAAAAATCTTTTATATTGTCATAAAAGAACATTCTCAAACTCTTCCACCTCTTTCCATTGATGTAAGTAATCAATATCAAAGTATCAACTATTTTTGTTACTTTACCTGAGAAGGTGCATACGCAAGCTTTGAATGATTTTAAAAGTAATGTTATAGGCAGAATCTTCACGCCTAAAGGTTCAAAACTTTTCTCTCCTGGTGAAACTAATGCAAAATGTTCTACTGCAGGGAACCCTGAATGTCTTTTGTATCATGTACCTATTTGAAGAGGATATTTTTGTTGGATAATATGTATACAAAGGAAAAATGAAACTCTTCTAATTATAATAATTTCGTCAACTTCAATACAATAAAACTTCTTGAATATAATTCTGTTGGAATTCAAATAAATTCTAGAAACTTCAAGGCGCGATGTCACTTTCCTAAATACAATATTTATCCCACCAAGATGATTTGGTATTCAAATAGGAATCTGCAAATCCGTACACAAGATACAATGAAGAAATTGCACTGTCTACAAATTATATGTTTGAAGACAGCCCTTGGATGGAACAAAGAAGAACAGGCAACTTCAAGTTCTTATTTTGTTTCTGTGCATAAAACAGAATAAGATGATTTTTTATCTCCCCAAAATATAAGTGAATAAATGCTAGGGTTTGGAAAATCTGGAACAGGGTTAATCTGAATGATGTGCAATTTAAAATTGTATCTTTTAATTATAGATAGTGAGAGGCTTTATCTTCAAGATTCACGACTGTTGAATTAAGCGTCTTAATTAATTTCGAAGTGGTATGATAGTTAATTACCAACAGTCTTAAGCCATTTCTGAACAGGTATAATTAAACCGAGCCGGTTTCACAAAGACCACCTAAAAAGTGATCGTGCTCGAGGTATCGTGATCTGACCCGAATGAATCTCAAAAACCCGCTACCACTACAGACACATGACATGGGAAGTGCAAAGTGCACCACTAGTGTCTCTACAACCCACTTCCCCGTACGCGCGTGCATGCGCATTAGTATGGTGCTTCGCACCATATTGGAGCTCTCTTTAATAGACCTCTTGAATTCAAGATGAATTAACTCTTCATCTTCCATTTGTACTTATTAAGTGAACACTTTCTTTATATTTTTCCAATGTGGGACAAAAGGTTGCCCACTCCATTTATATCTTAGTGGGTATCACTTAGATTTACTTATTTTCCAATGTGGGATACTCTCCCTTTTATATTGGGTTTGTTTCCCACTTTTCTGCACATACTTCCAATGTGGGACCTGTTTTTACTCCCAAATCTTTTACTCACTAATTTTAAAAATCTCCAACATTCCCCAACCATTTTCAAAATAAGTTTTGTAAATCTTTGATTTTCTGTAAGACTGTGTATAAGCACTGATGTCTCACGACTTGAACCAATACCCTGTGAAGATTCGTCAAGGCTAACCATGAAAGTATAGTAGACTTATTTTTGAACTATCAATACATATTGATCAGTTGAATTTGTCTACACACACTAACATTTTTAGTCACTGATTATCCATATAAGCCAACACATGTATTAGGCCTTGTGTCTGTACCTTGATTTCGTGAGTGCTTTAGAGTCAAACCCAGTTCTCATAGGAAGCCTCACCAATTCCATACTCATATAGGTAGATTAGCATAGGTGTCTATGTAACTAAAACACCATAAATCTATTAAGATTACACCCATAATCTTTCATTATGTATTACATGTTCTAACCACTAATCCTTGGAATGTTTGATTTTGTAGTGCTTATAATCACGTCGTCTGATGTACTTTAATCATTGAAGTTGAGACTTGAATATGTCAAGTATCAAGTTGAGTTTCCATCAAGAGTGATTATTGTTAATGGGCTTTAGTCCCATCCCCAATGATGTCTTAGACACCAATCCTCTTACAAGATCTTCTGTAAAAGGATCATTTAAATTTTGACTTGATTTGACATAATCCACTATGATTACACTATCTGTAATCACTTGTTTGACATAACTATGTCCTAGGCCAATATGTCAAGATTTTCCACTGTACACTTTACTACAAGCTCTGGAAAGTATATACTCATTATCGCAATGTACAAATATTTGAGGCATTGGTTTTGACCAAACTAGAATTTTAATCAATAAAATACTTAACCATTTTTCCGCTTTACTAGTTGCATCTAATGGTACAAACTCAGCTGCCATTGTAGAATCGGCTATATAAGTTTGTTTCTTTGAACCCCAAGAAACAACTCCTCCACCAAGATTTACAATCCATCCACTTGTTGAGGAATGATCCTCCAGCTAAGTTATCAAACTAGCATCAGAAAAACCTTTTGATATTGAGGGATATCATCTCAAGTATATACCATAGTCCATAGTTCCTTTTAAATATGTTAATATTCTACTGACAGCATGCCAATGAAATAAACTTGGATTACTAGTATAACTACTTAATTTACCAACAACATATTCAATATCAGGTCGAGTACATGTCATGGGATACATTAAACTACCAATTACTCGTGCATATTCTAATTGTGAAATAGCTCTACCTATATTAGGAATCATATTTAGCTGCGGCTCAAAAGGTGTACTAATGTGACACCACGACTAATTAAATACCGGGTAGCTACTCCTTTATTAAATTAATACAAAATGGCAAGTTGGTTCAGTTCATACCATCACTGTCGAAAACATTTTAATATTACTAACCACCTAGTGCTTAAAAAGTAGGTTGTCCATTTTAATTAAAACCGATTAACATGCAATAAATGAATTATGAAAAGTGAACATAACCAACAATATAGTCACAATAGAATAACCATCCATTAAATAATGAGTCTGGAGGAAAACTCCTCACAACATACCGAATTTCGAAATAAATAAATACAAAGTCCGCATCACTAAAATTAATTACAACCCAAAGTCTGAAATAACAGAATAAGTAAGATGTCTCTAAAAGGAATGGGAAACATGTCCAACAAATGATAAAAACTGATAATGGAGTCAAGATCGAAGATGGAGGCGTCTACTGTCAAGGTCCTATAACTTCCACAGATACAACACGTCACCTGAATAGAACTCCTATGCATGGTGTCCGTGTGGCTGGGCACCTAAAAAGGTTTTTACAAAAAAATATATTTGGAAGCAAACGGGTCAGAGCCCGAATGTGAAAATAATTTAAAAATGCAAGTGTTTAATATCATTAAACAGTGAATATAAAGTACATGATAGTGTGTGCACTCACATGAGTTCCTCACCCCTCTACTAATTGCGCACTCCTATCGTACCCGTACCCATTCTAACTCCCATCTTTAACTAGTCCAATGCTAAATCTAACATTCCTATATGATATCCAATTCAAATCCCAACATCTTCTATTTAATAGTGTATTGTACCTTATTACACAGTTTCCCCACTTTAGTAATTCAATATTATAAATCTTACATTTTCACTTTACAAGCCGTTGCTATTACTTATACCCACAATTATTCACGACTATCCATTTCAGTCAACAGTATATTATTCTCACCATAAATATACAATACTAGCACCCTGAGGCTAAGTTGCAGTGCTCACATACTCTGCTATCAAATCCCGGTACATCACGTACATGAGGACCACGTATTCCGGATCTCTCAGGAAACGTTTCATTAACAATAAACACAAATAGTGGAGGCAAACATAGTTCACATCACATGGGGCACGCACATACCTACGCTCTCATGATCAGCAGACTTATTAACTTCTCAATAATCCCTTCTCTGACCTATGTCCTCGAGGTACCAATCTAAATCCCCCCCGTAGGCACATAAAGATTAGATGGCCCTAAATGAAGGCCAACCTCCCACGATAGCAAGTATGATAGGTATGTCATACACATATAACTATATATACTAAGAATTCTCACATCTTAGATATTAAAATATTTTGTTAGTGTTATACTTCTCGTTCTTATACCAACACTTAGTGTTATACAAATCACATGTCCCCGGTTTATATGTATTTAATTTATCGATTAATCTCACTTCGTGATTAGTTACTCGCTTCCCAATCCACAAATGACATACGATTTAAGACTTTATTCTAAGTGTTACTCCTCAATGTATCCCAATATCCCAACTCTACCCACTAGTTAATAAGGAGAGGTTATCTCACCATTTAAATAAGTCTACGGGATACTAGAAATCAATTCAGGCCAAAAAGGCCATTCTATCAACTCGTTAGAAATCTCGTTCGAACGAGGTCGTTCGAACGATTTCATTCGAACAAAGTACTTTGAATGAAATACCAAATTGTTAAAGTCATACTGTCATCTCGTTAGAAGTTCGTTCGAACGAGGTCGTTCGAACGACCTAGGCAGGTCTTCTAACAAGATGGAAGTTTCAGCCCAGAAAATCCCAATTCCATTTTTTTCAATTCTTGTCCCCTCCAAATCCAACCTAAGACCGTCCAAATTATGTTTTAACGTATATAAACCATTTCTAATCACCCTAGATCATTCCTTAACATATTTAAGGTGTTCAATCTTTACAAAAATCATGGAATTACTATGAATCTTCAAATATATCTCCAAACCCCATGAACATGAACTCCTAATTTTCTTATTTCTAATTACTCATCATATTCCGTTTTTAAATCATCATATGTAACTATTCAAGCATTAGATCATTCCATTATCATACTACATGCAAATCCTAACCCAAATTAAAAGTTTCTCCAACAATTTTCATGGGTTTTCTTCCAAAAATTTCAATAAAAGATAATTCCTACATTAAGCATGGAAGACATATCAATGCATTAAAAATACTAAATCACTTGACTTAGATTGTTCTTCAGAATTTGATGTTGAAGGTTGAAGGTTGAAGGTTGATCTCTCCCCTTTCTCTACAGATTTTCTCCCAAGGTTGAAGATGGTGGTTATGGGTTTTCTCTTGGGAACCTCTTCCAACTCTTCCTACAACTCCCGTAGCCCTCTAACTTGTCAAATGCTTGTAATGGTCTTAGTGGGTTACTAATAATGTATAATTAACTCTTAAAATTCGTATGCTTTAATTCCCAAAATTTCAAAATTACCAAAATACCCTTTTAAGTTGCCGGTATGGCCCAAAAATTCCCCGGGACCCAAACTAAACCCCCGGCTAGTGTTTTCTGACTATTTCGACCCTTCCGGACTCGTTGGCGCACTCAGAATGAACATTTGGTTGATAAAAATAAAATTTACTTTTTAATTCAAATAAATTACATTTTTGACGCGACTGACACGCGAATCCCAACTAAATTTCCCAAATTGTCGTATTCTAGTCTCGCGACAATTTTAATATTTCCAATATTCATATATTGCCATATATACACAACATAATCAAATACCAACTCACATCTCGTTAGTATTTATATCCGAATTAATTATCAATTAATTCACATTTAATTTAATTAATCCCTTTAATAAATATCAATAAAAATACGGGGTATTACATACTTCCCCCCTAATAACAGAATTTCATCCTGAAATTCGGAACTAAAAAGTACCTGGTAAAAACAACTCAAGATAACGTTCGCGCATCTCATCCTCATGCTCCCAGGTGGACTCCTCAGCATTATGATGTCGCCACTGAACACATACTAACGGTACTATCTTTGATCGCAGTTTCCGCTCGCTTCGGTCCAAAATAGCAATCGGCCCCTCCTCCTAGGAACTATCGGGCTGGAGATCGATGTCCGACAAAGCAATGTGAGTATGGGCCAAATCATCCCTAAGATATTTCCTTAGCGTGGAAATATGGAACACATCATGAATCCTATACAAGTGCTAAGGTAACCCAAGTCTATACGCAACTGGCCCAATCCGCTCGATTATAGGAAAGGGCCCCACATATCTCGGTGTCAGTTTCCCCTTCTTCCCAAAACGCATAATCCCCTTCATAGGGGATACTCTGAGTAAAACCTGGTCCCCCACTTTGAATTCTCTGAATAATCTCTTGGCATAAGCATAGCTCTTCTGTCGGTCCTGAGCAACCCGAATGTGACTCCATATCAATTCTATCCTTGCCGACGTGTCCTGAATCACTTTCGGCCCAAGGAGTTTGTTATCCCCCACCTCTAACCAACATGCTGGGGAACGAGAAGGTCTACCGTACAACCTATTACTACAAAAAGAGGGTGTCAAAAATTTTAAAATATTTTATTTACAAACCGAAACAACCCATGCAACAACTAACCAACAACATAACATCTAAATATAATAAGAGACACACACACATGCTCAAATCATATAAAAGATACTAATATAAGAGTATAATAAAATGTACAAGACAAAATACCCAAATATACTGTCGGGTCACGGACAATACAACAATCTGGCAAAAATATAAAAGTGTTACTCTACAACACTTGGGTTTAAACCCGATATACAAAATGAATCCTATTCTAGATATATAAAAGATATAAATCGGCTATAACAAAATTCTGCAACAACCCGCAACTGCTGCAGCTCCACAAATACACTGGATGGATAACATCAATGGAGTCCTTGCGAAGGAACACCTAAAATAATGCAATATATACAAGGAAAGGGAAAATTTAAATGGGTCAAGGCCCGTGGTGTAAAAACATTTTTTTTACAGGTGTATTAAAATGCATAATAATTATAAATGCATTATGACATGATTAAAGTGGAGTCGCACTCTCCATAAAATTCAACACACCCCTCAACTAAAGCGCGCAATTAAACGTATGCACATGAACTCCAAATAATTGCCCAAATCTATCTAGGGGCAAAGTAATCTAACTTACACCCAAAATTTATACTCAATTAAAATCCATCTAAATCATCTCTCACTTTATACTATTTCCAATCTCGAATATTCGACCACTTTCTAAACATATAAAATATACATAGACATTCTCTTTTACTAGAATTTCCAATATTCTAGTTATAGACATAAATATATAAAAATATATATGTGAGCTATTGGCATCTAAGTGCTAAGGACTAAACTTCTCCCAATTCTCAATACTGCACTGTGATTCGTGCGTGGGGCGTCTCGCAAGCGAAATCCAAACAATGAACCCCCCCCCCCCCCCCGATACACTACTCCTGGGAAGTATTGATTATCAAGATTCATTGTGCCCTCAATTAATGACACGCATAACCCGAATTCTTATATAACATAAATAATTATTCTCAATTATCAACAGCACACATCGTTTCGTGCGTGGGACGTCTCGTAAGCGAAATCCAAATAAGGAACCCTCGATACACTACTCCTGGCACTGTCGATCCTCGAGATATATAATAATATAAATATGAGCCCTAAGGACTAACTTTTCCTCACTCCCAATATTGCACTATGTTTCGTGCGTGGGACGTCTCGCAAGAGAAATCAAAAAGGAACCCCCCCTGATACACTACTCCTGGGCAATGTTGGTCGTTGAGGTCCATTATGCCCTCTATACACAAAGTACTATATCTACTCGTGTAATTAAATACTCTTCATATTCACTCTAACGTATTAATCACAATTTATTCCGGATTTGATCTCCTAGAATGAGATTCAATCAACATTCTTATATCTCTTTACTCTAGAGACAAATATGTGGTATCAAATAATCATATACAAATAGTATACTATTCTCACAAGTATAATAATAACCATCCCAACGAGCTATAACCCGAGGATGCAGGTTCTAAATACTATCATCTACCAGGGAATCACTCACATATCATCCTGGGTACCAACGGTCGGAATCTCACACCGCCTTGGCAAAAACCATATCACAACGTACTGGAAGCGGTCATAGTTCCTCCCCGAAAATGAGATGAAACATACCCACCATGTCACATCCCTAATAAAACAATCACACAATAATAAATGGACGTTATGACCTGGGGACTATACGCGCCCTGCTCCTCAAGCCAGGGGCCTCACCCACATCGCGCAACTTCCCATGATAGCATAGAGGGGGTATGCTTCACTTATATATATATATATATATATATATATATATATATATATATATATATATATATATATATATATATATATATATCATTCACACAAGAGATACATACATCATCACATCATATAAATGTATACCATCAGACAAGGTATATATATCACACTATTTAGATACTCATAGTACACTCTTAGGCATAAGTGAAACAATCTCATTATTTAGTATATTTTACTCGCGATATACTATTCGTCAATAACTCACATAACTTCCCCACTTTGTATGAACTATACGATTTCTCACTTGAAATTCACACCTCACTTCTATTTGAATGAATCATCTCTCAATTTTATTTACGATGAGGATATTCTCTATATCCTTATGCACCTCGATCAACATTTCTTATTCTCAATTCATAATATGGTTCAATCAAGCATATGAACCTTTAAACTTACCCCATTTGGGATTTAATACTAAAATCCATTATCATTAAGCGCATCAAACTTCTTTCTTATCAATCCATAATTATCTCCAATTCGAAATCTCAAAGCTAGTGGGCTTCCCCACTAGTCTGTACATTAACCTCCAATCAATATTCTCTCAAAATAAGTCAATATGATTCCAATAATTTCTCATAAGGGAAACTCCCTAAAAGTCTCCAAAACAAACTTCTTATAACTCCTATAGAGGTTCCCTATCGACAAACTCAAACGAAACCGGGCGAAACTCACTCCAGAAAAACCTCTCAAAACAGCCTTATTTCCGAATCGAGTAGGCCCCTCCGAATCGAGTCGATCTCAACAGCGAATCGATTCGGCCCCCAAGGACCTGCAAGTATGCTACATACCGAATCGATTCGGCCCTAAAGACCTATAGATTCTACAACAAGCCAAATCGATTCTGTATGTGCCCAGCAAACTACGAAATGGGTTGATTTCTCCAAAATCCAAAATTCCCAAAAAACATTTTAATCATATTCTAACCCTTTTTCATCAACCCAAACATATATATATATATATATATATATATATATATATATATATATATATACAGAAAGGATCTCATGCATACCCAGTTTGCAAACCCTCCGTGCGGACCATTTTTTTAAAATAGTAAAAAAAATAATTTCGGGCTGATTTTTTTTTTATAGTTTCTAAACATTTCAATAGGACCATAAAAAAAATTCAACTCAAAATGATTTTTTTTGCTATTTTAAAAAAATCGGTCAAACTTTGTCAGTTTTTAAGTTGTTAAAAACTGACAAAGTTTGACCGATTTTTTTAAAATAGCAAAAAAATTCATTTTGAGTTGAATTTTTTTTATGGTCTTATTGAAATGTTTAGAAACTATAAAAAAAAAATTTCATCAAAATTATTTTTTTTACTATT
This sequence comes from Sambucus nigra, assembly GCA_949130495.1. Classification (NCBI taxonomy): domain Eukaryota; kingdom Viridiplantae; phylum Streptophyta; class Magnoliopsida; order Dipsacales; family Adoxaceae; genus Sambucus; species Sambucus nigra. Next base: position 522,829,696 of record OX422218.1, read on the forward strand.
TTATCAAAATTGGTCCGCGCCAGCGGTATGCAAACTGGGGTATGCATGAGAACCGCTCTCATATATATATATATATATCATCAAAATGCATTGTATAACTCATCCCAACTATTTTATAACCTCCAATCCATATATACACATCAAATCTAAGATTTTACCCAAAATCTAGGTTTTAACATTTTAAACCCAAAATCCATAATTTTTTCCACAAATCATGAAATAAATGATACATAACAATTATTTAGCAAGTTTAATCACTTGCCTCGAATTCGTAGAGTCTGAAGCTTTCTCGAGATCGCGTAATGGCCGGAAGTCCCAGTTTTCTCCTCTTTTTCTTCTTCTTTTCTTCTTCTCTCTATTTCTCTCTTTCTTTCTCTTTCTCTCTAAAGAGATTTGTTCTTCCGTACGCTTAATAAGACTTATCTCTCAAAATACACAACTTTAAATGATAATATACACTTTAAATGACTCGGTAACTTTAATTCGAGCCAAACGAACTTAAAATATTTCGGAACCCACATAAGACCCAATTACAACCATTTCGACTATCTCGACCCTTCCGAAAACAACCGCACCCTCAGAATTGTCATTCGAATCACTTTGTAACAACTTCAAATTTTGGCATCAAATGCCAATTTAATTATTCTCCAATTAAAATAATATTTATTTCTCCCAAAATAAATAAATTATTGTCTCAAAAATCTCGAGGTATTACAATAGTTTAGATAAATTCAGAGGATTGATACATGAACTGCGTTCAATTATTGAAAAGTGATATTCTTCTCCCTCATCTCTCTATCCTTACCTCTCCTGAAGGCACGAACTCAGACAGTTTAACCTTCTCCATTCCTCACATATTTATAACCTGTGATTTTTTGTTCCCAATGTATGTATATAAATATTTAATATCTAATATATATATATATATATATGAGACACAAAAGAATCTTACATTTATTATTGTGGACACATGGTGTCTCTTCATTTCATTATGCCATGTGTCCACAATAATAAATGTAAGATTCTTTTGTGTCTGCTATATATATAATATTTTTAAACGGACACTTTTCATCTTTCTTAAAATAATATTTTTTAAAAGAATATAATATATATATATATATATATATATATATATATATATATATATGTACATGATCTTTTTAAATAAATATTTTATAAAAATAAATTATTTCTTAAAACAATACTCTTTTGGTAAAAATATATATAAAAAATTATTTTTTTATAAAAAATATAGTTTTAGCTCTTTTTCCTATAGAAATATTTTTTACAAAAGTTGATCTTATAAATATAAGTATAAATTTTTTTATTATATATAAAAGTCGTATTTTTATAAATTAATTTCCTAAAAACTAGAGTTCATAACTTCTTTTCTTTACATAAATTGTGTTTTGAAAAGATGTTCCTTTAAATATAAATATAATCTTTTTTTAACATGCAAATTTCATAGATTGTTTTAGAAAACTATACATTTTAGTATAGAAAACATTTTTTCGGAGTTATACATTAAAATAAAATTCATAAATTTTTTTTTATTTATAACTCAATTTTTTTAAAAAAAATATGCAGTTTATATTAGATTTTGAACATTAACATTACTTTATAAAACATATTTTCCTTAACAAAATTATATTTATATTTATAAAACAACCTTTTAGAACACAATTTGTGTAAATAAATGAAGTTAAAAAATAGAGTTTTTAGAACGTTACTTAATAAAATAAATTTTTTATACATAATAAAATATTTTATACTTTTCTTTATAAAATCAAGTTTTGTAAAAAAATTGTAAATAAAAATGTTAACACTATAGTTTTATAAAAAAAAAGATTATGAATCTATATTTTTATAAAAAATTGTATTGTTAGAAAAACTAACTTATATATATAAATTAGTTTTTAATATACATATATATATAAGTGTGTGTGTGTGTGTGTGTGTGTGTGTGTGTTCTATTCTTTTTATTTTCTTACTTCCCATTACTTCATCATTAAATATTATCCTTTTTGCATTTCAATTTTACACGGAAGTATTTGTTTGGCATCAAATATTCTCTAAATGAAATATTTGATCAACATAATTAGGATTTTCCTAGATATCTGTGTTTAATAGAGAGGGGAAAGAACAATTGATTTAATGTGTTGTGGCAATCAATAACTAGTTATTGGTTTGTAATATTGACAATCCTTTAGCTCTTGAAACTATTGCAGAAGTTAATAATGTTACTAAGAAATGGGGAGACATGCTTGAGGATGAGAACTTTGAAGATAGACAAACTGGTAGCCCTATACCTATTCTTGATGATGGATTTACAGCAGTTCTTACAACATAGAATAAAAGACATAAAAGAAAGAAAGCTATTGATGATAAGCATATGGGAAACCCTTACAAGACTAAAAGTTGTCTCCATACCCTTTTCTCAATGCCAGGGATTGGGGGCGCGAGCACCCGAGCCGAATTTTTTTTAGGTTATTTTTTAATATTTACCAAACAATTACTTTAAAAACAAATACTTTTGAGTATCTACCAAATATGTGTCAGGCTCCCGTGCGGGAGCCCAAATGCAGGACTCCCGTGCGGGATGATTTTTAAAAATAAAAAATAATGTTTTTATTTTTTATTTTTTTATCTGGGTTATAAACATTTCAGTGCACCCCGGTAAAAAAAATCCTCTGAAAATAATACTTTTCGGTATTTTAAAAAAATGGGTCAATTTTTTTTACAGTATTTAAGCTGCTTAAAATACTGTCAAATATTGACCTATTTTTTTTAAATACCAAAAATTGTTATTTTGAGCTGATTTTTTTTATAGGGATACCTTGAAATGTTTATAACCCACGCAAAAAAAATAAATAAATAAACATTTTTTTTCTAGAAAAGATCCCGCACAGGATCTCTCATTTGGGCTCTCGCACGGGAGCCTGACTGTACCAAATATTTTTGAGTATGTTAATTAACAAATAGGTGAGTGTTTTTTTTTCTAAATTTTGGGTGTGGTACTGTGAGAGAGAGAAGTGGAGAGAGAGGGTTGTATTTTTTTTTCAAGTGTCTTGTTGAGCTGATGGGTTTTGGGTTGGTCTGACTTTGGGTGGGCTGTGATGGGTTGGGTCGTAAAATTTAGGCCAACTTTGTTTTAAAAAAAATATTGACCCAGGCTCTAGCGCGGCCAAGCCCACTGAATGGCTCCGCCCCTGAGTTACCCTACGGGCTTGGCAATTGGCACCATGAAAAGAGCCTTATCTCACTTGTGATATTAACTTAGGCCTATTCCTCTTGGAATTATATAACATAAAACCTCACTTGACCTTATTCCTCTTTCATTCTGGTAGGTTCTCAATTTTTCTTTTTCCTTTTTTTTTAAAGAAGAAAGAATTTATTAGAAATGAGAGAAGAGCCCTCTCATGGTGGCTTGTACAAATTTCGAGCGCATTTTGCATTAAAGTATGAAATAAAAGATTGAAAGATTCTTGCAGTGGATCCTTTATAAGGCCAGATAAAAAAGGCTAAGTAAATATCATCTTTGATATTCTTGATAGAATGCTGCATATTAATGGGAGTACTATCAAAAAAATTGGAGTTTCTTGCTTTCCAAATATGCCAACAAATGAAGGATGGAAGAATTTTGCACAAAATGCTCCTGATAGAATTTCCTCTCGAATGGACCCACCAAAGAAATAAATTTCCTTTTAGAGTCTCAGCTTGAATTGAGATGCCCATCAAGGATTTAAAGTGCACCCAGATAACTTTAGCAAAGTCGCTAGTAAAAAACAAATGATCTCGAGTTTCTTCTTTGTGAAGGGAGCAACATCTGCACATTGAAGGCAAGCTGAAATGATACTTTTTGAGATACTCATCCCTTGGAATTCCTTGAAGAAGCAATTTCCACATGAACGTTGAAATTTTTGGTTGTATCCGAGGATTCCAAATGCAAGAGAATGAAAATTGATAACAAGCTGATTTGCGGATCAGGTTCCATGCAGAGTTAATAGAAAAACCAGATGAGTTAGGAATCCATAGAATGTTATCACCATTGCTGAGATTATCGTGCATGGTGTGCCAAACATGTTGCATGCGTCTCCATGTATGTGAAGGCCGAGATGAGAGGCCCTGAAAATTTGGAGCAAGCATAGCGTATTTAGCGTGGAGAAATTTAGCTCATAAACTAAAATAATTATAAAAGTTCCACCACAGCTTGCATGCCATGGCATCACAACTGTCTGTAATCTTCTTAACCCGAAACCACCTTCATTGCAAGCAAGGCTGTTGCCAACTGATCCAGTGTTGTCTGCTCTAAATGGATGTTCCACCCCAGAAAAATTACTCAATTAATCTTCGGTGTATGCGAATAATAAAGATTGTCTTAGTTCTACTCTTTAGATCCTTTTTGATAGCTTTTTTATGCTCTCTCGTAGCATTGACATCCTTGCCAATTATTCTTAATATCTCACTCTCAAACTGGCATTGCATAAGGTGGTTTGTTTCTCCTTTTTCTATGCTTTTACTTCTTATCAAGTTAGATGATATCTTTGGTCTGATGTGGTGAATTTTAGAAAGTAATTTAATGGGAATTGGGCTCTTATTAGGGACTTCAATGTTGTTTTGGGTAATCATGTAAACGTGGTAATCCTACTTCAAGAATCTCTTGTCATGAGTTTATAGATATGATTGACAGCTACATTCTTCTTAATCTCCAGTCACATGGTAATAAGTTTATTTGGTGAAAATCTTGCACATTCTGTAGCAGACTTGTGGAGAAAAGGCTTAATAATGTCTTATGTTCCACTTCTTTGTTCATGACCTCGTCACAAACTTCATGTCATAACTTTGTTAAGCTAGAATATGATAATCCTCTTTTATTTCATGTTTACAATGAGGCCAATTCCTCCCCTATTCCATTCATATTCTTGGATGTTTTTACTACTCAAAAGAACTTTCTTAACATCGTCTCTAGAGCATTGCAAATAGTGGAATTTTGCTAATAGTCATATAAGAACTGTGGTCCTTAAGATGAAGGCTAGGAAGAGTGCTTTGAAAGATTGGAACAAAATTGATTTTGGCAATGTTCATAAGATGGTCCATGATACATGAACTAAACTTAATCAGATTCATCTGGATATAGCCAATGGTCTTGACTCTGAAGACTATCGTTTAAATGAAAGAATGTCTACTTCTCATCATAATGAAACTCTCTTTTTTCAGTAGAAATTATGGTAGAAATTGTGTCGTGTAAAATGACTAACTGTTGGAGATAGAAATACAATGTTTTTCCATAAATATTCTAATATAAAAGGAGCCAATGCCAAAAATTCTTTCTTAATTCTTAACAGCACTGTGATGGTTGACTAAGAGGATATTGAGAAGCATATTAAATACTTTTATTAGGAGTTATACCAATCTTTAGCAAAATATTTTAACCCATATTTGGTCAGTGAGATAATTTCTAGGTGTGTGACTGATCAAGACAACATAACTCTTACTTATATGCCTGGCCTGACTATGAAGAGATTAGATCAACAATCATTGATAGGGATCCTGATAGTGCAGTTTGGACCTGAATGTTTCTCGGGTGGATTCTTTCATCACTATTGGAACATCATTCAAGATAAAATTTCTAAGGCCATCACTGTATTCTTTTCATCTAGTATGAACTAACCTGGCTTTAATTGAAACTTGTTGATTTTGAATCCTAAAGTCAAATGTGCCAACCTAGTGTGTCAATACAGGACAATTCCTCTTTCCGACATCATTTTTAAAATTATTCCTAAGATGTTGGCTTTTATACTCTCTCACTTGGAAGCTAAAATCATCAGTCCTCATCAAAAAGCATTTATCAAATGCAATAAAATTTTAGAAGCTATTGGCACAACTTCTGATGTGTCAATATGCTTGATGGAAGATCTTTTGGAGGCAACATGGGTGTAAGAATCGATTTTGCAAAAGATTTTGACACCACTGAATGGCCATTCTCAGTAAAAGTTAAGTCTTCTTTTGGGTTCTCTCATATTTTCAGTTATTGGCTTCATTAAAATCTTTTATCTTTTAAAATCTCAATTTTGGTAAATGGGAATTCAGTTGGTTACTTTAGCTGCTTCAGTGGTGTGAGACAAGAGGATTCTCTATCCCTGTTGTTTTATTTGGCTAAAGAAGTTCTTAGTAGAGGCATTTCTGCCCCCATCACACATCATATATGTAGATGAACTGCTTAGATTCTGTAGATATTCGTCTTTTAATCTTAAGAATTTAAAATCTTTTTTGGAGAAATATGGAGACATTTCAGGTCAGAGAGTGAATTTATCTACAAATGACATCAATTTGGGGAAATATATGTTGGATTAATTCCAATATTTATTGAGTTTAATTTTTAGTTGTTAATATTTTATTATATTATTTGTGTTTTATTTTAAACATAGTTTGGGTTTTATTTAGAAAGTAGAAACATGAGCAAATGGGTGTGAAAGATATGGGGAATGCTCAAAATCCCATATTGTCCCACATTGGAAGAATACTACAAAAGGTAGTGGTATATCAACTAAAGGACAACTAAGATTCTTAGTTGACAAGTCAAATAAGAGGCTATGATCCTACGCATCGCGGTGGTGCTTAAGCACCACCAATCGCGACACGCGTAAGCGCGACACGTGGCGCGCGAAAGGGCGATTGGGCGACTTAGGGCGCATTGCGCGCTTTGACGCGCACTTGGCACTTCCGTTAGATCGTAGCTGTTTCAAACAGGCACGATCCAACGGTTGCTGAGTCACTCCATGAAGAGTTGTGACTGTTGAAGAACAGTCACAGAAATGGCTATAAAAAGAGTTCCAGACCTCTGTTTTGGACACCGAAAATTGCTAGTTTCTCCTCTCTCCGTCCTCTATACTTTGGCATTATCAAGTTACAAATTCAGAGTGTTCTCGGGTTTGATCAAACAGTACATAGTTTGAATCAAACAACTGTTCATACTGCATTGTATCCTGAAGGCAGGTTCTACAAAACCCATTGTGTACTCGCGGTTCTGGTTCTGTCTCAACCGGATTGGGAGAAATTTTGCCTAAAAGAAAGCGTTCCAAGAACGTGCCTTGCAGAAATTAATTATTATATTTCGTTCTTTCCATAGAAAATTCCAACAGTTTTAGGCAAAAATTTTATATTCTTATTACTCCACTCAAATGGAAGGAACTGTGGCACAATCTATCCAAGTCATGACTCAAGACTTAATCCGACTCGACCGTTTTGATGGCGGAAATTTCACCCGCTGGCAAGAGAAAGTTATGTTCTTCCTCACATCACTAAAACTTGCATATATTCTAGATGATAACCTTGAACAAATTCCCGAGCCCACACCCGAAGACACCGAAGGAATAAAGCAAAAACGTGTGAAGAGGAAAGAAGACGAATTTATGTGTCGAGGACACATCCTCAATGCTTTGTCTCAAACTGTTTATAGCGCTCATAGAATGATTCCGACGGCAAAGGAATTATGGAAGGCTTTGGAGATAAAGTATCAAAACGAGGAAGCGAGCAATCGTAAGTTTCTAATTTCAAACTATATGAATTTTAGAATGAATAATGATAAATCTGTCGTTGCACAAGCCCATGAACTCCAACAAATTGTTGGTGACCTTAAAGCCGCTGGTATTAATCTTCAAGATGAATTTCAAGTAGGGGTGATTGTTTCAAAACTTCCATCCTCTTGGAATGGCTTTAAGAAGAAAATTAATCATGATGAAAAGACTTATACTGTGGAATCCCTTCTTCGTCACCTTCGTATTGAAGATGATACTCGTATTCGAGAAAAGAAGGATGAACAAAGTGAGGGTCATTCAAAAGCTAATATGGTTGAGGATCAAAAATCCAAGATTACCAAAGACTCAAAATTTAAAGCAAAGAATGATTCCAAATTCAAGAACCAAGGTGCAAATAAGAAAAAGAAGGGAAAATGTTTCTTCTGTGACAAACCGGGCCATTATTCTCGAGAATGTCGTCTTAAAAAGAAGGCATTTAAAGAAAAACAAGGGTCGAAGGAAACCAACAATGTTGAAGATCTTATTGCTACTGTTTGCGAAGAAAATTCAATTGATAATGAAAGTGGATGGTGGCTGGATACCGGCGCAACGGTCCACATATGCAAAGACCGCTCTTCATTCAAAACATATCAAGAAATTGATGGAAAAGAAGTGAAGATGGCAAATAATCTTCGCGCAAATGTAGTTGGAAAAGGCACAGTGGAATTGAAGCTAACTTCTGGAAAGACACTTACTCTAATTGATGTACTTCATGTACCTGATATGTGTAAAAATCTTGTGTCTGGGGACCTTCTCAATAAGAGAGGTTTCAAACTAGTGTATGAGTCTGATAAGTTTGTATTGTCTAAGAATGGCCAATTTATTGGCAAAGGGTACTCTTGTAACGGCATGATTAAAATTAATGTTATCAATGATATTAGTTCTGCTTATATGGTTGAGTCTATTTCTTTATGGCATAGTAGATTAGGTCATGTGAATTATAGAAGTATAAAAAATATGACTAATCTCGGCTTAATCTCGGATTGTAAATTTGATAACCTTTCTAAATGTGAAATTTGTGCTCAATCAAAGATAAATAGAAAGTCGTTCAAATCTGTTGAGAGGAAATCCGAAATGCTTGATCTTATTCATAGTGATGTATGTGATATGAAGAGTAATATGACTCGTGGTGGAAATAAATATTTCTTAACTTTCATTGATGATTACTCTAAGTATGCATATACATATTTACTTAAAAGTAAAGATAAAGTTTTCGAGAAATTCCTAATTTTTAAAGCAGAAGTTGAAACTCAACAAAATCGAAAAATTAAAGTCCTACGATCCGATAGGGGTGGTGAATATTACCCGAGTGAGTTTATACAATTTTGTAATACTCATGGGATAATCCATCAAGTTACGGCGCCATATACGCCACAACAAAATGGAACGGCGTAAAGGAAAAATAGGACTTTAGTTGAAATGATAAATTCAATGTTAATCAGTTCTGGTTTACCTTTGTCGATGTGGGGAGAAGCGGTTTTATCCGCATGTTATATTTTAAATATAGTTCCATTGAAAAACAAGGATATTACACCATATGAATTATGGTTTAATCGTAAGCCTAATCTTAGACGTCTTAAAGTTTGGGGATGTCTTGCTTATGTAAGAAAACCCGAACCTAAAAGACCTAAACTAGGAAATAGGACTTACAAATGTGTTTTTATTGGATACTCTAGTAACAGTACGACTTATAGATTTTTAAACCTTGAAACTCAAGAAATCATTGAGTCGGTAGATGTGCAATTTTTTGAACATCTAACAAAGTTTAGTACTTTGAATCAAGGTTTAGAAAATAATAATTCGACTGTTGACTCCTCAAATTTAGAAGAAAATTCACAACCTATATCTTCTTCAGAAACAACGAATGACGTTGAACCACGAAGGAGTAAAAGACAAAGAACTGAAAAAACATTTGGGCCTGACTTTGTTATTTATTTAGTTGAAGGGGATTTAAATGAGACTAAGAACAAAACTAAATTTGTTCTTAATGTAGAAGATGAACCGACCACATTTCATGAAGCGGTAACATCTAGGGATGCTGTCTTTTGGAAAGAAGCAATAAATGATGAAATGAACTCAATTTTGTCAAATCAAACTTGGGTTATTTCCGATCTTCCCCCCGGGTCTAAACCTATTGGGTGCAAATGGATATTTAAAAGAAAATTAAATCCGGATGGTTCTATAAATAAATTTAAGGCAAGACTAGTTGCTAAAGGCTATAAGAAAAAATATGGAATTGATTACTTTGATACATATGCTCCTGTTGCTCGAATCACTTCCATTAGGATATTAATATCTCTTGCTTCTATTCACAATTTAGTTATTCATCAAATGGATGTTAAAACTGCATTTTTAAATGGTGATTTAGAAGAAGAGATTTATATGGAACAACCCGAAGGGTTTGTATTGCCTGGCCAAGAAAAGAAAGTGTGTAAATTGGTTAAATCTCTTTATGGCCTTAAACAAGCTCCTATGCAATGGCATGAGAAGTTTAATAATATTGTTATATCCCATGGATATAAAGTTAATGATGCCGACAAATGTATATATAGTAAATTTGAAAATGGTGTTGGTGTTATTATATGCTTATATGTGGATGACATGTTAATATTTGGGTCTAATCTCAAATATGTTGAAGAAACCAAAAGGTTTCTTTCATCAAAATTTGATATGAAAGATCTTGGAGAAGCTGATGTGATTTTAGGAATCAAAATTGTGAGAAAGGATAATTCTTTAGCGTTATCTTAATCTCATTATATAGAAAAAGTTCTTAAAAGATATAATCATTTTGAACTTAAGCCAGCTGCTACACCAGTGGATCCTAGCATCAAATTAATGAAAAATACTGGGCGTGCTATGGACCAACTTAAATATGCTAGTATTATTGGGAGTCTAATGTATGCCATGCATTGCACTAGACCAGACATTGCTTATGCAGTGAGTGTATTGTGTAGATTTACAAGTAATCCAGGACAAGAGCACTGGAATGCAATTTCTAGGGTGCTTAGATATCTGAAGAGGACTTTGGATTATGGCTTACATTATGTAGGATATCCATCTGTTTTAGAAGGATATAGTGATTCAAGTTGGAATAATCTTGAATCAAAATCCAAGTCAACTACTGGTTGGATTTTTACGCTAGGAGGAGCAGCTATCTCTTGGGGATCCAAGAAACAAACATGTGTATCAGATTCAACAATGCAATCTGAATTTATAGCCCTAGCAGATGCATGTAAAGAAGCAGAATGGCTTAGAAATGTGTTGTATGATATTCCTTTATGGAAAAAGCCATCACCTTCTATTATGATAAGTTGTGATAACCAAGCCACAATTTATAAAGTTTCAAACAAAACTTACAACGGAAAATCTAGACACATTAGTCTAAGACATCAAATTATAAGAAAATTACTCAAGGAAGGAGTAATTACAGTCGACTATATTAAAACGAACAAGAATTTAGCAGATCCTCTGACTAAAGGTCTTGTAAGAGAGATGATATATATCACCTCAAAAGGAATGGGACTAAGGTCTATTAAATAACACAACTATATTTAATGGGAACCCAACTCATATCTTGAAAATATAGATAGAGTTCAATGTGGTACAAACAAGTTAAATTATAGTTATGGAACACTAGGAATTTATACAAAAAGTTCCATTCCTATATGCCTAGTGTTGGTTTTCTGCATGTTAGAGGATGAAGTTCACTTCTTAATAAATCATATAAGTGTGACTCGCAGAATCACTAAAGTTGATTTACCTATTCGAGTGTCGAAAGTGTGGCCGCTTTCTATGAAATCAAGACCGATCCTAAAGCGCTCGTGAAATCAGGATTAGCACAAGGCCATAAAAGTGCATGCTAGAAGAACACTTATAAACTCAGAAATCGGTATGTGTGATAGTTCCGGCTAGTCTCAAAAGGTCCTTGGTTCAAGATACGTTCACCACAGCACCTTGATGAAGCTTTGAATTATTTTCACTATATGGAAGTTCAAGTCCGAAAGACACTTCTCATTTATGTACTAGATTTTAGCGATAATGCCAAAAGTTATTTATTGTCTTTTTTGCTTTGCTCTCTTGTGTATATTGAAATTGGTGGGAGAATGTTGGATTAATTCCAATATTTATTGAGTTTAATTTTTAGTTGTTAATATTTTATTATATTATTTGTGTTTTATTTTAAACATAGTTTGGGTTTTATTTAGAAAGTAGAAACATGAGCAAATGGGTGTGAAAGATATGGGGAATGCTCAAAATCCCATATTGTCCCACATTGGAAGAATACTACAAAAGGTAGTGGTATATCAACTAAAGGACAACTAAGATTCTTAGTTGACAAGTCAAATAAGAGGCTATGATCCTACGCATCGCGGTGGTTCTTAAGCACCACCAATCGCGACACGCGTAAGCGCGTAAGCGCGACACGCGGCGCGCGAAAGGGCGATTGGGCGACTTAGGGCGCATTGCGCGCTTTGACGCGCACTTGGCACTTCGCACGTGCGCATCGTCGCTTGGAGCGTGGGAGCCTAAAGTTTTGACGAGGTAAAACAGATCAACGGTTGTGATTAAACGATCCGATCAAAGGGTTTAAAATCCGAAACGACTTGATCTAAACCGTTAGATGAACTCGTAGCGTTTCGTGTAGGGGATGTCCATTCGCTTACGATGGGACGCCTAATCTGAACCGTTAGATCGTAGCTGTTCCAAACAGGCACGATCCAACGGTTGCTGAGTCACTCCATGAAGAGTTGTGACTGTTGAAGAACAGTCACAGAAATGGCTATAAAAAGAGTTCCAGACCTCTGTTTTGGACACCGAAAATTGCTAGTTTCTCCTCTCTCCGTCCTCTATACTTTGGCATTATCAAGTTACAAATTCAGAGTGTTCTCGGGTTTGATCAAACAGTACATAGTTTGAATCAAACAACTGTTCATACTGCATTGTATCCTGAAGGCAGGTTCTACAAAACCCATTGTGTACTCGCGGTTCTGGTTCTGTCTCAACCGGATTGGGAGAAATTTTGCCTAAAAGAAAGCGTTCCAAGAACGTGCCTTGCAGAAATTAATTATTATATTTCGTTCTTTCCATAGAAAATTCCAACAATATATAGTCAACATATGTAATTCTTTTCTTCATCTTCCTGGTATGAAGCTCATTAAGACTCCATTTTCGTATTTAGGTATCCTTATCTTCAAAGGGAAGCCTAGGAAATGTCAACTACATGGCATTACTGACAATATCATTAATAAACTATGTGGTTGAAGGGGGAGTACTCTCCCAATGGCTGTCAGGATTTGACTTAATAAAACTGTTTTTTTCGTAAGCTAGTGCATTTTTTTTATAATTTACAAGTGTCTTGATAAGTTAGTGAAGATTTTAATATAGAAAATTAAAAACTTTTTTTGGACCGGTTCCCCTTCCAATAAGAAGCTTATCACTCTCTTTTGGGCTACCATATGCCTGCCTATTTTTCAAGGGTGAGAAGACCTGAATAGAGCTTGCCTTGTTAAACTTATTACTGCAATTATAAATAATAAAGACATCCTTATTCTTTTGACAAATCCAGATTGAAGTTGTAGATGTATATGCCTTCCAGTTATTTAGGATATTCTTTATGGAATGGCATCAGATTAACTATTTTCTTCCCATACGCATTTACTATTTGGTGGCTTTGAGATGGTTCAACAATAAACTTTTGGCAACATAAGTGACCTGACTATTGTATTGCAAACTCCATTCAGAGTTTGCTTTGAAGTCTGTTTTTAAAGCTTGCAGAGCCATTAGTGATTCAATATTCAAGAAATTCTTCAAGTTCCTGTAACCTTTCATTCAACTAAGAAGATTGTTTCTTTTATGGAGAATTATTCATCAAAAGCTTCCTTGTGATAATAATCTAAGAAAACATTGGTGGGAAATTGTGTCATCCTATTTGCTTAGTCATACTCGTTGTCCTTGCGAGAATAAAGATATTTTCACTTTGATCATGTTTCACATTGATGGAATTTGTTATTTTCCTTCTTCAAATTCACTCCTCACCATGCTGCATCCATTTTCCATTTGCTAGATCAGCATCTAGCAGTTACAACTGGTTCTGAAATTTATAGTCTTTAAATTGCAGTTTCATCTTCCATATTCAATTATCTCTAGCAGTCGAGGAAGTACCCTAAATTTGATAACAAAACAAATTTTCTCGATGCTATTAAGAGATATATCATGAATTAAATTCGGGTACTTCTAATGGCACTCCAAAAATTCCTAAGGCACTCCAGGAATTGAGCCCAATAACTACAATCCCCTTAAACCCTACAATTTCCTTTACTTTCATTCTCAAATGGCACAAAATTACACTTATATATTGACACAAAGAATGCCCTGTTAACATCAAATGGTGTTGACTGAAATTATTTTTAATTATTTTTTAATATAATAATTAAATTCAATTTAAGCAAATAAAAAAATTTAAACTTTGAATAACAATTATTGACAACTTAATCATTAATTGATTTATATTTTAGTACTTAATTATTTATTTATTAAATATGAACACAATCCAATTAAAATGTGACACGACACAATATTATAAGAAATCTTATTTTTTATCTAACAAGAACACAACTCAAATAAATATGGATCGATATAAAATCTTATTTTTTTTAATAAAGCTATGTGTTTCATACACATTTTCCATACACATTGCATTAAAATTTTATACCTTCTTGTTATTGGTCCCGTCAGGCACAAAGTACAACCTCCTACTGCATTGTCTTATTAAGCGCGTATGAAAAGTGTGTATGGAAGGTTATTTGGAAGAGTCGTGCGCCTCCCAAAGTTTGCTTCTTTGTGTGGACCGCTGCCAGGCAGGCCATCTTGACTATTGAGGGGCTTCAGCATCGTGGTAGGAGGATGGCCAGTAGATGTTGGTTATGTAGGAAGGAGGAGGAGACAGCCAATCATCTTCTTCTTCATTGTCAAATCACTATGGGTCTCTGGGACTTATTTTTCTCTTTATGCCAGATTGTCTGGGTTATGCCTCGTACGGTGTGCGAGATGATGGCGGCTTGGAGTAGGCCTAGGGGTTGGAAGGGCTCGCGTTTGCTATGGAGGATGGTTCCTCATTGTATTTTTTGGACCATCTGGCAGGAGAGGAACAGAAGATGCTTTGAGGGAGTGGATCTTAGCCCTTCCCGTATTCGGTTCTATTTTCTGAGCCTTCTCCTTACTTGGATGAAGGGAGGATATGATTCCTCATTATCTCTCTTCCTCGAGTTTTTGGAGGAGTTTTAGGGGCCTGTGTTGTCTGTTCTGGGGATTGGCCTTACGCTTTTTTGTTTGTATACTCCCTGTATACGGGTTTCCGCCCCCTTAGGCGGGTTTGGTTTATTGATTCATTTACTTATCAAAAAAAAAAGTGTGTATGTGCAGTGGTGCTCCATTTTTTTTATTTAATACGGACAAAATCTAATTAAAATGCAGCACGACAAGATATGTAATATCATTTGTTTACCTACCACAACAAGACATGGAATATCAAATAAACGCGACACGACACGAAATCTTTTTTTTTTTAATTTAAAATGAACACGATTTAATTAAAATGCAATTTTGCATTTTTTTGTTTTAAAATTCAAGAACCATATATTTATTTTTTAAAACAAAAAAAAAGCCTCGGTGAAGTCTTTATTTTATTTATTTATTTTTATCTAAAACGAACACGGTTTAATTACAATGCAATACGACACGACAAGGCAAGACATAAAGTCTTTTTTTTTTATCTAACACGAACACATTTTTTTATCTAACACGAACACAATCTAATTGATTTACACAAATCTGACACGACAAGACTTCATGTCTTGTTGTGTCGTATTGCATTGTAATTAAACTATGTTCGTTTTAGATAAAATAAAAATAATAAAAAAAAGACTTCTCCAGGACTTTTTTTGTTTTAAAAAATAAATATATGGTTATTTAATTTTAAAACAAAAAAAACGCAAAATTGCATTTTAATTTGATCGTGTTCATGTTAGATAAAAAAAAATAAGATTTCGCGTCGTGTCGCGTCGCGTTTATTTGAGCGGTGTTAGGTAAACAAATGATATCCCATGTCTTGTCGTGCTGCATTTTAATTAGATCGTGTCTGCATCAAATACAAAAAATAGAGTACCACTGCACATACACACTTTCCATACACGCCTAATAAGACAACACAGCAAGAGGTTGTACTTTGTGCCCTGACCGGCCCTACAACAAGAAGGTATGAAATTTTAATTTAATTTGTATGAAAAATGTGTATGAAAGTGTGTACACATAGCTTTATTCAAAAAAATAAGATTTCATGTCTACAACATTTATTTGAGTTGTGTTCTTGTTAGATAAAAAAATAAGATTTCGTATAATGTTGTGTCGTGTTACATTTTAATTGTATCGTGTTCATAGTTGGTAAAATAAATAAGTAAGTACTAAAATATAAATCAATTAATGATTAAGTTGTCAATAATTGATATTCAAAGTTTAAAAAAATTTATTTGCTTAAATTTAATTTAATTATTATATTAAAAACTAATTAAAAATAATTTCAGTCAACTCCATTTAATGTTAACAGGGCATTCTTTGTGTCAATGTACAAGTGTAATTTTGTGCCATTTGAGAATGAAAGGAAAGGAGATTGTAGGGTTTAAGGGTATTGTAGTCATTGGGCTCAATTCTTGGAGTGCCATTAGCGGTACCCTTAAATTCAGGAGCCTAATTTAACTTGTGGTGGTCATATGCAAACTTCAATGAGGACTGTCATCATCATCATCCTTTCCTTAATCCTGTCACATAGTGTCAGCCATATGAATTCTCCTTTTCTATTCTAATCTATTATAAGCTATTATAAACAATATAATCATTAAAATTTAATTTTTTAAGATCTCTCCTAATAATTTTCTCCCATAATAGTGAAATCAATTGGTGTCCGGTGAAATCTTAGGAAAACTCCTAAGATTATCCTAGTTACTTGGTAGCCCGTCCTCTTCATTGGGCAAAACTGAATACTGATGGCATCTCTAAAGTGAAAACGGGGCTTCCACACTGCTTTCTATCCTGAATTCATGGAAGTCTTAAAGGCTATTTATATTGCATTTGACAATGGTTGGATGTTTTCATGGATTGAGGTTGATTCTGACTCAGTTTTCTAGTGTTTCTTCCTCAAACATTATTCTCTTGCTTGGCCACATAATGTTAGATGGCTATATTTCGTCAACAAGACTAATTAGATCCATACAAAGATCTCTCATGACTGTAGGTAAGGAAATGTTCCTCCTGATTCTATTTCCAATGCTTACGCTTCTCCTGGTTCTCAATGGTGGCCTCACATATTGGACTTTGCAGATATTAAAGTCCAAAGAGATATTCAAAGCCTTCCTAGATACAGATTTTTGCTAGAAATTTTTGTTAAGCTATTATAAAAAGGTTATTTTTTTATTATTTTCTTCTTGTAATCTAAGATAAGGCAAGATCCTCTCATGTTTATTGTTCTTTTTATATTAAGACTTTCTTAGCTTGGCTTTAAGGTGGTTTGGGGGTGTGGTAACCTAGTTTGTATGCCCTCTTCCCCTTTTTTTAGTTTCATTCCACTCAAAAAATCGAGATAATCTTAAACTGGTAAAAATCCTTATGAATATGAGATGGAATTTATATGGATAATTGTTATGAGAATGCTATGTGTTGTTAAACAATCAAATCAGTAGTTGAGCCCTAAGCGCAGTCTTAGTTTTCTCTCTCTAGGAGGCTAGCCCTAAGCGCAGTCTTAGCTTTCGTTATCATCTATCCTTACCACCTTTCCTCAGTTCTGTAAACCCTAATCCCTTTCCCTTCACCCTCCCTATCTAGCTAACCTGAATACTCTCCTTGTAACCTCAGAGATTAACCATTCTAACCATCCCTTCTTCTCCCTCTCATCGGAGAAGACCATGAACGATCCTGATGGAGTGGATAACCTTACTATTCCTGCCAGTAGCACCATTATGGACCTAGAAGATAATATATCCCCATCTTTGGAGAGTGCTAATGTTGCTTTAGCAGGACGTATAATTGCCCACAAGTCCCTTAATAAGATTGGAGTGAGCAACATTATTAATGGGGCCTGGAAAACTTAAAAAGGGTTCTCTATCATAAGTTGGGGTACCAACATATTTCTGTTTAGATTTAATGATAACGAAGATATGCAGAGAATACTCAAGAATTGCCCGTGGTCAGTAATGGACCGCCTCCTCATACTCCAACCTTACACTCTTGATGTCAGTCTAGAGTCATTAAGCTTCGACCATATTCTGTTTTGGATTCAGATCCACCATTTGCCAGCTAGGAAGAGAACAATAGGCAATTTGAAACGTATTGCAGATACTGCAGGTACATGGGCTCTTGATGAGGATCTCAGTGAGGATAAATTGGTGTATAGCAAGTTCTTACGGGTAAGAGTGATAGTTAATGTTTCTCAGCCCCTCAAACGTGGTGTTTATGTGAAAAATGAAGAACTCTCCTTACAGTGGGTGCCTTTTAAATATGAGAAACTATCCATATTCTGCTATGATTGTGGGAGAATTGGACATGAAAAAGAGGAGTGTTGCTACGAGAAAGAAAAAATTGAAGGGGGTATGAGTTATGGTCCCCTTCTTAGAGCTAGTAGTGAGAGGCCAGATTCTATCCACAGAAACTTTACAGAAGCACAGCTGCCTAAGCATGGAGGCCACACGGATAAAGCCACTGAAATGTGGAACACGAGAGGGCTCCAGTCAGCAAGTATTGAGCGAGACTCCAACTCAGATACGAGGAAAAATGAGGCACAGACAAACATACCTTGGGCTGGAAGAAATGGCTCTAGAGACAACAGTGGAGGGACGGCCATAGCTCCTGTAGCTGTCACAGTGGGGCCCACAAGCCCAGAAAACAATGTTAGCTTTGAAGACAGCCAATGGCCCTCTCTAGAACTCTCAGGTATTATCCTCCCCATAAATAAACCTAGTTTAACTACTCCAACTCCCAAAAACAAACCAGGACCTGCTTACTTCGTTACTGAACCCCCTGATAATAATGAAGCCCATGACCCCCTCATCGACCCTATTGGCCAAAACAGTCTTGTCCCAGCCCACCAACCCAATGAGATGCCCTCAGAGTCTTTTAATAAAGAGCTTATAAATTATAATAGATCACTACTGATTGCAAACCCTAAAAAAACCTACCCACACTTCAAACTAAACCTAACATCCATACCAGCCATACCACTAGCACCCCAAACTGCCCTCTCTCCAAACCAAGTGTCCCAAAAAACCTATACCCCCTCCCAACCACAACCAGCTCTACGGATAAAAGAGTTCTTGAGTTGCTGAACCTTGAATCGGGAGTGAACAGGGAAATATTAAATGATCTTGCTGCACTGTCCCTTA
Organism: Sambucus nigra; assembly: GCA_949130495.1. Lineage (NCBI taxonomy): Eukaryota > Viridiplantae > Streptophyta > Magnoliopsida > Dipsacales > Adoxaceae > Sambucus > Sambucus nigra. The sequence continues at coordinate 522,848,699 of OX422218.1, forward strand.
AACGAGCTTATGAGGGAATCTCAGATGAAGCTGAGACTATCAAAAAGTTTAAAGGAAACCTATCTATCGTGGAAGTAAGGAATGTGGTGGATAAAATTAGTCCACGGGGGACTTCCTCCCCCACCGTGGTGGGAAGTCGAGATTCAAAACAAATGAAGTTCGTCCCACTGGTATCTAAGAGGGGCTTTAAATCCCTATCAAATATCCAGGAAAGTTGTTTGGTGGATATTCCTATTAAGATGGAGAATGCAGCTTTGTCTGAGGAAAGGCTTGGAGAGAAAGCTAATGCTGAAAGGGTGGTGGTGGCTGACCCAAAACAGCCACATCAGCAATGTTAATGATATCTTGAAACTGTCAGGGAGTGGGACGACCCCGGACAGTTCGCATTTTGAAGGAGATTATCAACTCTTATCGTCCATCCATCGTGTTCTGGATGGAAACCAAAAATAAACAGCAAAAACTGGAACAGTTGAGACGGAGATTTTAATTTCAAAATAAATGGTATGTCAACCCCATTGGAATTGCAGGGGGGCTAGCTCTCTGGTGGAATGGTGAGATTGACATCCAAGTTATCTCTTCTCACCAAAACATTATTGACACCATGTGTGTTGCTGACAATGACAAAAAATGGAGGGCTTCCTTTGTATATGCGGATCCGTATGACGAAAAGAGACGCGAAGTGTGGTCTAGTTTGAAAACCATTGCAACGGATATAGAGTCTCCCTGGATGGTTATAGGCGACTTAAATATCGTGGGGGCTAGTTGGGAAAAGGAAGGTGGAAATGACGATCTTAGAAGTAAAGTGAGGGAACTCCAGGACTTATGTTATGACTGCAACCTTCTAGATATTGGCTTCAATGGTCCCAAATTCACATGGAGAAACGGTCGAGATGAGGACACGATTATCAGAGAACGGATAGACCGGGTGCTTACTAATTCTGATTTCGTGGACTATTTCCCGCATGACCAACTGTCCCATGAATCCATTAGAGGATTTGACCATTGTCCCCTCATTATGCAATTTACCCCTTCGGGCAGGAGAAATAGAGGTACTTTCAGCTTCGAATCTATGTGGGTTGGGTCCCATTTATGCGAGGAAACTATAAGGGATGGCTGGGTTGCTGAATTCAGGGGATCATCAATGGTTTCCCTCACATGCAAGCTCCAGAAGGTAGCTAAAGACTTATTAGTGTGGAAGAAATCACACTTTGGTAACAACAAAGAGAAGCTCAAATATTTGAACTCCAAACTTATTCACATACAATCTCAACCTTTCTCTAGAGAGAACAAAGCTGTGGAAGAAGCAATTCTTACAGAGATGGATGAGGAGCTAAAAAGGAAGAGATGTATTGGCAGCAAAGATCCAAAGTGAAATGGCTGAAATAAGGGAACCAAAATACAAGGTTTTTTCACTCTACTACTATTATTCGACGCCAAAAAAATAATTTACATAGGCTTTTGTCTTCGGACCGGAGATGGCTTAAGGATGAAGTTGAAATAAATGCAGAAATTCTTTAACACTTCTCTTCTATTTTCAAAAGCCAAGGCACTAGAGATTATGGCACTGTGCTGGAAAGTGTGGAGCAAGTGGTTTCCCCGGAAATGAATGAGGCTTTGTGTAAACCAATAACTGATGGTGAAGTCTTTAAAGCGGTTAAACATCTCGGGGATGTCAAGTCCCCCGGTCCTGATGGGTTTCCGGGGATTTTTTTCCAAGAGTATTGGGACATTATTGGACCTGACATGTGTAATGTTGTGCGAGGTTTTTTTAACGGTAATTTTATCCTCAAAGAAATGAATAGAACAAATCTGATTTTGATTCCCAAAACCCCCAACCGTGAGAGCTTGAACCAATTTCGTCCCATAAGCCTTAGTAACTTCAAACACAAAATCATTGCTAAGACCCTTGCTAATAGACTCAAGCCTTTCCTCAATCGGATTATCTCTCCCAACCAGGTTGCTTTCGTCCCTAATAGACTCGTACAAGATAGTATTATCTTGGCACAAGATGTATTTCACTATCTCAAAATGAAGAAGCGGGGCAAGGAGGAGGAAATTGCTCTTAAGTTGAATCTTAACAAGGCATATGATAGGTTGGAATGGGACTTCCTCTTTGCAACTATAAGGAAGATGGGGTTTAATGAGAAGTGGATTCAGTTAATTTCGCAATGCGTATCTACGGTCACTTTCTCTATTGTGGTAAGTGAAATCAAGGTGTGCAACATCAAACCTAGCCGAGGCCTTCGCCAAGGTGACCCTCTTTCTCCTTACCTTTTTCTTATAGTACAAGATGTGTTGTAACAAATGTTGTCCTCAGCTATGCGGAAAAAAGAAAACTTTGGCATCAAAGTGACTAGGTCCTGCCCCCTCTCTCCCATTTATTTTTTACTGACGATTCAATTCAATTTCTTAAGGCAGACAGGAGTGAATGCTTTAATGTTTTGAGTATTTTACAGCAATATGGGAGGGCCTCGGGGTAGCTTATTAATTTCAACAAATCTGGTTTTCAGTGCTCTTCAAATACATGCTCTACTACGCTTCAACTCATAGAGGGAACCTTAAATGTCAAACCACTGGACCCAAAATCGAAATATTTGGGGTTTCCGTCATCGTGGGGGCGATCTAGAAGGGAAACTTTCTCTTTCTTATAAGATAGAGTCCAAGGAAAGTTACAAGGATGGAAACAAAATCATTTATCTCCATGAGGAAGAGATGTTTTAATAAAGTCAGTCGTCCAAGCCATCCCTAGCTACATAATGTCTTGCATCCTCCTTCCGAACAATTTTTGCTTGAAGTTGGATGCGATGATCAGAAATTTTTGGTGGGGTGGTGACGTGGATAAAAACAGGATTGGTTGGAAGAAATAGGAGTCTCCGTGCATTCTTAAATCGGAGGGGGGAATTGGATTTCGAAATTTCAAGAGTTTTAATTTGGCCCTTTTGGCAAAACAAGCTTGGCGTCTTCTTAAGAACCCTAATTCCTTATGGACTAAAATGCTAAAAGAAATATATTTCCCCAAAAACGATTTTTTGAATGCTCATAAAGGTCGTTGACCATCGCCTTTTTGGTCTAATCTGGTGGAGAGTAAGAAAATTTTAGATTAAGGATTAAGATGGAACATTGGCAATGGTTTGAAAGAAAAATTTTGGAAGAGTAAGTGGATCTCTAGTCTTAATGGTGGTTGTCCCCTCACCACAAAACCCCCGGATGCCACGGAGAGGCTGGTGGAGGATTTAATTTCTGGTCACCAAAAATGTTGGAACTCCTTTGAACTCCTCTCCCTTTTCTCTCAAGCTGAAGTCAAAGCGATTCAATGCATTCCAATTAGTGCTGGTGAGAGGGAAGGTGAGTTAGTGTGGAATTTTAACATCAATGGTATGTATACAGTTAGATCTGGCTACCATGCGGCTGAAAATTTGAGAATCACAAAGAATAGAGATATACCTTCTTCTTCTTATAATGTTGATAACAAATTGTGGAAATCCATCTCGAAGATTAAGTCCCCTCCCAAGATTAAACTCTTCCTGTGGAAAGTTTGTAACAACGCTCTAGCCACAAATGAGAATCTCTCTTTGAGGAAATGCAGAGACTCTCCCTTATGTTCCATCTGTGGTAGTGAAAAGGAGAGTGTCGAACATATTATGCTTAGATGTAAAGAAGCTAAAAAGGTGTGGATTGGATGCCATAGATGGAATGAATGGGATGAGGCTAATGGGCATTCGTCTCTGAAATGGATGAATGAGTTGGTGTCTAACTCCAAAGAAAACAACAACTCACAAAGGCTTAGTTCCATTGCGCTCATTTGTTGGCACATATGGAAGAGAAGAGACATCTATGTCTTTAACGGAAGGTGGACTCCAACAGAACGAATGATTTTTAACATAATGAAAGATATGGAGGACTTTAAGGCCAATTTTTCTGACTTTCCCAAGAATTTAACTAAAACCCATTCCCCAGCTATGACATAGTGGTCCCCACCAGAGCTTGGTCGTCTGAAAATTAATGTTGATACTGCCTTTCATAAGTTTGGCTCTATGGCTTCCGTTGGTGGGATTGTCAGGGATCACAGAGGAGTCTTTCAACACGGCTTCAGGCATAAACTCTGGACAGATTCAGCTCTGGCATGCGAAGCTTTTGCAGTTCTTGAGGGCTGCAGAATTATCTGCTCTTTTGAGCTCAAACAGGCTACAGTTGAGAGTGACAACTCTCTGATGATTGACTATTGCAAGGATGTTGCTGACCCTCCTTGTACGATAAAAAACATTATTAAGGACATCCAACAATTAGCTGCAGTGTGGAGCATTAACTTCTCATGGACTAGCCGTTCGACAAATCGTGCTGCCCACTGGTTGGCCACCTTTCACAGCTACTCCTTACCTGGCGATATTAGGACTGCCTTTGCTGCCGAAGAACTATTGAGTTTGTGTAGGTCTGATATCAATACGGGCTAAGGCCCTTTTTGTTGATAAAAAAAATCAAATCCACTGGCCAATTAAATGAGTAAATATTAATTTTGAACTAAATTAATCAAATGGATGAAATTAGGTTTCTTGGGTGAAAGTGGAACTTATCCCTTTTGATTACGCTAGAATCATGTTAAAACCTTAGTTATAGATTATGATTGATGGTGGGATACTTGTACATGAAGGTAGTTGGGTTTTTAGTTGAGCAGAGCTTATATTTTTCTTTAATGGAGGTTTTGGGGCTATTTTTCGTTTTATGGAAAAAAAGACCTACGTTTTTTGCAGGCCCATCGATTGGCCCCTGTAGTTGATCGATCGATCTCCTTGGTTTTTGACAAGGATGATTTTAGGTATTTATTTAGGTTGATTTCCGGAACGTGGCTTCATATTAAATACTTTATTCTTAATTAAAAGGGATCAATTAAATTAAGAATTCAGGTGTTTGCTTTATTAATTTACGACAAATTATATCAGTTACACTGTCTTTTTATGTGAAATAATATTATTTCTTGTACATGTCGGGATTGTACTTATATTTTTATTAACTAAAATTTCTAGTATACGTAGGGATTGCACTTGTCATGATATAATCCAAATTTCTCGTGGATGTGAGGATTGTACCTAATTTGTAATACATGTCAAGATTGTACTTATATGGACATTAATCCAGTTTTTTTTTGCATGTTAGGATTGTACCAAATTTCTAGTAAATGTTAGGATTATACTTACGTATATATTAGTCCTAAATTTCTTATACGTATCAGCATTGTATTATAACTTAATAATTTACTAGAAATTAATAATAGGATCATACGGGGTCGGGATTAAACACATGAGATATTTAAGGTCGTTTAGTTTGGGAATAAGTTAAACAAAAACTAAAATATGAGAAGATAAAGTGTAGTTATTTATTGTAACCCAAATTCAGCTACATCTTTATTCTTGGTAGACTTGTTGTTTATTATACTTTTCAAGACATATGCCAAATCTACTACCCCATTCCTGATTGGTTGGCTTACTACCTGTTGGTTTTGGCTCACCCATTTTTTTTCAGTTTTGGTTTATTTACAAATTTGCTATTTTGACTCAAATATATAAATACAAGTGTTATTTCTAGGTTTTGGGAGAGGACAAGTTTGAGAGCTATTTTGAGAATTATCAAAGCTAAAGAGAGATAGAGCTCCCATTTGAGGGGGGAGTTCTTGTGAGGTCGTGAGTGACTTTCTAAGAGAGATGAATTGTGTGTGTGTTTAACCTTTGGGGTCCTCCATTTATCTATAGAAAGAAGAAATCCTCCATGGTGGATGTAGCCCAAATTTGGGTGAACCACGGTATATCGTTGTTGTTTTTCTTTGATGATTTCTTATATGTTCTTATTGTCTCTTCATTGATGCTTGGTTGAATTGATTGGGAGTTTGCACACTAGTTCATTTTCGAAACAAGGTCTTGGGTGTTTTCCACACACCAAGTGTTTGATAAAATTTCCGAGTGAGTTTTATCGTCCTGGTCGCTAGAGATAGTGTTGCTTTAGCGTAACAAGTGGTATCGGATCTTTGGTTGCATTGTTTGCCCGGTATTTTGGTTCGAGGTTGAATCAATTTTGGTATAGCTTTTTCTTTTGTTCCAAATGACGGAAAATATGGAGAGTACTCGAGAATCAAACTTTGCGAGTGAAGGCTCTAAGAGATGGGATCTGAGTTATGGATCGAGTGGCTCAATGAAGACGGATATGAAGACTTTTGATGAGAAGATCAATTTCGAGTTATGGAAAAGACAAATGCGAGGCGTTCTCATCCAACAGAGGTTGCAATTAGAATTGTTGGGGGTAGAGGGACGACCGATAGGCATGACCGATGCTGAGTGGATTGACATTTATTAAAGAGAGGCTTCGTGTGTTGAGATACTTATCACGGGTGATGTGTTGAATAACGTGATAGTGGAGACCACCGCTAAAGGCATGTGGGATAAGCTTGAAAAGATTTATTTGGGAAAGTCGTTGTCAAATAAAGTGTTCCTCAAGAAGAAACTCTTCAAGCTTGAGATGAAGGGCGGTGAGGATATGATGAAGCATACCAATATTTTTAATGCCTTGATAAATGACTTGAATCGGATAGATGTTCAATTCATTGATGAGGATTGGGCATTATTGTTGCTTGCATCATTACCCAATTCATACGAGCATTTTGTGACCACTCTCATGTTTGGGAAGTCTACGCTCCGGTGCAACGAGATAGTGAAAGATATTCAATCTCATGTCACGATGAGAAAGATGAAAGGTGGAGGTGACGGGTATTACCATAATGAAGGCCTTACGGCGAGAGACGGAGGTAGGAAAAATGGAGGGAGGAACTCCAATCGGGGATTTAATGACGGTAGTAGGTCTAGATTGAGGGGTGTTTGTGGTAAAGGGCCGAAATGATACAAGTGTCGGGAATGGGGTCATATGATTCAAGAATGTCCTTTGTGGAACGACAAGGTTAAGGGCAAGGTTGATTCTCAGAGGGCAACAGTAGCGAGTGCGAATTATGAAGATGAACTTGGAGAACTTCTCATAATTTCTAAGGTTAACTCTCTTTCCCAAGATGATTGGATATTAGATTCGGGATCATCGGATCACGTTTGCTCCAAGAGGGAATATTTTCAGACTTTCACCAAAAATGGAAAACGTTCCATGTCTTTGGTTAACAGAGAGAAGGTTATCGTTGAGGGTGTCGGGATGGTGAAACTCAAGATGTTCGTGGGGCGGAACGCACTTTGGGCGGTGTGTCTTATGTGCCAAAGTTGCGAAAGAATTTGATATCCATTAGCCATTTGGATTGCAAGGGTTATCGGGTGTCGGTAGCGGGTGGAATCTTGAAAGTCACACGCGGTTGTATGGTCCTAACGAGGGGAGATGAGAGAGATGGGTTGTATCGTCTAAATCAGACTTCGAGGAAGATGGGGAAGTGGTGTGCACAAGTGATCGAACGTTCGGGGCATGTCTCGTTTGTGAACAAAACGGAGACATTGGGTGCTAGCTTTTCGATAGCAGACGGTAGTGATGGGAGAATACCTACTAGTGGAGGGGATGGATCGAAGTCCCCCTCTGGGGCCAACGGGTGATGTTGACTCTATTTAGTTGCACACATGCATTGGATGATTGGAATCGAAGAGGTGTAGGACCGTGATGGATTCGAGGTGTGTGTAGCTAGTTCAAGGAGTTATTATTTACGAGCATTGGCAAACGGAAGTTTTTTGTGACAAAGACTTGGTACATCTTTCGTGGGTGAGATTTAGAGGGTATGAGAGGTGAGGAATTTTCTCTCTCATCCGTGGTTATTTCTCAAGGTGAAAGATGGTGTTGATGTGTTTGAATGTTTCGTATACAGAAGGCGTATGCTATATGTATTGTGTTGGGGTGTACTCACCGGGTTACATGAGGAGAGAGCTTCATCGTATGGTTACATGGGAAGTATTCAGGGGAGTTCTTAGTTTAGAACTTGGTTCCTCGATCGGTGGAGTCGTTTGGAGTCTTGGAGTGAAGACTTACGGTATCTCACTTCATGGTTGAAGTTTGAGGTGGCTTAGCATCGGGTGGAGCGTATTGGCTTGTTAGATGGCGGGATGATCTTCGAGCGGATTTGATGATTGCATTACGAGTTCGATTGGATCGTGAGGATCGCCTGGGCGAATCGCATTAGCTTGGTAGATGGTGGGCCAGTGTTCAAGCAGGTTTAATTTTAGCATTCTAGAGATTGGTTGGATCGTCAGGATCGCCAAGGTGGAGTTTGTTGGTTTTGGCTCTCCTATTTTTTTAGTTTTGGTTTATTTGTAAATTTGCCATTTTGACTCAAATCTATAAATACAAGTGTTATTTCTAGGTTTTGGGAGAGTACAAGTTTGAGAGCTATTTTGAGAATTATCAAAGTTAAAGAGAGATGGATCTCCCATTTGAGGGGGGAGTTCTTGTGAGGTTGTGAGTGACTTTCTAAGAGAGATAAATTATGTGTGTGTATAACCTCTGGGTTCGTCCATTTATCTATAGAAAGAAGAAATCCTCCTTGGTGGATGTAGCTCAAATTTGGGTGAACCACGGTATATCGTTGTTATTTTTCTTTGATGATTACTTGTATGTTCTTATTGTCTCTTCATTGATGCTTGGTTGAATTGATTGGGAGTTTACACACTATTTCATTTTCGGAACAAGGTCTTGGGTATTTTTCACACACCAAGTGTTTGATAAAATTCTCGAGTGAGTTTTATCTTCTTGGTCGCTAGAGATAGTCTTGCTTTAGCGCAACACTGCCTTCTTCAATTACTTCTCTCTTAGGATGTAGGTGTCGAGCATGCATGCTTACTCTTCTATTTATATTTATTTTAGTCGCATTGGATTTATAGTAGTTTCTATTTGGAGACTTATTTTTTGCTAATACATTGCTACTTAAGAGCGGGATTTTATTACTTTTATGGCTATTGTATCATTGGTTGTATGGGTTTACTTTTATGCATGTATTCATTTATCTTGTTGTTAGTTATACACTGCAATCTGGGTGCGAGATAGAGAGAAAATTATGCCTCATGGAGTGTGTGAACGTACATGTAATACCCCGTATTTTATTGACTTTTAATTATGAGGTTAATTAAATGGAATTACTTTTAATTATGGGATTTATTAAATTAATTGGAAATAATTAATTGGAAAATAAAAATTAATTCGAATTTAAATGCTAGCGGGACGAGAGTTAGTATTTGGTTATTATTATGTTGTTGAATATTGCTAAGTGATTATGGTAATATGTGATCATTGATTTTATTAAAATTGTTGTGAGGTGGAAATACGACAATTTGGGAAATTAAGTTGGGACGTGCGTGTCAGTCGCGTCAGGAATGAATTTAATTAGATTAAAAATTAAATTATATTTTTATTAACCGAATGGTCATTTTGAGTGCGCCAACATGTCCGTAAGGGTCAAAATAGTCAAAAAACACTAGCCGGGAGGTTAGTTTGGGTCCCGGGACACTTTTAAGCCAAACCGGCAACCCGGAAGGGTACTTTAGTAATTTTAAAAATTGAGAAATTAAAACCCACGAATTTTAGAGTTAAATTAGATGTTATTAGAGAGTCCACTAAGGCCATTATCATCCAAAAGCAAGGGAGTGGGCTACGGGGGTTTTTGAGAGAAGTTAGAGGAAGGTTAAAGGAGGTTTCAAACCAAACCATCTCCCATCACCATCATTTTGGAAGGAATTGCAACTAGAAAGAGGAGAGAATCAACCTATAATCACCGACAACAAATCTAAAGAACAAACCTAAGGCAAGTGATTTGATGTTATTAAATTCAATGATTATTTCCTCCATATTTAGTGTAGAAACTTTATATACCTTGAAAGTTTTGATGAAAACTCAATAGGATTGTTGTGAAACTCATAATTTTGAATAGGGATTGCTTGTAGAATGGTTATGGAAGAATTCAATACACTCCATATAACTTTTGATGATTTGAAAATGAATTTATAAAAAGTCTTTGTAGTCAATTAAATTTTGGGTTCGTATTCATAGGGTTTGGGGCAAGATTTGGGGATTTATGATCATGGCATGTTGATTTATAAGATTTGAACCCAATAATATGTTAAGAAAAGACTTAGGGTGACCTAGATTAGTTTAACAACACAAAAACGTAATTAGTATGAACTTAGGATGGATTTGGAGAAAGGAATTTGGTGAAAAACGAAGTTGGGAAAATTCTGGGCATTTTTTGCCATCTCGTTAGAAGACCAACCCAGGTCGTTATGAGATTCTAACGAGATTCCATTGTACCTTCTAATGAGTTCATAGTTATTTCGAGGCCATTCATTCGAACGACCTCGTTCGAACGAGATTTCAGTGACTTCTAACGAGTTCACAGAATGGTCTTTTTAGGCCCGATTTTAGTTTTAAACTTCCCGTAAACTTATTTAATTGAGTGTTATTCTTCCCTTGTTGATTAGTGGGTATAGTTGTGATATTGGAGTACATTGAGGATTAAAACTTAGAATTATATAATAAACTGGCTGACTTCAATGGGTTAGGATATAATTACTTGAATTTGCGACGTGAGAGGAGTTGATAGCCTATTATGTATATTATTCAGGGACTTGTAAGTGTGCAACATTGAATGACGGTATAAGAATGTAAATATACCTCTATTAATATTATGAGATATCTAAGATGTGTGAATGCTTAGTATATGTGGTTATCTGTGTATAACATACCTACCATACTTGCTATCACGGGAGGTCGGCGTTCGATCAGGGCCATCTAATCTTTGTGTGCCTACGGGGGGGATTTCGATTGGTACCTCGAGGACATAGGTCAGAGAATGACTTATTGGGGAGTTAATAAGTCTGCTGACCATGGGAGCGTAGGTATGTGTGTAACCCATGGTATATGAACTATGTTCGCTTACATTATGTGTGATTGTTACTTATCGAAACGGTTCCTGAGAGATTCGGAATACGTGGTCCTTATGTACGTGATGTACCGGGAGTTGATAGCAGAGTATGTGTGCACCGAAGCTTAGTCTAGGGGTGCCATTATTGTATATTTATGATGAGATTGATATACTGAAATATTGAAATGGACTCTTTATATAAGTACAAGTGTGAATAAATGTAACATCTTTATGGAGTTAAAAATGGGAAAACTCTTAGTGATTTTTGTAACTAATTCTGAGGAATAAATGTAAAATATCAGTTTATATTAAGATGTCGGGAATTAAATCATGAATAGTATAGTAAAAATCAGATTATGAATTAAACTAGTTAGATAGTGGAATAACTAGAACGGGTACGGGTACGTAGGAGTGCACAATTAGATGAGAGGTGATAAACTCATGTGAGTGCACGCACTATCATGTATTTTATATTCACTGTTTAATGATATTAAACACTTGCTATATTTTAAACTGTTTTCACAATCGGGCTCTGACCCGTTTGCTTTCAAATCCATTTTCTTGTAAAAACTTTTAGGTGCCCAGCCACAAGGACACCAAGCTTAGGAGTTCCATTCCAATGACGTGCTGTAACTGCTGTGGAAGTTACAGGACCTCGATTATAGACGCCTCCACTTTCTACCTTGATTCTATTTCAGAGTTATTTATCTGTAGGGCATGTCGCCCCTTTTCTCTTAGAGACAGTTTATTTATTCAGTTTTATTTCAGTCTTGGTTGTAATTAATTAGTGATTCAGACTTTGTATTCAGTTTTATTCATTATTTTGGATTATTTCAAAGGAGTGTTCCTCCAGATTTATTTATTCCTTTATTATTGTAATGTGACTGTAATGTGATTGTGGTATCATTATTTCATAATTTAATACTTGTTGCATGTTAATCTAATTTAGTTAAAATTTGACAACTCACTTTTTAAATATTAAGTGGCTAGTAATCGTTAAAATGTTTTCGATAGTGATGCTATGAATTGAACCAAATTGACATTTTGTATTAATTGGAATAAAGGAGTAGCTACCCGGTATTTAATTGATCGGGGTGTCACAGTACATAGGCATATGCTTACCATATATAGACTTGTGGGGAATTCTATATACTAGTGGAAGTGCATCACCACTGAGGAAGATAGAGTACATATGACTATAGAAGAGTTTTAACAGAAGTTTAACAGGAATTATTTCCCTCGGACACAATAGATCGATTTGAGGAGACAATTTGACAGGATTGAATAGGACCACCTTAGGGTTACAGACTACAAATCGGATTTTACTAGTGTTATTCATTTTATACAAGATATGATGAAATCATAAGTATAGGCTTGATTCAGCAAATCAGGAGGGAACTGATGGGAAATCCGACATTTACCATTTGGGTTGTAAATGGATATTTGAAAATCCGAATTCGTGAGGTATTTGAGTCTAAATTTTGCATATATTTATGTGATAAAATGAACATGGATAGGAATATGCATGGTGTGTTAAAATATCCGAAAAAACTACGACACAAATAATATGTATCCGAGCTGGAGTATCCATATTTGTGGATATTCGTTTTTTCAGAGATCCGTATCCGGATGGTATTTAATAATAATTTATCATTAATATTTGTTGTATATAATTATTATTTATAATATTTATTATATGTATGTAAAATATAAATATATAATACAAAAAATGTTAATCATCACTTTTCACTAATTTAAATAAAGAAGTAATACTTTTTAAAAATTCAAAAGGTAATGAATTGTTTAAAAAAAATAAAACAATTGAAAAGAACAAAAAACAGAAAAATTAAACTTAAACAAAACAATTTACCTAAAATATTTCTCCCGCTTTTTCGGTGCACACCCTCTTCTCCAAAACCTTCCCTATACTGGTAACTTGGTAAGTTCCTCCCACCCCCACCCCACCCCACCTACCCCCACATGCACCTACAACAACACAGAGACATATGCACACACATGCACACTGTAACACAACAATATTCACACAACATATACAGACGTACACAACAACACACACACACACACACAACAATAACAACAACAACAACAACAACAGAGACGCACACAGTAATTGTTGGGAAAAAAATTGTTGATTCAAATTTCTATGTTGTTAATTATGAAATGGTAGATGAATTTGTTGATTCTAATATTTTTTATTCTAAATTGTTAGCACTTGATATTTTTTTTTACAGTAGTATTGATATTACGTATTAAATGAGGCTAGTCAATTGCAATGTAGAAGCAATGTAAACGGATACAAATACTATCTGAATCTGGGGAATCAGAGAGAATACGGATATGGATAGTTGTTTTTACTATCCTGATGGATACGGATACAGATAATGAATCCAGATAGCAGATACAAATATGGATAACTTGGTATATGCTCCGTATCTGTCCATTTACCACCCATATTTACCACATACACTAAAGTTGTAGATGTTTCACTCATGCACGGTCACGAACATAGAGATTTTCAGAAAGAGTCGAAGAACTATGTGTAACACCCCGTACTTTTGTGCATTTAATATTTAATTAATTCGGGATTTTAAATTACTGGTGTGTTGTAATTTTAATTGAATTAATTATGACAATATATTTATTTAAATATTAATCGGGAAGTGAATGGTTAATGTTTAGAGAAATTTATTTACTAAGTGAATCGTAATAACTTAATTACGTCATTTCGGGTATTAATGACAAGGTATGCCCTTATCCCAGCCGGGAGTCGGTATAGACTAAATGGGGTGTGAGATAAGAATTTTTATAAATTAATTCGAATGTCAATTCTGACTACGCGGTTGAGTCCGGATGGGTCGAGATAGTCAGAAAAGAGTACCTGGGGGTAGTAATTGGGTCTCGGAATATTTTTGGGCATAGCCGGGCCCACACGGGGTGAGTTGGGCCACTTTAATTAAGCCCATTAGGTGAAAAACGGGATTAAGGGTTTTTAACCTAATGGGGAGATTAGGAAATCAGCAGCCATCACAAATCTAAGCCTAGGGCTTGAGAGGGAAATTGGGGGAAAGCTTAGCAAAAGCCAAATTGAGGATTTTGGAGCCAAATCGAGGGACTACGCCAACGGAATCAGACACTACGAACACTTTCAGGCAAGTGGTTAACTGTTTTGATTCTTAAAGCATGATAATCAATTCATATCATAGTGATGTGGGTATGAAAATTCGTTTTTGGGGATAAATGGGTACCAAATGGGGTTTTTGTTCATGAAACTATTGAATGAAATTCATAGTAAAAATTGTTGTGTTGAACATATCTGAGTATAGATATTTGATTGGAATAAGAATTCGGAATATAAACTGGGGAAAAATCTAAATTTGGAAATTGGTTGTAGAACAAGATTGATGGATTTTAATGGGAAAACCCATCTTTAAATATAGTGAGATATTGGATGAATCAAGAATGCTAAAACAGTTATAGATGATTGAGACTGGTTTTGGGAGTAATTAATTGCTTAAAATCATCATTTAAGGTTGGAAAATGGAGAGGTAAAACCTTGGAAATTCGGCCATGGCTGAAACAGCAAGCCGAGGAAGACAACGACCTGTTCGATCGATCGATCGACCCGGGGGCTCGATCGATCGAGGGTCTCAGGAATTTGGCAATTCGGCCAGTTTGTTTACAATAAGGGTTTTAATTAAGTTTTAATTCCCTTACTTTTATTTGGTGATAAATTTATATGGGACACATATTTCCTTAAAAATTATTGGGTGATATAATTGAGTTTAGGAGGGTATGAACGGTATGTCATGAGATGAATGAATTAGGAGAAATAATTCAATTAATGATATTAGGCCGAGGAATGACATTCGGGTACTGTAGTTGGGTGACACTACATTATTAAAGGAATTTAGGTGATATATGTAATTATGGACCAAGTGGGTGAGTCCGGGTATGTTGGTAATTATAGGTAAATATAATTGGAAAATTATAGAAATAAATGTGTGACACATTGTGGGCGAAAAAAATGTGGAAAAGAAATTATGAGATGTAAAAATGGACCAAGTGAGTGAGTCCGGGTATGTTGGTTATGTGACACCAAAGTATTAAATTAATTATTGAGAGAGAGTAATTAATTTGGAGTCGGAACATAGACTCGGGAAATATTAAGTTACGGGCCAAGTAAGTGAGTCCGGGGATAATGGTTGGGTGACACCAAGTTATTAAATTAATGGGTGGGATAATTAATTTAATTAGAGTCGGATTATAGACTCGGGTAGGATTAAATTAATAAATGTGATAATTAATTAAATTAGAGTCGGATTATAGACCCGGGTAGGATTAAATTAATAAATGTGATGATTAATTTAATTAGAGTCAGATTGTAGACTCAGGTAGGATTTGTGTTGATTAATTAATGTGTAAATTAATTAAATTAGAGTCGGATGATAGACTCGGGTAAGTATTAAATTAATAAGGGTGTTAATTAATTTATTTAGAGTCGGATGATAGACTCGGGAAGGTATTAAATTAATAAGTGTGTCGATTAATTTAATTGGAGTCGGACCATAGACTCGGGAAAAATATTATATAAATTAAAGAGTGGGTTAAATATATTAGAGTCAGACCATAGACTCGGGAAGACGATGAATTATTAAGTGAGAAAATTAACTACATTGAGTCGGGTGACAGACTCAGGAAATTTCCAGGCAGTGTACGGGAGTTAGAGTACACGGTAGAGTCGGGGGTTATATTATATATATACGGTGTAGTGATAGTATATATATATATATACGTGTGCATATTGTGTATGATATTAAATTACAGGCAGTGTACGGTATTTTGAGTACACGGTAAAGCCGGGGTTTATATTATATATATATGGTGTCGTGATAGTATATATATACGCGTATTTATTGTGCGTGATACTAAATATCAGTGATTAGATATTTATTAAATTTATATACTCTAATGCTATCAAGGGAGGTTGCGCGACGTGGGTGAATCCCCTAGCTTGAGGAGTAGGGCGAGTATATCCCCAGGTCATAGCGTCCGGTATACATGGGTGAGGGATTTATCTCACTTTCAGGGAAGGAATATGACCGCCTCCATTTCGTTTATATTTTGGTCCAAGTTGGTGAGCGATTCGAACTTGGAAAAACTAAGTTTTGTGAGCACACCTAGTGAGATAGCATTTTAGAGGGAATCATCCGGTGAGGGTAAACTCGGAAGGATGGATATACGTATGATATGTGTGTGGTTGTTACTAAAGGTACGTATAATATGGTAGTAAATATTATATGTAGGTGAATAATACAGTGTGTGATGTATTTACTATATATAACTCGGGTTACAGTTATATGTTGTTAATTAATGAGAAATTAATTAAGTTATTCATCTGTGGGAATAATACAGTGTGTGATGTATTTACTTTATATAACTTGTGAGACGGTTATATGCTACTATTGAAGAGGAATTAATTAAGTTAATTGTGAGATAACTTATAATTCAAGAAATTATTATACTCGGGTTAGAGTAATATGGTAAGGGAAGGTTATATCAGGACTAGTTGGACGGGGTAGTACAACTAGGTGGGGTTAAGGTAACCGGTAGGTGTGCACAATAGTGGAGGGGTGAGAATGTTCACAAGGGAGTTCGACACTAACTTAAATATGAAGCGCATTCATGCATTTTAAATTACTGCAGTTAATTCACTTGCTAAATATTTTCAAAATGTTTTGGGTTCTAACCCTTGCTATAGAACTATTTTCAAAACCTTTTAGGTGTCCAGCCACAGGGACGCCAGGATTGATATTCTATTCCAGGGACACGGAGCTGCGGCATATGTGGATGTTAGCAGGAGTTTGGATTAGACGCATCATTTATTCATTCCTAGAGTAGGAATCTTGTATCAGTTTCAGTTTTATTTAGGGCTTGTAGCCCAGACTTCTCGATACAGTTTTCAGGTGTAATTCATTCAGGTGTTGAATATTTGTATTGGATTATTTATTTGGTGGCCGGTGATTTATTCGGCAAGTTGTGTAATTATTATTCTATTTACTTTCATTCAGTTGTGTGAATGGCTTATCTTAATTCCGCATGTATTGTTTTGTTTAATTAAAAAGTTAAAATTGGCACCAGTTTTTGGAATACTAGGTGGTAAGTAAGTTTTAAAAAGTTTTCGACAGTGATGCTAAGGATGATCCAACTGGGATTCGTGTTTTAATTTGGTATAGGACTGATCACCCGGTATTTTATTAGGCGGGGTGTCACACTATGGAGTCGGAAATGTCCAGGGGCTTAAGACTGTTCATTCCGATGAGTAGTTTTGAGGGCAAAGAGGCTTACAATGGACTCCTCAATTTGTAATCATGGTTATGAGATGACTCATCCTACCCCAAATAAGTGTAACACCCCGTAAATTTGAGAACTTCGTATTTTATTAATTTTGGGTAAATTTAATCATTTTGGGAGAAATGGAACTTATTCATTTTTAGAGACATTTAAATTTATAATTTGGAGAAATTATTTAAATTGGTGGATTTATTTAAATTAGCAAATTGAAATTTAAATTATTCAGATTTTTTTTGTGTCGCATTTTTGAAGTAAAAAAAATTGAGAATGTTATAAAGTAATTCAGATGGAAATTCTGAGTGCACGGTTGACTCTGAATAGGTCGAAATAGTAAAAAAAGAGTACCCGAGGGTAGTAATCGGCTTTCAGAACATTTTTAGGCATAACCGGGCTCACACGGGAGTGTTTGGGCCACTTTAATTAACCCCATTAGTCTAAAAACGGAATTAGCCCAATGAAAGCTAATTAAGGGAGTTGAGGCAGCCATAACTCAATGAAAGAAAACCTAAATCTGGAGAGGAAGTTCGGGAGAGCAAATTGGGGATATTTTGGGAGGCAGATCAAGAAGTGGACTGCATTCTCTATCAAACCTCCATCTACAACAACGGAATCGGAATCTACAAATTCATCCAGGCAAGTAGTTAAACTTGATTTCATTTAAATTACGGTATTGCGATTCATATCATGGTGGGTGTAAACCATATTCATTTTGGAAAGACTTATTATAGCAAAATTCATTTTTGGGAGGGTATCACATGTTAAATCCGGGTTTTGGGGATTTAGGCATTTATGGTGAGATTGATGTTTAATTAATGGGAGAATACAATCATATGATGTTAAAATATTATTTATAATCGAAAACCCGATAGGAATTATTGTTGAATTTGAATTATTGAATCGAATTGAATTTGTGATTTAAGAAATTTTGAGAAAAACCCAATTCAGGAACCCTAGAAGTTTTAATGAGAATAAATTATGATTGATGATAGATATTAGTGTTAGAACTTGTTTATAGATGTGATAAACATGGGGTATAAATTGAGTTGATGTTTGGGTTAAATCCATGGAGGTTTGAGGGTTATAAATGGAGAAAAATGAGTTAGAGAAGAAGATCATTCGTAATCCATCGGAACGGACTAATTTTGAGGCATAACTGTTCCTATTTACCTGTTTGTCAAAACATGAAACTTTTAGATCTGTTCGTCGCAGTCGCGTGGGCGCTGACCTTGTATTTTTCTATTTTTTTTTTGAATTGGTAATGATTTTTCTACGAAAGAGTGTCTGAAACCGAAATCCTTTGTGAGAAATAAAATTTGGATTTTAGGTATGTCCGTAGATGAGTGTAGGACTCTGGAAAATATTAAGGAACATTACATTTCCCTTGAAATTGGATGGGATTAATGAACATAGTGGTATGGATTTAGAGTGTTTTGGATGAATAACCCTCGAAATTATATGAATGAATTAAAATGGAAATTTCGGATTGAAATTAGGATACAGACTAGATTGATATGTGCTTAGTATCTTGAAATAAAAATATGAATGTAATCTAATACGTATGGAATTAAGAGTCGGGTCCGTGTCTTGGATATTTTAGGATAGTACGACGGGAGTTAGGCATAGAGTAGTCGGTTTAATTTATTATATACGTATATAATAAATTATCGAATATTGAATTTAATAAATGGTGTTTTACCAAATGGTGGAACTTGGGGTGATACATTCTAAATGGTGAAGATACGGACCGAATAAGTGAGTCGGGTGTTGTAGTTGGGTGACACTACTTTAATAAATTAATTAATGTGAAATTGATTAGATTAATCGGGGTGATTTGAAATATAAGGAATTTGGGAGATGAGCGAACCTATGACTTAGATCAGTAGGATATGAGTGAATTTCGTACTACGATATTTAAAGGATAATTGTCACACATCGAGTAGTGAGGGATACTCGAGAATATACGATAAAAATTGTAATTGGAATTAAATAATATATAGGATATTCGAGAGATATATATTCTATGTATGGGATATATGATATAGGTTGTGTGTATACCTATACTAATTTGTATGATTTATTGTGTGTATGACATACCTACCATACTTGCTATCACGGGAGGTCTTTTGAAGGGGACTGTCTTATCCTGGTGAGCCTTTGGGGGGATTTTAGATTTGGTACCTTAGAGCATAGGGCCTAAGGAGGACTTATCGGTGAGTTGATAAGTTTGGGTGATATGGGTGTGTAGGTATGTGCGTAGCCCATAAAGCCGTGGTCTGTGTTTGCCTCCAATAGGTGTGATTTCTATTGATATGATTCCAGAGTGATTAGGAATCTGTAGTCCTTTATAAAGTGCGTGATGTACCAGGACCTGATAACAGAGTATGCATGCACCGCAAATCTCAGTCTCGGAGTGTTGTATTGTATATATATAATTAGTGTGATAAATATATATATACTTGTGATTTATTCTACTACGTGTGTTTGGTAGATGATGTACCAGGACATGATAGCATAGTATACACATACCAAATCTCAGCTTAGGGGTGCCGTATTAGTATATATATAATAGTGTGATATATGTATACTTGTGATTTTATTCTACTGGGCGAGTTTCGTAGAAGAGAAAGATAGTGACATTAAAAATAACTATATTATGGGGAGAAATAAACATATACTGAGAATTTATAATGGGTAAAAGACATGGAAATTCGATAACATATTGTATAGGAAATACGGGTAAGCATAACGAATTATTTTGTAAAAGGAGATTCGATATGGATACTTAGTTGGGGTATCTTAACTATGAAAGGTAGAAGGCGAGCGTTAAGTGTGCACATTAGATGAAGGGTGAGCTATGTCTCAAGAGAGTACGACACTAGCTTATATATTAAAAGTGTGCATGTATATTTAATTATTGCAATCTAACTGCTTGCTAAATATTTTAAAAATGTTTTACTTGGGCTCTGAACCGTGTCAAAAAAAAATTCCAAAATATTTTAGGTGTCCAGCCACAGGGACGCCCAGTTTGAGGATTCTATCCCGAGATGCGCAGCTGCAGCTCACGTGGAAGTTGCAGTACCTTGTTATAGATGCTTCGTTAATTTACCCCTAGTGTAGGAACTTTTCTTCAGTACTCATTTGTGCATGTCGCCCTCAGATTTTGTATTTAGTTTATTTATTGGACTTTATGTATCCAGGTTATTGCTTAAGGGACTATTGTATTTTATTGTTGTACTGATAGTTAATTCGGCTATCTTTATTTATGATTATTCATTTGTGTTGGATTCCATTATCACTTGTGTGCATGGTTTAAATGGGCAATGATTTCTTCATGTTGTTAATTAATGTAAGATAAAATTTGGCACTGGTCTAATTAAATTACTAGGTGGTTAGTAACCTTAAAAAGTTTTCGACAGTGACGCTAAGAATGATCCATATGAGACCAGTGCATTATTTTGATAACGGACTGGCCACCAGGTATTTTAATAGGCGGGGTGTCACAATAAGCCCTGGGCACGAACCCCAAAAGAAACCTCGAGAAAACCAACTTTTGAAACCTACACTAATGTTTGATGCGTTAAAACACCAAGGACTGAAGTATATAGGGCCAATTAAATAACTAAAAATATAAAAACATTCTTCATCTATTAAAACAACCAACAAACAACCCATATAAAGCCTTCATTTGATTAGCCAAAAGTCCCTCCAGCAATAATGAATCAGCCAAAGGCTTTAGCTAATCGACAAAAGCCCTCTGATACCAAATCTTATCTGAATATTTTCTCTACCATTGATAAAAAATCAAGGGCTATAAACCTTTAGCCTATTGGCCAAATATAGCTCCAAAACCGCTATAAATAGAGGTGCCCACAAACACTAAAAAATAAAAATAAAAAATTTACTCGATTTTATGACTTTCATAATCCCAAGCACACGAGATCATCCAACTCTTTTTCTAAAATCTCCCCCAGTCTCGTACTTTAGAAAAGTCACATTTCAAAAGGAAAAGCTCGCACTTCCGAAGAATCACCCCAAAAAAGTTATTTGTATTCCTGAAAAGTCTCATTCGAGAAATAAATAGAGGAAAACATCTGAATAAATTCCAGAGAAGTAAAAATTCTAGCCAAACATCTACCCAACTGAAAATCACCAAAATCGAGGCTTCCCCCAAAGCAAAAAAGTTGTCTTTCGCCATGAGGGTGAATAATCTCTGCCCAAATTTCAGGGAAAACCCCTATATATGTGTGTGTGTGTGTGTGTGTGTGTGTGTGTATTTTATATGTATATATATATATATATATATATATATATATATATATTATTATAAAGTGTGAATACTTGTGTAACCTCACTTGCTCGAACGCCGTTTAGGGACTAGGTATGCATTTTACATCATTTATATTTGTTTAAGCTTGGTTTTTAATCCAACACCTTTACTTGTGTCACGAATTGACATACTCATACGGTTAATAATACAAATCAAATGGCATGATTCAAAATACAAACATGAAAATATAGTTTTCAAAAACACGTTCTCAGGAAAATTCCATTTAGCCATGATCAATGCAAATATTTGCAGGGCAAAGTTAGAAATTCATCTACTCTTACCACATATCTGAGAGAATTAATCCTGTACATGCGATGACACACTGAGTATGTGTTTTCATGTCAATACTTTTCAAATATATGCATTTAATCGAGGAATTATTTCAAAATATAAATATATAAACTTTGCACTTTTTACATGATGTGGGATTTCATAACTTTTTTATGCACAGTTGATATTAAATCGATGAACGGTGCCATTCAACCTTATTTGATGCCACAAGTCTAGTGGCAACGTCTGTTTTCTCATCCCGAGCTTATATTTTAAATTTTAGTCGTTTTTACGTGTGGGGGCAATTTAGTTCATTTCATAACATTTTTATGCAAGGTGGAAATTGCACTGATTATAACTGCCTTTCGACGGGGTTCGTCAGCACGAGTCGAGTGGCATCCTCCATTTTCTCATCTGGAGCATTTAGATTAAAATGTAACTCTTTGTACTCATCGCTATTTCGTTCATTCTGTAAAAAAAATTCAAGGTGATAATAACACCGATTATTATAGCCATTCGACCTAGTTCGACACCACGAATCCATTTGCAGCATTCGTTTTATTGTCCGGAGCTTCTTTGTTAAGATTTAGCATTCTATACCCATTGGGGGCATTTCGATAATTTTGAAACTTTTTGGTGTGCGCTGTAAATTTCACTGATTATTATATTTGTCCAACCCGGTTCGACGACACGAGTTTAGTAGTAGCATTTTATTTCTCATCTATAGCTTCTTAGTTAAATTTTGGCACTTTATATGTTGCATGGGCATTTTGATAATTTCTTGACTTTTTTGTGCTCGATGGAAATTCACCGATTATCATTTCCATTCGACCCAGTTTGATGCCACGAGTCTAGTGGCGTCTATTGTCTCATCTAGAGATACTAGTCTAAAATTTGGGACCTTTTACACTTCAGGGTCATTTCGGTCATTTCGTAACTTTTTTGTGCATGGTTGAAATGCCATATATTTTTAGTTTCACTTGACCCAATTTGACGCCACGAGTTCAGTGGCAACATTTGTTTCTCATCGGGAGCTTGTAGGTTAATATTAACACGTTTACACGTCGGGGACATTACCTTCCTTTCCTAATGTTTTTATGCTCGGTGGAAATTGCATCCATTCGACTCGATTTATTACAACAAGTCTAGCGACAAAGTCTATTTTTTTATTCGGAGCTGCTTGGTTAAACTTTAGATATTTTTACACGCTATGGACATTTTTATCGTTTCTCAACTTTTTTTGTGCGCAGTGGAAATTGCACCAATTATCACTTCCATTAGACCCAGATTAATGCCATGAGTTCAGTGGCATCCATTTTCTTATGTGGAGCTACTACTTTAAAATTTGGGACCTTTTATGCTTTAGGGATATTTCTTTCATTTCATAATTTTTTTATGCGTGGAGGAAATTGTATTGATTATTATTGCCATTCGATCGGGTTGGATGCAACGAGTCTAGTGCTAACATCTTATTTCTCATCTGGAGATTATAGGATAAAATTTATCTATTTTTACGCACTATTAACATTTGTGTCATTTCGTAACTTTTTCATGTACAGTGGAAATTTAACCGATTATTACTGCCATTTCATCTGGTTCAATGGCACCAGTCAAGTGTCATAGATCGTTTTCTCATCCCGACCTTTTACTTCAAAATTTAATATTTTTTTTAATCGGGCGAATTTTGGTCATTTCATAACTTTTTGTGCATGGTGGAAATTGCACTGATTATTATCATTCATCCTGTTTTAGTGCCATGAGTTTAGTGACATCGACCTTTTTCTCATCTAAGCTTTAGGTTAAAATTTAGCACATTTTACATGTCGGGGGCATTTTGGTCATTTCATATTTTTTTTTTGTGCGGGTGGAAATTGCAACGATTGTACTTCCCATTCGACGAAGTGCGACGCCACAAGACCAGTTGCAACTAGACTCGTGGCATCGAATACTTTCATTGCCAAGAGTCCATTGGCAATGTATGTTTTCTCATCCGAAGCATCTAGGTTAAAATTTAGAGCTTGTTTCATGCTGGGGGCATTTTATAAATTTTGTTACTTTTTTTGTGCCTTGGCGCATAAAATGATCTAAATTTTACCCTAGAATATTTGTATGAGAAAGTTTTCGGTGTCGAATGGATGTAATAATTAGAGTGACTTCCACCGCGCGCAAAAAATCTCCAAATGATCGAAATTCCCCTGGTGAGTAAACGTGCAAAATTTTAATCTAAATGTTCCGGATGAGGAAACAAATGTTGGACTCATGGCATCGAATCGGGTCAAATGGTGCTAACAATCAGTGAATTTCCACCGTGCATAAAAAATTCGGAGCATTTCTGGGATAAAAGTTAACATCCTTTATGTGTCGGTGGCATTTCGATAATTTTGCGACTTAGTTGTACGCGATGGAAATTTCATTGATTATAATTTCCATTCGATCACGTTCAACACCAGTAGTCCAGTGATAACATTCGTTTTCTCATCCAGAGGATTATAGGTTTACAACTTTTTACGCGCTTATGGTATTTCGACCATTTCCCAACATTTTTGTGCATGGACAAAAGTGCACCAATTATTACTTAATTCAACTCGATTCTTCATCACGCGTCCAATCACAAATTTCATTTTCTCATTTAGAGCTTGTAGGCTAAAAATTAGCACTTTTTACACATTAGGGACATTTCGATTATTTCATGACTTTTTACGTGTCGAGAGGTATTTCGGTCATTTTGTAACTATTTTATGCACGATACAAATTTCACAGATTATTACATCCATTCAACATGGTTCGATGCCACGGGTCAAATGGTAGCATTTGTTTTCTCATCCGGAGCTTTCATATAAAATTTTAGCAATTTTTACTCGTTAGGGGAATTTTGATCGTTTCGCAACTTTTTTGTGCATAGTGAAAATTGCAGCGATTATTACTGCAATTCAAACCGTTCGAGGCCATGAGTTCATTGGCATCATTTTTTGTCATCTAAAGCATGTAGGTTAAAATTTAGCACCCTTTGTGCGTCAAGGGTGTTTGTTCATTTTGAAAATATTTTGTGCACTATGAAAATTACACCCATTATTATTTCCATTCAACCTAGTTCGACACAATAAGTACAGTGGGAGTCTCCAATGACAACATTCATTTTCTCATCTTGAGCATCTAGTTTAAAATTTACCATTTTTACCCGTTGGTGGGCATTTTGGTCATTTTGAACCTCTTTTGTGCGCGGTGGAATTTACACCGACTACTACTGCCATTCGACGAGGTTCGATGCCATGAGTCGAGTTGTAGTGTTCGTTTTCTATTCTAGAGCTTCTAGGATAAAATTTAGCACTTTTTAATTGTCAGTAGCATTTTGGTCATTTTGCCACTTTTTTGTGTGGGGTGGAAATTGCACCGATTATTACTGCCATTCGACTAGGATCAATGCCACAAGTCTAGTTGGAATGTCCATTTTTCTCATCTGAAGCATCTAGGTTAAAATTTCGCATTTTTATGCACCTGGGACAATTCGATCATTTCACAACATTTTTGTGTATAGTGGAAAATGCACTGATTATTACTTCCAATTGACCCTGTTCGACGTCACGAGTCTAGTGGCATTGTTCGCTTTCTCTTTGGGAGCTTCTATGTTAAAAATTGCATTTCAGTCATTTCACAACTTTTTTGTGCGCTATGAAAATTGCATCGATTATTACTTCCCTTCGACCCAGTTGGATGCCACGAGTCCATTAGTAGCATTGGTTTTCTCATCTGGAGCATCTAGGTTAAAAGTTATCACTTTCTATGCATTGGGATATTTTGATCATTTTGTAAACTTTTTGTGCACGATGAAAATTGCATCGATTATTGTTTCCATTCCACCTGGTTCGATGCCACAAGTCTAGCGGCAACGTCCGTTTTCTCATTCAAAGATTTTAGATGAAAATTTATCATTTTTTACTCACCGAGGGAATTTCCTTCATTTCGTAAATTTTCTGTGCACAACAAAAATTGCAGAAATTATTATTATCATTCAACCAGGTTTGATTCCACGAGTCCAACTGCAATGTCCATTTTCTCATCCGAAACTTTTAAATTAGAATTTCACCTTTTTCACGTTGGAGGCATTTAGATCATTTTGGAACTTTTTTTCGTGGTGGAAATTTAACCAATTATTACTACCATTTGACGCAGTTTGATGTCGTGACTTCATTGGCAATGTTTGTTTTCTCATCTAGAGCTTCAAGGTTAAATTTAGAACTTTTTACTCGTCAGGGGAATTTCGTCCATTTCATAACTTCTTTGTGTCTGGGGGGAATTGTACTGATTATTACTACCAGTCAACTCATTTCGATGCCATGAGTCCAGTTACAATATATGTTTTCTCGTACACAACTTTTAGGTTAATATTTGTCACTTTTACACGTTGGCATCATTATGGTCCCTGCGCAACATTTTTTAGTGTGGTGGAAATTTCACCGATTATAACATCCATTCAACCCGGTTCTATGTCACAAATTTAGTGGAAGCGCCTATTTTCTCATTCTGATCTTATAGTTTAAAATTTAAATTTTTACGTGTCGGGTGCATTTCGGTCATTTAAAAATTTATATACGTGGTGGAAACTTTACATATTATTATTTCCATTTGACCTAGTTTGGTGACACAAGTCCAGTGGCAGCGTCTATTTTATAATCTGAATAATCTGGGATAAAATTTTGCACTTTTTATGCGCAATTAGCATTTAGGTCATTTCGTAACTTTTTTTGTGCACGAGGGAAATTTCACTAATTATTATTGTAATTGAACCTAATTCGATACCACGAGTGTTGATACCAAAATTTACCATCCTACGTGGACTAATTACAAGCCAGCATGTGTCATCAAAAGTGGTACAAGTCCAAGTCAGCCTGATATAAAAGTCCGACGAGCAAGGAAGCCTGATTAATAATGAAGCCCGACCAACTGGAAAGACCGACCAACAGCCTGTATTGCCAATAATGCGACAACAGTCTTACAGCCTGTATTGTTAATGAAGCGACAACATTTATATATTTAATTCTTAATATGTATTTATGTATGTATTGCCAATGAAGCGACAACATTCATATATTTAATTCTTATTATGTATTGATGTAAATGACTAATGAATGAAGGCATTCCATCCTTTCACACGACAACTATCATTATCCCTCTTGGGCTATAAATACGTTGTATCACCCTCATTGAAAGGGATTGGAAAAACAACTAAAGGCAATCAATACATAACAGTGGACGTAGGTTATTCCATTAAGCTGAACCACTTTAAAATTTCTCGTGTCTTGTTTTTTTTAATTATTTTATCTGTGATCAATTAATGAGGCATAGTCTAGTTTTTTGCATCAAAAGATTGGCATCGTCTGTGGAAACCTATTACTAAACGTTTTCACTAATTGATTATCCATGACTGAAATTCCTGAATCAAGTACCAGAAATGAGAGAATTCTTCCTAATCCTTCTGCCCCTCCAAACAACAATGATTAAACAGGAATTTTGGCTAGCTTGGCCAAGGGTTAAGAGGCTATGAAGGATATCATAAGAAAGTTGGCCCAAATTATACAAACTGGAGTTCCTACACAATTTAATCAAAGGAATATGACACTGCCATCAACAAGGAGCGTTGGGCATAGCCATTCCAGAACTTCTAGTGATCCTTCATACCTTCCTGGAGAAACTTCTTCTACCAGTATGACTAATTCCACTAATGGACAGTTCCTCATCCCAGAAAGATTGAGTGCCTCTTTTTTCGATCATTTGGGACCCCAGGGAAATGCCCTATGAGTTCTATCGAGAAATACTCGACGACCAAGCGATTTAAGGGAAGGTTCATCTTAATCTAGATTAAGCACCCGATGAACTGATCGGTCCAATTAGAGAGAAGGTTCGCAAGATGAAAGCTCAGCGCGATCAATTGGTCGGTATAAAAAAGCTGCCACCCATAGATCTAGTGCTGGCAGTGATGCTTGGAAAGGTTTCATTCAGTATTTGGAAGACAAATTTGGAGAAATGGCCAAGGCTAATAATCCTCTTCATAAAAGTTTTATTAAAGGATCCCCCTTTGTGCAAACCATCGTAGATTTCCCTACACGGACCAAGTTTAAAGCTCTAGTGGTCACTCCAAACTATGATGGGAAGACTAATCCAGTTATTTATATAGAACAATACCACACAGCAGATGATATGTATATCATTCTCGATGAAAAGTGCAGGGCATTTTCAGGAACAATTAGTGGCTTTGCTCAAATCTAGTATAATAGTATTCCGCGGGGACAAATTTTTTGCTTTCAACAACTTGCCGAGCTATTCATTGGTGATTTCTTCTTTGGAGGAAAACCAGTGAAGCGAGTAGCTCATTTTCTTAGTGTGAGATAGAATGTGGGAGAAAGCACCAGGGATTACATCACTCGTTTTAATAACGAGAAATTAGAAGTCACTAATTACGAAGAGAAGACTGTAATCACTGCCCTCATGAGTGGTTTACTCCCCGACAAACTGTACTATACTTTGGCAAAGGATCCCCTGAAGAT
The DNA here is from genome assembly GCA_949130495.1 of Sambucus nigra. Lineage (NCBI taxonomy): Eukaryota > Viridiplantae > Streptophyta > Magnoliopsida > Dipsacales > Adoxaceae > Sambucus > Sambucus nigra. Next base: position 522,877,083 of record OX422218.1, read on the forward strand.
AATGATAGAATTGATGGCCAAAGCAACAAAGATTATGAACGCCGAGGAAGCTATGGCTGCTAAAAAGAATTTAGATGCAAAGGAGGAAGGAAAGACATAAGGGAAGTCAGATAATAAGGAGGACAAGAATCACAATGAGTGAAGGAATTCGAAAGTAAAAGAACACCCAAATCGGCTCAGGAAATTTTCCAAATACACTCCCTTAACGATAGATATACATCATGTTTGGGAAGAAATCAAGCACAACAATGATTTGAGTTGGTCTAAAAAGTTAAGGTCACCTGCTGATAAAAAGGATAAGTCCAAGTATTATGAATTTCATAAAGATCATGGTCTCTCCAGAATGAGATAGAAGCACTCATCCGAAGAGCAAAATTGGACAGATTTTTTGATCGGCAGGCTGGTGGAAGAACAAGAGGTAGAGGTCGACAGAGATCTAAATCACCAGTTAATCCCAGAGAAGATAAGTAGAGGAACCACGACGAGGATCCAGAAGATGATCTTCATCTTTCCAAGAAGCCTAGATAACCGAAACATGAGGTATTCACACTCAGTTTTGGATCTTTTTATTGTCACATGATTACAGGTGGGGATACAGGAGGAGGAGATCATACAGCTGAAAGGAAATATTACCTCAATGAGGACCAAGCTTATTCCTAGATCCAGCGAATCAACCTTGTAGAGGAAGGCCGACCAAGAAAAGTTAACAAGGATAAGATCATAATTGTCTATTCTAAGAACAATCTATCTAGAGTGTTGTATCCTCATGATGATCCTTTAGTGATCAGAGTTAGGATGAAAGAAGTACTGGTGGAAAGAAAATTAGTGGATAACGACAGTTCAGTAGATATTATGTTATATCCCTGTCTTGATAGTTTGGGATTAAAACTCAGCCAACTGTAACCTTACCACATACCACTTATTGGATTCTCTGGAGAGAAAGTATTTCCATTGGGGACAATCAAACTAGACGTGTTGATCGGGACATTATCGGTGAGCAGGACAGAGAAAGTGAGATTCTTTGTAATGGATAAAAATGTTCGTTCTGCCTATAATATGATCACGGGAAGAGTTGATATAAAGAAATTCAAAGCTATACCCTCTAATGTTCGTCAATTCCTGAAGTTCCTGGCTAACTTTGGAGTTGGAGTAGTAAAAGGAGATCAAAAAGTAGCTCGGGAATGTTATTATTCTTCTTCTGTCGAGGAGGAAGATATGTTAAAAACATAGAGGAAAACAACCACTTATCAAGTGGATATGTCTGAACTGAACAACGAATCTAAGGTTGAAAACTTAGATCCACGAGATGAATCTAGGCTTGTAAAGGCTAAGTGATGAAGGTAATAAAAAGAATTGTTCTGGAAAATGATAAACCAGAATGAACAACTCAGATAGGAGCGTCATTGGAACCGATTCTTAAATAGGATTTGATGGCTTTCTTGAGATAAATAAAATATGTGTTCGCATGGAGTCATGAAGATATGCCAGGCATAGACCTAAATTTCCTATGCTATAAGCTTAATGTTAATAAGGAGGTTAAACCTGTGAGGTATCGAAGAAGAGTTTTTATCCCGGAGAAGAACCAAGCTATACAGGAAGAGGTGGAGAAGCTTCAAAAATCTTCCTTTATTGAAGACGTGAAGTACCCGGACTGGTTGGCCAACGTAGTTATGGTAAAAAAGAAAAACAATAAGTGGAGGATGTGTGTGGATTTTACTGACCAGAACAAAGCATGCCCAAAGGATCACTTTCCTTTACTGCGAATTGATCAACTGGTGGATGCTACTTCAGGGCACGAGCTGCTAAGTTTCATGGATGTGTATTCTTGTTATAACCAGATCAAAATAAAGCCATAAGATAAAGAAAGTACTTGCTTTATTACTCCCTGAGGAACTTATTTCTATAATGTGAAGCCATTTGGTCTAAAAAATATAGGTGCTACTTATCAGAGACTGGTGAATAAAGTATTTGAGGATCAGATAGGCAAGAATATGGAGGTAAATGTTGATGATATGCTCACTAAGAGAAAAAAAGCTATTGATCATATTTTCGACCTCAACCAGATGTTTGATCAATTGAAAAAGCACCGGATGAAGTTAAACCCCACCAAATGCGTCTTTGGAGTTCAGGAGGGAATGTTCCTCGAATATATAGTAAATCAAAGGGGCATTAAAGCAAATCCAGATAATATTGAAGCTCTGATCGAAATACAATCCCCAACCTATAAAAAGGATGTTCAAAGGCTAGCATGGCGCGTAGCAGCACTCAACAGATTTGTGCCTCGAGCAACGGACAAGTGTTTTCCATTATTTAAGGTGATTAGAAAAACCTTTGAATGGAACGATGAATGTGAAAAGGCCTTCCTGGAAATTGAAGAAGTACCTGGGAACACCACCACTAGTAAAGCATGTATCTATATTTGGCAGTTTTTGGGTCAGCTATTAGCTCTGCCTTGATCAGGGAGGAGAATGGAGTCCAAAATCCAGTTTATTACACTAGCAAAGCTTTTCAAGGAGCAAGAGTTAGATATCTTAAACTGGAGAAATTAGCGTTGGACTTAATTAATGCTAATAGGTGAATGAAGCCATATTTTCAAACTGACATCATAGTTGTATACATTGACATGCCACTGTTTCAAGCTTTGCATAAACCATAGATATTCGGGAGATTAATGTATTGGGTTGTGGAGTTGGGGGAATATAACCTTGTATACGAACTAAGTATTTCTTTAAAAGTCCAAGCTCTGACTGATTTTATTACAGAAAAGGGACTCTAGTCGAGCAACATGTAGGAGTCAGCAGACCTACTAAATATACACCCGACTAACTCCAAGTAAGGAAAACTGCAAAAAAAGTTACCACCGACCAACAAGAACCCTCCCGTGGAGTACAGGAGATGAAAAGAAATATGATGAGGTAAAGGATAAATTTTTTAATTACATAATTCTAAAAAACCAAGCGTTTGACAACGATATTCCCATATGGAGCTTGTATGTTGATGGGTCATCATCTCCAACTAGATGTGGAGCTAGAATAGCGGATAATCATCCTTTAGAGAGGCTTTGTTCAAATCTCAATAGTCTACACACATCCAAACTTTTCCTCCTGATTTCGGTACAAGCACTATGTTGGCTAGCCATGTGGGATATTCAATCACACGAATGAAGCCTACGTTCAACTGTTTGACCACCTCTTCTTTCACTTTGAGCGACCATTCGGTAGGGATGGAAATTTTTCCCGAAATTTTGGTTCCCCGTGGATATCCGGAAAAAAATCCCCAAATAATCCCAGAAAATTCGGGGATCGGATCGGGTTCAGGGAGTAAAAAAAATCCCTAAAAAATTTCGGGTCGGTTTCGGGTATACCCTCAGGTCTCCACGGGGATACCTGAATTATTAATATATAATAAAAAATATATATTTATATTATAATAAATATAAATATATATTTTTAAAAATCCCTAGACTTACCCTCACAGTTCACTCCCTAAACTTGGCAGCCGCTCACTCCCTCACTCCTCACTTCCTCACGCCCTAGACTTACCCTCACAGTTCACTCCCTCACTCCTCACTCCTCACTTCCTCATGTCGCCGCTGTCCTCCCTCCCTCCTCACTCTCACTCTCACGCCGCCGCTGTCGCTCTACATAATAGCCCTCCCTCCTCTATAAAAATCCCTCCCTCTATAGGGCTTACCCGCCGCTCCCTCACTCCTTATGCCGCCATTGTCGTCACGCCTCTACAGATCTCCTCACTCCTCACTCCCTCACTCCTTACGCCACCGTTGTCGTCACGCCGCCTCTATATTCCTAAACAACCCTCACTCTGTATTCTCTTCTGTAAGCATTTATGGTTTTGTGTTGTTAAAAATTAATTCGTTAATTCAAGATGTATTCAGCCCTCCCTCCTATGTATTACCAATTGTTGTAACATGGAAATTTTCACGATGTAATATGGAAATTTAAAGATGTAATATGGAAATTTCAAGATGTATTTAGCTATTATTTTCTTTCATTTTTTTTTTCAGCTGTTATTTTCTTTCATTTTTTTTTCTGAGCTGTTATTTTCTTTCATTTTTTTCTGATTGTAACAATATGGCGTTTGAGATTGTAACAATAGTTATAGGGCTGAATCTTCTTTACTAGGTAGATCTTGTTTTTTTTTTCAAATTGTTTTTTTCTGATTAATTTTAGTTGATTTTAGATAAATATAACAGATAATTTTCAAATTGAGATGTAATTTAAAAGTAACTTTCACTTAGGTGCCTAAAGAGGAATTGAAATAAAAATAAATAAAAAAAATCCAAACGGGTTCTCCGCGGGGAACCCGATACCCGTTTTAAATGGGGACGGGGATCCTCGAACCCGTTATAACGAGGAACAGGGCGGAGATAGGGAATGGTTTTTCAAACGGGGATGGGGACGGGGAGTTAAAACCCAACACTGAACCGACCCGTTGCCATCCCTATCATTTGGTGCGGAGTTTTCTCAACTTTCATTTGACCGGCTTATAATCTGGCAGAGTGGGGATCTCGTGCTGAGCTATTTCAGGATCAATGCCAGGAATATCATCGTAGGACCATGCGAAGACATCCACGAATTCCTTTAACAATTCTTTGAGTTGTGCACGCTCATGCTCGTTAAAGGTAGCCCCTATCCTAATCTCGCGTAGTTGGATACTAAAATCGAGGTTAATAACAACAGTTTCTTCTTCATTAACTTGAACGCGGTTATGTTGTTTATTATTAACCTTATTTAGATCAATTAAGAATTGTTCATTTGCAAAATCATCATCATCAAAAGTTTAATTAGAATCCAAACAGTTAATGTAAGGCACAAAAATATACTCAAAATCTTCGTTTATTTCATTGATAGGGAAAACAACATCGAGAATCTCGTCAAAAGAGGGCTGGATTACGTTTGAACAAGGATAGACAACATAAGAAAAAATGGAGTAAACATTGGGATTATGGGAGATTTCAGCAGGTAGAACTGGCGCAGCATGCCAATTAAGGAGAGGTGTATCAGCAGCTTTAATGAGTTGGGATGGATCCAGTGATGTAGTGCCTGAATGAACCATGCTGAGTGCCAGCCCCAATGTCTGTAAGTTGAACGAATATTTAGAGTCACTTTACTTAATCTCTTCGGTATCTTTGATGAGTGGTTGTACATGGTGTTAGGAACTCTCGTCCCATGGGTAGCTGTATTGGAAGAAGATATTCATTACAGGCTTCATCTTCTAGTATGTATGGTCATTCCATGGTTCTGGAAAGCCGCAAAGGGGGAAGTCTTCAACCTCTTTGATGAATCGTCCATTTAAGGAGTCACCTGGTCTAGTCTGGATGTAGTCTAGTCTTCTCTTTGGTCGAGACAAGAGGATCATTCTGAGCACTTGTTCTGATGATTGATACCCCAAACCACAAGGAGGGAAAGCCTTTTTCAGTTCAATGGGCATGAGTATCCCTTGCAGTCTTTGTCCTAGCCCCAGTGATTGAGTCGAAAACCGAGCGTCCGTGTAAATACGCTAGTCGTTGTTATCGGCTTCCAACCGCAATACAAAAACCTAAACTATAACTACACTCTTGTGGAGTATAGTGGCTAGTTTGGGTATCGAATCCTCAGGGAACTAGGACGAGTGAACGTGACGATAAAGGTAAGACTGTTAACCCTAACTTGACTCTAAAAAGAAATAAAAATAAGATGATTGAGTGAGAAAGGGAAAAGGGAAAATAAAGAAGTTAACTAAAACTAATTGGAAAAATTGACGTAGAGACACAATCCCCCAACCCTAGAGTATTGATGGTATAAAACTAATCGTAAATTTAACTGATTAATTTGACCCGGAATTTAGTACTCCCAAGCATTACGTATACGTGGTTCAAGCCTGCGTCATACTTAATCTGAGGATGAGTAAATTAGTATCGCGATAGTAGCACTCGAATTGCACTCTAAATCATCACGAGTACCTAGAGGCAAACGAGACATAAAGATCTACAATTATTGTGTAACTACGCAATACGGTCATAATGAATCACTAAATTCAGCGAAATAATTTTATACGCACGCACTAACACATCAGGCTGGGTTCATGCATCCCAACCTTTAAAAACCTAGCCTAACATGGTGAATAATAATAAAAGTGGTGGAAATAAAAATTACCACGACTGAAGAACAAGAACATGCAAGAAGAAATCAAAGATTGAAGAAAAACTGGAAAAGCCCTTGAATTAATGGTGCAAAATATGTGAATCTTTCTCCTAGATGTTCCTACTTGTTATGGAGATTTTACATCAATGAAATCTGAATAAAAAGAGTCCTAATGACTAAATATATAGGCTAGAGGTCGTTTAGAAGAGTCCCCAAAACATAAAACTCTTTTGGCTAAAAGATAAGCACAAAATAAAAATCCCGTATCTGGCAATTTGTCACACTTAGAAAGCGTGACTAATTTTGTAACGGTTTCTGAGCGTCACTAATGGGCGAACCGGTTCGGGTTCTGGGTGTACCGGTTCGGGTGAAGTCGCTGGTTTCTGGGCCTCTTTCAACACTTAGAATATTTTCCAACTTTCTTCTTTTCTTCCTTGGATTTTATCTCAACTTCAAATGATCATAACTCCTTCACCGTAGCTCGGATTTGGGTTCCGTTTTTTCCAGTGTTCTTGTAATTGAAAGCTCTTCAACTTTCCAGTTGGCCCCACTTCCGGAATAAGGCTGCAAAATTACGAAAATGCCCTTCAACTCCCCGATTCTTGGTTTCTTTCACTATTTTGAGTTCTCTTTTCCATCTTTCTTCCATGAAATACCTGTAAAACACATAAGAGATACACAAAATACGAAATACTTGCCAAAAAGGGTTAGTAGCATAGATATGAGACAAATTCAAGCTATTTACACCGCACAGGATCATAAAAATACCGAAATTAAGGGTATAAATGTGAAGAATTTATGCCTAATCAAGCCCCCCTAACTTAGAACTTTGCGCGTCCCGAGCAATGTAAAAGAACGAGAGTATGAGTTAAGGACCCTTCAAAAACTTTATTGGGATAGAATACCTCTTTCGCGGGCAAGCGATTGCATTTAGCGCATGCAACAAGCCTTTAAACCTCTAGGTTACCCTAGTAGGACGAGTGGTGTCTCGTGAGGGTTTGCAGAGAATATACCCACAAAATTCGACTCAAAGAGAATTCAAAATACGCAAAAATTGTGCAATTCAAACTTTTTCGAAAAATAGTCATCATCAAGTCATGTTCAATGGTCTCAAATCATAGTGCGTGTGTGTGAAGCCGAAAATTTAACTGCGAATTTCCACCGATTGATCATTACGTCACTTACCCGAAAATCCGTTTTGATTTCAAATTCTCACGGAATGCTCTCTCAAACGAATCACTCGGAATGTGGCTATTCTCTAGGTATACGTGATATAAAAAGTAAATGTAATGGACGCAAAGTCACGCATACAAGTAGAAAGACGGAAATTTCATAGTGATAGGATCTCATCAATGGATTACGGTTTTAAAAACGGGAACATTGCCTCTTTTTCGCACATTTAATCTCTTATATTATCTTTTGGTGTCTTAGCTCTCCACGCGGTAATCAATTTCTCAATTTGGACTCGGTTAGGACTTTTTCGGGGTTTAAGGTATATTGGGTAACATGGAAATGGTCGGGAAATTCGGAATTGGAAAAGTTATTTAGGATGTCCGTTTGTGATTTTTTTCCGGGCTATTGCTCATTTTTTTTCTTTTTTTTTTCACTTCTTTTCTTTTCTTGCTATTTTTGTTGAGCATTCTTCTATTTTTTTCTTGCCCCTTTTTGTTGCACTTTTCGGACTTAAATTCTGAATTTTTTTCATTTTTCGCAATTCCGGGCTATTTGGGTTTTTCGGGTTGTCAAACGAAAAGGATAACTTTCATTGGCTCAATTTGGGTTACAAAAGGGATAATTTTTCGTTACTTTTTCTGGAGAATATTTTTGGGTGACAAACGATGGCCTACTTTATTGTCCAAAATACCAATTGCGTTACCATATGCATTTCGAGATGAATTTAAGTTTAGAGATCAATTTTGGCACGTTTTTCAAAGCAATATTACACACGTTTTTCATAACCGATCAAAATGAAAGGATTGAGATCCTCGACGACGTTTTAGGCACTGAAAAGAACTTTGAGTTAACAATTAACTCGGATTGATATAAAAACTCGCAAAAAGTGATAGGCTCGAATCTCACCGGGTTTTCGTCAATTTTCGCTCAATTTCCATCTTTAGTCAATTTCGGCTTTGTGTATGTTGAATTTTACAACTCGAGACTTTAAACCGACTTTTAATGATATTTTTGATAAATTTGAATTCCAATTTTTATTTATTTTGAAGAAAAAATATTTTTGGCTTTTTTTTTTAAATTATCTAAAAAAAAAACATACTTGGAACGAACGCGTGATAAAATCAATGAAACTAAAAAATAAATGGGAAGAATATCCCACACCCCCTAACTTAAATGTTGCATTGTCCTCAATGCGAATCAAGAACACAACATAAAGAGAGGAAAAGAAAGATATTACCCAATTGGAGCGATCATCGATGAATGCGAGTCCATTGAGTCTACAAAACATGTAAGAACCAAGAATAGCAAAAAGAATAACAAAAACTCTAAATTAAAAAAAAAAAAAAAGATAACTATTGTACAACCTACGATTTTCAAATTCTAATAAATTATACACTAGAAGTCGAAAAATTTGAGGGTCCACCCAAAATACAATATGACTTTGAGGGATTAATGATGTACCCTCACTAGGATGCATGCCTCCCGAAAAATAAGGATTTTGTTTGAACAACGGAAGGCATGTGTGAGATGGAAAAAATGAACCATCACCAATTAAAAAATTTAACGGGATGATGGGGGGTGTGGGTGCTAGGTGGGACAAGTACAATTGAGATCCAAGAAAAATATAATCACCTCCCAAATCTTTTTCAAGTAGTATGGGGAGAGGGGCACACAAAAAGGAAGAGTCCATATTAGAAAACAAATCTAGCAAAGTGTCTTTGTCGATAAAAGGTGTAAACCTTTCAGAATTTTCAACCGACTCATAGGAATCTAGCGGTACTTCTAATGGTTCAATAACGGTGAACGGGAATGGTGATGAGATAAACTCAATCTCAAGTGATTCATCATCACTTGGAGATTCAATTTCAAGGGAAAAAGACTCACTTTCAATGAGATGTTCTTCAAAATTTTGAGGTGACACACAAGTCTCAACCTCCTCTTTGTTTTTCCAATCACAACGCATCTCATCGCAAAGTGCGAGAATTTCCTTAATAAAACCAATCTCGATATTCATCGTGCTTTGGGTGGAAAGAAAATTGAGTATTTGTTTGATTATAAAAACATTCTTTCTTCCAAAGTAAGACTCCTTGTATCTATAACCATGAATTCCTCATTTGGTTGAAAACGTTCTTTAGTTTTAAAAATATCGGAAGAAAAATCGTCATTGGATTCGAATAATGCATTCAACTCTTTCTCCCAAAAACGATTTTTTTCCCGATATTTATTTTCAAACCATTCCTACTCAATACATAGATAGGCCTCACCAATGGTAATAGGTCGAGGCCGAGGTTTTTGAAAATAAAATGCTCGAAAACGATTTTCTTCCCGATATATATTCTCAAGCCTTTCATTCTCAAGAATTCGAAGACCCTCACCAATGGTAATAGGTCGAGGCACGGATTCTTGAAAATAAAAAGTTTGAGAACTATTCCCATAAAAACCATTATAATTACCGAACTCACTATAAAAAGACATGATTACCGAATAGTTTGTAAACGGACAATCCACTAAAAAGTGGTTCAGGATTCAACGTTTTTTGGCGCTCAATTGTGCACCCCCTCCCCCCAACGTTTTTTGGCGCTCAATTGTGCACCCCCCCCCCCCCCCCCCCAAAAAAAAAAAACAATATCTTGTGAAATAGTAAATCAATTATAATCTATAACAAAACACTCCCCGGCAACGGCGCCATTTTGATTGAGTCGAAAATCGAGCGTCCGTGTAAATAAGCTAGTCGTTGTTATCGTCTTCCAACTGAAATACAAAAACCTAAACTATAACTACACTCTTGTGGAGTATAGTGGCTAGTTTGGGTATCGAATCCTCAGGGAACTAGGACGAGTGAACGTGACGATAAAGGTAAGACTATTAACCCTAACTTGATTCTAAAAAGAAATAAAAATAAGATGATTGAGTGAGAAAGGGAAAAGGGAAAATAAAGAAGTTAACTAAAACTAATTGGAAAAATTGAGGTAGAGACACAATCCCCCAACCCTAGAGTATTGATGGTATAAAACTAATCATAAATTTAACTGATTAATTTGACCCGGAATTTAGTACTCCCAAGCATTACGTATACGAGGTTCAAGCCCGCGTCATACTTAATCTGAGGATGAGTAAATCAGTATCGCGATAGTAGCACTCGAATTGCACTCTAAATCATCACGAGTACCCAGAGGCAAACGAGACATAAAGATCTACAATTGTTGTGTAACTAAGCAATACGGTCATAGTCAATCACTAAATTCAGCGGATTAATTTTATACGCACGCACTAACACATCAGGTTGGGTTCATGCATCCCAACCTTTAAAAACCTAGCCTAACATGGTGAATAATAATAAAAGTGCTGGAAATAAAAATTACCACGACTGAAGAACAAGAACATGCAAGAAGAAATCAAAGATTGAAGAAAAACTAGAAAAGCCCTTGAATTAATGGTGCAAAATATGTGAATCCTTCTCCTAGATGTTCCTACTTGTTATGGAGATTTTACATCAATGAAATCTGAATAAAAAGAGTCCTAATGACTAAATATATAGGCTAGAGGTCGTTTAGAAGAGTCCCCAAAACATAAAACTCTTTTGGCTAAAAGATAAGCACAAAATAAATCCTGTATCTGGCAATTTGTCACACTTAGAAAGCGTGACTAATTTTGTAACGGTTTCTGAGCGTCACTAATGGGCGAACCGGTTCGGGTTCTGGGTGTACCGGTTCGGGTGAAGTCGCTGGTTTCTGGGCCTCTTTCAACACTTAGAATATTTTCCAACTTTCTTCTTTTCTTCCTTGGATGTTATCTCAACTTCAAATGATCATAACTCCTTCACCGTAGCTCGGATTTGGGTTCCGTTTTTTCCAGTGTTCTTGTAATTGAAAGCTCTTCAACTTTCCAGTTGGCTCCACTTCCGAAATAAGGCTGAAAAATTACGAAAATACCCTTCAACTCCCCGATTCTTGGTTTCTTTCACTATTTTGAGTTCTCTTTTCCATCTTTCTTCCATGAAATACCTGTAAAACACATAAGAGATGCACAAAATACGAAATACTTGCCAAAAAGGGTTAGTAGCATAGATATGAGACAAATTCAAGCTATTTACACCGCACAGGATCATAAAAATACCGAAATTAAGGGGATAAATGTGAAGAATTTATGCCTAATCACCCAGTCCGGGCATGAAGTGCATATTTCTAAACATCTGAATCACATTGTGTAGGTACCCAGAATTGAGAACCATGGGCCTGGACGAGTAGCCTAGTTCTGGCGGCCCAAAGTCCAGGCCCTCTATCTTTCATATTGATCCGATCTCTCCCCACGATCCCATGAAGAGAAGTTATAGGGTAGCACAATACCATGAAGGGAAGGGATAGGGAAGATGGCTAATATGAAGGAACCCATCATCTCCACTAACTAGCATACACATATATAAATTAAACCCTAGGTCCGGGGCAAAGGACAAGTTGTATTCTCTGTACTTACTCTTCAGAATATAGAGAAATAATACTGACTGCACCACCGTGGACGTAGGAACATCTTTGCTGAACCATGTACACCTGTTGTTGTGTGATTGGCATTTTATTTGTTCTTTCTTGGTCATTACCTCTTTCATATTTATTTGTGTTGCACAATAATTGACACCACAATTGGCGCCATCTGTGGGAAACGTTCATCTTTCCCTGAGAAGAGCCCACGCCAAGAAAAGAATCTAAGATGTCTGGTCACAGCAGGAACGCTCCTCAAGCAGGAGACATTCAAGAGCCACCTGCTCCTCGCAGGATTAGGTCTGAAGTTCGACGCTCAGATCATGGGGCTCGTTTAGAAAGGCCAGCCTCAGAAGAAAGTCAAGGACCGGCCAGGTCCACGCAGATATCCAGATTGATTGATGCATACGAGGCAAGGCTCCACGAGCAGAGGGAGTCTTCTCGCAGATACGAGGCTGAGAATGCTCGCTTGAAAAGGAGACTGGAAAGACTGGAGAAGGAACTACGTCCTGATACCAGGAGACACCCCAATCGCACTCCTAGCCTTCAGGTGAGCAAATCTCGCAGTCGAGGAAGGAGCCCTAGGCGGGAATATCAAGGGGTAGAAGGTGGCGACTCAGATGACGACCTCCGCGAACAACTAAGAAAATCTCGCCGCTACCAGAGCCCTGCTTGCAGCGACGAAAACATACGGAACCTAGTCCGCAGAGAAATGGACCAGCATCCAGCTCACCGCGGTACCAGGTCGACCAGAGAACTCGCCAGGAGAGCTCTCAAGACCCAGATGAAGTCACCCTTCACGAAGGAAATTGAAGAGGAAGAGGCTCCCAAGAAATTTTCCATTCCAAGGTTCAAGATTTACGATGGGAAGACTGATCCCATTGATCATGTCAGGCAGTACCCGGCAGGCCATGACCCTCTGGAATCACCGGGATGCACTGATGTGCCGTATTTTCCCCTCGAGCCTCCATGACGTGGCTCAGAAATGGTTCGAAAAACTCCCTCACCGATCCATCAGAAATTTCAAATCCCTGGCCGAGCTCTTTACGGCCCGGTTCATCACCAGCAGCTCCCATCCCAAAAGGATGGATGCTCTATTAACCATGAAGAAAACGCCTCAAGAAACACTCCGAGACTATGCGAAGAGGTACTGGGAGTTATTCAACGAGATTGAGGACTGCGTGGAAGAGGTAGCAGTGGCTTCCTTCAAAATCGGATTACCTAGCTCTTCCCTCCTTTACCAGTCCTTGACGAAGAAGGAAGCTATGACCATTGATGACCTGATGGCCCGAATTGAGAAATACGCAAAGGTGGAAGACATCACCCGCTTTAATGTAGGAGAGAACGGTCGAGCCAAGCTCACTACCAAGGGAAGTGAGAAAGTTGAAAACCAGAAGAAAGGAGGAAAGAGTGGGGGCAAGAATGGCTCCAAAAGCGGAGGGAACCCTGACATAACAAAATCGTTCCAGGCGGTCAACACCGTCTTCAAAGAGCCGATTTACAAAATTCTCGCGAAGATCAAGGATGAGCCGTTCATCAAATGGCCCCGAAAAATGGGGGGAGACCCCTCGAAAAGAAACAATGCATTAAGATGCACCTTCCACAAAGAGGGAGGGCATAAGACCGAGCACTACAAGGCTCTTAAGTCCCACCTCAAGGAGTTGGCCCAGTCCGAACATTTGAATGACTTTGTGGAAAAGAAGGTAGAGAAATTGGCTGCCCACAAAGAGGCGAAACCCGACAACGTATTGGAAGATGATGCCAGACACGAATTCGCAGTAATCCATGGAGTATCTGACGTCAAGCAGATCCAAGGTAACTCAGCTCGAATGGGGGTAAAGAAACTGACAGCGGTAATGCAGGCGTTTCAGATTGACCCAGCAAAATCACAGTCAGGAAAACGTCGGCGAGCAGAGGACATCAACTACAACAAGCATATTGTCTTCACGGATGAAGATCTTGTGGGAGTAAGGACCCCACATCATGATGCCTTAGTCATTACACTCAGGATAGCCAACTTTGACATCGACAGGCTGCTCGTCGATCAAGGAAGCTCATCCGAAGTAATGTACATCGACCTGTTCCGGAAATTGAAGTTGAACATCGCCGACCTAAAGGGAACCACTGTCCCTCTGGTCGGCTTGGCTGGAAAAATGACCATGCCTCTGGGCCAAATAGTACTGCCAGTGCGCGCTGGAAATGTTTCCAAGATGATCGAATTCTTGGTGGTCGACATCGATTCACCGTATCAGGCCATCCTCGACAGGGGATGGCTTCATGCAATGAAGGCAGTCTCCTCGACCTACCACCAAAAACTCAAATATGTCACCGAGCAAGGAGTAATGGAGATACATGGCGACCAGGCGATGGCAAGGAACTGCTTCATAGCGGCCATCCGACCAAAGCCAGAGAAAAAATCCGTTCAACCCAGCGAGAAAATGGAGGAAGGTGCAATTCCTTCCAAATAGCAATTAAAATACGGTAGGCCTGGAGTGGAAGAGACCAGGCTCTTCCCTTCCGAGCGTGTCGTCGAGGACCAGGTTGAAGTGACGGCTAAAGAAGGCGACAACATCAGAGTCTTCCTGATCGGAGCGTCACTCACTGACCAAGAGCAAAAGGATTTGTCAACCTTACTCAGAAGCAACATAGATGTTTTCGCTTGGGAACCCTATGAGCTGCCAGGAATCGATCCCAATATGGTCTGCCATCAGTTGCACGTCGATCCCACATTCAAGCCGATAGCGCAGAAGGCACGGAGAACTTCTACCGAGAAGGCCAGAGCAATAGAAAAAGAAGTCGAAAAACTACTGGATGCAGGATCCATACAGGAAGTGCAATTCCCCAAATGGTTATCCAAGCCAGTGGTAGTTCCGAAAAGCAACGGGAAGTGGAGAGTTTGCATAGACTTCACTGACCTCAACAAAGCCTGCCCCAAGGATAGCTTCCCTCTTCCGAAAATAGACCAACTAGTAGACGCCACCGAAGCTCACGAACGAATGAGTTTCCTGGACACGTACTCAGGATATCACCAGATTCCCCTGTATGCCCCAGATCAGGACAAAACGGCGTTTATCACGACGGTTGGTTTATACTGTTACAAGGTCATGCCTTTTGGGCTCAAAAATGCAAGGGCAACCTATCAGCGGCTAGTTACAAAAATGTTCAAGAATCAAATGAGAGACACAATGGAGGTCTACATCGACGACATGCTCGTCAAGAGAAAGGAGAAGAAGAATCACCCCTCGGACCTGTCAAGTACCTTCGAAATCCTCAGGAAGTACCGAATGAAACTCAATGCGAGCAAGTGTTCCTTCGGTGTCCAGTCAGGAAAGTTTCTTGGGTATTTGGTCAGCAAGCGAGGCATAGAGGCTAATCCGGACCAGATTGATGCAATCAACAGAGTGCAACCTCCTCGCACAGTCCGAGATGTACTGAAGCTCACTGGAATGCTCGTTTCTCTAAATCGTTTCATCTCTAAATCCTCCGAGAGATGCAAGCCTTTCTTCTAACTCTTAAAAGGCAGCAAAACAGTAGAATGGACCCCAGATTGCTCGCGAGCATTAGACGAGCTCAAGTCCTACCTAAACTCTCCACCATTGCTTGTCATACCACAGCAAATGGACTTTTTGTACCTCTACCTCTCTGTATCCAGTCATACTATTAGCTCAGCGCTAATGTGTGAAGTTACAGGAATCCAACATCCAGTCTATTACGCGAGCAAAACCTTATTAGATGCCAAGCAGCGCTACCTATCATTGGAAAAGCTCGCATTCGCTCTAGTAATGGCCTCAAGGAAACTGAAGCATTACTTTGAAGCTCATTCGATCATCGTCCTTACATCACACCCCCTCAAGGCAATCCTAAGGAAGGCGGATTTGTCGAGCAGACTGTCTAAATGGTCAGTCGAGCTCGGCCGATTTGACATCCAATTTCAACCAAGGACAGCTATCAAGGGTCAAATCCTTGCTGATTTCATAGCTGAATTCACAGGCGAAGAACCCCTCGACCAGCCTAAGCCAACAGATCAAAACTACCAAGCTACAGTGGAAAGCTGGAAACTATTCGTTGATGGAGCCTCCAACTCAAAGGGGACAGGGGTAGGAATTGTTCTCATCACCCCAGAAAATACAGTCCTTGAGCAAGGAATCAGGCTGGGATTTGCAGCCTCCAACAACGAAGCAGAATACGAAGCCCTAATAGCAGGTCTCCAAAAGGCGCAACCTCTGGGAGCAAAGCATTTGTAGGTATTCAGTGATTCGCAACTAGTTTCCAATAAGATAAGTGGAGACTATAACGCGAAGGATGAGAGAATGGCCGCCTACCTCTCCTTGGTAAAAAACTTAATGACGAGCTTTGAAGAGATCAACATCCAATAATTTCCCAGGGGTCAAAATAGCCACGCTGATGCGTTAGCAGCCCTGAGCTCGACGGTTGATTCTAGCCTTAAAAGGGTCATCCCTATCGATTTCCTCAGTTGCCCAAGCATTTACTCCAACTATGAGCTGGAAAAGGCAAAACCAATACTCCAATTGGAATCAGCCCCCAGCTGGATGGATCCCTTGAAGGACTATTTAAAGAACGGAACGCTTCCATAAGATAAGAGAACTGCCCACCAGATAAGAGTCAAAGCTGCTCGCTTTCACTTATCCACAGGAGGCGACTTGTATAAAAGATCTTTCTCCGGCCCCTACCTTAGATGCGTCCACCCAGGCGATGCCAAGACAGTTCTTCATGAGCTTCACGAAGGAATCTGTGGAAGTCATGCCGGAGGAAGATCTCTAGCCTTTCGAGCAATGAAGGAAGGTTATTGGTGGCCATACATGCAAAAGGACTCCGCAGTATATGTCCGCAAATGCCTAAAATGTCAACTTCACGCTCCTATGGTCCACCAGCCCGCCAGCGAATTGAAATCCCTGACCAGTCCCTGGCCCTTCGCCCAGTGGGGAATGGACATCGTGGGACCACTGCCCACCGCTGCCGGCAATCGCAAATACCTGTTGGTTGCAACGGACTACTTTACCAAATGGATCGAGGCAGAACCACTGGCGAACATCCGAGATACTGACATGATAAGGTTCATATGGAGGAATATAATCACTCGATTCGAAATCCCCAGAACCATCATCACTGACAATGGAACACAGTTCGAAAGTGGCCCTTTTCAGGACTTCTGCAACGAACACGGGATCAGGCACCACTTCAGCTCGGTGGCCTACCCTCAAAGCAACGGACAAGCTGAAGCCTCCAACAAAACAGTGATCGCTGGATTGAAGAAGCGGTTAGAACGAGCCAAAGGCGCATGGGCAACCGAACTATAGCAATCCTGTGGGCGTACAGAACGACCCCTAGGCGAGCAACAGGAGAAACACCATACTCACTAACATATGGTATGGAGGCGATCATCCCACTAGAAGTAGGATTGCCGAAAATGAGATCCGATCTTGTCAAACAAGGCCAGAACAATGAGGCTTTGCTTGCTGAACTCGACCTGACCGACGAGCATAGGGAACTTGCCCTAGTGAAACTAGCGACCTATCAGCAACAGCTCGCGAAGCACTACAGCAAAAGGGTCAATCCGAGGAAATTCAAAGTTGGGGACCATGTTCTAAGAAAGGTTCTGGGCAACACAATGAAGCCATCAGACGGCAAACTGGGCCCAAACTGGGAAGGACCTTATAAGATAATTAGAGACGCCTATAAGGTGCCTATCATTTGGAAATGATGGAGGGCAGGGAGATACCACGAGCATGGAACGCGGCTAATCTCAAGAAATTCAATTTTTAGGAACATTATTATTAAATCTTTTATTGTATTCGTTATGTGACAGTTTATTTCTCACTTCACAAATGAAAATCTCTCAGTTAAATCACTCTCTAATTGGTAACGTTCATATTTTATTACACATCCCTTCCAAATCACAGGCATAATGGTCGACATAGCAGGGGAACACCCCTCCTCAGGTCATCATCATGAAGCACGACAAACCTCTTAGCATTGCCCCTGGCAATATATGAATCCCTACAGAGTATTCTTAGGCATCAAACCTACTTTGGTTGAACAAAATCCTGATCGGATGATGACATCCAATACCAGGTGTGTCCTCGCCAATTGCCCTACTTAGGCCTAAGGGAGTGTGACGACACAACCTAAAAGGTAAAGTAAGGGCACAATGGTATTCTTGTACTGGACTGGGCGGACACTCGCATGACAAAATAAAAAGGATTGTGAAGCAGCAAAATATACAAGTATTGGATGAACACGTTTAGTCGACAAAATTGCCCAAAACTCGAACTTTTCATTAATCTTTTATATTTACAAACAATGATAATACATGTTTAGTCGGCGAAGCTCGCCCAAAGCATTTACAATTATCAAAAAGAAAAAGAGTAACAAAATCTCAAGGAGGTGGAAGCCTCTGAGCAAGATAATCAGCAACTTTAGCTCTCCTTCCATCATCAGGAGCAGGGGCGAACTCCTCCACGACCTCATTTGCGTCCAATTCCAATAGTTTCCG
Organism: Sambucus nigra; assembly: GCA_949130495.1. Classification (NCBI taxonomy): domain Eukaryota; kingdom Viridiplantae; phylum Streptophyta; class Magnoliopsida; order Dipsacales; family Adoxaceae; genus Sambucus; species Sambucus nigra. The sequence goes on from OX422218.1 coordinate 522,895,388, forward strand.
GGGAATGGCATCAATGGGGATCCATCGATCATCCCGCCTGAATCGATTGGGCATCAGAGTGGAGGAGGACATCTCGTGTCGATACCACAACGTCGAGTTCCTCGGGACCTGCATCTCTTTGAGGGCACTCAACCACCCTCTGACCACACTTGTCGAGGACCGTTCTTAAACAAATGCCGTAGTCGGGTGACATCCCTCTGGAGCCCAGCAACAGTCACATAAGCTCGCCGAACGTCACCGCGCAGCTCCTCCATCTCCCTCTCACGTTGTTCCTCGACTTCCCTGTTCCTACCCCTGGCACTCCTACCAGCACGCGGGAGGGAAGGCCGAGCAGCTCGCGATGAAGAAGAGCCTTGTAGGACTGCCGAAGCGATGCTCGGCGAATGCTCCTTAAGCCTCAGGACTTCCCTCCTCAAGTCTTCATTCTCCTGCTGCAGGAACTACCCGACCTGGTTAATCTCGGTGGCCTCCAGCAACCTTGCTCTCAGTGCACTGACTTCTTCTTGCGCTGAAGCACCGATCTCTCCCATCTCCTGTAGCCTGTCCTTCAACTTGGCCACTAGCTCGGACCGATCCTTATATTTTTGGTTCCTTGATTTAGCAAACCTGCAAAGTCTAGCAAAGGCCTGGCGAACTGCAGGGCTTGCATTAGGACCAAGAGTCCTACCCAGTTGAGAGGTAACAGGAATATAGTCATCCACATCAATCAACTACAGATAAAAGAAAGATAGAAGAGAAAAAGGGATCAGCATAAACAAAATGGAGAATCTTATCATTCATTAATAAAGGCCAAGTACATCGAGCAGAAAAAACTTGGGAGATTACAAGCAAAAAGTACAAAAGAAAATCCTAAAAACAGATTAACTGGCAACCTCAGACTGCCCAGCGGTGTCTGGCTGCTTCCCCTTATCAGCTGCAGCAGAAGTATCCCCCTCAGCAGGAACTGTATCCGAGGGAAGATCAGCACCCTCGATAATTGGAGCAGGAGCTTCTTCATCCACAGTTGGCTTGGGACCCAGGTCGTGCTCGTCAAACAAGGGAGACTCAGCATCCACACCAGCAGCTAGAAGAGCTTTGTTCCATCCCTTCTAAAAATTCAGACGGCTGATGTAGCCAATCTGAGCCTCAGCATCATCATAAGCAGCATCCCACCCAGAGTTGTATGATTCCTCCTTCATGGTGGCTGCCTGGGCTTTCTTTGCCTCCAGTTGCTCGGACAGAACTCTGCTCTTCTCTGTAAGGTCCAGCTTGCTCGTACATACCAGATCATAAGCCTTCCTCAGCTCGCCCAGCTCCCTGACCGCATCATCTCTCTCGCGAGCGGAAGTGGCAAGGGCCAAATCAGATGAGATCCTAGCAGCATCAACAGCCTTAAAACTGGCCTCGAGCTCCTTACCCTTCAGCTTCAAGGCAGAGTTTTCTTGCTCCAGTTCACTATTCTTCTTCACCAGCTCATCGCGTGAGCGATACAGCACACGATAACGAACTATGAAAAAGAAAGAGATATAAGAAAAGGAAAGCAAGAGAAGTCAGCAAAACACGAGAGGAAAAGAAACCTTACCAGAGCAAGCCTCTGACTAGCCTGAAGGGCCAGATGCTCCGAACCTATTGCCCTTTGGCGATCAGCCGGGAGGACAGCTCTCTCAAGCAGGGCTGGAGCTAGCTGAGGGGAGATTGCTACGGAAGCTCCCTCTGGCACAGCAGACACTGGAACTAAGGCCTGCCCGGCCTTCGTCCTTGCCTCAGCTCTCCTCTTCTCCTCCTCCCTCTCACTCTCTCTCTTCCTCCTCTCCTCGACCCTTTTCCTTTCTTCCACCTTCTTCTTCTCCTCCTCCTTCTTTCTCTCCCTCTCTTTCACCTACTCTTCTTCTCTCCTCTTCCTCTCTTACTCCTGAGAGGAAGGCCAAGAACCTGTAGCCACAAGCCCATATACAGTCTTCTGTTTCTTTGACCTTTGTGCAAGGAGCACATGGTCATCATCATCATCATCATCTCTGATCAGGTTCTTCCTTGGAGGCATATCTTCACCAGAACTGCTGGAAGTACTCGACGATCCTCGAGCCTTAGAAGCCTCCTCAGAATCAGAAGAGCTGCTACTATCAGAACTCCCTTCACCGAGATTACCAGCAGGCTCACTTTCAGAGCTGCTCTCTTCTTCGTCCAACGGTATCGGCTTAGCAGTAGTCTCTCCCAAAAAATCAAACTCTGGCACACTTTCCACAAGTCGTGCTATGAAGCTGGAGCATGTGTTCTTGTACTCGAGCAAAAAGGCAGCAGACCTAGGATGCTCGCCGTCACCCAGAGGCTCCCTAATATTCCAAGCTTTCACCAACTCCGAGATGCAAACCTCGCTGAGAGAAGGCTCCAAATTCTTTATCCTCGCTGTGAAAGAAAAAGCAAAGAAGTTAGAAAAATCACAAGCCAGCAAAGGTTGAAATAACAGTACAATGTCTACCTATATATTCTTCCCCATAAAAAGGGACAGAGAACCTCTCAGACCTCGACCCTTCAAACTGGGGAGGGAACTGCCAATTCCTAATGAGGAAACCCTCTTGCCAGTAGTCCTTATGGGAATCAGGTAGGTTTACTACCAATACCCTATCAGGACTCCTAGCTTTGAGGTATAAAACACCTGAGCTAGTTCGAGAGAAGGAATAGCAGAAACAGATCTCAGCAAGTCCTAACCTAGTACCATACAACTGGTTTATTCTATGGACGCCATTTACTATCTTCCACACATTGGGCGAGCACTGTGCGGGAACAATATCAAAATAACCAAAAAAATACAGAAATAGATCATTAGGGGGAAAAGTAAGCCCCCCTGGGAGAGCAACAAAACATGGATCCAGTGAGCATCCTCTATATCCCTAACGTTCCTAGGAGGGGAGGCACAACATTCAATATCTACCCACTCAGGAATATTGTAGAACTTCCTAAACTCAGAGATTGACCTATTTCCAATCTTCGCCATTGAAAAACTCAAATCCTACAAACCAAAGAGAAAGTGCAAAGAAAGGGCACAGGAAACTTACAAAATAGAAGATCGGTTCGAGTGATGAAGAAGCACGAGCTCAAGACGACTAAGAAGTAATAGGAATGGGAATTCAGAGAGGAAGGTACGAGGCGCTAGAGTTCTCAGAAGAAGGAAGAATACTGGAAAGGCTGAAACGACGAATGAAAAAGTGGCTATCCTAACAAGCCTTCAATTCTAATCATAGCGCACGGATAGCGAAGCGGGTGTCGCCAAAGCAACTTCACAGTTTTCGAAGAATCACAAATCATCCATAATGGCTGATCATTTAAATTCATTGGACCCATAAACATGGCCCAACAAATTTAGGGGCAATTGTAGGTACCCAGAATTGAGAACCATGGGCCTGGACGAGTAGCCCAGTTTTGGAGGCCCAAAGTCCAGGCCCTCTATCTTTCATATTAAAGGGATAAATGTGAAGAATTTATGCCTAATCACCCAGTCCGGGCATGAAGTGCATATTTCTAAACATCTGAATCACATTGTGTAGGTACCCAGAATTGAGAACCATGGGCCTGGACGAGTAGCCTAGTTCTGGCGGCCCAAAGTCCAGGCCCTCTATCTTTCATATTGATCCGGTCTCTCCCCACGATCCCATGAAGAGAAGTTATAGGGGAGCACAATCCCATGAAGGGAAGGGATAGGGAAGATGGCTAATATGAAGGAACACATCATCTCCACTAACTATCATACACATATATAAATTAAACCCTAGGTCCGGGGCAAAGGACAAGTTGTATTCTCTGTACTTACTCTTCAAAATATAGAGAAATAATACTGACTGCACCACCGTGGACGTAGGCACATCTTTGTTGAACCACGTACACCTGTTGTTGTGTGATTGGCATTTTATTTGTTCTTTCTTGGTCATTACCTCTTTCATATTTATTTGTGTTGCACAACAATTGACACTACACATTGACATTGCCATGAGGGTTATATTCTGGACAAACCCTTTCTTTGAAGTTGTCGCCTGCCAGGAGTGAAAGTGGTTCAACTCAGAATCTTAATAGGAGCATATCATTTGACCCGTGCTATTTCTCAAGCATCAGACTGCTAGTACTTGCACCCTCGACATTGTCGTCATCACCCAAGATGGTAATGACTCGTCCATCGGTGAAGAACTTTAATTTTTGATGGAGCGAGGAAGATACATCGTTGATACTCTGGAGACAAGGTCATCCTAGTAACAGATTGAAATAAGCTGGGATATTAATAACTTGGAATTCGACGATAGGGTTTATAGGGCTAGCCCCTATTACAAGCTTTATGGATCCCATCACCTCCCGTGGGTATTATCGTAGGCATGTATAGCAGCGAACGTTGGAGCGAGGTCGCTTTCGTTCAGGCCTAAACATTTGAAGGTTCTCAGTGGGAAGATATTCAAGGCGAATCCATTGTCGATAAGAGAGAGTGGTACGACCTTACCCATAACTTCGACGGATATGTTGAGTGCATGATTATGGTTTGACCCAATATTAGGGATTTATTCTTCGAAAAAGGATAGCATTCGAGTAAAGTTCAAGGATCCGACCAAATTTATCGCTTCTTCTGGTGTGGTAGAAGGAGGAATTGTGGGTCCAGTGAGCAACATAATCAAAGAATTTATGTGTAGCTGAGAATACATGAAAAGCCCCCATAGAGTGATGTTAGCTTGAGTTTTCTTTAGTTGATTGAGGATCTTTCTCTCCTCGAGGGTCATTTCTGGCATAGGAAAGTTTTCAATGCCCTTCCCTTTGTTATTGGCTCGTAGTGAGTTTGGGATCTGGTAATGCCTCCCTGATCTGGTTATGTGATTTATGAAAGAAGGGAAAAACACGAATCCCATTTCCTCATCGATCTCGGTTTGTTTTTCCACCTTATTTATTTCTCCGAGGAGTTCTTCAAATGATATCATTCCATATATATCGACTACCGGGATAGTTTTCTCGAAAGATTATTCTTCATTCGAATCTTCGAATTCTTCCCCTCATTCGGTGGCAACAATTATGTCTTTCCATGTAAAGTCGATTCATTCCACAACTTCAACGGCTTCTTCATACAGGTCATCCCATTCTATTGGGATGTGTAAGGGTGAAGGGACCAGACGCCCCTATAGATTCATAACATCAAGTAACTCGGTCATACAGTAAATGTTATTGGTTTTCCTGAATAATTCTTCTATGATCTATACGACATCATCTAGGCTGACTTCATCGGTTGGTACTACCCAACTATCTGACTCTCGAGCCCATTTCCTTGCTTCCAAGAACAGCATACTGAACCTTTGGCAATCAATGATCATCTATGAGGGAAATTTCAGCCCAAACTCTAGGAGTTGGTTTAACACTTCTGACAATTCCATACTTCTATTTTTAGAATGGGTACGAATAGTGATGCATGCTCTGGTAGGGAGTGATAGTGCCTGATTAGCGAGTCTAGCAGTGTGTAAGAGGAAATATGGGCAAATTTGGAGAGGTTTAGGAAAGTATATGGGTGTGATTTGAGTTGAGGTATCGAATTCTGGGTTCTCTTCTAAAAAGATGGCATTGGCATGATTTGGAAGTGGGTTATGAGTAGTGTTTGGCTTAGGATTGGTTGGTGAGGCGATGGTACCCCGGTCAATTAGACCTTGGATTATGTTTCAAAGGTGAAAGCATTGGTCGGTGGTATGGCCAGCAGTTTGGTGAAAGGTGCAATGGGCATCTTCCTTGAAGTTTCTTGGGAGTGGATTTGGCAATGGACAGAGATCCAAAGGTTTGATAATGTTTTGGCTTAACAAGGCTTGATAAACTTTAGAGAGGGGAGCATGGAGCTCGGTGTATTCCTTTCGAACTGGGACAGGGCGGCTTTCTAGCGCCTATGATGTGGTTGGTTGAGAGATATTGTTGATGGTTGAGACTGTAGCACTGGCAGGTTTGTCATATTTTCTTGGGGTGAACTGTTCGGACACCTTCTTTGGTTCAACTTCTATTTTGGCAAGACCTTCCTCGATTTCTACTCCTGCTTCTGTGAGAGATTGGAAGTGGGGATAGTATTTTCCTCCCATCGTTGCTCGGGCATGGGGTAATAAGTTCTTCTTCACTATGCTGACTTATTCTTCCTCGGAAGGCCGATTGGTCATGGTTGCTTCTTTTTCCCACCATCGGGCAATGAAGTTACTGACTGATTTACCAGGGTTCTGTTTAAGCAGCTCTAAATCACGGCGGGTGACCTCAAGCTCTTCATTATATTTGTATTGTGACATGAATTCTCGAGCTACATCCTCTCAGCTACGGATTATGGATTCCTCAAGAGACAAAAACCATAGGACGGCGTTATCCTTCAAAGTTTGCTGAAATAATTGGGCCATCACTTATTCAGAAGCCCCTAGTAGAGTCATGGAACGGTGATAACTTCGGAGATGAACAATTGGGAGTTCACTTCCTCTGAATTTCTCAATATTTGGCATCTTGAACTTCTCGGGTAACCTCGCTTTAGGATAAGGAGACATGTGGGTGTAGTCCATGTAATTTCCTGAGATTCTGACTTGGTCAAACTTCTTAGTGAGCATCTTGAGGTCCTTTTTTACTTTGTTCTTCTTTTCTTCCTTCGGATCAATGATCATAGGCAAGTTAGACCCAGGCTGGGTAAGGTTCGGCATAGGAAGCTGGGCAGGCGGCGGCCCATTAACAGGAGGGACACGTGGAGCATGCTAATACTCTTTGGGAACCCATAAGGGCTCGGGTGGATCCATTGCACGAGGGAATAGGGCCTCGAGTTCTTGAGGGCCGGGAACTTGGTTTTGTTGCATATCTTGGACCTAAGTTTGGAGGTTTTCAATATTTGACACGAGCTGAGTTAGGACTATCGTTAGATCCGAATTGACAATGGGTACTTGATATGTGTTCTCCATGGAAAGCGGATGGATACTGGACTCGAAAGAAGTAACAAGGGAATGGACAGAACTCTGGGGTGATTTGACTGAGGATCGAAGCCAATAAGGAGCCAGGCCAAGGGCGCGCGATCGACCTGAGAAGGCGCAAAATGGGATTTATTTTTGGGAAAAAGGATGAAAATATTTTTGACATTTTTTTTAGATTGAAAGACAAAATATTTTTTTAGAGACGGTGTCAGCATGATTATTATGATTATTATGTTCTCGCTTGTATTAAATTCTCCTAAATGCAAAATGAAATGTCGGACGGGACCCGAGCCTGGAAAGATTGGGTTTGTAATATAAGAAAAGCTATGGTTGGACTTGTGACAAGGCTCACGGACAGGGTCCCGTTTTGAAAATGCGCGAAAATTTAGGGGACAAGTCGACCCGGAATTCGACAGAGTTTCGAGTTGAAATCGACAATTTTATATGTGTTTCCTAGGCTTGACACCTATATGCGGGTATGATATTGGTTGGGTGAATCGAAAAGGGTTCCCCCCCCTTTAGCGTGACTTCCACGATATACGTCTTGCTCTCGCGGGCAATCGGTACGTGTGGACAAGCCATTTGATAGAACTGAGTGTACGTGAATTACCTCACCATATACCTCATGGGGATGGTATGTGTGAGAGAAAATTCGATATACTCGGTGTACGTTAATGAGTTCCCTGCAATATACCTCCCGTCATGACTTCGGTTAAGCGGTACGATGCGGGGGGAACCATTCGATATACGTCGAAGGTACTTGGCCAATGGAAGGTAAGAGTCATATTCCTTTGGCTAACTGCACCCTGCCGGACCAACACCCATCACGTAGTGACCCTCCAGTTACTGGGTAGAATTTGGTCAAGAACAATGCTCTTTGGTGATGTCCTGTGAATCTTGCATGATCCTCTTATTAGTATCATATGAGAATGTCTTTTCTGATTATGCCAAACAAGGAGCAAAGTGAAAGTACCAATGGTACACCAAGTATGGATGGGTGATGCATGCAACATGTGAATACATGTGATCCTAGGTTCACGTGGTGTCAAGTGTACATGAATAATTTCCTACAAGTGTGTGAATAGAATCATAAGTATGGGAGATACATGGAAAAGGGGAACATGCTAAAGTGGGGAAAATATAAAAAAACATAACACCCACGTAAATAGAGTCTAGCCCGCATAAGAAAGTCCCCAGCGGAGTCGCCATTGTGGCCATACCCTGAATCCTCGCGGCGAGTGGGAGAGCGTGAGGGAGGATCCTAGGTCCCACATTTCCTTCTCGGGAGCACTTCAGCCAGCATCATTTGGGTGGGGTGTAAAAATGTAGAGAGATTAGAGTCGCCAGTCTATTTTACTCAAAACAGATAAAAGAAAGGGAGTCAATCCGAAGGACAGCATCCAAATACATACTGATGCATACGAAACCAAAATGATTCGAAAAGGGTCCAGAGGCTAAGTTACGAAATGGGAAGGTGTTAGGCACCCATTTCGCCCTTTCGGTCTCTCATGGATTTTTGTTATTTTCCTTTATTTTCCCCGTGATATGTGTGCATGTGTATATATAGTGGAGATAGGAATCCTAGACTTGTATCATGGAAGAGATAAAGCGAGTTATTCATAGGAAGGTATAAAAATAATATTATAAAATAGGATTTACGCGATTATCCTTACGTTGACCGTTATGATGGACCGATAACGCATGCACAATAATGCGCCTCTAAGAACAAATATATGTATATATATATAATATAAGAGAGTGGAGTTTAGAGAAGATAGAAAATAAGAGAAAAAGTAAAAATAGGACTCAAGTCTCGGGTTTTACCCCCAGACGCCTACGTAGCCTATAGAGGCATCAAAGTCCACATAGTTCGCATGCAAAACGAGGGGTGGGGTTTATCCCATAAATCCAACAGGGGGATTCTCTTATTTGTGTGTGTGTGTGTGTGTGTGTGTGTGTGTAGAAAAAGTGTTTTAGTTGTGAGCAAAGTGTAAGAAAAGTATGAGAATTCCCGTTTGGAATTTATGAGCAAACCATCTTTTTCCTATCTTTTGGGTTTTTTTTATATGAAAATAAGAGATGTGAAATAATACTAAATAAAAAGTATATTAGGATGTGTGAGATGAGATAATAAAAGTGCTAAGTAATAAAACAAGTTATTGCAAATTTACGACAATTTAAGGAGAGAGTTGAGAAAATTGGACCTTCTTGAAGATCTTGAGCTTGATCTTGAATGTTGGAGAGCAGCCTTTAGACTTGGATGATGATTAAGGGTAGTGAATTAACAAAGTTTGATGAACAGGATGATGAAAAGTGAATGTTGGAAAGGGATTTGGGTGTGGAAATCACGCTGACTTCAAGAGAGGTTTTGCAAGTGAGGTTAGCCTCCTTTTTATAGGCCCATTGCATTTTCGATCGGCATATCCATGCTCCTGCCAATCAGAAGGTGTGTTTAGGCACACTGCCGATTGGCAGGGTCTGGGATCTGCTGATACATCACGAATGCCCTTTATCTTTATGTATTCAAGAACTTTTGCATTCTTAATGTCTATATTTATGCTTGTTAACCAGACAACCTCGGATTTGGATATATATATATATATATATATATATATATATATATATATATATATATATGTTTTTCAGGGGTTAATTGTGCTTTTGTAGGTATTGGAACGCAAAAAGTGAGGTTCGGTTGCATTTCGGAGAAGTTTCATCGTCGAATGCTACTTCAAGGGAAATTTGGTCTCTTCAAACTCACTATTTTTATGGAATGAAGTTACCAACATGCTTATCATCAAATTATCTTTCCGTGGCCACTGATCGTGCGTCATTCTGACTCCGTATGTGGAAGTTATGCCCATTTCCGAAAGGTTTTGATATTTTCTTCTACTTCAAGGGAATTTTGGTAATTTCATACTGCATAATTTGGAGGGTTTCAAAACATAATCATGTATATAATTGAATTAGTTTCGCGTCAGTTCCGACCATGCCTCATTTCGATCCCGTATGAGGGAGTTATAGCCTTTTCCGTGCAAAGCATCAAAATTGGTTCAAAGAGGAAAAGTGGGTTGTCTCCAGCCCAAGGCAAATTCCAAAAGTGCGGTCGACCGGTCCTAAACATGAGGTCGAACAGTCCCATCAGATATGAACGATAATTGACTTATTTTTGGGTTTTTTGGCTTGGTTTTGTTGGGGGTTTATTTTGGGGTATTAATAGAATGTTTGGGGCTTTTCTTTAGATAGATATTTCATTTTAGGTTAGAGAACTTTGGGGATTTTTGTTGGATCTTCCCTCTCCTCCTTTCTCTTTGGGTTCATCCCATTTATGTAAGTATATTACTATTCATTATCACTTTCCTTTGTTTAATGCTTATTTAGTTGATTTCTTGCTTTGTAGTTACTTTTATTGCTTAGATAGTTAGTTATAGTTTGTTAATTTTTGTTTACTTTTGTTAATTAGTTGGTTTACTTAGTTTAATCATGTGTAGTGAGTAGTTTTACGGGTTGGGATTGCATTTTTTCCATTAATGGGCGTCGAGCTCCGAAAGTTAGGTTTTGGGGAAAATTGCATTTAATTGAAACCTCGGGCATTAAAGTCGAATTATTGTGCGTTTACCTTTCTTTGTCACGCAACGTTAGTGTTTATGGCTGTGGGTACCCAAAATCAAGATCATGGGCCTGGACGAGTAGCCCAATTATGGCGGCCTAAAGTCTAGAACCCCCATCTCTTATTTGATTTTGATCCAGTCTCTTCCCACGTTCCCATTAAGGGAAGTTATAGGGAGAGATGGAAACCGTGGGGGAATCCAACGCCCCCATGGAAAACGTGCATGTATATATTGAACCCTAGGTTCGGGGCAAAAGGGCAAGTCGTATTCTCTGTAACCACTCTCCGGAGTATATAGAAATAACATTGACTACACCACCATGGACGTAGGCACATCTTTGTTGAACCACGTACATCTTTTGTTGTGTGATTGTCATTTTACATTCCTTGTTCTTATTTGGTGATTGCCTTTCTCCTATTTGTTTGTGTTTCATAATAATTGTTACCACAATTGGCGCCGTCTGTGGGAAGCGTTTATCTTCCTTGAGAAAATCCCACACCAAAAAGGAGTTTAAAATGTCTGGTCACAGCAGCAATACCCCCCAAGTAGAGGATATTCAGGAACCACCTGCTCCTCGCAGGATTAGGTCTGAAGTTCGACGTTCAGATCAGAGGGCTAGCTTAGAAATGCCAGCCTCAGAAGAAAGCAAAGGACCAGCGAGGTCCACACAGATATCCAGACTGATTAATGCATACGAGGTGAGGCTCTACGAGGAGAGGGAGTCTTCTTGCAGGCACGAGGCAGAGAACACTCGCTTAAAAAGAAGACTGGAAAGACTTGAGAGAGAGAGCTTCATCATGATAACAGGAGATGTCTAAACTGCACTCCTAGCCCTCAGGCGAGCAAGCCTCGCAGTCGAGGAAGGATCCCTAGGCGAGGATCTCAAAAGGTTGAGGGAGGCGAATCAAATGACGACCTCCGAAGAGCTCGCCGTAACCAGAGCCCTACTCGCAGGAACGAGAACATACAAAATCTGGTCTGCAAGGAGATAGACCAACATCCTACCCACCACGGTACCATATCAACCCGAGAACTCGCTAGACGAGCTCTCAAAACCCAGATGAAGTCACCTTTCACGAGGGAAATTGAAGAAGAGGAAGCCCCCAAGAAATTTGCCATTCCAAGGTTCAAGATTTATGACGGTAAGACTGATCCCATTGATCACGTCAGGAAGTACCGATAGGCCATGACCCTCTGTAACCACCAGGACGCTCTAATGTGGTGAATTTTTCCCTCGAGCCTGTATGACGTAGCGCAAAAGTGGTTCAAAAGGCTCCCCTACCGGTCCATCAGGAGTTTCAAATCCTTGGCCGAACTTTTTATGGCCCGATTAATTACTAGTAACTACCATCCCAAAAGGATGGATGCCTTACTGACAATGAAGAAAATGCCTCAAGAGACCCTCCGAGACTACGCAAAGAGGTACTGGGAGTTATTCAATGAGATCGAGGATTGCTCGGAGGAAGTGGCAGTGGCCTCTTTCAAAATTGGGCTACCCATTTCTTCCCTTCTATACTAGTCCTTGACGAAGAAGGGGGCTATGACTATTGACGACCTAATGGCTCGTATCGAGAAGTACGCTAAGGTGGAAGATGTCACCCACCTCAGTACAGGAGAAAACGATCGAGCTAAACTCACTACCAAGGGCAGTGACAAAGCTGAGAACCAGAAGAAAGGAGGAAAGAACGGGGGCAAAAATGTCTCCAAGAACGGAGGGAGCAATGATGCGTCAAAATCTTTTTAGGCGGTCAACACCGTCTTCAAAGAACCAATTTACAAAATTCTCGCAAAGATCAAGGATGAACCATTCATCAAGTGGCCCAGGAAGATGGGAGGAGATCGCTCGAAGAGGAACAATGCGCTAAGATGCGCTTTTCACAAAGAGGGAAGACATAAGACTGATCATTGCAAAGCTCTTAAGTCTCACCTTGAAGAGCTAGCCCAGTCCGAGCATTTGAACGAGTTTATGGAGAAAAAGGCAGAGAAAGTGGCTGCCAATATAGAGGCGAGACCTGACAACGTACTCAAAGATGACGCTGTACATGAGTTCGCGGTAATTCACGGGGCATCTGATGCCAAGCAGATCCAAGGAAATTCATCTCGAATGGAGATGAAGAAAATTACAGCGGTATTGCAGGCTTTTCAGATCAATCTAGCAAAGTCACAGTCAGGAAAGCGTCGACGAGCAGATGACGTCAACTATAACAAGCATATTGTTTTCACAGATGAAGATCTGGTGGGAGTAAGAACCCCACATCAGGATGCTCTGATCATTACCCTCAGGATAGCTAACTTTGACGTCGATAATTTTCTCGTCGACCAAGGAAGCTGTTCCGAAGTAATGTATCTCAACCTATTCAAAAAATTAAAGTTAAGCGTCGCCGACCTAAAGGAAGCTACTATCCCTTTAGTTGGCTTCGCTAGAAAAATAACTATGCCCCTGGGAAAGATTGTATTGCCGGTGCGCGCTGGAAACGTCTCCAAGATGATCGAGTTTTTGGTAGTTGACATCGACTCGCCATACCAGGCCATCCTCGGTAGGGGATGGCTTCATGCAATGAAGGCTGTCTCCTCGACCTACCATCAGAAACTCAAGTATGTAACCGAACGAGGAGTAATGGAGATCCACGGTGACCAAGTGATGGTAAGAAGGTTCTTCATAGCAGCCATCCGACCTAAGCCAGAGAGGAAGGCCGACCAGCCCAGTGAGAAAGTTGAAGAAGGTCTGACACCTTCTAAATAGCAATTAAAGTACGGAAGACCTGGAGTAGAGGAAACCAAGCTCCTCCTTTTCGAGCGGGTCGTTGAGGACCTGATAGAAGTTACGACTGGAGATGGCGACAGTAATAGAGTCTTGTTGATTGGAGCATCTCTCACCGACCAGGAACAGAAGGAATTGACAACTCTACTGAGACGCAACGCAGATGTTTTCACGTGGGAGCCATACGAGCTGCCTGGAATCGATCCTAGTATGGTCTGTCATCAGCTACACATCGATCCCACCTTCAAACCAATCACGCAGAAGGCACGGCGAACTGCACCCGAGAAGGCTAAAGCGGTAGAAAAAGAAGTTGAAAAACTATTAGATGCAGGATCCATACGCGAAGTAAAATTCCCCAAGTGTTTATCCAACCCAGTAGTAGTTCCAAAGAGCAACGGGAAGTGGAGAGTTTGCATCAACTTCACTGACCTCAACAAAGCGTGCCCTAAAGATAGTTTCCCCCTCCCAAAAATAGACAACTAGTAGACGCCACTGCAGCTCATGAGCGAATGAGTTTTCTGGAAGCATACTCAGGGTATCATCAGATCCCCTTATATGCCCCAGACCAGGACATAATTGCGTTCATCACGACAGTTGGGTTATACTGCTACAAGGTCATGCCCTTTGGGCTCAAGAATGCAGGGGCAACCTATCAGTGGCTGGTCACCAAAATGTTCAAGGACTAGATGGGAGACACCATGGAGGTCTACATCGATGACATGCTCGTTAAAAGTAAGAAGAAGGAAAATCACCTCTCAGACATGTCAAACACCTTTGAAATCCTCAGGAAGTACCGAATGAAATTTAACGCGAGCAAGTGTTCTTTCGGTGTCCAGTCAAGAAAATTTCTTGGGTACTTGGTCAGTAAGAGAGGCATAGAGGCTAACCCAGACCAGATCGATGCAATTAACAGGGTACAACCCCTTCGCATAATTCGGGATGTACAGAAGCTCACTGGTATGCTCGCTGCCTTAAATCGCTTCATCTCTAAATCCTCCGAGAAGTGCAAGCCTTTCTTCCAGCTTCTAAAGGGGAACAAAATGATAGAGTGGAGCCCAGATTGCTCGTGAGCATTGGTCGAGCTCAAATCTTACTTAAGCTCTCCACCACTGCTCGTTATACCACGGAAAATAGATTCTTTATACCTATACTTCTCCGTTTCCAACCACACTGTCAGCTCTGTGTTAATATGTGAGATTACAGGAATCTAGCACCCCGTTTATTACATGAGCAAGACCCTACTAGACGCCAAGCAGAGGTACCTACCACTGGAGAAACTCGCCTTTGTACTAGTAGTGGCCTCGAGGAAGCTAAAGCATTATTTCGAAGCCCACACTATCATCGTCCTTACATCGCACCCCCTTAAGGCAATCCTGAGGAAAGCGGATTTGTTGGGCAGACTGTCTAAATGGTCAATCAAGCTCAGGCGATTTGACATCCAATTTCAACCAAGGACTACAATTAAGGGGAAGATCCTTGCTGATTTCATAGCCGAATTCACAGGCGAGGAACCCTCCGACCAACCTCAACCAACAAGGCGAAAAGAGAACCAAGCAACAGAGGAAACCTGGAAACTATTTGTTGATGGAGCCTCCAACTCCAAGGGGACAGGGGTAGGCATTGTCCTCGTTACTCCAGAGAGTACAGCCTCCAACAACGAAGCAGAGTAAGAAGCCTTAATAGCCGGCCTCCAAAAGGCGCACACTTTGGGAGCAAAATATTTACAGGTGTTCGGCGATTCCCAATTAGTCTCCAATCAAATAACTGGAGACTACAATGAAAAAGATGAAAGAATGGCATCTTACCTCGCCTCAGTGAAAAAACTAATGGCAAGCTTTGAAGAGGTCAATATCCAGCTGTTTCCCAGGGGGCAAAACAGCCATGCTGACCCCCTAGCAGCCCTGAGTTCGGTAGTTGACTCCGACCTAAAAAGAACCATCCCCATTGATTTCCTCACTCATCCGAGCATTAACCGTGACAACAAGCCACCAAACGTGGAACGTGTACTCCAGGTGGGATCAGCCCCCAGCTGGATGGACCCCTTAAGGGACTATTTAAAGGATGTCATGCTCCCGGATGACAAGAAGACTGCCCACCAGATAAGAGTCAAAGTTTCTTGCTTTCACTTATCCCCAGAGGGCAACTTGTATAAGAGATCCTTCTCCGGTCCCTACCTCCAATGCGTTCACCTAGGGGATGTCGAGCAAGTGCTACAAGAGCTTCACGAAGGAGTCTATGGAAGTTATATCGGAGGAAGGTCTCTAGCTTTTCGAGCAATAAAGGAAGGCTATTGGTGGCCATATATGCAAAGGGACTCTGCGATGTATGTGCGCAAATGCCTGAAATGCCAACTTCACGCTCCCATGGTCCACCAACCCGCCAGCGACCTAAAATCACTGTCAGGACCATGGTCATTCGCCCAATGGGGAATTGACATCGTGGAACCACTGCCTACCACCATCGGAAATCGTAAATACCTGTTGATTGCAACTGATTACTTCACCAAATGGATCAAGGCAGAACCCATGGCAAACATCCGAGATACAGATATGATGAGATTTATATGGAGAAATATAATCACTCGTTTTGGCATCCCCAAAACCATCATCACCGATAATGGAATGCAGTTCGAAAACGACTCTTTTTAGAATTTCTATAACGAACACAGAATCAAACACCACTTCAGTTCGGTAGCCTACCCTCAGAGCAATGGCCAAGCTGAGGCTTCCAACAAAACAGTGATTGGTGGATTAAATAAGTGATTGGAGTAAGCCAAAGGCGCATGGGTAAATGAATTACCACATATTCTATGGGCGTACCGAACCACTCCTGGGCGAGCAACAGGAGAAACCCCATTTTCCCTGACATATGGCATGGAAGCAGTCATCCCACTAAAAGCAGGTTTGCCGACAATGAGGTCCAACCTTATCGACTAGGGACATAATGATGCAGCACTGCTCGCTGAGCTCGACCTAGCTGATGAGCGCCGAGAGCTAGCCATAGTAAAACTAACAAGCTATCAGCAATAGCTCGTGAGGCATTACAACAAAAGGGTTAACGCAAGGACATTCCGAGTTGGGGACTACGTTCTAAGGAATGTTCTGGGCAGCGCAGTAAAACCATCAGACGACAAACTAGGCCCAAACTGGGAAGGACCCTTTAAGATAACAAGAGACGATCTGCAAGGCGCCTATCACTTGGAAACGATGGAAGGCAGAGAAATACTACGAGCATGGAACGCAGCCAATCTTAAGAGATTCTATTTTTTAGATCTTTCTTTTATTCTTTTGTTATGGAACTAGAAGTTCATTTCCCTTGTCATTAATGCAAGTTATTTAAACGGATGGATTCTAATAAGTAACAGCTATATGAGCTTTATCGCACATCTTTTCCAAATGACAGGCACATTGATCACTACTCCATAGCAGGGGAGTGCCCCTCCTCAGGTCATCGCTATGAAACACGAAAGACCTCTCAACATTGCCCCTGGCAATATATGAAGCCCTACAGGGGATCCTTAGGCAACATGGCCAAATTTTATACTGGTCATCAAACCTTCTTTTGTTGAATAAAATCCTGATCGAATAAAGCATCCAACATCAGGTGTGTCCTCGCCAATTGCCACACTTAGGCCTAAGGGAGTGTGACGACATGACCTAAAAGGTAAAGTGGTGCACAATGGTATCTCGATATTATACTGGACTAGGAGGACACTTGCATAATAACACAAACTTAGAAGACTATAAAGCAGCAAGAATATGAAGAATATAATACACATGTTTAGTAGAAAAATTCGCCCAAAACATAAATTTTATATTAATTCATCATATTTACAATAATGGTGATACATGTTTAGTTGGCGAGCTCGCCCAAAGCATTTATACTACCAAAAATACAAAAGGCAACAACTGGAAAAATCTCAATGGGGGTGAGGCCTCTGATCGAGATAATCATCCACTCGAGCTCTTCATCCATCATTGGGAGCAGGAGCTAACTCTTCCTAAACCTCATTCGCATCCAACTCCAATAATTGCCGAGGGATGGCATCGATGGGGATCCATCTATCATCCCTCCGGAAGGGGTTAGGCATCAGGGTAGAGGGAGAAATATCATGGCGATACTAGAGCATCGAGTTCCTCGGGACTTGTAGCTCCTTCAAGGCACTCAGCCACCCCCTGATAAAAGAAAGCTCTTCGAACTCTGATAACCTTGTTGGAGCATCTGACCAACCCTGGTCATAGCCGTCAGCCCACACTCACCGAGGACCTTTTTTGAACAAGTGACACAACCGAGTGACATCCCTCTAGAGACCAACAGTAATCACATACGCTCGTTGAACATCATCGCGGAGCTCCTCCATTTCTCTATCTGAACCCCTGGTGTTCCTGCGAGCTCGCGGAATGATCAAAAGAGAAGGACCCTGCAATGCAGGAGGCACACCACTCTGACCAGCTCTAGCTCGCGATGACGAGGAACCCTATAATACTTCTGGAGCAGTGCTCGGTGCATGCTCCCTAAGTCGTGATACCTCTCTCCTCAGAGCCTCATTCTCCTGCTGGAGAACTTCCCCAACTTGATTAATCTCAGAGGCCTCTAGTAGCTTTGCTCTCAACGCGTTAACCTCCTCTTGAACTGAGGCACCAATATCCTCCATCTTTTTAAGCCTGCCATTCAACTTGGCGACAAGCTCAGTTTGCTCTATAAAGCGCTTGTTCCTCAGTATCTACCCACTCAAGAATGTTATAGAACTTCCTAAATTCAGAGACCGACCTATTCCCAATCTTCTCCATTGGAAAACCCTAGAAAACTACAAATTCAAAGAGAAAGTACAAAGAAAAGGCACAGGAGACTTACAAGATGGAAGTTCGACTCGAACAATGAAGAAGCACGAGCCCAAACGACAAAGAAGCAATGGGAATGGAGACTGGGAGAAGAAAGTACGAAGCGCTAGATCTCACAGGGAGTAGAAGACTGCTGGAAAAATTGAAACGACGGTTGAAAGGTGGCTATTCCAGAAAACCTTTAAGTATTGCAAATCATAGTGCACAAAATACGAAGCGGGGGCCGCCAAAATTAGCTTCACAACTTTCGAAGAGTTGCACAATGTACAAAAAAGCCATAATGACTAATCATTTAAATTTATTGAGCCCAAAACATGGCCCAACAAACTTAGGGGCAATTGTGGGTACCCAAAATCAAGATCATGGGCCTGGACGAGTAACCCAATTCTGGCGGCCCAAAGTCTATACCCCCCATCTCTTATTTGATTGTGATCCGGTCTCTTCCCACGTTCCCATTAAGGGAAGTTATAGGGAGAGATGGAAAATGTGGGGGAATCCAATACCCCCACTTACCCAAATGTACATGTATATATTGAACCCTAGGTCTGGGGCAAAAGGACAAGTCATATTCTCTGTAACCACTCTCCGGAGTATATAGAAATAACATTGACTGCACCACCGTGGACGTAGGCACATCTTTGTTGAACCACGTACATCTTTTGTTGTGTGATTGTCATTTTACATTCCTTGTTCTTATTTGGTGATTGCCTTTCTCCTATTTGTTTGTGTTGCATAATAATTGTTACCATAATAGCGATAATCCGAATTTAATCCGTGTGTGACCATTTTTTATTAAATGTTTAATCTTGCAACTTTGGGTTAAATTCCTTATTGTGTGATGTTTATACTTAATTGAAAATTCTTGATTAAATGTTTTCGAACCGAAATTCTAATTATTAGTTGTTTAGCCCATGGTGGGGACACGATCCCGACTCTCGTTTTATTAATTCTAGTTTGGACTTAACTTCTTAATTTTTCCCTTTTCTTTATTTCCAACCTATCACCTTTTACACTTTTATTTTAGGAGTATTGAATCCTATAAATTCTAGCAACTCGTCTCTGTGGATTTTCGATACCCGACTTACCGCTATACTTGTATCGCAAGTGCAGTCATAGTTTAGGTTTTTGTATTAAGTCGGTGAAACGAATTAGATGATTAGCGTTTTGACGCGACGCTACTTTTCACCCTTGATCAAAATGGCACCATTGTCGGGGACGAGTTTGTTTTAGACTTTATTTGATTTATTATTTCATAATATTTTCTTTCTATTTGTATTATTTGCTGATAATTTTGTAGGACTTCCATATTTGAGCAGTTAGAAACGTTTGAATTTCCCGCGCACACCTACTTTGTGGAATTCGCCACTTCGAGCCATTTTTGGAGTAAGCATGTCTTATTCCAATTCTTTCGGTAATCATTATGATAATTCTCAAAATTCCCGCAAACCTATGACTTTCGGTGAATACTTACAATCCCAAAAATTTACAAATTCAAATATGACTTTGGATGAGTATAACGAAAGTCAAAATTTGGGTTATTGGAATTTTGATGATGATGATAAGGATTTTGTGCCTTTACCTCCTTATAATAGGAATTTTGAAACGAATTCGAATAGTTTTCAAAATTCCTATAATATTGAGTTTAAGTTTAAGTCCGATGGTAATTTTCAAAGTTCCCATTTTCAAGGATTAACACCTCGACCTATGACATTCGTTGAGGTCTTGCGTATGTATGAAAATGAGAAAATTGAAAATCATTATCGGGAAGAAAATCATTGTTGTGAGCAAGACTTGGATTTATTATTCGAATCCAACGACGATTTTACTTTCGAGACTTTCAAAGCCGAGGAATGTTTTGAACCAAATGAGGACTTTGTGCCTACTTTGGAACAAACCATTCTACACTTTACCCATTGCATAATAGATATTGAAAGTGAGGATGAAGATGACATAATATCTATTTGCAATGAAATGATTTCTTCTTTGGCCCCCAAAGAAGAACATTTCATTGGAAATGATATTATTTCCTTCCAAACTCAATCTTCATGCGATGATGATTCATCTCATGAGTTTGATTTTCTTTCATCCCCATTTTCATTCTCTGTTATCACACCGCCATAAGTACCTGATGATTCGGTTTCAAACTTTAATGTTTTAAACCTTTTCACCGATGAGGAGTACTTGCTCAAGTCGCCCGCCGCAATCGCATCTTTGCCTTTGTGTGCGCTACCTCCCATCACGCTTGCTAAATCCTTGGGAGGATATTCGGCTTTTCTTGGTCCCCACATGTTTTTGTCACCCGTTCAATCCAAATCCCCCATCGTCCCTCCAAAACTTTTAATTGACGATGGTTCATTTATTTCGCCTTACACATGCCTTCCGTTATTCAAGCGGAATTCATATTTTTCGTAAGGCATGCTTGAGGGTGAGGGTACACCGATTATCCTCCAAATTCAAATCGTTTTTGCGCTGGACCCTGGGCTATTTAGACTTCTAGCGTACAGTTAGTGTGAAGCCTAAATAGTAAGTTGTATATAGTTAGCTTTCTTTATTTTTATTTTTTCTTTCCTTTCTTAATTTAGTTTAGTGTAATTAGTTAACTTTTTGTTATTTATTTTTTCTATGCTTGGTACTAACTTGTTTTGTAGATTCTTTGGACTTGTTCTTATGGGGATCGCTCCAATTTTAGGTAATATCGCTATTTTTCTCTCTTTGACTTGGTTCTTAATTTACATTGAGGACAATGTCAAGTTTTAAGTTAGGGGGTGTGGGATATTCTATCCATTTCTTTATTTAGTCCATGTTTTTGCTCACATGTTAGTTACTTAGTATGCTTTTCTTAGAAAAATTAAAAAAATTCAAAAAGATTTTCTTTCTTTTTTCTCCATTTTTGGGCATTTTGCCTTTGTTTCCAATGATAAATTTCAATAATTGCCCGATCCAATAGACAACCCAATGATGCATGTTCTCGATTTTAGAAGTTATTAGACTTTAGTCTCCATTGTTGATATTATGAATAACTTCATGAATTAAACTTTAATCCCATGAGCACATGCACTTTTATGGTTATATTGATTTGGTTTAAAATTTTTATAACTCCCTAATCTTTTGTTGCATTGTATATACTTACACCGAGTAAGCTTTGTACCTTTCGTCATTTGTGAGTGTTATACACTATTCTTTTCTCATTGAAAACATTGAATCCGTTGGTAATCTCACTATTCTTTCATTTAACTGTTGATTAATTGAGTTCATACTTGAAATGTGTTACTTGATCATGATTTTCTTATATCATTTTGACTTAAGAATTGCGTATACGTTCTGAAATGATCATAGGCCCTCTTTGTTATATCACCCATATTGACCTTGAACTCACCTTATATGTTTACCCTCGTTAACCCCTTTGAGCCTAAATATAACCTTTCATTTCATAACCCCATATCCCATAACCAACTCTAAATTGGAGTTTTAAACCATACATACACTTTCCATACCTTTGTTTGGTTTGTTACTCAGTATTGAATGATGTTGTTATGATGTCGGTTGAAATTTAGGCATATGAGAGTTTGAAAAGTAAGAAAAAAAAAGAGTGAAAAAGAGAAGAAAAAGAGATAGCAAAAAGCAAAAGAAAAAAAAAGAGAAAACGAGAAAAAGAAAGAGAAGTTTGTAAATGTTGTATATAGTTCAATAATCTTTTATTACTCTCCCCGATGATATATCTAATACCTTTTTGGAACTTATTTTTAAATTTTGATATTGCCCGCATTTTTCCGTTATCCCGGGTTTTCATCCCGAACACTTTGAATTCGTACATACATTCCTTCGTTTTGCACCTTAGCCATACCTACATTATAACCATATACAAGTCCTATGTGATCTTAGGGTACATTTAATTTAAAAGTCATAATAATTTTGACAATCTGTGAAAATGCATTTTGCCTTCTTTAATGAGCGGTATCTTTCATTGAGATTATAATTTTTCATTTTATATATAGCGTTCTTGATTTGTGACATGTGTGCGTCCTAGTTTCCATTTACATTTACTCTTTACGCCTGCATATTCCATGTGTTACCTCCCTGTTTCGAGTGAATTCACTTGATGAGTGTAATGCCCGTGAGGATTGAATATATATTGGCTTTAATGTTTATCCGATTTATATAAGTTTTTTCCAAATCACACTTTGCATGTGCTCGCTCCCCTCCCACATTTTAAGGTTTCAATTCTATGAGGTGCATTCTATAATGTTAATGATTCAGACTTTTGTGTGAATTCATTCACTTTGCTAATAATGCATATGAAATCTTTTTCGCTTTTGTTGGTCTTGTTGCATGTTGGTTTGGGCATATTTTGAGGAAACCATATGATGTTTGTGGGTATCATCCCAGAAAACCTTCACGAGACGACACTCGTCCACTAGGGTAACCTAGGGGTTTAACGACTTATTGCATATGCTAAATGCAATCGTGTTCCCTACGAAAGTGGCAATTATATTTTGATGCATATATACATTTTGTATTTCCTTTTGTGGACTGGTTTTGTTTGTTTCATCACTAGGGACTAGCAATGTCTAAGTTAGGGGGTATGATACATCACGAATATTGCATATTTGCACCCTTTATCTTTATGCATTCTACACATTTTACATTCTTAATGTCTATATTTATGCTCGTTAACCAGACAACCTCAGATTTGGACAAATATATGTTTTTCATGGGTTAATTGTGCTTTTGTAGGTATTGGAATGCTAAAAATGAGGTTCGGTTGCATTTTAGAGAAGTTTCGTCGTCGAATGCTACTTCAAGGGAAATTTGGTCTTTTCAAACTCACTATTTTTTATGCAATTAAGTTACCAACTTGTAGATCATCAAATTATCTTTCCGTAGCCACTGATCGTGCGTCATTCTGACTCCGTATGTGGAAGTTATGCCCATTTCCGAAAGGTTTCAGTATTTTCTTCTACTTCAAGGGCATTTTGGTAATTTAATACTGCATAATTTGGAGGGTTTCAAAATAGAATCATGTAGACAATTAAATCAGATTCGCGTCGGATCCGACCACTCCTCATTTCGATTCCATAAGAGGGAGTTATAGCCGTTTTCGTGCAATGCGTCAAAATTGGTTCAAAGAGGAAAAATGGGTTGTCTCCAGGCCAAGGCAAATTCCAAAAGTGAGGTCGACCGGTCCCAAACATGAGGTCGACCGGTCCCATCAGATATGGATGAAGATTAACTTAATTTGGGTTTTTTGGCTTGGTTTTGTTGGGGGTTTATTTTGCGGTATTAATAGAATGTTTGGGGCTTTTCTTTGGATAGATATTACATTTTAGGTTAGAGAACTTTTGGGGGTTTTGTTGGAGCTTCCCTGTCCTCCTTTCTCTTTGGGTTCATCCCATTTATGTAAGTATATTACTATTCATTGTCACTTTCCTTTGTTTAATGCTTATTTACTTGATTTCTTGCTTTGTAGTTACTTTTATTGCTTAGATAGTTAGTTATAGTTTGCTAATTTTTGTTTACTTTTGTTAATTAGTTGGTTTACTTAGTTTAATCATGTGTAGTGAGTAGTTTTACAGGTTGGGATTGCGTTTTCGCCATTAATGGGCGTCGAGCTCCGAAAGTTAGGTTTTGGGGAAAATTGCATTTAATTGAAACCTTGGGTATTAAAGTTGGATTATTGTGCGTTTAACTTTCTTTGTCACGCAATGTTAGTGTTTACAGCGATAATCCGAATTTAATTTGCGTGTGACCATTTTTTATTAAATGTTTAATCTCGCAACTTCGGGTTAAATTCCTGATTGTGTGATGTTTATACTTAGTTGAAAATGCTCGATTAAATGTTTTTGAACCGAAATTCTAATTATTAGTTGTTCAGCCCATGGTGGGGACACGATCCCGACTCTCGTTTTATTAATTCTAGTTTAGACCTAACTTCTTAATTTTTCCCTTTTTTTTATTTCCAACCTATCACCTTTTACACTTTTATTTTAGGAGTATTAAATCCTATAAATTCTATCAACTCGTCTCTGTGGATTTTCGATACCCGACTTACCGCTATACTTGTATCGCAAGTGCAGTCATAATTTAGGTTTTTGAATTAACGCGGTGAAATGAATTCAATGATTAGCATTTTGATGGGAAGCTACTTTTCACCATTGATCACTTGGCCTTTGGTAGTGTCTTTCAGACCTTTTTGGAAAACCGACCACAGAATGCAAACCGTTTATCTGAATCATGCACGGGGTGAACCGTTGGAAAGGTAATTAAGATATCTTCGAAAGTCCTTTGGACTGCTCCCGAGTTCGGGAGTTGAATTTGGGTCAAATATGGATCGGAAGCATTTGTAGTCCATTGGATGGGGAATCGTCGGACGCAAATGGATCGTTCGTCTGTATGGTACCTAAGAATCCCGCACGGGGCGGACCATTAGAAAGGTTAGGAGATTTACTTCGACATTCCAAAGAGTTTGATCTGGTTCGGGGAGTTGACTTCGATCAATTGGTCCCTGGAAGCATTTGGTGACCTCTCGAAGTAAAACGGATCGTTCGTCCGTATCGTAAATCTGAATCGCGCACGGAGTGGACCATTGGAAAGCGGTTTCAGTGCCCTTTGAAGATTCATTTAGTCTCAATTAAATTGAAGAGTTGACTTTAGTAAAATGGAGCCCGGGAGTGCTCACTGGCCTCGTGATTGAGTTTCGAGAGAAAATAGGTCATTTATCTGCATGGTAAGTCGGAATCACGCACGGGATGGACCATTGTAAAGGGGATTCAGGGCCCTTCAAAGATTCATTCAGTATCGATTGAACTAAAGACTTTAACTTTTGGTCAAACGGAGCCTGAGAGTGTCCGATGGCTTCTAAGTCAGTACTCGGGGTATGACCCGAGTTTGTAGTGATGAAGGGAGGTGCTAGGGACCTAAGGAGAATTTAGGGGGGGTAACAGAATGGGGTGTCTACATCAGTTTTTATACTTATTGATTCTACCATATATGCATTTTCTTCCATAGTTATTTATTCCGTCTGAAATAATTATAAGGGCATAATCTAGAGATTTGTTTACATTATGCGGGGTTGCGATATTGATACTCTGGTTGGATTTATCATTTAGTTGGTGATGGTTTGGATTTATTTAGTATTATGGAAATATTCATGAAACTCAATCATGGGCCTTTAATATAATTATTTATATTTATATTTGTGGTGTTAATGGTACTAATTGATAGACAAGCCCCATCTTCAGCGTATTGTGCCTGGCCAACCTTTACGTGAGAAAATGGGGGTTGTTACAGTTGGTATCAGAGCATGGTTCTAGTGTCCTCAGCATCTGTGTTGCATTCATTACATTCAGTGTTGCGTTCTTTGACATGTAGGGCCTATGCTTAGGGTTCATTGTACTCTTACGTTATACTAATTCGAACCTTGTTTGCTTTTAGATGGAAAACAGACAGAGAGGTAGGCCAAGGCGCGCAGTCTCACCTGTTACCGAGGATGAGGTTTACCCTGAATCACAGGCCCCACCAGCCCGGCAACTGATTACATATGCAGAGATAATCACCATTGTGTCTCAGGCGACATTTACGTCTATGACAGGTATGCTTCTTCACTTCCCACTGCCATAGGCACAATAGCAGCCACCACCACCACAACAGGTGGCTATTCCATCTCAAGAACTAGGTTATATCTGTGACAGGGAAAAAGAGGATTTTCTTAAGGGCCAGCCTCCAGATTTCGTAGGCAGTTCAGATATATTAGTTCCGAGTAGGTAAAAGAAGGACATATAGCGGCATTTACGTATGGTAGAGTTCATACCAGTGCAGAAGCAGATACTAGCTTTGTTAAAATTAGTGGGAGTCGCGCTTTAGTGGTGGGAGGTGATTATGATAGTTGCTGAGAGGGACAACCTCACTATTTATAAGTTTTGGGAGAGGTTTGAGGGGAAGTACTTTCCCCTAGACATGAATTTGGAGATGAGGGGAAGGTTTACGGATCTTAAGCAGGAGGGGTATACCATCGCTGAGTACGAAGAGGAGTTCACCGCCCTCTCGTACTTCACAAAGGAGGATGTTAGCACTGAGCATAAAATGATGGACAAGTTTATTTCGAGATCAGCCTGATCAACAAGGCTCTTCTGGGAAATCTGGCCTTCACATCATATAATCAGATAGTGAATGCTGCACTCCTCCACTACCAGGATCACAGAGAATTTTAGAGGAGAAAGGATGGGAAATGCCAGGGATCAGAGTCGTCCAGCCAGTAGGGAAAGTCGAGCGGATTCGGGACCCAGCAGCATAGGGTCACCCCATCCACTGATTAGAATAAGAAGTTTAGAGGTACAGATGACCAGCCATCAGGGCTAGGGACAATAGGGTAGAGGCCAACAGGGCTGACCGATTGAGCGGCACCCGTTCGAGGGGATTTGTTATACGTGTGGAGAGAAAGGGCATACTTTAAGGCAATGTCTTGGAGGTAAATAGGAAGCATAGGATCAGTGAGGTTATAGAGGTTAATAGGCACCATAGGGACAACGCCCACCATTTCCAGCTCAAGTAGTTGCTGGACCAGCTGCTCCAGTACCTGTTGCCCCACCTAAGGGACAACATCTATTATAGTATGGGTTGTCTATCATGTCTCAGTCGCAGAGGGGTCAACACCGGCATAGGCAGTTGAGGGTATGTTTCCCATCTTTGGTCACATTGGCCGAATTTTATTCAATATTACTGCATTTCATTATTTTGTTAGCATGGGATTTTCACAGGATACGGGTATGGTAGATTTTGCATCCGACATTGATTTACAAATTGATTCACCTGTGGGTAGAGGGAAACCCATATGATCAGTGTGTCGGGTTATCAGGATTGAGATTGGACGACTCACATTTGTAGCCGATTTATTAGAACTTGTTGTACATGAGTACAAAGTTATTTTGCGGATGGATTGGCTAGCTATGTACAGAGCATGCGTGGATTTATATAGGAGGTCCATCAACTTTGCCATTCTGGGGCAGGAGATGTACCTAGTTGTGATGCTGCACCCTAGGGGTGGGTCGAGAACACATTTATACTATATCGATGAGGATGCTTATTCAGAGGTTGTTGTGATTCTATATTCCATGCCAGTGGTGAGTGAGTTTTTTGATGTTTTTACGGAGACTCCGAGGTTTCCACCTAGTCAGGAGATCGACTTGATTCCGAGCATGAGACCCATTGCTCGTACACCGTACCGAATGGCTTCTTTGGCGATAAGGGAGCTATAGGAGGAGATTGAGCAGTTTTTAGGGTAGGGATTTATTAGGTGGAGTACTTCACCTTGAGGTGCTCCAGTGTCATTGGACAAGAAGAAGGACGGATCTCTACAGCTTTATATCGATTAGAGGGAGTTGAACAAAGTCACTATTCAGAATAAAAACTCGTCGCCATGTATTAACGATTTGTTCGACTAGCTGAGGGGTGCTGCGTATTTTTCAAAGATTGATTTGAGGTCGGGTTACCACCAGTTGAGTGTTCGGGAGCAAGACATATCAAAGTCAACTTTCCTTACTAGATATGGATCGTACAAGTTCTTAGTGATGTCATTTGGGCTAACCAATACATTGGAAGTATTTATGGACTTGATGAACCGGGTGTTCAGAGATTACTTGGACTGGTTCATTATCCTGTTTATAAATGATATCCTAATGCATTCTTATATTTATGAGGGTCACATAGAGCACTTACGGATGGTCTTATAGCCACTTTGAGATCATTGGTTGTATGCAAAGTTTGAGAAATTCGGGTTTTGGCTGAGAGAGAGATAATTCTTAGGCGACATTATGTCGGAGCGGGGGATATCGGTGGACCTGGGGAGATTTTTTGCCGTGATGGAGTGGGGACAGCCCACTTCACCCACCGAGGTGCGCAACTTTTTTGGACTGGTCGGGTACTACCGTCGATTCATCCAGAGGTCATTCAATATATCCGAGAGTTTAACTAATTTGATGAGGAAGGAGGTACCATTTGTTTGGGATGATGTGTGCTAGCAGGCATTTGAGGAGCTGAAGACTAGATTGATGACATCACTGATTTTGAGGTTACCTCGGGCAGGGGTTGACTACAGAGTCTTCACAGATGCATCCTTAAGGGGACTTTGAGGGGTTTTAATGCAGTAGGAGAGGTCGATAGCTTATTCTTACCAATAGCTTAAGACTCATAAGGGACATTACCCCACCCACGACTTTGATGTTAGCAGTCATGGTTTTTGCATTGTGTGTGTGGAGGCATTATCTCCTCGGGGAGAAATTTCAGCTTTTTCGAGAGCACAAAAGCCAGCAGTACTTGTTCACATAGCGGGAGCTAAACACGAGACAAAGGAGGTGGCTAGAGTTTATGAAAGATTATTAGTTCGACATCAAGTACCATTCGGGGAAGGCGAATGTCATGATAGATTCTTTTAGCCACAAGATGATTTTGGAGTTATAGGCAGTGTGGAAGGCGAAATGGAAGTCACTTAATGGGGTTGTTGACCTAACCCGCACATTTATGGTAGTTCTCACCATCACCTCCGAGATCATTATTCGGGTGGTAAAGGAACATGTAGGATACCATCTTTTCCAGGAGTGAGTGAGACAGTTGTTAATCGAGGGGGTGGATCACTATTTCATTGGGTCGGATAGTTGTTTGAGATTCCAGGGGAGACTGGTTATCCCAGATGATGAGGATTTGAGGCGATCTGTTATGTCTGAGGATCACAATTCATGATTTATAGTACATCCCGAAGGGGATAAGATGTTCCACGACATGCGGCATCAGTATTGGTGAACCAAAATGAAAAGAGATATAACAAATTTTTTGTCCAGTTGTCCAATGTTTCAGCTGGTGAAGGTGGATCATCAGCGTCTTGCAGGTGTTTTACAACCTTTGGAGATCCCAGTGTGGAAATATAAAAGCATCTACATGAACTTCATTACTAGCCTACTTACATCGCAGAGAAGGAATGATTCGATGTGGGTGATTATCGATAGATTGATGAAGATAGCTCCTTTCATACCGATCCGAACAGATTACAGCTCCTAGCAGTACACCAAACTCTTCCTTATGAAGATTGTTAAGCTACATGGGGTACCGCACAACATCTTATCATACGGGGATAAGAACTTTATGTCCCACTTTTAGAGGAGCTTTCAGTAGTCCTTGGGGGTAGAGTTGAGACTGAGCACGTCATATCATCCCTAGACCGACGGGCAGACGGAGAGGATGAATTTGATGTTAGAAGACATGTCACGGATGTGCATTTTGAATTTCACGGGGAGATGAGAGCAGTATTTGCCTTTAGTGGAGTTCGCGTATAATAATATCCACCAGTTCACGATTAGGATGGCACCGTTTGAGGCACTCTACGGGAGACCTTGTCGTTCACCCTAATGTTGGTTAGAGGTGGGGGAGAATAAGTTACTTGGGATAGACTTTATTCAGGACACCTTATAGAAGGTAGAGATGATTCGGTCCAGGATACGGATTGCCCAGGACAGGCACAAGAGCTACTTGGATGCTAGCCGAAGAAATTTAAACTTTGATGTTGGAGATCAGGTGTTGATTAAAGTGTCTCCCATGAAAGAGGTGATGAGGTTTGGGAAGAAAGGGAAAATGTCTCCCTGATACGTGGGACCGTTCCATATTCTGGAGAGGATTGAGCCCATGGCATATCGGCTGGGATTATGGGACCACTTGCAGCGGATGCACGACGTTTTCCACATATCTACCTTGCGGAGGTTCCTTAGAGATGAGATAGTGTACCAGCATGTTTATATTGATGAGATAGAGCTCCATCCGTACGCTACTTATGAGGGAAGACCGATAGCCATTCTGGACCGACGGGAGCGCCGACTTCGATCCATGGTTGTCCTTTAGTTCGAGTGCAGTGGGGACACCGTCGGGAGGACGAGTCAGCTTAGAACAGGGAGGAGGACATGCGCATGAAGTATCCCAAACTCTTCTATCTAGGTACGTACTTTTCTTATTTTCGAGGACGAAATTTCATTACTAGGGGGGAAGAATATAATACCCCGTAATTTTCTAGAATAAATAATAAAATAATATTTTCGAGATAAATACAAATTTGTGGAAATTGGACTTAACTGGGAAAAAATTAATTTATTAATTAAAAATGAATAGTTTGTTATTAAGTCATAATTATGTGTGGTTGATTTTGTATGTGTATGATTATAATAATTGCATGCATTGTAGAACATACATAATTAATGTGTGACACAATTAATATTCTATAATGTTGGGATAAAATAATCCGGGACATGTTTCGGGGAGTATACGGCCCCGTTTAGGTGTTTTAGACCTTTAGAAATAGTCTCCGGTTTTGGATATAAAAGTTGGAAAACTTTTGAGCTAGTTTGAATATGGATTCTGGCCAATTTAGGGGTCTAAAACTTGGGTTTTTAACCCAACTCGGGATTAGAGATTCATAAGTGTTTAAGGGAAGTTAAACCACTCCCCATTACTGATTAGAATCCTAAACCTAAATACTACATCGTTAGAGAAGTGGAGAGGAATCAAAAGAGGGGAGAAAGGGCAAGACACCAAAGAAGGAATCAAGGGGCTTTCTTCTACAACTCATTAAGGCAAGAATTTTCTTGCTCAATTTATATTTAATTTACTTCTTGACGCATTATATTGTACCCTTATGATTTCAAGGATTAAAGATTGATTTTGGTGAATAAATGTTAAGGTTGACTCTCATGTAAGTGGATGACTGATTTTAACATAGATTACAACCCAGAAATCTAAGAATCGTTCTTGAAATTTGATGATAGAGACCTTAGGGTTCTTGGGATGAAGTTTGGGAAATCTTGACAATTGTTTGTAGAGGATATTAACATATGATTTTGATTTGTGTATCTAAAGTAAAATCCCATGTTAGATACCCCATACCATGAATAAGACTTTGTTGAGATTGTGGATAAAATATGGGTTGGATACTTAATTCATGTTAATGAAATCTGGGGAAATTGGGTAGGAAAGCAAAATTTATACACGGAACTTATCACCCTAAGTTGAGTAATTGAGGTTAAGAGATTTAATTGCATGATTATAAAATGGAACAACAAATTAGAAATGAATTTGGGAATGAAAAGAGAAATTTTTTAATAGGAATAACAAGAAGATCTAGGATACTGCTACCTTCCGAATTGATTTGGCCTTGGGGTGAATTGATTCGGTTATGCAAAACTGGGTTGTTGCATTAATCCGAATCGATTCGATTTTGGAGCGAATCGATTAGGTTTGAAAAATGAATTGATTCGGCTAAGAACCGAATCGATCCGGTCCTGGTGGCTGAGTGAGCTGGGCTTGGGGTTTGGTTAAGGACATTTTTAAGAGTCCATGCGAGTTGATGGGACCGTATTTGGGCTAATAGGGAATTTATTAAAAATACAAATGTACCCACATTGAATTGAAAAAATTACATTTAACTAGATGGTTAAAAAGTTATTCAAGGGAATTGAATTAATAATTCACCATATGGTAAATTATTAATAAATGGGAATTTGTGAACTTTATGTTGGACTTTTCTATGGTAATTATCAAGTAGTTACCTATACATATTATATAGGATAATAATATGCACTTATATATATTTGTGTGGACATACAAATGTTGATGGATGGTCCTATCGGCTTGGTGGTTCGTACGCTCGAACTGCGTAGAACACGTCAGTACAGGTGGTCTTGGCGATTATGTAGGTCATATAGGTACTACGTAGATGTGCCATCTATGAGAGGTAGGTGTTGGCGCTCATAGCCTTTGTCACTGCTGGGTATGGACCGCGAACTGGTATACTGTGTTGGGCCCGCCCGCAACTTATGAGTGTTTTGTGATGTCGGCTTAGGATAAGAAGTTCCTCCGGACTTGCCAATAGAGTATGAACTTGGAATCAACGATAGATGCCTTTGTGTGTCGAGTATATATATATATATATATATATATATAATGCTCCTGTGCGGACTAGTCGGCATTTTAAGAATGCGGACTGAACATGTGTCACCTAACGGTCTGCCTAGAAATTATCGCCTAAATTATAGGCACTCTCTCTCTTTTCTGGGCTCACCGCCAGGTGACACATGCCCGGTCCACATTCTTAAAATGCGAACTAGTCTGCACAAGAGCGGGACTGATATATATATATACAAGGTTCTAAAAAATGCGGGGCGTGATCGAGGCGTGGAGGCCAAGCCTTAAGCCATAGAAGCCTAGGCGGGCCTTGGCGTAAAAAGGCGTGAAAAGGCGTTTAGGACTTTTTAATATATTTTAATATTTTTTAACCATAACTAGGCTATTAAAATACTAAAATTGTACATATCATAAAAATATGTCTGAATATTTGCGAATAAAAATACTATTTGATTATTTTGGATGCGATAATGGTCCGGTTTGTAAAAAAAATCTTTAAAAGGCAATATCGTTTCACTAAAGCATTGTTGTTTTTAGAGAAAAAGTACGCCTTAAGGGTTTTACCAATCATAAGGCGTCAAAATCTTAAGGCGGGGCGTTTCTCCCAAGCCTCAAGCCTAGGCGGAGCCTAAGCGGGTTTTTTAGAACAGTGATATATATATATATATATATATATATATATGTGTGTGTGTGTGTGTGTGTGTGTGATTACTCGGAATTTAATGAGATAAATTGAAAAGTCTAAGAACGTGGACATAAACTACAAACCATTACTCTGTAATGCATAATAGATGTTTATGCGATTTATGTGAGACTTATTATTTAGGACTTATTAGGATGCAGGTAATATCACACTTAGCAGAGGGGTGAGATGTTAATCGCATGTGAGTGAAGAGGGGGAATAGTTATTTTTCATCAACTTTACTTATTACATCTTAAATTGATTAAGTTAATTCTTGCACACCTAAGGCTCTGACACAAATTTAAATGTTTTCTCCCCCTAGGTGCTCCTAGATAGGGATAGCCGGATTGTTGCGGTGTCAGTCTTGCACTCTCTCTTGCTTACCAGTTTTCAGACTTATTGATTTTAGCATAGATGCTTTTTTTGCCACAATTATTTATTCCATTTGAAATAATTGTAAGGGCATAAGTCCGAGATTTCTTTACATTATGTTCGATTGCGATATTGATACTCTTGTTGGATTTATTATTTAGTTGGTGATGGTTTGGATTTATTTAGTATTATTGAAATATTAATGAAACTCAATCATGGGCTTTTAATATAATTATTTATATTTACGTTTGTGCTGAGAATGGTAGTAATTAACAGACAAGCTCCATCTTCGGCGTATCGTACATGGACAACCTTTACGTGAGAAAAAGGGGATTGTTACATTGGATCTAACATCAACATAGACCAAGCATTTTTTAGAAATAAAAAACTAAAACAGGAAATAAAATGAACACCTTTAATGGAGTTAGCAAATATGTTTTTCATTTTTCAATAATTTTCTCAACGACCAAAAAGAGCACATTAGTAAAAAAGGCTTACCTAGTTTTGATGATTCAACATATATGCATCTTTCTCTCTGATTCTCCATCTCTTTCCATCTCCATCCTTCCATCTCAAATACTCATGGTCTAGATACCGCATAAGGTAAAATGAAACAAAAAAAAATCCATTAATTATCGGAGGAACACAATACAATGAACATACCATTTTTTATGAACTTCAATCGTGATCAATTGGATTAAACCAAAATCAACTAAATAACTAAAATTTAAAAAAAAATTACCTTAATGATATGACAAAAGATTGAACGTAAGTGGTGGAATCACATGGAACTTAAACTAAATCACATAAATATACCTCATTATTTATAAATAGAAATACAAGAAAATAAATACATAAAAAAATAATCAAAAATAGAAATCCGAACCTTGAAGATCTGGATCCGGACCAAACATTGGCAAGTGAAGCTTGGATTGGGTAAGATCTAGTCGTCATTTTTAAAGTTGCAGATTGAAGCACAAATCTTGTTCTCTTTTTTGCTAAAATATAATGTAAAAAATAAAGAAAAAGATGATGAGAACAAGAGTGAAAGAGAATGAGAGGTTTGATATTCGCTTTACCAAAATAGGAAAAAAAACATCATTAGTAAGGTGAAAGGTGGTTTATTAGTAATAGTATGAAAAAAAATGAAGTGACGCATGGTTGAACCTAGAAAAGGATAAGGGGTATGGCATTCCTTTACATCACTTGAACTTCATCTCTTATGTATTGATTATAAACACATGGAAGAACCTCATGTTGGGACTTCATTTTTAAATATAGGGAAGAGGAGATAAGAAGGAGGGCATAGGAAAAGATTCATTAGTTAGAGAGAGATAGACCAATTAGATAGGGACAAATGAGCGTATAGAGTGATGGAGAGAGAGGCCAATTGGATCACTAATTGAGTTGAGTTTTTCCTTTTTTTTAATTATAACCCCAATTTTCCACTTTGTAAAGGGGTGACGAGAGTTGTAAAGGGGTATCAAGAAAATAAATCAAATTTTCTTTCTTTCTATTTGTCCCATTTATATAAAATATATTGATCTCAATAGCTACTATATTTTGAGAACCTATATTAAAATTACCATTGTCCTTTTGTCTAATTGATTTGTAATCTCTCTCTCTCTCTCTCTCTCTCTCTCTCTCTATATATATATATATATATATATATATATATATATATATAAAATAAAGATGTTGTAATTTTTTTTTTTTGAATATTTCTCAATATGTTGTATTGGTTGTAAACTTTTTCTTACATATTTTTTCCATTTTCAGTTTTTGTTAGAAATAATAAATAAAGAGAAATGATTTTAGTATGTTTAAAATTTTATCCAATGTAATAAATTTCATCATTTTTATTGCTATCTCTAAAATATTTGTTTCAATTTGATGTCATTAGCTAAGCATTAAGTAAAGAAATAAATAAAATGAAAACATGTAGTGGGAAAATTATAATATTTACTCATAGTAATAACTTCTTTTGTTCTGATAGTGTATAATTTTTAATTTATAACAGCATTCATATCGTAAACTTTTATTTACTACCATAAATTTAGGTATTGTTATAATGGTGTTATAGGCTTATTCATGGAGTTTATGACAGTGTGAAATCGAAAACATGTGTGAAATAAAAAATAAAGTGTGAAATCGAAAACAAATTTTAAATCATACTGAAATCTCGTAACTAAATCGAAAAAAAGTGTGAAATTAAAAACCAAGTCTGCAAAAGAAAGTCGATTTATGTATGTTTGTGTGTGTGTATAGAGAGATTATCCTTTTCTGGTGGGGGCAATGAGTTGTTTTTGTGTGTGTATGTGAGAGTAGGGACGACCCATGCTATACGTGGGTTAGTCCTTCCCCTAGGCCCCTATTAATCGTGGTTCCCAAATTTTAAAAAAAAAAGTAATAAAAAATTGCGAATAAAAAAAAATAAGTTTACCAGTTAAAAAGGGCTCTAAAGTAAATTAAAATAGACTAATTTACATTTAAAGTAGAGTATTAAAAATTATTCAATCTATATTATATGTCTAATCAAAATAAATCCAAATAACCCACCCAACCCACTAATTGGACCAACTCAACCCACTCTCGAACACTAAAACTCACCTAATCCATCCACTCGTTCCTTCTCTTTCAAAACCCTAATTCTACTCTATCTCTCACTCTCACTCTCACTCTCAACCATCTTCTCCTCTATTTTCTCTCACAAAAAGCCAAAAAAAAGTAACACCCCCCATTTCCCCCCTCTTTTTCATTCCCTATATCTCTCCCTCTCCTTCTCTTCACTACACCAACACACATTTCACACTCTCTTTATCTCTTCTCTCTTTGAAATACCCCTCCCCTTAAAAACTAAAAAGCATTTATTTGTATCATCTCCTCATACTAGGATATCAATTTCAAGCCAAAAACTTAGGGCATGTTTGGTTGTCCCAAAAATTGTAAATTAGCCAATTTAAAATTAACTCATTTACGAATTGCCTTATTATTAGTGTTTGGTTACAAGAATGAATAAATTCAAAAATGAACTAATTTATGTTGATTCACAAAAACTTAAATTAGTTCATTTCACCAAAAGCTTGAAAATGCACAATTTATAATTATAACATGAATCTTAAATGTACCACTCCCATAGAGTACTCTCATCATATTACTCTCTCTCTCTCTCTCTCTCTCTCTATACACACACACGCGCGCATATATCAAAAGTAAATAACTCCATTTTTCTTTTCCAAACACACCACAAATTAGATTTAAACCCATTTAAAATTAATACATCGACAATCTATTCATTTCAAATTGATCAATTTATAACATTAAATAATTTACGCAACCAAACGAGCCCTTAGGGTTTCAATTATGTGATGCATCGATTCTTTGTGAGAAGGCAACAAACAAGTGACGTATAACATACTTTATGACAGTTGCACAAGTTCCAATTCTGTTTTGCATGTACATAGTCCAAATATGATATTTTCACATGTTGTAATGGGATAATACTTTACAAAAAAGACTGTACTTGGTAAGGAATCAAATATATATTTTAATGTATATGTAAAAAGAATACTACATCTCATATAGTTTTCTCTCAGCGAGTGTTTTATCATTTCTTTAATGTATTTCAATCGTAGAACTTTATTTGTTTGTTTCATTATTCTGGGTATATATAAGCATCAAGTAGGTGATTGATAATATGCTTAAATGGCTATTGAAGTGGATGTCATGCATAACAGCTTGGCTGATTAAACTTTGCCATGCTATGAACTGAGTTACAATACAAGACACCAATAAATTATTATATTTATATTTCTAGCTATTGAGTAACCTTTGATAATACAAATGTAATATGTTATTATAAATTTGAGAAACAATAAATTACATTGGTGACATAAATGCATGTTGCCAAAAGTACGCCTTCAATAACACAATCTAGTTTTCTCGCCAACGACTTTCCCAGATAAGCCTTGGGCAACAAGCTCACGACATAGAAAAAATTATCGTCGATATCTTTTATCAACATGTTGATAATTTTTCGCGGCATACATTTTATGTTGTGCAAACCGTTGTAACTTACAAATTTTGAGTTCATAGAAAAATTATTTCCGTCTTGATGACAAGATGAAAAACATAGCCATTATCTCTATATATCCAGCAAGATGTCGATGGGAAAAGAAGACTAAATTAAACCAAATTTATACAATTCGTAAACATGTAGCATAATAAGATAAACTTCCTATTTAATGATGAATTAAAGACCAAGTACATATTAAACTTTAATCTCCCACTCTCATCATGTAATGGTAACGTAAAGAGACTTTGAAGTTCTGTGTTGGGGACATCAAGCAGGACCTCTATGTCGCTTCCTCTGAGACCTTGAAGAATTGTTGGGATTGGATAAAAAACCCTCATCCTTTTAATACCATTAATGTTGTAAAGATTTACAACATCACGTACCGGTGGTAAATTTTCGTCGTTTCTACCATAGCAGACACCTACGTATTGTGCACCTGCTTTTGTTTTATGGGTGTTAAAATAGAGAAACTCTTAGAATGCATTTGGTAACAAAGTTAGAAAATAGCGCACGACTACGGCAACCCACATTTGGGACATAAAACCAAACTTAATGCTGCCACGTTAAGGGGTGGAGGGATGTGGGGGCTCAGGCCTCCATGGGTATTTTTTTTTTTTTAAAGTAATTTTGTAAGTAAAAAATTTTAGAGTTAAAAATTAAATGTTTTAAAAATTCGGTAAACAAAAGGTAAATAACAATAATTAAAAGAGTTAGGGTCTGTTTGGTTCGCTACTCAAAAAGCTCGATTTAAACGATATTTTTAAATACAATTTTAAAATTCAGTTTTTTGTGTTTATAATTATTGACGTGTGTTTGGTAAACTTGTTTTCAAATACAGTTTTTTCAAAATTTGATAAAATTGGCAATCATGTATATGTATATATATATATATATATATATATATATATATATATATATATATATATATATATATATATACAGTCCTGCTTATGTGCGGACTAGTCCGCATTTTAAGAATGCGGATCGAACATGTGTCCCTTGGCGTGAGCCCAGAAAAGGGAAAGTGTGCCTATAATTTAGGCGATAATTTCTAAGTGTACCGCTAGGTGACACATATCTTGTCCGTATTTTTAAAATGCGAACTAGTCCGCATAAGAGCATTATTATATATATATATATATATACACTCACACGCACATAAAACTTTCATACATACATGATACATGAATGTTTACATACATACGTACATACATCATAAATTATATACATATATATTTAATATAATGTATTTTAAGGTATATTTAATGAGGTATGTAGGGGACTTTAACTATCTCTCTCTCTATGTATATATATATGGAGATGTTCAAAAGCGAACATTAAGAGTGAAGATTTTAATGAACATAAAGGGAAAACACCCAAAACCCATTTATTTTAGCTCCTATGTTGAAATTGGTCCGCGCCAGCGGCACCCGAGATCATTCCTGCTAGCACCCCCCACCCCCATAGCACTACACAAAAATAGCCAAATTATCACCTTTCAGCCGGCGACGCTTGTCACGGTCATTGACCGTGACAACAAACACACATTTTGTGTCACGGTCATTGACGGTGACAAGACCGTTACAATACTTAAAATAATTATCACGGTCAAGGACCTTGACACGACCCGGTGTTTATGAGTTGGAAAGAGGTGCCATATGAGCTCAAGTTAGCTGTTTGGACGGCACTACAGGTAATATATTTATATGAATATGAATATGAATATTTCAATTTTATATTTATATTTATATTTATTCGCAACTAACATTATATTTGTTGGACGGGAACAATTCAACTTGAATCCAAAGCTACGCGATTCCGTCTTGGAGCAGTTGAGGGAGCAACACAAGACGTGGAAGAAAAATGTGCGGACACGGTACTTTGGGAAAACACGAGAGTCCATTATCCAAAGGCGTGAATCCGTCCCGCCGAATGAGCCGATCTCATTGGCACAATGGCAAAAGTTCATTGACAATGAAATCGGGGAGCGACAATTGACATCTCGCCAATCGGGGAGGGAAAATCGTGCAAAAAAGACGGACGTGCACTACTCCAGCCGGACGTCTTACGCCGAGGTGGAGCATAGGATGAAAGTAAGATTTAATTTTTCTATAACTACAGAAATATATTATTCTGCATTATCTTACTTTGCGGGGCCGATACTAAATTTACTTTATTTTATTTCAGGGGGTAGGGAGTGGCCCTGGGGGTAAGCCACATAGGGTCGATACTTATGTGGCTCTTCAGACGAAGAAGGGGAAGGACAAGGAGGTATCCCCGAGCGTCGTGACCACGATTGTAAGTAATCCGACAGTTTAATTTTTGTTAATTATGTTATAATTTTTTAGTTTACTTATTTTACTAATCATGTGCTTTTTGTCGTTTCAGGCAAAGCTTAAAAAAGTGCATGAGTCGCAGTCTGTTGCCGACAAGGCATCTTTGTCCACAAATGCACTTAGCGAAATGCTTGGCTCTGATCGCAAGGGGAGGACAAGGCGGTGAGCTCGCGGGTGGCCAAATTTAGGATCATCGGATTAGAGACGAGAGGAGAAGGCGGTGGAGGAGGAGGTGCGGGAGGACGAGGTGCAGGATGACGAGGATGTGGACCTCGCTGCTTCATCACCAACACGTGCGTACTTCGATGATCCACTTTCCTATTTGGCTCCCTTCAACAGACCGATGTCGACAATTGGTTGGCCGAACGTGTTCATATTGGACGTATTTGATGGCTAGCGGATAGGGCGGGGGTTGAGGGACCCGAATATCGTCCAGGGTGGAATAGTTCATGGACGTGAGCTTCAAGACATCGAATCCAAGGTGCTCGTCACGCATGTGATACCCGAAAAGAAGAACTCCCTATTGTGGTTGCGCGAACAATGCGGCACGATGTATATTAGTGGGTGTGTCAATTCGTATATCGTGTGGCCTACTCACCTCCTCACATTTATCCCAGACATGTAGTGACATTATTTTTAAGTTGGTAAATTTGAATTATATTTGGATTATATCGTCATGTATATTATTTCTATTTTGAATATTAATTTGCATTATCTTTAGTTTATTTGGATATATGATGTTTGAACAGGTACAACGTTGCTATAATATATACAAATATACTGCTGGGCAGTGACAGTGGCCATACTACCCAGCAGATTTTTTTTTAAATTCTGTCCAGAATTATCACGGTCATTGACCGTGACAATTTTTTAAAATGGGTCAAGAATTTGGCACGGTTATTAACCGTGACTAAACTTGTCACGGTCATGGACCGTGACACGACCGTGACAATTCTAACGAACGTGTCATGGTCAATGATCGTGACAAGTCCGTGACAAAAAAAGTTGTCTCGCCTGGAATTGTCACGATCATTGACCTTGACAAGTTGAACTTGTCAAGGTCAATGACCGTGACAATTAGGCAGATTTGGTGTAGTGTAAGGGCAGCCGCACCTGCTGCCAGGGCAGCCATACCTGCTGCCATGGTGGTGGGTCGGGGGGGGGGGGGGGGGGGGGATAGGTTGGGTTGGGGGGGTGACGGGAATTGTCTCAGGTGCCGCTGTCTGGTGCGGACCAATTTCAACATATGAATTAAAATAATAGAGAATTAAGGTAAATGTCATGTTCTTTCCTATTTTGGATTTTTAGGACAATGTTTTTCAAGTTTATAAATCTAGTGCATGTGTTACAATAACATTTATAAATCTAGTCACTGTGGTACAATACCTTTATTTTTTTTGTCCGTGCAAGCGGCACTATTTTTCACAATTTTTCATGGTATATTTAGTACAGGGACTAAATTTATAACATTAAATGGACTGTCCTATTTTTATATACTTTGAGCACTATGAGGACCTTTTTCCAAAAGCCGCTTAAAATAAATGGATTTGGGGTATTTTTTCTTAATGTTCATTAAAATGATCACTCTTAATGTTCGTTTTTGAACATTTCCCTATATATATATATATATATATATATATATATATATATATATATATAATTCACTATAAAATTATATACATACAAATATTTTTTTAATACATATGTACTATATGTATATTTTATATTATTCTATACATTAATAATATATGAATAAAACTATATATAAGTATCATGTATCAATTAATAAT
Source organism: Sambucus nigra (assembly GCA_949130495.1). NCBI lineage: Eukaryota > Viridiplantae > Streptophyta > Magnoliopsida > Dipsacales > Adoxaceae > Sambucus > Sambucus nigra. The sequence continues at coordinate 522,936,702 of OX422218.1, forward strand.
ATTATTTAACTTTATATTATTTCATACGTAATTTTATGTACATGTACATATATATTTTTTATGAGTAGTGATAGTTTTACCGGGAGATAGTCACGGTTTAGTACTGGTACCGCTTTATTTAATTGTACATTGGTAGAACCTATAGCAGGACTCACACCATAGTACAACCAAAAAAAGTGGTACCGGTACTATCACCCGATGTGTCTAACATTTTCTAATTTTTATTTATAAGAATTACACACATATTAATGTATTATGTATGTATATTATATATTAAGGTATAACTGCATTAAAACATTAAAAATGAATAATTTTGAGTAAAAAATAAAAAACAGAAATTATAAAACACCATAAATCTGTTTTCTCAAAAACTTAATTATAACACATAAATATTTTATAATTGTGTGTTTAAAAATAGATTGCCAAACACAGATTTTTATCATAATTGTATTTAAACAAAGAAAAAAACAATCATAATGTCATTCAAACTCCTTAAAACAACCCCTCCCTCATTTGTTTTAGAACATAGGTGACGAGTCTGATCAGATGACTGCCCCAAAAAAATACTGCTGTCAATTTGTTTAAGTCTGAGATTGTCCCAGTGGGTGGGTCTATTGCTGCTAGGAGATTATTTAACATTGCATAAGAGCAATGTTTAATAAGTACGCACCTTCCTGCTTCATATATGTTCTTTGTACACCACTGATTAAATCGGGTCTGCATTTTGTCCAAAAAGTTGCTATAGTGTGACTTTAATTTTCGGCCAGCAAAGAGGGTATTCGCAGATATGTAATAGGCAACTGTTTAAACTTGATTCCAGTTGCATGTTCTATAATCTGTTGCCTACACGTTGGAGCTTTTTGACTGATACTAAAGGAACTTTTCCCTAAATTTTTTAGATCCTTTAGTGAAAATGAGCTTGTCATCTGCAAAAGAAAGGCATGAAATAAGAGGGCAATACCCATTAGTAACGTAGTTAGAAATAAATCCATTTCCCACCAAGTTTGGGTACCCCTGTTCAACATCTCTAAAGCAATAACAAAAAGTGTCGGTGAAATGGGATCTCCTTGACGCACCCCACATTTTGATTTGAAAAACCCACAATTTTTTTTGTTAATCCCTATCAAGTACCAAGAGTTTGAAATAAGCCTCCATATAAGATCAATAAAGACTCTAGAAAATCCAAATATTCGTAATGTTTTGATGATGAATCACTAAGAAAGTCGATCATACGCCTTAGACATGTCCAACTTAAGCAAAACATTTGAACCTCTCAACTTTTTATTAAAAGTGGTCACAAGTACTCGGGCTAACAAGACATTATCAAGAGTCGTCCTACCTTTAATAAACCCCGTTTGTGATGGCGTAATAATTTCGGTAGAACTTTACCAAGGCGTTCATTCAAAATTTTGGAAATAATTTTCGAGCAAAATTTACATAAGCTAATTGATCTAAAATCTCCACATTCCTTAGGACTGTCGTTTTTAGGAATTAAGACTATATTTGTTGATGACCAGCTTAATGGTTGTTCTTGACCTGAAAAAAAACCAATGATTGCTTGGTATAGATCATATTAATAATTTCCCAACTCTTTTGTTAGAATTCCCCATTAAATCCGTTCGGTCCAGCTGCGCTATCGTTGTCCATCTTAAAAAAAATGCCATGAACCTCTTGTAATTGTAAAGTAGGAACCTCCCCCAACAGACTGTTATCTTCTACAGTGACTACATTCGGAAAAACATCCTATAGAGATTCCTTAGTGGAGATAGAATTTTCATTGTTGAGAAATTTTTCAAAGCTTGATACAATTACTTCTTGAATGTCTTCAGGTTTCTCCCTACACTGGTTGTCATTCCCTTTAATTATGTTAATTCTAAGTTTATTCCGATTTTTTTTAGCCCGAGAATGAAAATGTGCCGTATTTGAATTACCACTTTCCACCAATTTAGTCTGGGTCTTTTGCCTCCAAAAATCATCTTCTATCTTGAGATAGGCCGTATATTCTGCTCGAGCTTTGAAAAACAGCTGTCTATGGTCACTTGACAGGTTATATCCCGAGAGTTCAAAGATTTAACACAAAGATGGTGTTTAAATCTGATCGTTGAATCCTGGGAGGTGTATGTTCACGAGGCTGACAGCTACAAATATCAGCGAGCAATTTCACCTATAGGACTTTGTGTTCAACACAAACCTCGATCGATAAGTCCTTCTAATTTTATCTATTTCGAATTTGGGTTAATTCGTTTATTCTGCAATTACTATTTCCAACAATCTAAAGGTGAAAATCCTAATGCAAAATACTCTGGAAAACCTGAATTTTTTTATGGAAAGAATTTTAAGAGATGGCAAATGAAACTGCAATTTTACCTAACAACTCTTAAGGTCGTTGACGTTATTGCATCTGATAGACCTTCTGTACCGGAAGAACTAGTTGTTTGGAAACAAAGAGATTATATGTGTAGGAATTATATTCTGAATTGTCTCTGCCTTGAACTGTATGATGTTTACTGGTCATGTCCTACTGCTAAAGAATTATGCAACTTACTGGACAAAAAATATGCAACTGAAGATGCTGGGTCTAAAAAAATTTGTGGTTGGAAAACTTTTGGATTTTAAAATGGAAGATAATAAATCTGTTTTGTCGCAACTGGAAGAACTAGAAATTATTATTCATGAAATTTTGGCCGAGGGTTATAGTATATGTGAGGGTTTTCAGGTTTCAGCTATAATTGAAAAACTTCCACCGTCTTGGAAAGATTACAAAAACGGTCTGAAACATTAGTAAAAGGAAATGTCACTAGAAGATTTGATAGTTCGTTTGAGAATTGAGGAAGATAATAGGAATGCTGAACTTAGGGAGAAAAATTCTGAATTCAGTTCTAAGGCTAATTTGGTAGAGGGAAAATCAAATGGAAAAGGAAAATCAAATGGAAACCAAAAACAGAACCAGTCCAAGCCTAACCATTCAAATCAGAAACATGGGCACCATAAACCAAACCAGAATTTGAGGTCCAACCATAAATTCAAACCTAACGATAAGAATAAAAATTCTAAACCTCAGTTTAAATCTAAACATGCAGGTCAATGCTATGTATGTGGAAAACCAGGTCATTACGCTAAGATTGCAAGTTTAGGAAGAGTCAAGATGTGAAGCCTCAAGAAAATGTAACCGAGGAGGGTAACTTTTCTGTTGTTGTGACCGAGGCAAACATTGTGAGTAACATGACAGACTAGTGGCTTGATTCTGGCGCCACCAAACATATGTAATACCCCGTATTTTTATTCTATATTAATTTGGGGATTTATTGAATTTAATGTGAGTTAATTATTTAATAAAAATTCGAAAATTAATTATGTTATAATTATTAACGTGACGAGAGTTAGTAATTATGGGAAATTTGTTGAATATTACTAATGAGCAAAGTAATATATTATATTGGTTATATTGAATGTCATGAGTGAGTTAAATGACAATTTCGAAAATTTAAGTCGGAACGTGCTCGTGTCGCGTCGGGACTAAATTTTGATAAATAAAAAGTATAATATGACACTAGGAAACTTTATAAATTAATAAAGTTAAAACGTGAGTTGTGTTGCTAATTGGAAGTATTCTTTTTAAAACAATGATATTATTCGATTTTGAAATTTTATGAGTAAGTAAGATAAGCTAAATTTTTGGGAAGGTTAGTATGATAAAATGATAAGATAAACCGTTGGGAAGGTTAGTACGATAGGCGTGCACATTAGAAGAGAGGTGAGAATTTCTCAAGAGAGTGTCGCTCTAATATGTTGTTGCATTGGCCTGTATCAATTTAAATACTTGCTAAACGTATTTTAAATCAAACACATTTTCGGGCTCTGACCCGTTTCTCTCTCTCTCTCTCTCTCTCTCTCTCTCTCTCTCTTGTATATATATGTATATATTACAGGTTCCCAGCCACAGGGGCGTCTTGCTTAGGATCCCTTTAAAGGAACGAGCTGCAGCTTAGGTGGGAGTTGTAGGTCACTTCCGTAGACGGCTTCCTTTATTGACTCCACTTCTAGCATTCTCATTTATTGGGCATGTGTCGCCCTTTCCATTATTTCATTGTTATTGGGACATTTTTATTTCAGTTATTTCTAGTATTGTCACTATGGGATTTATTCAATTTGAATTGTGTTACTTTATATTTAGCATGTTGACATTCGATTAACGAATGTTTTAAATTAATTGGATTGTGTTCCAGGTTTATTGTGGCGTGATTCTTAATTGTTGAAATGTTGTTAATAAATAAATAAATCATTTTCTTTAAATAAAAATATTTGGAAACTAATGTTTGAATATGGTTTTGACACTTAGAATAATTATTTAGGGTGTTAAATTGGAAAGTTTATTTTTACGACAGTGATGCTAAGAATGAACCAAACTGTCCACCTTGATTTAATTTAATAAAGGAGTGATCGCCCGGTATTTAACTAGGCGGGGTGTCACAGGTGGTATCAGAGCATCAGGTTCTAGTGTCCTTTATGATCTGTGCGGCCTATTATTCTTTCAGCGTTGCTTTCATTGATATAGAGCCCTAAATACTAGGAATGTTGTATTCATCTCTATACATTGGGAATTCGTGCTTCTGCAATTTGTTTATTTGAATGATGAACTCATCCAAATTTACTTAAATTTTTAGATGGATCGTCAAAAAGAACTAGCTAAGACGGTTAAGGGAGTCAACGAGCAAGATCGACTCACACCTCAAGTATCCCCAGGGAGAATATCAACCGCCGAGTTAGCAGGTATCGTGGCACAAGCAGTTACCACTGCAGTTATACAACACCAAGAACGCAGCCTACAACGTAAAGGAGGCAAAATACCTAGTGAGGGTAACCAAATTCATGTGACTAACGTTGAGAATTGTGCGAAGGCACCGAATCTGCGACAACAAAACAATCAAGATCGAGTCAGTTCCAGAAGTAACGAGATTTATGTACAGGGACAAAAGTGTCAGGGCCAACGAAGTCAGGTTCAGAATGAAATCACCAAGAGGTGTTTCGGTTGTGGAATGGACGATCACAAACGTAAATCTTGTCCGAAATCAGACTGGGGATAAACTACAATCTGACCAGCGAAGAATTTTGAAACTCTGCTATAAATGTGTACAACCGGGTCACAAGTGGATGGATTGTCCTCGCCCTGACATAGTTTTTCCGCAGATATCCCCTCAAGGCTAGCAAGACCAGGGAAAAAGCGAGACTAGTCAATACCGTAAGAAAGGGAAGCAGTTTCGAGGGAGGTGCTTCCAATGTGGCAGGAATGGCCATAGGCATCAGGATTGTCCAAAGAAGGATAGGGCCCCATAACAGGAATGTGCTAACAATGAACCCCAGAAGCCAGCTCCACCACCCTCTCCAACAGCCTCAGTTCAACAGAGAAAGCTACAGGGCGGACGTGTCTATAACTTCCCACAGGCACTAGCTCCGCAGGCACCACCCGCGATTGAGGGTATGTTTTTCTATCCATGTGACTATGAGTCGAGTTTTGTGTGATACTGGGGCAACGCACAATTTGATAGTTACCTATTTTGTGAAAGCCTTAGGGTTATTAGCCACAACAGAGAACACTGTGACATATGTAGACTCACCACTGGGGAGTGGGTCGCTTATTTTCTTTATATGCCGGGGAGCGAGGGTAGAGATTTGTAGCTTAGTATTACCTGCAGACATGTTAGTTTTAGACATGCACGAGCAGGATGTGATTATTGGTATGGATTGGCTCGCAGCTTATAGAGCCATGATTGATTGCTTCGGTGGGAGCATTGTTTTTACCATTCCGGGGCAAGAGATGTTTGTAGTGGCGATGCCTCGACCAGAGGGAGGCTCGACCGCTCATTTGTATTACATAGAGGAGGATACCTCTAAGGAGGTTATGATTCCCTTAGGTTCAATCCCAGTTGTCAGGGAGTATTCCGATGTGTTTCAGTAGATACCAGGCCTACCCCCAGTCGAGAGATAGACTTCGTCATAGATTTATTGCCAGATACGAGACCTATAGCACGCGCACTGTACCGTATGGCTCCGGCAGAGATGCGAGAGCTACGAGATCAGATAGAACAGCTGTTAGGTCAGGGCTTCATTCATTGGAGTACCTCACCTTGGGGCACTCCAGTTTTGTTTGTGAAGAAGAGAGATGGTTCACTGAGATTGTGTGTGGACTACAGGGAGCTGAACAAGGTCACGATACGGAATAAATATCCGTTACCTCGAATCGATGACCTGTTCGACCAGTTGAGGGGAGAAACTTTCTTTTCGAAGATAGATCTGAGGTCAGGGTACCATCAGTTACGTATTAGAGAGCAGGATGTTTCAAAGACTGCCTTCTTGACGAGATATGGGTCTTATGAGTTCCGGGTGATGCCGTTCGGACTCACAAATGCTCCAGTTATTTTCATGGACATGATGAACCGAGTATTCAGAGAGTTCGTGGATCAGTTTTTCATCATTTTCATAGATGACATTTTGATATATTCACACTCCGAGGAGGAGCATGCCGAGCACTTGAGGCAGGTTCTTCAGACTCTACGAGAGCATCAGTTGTATGCTAAGTATGAGAAGTGCGGATTCTGGTTGCGAGAGGTACAGTTCTTGGGGCATGTTGTTTCTGAGCAGGGGATAGCAGTTGACCCGAGTAAAGTATCAGCGGTAAGGGAGTGGAGACAGCCCACGACACCGACGGAAATGCGTATTTTCTTAGGGTTAGCTGGTTACTATAGGAGATTCATTCGGGGATTCTCTAAAATAGCGGGTCCATTGACGAATATGACTCGCAAGGGGGTACCATATGTTTGGGATGATGCTTGTCAGTTGGCTTTCGACGAGCTGAAAGACAAGCTTACTTCAGCGCCAGTCCTTGCGTTACCGAAGCCGGGTGTCGAGTACCTGATCTACACCGATGCGTCCTTACGGGGACTTGGGGGAGTACTCCAGTAGGAAGAGAAGGCTATAGCTTTTGCTTCCCGCAAGATTAAGCCGCATGAGAAGAATTACCCCACCCACGACCTGGAGTTAGCAGCGGTCGTCTTTGCATTGAGGATATGGAGGCACTATTTGTTGGGAGAGAAATTCCATTTTTTCACAAACCACAAGTCGTTGCAGTACCTGTTCACTTAGCGAGAGATGAATATGCATCAGCGCAGATGGCTAGAGTCTGTGAAGGACTATCAGTTCGAAATACAGTATCATCTGGGGAAGGACAACGTAGTTGCTGATGCGTTGAGCCGTAGACCGGTAGACGATGTAGCGGACGTCTGGAAAGTAAAGTGGAAGGGGTTGGGTCACCAGGACGCAGTAGCACGTTCTTTCATATCCGTGATGTCAGTCACACCCGAGATTGTTACGAGGGTAATACAGGCACACACCACAGACCCGTTTTGCCAGGAGCAGATTGTGCGACTTCTAGCCGAGGGTGCTGAGTCCTATTCTATTAGTTTTGATGGAGGTTTGCGGTTTAAGGGGAGATTGGTAGTTCCAGAAGGAGCAGAATTACGTCATGCAGTGATGAATCATTTGTAATACCCCGTACTTTTGGCTATATTTATTTTTGGGATTAATTAATTAAATGCGTATTAATTGGAAATTAATCCGGGTTATAAATACTGATGTGATGCGAATTGGTATTTGATTATGTGCATATATGATTATATATGTATTTGGTATTATAAAATTTGTCGTGAGATTTATATACGGCAATTTGGAAATTTTATTGAGACGCGTGGGACCGCCGCGTCACGGTATAATATTTTATTAATAAAAAGTGAATTTAAAATCGATAATCCGTATGGTCGTTTTGAGCGCGCCAACGCGTCCGGAAGGGTCGAGATAGTCAGAAAGCACTAGCCGGGGGTATAGTTTGGATCCCGGGGTAATTTTAGACCGTACCGGTAACTTAAAGGGTATTTTAGTAATTTGGTATTTTTGGGTAATTAAAAGTGACGAAAATTGAGAGTTGTAATCTGATAAGGATTGACCCCAACCAACCCTTATTAACCCAACAAGCTACGGAGGTTTATTGAAATTAGGTTTCATAAGTTTCCCCAAAGCAAAACCCTAGCCACCATAGCCTTTTGGAGAAGAAAGCTTGGAGAAGGAGAGAGAGAGAGAGATTCTGCAGAAATTCTACACCGAATCCACACCAAATTCAGAAATCAAACCAAGGCAAGTGACTTTATTTCCATTTAATTACTGAGAATGTCTTTTCCATGTTAGAAATTGAAGAATCTTAATTGTTCTTGAAAGATTAAAAGAAAACCCATGAAATTTGAAGTTATTATTGAATGTTGGGATAGGTTTGCATGTAGAAACATTGTTGGAAGATTAAATTTCGGAGATTTCATATCTAGGTGATGCATTAACGAATTAAAATCTGGGAATTTATGATGAGAAAAAGTTAGGGTTTATGTTCTTGAAGAAAATTGGGAATTAGTGTGGAAATTGTGATTTAATGATGTTTAGATGATATCAAACCCTTTAATGATGTTAGTATAGCCCCTTAACATGTTTGAGGATGATTAGAGAACTCAATATATTGTGGGAACGAATTTTAGAAGAGGTTTGAGGAGTAAAAATGGTGAAAAACGATTTTTGGGAAGTTCTGGGCAGAAACTGTCATCTCGTTAGAAGCAACCCCCAGGTCGTTCGAACGAGCTCGTTCGAACGAGCTTCTAACGAGTTGACCAGTCGTTATTAACGAGTAGGATTTTCGTTCGATATCTCGTTCGAACGAAATATCGTTAGAAGGGTCAGTTCGTTCGAACGAACTGGGATCTCGTTCGAACAGCCTCGTTCGAACGAGACTTCTAACGACCTGACAGTCCAAACTCGTTCGAAGCCTCGTTCGAACGAGACTTCTAACGAGTTGACAGTTTGACCCTTTTTGGACTGTTTTGACTTTTGGAGTTCCGGGAGATGGTTCAAGGGTAGAGTTAGCATCCCTTTGATGATATAGTGATTGATTTGGGACTTTTGGGTTATTGAGATGAGTAAATCACATACGAGAGTTATATTCAATGAATCATTTGGGTTGAGACGTGAGTGACTACTACGACGTGAGGATGAATTATAGCGCGTATAATTATGAACCGGAATAAAATAAGTTATGATAATTATCATTAGTACGAGAGTGCAACATGTACTACGAATATAATACGGTATTACTAAGATGTGTGTTTACTTAGTATTGATATATGGATTGTATGTATGACATACCTACCATACTTGCTATCACGGGAGGTTTCGTTCGCTTAGGACCCTCTATTCCTTGTGTGCCTACGGGGGGGATATAGACTGGTACCTTGATGAACATAGGTCATAGAAAGACTTATTGTGATATTAATAAGTCCGCTGACCATGGGAGCGTAGGTATGTGCGTGACCCATGTGATGGTGACTATGTTCGCCTCCACTATTTGTGATTTGTGTTATCTGAACTATTCCTGAGAGATTCGGAATATGTGATCCTTATGTACGTGATGTACCGGGATGGATAGCAGAGTATGTGTGCACTACAGCTTAGATTGCGGGGTGCTTGTATCGTATATTTATGATGTGAATAATATACATTAAATTAATGGAAATCCTCATGTTAATGTTGTAAAAATATTACGGTATTGTTTCGAGTTATATAATGAGTTAACTGATAGTTATATCATTGGCATATTTAGTAACTGTGTTCACAGTAAACCTCTACTTGATTACGAGAGTTGTTATGTTATATGGAACCGATTACATGGGTAGAACCCGTGGTAGTCTAGCTAGTTATGTTGTCAGTTAGCTAGTAGTATGGGTAGTTATAGATGGGTACTTGCGTTAGGAGTGCACAGTTAGACGAGAGGTGAGAATATAATGTGAGTGCACGTCCTAACATGTACTTTGCATTTAATGTTTTAAATGTTTTTAAAGCACTTGCAGGATTTTAAAATGATTTCCACTTTCGGGCTCTGACCCATTTGCTTTCAAATATATTTTCTTGTAAAACCTTTTTAGGTGCCCAGCCACAAGGACACCAAGCATAGGTACTCATTCAGGTGACGTGCTGTAGCTGGTTGTGGAAGCTACAGGGATTTGCTCATAGACGCTTCTATCTTTTGGATTCCAGAGTCACTATCTATCAGTTGTAGGGCATGTTGCCCATTCCTATTTAGAGCATTTTTACATTTCAGTTTTCAGACTCTAGCATGTATTGCTCAGTATTCAGTTTTAGTTATTTATTTCAGTTTACATATCAGTCGTGGGATTTGTATTGAGGAGTTTTTCCTCCAGGTTTTATTTACATATTGTGATGGTTATTCTTGTTACTCCAGTATGGTGAATGGTGTTATTTAGTTATTCATTACTCTTGTTGCATGTTAATCAGATTTAATAAAATTTGGCACTTACTTTTTAAATACTAGGTGGTTAGTAATAATAAAACGTTTTCGACAGTGATGCTATTAACTGAGCCAACTTGGCATTTTGAATTAATTTTATAAAGGAGTAGCTACCCGGTGTTTAATTAGTCGGGGTGTCACAGGTGGTATCAGAGCATCAGGTTCTAGTGTCCTTTAGGATCTGTACGGCTATTATGTTTCCGCTACGTTTCTTTGATATAGAGCCCTATATTTTAGGACTGTTGTATTCTTTTGTGTATGCTTCGTTCTTCAGCTATATTAAGTTTATAAACCGTGAACTTATAAACTTTGTTCTTATTTCTGATGCCTCCACGACGTGCACGACGAGTTCCCAGGAATGCTACGCCCGAACCACAGCCCGCTCCAGTTCAGGGCATGTTGAACGCCGCTGAGGTTGCTGCTATAGTAGCCCAAGCGGTAAATGCCGCGATTGCCGTGATTCAGCAGGCACCACCTCAGGCGCCGGTTGCCGCGCCAGTACAGGTTAATGCATTCCCGTCTGCTTGGGAGCGTGTACGTGACGCTTTTCAGAAAGCGCATCCACCAGAGTTTGCTGGAAGCTCAGATGTGGTTATCTCGAGCCAATGGAGGAAGGACATGCAGAGGCATTTGAGGATGCATGAGTGCACTGATGTTCAGAAACAGGTGCTAGCTACTTTCAAGCTAGTTGGATCTGCGCTACAGTGGTGGGAGTCTATTACACCGCGGAGGAGAGGGATACCCTCACGATTCAGGAGTTCTAGGTGCGGTTCGACCGCAAGTATTTTCCGTCCGCAGTTCATACAGAGATGAGGAGGAAGCTGATGAGTTTGAAGCAGGAGGGCAAGACAGTGGCCGAGTATGAGGCCGAGTTCACTAACTTGTTGAATATCGTTCCAGACGAGATTCCAACAGAGAAGAAGAAGATAGAGAAGTTCACCGACGGGTTGAATTGGAGAATCCGGCAGCATCTGCTTGGGAACCTATCGTTGGCCACGTATTCTGATGTGGTTAACGCTGCATTACTACACTTCCAGGACCACCGTTTTCATATGGCCGAGGGCAAGCGGTCAGGGGAGTCTAGCCATCAGGGCAGGACTGGAGGACATGGTGCCAGCGGGGCACAAACCGGTCAGGGGCAGAGACAGACTAAGCAGGGTACCCAGCAGGGGGACAATAAGAGGTTCCGATCAGGGAACTACAGGCAGGGACAGGGAGGTTTCCGCCAGGGCCATCAGGGTCCAAACGGCCAGCAGGGCCAGCAGGGGCAGAATGGGCAGCAGTTCCATCAGGGCCAGCAGGGCCAAGGGAGGAATGGTAACGGCCACCAGGGCCGGGGACAGCAGGGGCAGAGGGGAGGAAACTTCCCAGGGAAGTGCTTTACTTGTGGCAAGACTGGCCATAAGAAGCAGGATTGTCCTGATAGGGGCAGGGCCCCACAGCAGCAGCAGCAGGGTGCTCGCCAGGAGCCACAGAGACCTATGTTTCCCGCCGCTCTTCCCGCACCGCCACAGATGGCAGCATTGCCACCCATTCCAGCAGTCCCAGCTCAACAGGGGCAACTACAGTATGGACGTGTCTACAACGTTCACCAGGCTGCAGTTCCACAGGCACCGCCCGCAATCGAGGGTACGTTTCCTATCCATGGCACTATGGGTCGGGTGTTATTTGATACGGGTGCTACACATTGTTTTATAGCTACACACTTCGCGAAAGCTTTAAGATTGTTAGCTACGGCAGAGAGCACAGTGACGTGTGTCGACTCACCATTAGGGAGTGGGTCACTGATTTTCTTTATATGCCGGGGAGTCGGGGTAGAGGTTGGTGGTTTGGTATTGCCTGCGGACATGTTAGTGTTAGACATGCATGTTCACGATGTGATCATCGGGATGGATTGGCTCGTAGCATATAGGGCCATGATTGATTGCTTCAGCGGGAGCATTGTTTTTGCCATTCCGGGGCAGGAGATGTTTATAGTGGCGATGCCTCGCCCAGAGGGAGGATCGACCGCTCATCTGTATTACATAGAGGAGGATACCTCTAAGGAGGTTGTGATTCCTTTAGATTCGATCCCGGTTGTCAGGGAGTATTCGGATGTGTTTCAGGAGATACCAGGCTTACCACCCAGTCGAGAAATAGACTTCGTTATTGATCTGCTACCGGGTACGAGACCTATAGCACGTGCACCGTACCGTATGGCTCCAGCTGAGATGCGAGAGTTACGGGATCAGATAGAGCAGCTGTTAGGGCAGGGCTTTATTCGCAGGAGTACCTCACCTTGGGGCGCTCCAGTTTTGTTTGTGAAGAAGAGGGATGGTTCACTGAGATTGTGCGTGGACTACCGAGAGTTGAATAAGGTCACGATACGAAATAAGTATCCGTTGCCTCGAATCGATGACTTATTCGACCAGTTGAGAGGAGCTTCTTTCTTCTCGAAGATTGACTTGAGGTCGGGATACCATCAGTTGCGTATCAGGGAGGAGGATGTCTCGAAGACTGCGTTCTTGTCGAGATATGGTTCTTATGAGTTTCGGGTTATGCCTTTCGGCTTGACCAACGCTCCAGCAGTGTTTATGGACTTGATGAATAGGGTGTTCAGAGATTTCCTAGATCAATTTGTCATTGTCTTCATTGATGACATTCTGGTTTACTCTCAGACAGAGGAGGAGCACGCCGAGCATTTGAGGATGGTTTTGCAGACACTTCGTCAGAACGAGCTGTATGCAAAATATGAGAAGTGCGGGTTTTGGCTGAAGGAAGTCCAGTTCTTGGGTCACATTATTTCCGACCAGGGAATATCTGTCGATCCGGGGAAGGTGTCAGCGGTGAGGGAGTGGGGACAGCCCACGACACCAACGGAGATTCGTAGTTTCTTGGGTTTAGCAGGATACTACAGGAGGTTTATTCGGGGTTTCTCAGAGATAGCAGGTCCTTTGACACATCTTACTCGTAAGGGTGTGCCATATATCTGGAGTGATGCCTGTCAGTTGGCATTCGATGAGTTGAAGGACAAATTGACCTCAGCACCTGTGTTAGCATTGCCGAGACCGGGAGTTGAGTATTTGGTTTACACCGATGCGTCTTTGCAAGGGCTTGGAGGTGTTTTGCAGCAGGAGAGACAGGCCATAGCTTATGCTTCCCGTAAGCTTAAGCCTCATGAGAAGAATTACCCCACGCATGATTTGGAATTGGCAGCAGTAGTATTTGCCTTACGGATTTGGAGGCACTATCTTTTGGGGGAGAAGTTTCAGCTGTTCACGGACCACAAGTCACTACAGTATCTGTTCACGCAGAAGGAATTAAATATACGGCAGCGTAGGTGGCTTGAATTTGTGAAAGACTACCAGTTCGACATTCAGTACCACCCGGGTAAGGCTAACGTGGTAGCAGACGCGTTGAGCCGCAGGCCAGCAGATGAGGTGGCAGAGGTGTGGAAAGCGAAGTGGAAGAAATTGGGACACCAGGATGCAGTGGCCCGATCTTTCATGGCTGTGATGACCGTTACACCGCAGATTGTCACGAAGGTTGTACGGGCACAGGCAAATGATTCGTTCTGTCAGGAGCAGATAGTTCGATTACTCGCTGAGGGAGCTGAATCCTATACCGTTAGCTCAGACGGGGGATTACGCTTCAATGGGAGATTGGTAGTTCCGGAAGGAGAGGAACTGCGACACGATGTGATGGCAGAGTCGCACGGCTCACGGTTCGCGGTACATCCCGGAGGGGACAAAATGTACCAAGATATGAGACGGCAGTATTGGTGGAGCGGTATGAAGAGAGATATCGCAGAGTTTGTCTCGAAATGCGCCACTTGTCAGCTTGTAAAAGTGGATCATCAGAGACCAACAGGATTGCTACAGCCATTGGAGGTTCCGGTGTGGATGTGGGAGAGCATATCCATGGACTTTATCACGGGGTTGCCTACGTCGCAGAGGGGTCACGACTCCGTTTGGGTAATTGTGGACAGATTGTCCAAGGTCGCTCACTTTTTACCCGTTAGGACTGATTACACTGCGGGTCAGTATGCCCAACTATTCATTTCAGAGATTGTGAGACTTCACGGTGTGCCCCTAAATATCGTGTCTGACAGAGACAAGATATTTGTTTCGAGGTTTTGGGAGAGTTTCCAGGAGGCCATGGGCACGGAATTGCGGTTGAGTACGGATTATCATCCGCAGACTGATGGGCAGACCGAGCGCACCAATCAGATGTTGGAAGACATGCTACGCATGTGTATTATTGACTTCGGGGGTGGATGGGAGCAGTACCTTCCACTGGTGGAGTTTGCTTACAACAACTCCTATCAGTTCACGATTGGCATGGCTCCGTTTGAGGCATTGTACGGTAGGCCTTGTCGTTCCCCAGCATGTTGGTTGGAAGTGGGGGACAACAAACTACTTGGGCCGGAAGTAATTCAGGATACTTCGGCAAGGATTGAGTTGATTCGGAGTCGCATTCGGGTAGCTCAAGACAGGCAGAAGAGTTATGCTGATGCGAAGAGACTTTTCAGGGAGTTCCAAGTGGGGGACCAGGTTTTGCTCAGGGTTTCTCCGATGAAGGGGATTATGCGATTTGGGAAGAAGGGGAAGTTGGCACCGAGGTATGTGGGGCCGTTTCCTATTATTGAGCGGATCGGACCGGTTGCGTATAGACTCGGGTTACCGGAGCATTTACATCGGATTCACGACGTGTTCCATATTTCCTCGCTGAGGAAATACCTTAGGGATGATTTGGCTCATTCTCACATTGCTGTGGAGGACATCGATCTCCAGCCGGATAACTCTTATGAGGAAGGGCCGATTGCTATTCTGGACCGAAGCGAGAGGAAACTACGGTCAAAGATAGTCCCGTTAGTACGTGTTCAGTGGCGACATCACAATGTCGAGGAGTCCACATGGGAGCGCGAGGATGAGATGCGCGAACGTTATCCAGAGCTGTTTTTAGCAGGTACTTTCTAGTTTCGAATTTCGGGACGAAATTCAGTTATTAGGGGGGGAGTATGTAATACCCCGTACTTTTGGCTATATTTATTTTTGGGATTAATTAATTAAATGCGTATTAATTGGAAATTAATCCGGGTTATAAATACTGATGTGATGCGAATTGGTATTTGATTATGTGCATATATGATTATATATGTATTTGGTATTATAAAATTTGTCGTGAGATTTATATACGGCAATTTGGAAATTTTATTGAGACGCGTGGGACCGCCGCGTCACGGTATAATATTTTATTAATAAAAAGTGAATTTAAAATCGATAATCCGTATGGTCGTTTTGAGCGCGCCAACGCGTCCGGAAGGGTCGAGATAGTCAGAAAACACTAGCCGGGGGTATAGTTTGGATCCCGGGGTAATATAATGAGTTAAGTGATAGTTATATCATTGGCATATTTAGTAACTGTGTTCACAGTAAACCTCTACTTGATTACGAGAGTTGTTATGTTATATGGAACCGATTACATGGGTAGAACCCGTGGTAGTCTAGCTAGTTATGTTGTCAGTTAGCTAGTAGTATGGGTAGTTATAGATGGGTACTTGCGTTAGGAGTGCACAGTTAGACGAGAGGTGAGAATATAATGTGAGTGCACGTCCTAACATGTACTTTGCATTTAATGTTTTAAATGTTTTTAAAGGACTTGCAGGTTTTTAAAATGATTTCCACTTTCGGGCTCTGACCCATTTGCTTTCAAATATATTTTCTTGTAAAACCTTTTTAGGTGCCCAGCCACAAGGACACCAAGCATAGGTACTCATTCAGGTGACGTGCTGTAGCTGGTTGTGGAAGCTACAGGGATTTGCTCATAGACGCTTCTATCTTTTGGATTCCAGAGTCACTATCTATCAGTTGTAGGGCATGTTGCCCATTCCTATTTAGAGCATTTTTACATTTCAGTTTTCAGACTCTAGCATGTATTGCTCAGTATTCAGTTTTAGTTATTTATTTCAGTTTACATATCAGTCGTGGGATTTGTATTGAGGAGTTTTTCCTCCAGGTTTTATTTACATATTGTGATGGTTATTCTTGTTACTCCAGTATGGTGAATGGTGTTATTTAGTTATTCATTACTCTTGTTGCATGTTAATCAGATTTAATAAAATTTGGCACTTACTTTTTAAATACTAGGTGGTTAGTAATAATAAAACGTTTTCGACAGTGATGCTATTAACTGAGCCAACTTGGCATTTTGAATTAATTTTATAAAGGAGTAGCTACCCGGTGTTTAATTAGTCGGGGTGTCACATCATTCTCATGGGTCCCGATTTACAGTACATCCGGGAGGCGATAAGATGTACCAGGATATGAGGAGGAAATACTGGTGGAGTGGGATGAAGAAGGACATTGCCGAGTTCGTGTCCAAGTGTTCTACCTGCCAACTGGTGAAGGTGGACCATCAGAAACCGTCAGTATTGCTTCAGCCATTGAAAGTACCTGCGTGGAAGTGGGAGAGTATTTCCATGGATTTTATTACAGGGTTTCCTACATCACAGCGGGGCCACGATTCTATCTGGGTGATTGTAGACCGTTTGACCAAGGTGGCTCATTTTCTGCCAGTGCAGACAGATTACACCACGGGTCAGTATGCTCAGTTGTTCATCGCTGAGATTATCAAATTACACGGGGTGCCCCTGAATATTGTGTAAGATAGAGACAAGATTTTCGTGTCACGTTTTTGGGAAAGCTTTCAGGAGGCTATGGGTACTGAGTTGAGGTTGAGTTCAGCTTACCACCCACAGACAGATGGTCAGACAGAGCGTACGTATCAAATGTTAGAGGATATGCTACGCATGTGTGTTCTCGATTTTGGAGGAGGTTGGGAGCCACATCTTCCACTGGTAGAGTTTGTCTATAATAACTCTTATCAGTTCACGATTGGCATGGCTCCATTTGAGGCTTTGTATGGAAGGCCTTGTCGTTCCCCAGCTTGTTGGCTCCAAGTGGGGGATAACAAGTTGCTAGTACCAGAGGTGATTCAGGAGACCTCCGCGAGGATCGAGATAATCAGGAGTCGTATTCGAGTAGCCCAGGATAGGCAGAAGAGCTACGCCGATGCGAAATGGTTCTTCCGGGAGTTTAGTGTGGGGGACCAAGTGTTATTGCGTGTATCTCCTATGAAGGGAGTGATGAGTGTTAACGAAAATGTATTTTATCCCTAATTAATTAAATCAGTTTAATTAAATGTACATTTTAGTTTAACGTAATATATTGATTTTGATGATTCCAAACATTTTTTAAGTTATTCTATATATATTCATTATTGTATAATCTCGCCTCGACTCCTCTCAATGACATATTCGAGTAAAGGTATTCACGTATGTTGCACTTTTGCACTTGACACATTAGACACACATGCATATATCTTGATATATAACTTCTATGGTGTGACTAATTAATTATGAGCCAAAGCATTTTCAAAAAGAAATGTTTTTTGTTTGAAAATATTTTTTTATAAAATTGGTGTATTTTTGTTTAAAATAAATTTCCTATTCTAAAATAATTTTCGGAATTATTTTTTTAAACTGAAAAGAACCTTCGAAACAATATATTTTTTGCCGGTGAAGTTAAAGCCTTGGGCATATTATGCTGTACCAAATGTAGAAGATTTTGAGGCACTTGAACTTGATGCCACGTGGGCTGGAATGGAGAGATGTTTAGAGATGGGATTGTGTAGATTGCCTATAGAGATGTCATATCTTAACAGTTGCTATACCTGTATCATTTGGTACAGAAAATCTCTACCTATATCTTTCTATATAAAAATCAGTTCTATCAAATACTTTCAATCTGTCCTAAATCGAATTTTTTAATATCTGATCTTTTGTTTTTTTTCGTGTTCCGAAGTCTATTACTCAATTTTTTATCCGAAAACTTTGTTTCTAAATCTGTTATCAATTTTTTTTAATCCTTCTTGTTTATACGGATGCTAACTGAGTGCAAATATTTTTTTGTCTTTAACTGTTTCCTGTTAATGCTAAGGATGGCTCCCATGTGACGCATCAGAGTCCTCTTATATCTCTTTGTCCTTAGAAATTCATGTTAGTACAAATCGTGTTGAGCTGTCCATTTTGAGCCGCGTGTCTTTTGACAAATTTCTTGGGATGTGATGTCTCTCTCTCTCCCTTTGCGTGTAGTCCTAGGCAATCTCTGCAAAATCTCTTTTATACGGATATATGTGTGATGTACACTGCTGAAAGCTTTTGTATTTGGACGTCCTTTGCTATCAGTTCTTTTTGACCGTTTGACAAGGGAGCCTTGCCCTGTCATTCGTGTGAAATAATTTTAACCACACAACTCTTTGTTAAACTTGACGCTATGTCATTTTTGTCAGTTTAAATTAATTGTCTCTGAAAACTGCTTCTTTGATATATATATCCGTGCGTAACTATATACTTATATATCTGTCCGAATTATTTTAATCCAAATTTTTTATTTTTCTTCGAATATATTTTTAACATATCAGTCAAAAAATTTCTATACATAAATATATATATTCGAAATTCTTTATATATATATATATATATAACTTCTTTGTCCTTACAATTTATGTACACATCATACGGTGTCATCAGCAAAGACTTGGGACATTTCATTTATAATTTTTTAACGTATTTCTCATTACTGAGCCTCCCTATTTTATGGACTGACTTGTGACGTTTTGAAAAAGAGAAGCCTTCTTTTATTAAATGTCTATCTTTTATATATCTCATTTATCACTAATGTTTTATCTCTCTATCAGTCTACCATTTTTTCTTAGACAGTACACTAAAGACTGAGATATGCAAGATATCTTGCCATCTATTCTTGAGCATTTAATGCTCTTTCAGCCTACAGATTTTTATGAAGAAGAGCATATCTCTCTCTCCATCAGTTCAATTAATGCTCCAAGTTGTATAAGTGAGCTTAGTTGAATCACTCTTCAACGGCTATTTTTTTTTAAGCTACAAAAGAAGAGACCATATTCAGTTGGAAAAAAGCACATACGAAAAATAAGAGAGCATTCAGAAAATTTTATTCAGCTCCACATACTCACACAAAAAAAAGGAGAGCAACTAGAATTTATATTCAGCTCATACACTCGTTCAAGAATAGCATTGAAGTTGACACTCAGATTTGAGATAGCAACAAAGTTCTATTCAGTTAATTGTTGAAGAAGTAATTGAAGAGCAAAACAATCTTTATCTGCTACAAAGATTTCAAGTGAAGACTTGGGACAAATTCAAAGTCAGTTACGAAGTCTCAACCAAGAAGAAACTCGGACTCATTTTGTATCTTTAAAGAGTTTCAGAAACTGTACATCATTTCTACTCCATTTGTGTAAAAATTTGAAGCTTGGGTTTTTAGCTTCGGTGGTTGTACTAGTAGCGGGTTTTTGCTGCTCGGTTGTATAAGAGGTGGTTTGATCCTACCTTCAAGTGGATCAGGACTAGTGAAGCACGGGAGACGGAAGCTTTCTCTTGGCGCGTGGACGTAGGCCGAGTTTTGGCCGAACCACGTTAAAAATACGGTGTCATTTATTTTCAGCACTTATATTTATTTATTTGCTTGTGTGTGATTGGTTATCTTTATTTTAAGCACTTACACTTGCAATTGAATTAATTCTGTAAATTTGATAATTTTATTTTAAGACAGAAATAATTGTTTTCGTAATAATTAATTAATTCCACAATATTAATTTTTATTAAATACGAAAATTGTTTATAAATTTATTGGGTCTTATAATCTTGAATTATAACAACTTGTTTAATTTATTGAGAGTATTTATTTGATATTCTTGTATGAATCACTTTAGATTAAATCCAGAATATAAAATACTAAAATTGATTATTTATTTATTGGATGTTGTAATCTCTTGTTTAATCAGTTGAAAGTATTTATTTGATAATTTATTTATTGTGTGTTTCAAACTCTGATTTAAATTGTTTTAATAAATAGGTAACATTTATTTAATCATTATTGGTTTAATGTTTTAAGATTTATTTAATCTGATATTTGTATTAAGTGTTTTAAATTAAATATTTTCTGAAATATTAATTAAACCCGAAAAGTTTGTAAAATCTCAATTCACCGCCCCTCTTGAGTATTTTTCTGGGCAACAATTGGTATCAGAGCTAGTGCTCTTCTTATTTATTTTTAGATTTAACAATCATAGAGTTAAAGATCATGACAAACTTTTCTGTATTTATTTTGAATATTGCACTTTACATTTTTATTATTTGTATGCTAAAATGTTTGTTCTCTTGTAGCTACTCCTTGTTTAATTATATGAAAAGAAAATGGATGAGCAGTGAACCATATGTTTCCAACTTTATTTTGAAGGAAAAGTTCCTTGAAAATTCTGATTTTGATGCACTTAATAAAAATATGTGCACTCCTTGCCTATATGCCAATATTGATGAATCAAGCATTGAAGAATCTATTACTCCCTGTCTCATGGAAATTGGTAATGAAGAGGTACAATCTAACCCTTGCATTAGTAATGATGAATCATATTCTACTTATAGTGCAAATCATGATATTGGAGATGATATTGTTGATGATTATGATGAATTACAAGATGCATTTAATGAGTTATATGAAAAATATGAAGATATTGGAAAGAAATTTATTGCACTGAAAAAGACTCATTCCAAATGTGATTTTATATCAAAAGATTTTGATAATCTAAAATTAGAAAATGAATCTTTAAAAAGTGAAATTAAGTCTTTGAAAAAGGAAAAATATGTTAGTGTCCCTAATCTTCTTGAATCTGAAAATATTGAGTTGAAAAAGGAAATTGAATATTTAAAGAAATCCATAGACACATTTACCAAAGGAAATGATTATTTTCATAAAATTATGGAAAAACAAAGAATTCGTTTTAATAATAATGGTATAGGATATGAGGAAGAAAATGAGAAACAGAATTATTCTAATTTATTTCGAAATGATGCCTCATCTAGTCATTCTAACTCTTTATGTTCATATTGTGGTAGACATTCACATTACTCCAAATTTTGTAAATTTAGAAAAAGAAAATATAATACTAAATTAGCTTGGATTCCGAAAGAAGCAAATATATATGTAAACCGTAATTTACCACATTCTTTTTGGGTTCCAAAAGAAAATATTTTTAGGTGCAAAACCGGTATTGGGACTTGAACAAAAATTTATATGAATTCAATTAGTGTTAGATTTTTTTTAACACATTCCTTTCTTGATAAATATTGTGATATATTGTTTTCATATCTAATACACTTATTTTCATGAAATATTATTTCATATAATTTTTGAATTTTGTATGCTTATTCATGAATAGTAATCTGATTAATTTCATGTTATTCCTAAATGTATCATTTGTTTGAAAATGAGAAAACCCTCACCTTTTGTCCAAAACAATGTATACTAAGAATGATAAGTTATTTACATACCTTGATGAAAATTTTATTCTAGTACATGATAAAATTGACATTAATGATTATTATTTGTTATGTACATTCTAGTATGTCATAAGTTGCGTATCGTTATTGTTCTTGACGATTATCTCTTATTATGACTACGCTTGAATTTTTGATAAGAAAATGAATTCTGAAATTTTCTATTTAATATTGCTTTATGGATCTAACACTTTCTTAGATGGAAAAGAGAAAATCTTGAAAGTTGTGTAGGTTCCCAATTGAGATGGATTATGGATTATGGACTTTCATGTCTATAATTTGGAAAGGAAGAAAAGTTGAATATGTAACACTTCTTAGTGTTAAGAATTCCATGCAAGGAAATCATTTTAGGGATAGATGACTTGGTACTGGTAAGGTTGTAAGGTACACATTTCTTGAATTATAAATATCATATATTTATTAATGATATGATCTTATTTGATATGATTCCATACTTAGATTATTTGTTAACTCATATAAGCTTGTTCTAGATGATTTAGTCTTCACATGATAATTTATACATTTATTATATTTGATGATTTTTTTTAACATGCATTTGACTTTAATGATAAAACTTTTAGATTTTAATTCATTAGTTGTATCTAGACACACTTGATTTTGATGATAAATATTTAAGATGGAAATTCATAATTTTTTTTTCTATTAAATCTTCACATATATTTATTGATAAATTATATTGGATTAATTCATGACTTAATTGTATATTAAATTGAAGCGAAAATGTCATTTGAGAATATTTTGATTAAATGTCATTTGCATATTTGTTAGTCATATGAGCTACTCATTAATTTTGATGATATGAACTTTTTTATCTTTATAAGCTAAATTTATGACATGTTCCATATTTTGTGCCATTAATTATATATTAGTGACACTTCTTGAAGTATATATTTTTTTTGTTAACATTTGTGTCACTTGAGCTTACTTGAAAAATCAGATGATTATTGAGATTTTTTTTAGTTTCATGACATGTTACATGAATCGATTAGTTGAATAATATTGTCTTTTATAAAGAACATTATTTTTTTTTGGAACAAATTGACTCTTATATTGATTGTGCTTAAAAATCTGAAAATATATTGAAGTTGATTAACTTATGTCACTTTCATTATTGAGAAATTTATTGATTGATTGATTTTGAAGTTCTTGAACAAATTGTTTTGGTATTTGTTGAAAATCTGAATATATTGATTTTGTGTCAAGCTTCTCGTTATTAAAAATCTGAAATTATTGAGTTTAATTTCTTATGCCCTCATGACATGTTTCATTCTTGGAAAATTGATTTAATGACTTTCATGAAAATATTACATATTATTAGAAGATAATTAAGAAAGTAAAATATAGAAAATATTTGTAACATTCACGATGAATATTTTTTTAAAATTAGTAACATTTGTGTTATGTATGTTTAAATTGAGAAACCACATGATCAACAATTGGTATCACTTGAAAGTTTATATCGTGAGGATTTACACATCAATTGATATGCGCCTATTGAAAATTTATGTTGCAATTTTTTTTAGAATTAATTTATGCACATTGATATATCTCTCATAATTGCACTATTTGAGAACATTGAGTTGTGATTTCTATTTTTACATAAAAAAGTTGTTCCGAGAAATCATTGTGTGCAACGCACGGTTTGTGTAACTACAACAATTTGTATCAGACAACTATAATTGGTATTATTTATCATTGATGAAATTTGAAAAGTTGATCATTTATCTTTTATTATTTTTTCATTTTGGTGACCTATGCATTATTTGATGATATTCTTATCTATCTATAAGTTCAAATGCATGCTATGAAAAATTTATGTTGACACATGTGCGTATTGAAAATTTTATGCCCTTTGCGATTTATGGTTATATCCCATGCACGAATTATTTTTGATAGGGGGAGCTTCGCCCTTTTTACCCGTGACACTGAATTTATAAGAAATATCTTTTTGATAATGTCAAAGGGGGAGAAATATTTATGATTCACTATTTATGCTTAATTCATACAATTTATGAATATATGTGAATCATTGTTTGTCATCATCAAAAAGGGGGAGATTGTTAACGAAAATGTATTTTATCCCTAATTAATTAAATCAGTTTAATTAAATGTACATTTTAGTTTAACTTAATATATTGATTTTGATGATTCCAAACATTTTTTAAGTTATTCTATATATATTCATTATTGTATAATCTCGCCTCGACTCCTCTCAACGACATATTCGAGTAAAGGTATTCATGTATGTTGCACTTTTGCACTTGACACATTAGACACACATGCATATATCTTGATATATAACTTCTATGGTGTGACTAATTAATTATGACCCAAAGCATTTTCAAAAAGAAATGTTTTTTGTTTGAAAATATTTTTTTATAAAATTGGTGTATTTTTGTTTAAAATAAATTTCCTATTCTAAAATAATTTTCGGAATTATTTTTTTAAACTGAAAAGAACCTTCGAAACAATATATTTTTGGCCGGTGAAGTTAAAGCCTTGGGCATATTATGCTGTACCAAATGTAGAAGATTTTGAGGCACTTGAACTTGATGCCACGTGGGCTGGAATGGAGAGATGTTTAGAGATGGGATTGTGTAGATTGCCTATAGAGATGTCATATCTTAACAGTTGCTATACCTGTATCATTTGGTACAGAAAATCTCTACCTATATCTTTCTATATAAAAATTAGTTCTATCAAATACTTTCAATCTGTCCTAAATCGAATTTTTTAATATCTGATCTTTTGTTTTTTTTCGTGTTCCGAAGTTTATTACTCAATTTTTTATCCGAAAACTTTGTTTCTAAATCTGTTATCAATTTTTTTTAATCCTTCTTGTTTATACGGATGCTAACTGAGTGCAAATATTTTTTTGTCCTTAACTGTTTCCTGTTAATGCTAAGGATGGTTCCCATGTGACGCATCAGAGTCCTCTTATATCTCTTTGTCCTTAGAAATTCATGTTAGTACAAATCGTGTTGAGCTGTCCATTTTGAGCCGCGTGTCTTTTGACAGATTTCTTGGGATGTGATGTCTCTCTCTCTCTCCCTTTGCGTGTAGTCCTAGAAAATCTCTGGAAAATCTCTTTTATACCGATATATGTGTGATGTACACTGCTGAAAGCTTTTGTATTTGGACGTCCTTTGCTGTCAGTTCTTTTTGACTGTTTGACAAGGGAGCCTTGCCCTGTCATTCGTGTGAAATAATTTTAACCACACAACTCTTTGTTAAACTTGACGCTATGTCATTTTTTTCAGTTTAAAATAATTGTCTCTGAAAACTGCTTCTTTGATATATATATCCGTGCGTAACTATATACTTATATATCTATCCGAATTATTTTTATTCGAATTTTTTATTTTTCTTCGAATATATTTTTTAACATATCAGTCAGAAAATTTCTATACATAAATATATATATTCGAAATTCTTTATATATATATATAACTTCTTTGTCCCTACAATTTATGTACACATCATACGGTGTCATCAGCAAAGACTTGGGACAATTCATTTATAATTTTTTAACGTATTTCTCATTACTGAGCCTCCCTATTTTATGGACTGACTTGTGACGTTTTGAAAAAGAGAAGCCTTCTTTTATTAAATGTCTATCTTTTATATATCTCATTTATCACTAATGTTTTATCTCTCTATCAGTCTACCATTTTTTCTTAGACAGTACACTAAAGACTGAGATATGCAAGATATCTTGCCATCTATTCTTGAGCATTTTATGCTCTTTCAGCCTACAGATTTTTATGAAGAAGAGCATATCTCTCTCTCCATCAGTTCAATTAATGCTCCAAGTTGTAGAAGTGAGCTTAGTTGAATCACTCTTCAACGGCTATTTTTTTAAGCTACAAAAGAAGAGACCATATTCAGTTGGAAAAAAGCACATACGAAAAATAAGAGAGCATTCAAAAAATTTTATTCAGCTCCACATACTCACACAAAAAAAGGAGAGCAACTAGAATTTATATTCAGCTCATACACTCGTTCAAGAATAGCATTGAAGTTGACACTCAGATTTGAGATAGCAACGAAGTTCTATTCAGTTAATTGTTGAAGAAGTAATTGAAGAGCAAAACAATCTTTATCTTCTACAAAGATTTCAAGTGAAGACTTGGGCCAAATTCAAAGTCATTTACGAAGTCTCAACCAAGAAGAAACTCGGACTCATTTTGTATCTTTAAAGAGTTTCAGAAACTGTACATCATTTCTACTCCATTTGTGTAAAAATTTGAAGCTTGGGTTTTTAGCTTCGGTCGTTGTACTAGTAGCGGGTTTTTGTTGCTCGGTTGTACAAGAGGTGGTTTGATCCTACCTTCAAGTGGATCAGGACTAGTGAAGCGCGGGAGACGGAAGCTTTCTCTTGGCGCGTGGACGTAGGCCGGGTTTTGGCCGTACCACGTTAAAAATACGGTGTCATTTATTTTCAGCACTTATATTTATTTATTTGCTTGTGTGTGATTGGTTATCTTTATTTTAAGCACTTACACTTGCAATTGAATTAATTCTGAAAATTTGATAATTTATTTTAAGACAGAAATAATTATTTTCGTAATAATTAATTAATTCAAGAATATTAATTTTTATTAAATACGAAAAGTATTTATAAATTTATTGGGTCTTATAATCTTGAATTATAACAACTTGTTTAATTTATTGAGAGTATTTATTTGATATTCTTGTGTGAATCACTTTATATTAAATCCAGAATATAAAATACTAAAATTGATTATTTATTTATTGGATGTTGTAATCTCTTGTTTAATCAGTTGAAAGTACTTATTTGATAATTTATTTATTGTGTGTTTCAAACTCTGATTTAAATTGTTTAAATAAATAGGTAACATTTATTTAATCATTATTGGTTTAATCTTTTAAGATTTATTTAATCTGATATTTGTATTAAGTGTTTTAAATTAAATATTTTATGAAATATTAATTAAACCCGAAAAGTTTGTAAAATCTCAATTCACCCCCCCTCTTGAGTATTTTTCTGGGCAACAATGAGGTTCGAGAAGAAGGGTAAGTTGGCTCCGAGGTACGTGGGACCATTTCCCATCATCGAGAGGATTAGGCCGGTTGCATACAGGTTGGGACTGCCAGAACATTTACATTGCATCCACGATGTATTCCACATCTCGTCGTTGAGACGATATCTTCGGGATGATATGGCCCATACCCACATTGCGATAGATGAGATCGACTTACAGCCTGATAACTCTTACGAGGAGAGACCGGTGTCTATTCTAGACTATAGTGAGAGGAGATTGAGGTCGAAGATAGTTCCACTTGTGCGGGTCCAGTGGGAGCATCATAATGTGGAGGAATCCACTTGGGAGCGCGAGGTAGATATGCGCGAAAGATATCCAGAGTTGTTTTTACCAGGTATGCCTTATTTTTTGAATTTCGGGACGAAATTCCGTTATTAGGGGGGAAGTATGTAATACCCCGTATTTTTATGCTATAATAATTTGGGGATTTATTGAATTTAATGTGAGTTAATTATTTAATAAAAATCTGGAAATTAATTATGTTATAATTATTAACGTGACGAGAGTTAGTAATTATGGGAAATTTGTTGAATATTACTAATGAGAAAAGTAATATATTATATTGGTTATATTGAATGTCATGAGTGAGTTAAATGACAATTTCGTAAATTTAAGTCGGAACGTGCTCGTGTCGCGTCGGGACAAAATTTTGATAAATAAAAAGTATAATATGACACTGGGAAACTCTATAAATTAATAAAGCTCAAACGTGAGTTCTGTTGCTAATTGGAAGTATTCTTTTTAAAACAGTGATATTATTCGGTTTTGAAATTTTATGAGTAAGTAAGATAAGCTAAATTTTTGGGAAGGTTAGTATGATAAAATGATAAGATAAACCGTTGGGAAGGTTAGTACGATAGGCGTGCACATTAGAAGAGAGGTGAGAATTTCTCAAGAGAGTGTCGCTCTAATATGTTGTTGCATTGGCCTGTATCAATTTAAATACTTGCTAAACGTATTTTAAATCAAAGCCACTTTCGGTCTCTGACCCGTTTCTCTCTCTCTCTCTCTCTCTATCTCTCTCATATATATATGTATATATTACAGATGCCCAACCACAGGGACGTCTTGCTTAGCATCCCTTGAAAGGAACGAGCTGAAGCTTAGGTGGGAGTTGCAGGTCACTTGCGTAGACGGCTTCCTTTATTGACTCCACTTCTAGCATTCTCATTTATTGGGCATGTGTCGCCCTTTCCATTATTTCATTGTTATTGGGACATTTGTATTTCAGTTATTTCTAGTATTGTCACTATGGGATTTATTCAGTTTGAATTGTGTTACTTTATATTTAGCATGTTGACATTCGATTGACGAATGTTTTAAATTAATTTGATTGTGTTCCAGGTTTATTGTGGAGTGATTCTTAATTGTTGAAATGTTGTTAATAAATAAATAAATCATTTTCTTTAAATAAAAATATTTGGAAAGTAATGTTTAAATATGGTTTTGACTCTTATCTTAATTATTTAGGGTGTTAAATTGGAAAGTTTATTTTTACGACAGTGATGCTAAGAATGAACCAAACTGTCCATCTTGATGTAATTTAATAAAGGAGTGATCTCCCGGTATTTAATTAGGCGGGGTGTCACAACATATTTGCGGCACAAGAGGTGCCTTCACTACCTTCACTGCTATGGGTGGGGATGAACGTTTGTACATGGGAAACTCCTCTTCGTCTAAGGTTGAGGGCGAGGGAACCGCAGTTTTAAAGTTCACTTCGGGAAATGTTCTCACATTGAAAGTTGTTTTGTATGTCCCTGAGGTTAGGAATAATCTAGTGTCCGGTTTTGTCTTAGTTAAGAAGGGTTTTAAAATTATTCTAAAGAGTGATAAGGTAGTTGTGACTAAGGGAGGTCCTTTTGTGGGGAAAGGTTATGTTCATGAGGGTCTTTTCAAACTAAATGTAACCGTGGATGATAATAATAAAACATCTACTTCTTCTGCTTATTTGATTGACTCTTGTGATATGTGGCATTTTAGACTTGGTCATGTAAATAAGGCATCCATTAAAAAATTAATGTTTTGGGGAAACATAACAAAATCTGATATTTCTACCAACTCTAGATGTGAAATATGTGTTGAATCAAAATATGCTAAAAAACCTTTTCCAAATGTCGAAAGAAGTTCAACTATTTTAAGTTTAATACATTCTGATCTTTGTGATTTAAAAGGTTATGTAACACGTGGTGGAAATAAATATTTTGTTACTTTTATTGATGATTACTCTCGTTATTGTTATATTTATCTCCTTACGAGTAAAGATCAGTGTTTCTCAAAATTTATTTCTTATAAATTAGAAGTTGAAAAACAATTGGAGAAATCCATTAAAATATTAAGATCGGATAGGGGAGGAGAATACACCGGTGATCTTGATAAATATTGTAAAGAAAATGGAATAATTCATCAAGTTACTCCTCCTTATTCACCCCAATCTAATGGTGTAGCTGAAAGAAAAAACAGAACTCTTAAGGATATGGTAAATTCTATGTTAAGCCCTTCGGGATTACCTTATAATATGTGGGGTGAGGAACTTCTTACTGCTTGTTATATTCTTAATAAAATACCTTTTTAAAAAAAATGACAAAACTCCTTATGAAATGTGGAAAAATAGAAAACCTTCTTATAAACACCTTAAAGTGTGGGGGTGTCTTGCTAAGGTTTCAATACCAGTACCTAAGAGAACTAAACTTGGCCCAAAGACTGTTGATTGTGTTTTTATAGGTTATGCTAAAAACAATAATGCTTATAGGTTTCTTGTAATTGATTCTAAAAATCAATATATGGATAAAAACACTATTTTTGAGTCAAGAGATGCTGAATTTTATGAGGACAAATTCCCTTTTAAAGTGAGAAGTGAGGGAACTAGTAGTTCTATTCTAGTGGGTCCTAATGTTAGAAATGTATCTCCAAATTTAGAAGAAATTGAAATTAGGAAAAGTAAAAGACGTAGGATAGCTACTTCTTTTGGTCCTGAATTTTTAACGTACTTAATGAAAAATGACCCCGTCACTTTTAGTGAGGCAATGTCCTCACCCGATTCTATTTTTTGGAAAGAAGCTATTAATAGTGAATATAATTCTATTATTTCTAACAACATGTGGGAGTTAGTTGACTTGCCTAAAGGATGTAAAACTATTGGATGCAAATGGATTTTTAAAAAGAAATTAAAAGCTGATGGTTCTACTGATAAATTTAAGGCAAGATTGGTAGCTAAAGGCTATAGGCAAAAGGAAGGAATTGATTTCTTTGATACTTACTCTCCTATTACTAGAATTACATCTATTAGACTATTAATTGCTATTTCCTCATTACATAATCTGATAATTCATCAAATGGATGTTAAAACGGCTTTTTTGAATGGAGATCTTGAAGAAGAAATTTATATGAATCAACCCGAGGGGTTTGTAGTCCAAGGCCTAGATCAAAAAGTGTGTAGACTTAAAAAATCTTTATGTGGACTAAAACAAGATCCTAAACAATGGCATGGAAATTTTGATCAAGTAATGATCTCTAATGGTTTTAACATTAATGAAGCGGATAAATGTATTTATAGCAAATTAAAGGATAATTTAGGTGTGATTATTTGCTTATATGTGGATGATATGCTTATTTTTGGAACTGATATGGATGTGGTTAATAAAACTAAAGGTTTCCTTCATAAGCAATTTGATATGAAAGATTTGGGTGTTGCTGATGTTATACTTGGAATTAAAATTATTAAAAATTCTGAAGGAATTGTTTTAACCCAATCTCATTATGTAGAGAAAGTTCTTAGAAAATTTGAACAATTTAATTGTATTCCTGGTAAAACACCTTATGACCCTAGATGTCACTTAAGGAAACATTCGGGTCCTGGTGTATCATCATTAGAATATTCTAGAGTTATAGGTAGTCTAATGTATCTTATGAACTACACTAGACCTAATATTGCATATGCTGTGGGTAGACTTAGCAGATACACTTGTAATCCTAATAATGAACATTGGGATGCTTTAATTAGAGTTTTGAGATATCTAAAATGCATAATAAACTATGGTATTAATTATATTAGATATCCTGCTGTAATTGAAGACTTTTGTGATGCTAATTGGATTTCTGATAATGATGAATGTAAGTCTACGAGTGGCTATGTTTTTGCCTTGGCAAGAGGCGCTATATCTTGGAAATCTACCAAGAAAACGTGCATAGATAGATCCACTATGGAGTCAGAGTTCATAGCATTGGATAAAGCAAGTGAAGAGGCTGAATGGTTAAGGAACTTCATATTAGATATTCATTTGTGGCCTAAACTAGTTCCAGCCTTGTCTATTCACTGTGATAGTCAAGCAACGATCGCAAGAGCACATAATAACTCCTACAACGGAAAGTCTAGGCATATCAGGAGAAGACACAACACAGTGAGACAACTATTAAAAGATGGAGTTATAGCAATCGACTATGTCAAGTCAAAAGAAAATCTGGCGGATCCATTGACTAAAGGGCTTGCTAGAGAGCTAGTTTATCAAACATCGAGAGGAATGGGCCTAAAGCCTATTAATATCTAAATAACCTATAATGGAAACCTAACCCATATGACTGGAGATCCCAAGATCTGGGTTGAATGGGATAACAAAGTTATACGAGTGATTTGTGGGGGTGAAAATTTAAGTTTTACTTAAAACCCATTCCTATGATGTAGTACCTCTGTATCGATGGAGGATGAGATTTAAACTCTTAATGCTTTCTATAGCTGTTATTCAGTGGAGTGTGAGATACAGTATACTCTTGATAGAAGCACCTATATGAGTGTGGTAGTGGGGTCGCTTCCTATGAGGATTAACGCTGATTTTCTAGAGCACTCAAGAAACCTGGGCATGCTCAAGGCCGAAACGAGCACAACTGTGGGAACTCGATGATGATTTTTGGGAGTCACTTGTGTGTTCTATTGACTTAAGTTTACAACAACGGTGAAATAGTTCAAGACATTAGTTCACTATCAACCGGTAAACTCAATAGATCAACACAAAGCAAAGGTTCAGGTCGACTGACACCTTTGACTTATACGTCACTCCTTATGATACTCCAGAGCGTCGTTTTATTTAATCTATTTACTTCATTCATGTGGGGGATTGTTGGGTATGTATATTAGTATATATATTTATTTTGAATAAAGTAAATAAGTTAGTGGGAATGGTCAAGTGGTAAGTTAGTGGGGGTGTGTGCATGAGGTCTTGGGTTCAAATCCTAAGGAGCACACTAATTATTAAGGGTCAAAGATTGGGCCTTGGGCTCTTGGGGATTTCTAATGTGCATTAAATATTTTCAAAATCGTTTTAATTTTAAACCGTTTTAAGTCTTTGACTGTTTCTTCCAATATAGCTGTTAGTGGAGATATTCGTGGGTTAGTTGGCTAAAACCACTACCCACGTTTTTTACCAAAATTCTGCATAAAACAAAGGCTATAGCTTTGAGAAAATAACACAGAACAAATTAATCTCTCTCACGTTTTTCTGCAAAAATAATTTTGCTACTTTCTACTTTTCTTTAATTTTTTGGGTGCTAGAGTATCCTGAGAGTTCGAAGATTTAACAAAAAGATGGTGTTTAAATCTGATCGTTGAATCCTGGGAGGTGTATGTTCACGAGGCTGGAAGCTACATATATCAGCGAGCAATCACCTTTAGGACATTGTGTTGAACACAAACCTCGATCGATAAGTCCTTCTAATTTTATCTATTTCGAATTTGGGTTATTTCGTTTATTCTGCAATTACTATTTCCAACAATAATTGTAAAGAACTTCCATTTCCGACATTTTATCTTCAACTTCTTTAACATGTTGGAATATAGCCTAAAATGCTCGTTTACTCCAAAGTTTACAACTAGCTTTGACTTGTTTTAGTTTGGATGCAAACTTTATAAGGGGATTTTCTAAGACACAGCGTTACAGCCACGAGGACCTGATCATAGGGATGAAACTTGTGTGTTTTGTCTTCAAACTCAAAAAGCGAAATGGTCTAGGATGAGAGGTGGAAGGGCCATGGATTTTAAGTAATAATGGACTATGATCTTAGTTAATTCGATGAAGGTCTTCAACCGAGCCAATAAAATATTTTTGAAACCATTCCTCATTACCCAAAATTCGATTTAACCGAGCCCAAATTCTAGCTGAACCATCACGATTATTACACCAGGTGTATTTAGACCTGGTGAACGAAAGTCCATGTAGGACAATACTCGACATTGTAACATTAAAGTCTAGCACCCCATCCCTATGTATGATGTTACCCCCAAGTTTTTCTTCCTGTTTAGATACAACATTGAAGTCTCCAGCAACCAACCACAGATTAACACATGTTACGCCAAAATTGTTGAATTCATCCTAAAGCTCCAACCGCTCCTCCCTACTGCATTTTGCGTAGGTGGTAGTGAAAAAAATAGATTGTTTAAGGTCAAAATGTGAAATTTCAACTGTAATGGACTGCAATGTATTCCTAGAAAGCTTGACATCCCAATTTTCTTTCCATAAAAGCCAGATCTTATTTGAGCAGTTGACCAAACTACCACTGAAATTAATTTTTTTCCAAGCTCCACAATGTTTTCTTCGTCAATAAAAGGTTCCATTAAGGCAATAACACTAACCCCGTGGATTCTAATAAGTCTTTTTAAACGCCTAACAGTGGGTATATTGCCTACCTCCTAATGTTCCAAAAAAATATTCTAATAATTGAGAAATAAAGAATTTTTTATTCTGCGATTTTTTACCTCCTGATCTGGTTACGATTGTGGGCACAATAATCTTAGAATAATCCTTGCTAGGACTCTTTATTTTAATCAGTTATAAACCTTCTAACTCCTTGATGGGATTGTCGATATTTTTAATCCTTGTCGCCATTGAGATGGAAAATTCTCTTCCATCCGATAAGAATGGATTAACACTATCCTTTTCTGAATGCTTCCAATCTTTTGAATGACTATTACTCAATTTTTGTCTTGGTCATGGAGAAAGAGATAATCTAAGCGGTAGCTTGTCATTAGCTTCAACATAGGAACATCGGCCATGTCTAAATCCCAAATTTGACCATCTTCTAGATCATCCCTATCATCCTCAACAGATAAAATCACATAAGGATTTGGATCAATTGAGATAACATTAGTCATAAGTATGTCATTTCTAATGGGATTACTAGGAAAGCTTTGAGAAGGAATTACAATTCCTGTACCTGATTGACTCAAAATTAAATCCAAGATTTTATCAACGTGATCAGCAGCAGAAGATATCGTATGACTATTTAAATTTTTTATAAAATCTACACTGCCATTATTTGCAGGTTTGTCCATAACCATAGGCTAGTTGATAATTACCGTTTTATTTTTTTTCCCTAACTGTTTGCCAAGCATTTTTCCCACTCACAGTTGAATCATCATAACCAATTGAATTTTTAGAAATCCCTTGCATCTTGGAAGAGTTCTCCGCTTTATTAATAAAGAGGTTTGTCCCATGTCAAAGTTTATAGTAACAAGAACAGATTTGAGGGATGTTTTCATACATAATTGACTGCCAAAATCCTTTATTTCCATAACCCATCCATAGCCTTTTGGGAAGTTCCTTTGCAACATCTACCTCGACACGAACCCGAGCCCTGCTTGGTCTGGATAGAATAGCAGTGGCCTCATCCAATTTCAATGGTTTACCCACTATATTTGCTATTGAAAACAAAGTTGCTTTAGCAAAAAAAGTGCACTAGAAGATTCGATAGATTAATCCAAAAAGGAACAATCGAGCAGTCTTTGGTCGGTTGAAAGTCTATGGTCCATTTAATCAGATGCATGGGAGAGCGATGCATGTACCATTTTTCATGCAACCACATTCAAGTGTAAACTTCTTCGTAATCCATTCTGATCAAGATATGGTTGTTATCCAAGAGTTCTACACAAAATTCTCCTTCTAAGGAAAAGTTTTGAAAGTTTTTACGGATGGTTTCAAGAGATGGTCTATCAAAAGGAAATAAACCCACAAGATAGTATTTGAAAGGATCCACCAAAAAAGAAAGATCTGTTTCCTAGTACAAGAGTGTAGGTTCACCTCTGAAGATTTAATTTCCACTTCTGTCGAAGTGTGAGATTGATCTATAACGTTTTTGAATGATTTTTGATCATCACGTAAAATATAAGGTGGTTTGGAGTTTAAGTTAGGGTTGACCTCCATGGTATTGACAGCTACGGTAGGAGGAAGACGACAAGGAATTTGTTTTTACACAATTCTGCACCATCTCATTAGCTCTATTTTATGGTTTCTTTCATTATATAGGGTTTTAATTTTTGTATCAATAAAAATTTATTTTTTCTCGATTAGAGATCCTCCTCCCATTTTTACAGGTATGTCTTCTCTCTTTTCCTCTATATTTCTATTTCCTTTAATTTCAGGGTTAATATTAGGGTAAATTTTAAGGTTGTATTTTAGGGATAAAATGTATGAAACTTAGGATTAAATGTTATAGTTTTATGCAACAAAAATTCATAACTTGAAATGTTTAATGTTTGCTTTGTTAGAGATCGATGAATATATTATATATATGTGTATTATCAGTTAAATTATGGAGAAAATATTTGGTAAACACTTAAGAATAACCTAACAAAATTCCAAAATATCCTAGCTCCGTCCCAACCACATTATTAATATACCCACCTATTTGCTTCGTCACTCTATCAATTTATTTTTTCTCCAAAATATAACTTTCAAGTTAAAAAAATACAGTCCAATTAAAAAACATAAATACATGATATATATAAAATATATGTTAAAATACATCAAGACAAGACATGAAAATCATAATTTGTCACTTAACACAAACCATTTAAAAAAATTACACAATTCTATTATGAATCTTTTATTTTTTAACTAACACGATGACGACTCAAATAAAACCCGACGTGTCATGGAGTCGTATTTTTTTTTCCATGCTGCTGATGTAAACTAGTTTTTACTATTTTAAAAATAATCTTTCCAGTATTTAGAAAAAATGGTTTGCGCCAGCGGTATGTACAGGTGGTCAAACACCCTATTCATACCGCTGACACGGACAATTTAATTTTGGTCGTGATCGTGTTACTTAAAAAATAAAAGATTCATAATCGCATTGTGTAATTTTTTAATTGATTTGTGTTAAGTAAAAAAAAATACAATTTCGTGTCTCGTCTTGTTGTATTTTAACACATAATTTTAACATTTATGTTTTTACATATATTTATATATAGAGTGTATTTATATTTTTTAATTGGACAACTTTTTTTTAACTTGAAAGTTATGTTTTGAGGAAAAAAAATGAATTCATAGGGTGACAAAACAAATAAGTGAGTATCTTAATGATGTGATAGGTGCCACGTCATTAAGTTTGGCTTTTAAGTTAGAAAGTTGGGTCGCTCTAGTCTTTTTCTAGAAAAAATTAGATTCTACGACAATAAATAATGTAAGAAAATGTCTTATCGACTCCTTTTCTTGAATTATTTTTCAAACTTTTTTTTATAAATGGAATTATATGATATTTCAAACTCAAAACTAAACTCAGAAAAAGAATTGTAACTGTTGCTTATTATATTCAATAACTATGCAGTGTATATATACTGCTTACAAAGTAACGTTCATAATAAAACGTTCATAATAGAATGCCAAAAAATAGGAAACAAACTAACAAACTATTAATGTTCTAGCTGAACTATTCCTAATTTTGCGCATGAGTAGACTGCGTCTTTGGGACTAAGTCTCTGATGACCTGAGCTTGATATCTTGACCATATATTGTATTTCTAACACCTGGCCTCAAGCGAAAGGTGTGAGGATGACACACTCCAAGTTTGGAACATAACAAAAAAAAGAGGGCTTGACATGGCTTTAGTAAATACATCTTCTAGCTGCCTTGCTGAAGGAACAAACTGTGTAACTAGAGTACCTTGAGCAACTTTTTCTCGAACAAAATGAAAGTCTAATTCCACATGTTTTGTCCGGGCCTGTAAAACGGGATTAATAGTCATGTAAAGAGCGCTTATGTTATCACATAGAAGGACTGGAGTGTTTGACAGTGTGACGCCTATGTCATGAAGAAGATGTTGAATCCATTGAAGTTCTGCAGTAGCTGCTACTAGTGCACGATATTCTGCCTCACAACTTGAGCGTGAGACTGTAGATTGCTTCTTGGAGCCCCTTGAAATGCAATTTGATCCAAGAAAAATACAATAACCTGACGTTGAGCGTCTAGTTAATGGGCAACCAGCCCAATCAGCATCGGAGAAACCATATAAATTAAAACTTGATTGTGACAAAAATTGAAGACCTTGATTGGAGGTTCCTTTTACATAACTCAGAATCCTTTTAAGTGCTTGAAAGTGAGCTGGTTGTGGATCATGCATGAATTGTCATACATTGTTAACAACATAGGTGAGGTCTGGTATCGTGAGAGTAAGGTATTGTAGAGCTCCAACAATGGAACGAAATTTTGTTGGAGTTAGTGTATTTGTAGACTAACATTCTTGCATCTGAGAAATAGATTGAGACTGAGTAGCAACAGGAGTTAAGGCAGCCTTAGACCCATCCATAGATGTGTGTTTAAGAAGTTTTCCAGCATAAGCTTCCTGTGTAAGAAATAATTCACCATTAAAAGTTTTTACTTGAATACCAAGAAAATAATGTAATGGGCCCAAATCCTTTATGGGAAACTCAGTTCCAAGTTGAGTAACAAAATTATTCATATGATGAGAATCATGCTTATGAGAATAATATCATCTACATAAACTAAGAGAATAATTATTCCAGATTGATGGGTATAAATAAACTACAAAAGAACCCATATTGTAGTAAATATGAACTAAATTTCTCAAACCATGAGCGTGGGGCTTGTTTTAGCCCATAAATAGATTTATGAAGTAAGCACACATGATTAGGAAAAGAAGAATCAACAAAACAAGGAGGTTGTCTCATGTAGACTGTTTCTTTGAGTGTGCCATGTAAAAATTCCTTTTTAATGTCAAGTTGATGTAGCGCCCACTTGTTCATGACTGCAATAGAGAGAATTGTGCGAATTGTAGCATGTTTCACCACCGCACTAAAAGTTTCAATATAATCAATTCCTTCAATTCGGTTAAAACCTTGTGCTATTAACCGGGCCTTATATCGATCCAGAGTTCCATCAGCATTTCTTTTTGTCTTAAAGACCCACTTTAAACCAATCACATGCATATCAGGCAGACGAGGAATAAGGGACCATGTCTTATTTTGATGAAGAGCTTACAATTCAGTATTCATGGCTTCAACCCATTGTGGTTGTGTGAGAGCTTCAGATAGGGTACGAGGTTCTGGAAGAATGGTACTGACAGTTGCAATATTTGCATGATTATTGAGTCTGTTTTTCGCACGCGTTTGCATGGAGTGAATATTGGTAGAGGAGTGTTTTTCAACAGGTATATCTATAAAAAGATTTATGTCTTGCATGTCTCTTATAGTAGTGGGTGACAATGAAACAGGAGATAAAGATCTTTCAGGATCATGTGGCAAGTTAAGAGACAAGCTCAACTTTTTATCTGGACTAGTTGTCAATTTTTGGTTGGATGGTTTGGCTATGTCCGGACATGTAGGAGGCGCGGCAGTAGCTGTCTCGTCAGTCCACTCTTGGCCAGTTTGGTCTACTTCGTCAGTTTGGGCAGGAGAGTTAATAATATTACGTGGTGATAAACATGTAGCAAGTGGCTGATTTGATTGGTCTGGAAAGATAGGTTCAAACGAATAGGTTTGCAAAAGAGGGTTAGGTACTATTGGTACTGTTTCTTCACAGTCAATACTTCTATCAATATCTTTTGACAAAGCAAAACCTTCAAATGTAGTTAATACTGAATTTTCAGATTGCGGTGCATTTGATTTTGACGGATCAATAAATGGAAAGACCTCTTCATCAAAAACAACATGTCGAGATATATATACTCGCCTAGTTGAAGGCTGATAGCACCTAAAACCTTTATGTAAATTACTATACCCAATAAACACACATGGATATGTTTTTGGTTCAAATTTTTGATTTGTTTTCTTCCTTAAATAAGGAAAACACCTGCAACCAAAAACCTTTATAGATGAATAGTTAGGATGGGTCTTATAGAGTTTAAAAAATGGTGTTTCCATACCTAAGACTTTTGAGGGAAGTCTGTTAATCAAGAAAACAACAGTCATGAATGCTTCAACCCAGAGAAATAAAGGCATCTTTGCATGAAATAATAAGGTACGTCATATCTCTACAATATGCCTATGCTTTCTTTCAGCCACTCCATTTTGTTCCGGAGTATGACGACAAAAAATGTGTCTTTGTATGCCTAATTTGTCCAAAATATTTAAAACTTCAATTTTATTAAACTCACCTCCTCCATCACATTGGAATATTTAGATATTGTGATTAAATTGGGTTTCAACCATGCTTTGAAATTTTATAAAAACTTTATAAAATTGTGATTTTTTATTTAGTGGATAAAACCAAGTAAATCTTGTGCAATCATCAACGAAAATAACATAATATCTCATATTTTGATTTGACGAAACAGGTGCTGGCCCCCAAAGATCACAATGCACTTTTTCAAAGGGAACATTGCATAATTTGTCATTTCTTTGAAAAGGAAGCCTACAACTTTTTCCTAGTTGACAACTTACATAAATAGTGTTCTGTTTATTCCAATGACTCACATCTAGAGTTCCTAACTTATTCAAATCATAAAGAAACTTTGAATTTGGATGTCCAAGCCTTTGATGCCATATATGGTCTGGTGCTCTTCCCGATTTTACAGCACTAAGAGCTTGAAAACCTTCATTCCTTTCAAAATCATACATTCCATCTCTTTTACTCCCTCTTGCTAGCACCTGCTTGGCTGTCTTGTCCTTAACAGCAAAACCACAGTCAGTAAATTCAATTATACAATCATTTTCTTGCGTGAGTTGACTTACTGGTACCAATTTTTTTTGTAATTTTGGAACTACAAGAGTATTTTTAAGTTTCAACTTTGAATTTATCTCCTCTTGACCAATATAGGTAATATTAAGTTTTGAGCCATTCCCTACACTAACTTTATCATTTCCATAGTACGACTTAAGTTTAGAAACCATACTTGTATTTTTCATCATATGAGATGTCGCACCTGAGTCTACATACAAAAGTTCTTCTTATTCATCTTGAAAGTTTGGTGCAGCATAAGTTTGGTGCACCTTTTCTGGACTCTGGAAGGAGTGATCCCATCGGTAGTAACACGTGACAACAAGGTGATTTATTCTTCCATAGATTTGGCACGCCTCTTGTTTTGGAGTCTTTGATTAATTTGCAAGATGCTCATCCTTAGGAGAGATATGTTCTGCATAGTTTGAAACTGTGGAGATGGAACACGATATTGAGGTCGTGGTGTTGGATAACTTACAGGCCGGAATCCTCTACCCCTGGAGCTGAATTGGAAATTGATGTATGTTCCTCTTCCTCTAGTTGAGAATTCACGTGTTCTTCCTTGAAATGATTGCCTCTGGGCTTGGTAAGCCATGTTATGGCAGGTGGAGTTATCTTCTTTTTCTTCCCTCATGTCAAAACCCCTAAGAGAGGTTATCAAGCTTGCAAAGGTAGGATAGGGAGGTTTTCCAATCATCACAGTTCTAAACGCTTGATAATTCTTTCCCAATCCTTTTACAAAAATTATGACCTTTGTATCTTCATCTAAAGGATTGTGGATGGCAGCAAGGTCATCACAAATTCCTTTAAATGCTTTAATATATTCATCAATGGTCTTACCTTCAAGCTTGATACTTTGGAGTTGGTCCTTTAGTTGAAATTCCTTTTCTTTTGTAGCTTGAAGATAATTTTCTTCAAGACAAAACCAAATATCTTTTGCAGTCTTGCATCCAATAGTTAGATACACACATTCTTCTGTAATTGTTGTTGTTATCCAACTCTTCAGAAGTAAATTTTTTTCTGAAAAACCTTCGACTTTCTCTGAATTCTCATGGATTAAGTCATCTGCTTTCATAGTTTGCATTAATTGCAACATTTGATTTCTCCATACAAGATAATTTGTGGGCTTAAGTTTGATGGTAGAGATTGTTATCAATTGATGCAACAAGTTGACAGAGAGGCCTGAGTTTGATGTTGAGTTTATCATTTTGAAACCAAGGGCTCTGATACCATATGAGATTTCAAACTCAAAACTAAACTCAGAAAAAAAAC
This sequence comes from Sambucus nigra, assembly GCA_949130495.1. NCBI lineage: Eukaryota > Viridiplantae > Streptophyta > Magnoliopsida > Dipsacales > Adoxaceae > Sambucus > Sambucus nigra. The sequence goes on from OX422218.1 coordinate 522,977,808, forward strand.
TGTAACTGTTGCTTATTATATTCAATAACTCTGCAGTGTATATATACTGCTTACAAAGTAACATTCATAATAAAACGTTCACAATAGAATGCCAAAAAAATAGGAAACAAACTAACAAACTAGTAATGATCTAGCTGTTACTTTATTCTAGCTGAACTATTCCTAATATTGCGCATGAGTAGACTGCGTCTTTGAGACTAAGTTTCCGATGACCTGAGCTTGATATCTTGATCAAATATTATATTTCTAACAAATTATTGGGTTATCTTTAATGATGACAATATTAATATGTTGGAATCTTTTTTCGCTTCTCATGTTACATTTTTGTGTGTATTCAAACTATTATATTGTATTGCTTAAAAAACCTATAATTTTGTTGCATATTTAACTCCGGTAATAATAACTATATGAACTCTATAATACAGAGTCAATATAGTTATTATTTCTTGAAATATTATTATGTGTTGTAATATTAATGTACGTCGATATACTCGATATTGAGTGACATACATTAAAAAATAGATACAATTATATGATTTTTCTATTCAAATTAAATAAGCTCGAAAAACTCTTTTTTTCTTAATATTTTTAAAAAATTGGTCTTTAGTTAGGATCTCACCTCATCGTGCCTAAAATAAAAAATTCTATTTGTATGTATGTGTGTTCGTGCGCATGCATGTGCATATCTATACATTTTAGCATATCATGTGTGTATGTGCACATGAATGTGTGTGTGTGTGTTTGAGAGAGAGAGAGAGAGAGAGAGAGAGAGAGAGAGAGAGAGAGAGAGAGATATCTCTGGTGTGAGCACTAACAGCCCAATAAGTAGCAGGGTAGCTGCAATGAAATGTTTGTTACATGCAGAAAATAAGATAGCCATGGATATGAAAGAGGAAAATATAAAAAAATAAGGATCAAATACAAAAAAGTCCCTTAAATATTTTTTAATACACACTTAGTCCAAACATTTTATTTTGTACCAAAAAGTCTCTTATTCTCTTATCTTTAAAGGTCCGCGCTAGCAGCATAGTAAAACCTTTTTGATATGGTGAAGGACTTTTTTGTGCAAAATAAAAAGGCTTGGACTAAATGTGTATTAAAAAAAATTTGAGGGACTATTTGGTATATGCGCCAAAAAAAACAACACTTGTAAGTAATATGCATTTGCATTTACAAACTCTCTAGCCAGCTCTATATAGACACAAGCACTTAATGGAAAGTTTGCCACATTCTATACTCGAATGAAAATCAGTACTCATGTTGTGTTAATTTTAGAATGTCACTATCTTATGAAAAAGTCAAATTTCTCTCCTTGTATATGTACATGGTAGGATTGAGGTTCCATTTTTTATTGTCTATTTGAAAAGTCTCGGGTGTAGTGCCTTTCTAAAATTAACGTAACATTACATGGTTTATAACCAATTGCTCTATTTTATGGGCATCTTTCTTTCTCAATGTGTCATTGCCGAATTTTATTTGAAGTTTTTCACTTTATCAAAGTTAAATCTCAGAAAATATCTTCGAAGTTTTTCACTTCATCAATGTTGAGTCTCAGAAAATATCTTTGGGTGGGGCACTTGAAAGAACTTGCAAGTGCGTAATTTTGCCCTATAGGTGATTTTTTTGGGTATTTTTAGAATTTTTAAAAATATTTCATGAAATATAATAAAATCAAATTGAGTCGCTTGATATGCACGAAAAATCAGTTTAAATTAACACTCAAAGTAGCCCAAATTTCCAATCCATAATCGTAGAAATCTAAATAATCATAAGTCACAAAAGAAATATGTCTGAATATAAAATAAAGATGAATAAACTTATGTGTATCCTTATTTGGTACTTTCATTGGTACCCTCTAACAAAACAAGGCAACAAGAGGTTGTACTTGTTGTTGTGGGTCCCGCCAGGTCAACAAGTACAACTTCCTGTTGCCTTGTCTTATTAGAGGGTACTAAATCATGATACATGTAGTATTACTCAATAAATATACAATTCTCAAAAGAAATATTTGTAAATTAGTTATACATTATTTTTCACCCTCAAGTTAGTTAAAAATACTCTACAAATATCTGAGTTTTAAAAAGATAGAGCCTAAAGAATATCGAGGTATAGATTTTTTTTTGCTATTACCCAGTTGATAAAAACGTTTTATTTGAAAATTGTTTGGAGCTCACAAAAATTGAATAGAAAAATGAGTTTGTTGGTTGACTTCACGGTTGAACTTTTTTTTATTTTTTTTATTAAGTTTTTTATTTTTCAATGCAAACTAAATATTTTATTGATAAGAAGGTGGAAAAGCCCCAAATGTGACAAAGAAAGCAAGAATCATAACTTGACTCAAGAGGAGAAAAGGACCTAACTAAATAGGACTTCACGGTTAAACATCTATCTTTATCGTAATTTTTTTTTCAAATTCTGGGTGGAGCACTTAATCACCCCATCTACATTGTGGCTTCGCCTCTGTATACCTTAAAGGATGAAGGATCTTAATGTCAAAAATTATATTTGTTGATTAGAGTAAAAAAAAATATATTGACAGGGGATTAAATCATGGGAAGCTCCACAAATAGTAACTTTGATCATATATGAATCCTAGGATACTTTACAGTTGAATCCATCACCTCCCATGCGTTATGAGTTATTTAAGAATCTCTTCTAGTAGAAGTTCAAAGTGAGGGAAGGCACAGGAGTTTTGACCAAGCATATTTATCATATGTTATGTTTAGGGCTAATTTTTAATATCAATACATATAAAATGCTTGCTTAAAATGTTAGAATACGATTTACAAATAAGTTTCAATGTTTCCCCAACTTATATACCTATTTTGCAAATCATATGGCCATTGTTGGAGGTTTGGATAGAGGGGAGAGTTCTTCTCTTAAAAATTAAATAATGGCTAAGAAGAAGGTACGAACATGGAGGAAAGTTGAAGACCAATCAATTATAGCAGAAGCAGAATCTTCCAAACCTCAAAGCAATGTGGAATGTATAAATGGTAAAGTGGATGGTGAAAAGACAAATATAGCAAATGGGATAAAAATTCAGAATGAAGATATGGCAAATAAGATGGAATTCAGGTTGGTGGACAAGTAGAAGTATGTGGAAGGACCTGAAGGGAGACAGGTGGAGACTGTGAATTCAATAGAAAATAGAAAGGGGAAATATATAGAGACTGAAGACTTAGTACCTCGGAATACTGTAATTACCACATTTAACCAAGAAGTGACATGCATCAGCCCAACAAGTAAAGAAGTAGCTATGACAAACAACTTCCAAGTCATGCAACAAGAAGATGACAGCAAATAATCAGTGAAATTGAGGAAGATAGAGAGCTAGAAGTAACCAGTTTTAAGGGTCAATTATCAGTATTGCAGAAAATCACTGTCCCAGGAAAAAATAAGCAAGACCCAGAAGAAATGAGGAAATGATAAGGATAAAATCAGATAATGGATAAACTTGTCATATGCAACATTAGGGGCTGCAATGCCCCTCATAAATAAAGGGAGGTCCGTAAATACATATATGATGATAATATTAGTATTGTATGCTTAGTGGAGATTAAAGTAAGAAGTAACAATGTCAATAAAGTCAAAGAAGGTTGTTTTCAACAATGGAATTTGATTCATAATACTCCTAGTAGGGGTCTTGGGAGGGTTTGTATTGCTTGGGATCCTAACAAAGTTGAAGTGGATGAAGTGAGTAGTATGTGTCAAGCAATTACTATCAAAGATGCTTTTAAAAACTGTAGTAATTTTTTCTATTTTACTGGTGTTTATGGTGACTAATAAGAGAGAGACTAGAAAGAATTTATGGAGATACAAGGAGTCTACTTCTCCTTATTTGGTGAATGATGCTTGGACTATAAGAGGTGACTTTAATATGGTTAGAAGAAGTAATGTAAGGCTTGGAGGGAATGGGATAGACTGGGATGACACTGGTGATTTTAATGACTGTATTAAGAACATTCAGGTTGATGATTTACCTATCAAAGGGAATTGGTTTACATGGAATAATGGTAGAGAAGGGGTGGCCAACATTCAAAGCAAAATTGACAGGGTACTTCACAATAAGGAGTGGCTTAATGCTTTTATGGCTACTGAAATCTAGGTGGATCTCCTGGCATATCTGATATTACTCCGATTGTGCTTATTTTCCATAGGAATGAAGAGAAAATTAATAAACGCTTTAAGTTTTTTAAATTTTGGATGAAGAATTATGATTTTTAGAATATTCTTAAAAGGGGGTGGATTAGTCAAATTGAAGGGAATCCTATGTTTAAAGTGGCTAAGAGACTGAAGTTTTTGAAAAAAGACTTCAAAGATTTAAATAAGAAGGTGTACTTTAATATCTCTTTCAAGGTTAATGCTAAAAAGGCGGCTATTTGGGATTAATCCTAATAAATCCCCTGAACCAGATGGTAGATGGCTATAATGCAGGTATCTTATCTTCCCGATGAATTGGAAGATTGTGGGAAATGATATTTGTGAAGTTGTGATATTTTTTTTTGAAGGGGGTAGAATGTTCAAGGAATGGAATAGCACTGTTATCAGTCTCATCCCAAAAATTCCTAATCCTAGGTGAAGGAGTTCAGGCCTATTTATTATTGCAATACGTCTTATAAAATTATCTCTAAGGTGTTAGTTAACAGATTAAGGAGTATTATACCATATTTAGTGAATAATAGGCAATCTACCTTTATTCCAATGAGGAATATTACTGATAATGTTTTGCTTATGCAGGAAGTTGTGAAAGGTTATCATAAGAATAATGACCCTGCTAGATGTGCTCTTAAGATTGATTTGATGAAGGCCTATGCCTCTATTAATTTGAGTTTTTTGATTGATGTTCTTTAGGCCATGGAATTCCCAAGCAAAGTAATTCAATGTATAAAAGAATGTGTTATGACTACCAATGTTTAAAAAGGCGACAGGCGAGACGAGGCGTTTTAGTCGCGACGAGGCGAGGCGTTTGAGGCGTAAGCCTCGCCGAAAAGAGAAATAAAGAGCAAAATAATATTAAAAAAATACGAATAAAACCATAAAAATAAAATAACAAAGAAATATAAATAAAACTACAAAAAAACATCCTTGAGGGCTTTCTCGCATAGTTTGACAATTTTTTGTTCCCCCGAGATAACTTTTTAAACAAAAGGAATCTGAGAAAACCATTTTTAATATTGGTTATTTTACATTATGACAATAAATTAATCAATGCAAAATCGTATTGGAAAAATCATTTTTTTAGCTTCATTCACATATTGGTTATTTTATAATATGACAATAAATGCAATTTAACAAGCAAATTTATTAACAAAACATTGATTTTCAAGCTAAGATTAAAAAAACCACAGCTTTATTAAAAAAATAATAAAACATATCAGCCTAGGTTTATTAAAAAAAATAGCAACCTTTAAAATATATTAGTCTAAGTTAAAAAAAAACATATTGATCTAAGTTGAAAAGCAAAAAACCGAATCCTTTTAAAAAAAAACGATAACCTTTTAAAAAAAAGTCATATTGAAGTTAATTTAGTACATTTATTTCAAACAAACTATATATTTATAACAAAAATATAGTTTCAAACAAATTTATACACTTATTTCAAACAAATTAGTAAAGAAAAACAAAATTAAGTGAAATTTTAAAACAAACAAAAAAAAAGAATAAGAGTTAGTAAATTAAAACAACATTTTTTAAGTTAAGTGCAATTTTAGAAAAATGAAGAACTTTAGCCTTTAAAAATGAAGAACATTTTTTAAGTTAAGTGCAATTTTAGAAAAGTTTTTTTTTTCGCGCCTTAGCAAAAAGGTGTGAGGCGCATCGAGGGGTAAGCCTCGAGGCGCATTGAGGCGTAAGCCTCAAATTCAACCATGAGGCTTAAGCCTCGAGGCTTTTTTTCAGCGCCTCGCCTCAAGGCGTACGCCTTATTCGCTTTTTTAAACATTGATGACTACCAGCATTTCAGTTTGTATTAATGGTGGAGTTAATGGAATCTTCAAAGGCACTAATGGTCTTAGGCAAGGGGATCCTTTATCTCCCTATATTTTCTTGCTAATCATGGAAGCATTCTCATGGGTTCTGGATGATGAATTAAGTAAAGGGTTTTTTTCTTTTCATCCTAGTTGTGGAAACCTCAATCTCTCTCATGTTATGTTTGCTGATGACTTATTCATAATGGCTAAAGCGGATCAAAATCCTCTTTTAGTTGTAGACAAAGTCTTAAAGGAATTTAAAGAAATGTCTGGGTTGGGGGTCAGTTATTGAAAATGCGAAATTTTCTTTTCTGGAGTTTTTGAGGAGGAAAAACATAGGAGGTAGGAAACCTTCCAGTTAAGTACTTAGGTGTTCCTCTCATATCTACTATACTTAGAGCTCAGGATTGTAATATCCTTGTTGAAAAACTAATGAGAAATATTAAGACTTGGACTAATAGATGGTTGTCATATGCTAGAAGAGTTCAACTAGCTATTTCTATTTTGAGAAGTGTGTAGGTTTATTGGATTAATATTTTTGTTCTTAAAATGAAGATTATTAAGGAAATTGCTCAAATTTTAAGAAGGTTCATATGGTCAGGGGTGGATCTCAAAAAATGAGAAGCTAAAGTTGCTTGGGAGGATATGGATGAGAGAGGATTGCGTATTAAAAATTTAATTATTTGGAATGAAGCATGTATGTTGAGGCATTTATGGGATATAACTAGGAAGAAAGACTCCTTATGGGTTAGATGGATTCATAGTGTCATGATTAAACAAGAGTCACTGTGAACTTTTAATCTTTCTCTTGATGCATCCTGGACTTGGAGGAAATTATGGAGGCTTAGGGATAAATCTAGAAAGTTCATTAAGTATCATTTTGGCAATGGGAAAGATGTTCATTTTTGGAGTGATAATTGGCATTAAAGAGGACCTATTGTTAAGTATTATGGGGAAAGAATTGTTTATTATATTGTTAGCTCCATATTAGCTAAAAGTTATGATTTTATTGATGGTAATAGATGGAGTTTTCCCAGACCTATTTCCAAAGATTTGATGGGCTTAGCTAATACTATTGTTGTTCCTCAAAGCCACATTGATGACAGTGTCAATTTGATGATTGCTACAAAAGGGGTGTATAATTGCAGATGTACGTATCACAACTTAAGAAACAAGAAATTTGATTTTCAAAAAATATCCCTAAATGATGTGCATTTCAGTTGTGGATTGTATTAGGCCTGTAAACGGATCGGATTCGGACCGGATCAGACAAATCCAAATCCATATCCGTGTATATTAAACGGATTCGGATCAGATCCGATTATCCGTTTATGTTAAACTTGAATTGCAACATTTTTATTTTCAACTCTTATTTCATAAATTTATTTTGGACATGTTCCAAAAAAAAAATAATGAAATAAAGAACTATTATAATAAATATATAAAATATATATTTAAAATATTATTAAATAGAATAGATATTAATTAAAAATATTATATATATATATATATATATATATATATATTAAAAATATTAATCGGATCAGATTATTAACGGATCGGGGTACATGAATCCAAATCCGCTCCATTTAATAAACGGGTAATTGGGTAATCGGGTAATCGGATTTTAAGCATGATCTGTACCCGCTTAAATGAATCGAATTCGGATTCGAATTCGAATAAAATCCGATCCATTGACAGACCTAGATTGTATGACATGATAGATTATGGACTAAAGATCAATTGAAAGTTTGGCGAATTATTAATGAGGATATTTGTGTTTTTTCTAATAAAGAGATAGAAACAAAGAACCATTTGTGATAAGCAACCAAAAGTGTACAACCACCACCCGCCGGCGCATCTCTGAAAACCACCAGCCGTCTGCCCTAGCTAACCCCAATGGCGACCTGACCCTTCGTCGACCTGCCCACGGACCCATCCAACTCCCTCCGACCGGGCAGAGCAGCCTCCGGCGCCCAGACCCCTCCGCCGACGCCGCCAGTTAGCTTCGGCGCTGGCGCAAACCCGAACCCGGTCCACTTCGAAACCCCGATCTGTACCCGATCGCATCTAACCTTGTTTAACCCGTACCCACTTCGAAGCCTTCCACAGTCAATCCCAAATCCCTTAAAAATCGGATACAAATCCAAGACAAATGAATCCCATAAAAATCTCTTCAAATCAAACATATCGTGGGTATGGCCTTAAAAGAGAAGGAAGCTTATAAAGAAGAATCTCAACAGGCAATAGAAAAGGAGGAACGTAGAGAGAGAAAGAGACAATGTATATTATGTACAGTTTAGATTCATAAAAAATTTTTAAAAAATTTCCAAAAAAATTATTTTAGTTTTAGAATAAATTTTGGTTTTTTTTTTTTTTTTGTGTAATCAAGTGCTGGATTAGTGAAAAGATTGAGACGCATTTCATGAACGCGATTCGACAAGGAGACTTGCGTATTGTATTCTATTTCTCTATTCAAATTTATGTCCTCTTTTGATATTTTATTGAATGTTGTTTACTCTAACATGAGAATATTTGGCTAAACACCCCGTTCAAGGGGTGGGATGCACTGCGAATGATATTAATTTAATTAATTGGTTTCATTAATTTTATATTTCTAGGTAAATTAAATTTTAAGTGTCACCAATTAATTTATGTAATGAGAGTTAGTAAATTAATTGAACGAATTAATGTTTGAATGTTGGAATCGAACTAGAGATAGGTTTTTTCTAAAATTAAATATTAATTCGGTATTGAAATTTGAGGATTGATATTTATTTCGTTAAATTGATCGTAGGAGGTAATTTTCTGAAAATAGTATAGTCCTAATTTTTCATTGTGTGACATTTTTAAATTAATTTTCTGAGAAAGATTTTATTAAATTTATAATTTTAACGAGAGTTAGATTATCGATTTAATATTATCTCGATATATTTCAAAATTAATAAATTGAGAAATTAAAATGATTGAAAATGCAGTGTAGTCTCATCTCTTGACTTTCTCACATATTTCACACTCGGTTGCACATTTTTTCATTATTTAGTAAATTTTATAATTTTTTTGCATTTGTTAGTAAATTTTTCCCTTGAAATTGTATTTAAAAATAAAAAAAAATATATTTTTTCATAAAAAAAAAATTGGAATTACACGTTTTCATATTAATTGTTTCACCTTGAAAGTTAGATTGATACCCGTACTTACCGCAATACGAGTTATTTTTAGACAAGTTTATAGTTACTCAAGGAAATTTTGAGAGTGACTTTTGTACGACAACTACACATACGCAAAAAGCTAGACTCATCTTTAAGTTCATATGGTTGAATGAAGTTCAGATTCTTTAACACTTGGAGAGCTTGCATGACATAGTTCGAGATGTACTGTGTCCTTTGAATGGATATTTTGCTGTGATGAAGCTTGTTCTTATCACTGTCCTGAAGCTTGGGTTTTGTCTTCTTAGAGAGTACAAATCTGGGTTTTTGCAGGTTGGTTTTAGTTGTGGGTTCTTCACGGATTGGGTTTTTTGAGGTTGGATTGATAGAAGGTTTGGGTTTGTGGAGTTTTTTGTTGTTCTTCAATGGGTCTGAGAGTGGTTTTTGAGTTGATTCGATGGGTTCTTTGCTGAGAAGGTGTTGTGTGTTTAGAATTTTAAAAGACGGACACGAAAAAACGAAACGGAACGGCACAAAATTGATTCAAAATTGGCACGATATGTCATGTTCGTGTCGTATTTTTTACACAAAGTGACGTCATGTCATGTCGTGTTCCTGTCTGAATTATGAGGCGTGTCATGTTATCGTATTTTTTAAATCTGAAATTTAAAAAATTATGGTATTGGTCTTTTATTCAGATCATGTTTAATTGCATACGCACGTATCCTTTATGGGTTTGGGTGTTTGTTGTTTGGGCCAGTTTTGGTCTTGTTTTGTCCGTGTTTTGATATTTGTTGTCCTTTTGTTAATTATAATCACATTTTATCAAAAAAATAAAAAATAAATAGTTTTAAGAAGAGAAGTTGGTTTGTGCATATTCCCTGAATCGTAATTAAAATTTGGTTACTTCTCTAACGATCCTATTCTTTTCAGTTAAATTATGTATTTTAAAATCATTTGAATAAGTGTGTGGGTTAATTTTGTAAATGTTAAAAAGGTAATACAATGTTACATATCTCTTAGTCAAATATATTACTTTTGTGCCTCCACTAATCATAAAATTTTCGTCGGTCATCCTCAAAAAATGACTTGTAATATTATTATTTAGTAGGAGACTTAAGATAATCGCATATAATCATAATCAAATTCCACCATCCTTCATTTAACTATGCTGGTTATTTAACATGTGAATATGTTTTCTTAAATATTTAGATTTATCTAAATGATTGATGGCTCTCTAGGTTTATATCGTATGCATTACATCGAATGTTAATGATAAACCTAAAACGTACGTATAAAATATAATAACAAAAAAATGGATACCAATTACGCAATACGTTCTTCACGCCTTGTAGATGATACAACATGATGATAAATAAAAATATTTACTTAAATAAATTACATATCTCTTAGTCAAATATATTACTTTTGTGCCTCCACTAATCATAAAATTTTCATTGGTCACCCTTATAAAATGAAAACTTGTAATATTATTATTTAGTAGGAGACTTAAGATAATCGCATATAATCATAATCAAATTCCACCATCCTTCATTTAACTATGCTGGTTATTGAACATGTGAATATGTTTTTTTAAATATTTAGATTTATCTAAATGATTGATGGATCTCTAGGTTTATATCGTATACATTACATCGAATGTTAATGATAAACCTAAAACGTACGTATAAAATATAATAACAAAAAAATGGATACCAATTACGCAATACATTCTTCACGCCTTGTAGATGATACAACATGATGATAAATAAAAATATTTACTTAAATAAATTACATATCTCTTAGTCAAATATATTACTTTTGTGCCTCCACTAATCATAAAATTTTCATTGGTCACCCTTAAAAAATGAAAACTTGTAATATTATTATTTAGTAGGAGACTTAAGATAATCGCATATAATCATAATCAAATTCCACCATCCTTCATTTAACTATGTTGGTTATTGAACATGTTAATATGTTTTTTTAAATATTTAAATTTATCTAAATGATTGATGGCTCTCTAGGTTTATATCGTATACATTACATCGAATGTTAATGATAAACCTAAAACGTACGTATAAAATATAATAACAAAAAAATGGATACCAATTACGCAATACGTTCTTCACACCTTGTAGATGATACAACATGATGATAAATAAAAATATTTACTTAAATAAATTACTATTTGACATTAATATTTGCATGATGTTGTTAATAGAGCTAGATAACACTAATGGTAATGATACACTTACCGGTACTTAGTATCGGTTTAGTACCAAATGCGCTTTAATTGATTGTACATTGATAGGACCCACAACATTTCTTGACGGGACCCACACCATAGTACAAACAAATAAAGCACAATCATTACTAATCTGGTGCTAACACCCGGTGTATATAACATTTTCCTAACACTAAATATAAGTTTAAACTTGGTAAAAGATCACGACAAACAACCAAAGGATGTGCCTACACAAATAGAGTATTTTCGTCCTTTTTAATTATGACCCCATCTTTCAACTTTGTAAAGGGGTACCAAAAGTTGTAAAGGGGTATTAAGAGAATAAACCATATTTTCTTTTTTTTTTTTCCCATTTATAGTAGATATAGTGATCTGGATGCCTTGTGTATTTTGAGAACCAGCATTAAAATTCCATTGTGCTTTTAAAAATGTTTAATTGACCTACAATATACAGATTTAATCAAATATCTATAAAATAAAAATGTTGTAATTTTTTTAAAATTATTCTCAATGTGTTGAGTTGATTGTAAACTTTTTCTTACATATTTGTTCCATTAATTTTTCTGTGTCTAAAATAATAAATAAAAAGAACCACTTTTATGATGTGTAAAATTTAATTCACTAACGTAAGTTTCATTATTGTAATAGCTATCACTAAATTTTTACTATAATATTTGTTTCATTTAAATGTCATTAACTAAACAATAAGTAAAGATATAAAAAAATTATGAACCACGTTGTTTGAAAATTCCAATATTTACTCATTGTTGTAACTCTTTTTGTTAAGATAGTGTATTATTTTTAATTTACAATGACATTCGTATCGTAAACTTTTATTGACTGACATACATTTAGTTATTGTTATAATGGTGTTATAGTTATTCATTGAGTTTATGGTAGTGTGAAATTGAAAATAAAATGTGAAATATAAATAAAAGTATGAAATCGAAATTAGAGTGTGAAATCGGAAACAAATTTGAAATCATATTGAAATCTCATAACTAAATCGAAAAAAATGTGAAATTGAAAATAAAGTTTGAAAACCAAGTAGATTTGTATATGCGTGTTTGTGCGTAGAGAGAGTTTCCTTTGGGGGTCAGTGGGTTATTGTTGTGTGTGTATGTAATAGCAGGGTCGACTCTGGCTATAGGCGGGTTAGGTCGTCTCCAAAGTACCCCTATTAACCGTGGCCCCAAATTTAAAAAAATAGTTATAAAAAAATTGGGCATAAAAAAAATTTGGTAGAAAAAAAAATAGAGTTTACGACTTAAAAAGGTCCCCAAAGTAAATTAAATGAACCCATTTACACTTAAAGTACATTAATAAAAATTATTCAATCTATTTTATATGCCCAATAAAAATAATCCCAAATAACTCATCCACCCCACTAATTAATCACACCCAATGCACAATCTAACACTAAAACTCACCCAACCCACCCACTCCTCTCTTTGCATTCCTAACCCTAAATGTACTCTCTTTCTCACTCACTTCGAGCCTCAACCATATTCTCCTCTCTTTTCTCTCACAAAAAGTGTAAACGCCGTGTTTTCTCCTAAAATTAATAATGAAATAATATATTTAGAATAAATAATTAATTTCAGAAACTAGACCTAATAAGATTTTTCTTTAAAAAATTTCACAGTTGAAATTTGTGATTTAGTTATATTTGTGTTTGACTATTTTTTATGTGCACGAATATGGCCTTTACATATAAAGAAGAAAAATATGAAATTAATGTGTTACACAAATCAAAAGTACCTATTATTGGCATAAACAATTTAGATCATATTTTGGGACACATATGGGCTCTTAAAAATAGTCCTGAATCAATAGTCTATAGGTTGGGAAAATTTTGTGCTAATTGGATTATAGATTCGGGTCCATTTGGGGGTCCAAAAGTTTAGTTTTAGGTCCAAATTGAAATTATTCACTTAATTAGACTTTAAGTGGGGGTAAACCACTCCCCCACTATCATTAGTGAAAACCTAAAACAACAGTTACGGGAGAGGAAAGGAGAAATACCAAAAAGAGGAGAAAAGGGGCAAGAACAATGGGAAAATCAAGGGGCTTCCAAGAGGTTTTCATCCACGAATTTTAAGGCAAGAATTCTCTTGCTTAATTTATGTTTTTCAAAATATTTCTTGATGCATGTAATGACCCCTTAAATTTCTGTGATTTAGGTTTGAGTATGATTGATTTAATGACGAATAACACATATAGAGGACTACTTTTTATGTAGATTTATCACACAAATTAGGCATCATAAAATCTAAAAATTTGGTGATAGAATTCGAAGGGGTTTTGTAGATAAATTTGAGATAGTTTGGCTAATTAATGTAGAGAATATAATTGTGAATTAATGGACTAAATTTTGATGTGGAAGTCCAAATATATGCCCTTTATTGTGAATTAAATGATAGTTGAAAATTGGAAAACAATTTAATGGTATAAGCCTTGAACAGATCTAGAATTTTGGGTTTGAATGCATAGATTATGTGTTGGTTGTTTGATGAAAAGGTTATTTCAGGATAAACAGTTTCTGGGTTTTGTATGCTTCGTTTCTAGGTTTTAGAACTTGTTTCTGGGAAGAACAGATGGAGTGGATGGCGTGGGAAAGAGAAAAGGGGTCCTTCGAACGAGGTTGGATCACGTTCGAACGACATGTGAAGCTGTGCGAATGACCATGACCCTAGTTCGAGCGATGCTAAGGGGTGTTTGGCTGGTTAATCCTTCTACGCATGGGCCTGGGTTTGGTTTTATTAAATGAAAATGGGTTAATTACTGAATAAGGAATAAAGAGAAATTTAAACAAGTTACTTTCAACTAGATGGTTAAATAAGAATGTACCCACATTTAAATTGTAATAATTACAAATAACTAATGGTTACGTAATTATTTAATGGGATGGAATTAATAATTTGAATAAATCTAGGGAGACCCAGAAAAAAACCCATTTCGTAAACCCAGTGCATTAAAAGCTTATACCTTATGGTTGCGGGTCCCGCCAGGGCATCAAAATGTGTATTAAAAACTTGTACCCATTTTTGTCTTATGCACTGGGTTTACGAAGTGGTTTTTTTTTCTGGGTCCCCCTAGTGCTACTCTAATAATTTATTAACTGATAAATTATTAGTAATCGAAAAAGGTTGTGGACTTTAGTTGGAAATCTTTATGGTAATTATAGAGTAATGACCTATACATATTATATGGGATAATAATATGTACTATTATGTATTTGTGTGGAGATACCAATATTCGTGGGTTGTCCTATCGACTCGGGGGGGGGGGGGGGGTCGCGCGTTCGGATAGGGTACCACATGTCAGCACAGGTGGGATTGGTGATGTGTAGGTCATATAGGTATTACGTGGATGCGCCATCTAGGAGATGTAGGTGTTGACGCTGACCCTTCTTATGTCACCGCTGGGTATGGGCCGTGTACATCTGTCTTGTGTAGGGATTGCCTCCATTTTATGTATGTTTTGTGAAGTCCGCTTAGGATAAGAGATTCCTTCGGGTTTGCCGATAGAGCACAAATTAGAGACCAATGATAGATGCCCTTGTGTGTCAAATATATGGAAGGACATATATTACTAATTACCTGGACTTTAATATAATAGATTTAATCGTCGAAGAATGTGGACAATAATTATAGTCTTGACCCTATAATGTATAATAAATGTTTATGCTTTATATGTGATACTTATGAGACTGGAATAGATGGGGGTTGGCAATTAAATGAAGGGATTACATTCAAATAATTAATTATAGATTTCGCCGTTTAATAAATTTGAGATGATGTCACAATTCATTATTTGGGACGTATTGGGGTGAGAATAATATCACATTTAGATGAGGGATGAGGTGTTATACGCATGTGAGTGACGAATGGTGAATACTTATTTTGCGTCGAGTGTACTATTGCATCATATATTAATTAAGTTAATTCTTGCACACCTCGGCTGCTCTGACCCAAATCTAAATTTTTCCCCTCAGGTACTCCTAGACAGGGATAGCTCGATTGTGATGCAACAGTCTTGCAATCTCACTTGTACTTTAGTTTTTAGACTCTTCAATTCTAGCATAGGTGCTTATTCTGCCGTACTTATTTATTTATTTGAAAACAATTGAAAGGGCATAATCCCAAGATTTTAACTTTATGTTAGTTGATACTTATATTACTCGGGTTGGATTTTTATTTTATTGGTGTTGGTTTGGATCTAGTTATTTATTTATTTATTGGGGATGTATTCGTGACATTTCAAACTTGGGCCTTAAATAATAATTAATTTATTTTCTCATTTGTGCTAAGGATGGTATTAATTGACAAGAAAACCCTATCTTCGTCGTATTGTGCTTGGCTCGCCTTTACATGAGAAAATGGGGGTTGTTATAAATTGGTATCAAAGCACGGTTCTAGTGTCCTTAGGAAATGTGTTAGCATTCATTACGCTTTGTGTTGTGATCTTTGATATGTAGAGTCTATACTTAGGATTCATTGTATTCTTACGATTGATACTAATTCAAACCTTGTTTGCTTTAAGATGGAAAACGAATGTAGGTGTAGATCGAGGCGAGTTGTTCCACTAGTTGAGGAGGAAGAGGCTCACCCGGAGCCACCACAGGCCCCACCACTTATTACCCGTGCTGAGATAGAAACTATTGTGTCTCAGGTGGTATCTACGACGATGGAAGCCATACTTTAGCACTTTCCACCACCACAAGCACCTCAGTAGCCACCACCACCACAGTAGCTGGCCATACCTGCATAGGCACCAGGTTACATGTAGGACCGAGTGAGGGAGGCCTTTAATATAATCCAGCCTCCAAATTTCGCAGGAGGATCCGATATATTGGTTGGGAGTCGGTGGAATAAGGACATTGAGAGGAACTTGCGAATGGTTGAGTGCACACCGGTTCAAAAGCAGATGTTTGCTTCATTCAGATTAGTGAGGGCCACACTTTAGTGGTGGGAGGTGGTTATGGCTGTTGAGGAGAGGGACAACCTCACTATTGGTAAGTTCTGGGAGAGGTATGAGGGGGAATACTTTCCCCTAACCATGCAGTTCGAGATGAGGACCAGGTTCAGAGAGCTTAAGTAGAAGGGGAGTACTGTCATCGATTATAAGGAGGAGTTCACCGCCCTCTCATACTTTCCAAGGGAGGATGCTTGTACTGAGCAGATAACGATGGATAGATTTATTGCGAGGTCAGCATGGCATATCTGGAAGTCTCTAATGGGGAATCTAGGCTTCACGACATATAACCAGTTGGTTAATGTTGCACTTCTCCACTACCAGGATCATAAGGATTTTTTGAAAAACAAGGGGGAGAAGAGTCATGGGGGAGATTCGTCGAGCCAGCAGGGTAAGGAGAGTGGGGGAGATGGATTTGGGGACCAATAGTATAGGGGAACGCTATCCACTGACCATAATAAGAAGTTTATAGGTATAGATGACCGTTAGAGGTAGGGTCAGCAGAGCCAGAGTCGGACAGGATAGGGCCATCAGGGCCAGTAATACAGAGGCTAGCAGGGCCAATAGTTAGAGGCCATCAGGGCCAAGGCCAACAGAGCCGACGAGTTGAGCGGGGTCCATTTTAGGGAAATTTCTTTACTTGTTGTGAGAGGGTACATACTCGGAGGATTTGCACACAAGGGGACTAGGCAGCCCAGGGGCAGGGATGTTTTAGAGGGCATCAGGCGCAACAGGGACAGTACCCACCGATTTCGCTCAGGGAGCCGCTGCACCAGCCACTCCCTCACCTACCGCCCAACCTCAAGGGCAACAACCATTGCAGTATGCGCGAGTCAATCATATTGCAGTAGTATATGGGCCAGTACCTCCGCAGATAGTCGAGTGTATGTTTTTCATTTTTGGCCATGTTTGTCGCATTCTTTTTTATACAGGTGCATCGCATTCCTTCATTAGCACAGGGTTTACAAGGGAGATGGGTATGAAAGATTTTTCTTCAGACATTGTGTTACGCATAGACTCACCAGTGAGTAGATGGACACCCATATGGTTAGTAGGCCGAGGCATCGACATTGAAATAAGTCGACTTACCATTGTAGCTGATTTACTAGTACTTGACATGCACGAGTGCGACGTTATTTAGGGATGGACTGTCTAGTCACTTATAGATCATGTGAGGACTGCTACGGGAGGTCCATCATCTTTTCCATTTCGGGGCAGGATATGTGCCTAGTTGTGATGCTGCACCCTGGGGGTGGGTCGAGTACACATTTGTAATACATCGAGGAGGATACTTCTTCGGAGGTTGTGTTGACACTAGATTCCATCCTGGTGGTGAGAAATTTTTCAGATGTTTTTGGGGAGATTCTGGGGTTACCACCTAGTTGGGAGATCAACTTCATGATCGATTTATTTATAGGAATGAGACCTATTGCCCGTACTCCGTATCGGATGGCTCTGTTGGAGATGAGAGAGTGACGAGAGCAGATTAAGTAGTTATTACGATAGGGGTTTATCAGGAGGAGTACTTCGCCCCGGGGTGCTCCAATGTTATTTATCAAGAAGAGGGACGTATCCTTACAACTTTGTGGCGACTACTGGGAGGTTAACAAAGTCATTATTCGAAATAAATACCTGTTGCCATGTATAAATAATTTATTTGATCAGCTGAGGGGTGCTACGTAATTTTCAAAGATTGATTTGAGGCCGGGGTACCACCAGTTCAGAGTTCGGGAGTAGGACATCTCAAAGACATCCTTTCTTACTCGATATGGGACGTGCGAGTTTTTGTTGATGCCAATCGGGCTAACCAATAAACCAATATTATTTATGGACTTGATGAACCGAGTGTTGAGGGATTATTTGGATCAGTTTATTAACGCATTCATATACGATGTTTTAATTTAATCTTGGACTGCAGAAGAGCACGAAAAGCATCTACGGGTGGTCTTACAGACACTTCGGGATCATAAATTGTATGCAAAGTTTGAGAAGTACGAGTTTTGGCTGAGAGAGGAACAGTTCTTAGGCCACATTGTGTTCGAGCGGGAGATATTTCTGGACCCAGGGAAAGTTTCTACCGTGATGGAGTGGGGACAACCCACTACACCCACCGAGGTACCCTTCTTCTTGGGATTGGTTGGGTACAACCGTTATTTCATTTAGGGGTTCTCCAAGATAGCCGGGCCCTTACCGAATTTGACGAGGAATGGGGTACCATTTGTTTAGGATGAGATGCGCCAGCAAGCATTTAAGGAGCTGAAGAATGGATTAACTTCAACACCAGTTTTAGTGTTGCATCGGGAAGGAGTTGATTACAGAGTTTATACATATGCACCCCTAAAATGACATAGCAGGGTGCTGATGCAGGAAGAGAGGACGATAGCTTATGCTTCCTGAAAGATTACGTCTCACGAGGTACATTATCCCACCCACGACTTGGATTTAGCAGCCATGGTTTTTTGCCTTGCGAGTGTGGAGACACTATCTCCCGGGGGAGAAATTTCACCTTTTCACATACCACAAAAGCCTGCAGTACTTATTCACACAGCGGGAGCTGAACATGGGATGTAGGAGGTGGCTAATGTTTGTGAAAGATTATTAGTTTGATATTCAGTATCACCTGGGGAAAGGTGATGTCATGGTTAATGCGTTGAGACGTAAGCCATTTCTAGAGTTGGAAGCAATATGGAAGGCGAAGTGAAAGTCACTTCGTAGGGACGATGACTTGACCCAAGCATTTTTGTCAGTTCTCACCATTACCCCTGAGATCATTCATCATGTGGTGAAAGCACATGCGGGAGATCAACTTTGCCAGTAGCGGGTGAGCCAGTTACTAGCCGAGGGGGTTGAGAACTTTTTTATAGGGTAGGATGGTGGTTTCAGATTTTAGGAGAGATTTGTTGTTTCAGATGATGAGGAGTTGAGGTGAGCCGTCATGTCGGAGGCTCACAATTCACTTTTTATGGTACATACCGGAGGGGATAAGAGTACCATGACATACGCCGTAAGTATTAGTGGGCCAGTATGAAAATGGATATAGATTAGTTTGTGTCCAAATGTGTTATGTGTTAGTTGGTGAAGGTAGATCACCAACGTCCTGCAGGTACATTGCAGCCTTAGGAGATACTGCCGTGGAAGTGGGAAAGAATATCCATGGACTTCAACAATAGGCTACCGAATTCGCAGAGAGGGCATGATTCGATTTGGGTGACTCTCAACAGATTGATAAAGGTGGTACATTTCTTACCGGAAAGGGAAGATTACAGCTTCAAGAAGTACGTCGGGCGCTTCCTTGCAAAGATTATTAAGCTGCATGGGGTACCGCTCAACATTGCGTCAAATAGGTATAGGACATTTGTGTCCCACTTTTGGAGGAGTCTTCAACAGGCTTTGGGGGCAGAATTGAGACTGAGAACGTCATATCATCCTCAGATCGACGGGTAGACAGAGAAGGTGAACCTGATGTTGGAGGACATATTGCGTATATATATTTGGGATTTTAAGGGGAGCTGGGCGCAGTATTTGCATTTAGTGGAGTTTTCCTACAACAACAGCTACCAGTTCACGATAGGGATGGCACCGTTAGAGTAACTCTACAGGAGACCTTGTCGCTCACCCTCATGCTAGTTATAGGTGGGGGAGAACAAGTTACTTGGACCAGACTTCATTCAGTACACCTCAGAGATGGTAGAGATGATTCGGGATAGGATACGGATTGACCACGATAGGTAGAAGAGCAATGTGGATGCGAGACGAAGAAACTTAGACTTCGATGTTGCCGACCAGTTGTGAGTAAACTGTCTCCCATGAAGGGGGTGATGCGATTTAGGAAGAAAGGTGTGACACCCCGACTAATTAAATACCGGGTAACTACTCCTTTATTAAATTAATTCAAAATGCCAAGTTGGCTCAGTTAATAGCATCACTGTCGAAAACATTTTTATTATTACTAACCACCTAGTATTTAAAAAGTAAGTGCCAAATTTTATTTAAAGTCTGATTAACATGCAACAAGTGTAATAAAGAATAATAACACCATTCACCATAATGAAGTAAATAGAATAACCATCACATAATGTAAATAAAGTCTGGACGAAAACTCCTCACTACAAATCCCACAACTGATATAAGTAAACTGAATACTAAATCAATACAAACTGTAATGGAAATGTAACTCTAATAGAAATGGGCAACATGCCCTACAACTGATAGATAATGAATCTGGAATCCAAGTGATAGAAGCGTCTACAAGCAAATCCTTGTAGCTTCCACAAACAGCTACAGCTCGTCACCAGAATGAGTATCCTATGCATGGTGTCCTTGTGGCTGGGAACCTAAAATGGTTTTACAAGGAAAATAGATTTGAAAGCAAACGGGTCAGAGCCCGAATGTGGAGATATATTAAAAACCTTCAAGTGCTTTAAAACCATTTAAAACATTAAATGCAAAGTACATGCTAGGACGTGCACTCACATGATATTCTCACCTCTCGTCTAACTGTGCAGTCCTAACGTAAGTACCCATCTACAACGACACAAACCACTAGCTAAGTGACGTCATATCTAGCTAGACTGTCATAGGTCCTACCCTTATTACTCGGTTCTATTAACATTATAACGCTCGTAATTAAATAGGGGTTTAACGTAAACTCAGATGCTCAATATGCAATATATTTCACTATCAGCTAATCCGTTATGTTTCTCGAAATAATACCGTAATTATTTTTACAACATTAACATGAAGGTTCCCATTAATTAAGTGTATATTATTCACAACATAAATATACAATACAAGCACCCCGAGAACTAAGCTGCGGTGCACACATACTCTGCTATCCATCCCGGTACATCACGTACATAAGGATTACATATTCCGAATCTCTCAGGAATAGTTCACAAATAACAACATCACAAATAATGGAGGCGAACACAGTCACATCACATGGGTCACGCACATACCTACGCTCCCACGATCAGCGGACTTATTAATATCCCAATAAGTCTTTCTTTGACCTATGTTCATCAAGGTAACCAGTCTAAATCCAGGAAACACAAGGATTAGAGGGCCCTAAGCGAACACAAACCTCCCATGATAGAAAGTATGGTAGGTATGTCATACACACAATTTATATACCAATACTAAGTAAACACACGTCTTAGTAATCTCGTAGTTTAATTGTAGTACTATTCTCATTCTCGTACCAATCTATAATTTATTATACGATTCCAGTTTATAATCATACGCGCCATAATCTATTCTCACGTCGTAGTAGACACTCACGTCTCAACCCAAACGATTCATTGATTTAAATCACTCGTATATAATTTACTCCTCATAATAACCCAAAAGTCCCAAATCTATCAATACATCATCAAATGAATGTTAACTCTACCCTCGAACAAGTTTACGGGACTCCCAAAATCAAAACAGGCCAGAAAGGTCCAAACTGCCAGCTCGTTAGAAGTCTCGTTCGAACGAGGCTGTTCGAACGAGATCAAACCGTCAGCTCGTTAGAAGTCTCGTTCGAACGAGACTGTTCGAACGAGATCCAGTTCGTTCGAACGAACTGTACCTTCTAACGAGATCTCGTTCGAACGAAGTATCGAACGAAATTCCTTTTCGTTAGAAGCGAATGGTTAACTCGTTAGAAGCTCGTTCGAACGAGGCTCGTTCGAACGACCTGGGGAGGCTCTTCTAACGAACGACCAGTTCGGGCCCAGATTTTCTTAGTTACGTTTTTCATCAATTTTTACTCCTCAAATCTCCTCCAAACTTCGTCCCAACAATGTTTAAAGGTCTCTAATCACTCCTAAACATAACAAGGTTATAAACTAACGTATTTTACTGAGTTAATTCATCCCAATCATCATTGAATCATCAAGTCTCATCATTTTCCCCCAATTATTCAAGAACACAAACCCTAAAATTTGTAATCATCAAATGGTCCATTCTAAATCCGTTTTTGTTACATCCCACGTGTACTAATGCCAGAATAATCATCTCTATATGGTTCTACATGCAATTTGTCCTCAATATTCAATTTCTAAATCCAATTAACATGGGTTTTCATTCATCTTCCAAGAACAATTGGAATTCTACAATTTTCTAACATGGGAAGAACATTCTCTGAATTTAAATGTAATTAAATCACTTGCCATGATTGTCTCTGAATTTGGTGTTGATTTTTGTAGAGATTTCTGCAGAATTCCTTCTCTTTCTCTCCCTCTCCAAGCTTTCTTCTCCAAAGGTGGCTATGGTGGCTAGAGTTTTCTTTGGGAAAGTTGGAAACCTAATTTGATAACTCCCGTAGCATATTGGGTCATTAAGGGTTGGTTAGTGGGTTTAGTGGGTCTATTCCCAATCAGTTTTACTTCTCTAATTTTCGTCATTTTTAATTCCTAAAAATACAAAATTACCAAAATACCCTTTATAATGCCGGTATGGCCTAAAAATACCCCGGGACCCAAACTACACCCCCGGCTAGTGTTTTCTGACTATCTCGACCCTTCCAGATGCGTTGGCGCACTCAAAACGACCATACGGTTTAAAAAATTTAAATTCACTTTTATAATCAAAATATTATACCGTGACGCGGCGGTCACACGCGTCTCAACAAAATTTCCAAAATGCCGTATATCAATCTCACGATAAATTTTTCATAATTCGATATTCATATAAAAACATGTATGCACATAATCAAATACCAACTCGCATCTCGTTAGTATTTTTAACCCGGATTAATTTCCAATTAATACGCATTTAATTAATTAATCCCAAAAATAAATATAGCCAAAAGTACGGGGTATTACATACTTCCCCCCTAATAACTGAATTTCATCCCGAAATTTGAAACTAGTAAGTACCTGCTAGAAACAACTCTGGATAACGTTCGCGCATCTCATCCTCGCGCTCCCATGTGGACTCCTCGACATTGTGATGTCGCCACTGAACACGCACTAACGGAACTATCTTTGACCGCAGTTTCCTCTCGCTTCGGTCCAAAATAGCAATCGGCCCCTCCTCGTAGGAGCTATCCGGCTGGAGATCGATGTCCTCCACAGCGATGTGAGAATGAGCCAAATTATCTCTAAGGTATTTCCTCAGCGAGGAAATATGGAACACATCGTGAATCCGATGCAAATGCTCCGGTAACCCAAGTCTATACGCAACCGGTCCGATCCGCTCAATAATAGGAAACGGCCCCACATACCTTGGTGCCAACTTCCCCTTCTTCCCGAAACGCATAATCCCCTTCATAGGAGATACTCTGAGCAAAACCTGGTCCCCCACTTGGAACTCCACGAAAAATCTCTTCGCATCAGCATAACTCTTCTGCCTGTCTTGAGCTACCCGAATGCGACTCCGAATCAACTCAATCCTTACCGAAGTATCGTAAATCACTTCCGGCCCAAGTAGTTTGTTGTCCCCCACCTCTAACCAACATGCTGGGGAACGACAAGGCCTACCGTATAATGCTTCAAACGGAGCCATGCCAATAGTGAATTGATAAGAGTTGTTGTAAGCAAACTCTACCAGTGGAAGGTACTGCTCCCATCCACCCCCAAAGTCAACAATGCACATGCGTAGCATGTTTTCCAACATCTGATTTGTGCGCTCGGTTTTCCCATCGGTTTGCGGATGATAAGCCGTACTCAACCGCAATTCCGTGCCCATGGCCTCCTGGAAACTCTCCCAAAACCTCGAAACAAATATCTTGTCTCTGTCAGACACGATATTTAGGGGCACACCGTGAAGTCTCACAACCTCTGAAATGAAGAGCTGGGCATACTGTCCCGTAGTGTAGTCAGTCCTTATGGGTAAAAAGTGAGCGACTTTGGACAACCTGTCCACAATTACCCAAACGGATTCATGACCCCTCTGCGACGTAGTCAACCCCGTGATAAAGTCCATGGATATGCTCTCCCACATCCACACTGGGACCTCCAACGGCTGTAGCAGTCCTGCCGGTCTCTGATGATCCACTTTTACAAGATGACAAGTGGCGCATTTCGAAACAAATTCAGCGATATCTCTCTTCACACCGCTCCACCAATACTGTCATCTCATGTCTTGGTACATTTTTGTCCCCTCCGGGATGTACCGCGAACCGTGAGTCGTGCGACATTGCCATCACATCATGTCCCAATTCCTCCCCTTCCGGAACTACCAATCTCCCATTGAAGCGTACTCCCCCGTCTGAGCTAACGGTATAGGACTCGGCTCCCTCTGCTAGTAATCGAACTATATGTTTCTGACAGAACGAGTCATTAGCCTGTGCCCGAACAACCTTCGTGACAATCTGCGGTGTAACAGTCATCACAGACATGAAAGATCGGGCCACTGCATCCTGGTGTCCCAATTCCTTCCACTTTGCGTTCCACACCTCTGCCACCTCATTTGCTGGCCTACGACTCAACGCGTCTGCTACCACGTTAGCCTTACCTAGGTTATACTGGATATCGAACTAGTAGTCTTTCACAAATTCAAGCCACCTACGCTGCCGTATATTCAACTCTTTCTGCGTGAACAGGTATTGTTGGGACTTATGATCCGTGAACAGTTGGAACTTCTCCCCCAAAAGATAGTGCCTTCAAATCCGTAGGGCAAATACCAATGCCGCCAACTCCAAATCATGCGTGGGGTAATTCTTCTCATGAGGCTTAAGCTTACGAGAAGCATAAGCTATGGCCTGTCTCTCCTGCTGTAATACACCTCCAAGCCCTTGCAAAGACGCATCGGTGTAAACCAAATACTCAACTCCCGGTCTCGGCAATGCTAACACAAGTGCTGAGGTCAATTTGTCCTTCAATTCATCGAATGCCAGCTGACAGGCATCACTCCAGATGTATGGCACACCCTTACGAGTCAGATGTGTCAAAGGACCTGCTATCTCTGAGAAACCCCGAATGAACCTCCTGTAGTATCCTGCTAGACCCAAGAAACTACGAATCTCAGTCGGTGTCGTGGGCTGTCCCCACTCCCTCACCGCTGATACATTCCCCGGATCAACAGATATTCCCCGGTCGGAAATGATATGTCCCAAAAACTGGACCTCCTTCAACCAAAACCCGCATTTCTCATATTTTGCATACAACTCGTTCTGACGAAGTGTCTGCAAAACCTGCCTCAAATGCTTGGCGTGCTCCTCCTCTGTTTGAGAGTAAACCAGTATATCATCAATGAAGACAATGACAAACTGGTCTAGGAAATCCCTGAACACTCTGTTCATCAAGTCCATAAACACTGCTGGAGCGTTGGTCAAACCAAAAGGCATAACCCGAAACTCGTAAGAACCATATCTCGACAAGAACGCAGTCTTCGAGACATCCTCCTCCCTGATACGCAACTGATGGTATCCCGATCTCAAATCAATCTTCGAGAAGAAAGAAGCTCCTCTCAACTGGTCGAATAAGTCATCGATTCGAGGTAACGGATACTTATTCCGTATCGTGACCTTATTCAACTCTCGGTAGTCCACACACAATCTCAGTGAACCGTCCCTCTTATTCACAAACAAAACTGGAGCGCCCCAAGGTGAGGTACTCCTGCGAATAAAGCCCTGACCTAACAGCTGTTCTATCTGATCTCGTAGCTCTCGCATCTCTGCCGGAGCCATACGGTACGGTGCGCTTGCTATAGGCCTCGTATCTGGCAATAGGTCTATAAAAAAGTCTATCTCTCGACTAGGGGGTAGGCCTGATATCTCCTGAAACACATCCGAATACTCCCTGACTACTGGGATAGAATCTAAAGGAATCACTACCTCCTTAGAGGTATCCTCCTCAATGTAATACAGATAATCGGTCGATCCTCCCTCTGGGCGAGGCATCGCCACTACAAACATCTCTTGCCCCGGAATGGCAAAAACAATGCTCCCGCTGAAGCAATCGATTATGGCCCTATAAGCTACGAGCCAATCCATACCGATAATCACATCGTGAACATGCATATCTAATACCAACATGTCTGTAGGTAATACCAAACCACCAATCTCTACCCCCTCTCCCCGGCATATAAATAAAATAAGTGACCCACTCCCCAATGGTGAGTCGATACACGACACTGTGCTCTCTGCCGTAGCTAACAATCCTAAAGCTTTCGCGAAGTGTGTAGCTATGAAACAATGCGCAGCCCCCGTATCAAATAATACCTGACCCATAGTGCCATGGATAGGAAACGTACCCTCAATCGCGGGCGGTGCCTGAGGAACTGCAGCCTGGTGAACGTTATAGATACGTCCATACTGTAGCTTCCCCTGCTGAGCTGGGACTGCTGGAATGGGTGGAAATGCTGCCATCTGTGGCGGTGCGGGGAGATCGGCGGGAAACATAGGCCTCTGTGGCTCCTGACGAGCACCCTGCTGCTGCTGCTGTGGGGCCCTGCCCCTATCAGGACAATCCTGTCGCTTATGGTCAGTCTTGCCACAAACAAAACACTTCCCTGGGAAGTTCCCTCCTCTCTGCCCCTGCGGTCCCCGACCCTGGTGGCCGTTACCGTTCCTCCCTTGGCCCTGCTAAAACTGCTGCCCATTCTGCCCCTGTTGGCCCTGATGGCCGTTTGGACCCTGATGGCCCTGACGGAAACCTCCATGTCCCTGCCTGTAGTTCCCTGATCGGAACCTCTTCTGATCCCCTTGCCGCGAACCCTGCTCACCCTGTCTCTGCCCCTGGACA
Source organism: Sambucus nigra (assembly GCA_949130495.1). Classification (NCBI taxonomy): domain Eukaryota; kingdom Viridiplantae; phylum Streptophyta; class Magnoliopsida; order Dipsacales; family Adoxaceae; genus Sambucus; species Sambucus nigra. The sequence goes on from OX422218.1 coordinate 523,004,827, forward strand.
GATTGTGCCCCACTGGCACCATGTCCCCCTGTCCTGCCCTGATGGCTAGATTCTCCCGACCTCTTGCCCTCAGCCATATGAAAGCGGTGGTCCTGGCAGTGTAACAAAGAAGCGTTAACCACATCAGAATACGTGGCCAACGAAAGGTTCCCTAACAAATGCTGACGGATCCTCCATGTCAACCCGTCTGTGAACTTCTCAATCTTCTTCTTCTCTGTTGGTATCTCATCTGGAACGATATTCAACAGATTCGTGAACTCGGCCTCATACTCGGCCACGGTCTTACCCTCTTGCCTCAGACTCATCAATTTCCTCCTCATTTCCGTGTGAACAGCCGATGGAGAGTACTTGCGGTCAAACCGCACCCAGAAGTCCTGAATAGTGAGAGTATCCCTCTCCTCAATGGTGGTAATAGACTCCCACCACTGTAGTGCAGATCCAACTAGCTTGAAAGTAGCTAGCACCTGCTTCTGGACGTCCGTGCACTCATACATCCTTAAGTGCCTATGCATATCCTTCCTCCACTGGCTCGAGATTACCACATCTGAGCTACCTGCAAACTCTGGCGGATGCGCTTTCTGAAAAGCGTCACGTACACGCTCCCAAGCAGACGGGAATGCATTTGCCTGAACTGGCGCAGCAACCGGCGCCTGAGGTGGTGCCTGCTGAACAACGGCAATTGCGGCATTTACCGCTTGGGCTACTATAGCTGCAACCTCAGCGGCGTTCATCATGCCCTGAACTGGAGCGGGCTGGGGTTCGGGCGTTGCATCCCTGGGAACTCGTCGTGCACGTCGTGGAGGAATCTGAAATAAGAACAAAGTTTATAAGTTCGCTGTTTATAAACTTAAAATAGCTGAAGAACGAAGCATACACAAAAAGAGTACAACCGTCCTAAACTATATAGGGCTCGATATCAAAGAAACTTAGCGGAAACATAATAGCCGTACAGATCCTAAAGGACACTCGAACCTGATGCTCTGATACCACCTGTGACACCCCGACTAATTAAATACCGGGTAGCTACTCCTTTGTTAAATTAATTCAAAATGCCAAGTTGGCTCAGATAATATCATCACTGTCGAAAACATTTTTATTATTACTAACCACCTAGTATTTAAAAAGTAAGTGCCAAATTTTATTTAAAGTTTGATTAACATGCAACAAGTGTAATAAAGAATAATAACACCATTCACCATAATGAAGTAAATAGAATAACCATCACATAATGTAAATAAAGTCTGGAGGAAAACTCCTCACTACAAATCCCACAACTGATATAAGTAAACTGAATACTAAATCAATACATGCCAAAGTCTGAAAACTGTAATGGAAATGTAACTCTAATAGAAATGGGCAACATGCCCTACAACTGATATATAATGAATCTGGAATCCAAGTGATAGAAGCGTCTACAAGAAAATCCCTGTAGCTTCCACAAACAGCTACAGCTCGTCACCAGCATGAGTATCCTATGCATGGTGTCCTTGTGGCTGGGCACCTAAAATGGTTTTACAAGGAAAATAGATTTGAGAGCAAACGGGTCAGAGCTCGAATGTGGAGATATTTTAAAAACCTGCAAGTGCTTTAAAACCATTTAAAACATTAAATGCAAAGTACATGTTAGGACGTGCACTCACATGATATTCTCACCTATCGTCTAACTGTGCAGTCCTAACGTAAGTACCCATCTACAACGACACAAACCACTAGCTAAGTGACGTCATATCTAGCTAGACTGTCATAGGTCCTACCCTTATTACTCGGTTCTATTAACATTATAACGCTCGTAATTAAATAGGGGTTTAACATAAACTCAGATGCTCAATATGCGATATATTTCACTATCATCTAATCCGTTATGTTTCTCGAAACAATACCGTAATTATTTTTACAACATTAACATGAAGGTTCCCATTAATTAAGTGTATATTATTCACAACATAAATATACAATACAAGCACCCCGAGAACTAAGCTGCGGTGCACACATACTCTTCTATCCATACCGGTACATCACGTACATAAGGATTACATAATCTGAATCTCTCAGGAATAGTTCACAAATAACAACATCACAAATAATGGAGGCGAACACAGTCACATCACATGGGTCACGCACATACCTATGCTCCCAGGATCAGCGGACTTATTAATATCCCAATAAGTCTTTCTTTGACCTATGTTCATCAAGGTAACCAGTCTAAATCCGGGCAACACAAGTATTAGAGGGCCCTAAGCGAACGCAAACCTCCCGTGATAGCAAGATGGTAGTTATGTCATACACACAATTTATATACCAATACTAAGTAAACACACGTCTTAGTAATCTCGTAGTTTAATTGTAGTACTATTCTCATTCTCGTACCAATCTATAATTTACACACTTTATACGATTCCAGTTCATAATCATACGCGCCATAATCTATTCTCACGTCGTAGTAGACACTCACGTCTCAACCCAAACGGTTCATTGATTTAAATCACTCGTATATAATTTACTCCTCATATTAACCTAAAAGTCCCAAATCTATCAATACATCATCAAATGAATGTTAACTCTACCCTCGAACAAGTTTACGGAACGCCCAAAATCAAAAAAGGCCAAAAAGGCCCAAACTGCCAGCTCGTTAGAAGTCTCGTTCGAACGAGGCTGTTCGAACGAGATCAAACTATCAGCTCGTTCGAAGTCTCGTTCGAACGAGACTGTTCGAACGAGATCCAGTTCGTTCGAACGAACTGTACCTTCTAACGAGATCTCGTTCGAACAAAGTATCGAACGAAATTCCTTTTCGTTAGAAGTGACTGGTCAACTTGTTAGAAGCTCGTCCGAACGAGGCTCATTCGAACGACCTGGGGAGGCTCTTCTAACGAACGACCAGTTCGAGCCCAGATTTTCTTAGTTACGTTTTTCATCAATTTTTACTCCTCAAATCTCCTCTAAACTTCGTCCCAACAATGTTTAAAGGTCTCTAATCACTCCTAAACATAACAAGGTTATAAACTAACGTATTTTACTAAGTTAATTCATCCCAATCATCATTAAATCATCAAGTCTCATCATTTTCCCCCAATTATTCAAGAACACAAACCCTAAAATTTGTAATCATCAAATGGTCCATTCTAAATCCGTTTTTGTTACATCCCACGTGTACTAATGCCAGAATAATCATCTCTATATGGTTCTACATGCAATTTGTCCTCAATATTCAATTTCTAAATCCAATTAACATGGGTTTTCATTCATCTTCCAAGAATAATTGGAATTCTACAATTTTCTAACATGGGAAGAATATTCTCTGAATTTAAATGTAATTAAATCACTTGCCTTGATTGTCTCTGAATTTGGTGTTGATTTTTGTAGAGATTTCTGTAGAATTCCTTCTCTTTCTCTCCCTCTCCAAGCTTTCTTCTCCAAAGGTGGCTATGGTGGCTAGGGTTTTCTTTGGGAAAGTTGGAAACCTAATTTGATAACTCACGTAGCATATTGGGTCATTAAGGGTTGGTTAGTGGGTTTAGTGGGTCTATTCCCAATCAGTTTTACTTCTCTAATTTTCGTCATTTTTAATTCCTAAAAATACGAAATTACCAAAATATCCTTTATAATGCCGGTATGGCCTAAAGATACCCCGGGACCCAAACTACACCCCCAGCTAGTATTTTCTGACTATCTCGACCCTTCCGGACGCGTTGGCGCACTCAAAACGACCATACGGTTTAAAGAATTTAAATTTACTTTTATAATCAAAATATTATACCGTGACGCGACGGTCACAGGCGTCTCAACAAAATTTCCAAAATGCCGTATATCAATCTCACGACAAATTTTTCATAATTCGATATTCATATAAAAACATGTATCCACATAATCAAATACCAACTCGCATCTCGTTAGTATTTTTAACCCAGATTAATTTCCAATTAATACGCATTTAATTAATTAATCCCAAAAATAAATATAGCCAAAAGTACGGGGAATTACATACTTCCCCCCTAATAACTTAATTTCATCCCGAAATTCGAAACTTGAAAGTACCTGCTAAAAACAACTCTGGATAACGTTCGCGTATCTCATCCTCACGCTCCCATGTGGACTCCTCGACATTGTGATGTCGCCACTGAACACGCACTAACGGAACTATCTTTGACCGCAGTTTCCTCTCGCTTCGGTCCAAAATAGCAATCGGCCCCTCCTCGTAGGAGCTATCTGGCTGGAGATCGATGTCCTCCAGAGCGATGTGAGAATGAGCCAAATTATCTCTAAGGTATTTCCTCAGCGAGGAAATATGGAACACATCGTGAATCCGATGCAAATGCTCCGGTAACCCAAGTCTATACGCAACCGGTCCGATCCGCTCAATAATAGGAAACGGCCCCACATACCTTGGTGCCAACTTCCCCTTCTTCCCGAAACGCATAATCCCCTTCATAGGAGATACTTTGAGCAAAATCTGGTCCCCCACTTGGAACTCCCTGAAAAATCTCTTCGCATCAGCATAACTCTTCTGCCTGTCTTGAGCTACCCGAATGCGACTCCGAATCAACTCAATCCTTGCCGAAGTATCCTGAATCACTTTCGGCCCAAGTAGTTTGATATCCCCCACCTCTAACCAACATGCTGGGGAACGACAAGGCCTACCGTACAATGCTTCAAACGGAGCCATGCCAATAGTGAATTGATAAGAGTTGTTGTAAGCAAACTCTACTAGTGGAAGGTACTGCTCCCATCCACCCCCAAAGTCAACAATGCACATGCGTAGCATGTCTTCCAACATATGATTTGTGTGCTTGGCTTGCCCATCGGTCTGCGGATGATAAGTCGTACTCAACCGCAATTCCGTGCCCATGGCCTCCTGTAAACTCTCCCAAAACCTCGAAACAAATATCTTGTCTCTGTCAGACACGATATTTAGGGGCACACCGTGAATTCTCACAACCTCTGAAATGAAGAGCTGGGCATACTGTCCCGTAGTGTAGTCAGTCCTTACGGGTAAAAAGTGAGTGACCTTGGACAACCTGTCCACAATTACCCAAACGGACTCGTGACCCCTCTGCGACGTAGGCAACCCCGTGATAAAGTCCATGGATATGCTCTCCCACATCCACACTGGGACCTCCAACGGCTGTAGCAGTCTTGCCGGTCTCTGATGATCCACTTTTACAAGATGACAAGTGGCGCATTTCGAAACAAATTCAGCGATATCTGTCTTCATACCGCTCCACCAATACTGTCGTCTCATGTCTTGGTACATTTTGTCCCCTCCGAGATGTACCGCGAACCGTGAGCCATGCCACTCTTCCATCACATCATGTCGCAATTCCTCCCCTTTCGGAACTACCAATCTCCCATTGAAGCGTAATCCCCCGTCTGAGCTAATGGTATAGGACTCGGCTCCCTCTGCTAGTAATCGAACTATCTGTTCCTAACAGAACGAGTCATTAGCCTGTGCCCGTACAACCTTCGTGACAATCTGCGGTGTAACAGTCATCACAGACATGAAAGATCGGTCCACTGCATCCTGGTGTCCCAATTCCTTCCACTTTGCCTTCCACACCTCTGCCACCTCATCTGCTGGCCTACGGCTCAACGCGTCTGCTACCACATTAGCCTTACCTGGGTGATACTGGATATCGAACTGGTAGTCTTTCACAAATTCAAGCCACCTACGCTGCCGTATATTCAACTCTTTCTGCGTGAACAGGTATTGTAGGGACTTATGATCTGTGAACAGTTGTAACTTCTCCCCCAAAAGATAGTGCCTCCAAATCCGTAGGGCAAATACCACTTCCGCCAACTCCAAATCATGCGTGGGGTAATTCTTCTCATGAGGCTTAAGCTTACGGGAAGCATAAGCTATGGCATGTCTCTCCTGCTGTAATACACCTCCAAGCCCTTGCAAAGACGCATCGGTGTAAACCAAATACTCAACTCTCGATCTCGGCAATGCTAACACAGGTGCTGAGGTCAATTTGTCCTTCAATTTTTATCGAATGCCAACTGAAAGGCATCACTCCAGATGTATGGCACACCCTTACGAGTCAGATGTGTCAAAGGACCTACTATCTCTGAGAAACCCCGAAATGAACCTCCTTTAGTATCCTTCTAGACCCAAGAAACTACAAATCTCAGTCGGTGTCGTGGGCTGTCCCCACTCCCTCACCGCTGATACTTTCCCCGGATCAATAGATATTCCCCGGTCGGAAATGATATGTCCCAAAAACTGGACCTCCTTCAACCAAAACCCGCAGTTGTCATATTTTGCATACAACTCGTTCTGACGAAGTGTCTGCAAAACCTGCCTCAAATGCTCGGCGTGCTCCTCCTCTGTTTGGGAGTAAACCAGTATATCATCAATGAAGACAATGACAAACTGGTCTAGGAAATCCCTGAACACACTGTTCATTAAGTCCATAAACACTGCTGGAGCGTTGGTCAAACCAAAAGGCATAACCCGAAACTCGTAAGAACCATATCTCGACAAGAACGCAGTCTTCGAGACATCCTCCTCCCTGATACGCAACTGATGGTATCCCGATCTCAAATTAATCTTCGAGAAGAAAGAAGCTCCTCTCAACTGATCGAATAAGTCATCGATTCGAGGTAACGGATACTTATTCCGTATTGTGACCTTATTCAACTCTCGGTAGTCCACACACAATCTCAGTGAACCATCCCTCTTCTTCACAAAGAAAACTGGAGCGCCCCAAGGTGAGGTACTCCTGCGAATAAAGCCCTGACCTAACAGCTGCTCTATCTGATCTCGTAGCTCTCGCATCTCTGCCGGAGCCATACGGTATGGTGCACATGCTATAGGACTCGTATCTGGCAATAGGTCTATAACAAAGCCTATCTCTCGACTAGGGGGTAGGCCTGGTATCTCCTGAAACACATCCGAATACTCCCTGACTACTGGGATAGAATCTAAAGGAATCACTACCTCCTTAGAGGTATCCTCCTCAATGTAATACAGATGAGCGGTCGATCCTCCCTCTGGGCGAGGCATCGCCACTACAAACATCTCTTGCCCCGGAATGGCAAAAACAATGGTCCCGCTGAAGCAATCGATCATGGCCCTATAAGCTATGAGCCAATCCATACCGATCATGCATATCTAATACCAACATGTCTGCAGGTAATACCAAACCACCAATCTCTACCCCCACTCCCCGGCATATAAAGAAAATAAGTGACCCACTCCCCAATGGTGAGTCGACACACGTCACTGTGCTCTCTGCCGTAGCTAACAATCCTAAAGATTTCGTGAAGTGTGTAGCTATAAAATAATGCGCAGCCCCCGTATCAAATAATACCCGAACCATAGTGCCATGGATAGGAAACGTACCCTCAATCGCGGGCGGTGCCTGAGGAACTGAAGCCTGGTGAACGTTATAGACACGTCCATACTGTAGCTGCCCCTGCTGAGCTGAGACTGCTGGAATGGGTGGAAATGCTGCCATCTGTGGCGGTGCGGGGAGAGCGGCGGGAAACATAGGCCTCTGTGGCTCCTGACGAGCACCCTGCTGCTGCTGCTGTGGGGCCCTGACCCTATTAGCACAATCCTGTCGCTTATGGCCAGTCTTGCCACAAACAAAACACTTCCCTGGGAAGTTCCCTCCTCTCTGCCCCTGCGGTCCCCAGCCCTGGTGGCCGTTACCGTTCCTCCCTTGGCCCTGCTGAAACTGCTCCCCATTCTGCCCCTGTTGGCCCTGATGGCCGTTTGGACCCTGATGGCCCTGACGAAAACCTCCATGTCCCTGCCTGTAGTTCCCTGATCGGAACCTCTTCTGATCCCCCTGCTGCGAACCCTGCTCACCCTGTCTCTGCCCCTGGACAGATTGTGCCCCACTGGCACCATGTCCCCCTGTCCTGCCCTAATGGATAGATTCTCCCGACCTCTTGCCCTCAGCCATATGAAAGCGGTGGTCCTGGCAGTGTAACAAAGCAACGTTAACCACATCAGAATACGTGGCCAACGAAAGGTTCCCTAACAGATGCTGACGGATCCTCCATGTCAACCCGTCCGTGAACTTCCCAATCTTCTTCTTCTCTGTTGGTATCTCATCTAGAACGATATTCAACAGATTCGTGAACTCGGCCTCATACTCGGCCACGGTCTTACCCTCTTGCCTCAGACTCATCAATTTCCTCCTCATTTCCGTGTGAACAGCCGATGGAGAGTACTTACGGTCAAATCGCACCCAGAAGTCCTGAATAGTGAGAGTATCCCTCTCCTCCACGGTGGTAATAGACTCCCACCACTGCAGTGCAGATCCAACTAGCTGGAAAGTAGCTAGCACCTGCTTCTGGACATCCGTGCACTCATACATCCTTAAGTGCCTCTGCATATCCTTCCTCCACTGGCTCGAGACTACCACATCTGAGCTACCTACAAACTCTGGCGGATGCGCTTTCTGAAAAGCGTCACGTACACGCTCCCAAGCAGATGGGAATACATTTGCCTGAACTGGCGCGGCAACCGGCACCCGAGGTGGAGCCTGCTGAACAACGGCAATTGCGGAATTTACCGCTTGGGCTACTATAGCTGCAACCTCAGCGACGTTCATCATGCCCTGAACTGGAGCGGGCTGGGGTTAGGGCGTTGCATCCTTGGGAACTCGTCGTGCACGTCGTGGAGGCATCTGAAATAAGAACAAAGATTATAAGTTCGCTGTTTATAAACTTAAAATAGATGAAGAACGAAGCATACACAAAAAGAGTATAATAGTCCTAAAATATAGGGCTCTATATCATAGAAACTTAGCGGAAACATAATAGCCGTAAAAATCCTAAAGGACACTAGAACCTGATGCTCTGATACCACCTGTGACACCCCGACTAATTAAATACCGGGTAGCTACTCCTTTATTAAATTAATTCAAAATGCCAAGTTGGCTCAGATAATAGCATCACTGTCGAAAACATTTTTATTATTACTAACCACCTAGTATTTAAAAAGTAAGTGCCAAATTTTATTTAAAGTTTGATTAACATGCAACAACTGTAATAAAGAATAATAACACCATTCACCATAATGAAGTAAATAGAATAACCATCACATAATGTAAATAAAGTCTGGAGGAAAACTCCTCACTACAAATCCCACAACTGATATAAGTAAACTGAATACTAAATCAATACATGCCAAAGTCTGAAAACTGTAATGGAAATGTAATTCTAATAGAAATGGGCAACATGCCCTACAACTGATAGATAATGAATCTGGAATCCAAGTGATAGAAGAGTCTACAAGCAAATCCCTGTAGCTTCCACAAACAGCTACAGCTCGTCACCAGAATGAGTATCCTATGCATGGTGTCCTTGTGGCTGGGCACCTAAAATGGTTTTACAAGGAAAATAGATTTGAAAGCAAACGGGTCAGAGCCCGAATGTGGAGATATTTTAAAAACCTGCAAGTGCTTTGAAACCATTTAAAACATTAAATGCAAAGTACATGTTAGGACGTGCACTCACATGATATTCTCACCTCTCGTCTAACTGTGCACTCCTAACGTAAGTACCCATCTACAACGACACAAACCACTAGCTAAGTGACGTCATATCTAGCTAGACTGTCATAGGTCCTACCCTTATTACTCGGTTCTATTAACATTATAACGCTCGTAATTAAATAGGGGTTTAACGTAAACTCAGATGCTCAATATGCGATATATTTCACTATCATCTAATCCGTTATGTTTCTCGAAACAATACCGTAATTATTTTTACAACATTAACATGAAGGTTCCCATTAATTAAGTGTATATTATTCACAACATAAATATATAATACAAGCACCCCGAGAACTAAGCTGCGGTGCACACATACTCTGCTATCCATCCCGGTACATCACGTACATAAGGATTACATAATCCGAATCTCTCAGGAATAGTTCACAAATAACAACATCACAAATAATGGAGGCGAACACAGTCACGTCACATGGGTCACGCACATACCTATGCTCCCACGATCAACGGACTTATTAATATCCCAATAAGTCTTTCTTTGACCTATGTTCATCAAGGTAACCAGTCTAAATTCGGGCAACACAAGGATTAGAGGGCCCTAAGCGAATGCAAACCTCCCGTGATAGCAAGTATGGTAGGTATGTCATACACACAATTTATATACCAATACTAAGTAAACACACGTCTTAGTAATCTCGTAGTTTAATTGTAGTACTATTCTCATTCTCGTACCAATCTATAATTTACACACTTTATACGATTCCAGTTTATAATCATACGCGCCATAATCTATTCTCACGTCGTAGTAGACACTCACGTCTCAACCCAAATGGTTCATTGATTTAAATCACTCGTATATAATTTACTCCTCATAATAACCCAAAAGTCCCAAATCTATCAATACATCATCAAAGGAATGTTAACTCTACCCTCGAACAAGTTTACGGGACTCCCAAAATCAAAACAGGCCAAAAAGGCCCAAACTGCCATCTCGTTAGAAGTCTCGTTCGAATGAGGCTGTTCGAACGAGATCAAACTGTCAGCTCGTTAGAAGTCTCGTTCGAACGAGACTGTTCGAACGAGATCCAGTTCGTTCGAACGAACTGTACCTTCTAACGAGATCTCGTTCGAACGAAGTATCGAATAAAATTCCTTTTCGTTAGAAGCGACTGGTCAACTCGTTAGAAGCTCGTTCGAACGAGGCTCGTTTGAACGACCTGGGGAGGCTCTTCTAACGAACGACCAATTCGAGCCCATATTTTCTTAGTTACGTTTTTCATCAATTTTTACTCCTCAAATCTCCTCTAAACTTCGTCCCAACAATGTTTAAAGATCTCTAATCACTCCTAAACATAACAACGTTATAAACTAACGTATTTTACTGAGTTAATTCATCCCAATCATCATTAAATCATCAAGTCTCATCATTTTCCCCCAATTATTCAAGAACACAAACCCTAAAATTTGTAATCATCAAGTAGTCCATTCTAAATCCGTTTTTGTTACATCCCACGTGTACTAATGCCAGAATAATCATCTCTATATGGTTCTACATGCAATTTATCCTCAATATTCAATTTCTAAATCCAATTAACATGGGTTTTCATTCATCTTCCAAGAACAATTGGAATTCTACAATTTTCTAACATGGGAAGAACATTCTCTGAATTTAAATGTAATTAAATCACTTGCCTTGATTGTCTCTGAATTTGGTGTTGATTTTTGTAGAGATTTCTGCAGAATTCCTTCTCTTTCTCTCCCTCTCTAAGCTTTCTTCTCCAAAGGTGGCTATGGTGGCTAGGGTTTTCTTTGGGAAAGTTGGAAACCTAATTTGATAACTTCCGTAGCATATTGGGTCATTAAGGGTTGGTTAGTGGGTTTAGTGGGTCTATTCCCAATCAGTTTTACTTCTCTAATTTTCTTCATTTTTAATTCCTAAAAATACGAAATTACCAAAATACCCTTATAATGCCGGTATGGCCTAAAAATACCCCGGGACCCAAACTACACCCCCGGCTAGTGTTTTCTGACTATCTCGACCCTTCCGGACGCTTTGGCGCACTCAAAATGACCATACGGTTTAAAGAATTTAAATTCACTTTTATAATCAAAATATTATACCGTGACGCGGTGGTCACACGCGTCTCAACAAAATTTCCAAAATGCCGTATATCAATCTCACGACAAATTTTTCATAATTCGATATTCATATAAAAACATATATGCACATAATCAAATACCAACTCGCATCTCGTTAGTATTTTTAACCCGGATTAATTTCTAATTAATACGCATTTAATTAATTAATCCCAAAAATAAATATAGCCAAAAGTACGGGGTATTACAAAAGGGAAGTTGGCTCCTTGATATATGGTACCATTCCCTATTTTGGAGATGATTGGGCCAGTAGCATACCGATTGGGATTACCAGATCACTTGCAGCGGATGCACGATGTTTTTCACATATCTTCACAGCGAAGATTCCTTAGGGATGGGGTGGCATACCAACACGTTAATATTAGTGAGATTGAGCTCCAATCAGACCCTACTTACGAGGAGAGACTGGTAGCCATTCTGGATCGATAAGAACGTCGACTTCAATCCAAGGTTATTCTTTTAGTTTAGGTGCAGTGGGGACACCATCGGGAGAACGAGTCGACTTGGGAGAGGGAGGAAGACATGTGCACAAAGTATCCCGAACTCTTCTAGCTAGGTACGTACTTTTCTTGATTTCAAGGACGGAATCCCGTTATTAGGGGGAAGAATGTAATACCCCATATTTTCTTCTAAAATAAATAATGAAATAATTTTTTTATAATAAATAACTAATTTTGGAAATTGGACCTAATATGTTTTTTATTTAAAAAATTTCACAGTTAAAAATTGTGATTTAGTTATATTTGTGTGTGACTAATTTTTATGTGCATGAATATGACATTTACATATAATGAAAAAAAAAGAAATTAATGTGTGACACAAATTAAAAGTACCTATTACTGGCAAAAATAATTCGGATCATATTTCGGGACACATATGGGCTAATTAGATTATGGATTCGAGTCCATTTGGGGGTTCAAAAGTTGGGTTTTAAGCCTAACTCGGGATTAGACACTTAATTAGAGTTTAAGTGGGGGTAAGCCACTCCCCCACTATCATTAGAGAAAGCCTAAAACGACAGTTACGGGAGAGGTAAGGAGAAATACCAAAAAGAGGAGAAAAGGGGCAAGAACAAAGGGAAAATCAAGGAGCTTCCAAGAGATTTTATTTTATTGGTGTTAGTTTGGATCCAGTTATTTATTTATTGTGGATGTATATGTGACATTTCAAACTTGGGCCTTAAATAATAATTATTTTATTTTTGCATTTTTGCTAAGGATGGTAGTAATTGACAAGCAAACCCTATCTTCGGCCTACCGTGCTTGGCCAGCGTTTACATGAGAAAATAGGAGCTATTACAGAAAGCAAAAGAAAAAAAATAGCCCACCCCTGGAGTCTCAACCATCTTCTCCTCTCTTTTCTGTCACGCAAAGAAAAATAAAAAACCATCCTACCCCCATTTCCCCCTCTTTCGTTCCCACACTCTCTCCATCTCTTTCTCTTCACTACACCAACACACATTTCACACTCTTTTTAAATCCCCTCCTCATACTAGGGTTTCAATTTCAAACCAAAAAACTTAGCGTTTTAAAATATAGGGTTTTAAGTGAGGGACTCATACCTAATCAGTTTGATTATTCATAAAATAAATTTGACAATACCCGTTACAGTTCCCCGGCAGAAAGAAATTTTTCGAAGTTAAAATAATAAAATTTTACCACAATTAAATGGATTATCTATGTTGTCAATTGAAAAAAAGTTTGTTAAAAAATTTAAATTAATGATTTAATTCATGGTTTTGCAGAAACAAATACGAGAAGAAAACATTTCTTTAATATTGACTTTTTTATATGTAAAGGGCCTCCATTTGATTGTTTGCCCAAGGATCCTACAATGTCAGGGTTGGCTCTGCATGAGAGAGAGAGAGAGGGTGTTAAAGAGTCAAACTCAATATTCAAATTATCCTGCCAAATAAGTCTTGTTACATTTGAATTCAAATGTTTTAACTCCCAGATAGCTACAAGATAAAGTTTGAAATTAAAATTTCAAACTACTCCTTCTCTTTTTATAAAAATCCATTGTACGTCTATTGTAGAGTTATACAAAACGATAATAGGTGTTTTGTTACCATCTTTCTTCTAGTTTAAATATCGTATCAAAGTCCACAGTAAACGCCATAACTACTACATCTTCATCTGCCATAAATCTCAACCATGACCAAAACAATATCTATATCAAACTCTAAAATTGTAGAGGGGTATACGGATAACCCTCTAATTAAAGAAGAGTTTTGTGACATGTACTAGCAAAATGGGGGGCTCGAGCAACCTAAGTTATCTTCAAAAGTCAAGCAAGAAATACCAGTAAAAGGGAGCTGCTTGAGCAACCCAAGTCGACTTCAAAAATCAGGTGAGCAGTACTCGCAATAGAGGGTGCTCGAGCAACCCAAGTCAGCTCCAAAACTCATATCAGCAGTACTCGCAAAAGGGGACTGCTCGAGCAACCCAAGTCAACTCCAAAAGTCATGCGAGCAGTACATGGAAAACGAAGTTGCGCGAGTAACCCCACGTCATCTCTCAGAATACAAGCAAGTACATGAGCATCGTGGTTACTTAGTGAAGTGAAGTTGGGAGAAGTTACTCAAGCAATACAGGAGCATGTATTTGAGAACCTCATTTACCAATACTTAGTATTGTTGTTTTTACACATGTTTTCCTTGAAAGAATCCTTGGTCGAGCAAGTAGGGCAGAAGAAGATGGCCAGTTGGGACCTCTTAAGAGTTTTGGTTTGGAGGCTGAGAGGTAAGTTTTGTTGAAAAAGATAAGTTCCAACCACTTCAATATCTTAGGGAAGAGATAATACTAAAGTGAGGGACCTAAGAGGTCACTCACACTCACTCACATTACATGGTCCATAGTTACTTATTAGGGAGTATTCAGTGACTTGATCGCAAGATATTTTAACAAAGCCAAAGATGAGTGACCCTCAAGGTCACTCGCAAGTTTACAAAGTTTCTCACCAAGAAGACGTCTATAAATAAATAAAGTAGTAATTTTTGGCATTATGGCCAAAAACATTACATTTTATCCACTATTATACCAGGTGTTACTCCACAACAAATAGATCGTGGAAGAAGTGACAAATAGTAAGAAGTACAAAAGGTATTTTTAGATATTTATCACATGGGAATATCCCTTTAACACACACGTGTAATATTATCACCAATGTTTTACTATAAATAGATCACTTCGGGAATAGTCACAATCATCTTCTCATTTAGCACTGTTACTCTACATAAATTCCCACATATATTCTCTCCCCGCTCTCTTTTAGATATTGAGGCGCTTATCTCTTCACCCTCAGAGAATCACTGCTCTCAGGTGGTTCATTCCTTTATTTATTACTGAAAAATTGTATTGAATCATTGTATGATCATTACAATAACCAGAAATATCATTATTATATTGAGAAGTTTGTTTTTGGTCCCTGCTTTTGTTCTTGAAGATAGTTTGCATTGGATTAGGTCACGCCTCACCGATTTATAGTTATTCATAGACCCCAATACTACTACCCTTCTATATTTAGTGACTTTCCCAGAGAGGTATTTTAATTACCATTGAAAAAGAAGGTTACAATATTTCTAAGAAGTTGGTATTTTAAGACACTCTGACAGGAAACGAAGTTTAAAATTACCAAATCACCAATGAAGAAGGCTCAGTTACTGGAGCGAGAGGTCTTGACTCCTTTGTGGGTCGTGCGAGTAACTCAACTTCTCCACAATTGAATGGGATGAATCTCATGAGTTCGTTTTTTGATTTTCTGAGGCAACACAATGTAGACATGGAAATCCTAGGCAAAGTTTATTCTATGCTAGTGGAGGCTCCTACTAGAGGAGCTGGGACAAAAGAAGTGGCACCAGTAAGGAAGGTGGTTGCTAAGCAGATCCCACCCCCGTGAAATTACCAGTAGAAAACAAAACAAAAGTGGAGGAATTTCCTTCCAAGCTACTTATAATGGAGGAGGTGAAGAGGATCCTCTCATTCCAATAAGAATCCCCTCTCATGTATGAGGAGTTGAAAAATCCTTATCCACATATAATCAATTAGAAGCCATACCTCGAGGGGTACGTTCCACCAAAATTCGTGAAGTTCAGTGGCAAGAGAAAAAACCCTAGAAATCGTGTCAAGAGTTTCGTACAATACATCAGTGTGCACTGTAATGATAAGGATTTAAAGCTGAGGGCGTTCTCAAAGACTCTCACTGGCAAAGCTTACTAATGGATTTCCTACCCGGTGACAAATAGCCTTCCCACTTGGAACGAGAAGCACAATTGTTTTAAAAAAAATATTTTTGGATGAATATGAGTATGCTCTAAGGAATTTGGACCAGGATGTGAAAAAACCTAGCGAGGAGTTGACTCAATACATCAACCGTTTTAGGAAAAACTCATTGGACATCTATAAGGAGGCCATAGAGTCCAAGCTACTATAGATCTGCATGAAAGGCTTACGTGAGGAGTGAAAAGTACGCTTGATCAATGAAACTTATAAAAGAACCTATTCTATAGTGCACTTTTGTTCAAATTAAGAAATTATTTAATTAAACACAATTTTTCAATTAAATCCTAAAACATGCATCTAGGTGTGATTGAAATCAATATGAACATGAAAGAATAGTCAATAACAAACAAAACACACAAATGAGGAAAAATCCCCCAAAGGGGAAAACCCTTTTTATTTTCACTATAATTTATAAAAACGTTTACATGGATTACAATGAAAATAAGAGCGACATATGAAATACCCTCAGGCGTGAGTTTTGATGTCTCGGCTGGAATCTTCTGCAACAACTCCAGGTGGGCAGCAATGAAGAAGAGAACGACTTCTCCCCAAATTACTCCAGATGAGTAAAAATGATCCTCATGAAGGTTTAACGATTCATATACATAGATAGGAGCGTTTATGTGAATAAACAAGGCATAAAACCTTAAAAGTTGAAGTCTATTTTTTGGGCTACTTTTCACAGAAATCGTGTTTGAAAAAGACTTGGAAAACGTATAGAAAGTGACCGGATATTTATTCAAAATCGAGGCGACGATGTCACTCAAACGAGATAGGCATGTCGCTTGAATGAAGGACACATGTTGTTCGAACGACATCGCGCAAGATGCTTACCTCGCTCGAACGACAGTGTGGACTCATTTGAACGAGCTCGTCGACCGAGGCACTTCGCTTCTACATTTAGAATTTTTTTTTCTTTTGATAAAAATAAATCAGACTTCGAAAAAACATTTTCTGAAAAATTCCCAAATATTTATGCAAATATAAACAACTCCAATAAATCATTTTACCAATAATGCGGAGTGGAGTAGTGGGAACGATTGAGTAGCACGTCGCATGAAGCATGATGCACGTGTGAAGATGATGGATGCATGGAATCGGATAAAGGCCATCGTGGATGATCGTGTTGACGCGCCGAATGTAGCGGTATCAAACATACAAACTGTGATCTAGGGAAACAGAAAATTTCTAAATTCTACCCCGGACATTTATAAAATCATGTCCTTATAAATGTCCCCCTATGTCTATGCCGGTACATACATAAAAAATTCGAATTATGCAATCAAATGACATATAGGATAATATCCCCATTAGACCCTCAAACTGAGAATACTAAATGACATGCCTGCAATCAAACTTCAACATTTTCAAATCTTCAGCTCTTCAGAAACTCCCAAAGCTTTTCTCATCAGGGTGTGCAATCTAATAAATCAACTTTGTACCTACGCACATGAGATAAAGCAGATACCCGTGACACACAAAAGTTTGAAATATAATGATATGCAAAATCAAAGATCAATTAAGCTTACACAAATCATTGATAAATCAACAAAATTCTCTCCCATAATTCATTCTCCCATTTTTATGATGTCTCCAAATAGACAGATATGAGAAGCTTAAATATGGAAAATGTCACATGGTAATAAACTTTCTATTTTTGAATTTTTCAAATTTTTTCACACAAAAATATACAACAAAGAATCACACCATGAACAAACATAAAAACAATCAAGTCGATGATAGTGCAAATGTAGGGGTGTGATCAAATTCGATAGGAAAATCAATGCACACAAACATGACATATGTGCACGATGAATATAGGATACTCCTAACGAATGAACTCAACATCTTACTTAGGTCTAAAAAGATAGAGATTTGAGACATTGACTCAATCAAATCAACAAATCAAAGCTCAAAGTTATTTCCACACCAATAACATCCAAAACAATTTAATGTTTTTTCAGGACTTTCAAGGAAGTGCAAACCCGTTTAAATTCTCCAACCAAGCTCCCTCGAATATAAATTTTGAATAGAGGTGATCTAAATTCTCAAAATTTGGAGAATTGATGGTGAAACCTAATGGCCCATATATGACATGAATTTCTTTTTATTGCGTTTAAATTTTTTCGGAACTCTTTTAACCTCTTTGGACCTCGGATAAAAAAATTCCTCAATTTTTTAGGTCCGATTTAACAATGGCTTAATTGCAAAGGATAGATAAGAACCTTTCGTGGACCTTCACCGTCTTAAAATACCACACAATCTCACTAAACGGTTTTTTTTACATGCATTCCAATCTTGTCAAGTTTTATCGCATATGGTTCATTGTATAGACATAACTGAGATGGAAACACTCAAGCCAATATGTGATAGAAAAGTAAAATAATCAAATAAAACCATGCATGTGTGCAATATAGGAGATAAGGAGCTAAATATGTAGAAAGATATCACTAATCAATCTCAAAGACTCCAAACAATGTAAAGCATATGAATGTAACGATGTAGGTTCTCAAATCACTATCAAACAGTCACATGGATAAATGGAATGAAATTTTTGACTCGGCTATCTTAAATTCTCCTCCATAAAAGGTGCAAAAAAAAATACAAAAATCTTCTTGGATTTTTCAAATTTTATCAAAATAAAATCATTTTGTATTTTTCCAAAAATTTTCAAAAGCAAAAAACAAAAAATAAAAAGTACATATGCCATAAAACTAGCAAGAATATATGAAAAAGCACAAGTAGCGTATGATAATCATGCAAACACAATCATCCATATGATATGGCAAGAGAAGAATCATGTGCAAGCAAACGGGAATCAACTTGTCTAAAATCTAGTGCCTCTAAAAGTGATTTCCTAACCCAAATAGAAGTGAAACGTCGTGTGGGGATTTTGGGAATCACGGGAACACTAGATATAAAATTCCTAGGACCTTTTCGAAGATCAAAACAGAAGCACCTAAGGTGCCCTTTCCTACTATAATGTGAACAAATGTAAACGGGTGGAACAACACCTATGGGTTGACCGTTTCTAACATCCTTGGGAAAGGTTGACCCTCTAAAACAAATAATGGTCTTGACTTTAGCAACGGAAGCATTAGAACATGACGAGATCATTTTTCAACTTCAAAATATTTGATTCAAACAACAAATTAGACTCTTCCAAACGTAAGGATTTTTTTCATCAATTAAACTTAACAGATTATTTCACTCATCCTCAATTAAAACAAACTTATCCCTAAGAGTATCTTCACGTGCCGTAAAATCATCGATTAATTTTTTATCCTCAATGGCACAAACACGAACCCTAGAATTTATAAGTCCTCCAATTATTTTTCTAAAAGTATCACTTTATCATCACTCTCCTTTTTGGCAACTTTTAAAGAATCAAAGTCAATACACAAATTACCAAAGTGTTCATGACAAATATCTCCTTGAGTTTGAAACGTTTGCAAATATTCAAACTTATTTTTAAAAAGAGAATTTTCTTCTTCCAAAATTTTAATTCTTTTGCAAAGTTTGAAATTCAAAAGAGTTAATTTTTCCGCACGGTCGTGAACTTTATCAAACCCATCTCGACTAACAACATCAATGGTATGAGAATCCAACGAGAAAACAAATTAGGATAGGAACACAAATAACCACACAAAAAAAATTGTAGTACAGGATCTACACAGTAAATTAGTGCAACAGGCTCTGATACCAATTTGTAGAGTACGCTTTTGTTCAAATTAAGAAATTATTTAATTAAACTCAATTTTTCAATTAAATCCTAAAACATGCATCTAGGTGTGATTGAAATCAATATGAACATGAAATAATAGTCAATCATAAACGAAACACACAAATGAGGAAAATCCCCCAAAGGGGAAAAATCTCTTTATTTAACTATAATTTATAAAAACGGTTACACGGATTACAATGAAAATAATAGCGACATACGAAATACCCTCAAGTTTCGGTTTCAATGTCTCAGCTGGAATCTCCCGCAAGAACCCCAGGTGGGCAGCAATGAAGAAGAGAACGACTTCTCCACAAATTACTTCAGATGAGTAAAAACGATCCTCATGAAGGTTTAACGATTCACATACATAGATGGGAGTGTTTATGTGAATAAACAAGGCATAAAAACTTAAAAGTTGAAGTCTCTTTTCTGGGCTATTTTTTGCAAAAATAGTGTTTGAAAAATTCTTAGAAAACGTGTAGAAAGTGACCAAATATTTATACGAAAATCGAGGTGACGGCATCACTCGAATGAGATAGGAATCTCACTCGAACGAAGGATACATGTCGTTCGAACGACATCGCGCGAGATGCTTATCTCGCTCGAACTACAATGTGAACTCATTTGAACGAGCTTGTCGATCGAGGCACTCCGCTCCTACACTTAGAATAATTTATGCTTTTGATAAAAATAAACGAGATTTTGAAAAAATATTTTCTAAAAAATTCCCAAATATTTATGCAAATAAAAATAACTCCAATAAATCATTTTACCAATAATGCAAAGTGAAGTAGTGGGAAAGGTTGAGCAGCAAGTCGCATGAAGCATGATGCACGTATGAAGATGATGGATGGATGGATTCGGATAAAGGCCGTCGTGGCTGATCGTGTTGACGTGCCGAATGTAGCGGTATCAGACATACAAACTGTGATTTAGGTAAAATAAAAAATTCCTAGATTCTACCCCGGACATTTATAAAATTATGTCCTTACACCTATAGGGAGTTCACTCAAGCAACAATGAATATATCCATGATTATCAAGACAAAATCTAGAGTTAGAGAACTCAAGTGGCTCTTCCACTAGGAAGATTCCAAGTCTCTCGGCGACATGTTTTTAGTTATGTGGATAATAGATGCAAAGAAAAAAAAGGTCGTTCATGACCCAAGAAGAGTGTCACAAGAAAAAAAAGTTTAGGAAGTGATGTTCCATCGTCTCTACCATGAAGCGTTGAGGGGGCTATGGATTATTACCAGACATTAGAGCATGAGGGGGTGGCAGGCCCTCCTTAATTAAACGGCAAAGTAACCACAACTACTGAGAAGGAAAATTCAAAATTTTGCGAGCCTGCATCAGAGGATTCAACACTCTACAAAAGATTGTTATTAACTGTGTAGGATAATAAATGATAAAGTTTCTAATGGCACTTAGCAGATTCATCCCATTGATGACAATGAGAATCCATTTACTTCCCATCGATATAGTTCTACGAATATGGTGATAACACACGACTGGGATGCGATAATGGAGTCTGAGGAATAGTTGAAAAATGACAAGGCCTGTGGTGAGTGGCTATTTGGTTTGTCCAACACGAATTTCACGAGTGATTGGGATGAATAGTTAGAAATTAAAGAAAGCAATGTCAACGTGGTCCTTGATATTATTTAAGGAGCAACATCTGAGGCCTAATATGCATGTAACGCTCAGACTTATGAGGTAGATATTTAGTTAGAATGCGAAATGATCACAAAGAGGCCGCAGTTCAAGTGAGTCTTTTATCAGATTGGAGTCAAATATGAAACTATATTAGTTGTCACTAAGAAGATTCTCAAGTAAGTGAGAGACCGAGGGGATCCATCCATTAATTAGCATGGCCCCAGTGGAAGACTCATCAAAAAGTACACCTTGAAGGTGGTGTTTTCAGAGGCATATAGACAATTACACTTCTTCCACAATAGTCCTTTTTATGTTACTGCTTTAGTAAATGAGATTAGTTTCATAAGGTCACTGATAGATGGTGGGGCATTGATTAACATCATGCCCATAATAACTCTATATAAGATGGGAATCTTTCAAGAGAAAACTGTGACAGTACCTCAAGTAATTTTCGGCTTTAACAAAGTGGGGATGTAGTCACTCGGATTTGTGAACGTTGGGATAAAGTTGGGAAATTTCACTTCCTACACCAAATTCCATGTCAATAATGCCAATACAAGTTATCAACTATTGATAGGCTGAGGGTGGCTGGATACTCATAGAATTGTTGCTTCCACGTTCCACTAGTTCGCAAAGGTCAACATTCGTGAGAGAGAAATATTGAATAAAGCCACAGAAAGACCCTTATTAGTGAAAGAGGCCCATTTAGTTGATGCAAAATTCTATATGGAATTGGATGAAGAAAGGAAGAAGTTTTTTACCAAGAAAATAGATGAGCCTCGAGCGATTAAAAAATAAGGTAAAGACAAAAAGTATGTGCATTACAGGTTAGAGCCACGAGTGGTACCTCTTGAAAAAAAAAAGAAAAAAGGAAGTTAAGGAAGATGGAAGACATGCTTAGACTTACAAGAAAGTTATTTTGCCCAATGAAAAAGTCATCTACCATTTATAATGGTTTGTGCGATCGATATTTTGTGATGAGAGCATAAAACTGATGCCTCGGTGCTTTGTGATTTATGATTCCCACATAGTGGAGCATACCGAAGAAGTAGAAAAAGCATGTGACCTTACGCAAGATGATCTCTGAGAGTAGTTTCAATATCTTGAATAATTAAAGGAGAAGAGGGCATCGATGAGAGTTCTCATCTCTAAGGGTTTACGCCAAAGGCGACTGGAAGAAATTTTCAGCATGCTCAAAGAATTCGCGGACGTGTTTGCACAAAAATACACTTAGATGCCAGGCATAAATATTGAGGTGAGCTCTCATAAGTTGAATATTTTGCCTAATGACTTATGAGTGAGACAAGTCACGCACACTTACAAGGTTGATCTAGATATAAAGATTAAGGAAGAAATGGAAACATGTCTCACTGTTGGGTTCAAGAAACCCATCCAACACTTGGTGTGGCTATTAAGTATTGTGCCCGTTGCTAAGAAAGATAAGAATCAAATTCGAGTATGTGTGGATTTAAGACATTTAAATGGGTCTTGTTCAAAAGATGATTTTACTATTCCCAGCATTGACAGTTTGAAAAATGCCACGATCGGTCATGAAATGTATTATTTCATAGATGGGCATGTTTGTTATAATCAGATTAAGATGGTGTGACAACCCACAATTTTCCACGCTCGGTTGATCAGGCAGCACATTAAATACTGGGGATGTCTAAACAATTTATATCATTCTCTGTATCAACATAAGCTGGCATTATAGTATAATAAAACCAACACAATGAACGATTTCAATAGTAGATGATAGACATAAATAATAAACGATCAAAATTGAAACCATTATATAGAATCTACGATTATAATTGTTCAACTGAATAAAAGAATACAACTGAAAATTCCTCTAACTACAAGATCCCAAGTCAAATACAAATAGGGTACAAATGTAACCCTTCTACGTAACTCCGAATATCTTGGTAGCTATAATGAACCAGCAACACTAACTAATGATGCTGGCAATAGCACCACCAGGTAAGGTGTTGACAAGCTCAAACAGGTGGTAATAATGGCAACACAAGAGTATATATATATATGATATAATGAGGTGAGGATAAGGGGATAAACACTTGAATGTAAGTGGTTCAGCCAATCTAGCCTACATCCACTGTGTGTGTGAGTAATATCACTTCAAGAAGGTACTAATGGCCATGGATACAATCTCTCTCTCTCTCTCTCTCTCTCTCTCTCTCTCCTATGTAAAATGACAAAGTTTTAGCTAGGGTTGTAATTATGGATCCCTTTACAAGGTTGAGGATGACCTCTACATATAATGCTTAGGGGATGTAATGTATCCCCTAAGTATGTAATGAGAATGTGCATGAGGACCAAACCAGTATAATAACGACACCAGGCTGGTCCCACGTAGGTAATGATGACCTTAATATTCCCTCACGTGGAGGGAATGATTTAGTTATAACAGATTTGTCCACGTGTTCCAAACCATACATGTGCTTGTAAATGGTCGACCCTGTCTTTGACTAGTACAACCTCGACATGGAAGAATGCAAGGTTAGTGGGGTTCGACCATTGCTTTGTCCAAGGTAAATATCTATGATGACCTCGCCCAGGTGGGCTGGTAGAGGTTAGGTATGGAGTAGTTGTAACGTCGACTTCGACCGACAATGATGTTAGCAGCTGATTGAATCCATGTGACATTCTGATTTAGGATAGTGACCGTAACGTCGGCTAGGGACGATAGTAATATTGATAGATAATTGAGCCCATGACACCTTCCTAACCTAGACTCTGCTTGATCAGCCGAGGTTGGTGTATGAGGTTGATGCAATGTCGGCTAGATCTGGCATTATGTGAGAATATGAGACTGGCCAAGGTTACTGATGGTTGCCATTGGATTCTGGTCACCTCGGCTATGAGATTGGTCGATGTTAGATGCTCTGAGTAAGAGGGTGTAGTTTGGACATATCAATCACCCCTAGCCCTTAGTATTATAAATAATTAGATGACTGAGAGGTATGTAGCCTCCGTCGAGGCCAGATTTCTGTATGCTAACTTTCTTTGACACATGTCACTTTCTGAAGTGGGTAGCGTGTTCCCCAAGATAATACGATTTGGCCTGCCTTTAAGTTCCCTAGGGCAATGATGGGCCCTTGGAATTCGTGCCTAATCATTTAGAGGATTGAAAGACTTATCTCTTTCTTCTTTTCTCTTTCTTCTTCTATTTTCTCGCCTTAGCTATTTTTGCAATTTTCTCTCTCTTCAAGAGCTCCATTGTTACTGCACTTAAAGGTTTCTCTCGCTTCAAGGTCTCTTCTCCCCTCCTTCACAACTTGTCAGGTATATCATTTTCCACCATTTCCCATTTCTAGCCCTTATTTTTCATTTCTAAAATTTTCGATAGGGCTTTGTGTTTTCCAACAGTGGTTTCCACTAATATTGGTGGTTTTTAGGTTCAGACAGTTGTGGTTGAGTGGTTCTGGGACTACTCTGGGTTCCTCAGAGGTTGTTTTAGCCATAAATGACCCCTTTTTAGGTTTTGACGAGCCTTAGGTCACCTTCTTCGATGACCTGGTTCTTGAGTGTTCTTGATTTGAAAACCTTCCAAATTCTAAGTTTGATACTTTGTTTAGATTGTCTAAGTTGTTTGCCTGTTTGTGATATTGAGTCCAAGTGTAGTGTCATCTCTTTTATGCTCAGACCCTTGTACCAACTCATAGAAGAGTTCCCATCTCTTCATGAGAAGACCTTTTAGAAAATAAGGCAAATAGAGCTAGCCCAAGATCAATCTCGTAGGGTTGAGGCCTTTCCTCTCAAATCCATCTTTTCTCCACGTCTGAAGGTTATATACCATGAGCTAGCCGAGCCTCTAGAGGTTTTAGTTGAACCAACACCAATGTCTGAGTCTGAGTCATCCTCCTCAGACCCCATATCTGTAGACTCTTTCCAAGAAGCTATGGATTATTCTCGTAAGCAAGATGAGGTCCTTGAGGAGGCTGAGGTTTATAACCGTGCCTCGTCTCACCAGGGTGCTAGCACCTCACATAGGTCTTTCGATATTAAAATCATCGGGCCAAGTGTGTCCATTCCTCCCATAATTGATGCCATTTCTTTGTTGGCTTCCACCGGGGATAAATTTTCTTAGAGGTTTCCTGGTGGCACCCCTGCACCTGCTCAGGCTGATGTTGCTGGGGATGGTGAAGATGGTGGGGAAAGTGATGTTGACACGTCTGAGGCAGCCAAGATTGAGAGCTCCATCAGCAAGTATGACATTCTTTCCTTTTGGCACCTCTACTCTATACACCCTTCCATCACCCTTAGGAAACCTCCAAGGGATGACAGGGCTTTTAATGGAAAATATGGTGAGATATGCCTCTATGAGAAGATGTTCAAGTTAGGTTTCCGTATTCCTATCCACCCTTTCATTAGAGCCATATTATCCCACATAAATCTATCCCCTTCATAATTATCCCCTAACGCCTAGAGGGTTATGATTGGGGCTATCATCCTTTGGAGGGCTGTCCACCACTGAGACCTTCCAGTTAGGGTCTTTATAGGTTGTTACGTCCCTTCCTCTACCAAAAACCACCCTAGCTATTACCACTTCTTAGCTAGGAAGTCAGAGAAGAAAATTTTGTTGGTTACCCAGACCTCAAACCATAACTGGAAACCTCCGTATTTATTTGCCTCCGAGGCATGGGAATTCGATTCATATATGACCTATGGAATGTAAGTTATGAGGACGCCTCTGAGGTGGGGGAAGTTATCTCTTATTGCTAAAGCAGAACCTGGGCTTAGCCAGGATAATCTTAAAAAGGTTGAGGATCTTCGCGATCAGGGGGATCAAGGTCTTCTAGTGAAATATGAACATTTGATGACCCCCTACTAGCTCTCTCAGACAGGCTTGGGGGGGGGTCTTTTAACAGAACTTCGTATGTTTTAATTTTTCGAAGTTACACCTCTTACATTTTATGCCTCTAATTTACTAACTCAGATGTCTTTTGTAGAGCGCCCTGAAGGTATAGCAGACGACCTTTGGGAAATGTCTGCTCCCAGTCTTGTAAAGTTGATGAAGAAGGATGGCAAAAATGTGCCCCATGTTACTACCCAAAAGAACATTGACACATCGAAGGCCGACATTACCAAGAAAAGGAAGAGCACAACTGACCCTGAGCCTCAGAGGCTGGGCAAGACTCAAAGGGGGGATCGTGCCATTCCCATCTCAACAGATGATGCCCTGGTTGCTCGTCTTGCCCAGTTGAAGATCAGTGATAACCTCATTAGTCATAGTTTAAGGGTCGTAGATGCTATCAGCACAGTAATGACTGAAGAGGATAAGTGCTTCTTATGCTCCTTGGACGTCCCGTTGCAGACCGAGTTTACCCTCCATAGATTAATTCAGGTATTAGTTACTCTTTATTTATTTTCTTCAAGTGTAACCTCATCTCTTTTAAAATTATATCTAATATGTCTACACGTATGACCTTCCACTACATGGTCTCTTGTCATTACATCGTTTTATCGATTGGACCCTGAAGAAGATGCCCCTCATAGAGAAGGGCCAAGAAGTTGAGAAGGTCCAATCCTCGTTGAATGAAGAGGTGGAACATCTGGAGGGTGAGATGAAGGGGTTTGACCAGTTGAAGGAAGTTGTCCAACATAAAGACAGGGACATGGCCAAGCTCAAGAAAGACCACGATGTTGCTCTGAAGGCTAAGGATGATGCCCTTTAGGCTAAGGTGGATACTATAGCTAAGGATTCATTAGAGGATGCTGCAAAGAAGATTGTTGAGGATTATAAGGTCTCTGATGAGTTGATCAGTTTTGGCTTTGAATACCTTAAAAGAGGTATCAAAGCAGCTAGCAAATGGTCAGCCTCTAAGGAGAAAGATTGAGGGAGTCTGACTGCCTTAGACTTTGGGGGTCTACGTTTTGGTGACCCTCGATTTTCTTAGGCCTTGTAAGAGGTTAAGGGGGCCGATGCTTCTCCTTCTGAGACTACTCCCTTGGAAGTCACTGAAACCGAAGAGGCTAATCCTTAGGATGATGATGCTAAGGTGACCAACGTCGGCCACCAAAATACAGAGACTTAGACATTTTGACACTTTTAAGTTGTAATTTTTTTTCCTTTCTGTACCTCTTCATAATTTTTGAACTCTGATGGCATCTTGTATCATCTTATTTGTAATTCTCTTGAATGTTCAATGATAATCATTAATACCATCTTCTTCAGATTATATTGCTTCTTTCAATGAATGTCTTATCTTGCATGTTGTTTCAAAGTCTGAGGATACAATATAATGATGTTTTACCTTCATAATTTTTACCAAATTAATGATGTTTTAGGTCTGAGGTCATCATAGTACGATGTTCACCCTCACAATTTTCACCAATAAATGATGTTTAAGGTTTGAGGTCATCATCGTATGTTGTTCGCCCTCATAATTTTCACTAATAAATGATGTTTAAGGTCTGAGGTCACCATAATATGATGTTCACCCTCATAATTTTCATCAATAAATGATGTTTAAGGTCTGAGGTCACCATAGTATGATGTTCACCCTCATAATTTTCACCAATAAATGATGTTTAAGGTCTGAGGTCATCATAGTATGATGTTCACCCTCATGATTTTCATCAATAAATGGTGTTTAAGGTCTGAGTTGATCATAGTATGATGTTCACCCTCATAATTTTCACCAATAAATGATGTTTAAGGTCTGAGGTCACCATAATATGATGTTCACTCTCATAATTTTGACCAATAAATGATCTTTAAGGTCTGAGGTCATCATAGTATGATGTTGACCCTCATAATTTTCACCAATAAATGATGATTAAGGTCTGAGGTCATCATAGTATGATGTTCACCCTCATAATTTTCACCAAATTAATGATATTTTAGGTCAGAGGTCACCATAGTATAATGTTCACCCTCTTAATTTTCACCAATAAATGATGTTTTAGGTCCGAGGTCACCATAATATGATGTTCACCCTCATAATTTTCCCTAATAAATGATGTTTAAGGTCTGAGGTCATCGTAGTATGATGTTCACCCTTATAATTTTCACCAATAAATGATGTTTAAGGTCTGAGGTCACCATAATATGATGTTCACCCTCATAATTTTCACCAAATTAATGATGTTTTAGTTTTGAGGTCACCATAGTATGATGTTCACCCTCATAATTTTCATCAATAAATTATGTTTGAGGTCTGAGGTCACCATAATATACTGTTAACCATCATAATTTGCACCAATAAATGACGTTTAAGGTCCGAGGTCACCAAATAATGATGTTTCACCTTATAACTTCACCAAACTAATGATGTTTAAGCACATAACAAAAGTATCAGCACAACATTGCTCTTTTCATTAACATCCTCTTCATAAAATGATACATGTATTATAAAGAAACATATGTAACATCATATGTAATATTTCTTCACGTGGTCTGCATTCCAAGGATTGGAAAAAGGTTCCCCTTCAAGATTTTCTAGCCGGTAGTACCAGGCACAACCTCATCAACTACTTTATAAGGTCCATGCCTATTAGGGTGGAGCTTTTTTTCCCTTTTTCAACGTCTTCTTTAGGACTAGGTCTCCCACTGCTATAGGCCTTGATTTCACCCTTTGATTGTAGATCCTCGCAGTTCTCTGTTGGTAGGCTGCCTGTCTAATATAATTCTAAATACATTCCGCCCATCGTCTCTTACATGCAATAAGTATCTTACCTCTTACCTAAGTGCAACACTACGCGCATGTCCCAGCCCAAGGCCTAACTATGATAGAAGTCTCTATATCTAGTTAATTGAGCACTATCATGTAACGAACCACTACCAATTAATGCTACCAAAAACCGAAAAAGGCTTTCACACCAAGGACCACACATACATATTTCATTAACATATTGTTGGTACCATAAGAGTAACACTTTCGCCGTTTTAATATCCTCTCAACTAAGCGAGTTAATATCCAAACTACTATAAGGAATAATAAACAACTACGTACCCTAGGAAATGGAGTGTAACTAACTACACCTAAGAATTCTACCCAAGTACCAAGCCTCACAAGGAAAACTACGAGTAAAACATATAAAGTAATAAACATGTCGTAAAGTTCATTATCAAGGTCTATCATTAATTATTACATAATATATATATATATATATATCACACGAAGGCATCTACCCTTGGTGTCCATCTCATGGTTCTAGAGGCAAGCTCAGAGGAGTCCCTCGCCTAACAGACTTAATATAAAACACACATAATGGGGGCGATCATTGCACAGTAAACCAAATATGCTGCCCATACGCAAACTATGTAGTTGGATTCATCCATCCTAATTTTCTCATCATGAAGTGATGATATATATATATATATATATATATATACACACACATAGACCCACACCCACACCCACACACATCCAACACATATATATCCATAGGATAACACATACACTCAAACGTACCCAACTATCTAGTTCCCCCCATCATTGGATCATTATTTTATATAGGTATACAATTTCTCAAACAATGTTAAAAGTATATAATTAAAAAGGTTATCACGTGCACTCAAGCATACCCCAAATCATCAAAATCCCTAAACATCGAATTATTCTTTACATTCATAGTATCATCAACTATTTTTTTATTAAATTCGACTCCTAGTGTATTACATCTCTAAACTATGAGTACATATGCCCCTATATATATACACACTATTTCATAATGTACATATATGTTTTCTCATTTTATTACTAAATTAATTTCACGGCCTATATCCTCTTAAGACCTGAATTAATTTTCCGTAACACTTTAGCTCGTTACTCTTTAAGTTCGATATATACATATGACCACAAGATATCGCCCCACTTGTGTGTTTGCCCATTCTAACCAAATTAAGTACAATAGTACAAGGGTCATAGCTCTAACCATCATATTTATCCTCAATATTAACAAAGTTTAATCCATCACTAAATTAGGTGTTGTAATCCTAAATTAAAGTCCCAACTAAAAATCACCGAATCCAACTTTTGGTCTCGCGCACCGTTTAGTAGAAAAATCATATCAAATCCGTAAAAACTAAAAAAAGATGAAATCAGTGCCCACGCCTTTGTATTTTAATTCATGAAAAATTTCTAAAGTCATTCAAATAAGAAAGGACCTTGCTTGAACGATAAAGGTACCTCGTTTGAACGAAAAGAAATGTTTTTCTTCGTCCCTAACTATGAAAATCAGCCCCCAAACTCCTCAAAACCTCAATAAAGGCTCCACCAAGGTCTCCAATTGAATCCCCATTATAAAAAAAACTAAAACTAACATCTAAGGTCAAGAATCCTAATTAGTTCAAATCATATACAAAGGTTTTCAACATGATTTCAATCAATAATCAAATTAACCCAAACATAATCAAGAACAATTCATAAGTCCGTAATAGCTTTCTATTTAAGATTACTTAAAAAGGGATTCGATTTTAGAGTAACTATAAACCGAAACATGGATTCTAACATAATTTCCATTAGTTATTCAATGTCAATTTCAGGTTTTATAACCAAAGTATTCACTTTCAAAACAAGCTTAATAAAAAATTAATCCAAAATAATCCCAATCCTAAATAATTATATAAATTTGTCGTTAACATGTTTATAAATTCAAAATTATATGTCAAATCATGTTGAGAAATTGTAAGGACATAAATTTTCAATTGAGTCCATGTATTGTGTTGGCTCAATTCCGGATAAAAACATTTATTCATAGGATAGTATGTTATTGTAATACTCTCAAGCCTATGAAGTGTTTGTTGAAGACGTAGCGGCAAAGAGTATAAAGTTTCATCAAATATGCCTGTTTGCGTGCCTCGTTTCTACGTCATCAACTATGGTTCCATGCTCCCAAGGTATGAATGCAATTATATATATATAGGAGCTTGGAACAAAGTTTGTTGGGTGTTAGGTTTAATATAAATTTCATTTTTATTTTCAGAAAAATTTAATTAGAACTTTAAATTAAAGTATATAAAGTTTCTGGGCCAAAATCGAATTTTACAAAATTTCTGAAAGTCGTTCGAACGAGTTTTTCGTTCGAACCAGGTTTCGTTCGAACGAGCTTGCTAATGAGTTATCACTTACCTATACTGGTCTGTCGTTCGAAATGTCGTTCGAACGAGATAGTTCATTCTAACGAGGTTTCCAACGAGATTCTAACGAAGTCCATACTGGTGTTTCGTTAGAAGTCTCGTTCGAACGAGAGTTCGTTCGAACGAAATATCGTTCGAACGAACTGCTAGGCGGGAACAGTTTTTTGGCAGTTTTTTGCAGTTTTTAACCCACTTTCCCACTTGTTTCTTAACTGATTTTTTCAGACTTTATGAAGGATGGGAATCACATTTTCCAACTTAACTTTTCCATTCTAGTTTATCTCTTAGAGAGAGTTTGAGAGCAAAAATTGTTTAGGAAAATGTTCATGTTTTGAGTGAGATTTTTAGAGAAAATATTTTATCACTCTAGTGTTGTACACCCATATTGTTTATCCAAGTTCTTATATACCTATCAAATTGCTTGGAGTTTGGCACCGGTTTATCTCTACCGAATTCAAGAAGAGAAGTTTTGGTTTGCTTCCACATCCATCAAAGAAGAAGACTTCTTGTTGCGATTCTACCCACTTGGAGAAAGGCTCCTTGCTCGGGTGACGGTGACCAAAGAAAGCCCTATTGGTGGATTCCGAGACCGTGGTGGTGTTCTAAGGTTATCCGCTAGGAAGAGGTGTCTACAAGAAGAAGCGTCGAGGCTTGAGAGGGATCGAGTCAGTCGTTGTAAGTCTATCTGTCTTGTACTTGTAATTCCGTATCTACTGGATTTGTGGCTAGGGCTGTCCGAGGTTTTTTCCCATCTTGGGTTTTTCCTCGTACATCGCGGCATAGTGTGATATTGCTTATTTTATCTTGCATTATAACTTAGAACGCATGCTTAGGACAATTCAAGATAAAATTCGGTTTAAATTGTCGCACTCATTTAATTTGGGTAAAGTTTGTTTGATAAATTTTATTGAACCATCATCTTCCTAACGCTTCCGCATATATCTAAAAAGGAAATTCAAGGTTTTACAAATTGGTATCAGAGACAAAAACGATAAATTATTTCGTTAAACGATCTATTAAATAATTTTTGGCTAAAATGGATTTTTTCCCATTTTCAAAATTTCCTATTTTCGATGGTTCAAACTACGTGTATTGGAAAGCGCGTATGAGATCGGCACTAAAATCTATCGACGAACGTGTTTGGATGTCTGTTGTTAACGGGTGATCCCCACCAACTTATTTAGTTGAAAATGAACGTGTTATCAAACCCGCCGATAGATGGACTGAAAATGAGTTTAAACTTGCTAATTTCAATTCCCGTGGTTTAAATGCTTTATTTAGCGCTGTCACACCGGATGAATTCCGTCATATTATGACGTGTGAAACCTCTAAAGAAGCTTGGGATATTTTACAATTAACTCATGAAGGAACTAGTGTCGTTAAAGCTTCAAAACTCCAAAATCTCACCACTCAATTTGAAACTATCAAAATGAATGAAAAAGAAACTTTTGATGAATTCTATGTTAGACTTTCTGATATTGTTAATTCATCTTTTAACTTGGGAGAGAAAATACCTGACGACCGTGTTGTAAAGAAAATTTTAAGGTCCCTACCCGATAGATTTATTCCAAAGGTGACCGTTTTAAATTATTTACCCACTTTAGCCTCTACGAAATTAGAAGAGCTTGTAGGTGATTTACAAACCTATGAACTAGATATGTTTCCCTCTAAAACTGAAAAGAAAATCGAGAAGGGTGTTGCTTTAAAAGCCCGAAGAGAGGTAAAAAAAGTAGTAGAGAGCGAGAGTGATAGTGACTCGGAAGACATGGCTTTGTTTGCTCGTAAATTCAGAAAATTTCTTAAAATTAACAAAGATAAATTTAAAAATGATTTTAAGAAATTTGATACTTCTAAACATGATAAAAGCGAGAAGTTTTCTAAAGCCGAGAAAATCCCTAAACCTAGTAATGAAAATTTAGATAGGGACGAGTCTAATAAGTGTTTTGGTTGTGAAGGTTATGTCCATAGGGCTTATGAGTGCCCCACTAAACTAAGGAAAGATGGTAAGCGATCCATTTCATATAATGCAACCCTTAGTGATAGTGATAAGGAAGAGAAGCCCGATTCCCCCACTAAGAAATTTTTTTTGGCCTTTATGGCTAGTCATGTGAGTGATAGTGAGAACTCATCGATTGATGAAACGATAGCACATGCCACTTCCAAGGTCATTGTACATGATTCTCTTGTTTTTGATGATAGTGAGAGTGAAGAAGAAAGAGAGAGTGAAAATGAAGAAGAGGTTAATGTGAGTGAACTTCAAAATGCTTTTCAAGAACTTTATAAAGAATCTATTAAATTGAAAAAGGCTAATTTGAAGTTAGAAGCTAGTTTAAGAAAGAGTGTCAAGGTCGTTGATGAAAGGGCTTTAATAGAAGACCTTAGGACACGTGAGAGGACTCTTAAAGAGAAGCTAGGATATGTAGAAGGCGAAAGAGATAGCCTTAGGGGTTTAATGGAATCCTTGAAAAAGGAGCTTCTTGCATTTGAAGAGAGAAATTTTTTATTAGAGTCTAACATTTTAGAATTGCAAAATAAATTAAAAGACTCTAGTAATGTCAAATTTAATTTGGAGTGTCGTTCGGAAAAACTAGATAAAATGTTAGGAACGGTCCAAATTAAAAATGACACTTGTGGTTTAGGCTTCAATACTTGTAATGAATTTACTCATAATGACCAAACCAATGTTTTAGGATCATCTACTAGGAATACCTTTAAAGATCACTCCTTAAGTAAATCTTTTCGACATGTTCTCACTTGTACACATTGTGGTCGACAAGGTCATCTTAGGAAATTTTGTTTTGATCTTAAACCAATTCCTAGAAAACCCCATAGTAAAGTAACCACGGTAGTTAAAGTTCCTACACCCCAAGATAGTCATTCTTCATTAATTTGGGTTAGGAAATCCGACTTGGTTGCTTTGCAAAATAGGGTTTTTGATTCTCATTTACTTTCACATGCTTCCTCCCTTGCTAAATCTAAAGGATGAATGTGTTAGTATTTGCATACTTTAGCGTTTGTACTTCATGCTATATTCACATGCTAAATGTATGCCTGTTTAGTCATTTTCTAGTCATTGCCTCATTTCATATCCTATGCTAGAAATTATGACTTGTTTATCTTTTTGTATTATATTTTGTGTTTGAATTGAATGCATAATATAAAAAGATCTTTGTTTATCATTTGTGTTTTATTTATTTCATTTAAGCTTAATGAAAAGTACAAATGATTTTTGTTTGTCCTTTTGAGTAAATATTTATTTATGATTAAAAATGTTAAAAAACTCAAAAAGTTTTTTTTTTGTGTGTATTTTTGTTTGACACACTTTATGTGGAATATATTTGTGTTTGAATCCCAACTTTTACGCTTCCACGTGGCTAGAACTTTTGGTTTAGATTTTCAATCCTTAAAATGTTCTTTACCATGTTTTATTTGGAGTAGTTGGATTTTGTATTGTTTAAATGGATTCTATTTTTATATGCCTCTATTCACACATGCACGAGCTCTTTTTAAATCTTAATGTCACATGTTATATTTGAGCGTTTTGAGGTGTTCTCCTACCAATCTAGTCATCTACATATCTATGACCTAGGAGGACTAGTGCATGTCAAAATCCGTTGCATGTGAGATTTGTGTGAAAAATGAAAACATGATAAATAAAAATGTGCACGGGGAAGGGCTCCGAAAGGATAAATTAAATCCTTTGCGATAGTAAGCCACCGTTTATTGGATCTAAAAGAAATACGTGATCCAAAGAACTAAAAACAGAATATTTGGCATTAAAAAGAATACAATTGCCAAGGCCTATGTTTGTTTGATATATTCATTCAACAGAAAAAGAATATATATGCTTATTGAGGGAGAATTGGATGGTATATCAACGGTTTGCACAATGTTCGTTTATCCTAGTTGTCTTTAATGTCATGACTCTATTTGGTTTGTAGAATCATCATCATGCTAGGCTTGTATGCATTGTGTATGTTTGTTCATTGAGTTCAATATTTATATTGTCACACGAGGTTATATTTAAATGTGATGAAGTTTGTAATCAAATGAGAACTCCGTGAATGTTTATTAAGTGTTTGGGTCTAAATTTAATTGTTGCTAGTTCACACCCCTACACTTCCGTATCCATATGACACATTTTTGCCATACGAGTCTGCAAACTTATTGTATTGTGTGTTCTATGTGTGTTTATATCTATATATATATGCAAGTGCTTCATTGGTATATTTCTAGCTTATATATATATGATATTTGTTTGTCTTTGCCTTGATTTTGTTGCCCATATGCTTTCATGTCTTATCACTTTAAGCTTCAACATGCTTTTATGTTTTGATTCTTTAAGCCTTTGTCTATTCCTGAAAAAAATGGGGAGAATGATGATAGGGGGAGAAATGGTATCTAATCCTATTGTTATCGTATCTTAGTTTGGGGAGATTTATCTTAGGGGGAGACGTCTTTCTAAGTAGGTCATGTGTTTGATAAAGGGGAGAATTAACTTAAGGGGAGTAATTTATTTACTTGCATTTTATATTTTGATATTCCTTATGCATTTGATGAGTTTTCTTAAGTGTGCAGGTATTCTTCTAAAGCGGCATCCTTAAAAGGCAAAGTGTTTAATCCTTGGGTTGAGTCAAGTCTGGGTGGGTTAATGTTATGTTTTGAGTCTAGTAGAG
Source organism: Sambucus nigra (assembly GCA_949130495.1). Taxonomy (NCBI): domain Eukaryota; kingdom Viridiplantae; phylum Streptophyta; class Magnoliopsida; order Dipsacales; family Adoxaceae; genus Sambucus; species Sambucus nigra. The sequence goes on from OX422218.1 coordinate 523,040,891, forward strand.
CTTGACGGCCCTTTAGGATTTTTGTTTTGGTTTTTGTCCCGGAATAGCCAAAGGGGGAGATTTGTAAGGACACAAATTTCCAATTGAGTCCATGTATTGTGTTGGCTCAATTCCGAACAAAAACATTTATTCATAGGATAGTATGTCATTGTAATACTCTCAAGCCTATGAAGTGTTTGTTCAAGAAGTAGCGGAAAAGAGTATAAAGCTTAATCAAATATGCCGGTTTGCGTGCCTCGTTTCTACGTCATCAACTATGGTTCCATGCTCCCAAGGTATGAATGCAATTATATATATATATATATATAGGAGCTTGGAACAAAGTTTATTGGGTGTTAGGTTTAATATAAACTGCGTTTTTATTTTCAGAAAAATTTAATTAGAACCTTAAATTAACGTATATAAAGTTTCTGGGCCAACATCGAATTTTACAAAATTTCTGAAAGTCGTTCGAACGAGTTTTTCGTTTGAACGAGCTTGCCAACGAGTTATCACTTACCTATACTGGTCTGTCGTTCGAAATGTCGTTCGAACGAGATAGTTCGTTCTAACGAGGTTTCCAACGAGATTCTAACGAAGTCCATACTGGTGTGCCGTTAGAAGTCTCGTTTGAACGAGAGTTCGTTCGAACGAAATGTCGTTCGAACGAACTCCTAGGCGGGAACAGTTTTTTGGCAGTTTTTAACCCACTTTCCCACTTGTTTCTTAACTGGTTTTTTCAGACTTTATGAAGGACGGGAATCACATTTTCCAACTTAACTTTTCCATTCTAGTTTATCGCTTAGAGAGAGTTTGAGAGAAAAAATTGTTTAGGAAAATGTTCATGTTTTGAGTGAGATTTTTAGAGAAAATATTTTATCACTCTAGTGTTGTACACCCATATTGTTTATCCAAGTTCTTATATACATATCAAATTGCTTGGATTTTGGCACCGGTTTATCTCTACCGAATTCAAGAAGAGAAGTTTTGGTTTGCTTCCACATCCATCAAAGAAGAAGACTACTTGTTGCGAATCTACCCACTTGGAGAAAGGCTCCTTGCTCGGGTGACGGTGACCAAAGAAAGCCCTATCGGTGGATTACGATACTGCGGTGGTGTTCCAAGATTATCCGCTAGGAAGATGTGTCTACAAGACGAAGCGTCGAGGCTTGAGAGGGATCGAGTCAGTCGTTGTAAGTCTATCTGTCTTGTACTTGTAATTCCGTATCTAGTGGTTTTGTGGCTAGAGCCTTCCAAGGTTTTTTCCCGTCTTGGGTTTTTCCTCGTACATCGTGGCGTAGTGTGATATTGCATATTTTATCTTGCATTATAACTTTGAATGCATGCTTAGGATAATTTAAGATAAAATTCGGTTTAAATTGTCACACTCATTTAATTTGGGTAAAGTTTGTTTGATTAATTTTAATGAACCATCATCTTCCTGACGCTTCCGCATTTATCTAAAAAGGAAATTCAAGCTTTTACAGAAATTAATAAACACATTATTAAATATTTTGTAAGAAAATTCTTGCCTGAAATTGGAAGATTGAAGAACCCCTCTTGAATTCCCCTAGCTTTCTCCTCTTCAAGTTTGCCTACCTCCTCCCAAGTGTTAATGGATTCTAGAGTTCGGTTTAGTGGATGAAAAATACCTAAATGATATGGACTAACCCTTTTTTAAAATTCTAATCCTGCATCTCTTAATGAGGCCTAATTTTAGGTCCTTAAAAGAGCTTATTATGCTACCCAAAATAGCCCAAAATCTCTCCTATGGGTATACCTACTCCCGAACAAATTTAAAGCGATAAAAACACATATTCAGACATCCATATCACTCCAGAATCTTGACTAAATGATACTACCCACAATACTTGGTAATACTTCACGGTATTAATAAAATGACCCTCTTAATTATTTTACGCATACGCATTTTCAATTACTATATAAATTATGAAAAATTATTATGACTAAGCCATATAAGTAATAATTAATACCATTTATTAATTTAATAATCACTTAATAGATAATAATTATAGTCTGTGAAAATACAGGGTATTATAGATGGATCCGGAAAATGAGGAGAAAATGACTTTTAGGACCTCGTAGGCAACATTCAGTATATGGTCATCTCTCTTTGTTTGAAGAATGTAGGAGCCACATACATGAGAACCACGCTGCCAATATTTCATGACATATTGGAGTTCTAAGTGGATGACTTGGATGGTGAAATCCAAGAAGGAGAGCAAGAACATCCAAGATCTTAGAAGAGTTTTTAAGCACTACTGAAAGTATAAGATGAGGATGAACCCCTCTAAGTGTTCCTTTAGAGTTATTACAGGCAAATTCCTATGATTTGTTGTCAATAGTCAAGGAGTGAAAGTTGATGTTAGAAACCAAAAGTCCATTTTGATGATGATGCCATTGAAAAGTTAGATACATCTCAAAAGTTTTTTGGGAAAATTTTCTTATCTGGGAAGTTTTATACCAACATTGGTAGAAGTCACTCACCCCATACCATCGCTTATAAAGGATAAGGTGAAATGGGTATAGGGCGATGAGTAGGAGAAAGAATTTGAGAAAATTAAAGAGATATTGACCTCTCATTCAACAATGATTCCCCCAATAACAGGTAAACTTTTGCTTTTATGCTAAACTTCCATCGAGCGATCAATTGGGGCTTTGCTGACCCAAGAGAAAGAAGGGAAGGAGCGACGTATTTACTATTTTTCCTGAGTGATATCTGGGATAATGTCTAGATATGCCATTATAGAAAGGCATTGTTTGGCCTTGATCTTTGTGTCCCAAAAGTTAAGACATTACTTACTCGCATTTACTGTGAATATCATAACCAAATGTGATTTTATCAAGTACCTGCTCGTGAGAAGCTTTTTGACAGGGAAAGCAGATAGATGGTTCTTAATAATTTTAGAATACGATTTAAAATGTCTTTCTTCAAAGTCCATCAAAAGTCAAGCGGTAGCATACCTCATAACTAACTTCCCAAGCTAAAATTTTAAGCCTCCGAGTGAGGAGCTGCTAGGGGATAACTTCCAAGCTTATTTGGATGAGGAGATGGAAAAATAAAATATGTAATTTGATTTCTTGTGTGGACAAGTTACTGGGGGAGAAAGAGTTATGCTCTCCAACCATAAAGAGAAACTCACCATTTCCTATAATCTAGACTTTAATTGCTGAAACAACGAAGAAGAATATGAAGCGCTTATACTTATCCTCTTAGAAGCTTTGAGAAGAGGGGTTAGAGTACTTTGTATGTGAGGAAATTACAACCTCATGGTAAATTAAGTCGAGGGATAATTTGCATTCAAGCATGACAATCTGGTTCCCTATAGAGAAATTATCCAAAGGCTATTGAATCAGCTCTTAGCTATTAAGATAGAGAAGGACCTCCAAATGATAAATAGACACTCTGACGCTGTGGAAAATATTACTCAAAACATCGAGATAGATGAGCCAGAGGCTAAAATCACCATTTGAAGAGGATAATGACTATAATGGTGATATCTTTATTTTCAAGTGAGGAGCCGAAAGATTTGAGATTCTCAATAGCAAAGAAATTAGAAACACACAAAGGAGATATGAAGCTATCAGAACTAGAAGATTTCCATATGCTTTAAGGCACTCTTTACTTGAATGGTCCGTATGGTTACGTGTTGCAGTGCGTGGGAGAAGAAGAGTCTTTTGAGAAGCTGTAAACAATGCACAAAATGCATTACGAGGATACAAATATTCCACCATATAGGATTTTACAGTAAAAGGATACTACTGACCCACTATAGGTACAGAGGATGTTCATCTCCATAAAGGTTGTTTGAAATACCGAACTCCATTTGATAATCCAACTGAAGCTAACTTCGTGGAAATCTTAGAGGACTAGAGAAATCCTTATATTATTACCTAAGATGTAGGGATATCCATTAAGCGGGCTGATGAGATTTACTTAAAGAATAGGGATGCTCGGTTCTACTTGGTGAAAGAGGAACTTTATATAACATGATATATTGATAAAGAATTCAAATGTGTCGTAAAAGAAGAAATGGAGAAAGTACTAAAGGAAACTCATGAGCCCTCACATATGGGTGGAGAAAAATCGTATGACGAACTAATGACCTTGGGGTTATTCAATAGCTTTTTAAAGGAAATATTTAGCATGGCAAGTTCACATCTACATGGTTCGTGCCTCCTCGGTTAGATTACAAAGTTTATCTACTCCTTACCCAATCTACACTTGGGCATTTGATTTGGTAGGAAAGATTATCCCAGCATGTCGTGGAAAATATTTTATTTTTGTTGCTACAAATCTGTATAATAAGTGGGCAGATGCGATCCCTTTGAGAATGATTACTGCTTAGGTAGTAAATCAGTTTATTCGAGAGCATATAATTTGTAGTTTTGGCATTCGCAAAGTTATACTAATAGACAATGGCAAGAGGTTCTTATGAAATAAAATGGGTTTGCTCAGACATAAATATAAGATCATTCACAATAGTTCAACCATTTTCTACCTTAAAGGAAATGGACTGGTAGAAGCAACGAACAAAACCTTGATCAATATTTAGAGAAGATGTTAGAGGATCACCCTAGAATGTGGGATGATAAGATTCCAATGGTTTGGGGGACCTAAAAAACCTTTAAAAGGAAGCTAATAGGATTCACTCCTTTCTCTTTAGTTTAGGGAACGAAAGTTATCTTAGAAATGGAATCAGCAGTACAATCAGCGCGAGTGTCTCTATGTCACGACATGTTACCTCATCCAAGACATGTGCAGTTAGATGCTTTAGATATGCATCGTGACAAAGCAAAACAAAATTTCAATGTCTAATTAGGAACGTGTCAAACCACGAGAATTCCAAGTTGGATACATAGTTTTATGAGCATCTATGCATCATCTAGAAAAAGTGCTCGCCTCTAAGTTTAAGCCTAATTAGGAAGGACCATTCGTGGTAGGAGGAGATGAAAAATGAGGATACAACCAGGTATCAAAGCATGAGGGTGATTGTCTTAAGTCGATTAACTACAAGTGTCTCAAGAAGTATTATGCCTGAGGTATCTTAATGTTTATCTCTTCTACAGTTTATGAAAATTAAAACTTTATCGCATGGGAAGATATCCATCCATTTTTGTATGAGCACTACTAGAAAAATTCAATTTGGATATAGTGAATGCAATATCTCATTTTTGGTTATGCCCAGTTCTCTTCTATAATTTTATAATGGTAATTATTATACTTATTAATTTACAATACCAACAAGTTTCATATACGCGATCGGGATAACCTCATACCCTCTTTCAACCAAATGTGTTCTAAACTCCCATCTCTATCCAGGAGCCATACCACTACGCTCTTGTACTACACTCAGCCTTTGCGAAATCAATAATGAGCTTAAGCTCAGTCCTTGATGTTTAAATTGTAACCCTAAGGCTACTCTCACCTTATATTAAATTTGCCCTACTGGACCTATCCTTAATCCTCATGCACACCAATTAGAATCCAACACGTGAATCTAGCAACCGAAATATCTTTCAATTTAATTATCATCATTCTAATCAATTAAATCCCAATCACATTAATTCAAATCTTATCAAGAGTCTACTGATCTTTTCTAAGTCCCATAATATCCAATTAATAATCACCGAAGATCTACAAAACTTTTGGGATAAGAACTAACATTAAAAAGAAACAACATCATGAATTCTACTTTCTTATGTATCTACTCACAAGATCGTTTGAGGGGATACGTTTTAAAATGTTATGATCTTACGTATTTAATTTCATACAACGAGCAGAATAATTCCAGGATTTCTGTAGTATAAGGTAAAAGGTATCCTCACACGGAGAGGTGCACTGCTTGCCATATTTTGAACAGATATACTTCCAAATGACAATAGGACGAGAAAGACAAGAATTTCCAAAATATGAGGAAATGTGTTTCTTTCATTTAATAAGTTTATGTTTGCTCGCAATATTTTGAGGGGATATACTTTAAAGATAAAGTCCTCAACGAAATATAGTGAGCAAGGAAGTATGAAATTTCCAAAAGTACGAGGAAACAAAAGTATTAAACAATTCATATTTTCTTGCAACATTATGAGGGGATATACTCCCATGTTTTAATTTTATACAATAGAATATATAATAAGAATAATAGTACAAAATTTTCAAGGCATATATCTTTGATCGCAATATTTTGGAGCGAATATGCTTGCACATTCATTATTGCAAAAGAACACATAAAAAAATATGACAAGCATGGTGTAATACCCCGTAATTTTAATGACTTTTAAAATGGGTTATATTTTAAATTAATGGATTAATTGGATTTTATATATAAATTAATTCATTTGGGTTTTATCCGAATTGTGGATATTAATATGAATGATTCTGGATATTATTTAAAGATATTTAGGTAATATATGAATTTGATGTTATTGATATTGCTGTGAGATATTAATTCAGTAATTTGAATTTTTAGTCGGATGCGGTATGGGACGTGTCTGGACAAATTTATTAAATTAAAAAGGAAACTTATTTTTACATCAACCTTATAGTCATTTCGAGTGCGTCGTTGCATCCGGAAGGGTTGAAATAGTCAGAATAGTCTATTTGGATGTTGGTTTTGGGTCTCAGGTCATTTGGAAATGAAAAGACAACCCAAAAGGGCATTTTGGTCATTTTTATAAGGGGATTAATAGTGATTTCGGATTTTGTCTTAGTATAAATATTTGGAGATTAGTTGTACGTGGGTTCATTCATCTCTTCTACATAAAATTGGGAGGTCATCTTCCTAGAGAGAGTGAAAGGTTGCTTAGGAGAAGAGAAGCTTGCTTGGAAAGGAGGAGAACCAAAGGACCAAAGGTCACCACCATCGAAAGTGATCGGAGAAGGGGACAACCACCTGTGTTATACAACCCCAAAGGATCAGACCTTCATTAGAGGCAAGTATTTTATGATTGCAATCTAAGTTTGTATATTGTCCATGTTAGGATAGTTGTGAAAAGATGAGATTTTGCATGTTTAGAAGATAAATATAGAGTTGTTAATGGATTTATGGAAAATGCATATATATAGGAATCAAACTAATATTATAGGTAGATAGTAATCCACGAAATAATCATAAATATGTTGAGGAAATTCTGAGAATCATTGGTGTGCTCTTGAAGATATCATGTTTATAATTTTCTGGAAAAATAGGATAAGGATATGCTTTTAATTCAAACTCTTGATGATTCTAGGATTTTTAGAGCATTAGAAATCATTTATATATGTTGCTATATCATGTAGTATGGATTAAAAGGAATTTGGGTTGTTAATCTGAAGGTTTGAATGATCAAAAGTGATGAAACCCGTAGTAGAAGAAATGCAGAAAATTGGGATGATATATGGGCAATCGATCGATCGACCCCCTGCCTTCGTTCGATCGACCTCCCCAGAATTCATGAGGTTGTTTCTTTTTAATGCTTGTTTTTATCCCAAACCTTTTGTAAATCAATGGTGATTATTTATTGGATATAATGGGACTTAGGGAAGATCAGTAAGCCCAAGATGAGAGTCAAATTAATATGATTGGGATTTAATTGATTAGAATTATGATAATTAAATTGACAGAAATTTCGGTTGCAAGATTCATGTGTTGGATTCAAATTTGTATGCATGAGGATTAAGGATAGGTCCAGTAAGGGAATTTAATATACCACCTGGGTAGGCTTATGGGTGCAAGAGGGCTCAATCCTAGGTGACAGAAGATGTGTTTATAAGAGACTAGAAACTATCGGTTATAACTCTAATTAAAGGAGAGTTTAATTCATAGTAATTCGGGAGATAAGATGATATGGACCAGTAGGATATTACTGATTTCTTACTGAATATAGGTATTGAGGAAAACCTATTTGAACCTTGAGTAATGAGTGAGACTCCGGAATAATTAAATTAAGAAGTGAAGCCATAATATTTTAATACGTAGGATTTAAGAGATATAATGCTACGTATGGGAATTATCGTATGGTAGTGTGATTACCTTGTTGATATTATATCTATAGGTAGATGATAATGCCTATTTGATTAATTGATTATTTATGTGTATGTTATACCTAGCTTACTTGCAATCGACGGGAGTTTTGCGCGTGAGGGCAGTCATATCCTGATGAATCCATGGGATTTTTGATTTGTCGCTTGAGAAAATAGGTGTATGAAAGTATTATCGGGGAGTTGATAAGTCCGTTGACTATGGGTACGTAGGTATGTGCGTGACCCATGGATAGGAGAACTATGTTTGCCTCCGATTTTTGTCTTGTTGTTTGTGGTTCGAGAAATCCCTACCAAACCTTTAGTCCCCGATTCGGCGACCTGCGGTACCGAGATGTGATAGCAGAGTAATACATGCACCGCAGTTGTGTCTATAGGTGTCGTATTATATATGTATGTGTATATATATATATATATATATATATATATATATATATATATAATGAATTAAATGAATGTATATATAGTGGTTTGAATAATCTACTGTGTGATAATTGAAGATGACGGTGAATAGAGGAAAAGAATTGAATTAAGTTAATGAATATTATTCTGATAGATTTGACAAGCTTAACTCATATTAATGAGAAGCGTATATGAATGATTACACTACGTATGGTATGGGACATACGGGGTTATGATATTGGGTAGAATCATATTTTGAAAACTAGTTAGGAGGAACCTTTAACTAGGAGGTTAATAGGAAACGTTAAGCGTGCACTCTAGATGAGAGGTGAGAATATCAAGTGAGAGTTTGGATACTAACATGTACGTAATAAATGCTTTATTGCACTTACTAAATACTTGTTGTTTTCAAAATTATTTTACATCGGGCTCTGACCCGTTTCCTTACTTATTCTCTTTTCTATTGTACCTTCTGTATCAGGAGTCCAGCAGTAGGGATGCCAACCTTAGGGAATTATGATGAGCCATGGAGCTATGGAGTATTGCATAGATGCCTATCTTTATTTGATTCATAGTGATCTTTTGTTTAGGGCATGTCGCCGAGAGGAAATTCAGTTATCATCTTTCTATCTGAGTCATACAGTCTTGTACTCGTGTCATTTTAATACTTTTATTATTGTTGGGATTACCATATTGGATTATTATTTGGGAATGTTTGTTCCAATGGCATTTAAATTCTTTTGAGTTATCTATTCAGTTATTATTGTGTTAGAATAAAATGTGTAGTGTTATTCGTAAACTAAAAATGATTTTTGTTGAATTAAAATTTTGAAAGTTTTTAACACCAGCTTAATTGGGTATTGGTTTATGAGTTAATGTTTTCGACAATGATGCTAAGAATGAGCCAACTTTATATTCTGTTTTAATTTGGTATGGGACTGGCCACCCGGTATTTAATTGGGCAGGGTGTTACAGGTGGCATCAGAGCATCAGGTTCTAGAGTCCTTTAGGGTCTGTACGACTTAGTGTGTTTTCAGCTTAGCGTTCTTTGATGTAGAGCCCTATGTTTAGGATTGTTGATTTCCTTGGTGAGATTTCGTTCTCCTGCTATAATGTATATATTAGTGAATATTATTTGCATTCGTACGTGTTCATACCAGAAGTATAGTAAATGAGGGTCAAATGAACAATTGAGGAGAGTCATCAGTAGAAGTTCTAGAAATGCGGAAATGGGGTGTGTTATCCAACGAAGGAAATATATTCAAAGGCTTGGACATATAGTGGTGTGTGGTTAACTAGAACTGAAAATTTGGGGTAAATTTTTTCTTGACTCATCAGAGCAAAGTTATCATAGTGGGAGTCAACAACCACCACTCGCGAATGAGGGTATGGTTTCTATCTAAGGAGTTATGAGGCGCATACTGATTATTGTAGTAATTAATATTGTGTGGGCAATAGGGTTACTAAACTTAGCCTTTAGCACTGTTATTTGTGTAGACTCACCGAGGGGTTGTGGACACCTATATTTTACATGTCATCATATGGGTCTGATTTTTATCACGGAATTACTTACTTTAGGTATGTCTGAACAAGATGTGACTATCGGCGTGGATTGACTTGTGGTATATGAGAGCGTATGGACTACTATAGCAAGTGTTTCGTATTTACCAAGATAGTAGATGAGTAGACTTTTATTTGAAATCGATAAACCCGTATAGAAGTTTTATACTATTGACCAAGGACCTGAGGAGTTTCGATGACCGACTACTTTAGGTAGTAGTGTATCGAGGGGGTTCCTTGTTTGGATTTCGCTTGCGAGACACCCCACGCATGAAACTAACAAACGTTGGGAGTCGAAATAAGTTAGGTCTTTAGGATATGAGTTTATAACATTTGCGATAAAACAGAGTATTATGCGGGTAAACATATGCATTATATAATGAAAGAAATACGATACGGTGTATGGGCGCCCTGGATGGTTGGATTGTAGTATTTTTCATAATTGTGAAACCATAAGTAGTTGTGACTTCAGGATTTATTTACTTAATGATTAAGGATCATTTTTCCCAAACTTTGTCACGAGGATCGTATATGTAAGATTGCGTAAAGTTTAAATTCGATTTAGTTGAAACTATATGGTGAGGCTTGGCGTATAACATCAATGGGGATTTTCGTTAATGTACTGTATAGGCGGTACGACATAGATTACTTGCGATGTGAGATTTATACTCAAAATTGACCTTACCAGTATGATTTGTCTTTTCGAATTTCGGGACGAAATTCTGTTATAAGGGGTGGAGTATGTAATACCCCGTAATTTTAATGACTTTTAAAATGGGTTATATTTTAAATTAATGGATTAATTGGATTTTATTTATAAATTAATTCATTTGGGTTTTAGCCGAATTGTGGACATTAAAATGAATGATTCTGGATGTTACTTAGAGATATTTAGGTAATATATGAATGTGATGTTATTGATATTGCTATGATATATTAATTCACTAATTTGAATTTTTAGTCGGACGCGGTATGGGACGTGTCAGGACAAATTTGTTAAATTAAAAAGGAAACTTATTTTTACATCAACCTTATAGTCGTTTCGGGTGCGTCGTTGCATCTGGAAGGGTTGAAATATTCCGAAAAGTCTATTTGGATGTTAGTTTTTGGTCTCGGGTCATTTGGAAATGAAAAGACAACCCAAAAGGGCATTTTAGTCATTTTTATAAGGGGATGAATAGTGATTTCGGATGATGCCTTAGTATAAATATTTGGAAATTAGTTGTACGTGGGTTCATTCATCTCTTCTACACAAAATTGAGAGGTCATCTTCCTAGAGAGAGTGAAAGGTTGCTTGGGAGAAGAGAAGCTTGCTTGGAAAGGAGGAGAACCAAAGGACCACAGGTCACTAATTAGGCACATATTCTTCACATTTATTCCCTTAATTTCGGTATTTTTATGATTCCGTGCAGTGTAAATATCTTGGATTTGTCTCAAATTTATGCTAATAACCTCTTTTGGAAAGTATTTTGTGTTTTGTGTATTTCTCATGTGATTTATAGGTATTTCATGCAAGTTAGTGCAAAGGAGAACTCAAAACAGTGAAAGAAACCAAGAAATGGAGAGTTGAATGGCATTTTCGTAATTTTGAAGCCTTATTCCATAGGTGGGGCCAACTACAAAGTTTAAGAGATCTAAATTACAAGAATATTGGAAAAAACGACACCCCAATCCGAGCTACGGTGAAGAAGTTATGCCCATTTAAAGTTGGAGACAGAAAGTCAAAAGTTGAAATTAATTCTGGAAGCTGAAGAGTCAAAACTCTTGAAATTTCTTGTTTAATTCGTTTTTAATAGTTGTAAAACATGGAGAGGCATGGGAAGAGTCTCATTTAGGTATATTAAAAGGGAAAAACATGTAGATGCATGGGAAGAGTCATTTTTTGGTGTATAAAAGGCCAAGCCCTACATCATTCCAAAGGGACTCAAAATTAGAGAGAGAAAGTCATTTTTTTAGAAATCCTTTTTAGTTTTTCATATTTTTAGAGAAACCCTAGTTTGTATGTTTGAAGAACAAGTAGTATTCTGGATTGAAGTTCATCTCGTGCAGATTTCAAGTATCAATTCTTCAATTCAATTCAAGTATCAAATTCCCTTCTCTTATTTAGTCTCAATTCTATTTTCAATTTTCAATTGTTTTGCAATTTGTTACCAATGTTTGCTAGATCCATAATTCCATGTATTGGTATGAATTTGTTTTCTAGAAAAATCATGTCTAGCTAAATTCTATAGGTACGGAGTACATGAACTCATTCCGAGGTGAATTACCCATTTAGAAAATAGAGGGTAAATTAAATATTGACCGAATCGTGTATGGAAATTATACATACATAGCCAATCTTTTAATCTATCTTGCCCGAGGTACTTAGGATGTTTAAGAATGCTATGCAAGTGTATTTGTCCATTCACCGCTTTGTATTCACCTTTGATTTCATATGATGCGGGCAAGATCCCCCATATATGTAATGCTTAGGATCTACAAAGATTGGATTTAGTCAAAATTTCAATTTACAATTCTAGTATTCTATACGGTAATTTACTAAGGTTTGAGGGATTGTACTCCACCCTATTTTCTCTTATTTTCAACTCCAATTTCTTTACAATTCTTACTATTTTTGTGCACATTTTATATCTTCACTAATTGGAAATTTAAACCCATCAATCATTTTTTTCTTTTCTTTTATTTTAATATCAAATTGAGGATTAAACTACCTTACCTTTGTCGTCACGTTCACACGTCCTAATTCCCTGTGGATTCGATACCCAGACTTGCCGCTATACTCCTTAAGGAGTGTAGTTACAAGTTTAGGTTTTTTTGTATTGAGGTTGGAAGCCAATAACAACGACTAGCGTATTGCACGAACGCTCGGTTTTTACACTCGATCAAAAATAGCGTCGTTGCCGGGGAATTAGGTAGACTTTAGGTTAGGTGGGTTAATCCCGAATTTGACCTTAAAAAAAATAAATAAATAAAATAAATAAATAATTTCTCATCTCATCGTTCACAAGTTGTTCATGCAAACTCCTCCAACGCTCCACACTTTTGAGTCAAACACTGAGTGAGGGTTCTGAATCGTTGGGTAGAAATATGTCGGTGCACGGTAGTGTTGGTGTTGGTGCTGGAGAGGAAGAGATACCATATCTTCCCATGAAAGATCTTTTATTTGTGGAGCGAACTGTTACCCCTGCTTGCATTTTACTCCCGTATAATGCTGGTTAGTTCCACTTTCGAAATGGTATGATCCAAATTCTTCCTACATTTCACAGGATGGATTCGAAAAAACCATATCTCCATATTCGAGAATTCAAAGATACATGTGAGACGTTTGGTGACCAAGCTTGCCCACAAGATGTTATCCGGTTAAAGCTTTTCCCTTTTTCATTAAAGGATAAAGCCAAAACTTGGCTATGGTCTCTACCCCCGAATTCTGTTCTGTCCTGGAGAGATATGCAGACCAAGTTTCTCTCCAAATTCTTTCCACAACACAAAACCAATTCTATTAAAGCCCAAATTCAAGCTTTTCGACAAAATGAGAATGAGGCTTTTGATAAGTGCTGGGAGAGATTTCAGGAGTTAGTTAGTGCTTGCCCACATCATGGATTCGAAAAACATCATCTGATTTCATTTTTCCGTCAAGGCCTTACTTTAGCATCTAAACAACTCGTTCAGACAATGTGCGAAAGACCTTTTTGGGAATTAGACTCAAGCGATGCTGAGGCTCATCTGAGATATGTAGCAGAGACTACACAATCATGGGATGTTTCTGATCCCAATAGTCAAAATAGAAATCGACAAGTGTCCAATTTACCTGCTGCATCCGATATTTATCAATTGGACAAGGAGACTTTGTTGGATCGAAAATTTGACCAATTGGAGAAGAATTTCAGAGATATGCTTGAAGTGCGATTAAGGGAAGTGGATGGACCCGTGCAAGCCGGGAAGGAGAAAGTGTGTGCCATTTGTGCTGCTGGTCATTCTACCAAAGGATATCCTACCATCCCTCCATACAAGGCAATGTACACTGAACAAGTTGAGGCAATAGGGGGGTTTCGCGAAAATTATAATGCACAGCAAGGGAATGCATACAATCAATCTTGGAGTAATAATCCTGGTTTCAACTATGGAAAACCACAAGGGGGGATGGCTCCTAACCCACATGTGACTTTACCACCACCACCCCCTCAATTTCAGCAAGTGGTTCCTCCTATGCATGTACCACCTCCTGGTCCGTATGTTGCTCCACCGAGGCGATCTCTTGAGGACAACACAAATCACCTCATCCAATCTCAAAAGGAGAACAGTGCTAAGTATGATCGAATGTTAAATGAAATACATACTAGCATCTCAAGGTTGCAAACTGCATTGAATGTCCAAGACAAGGGCAAATTTCCTGCTCAAAGCCAACGACCTCCCGAAGGACAAACCATTATTGTCACTATATCCCACGACCATCGAGAGCAATGTAGCGTTATTACCACTCTACGTAGTGGGAAAGTAGTTGATTTGTCACCTCCCCCACGCAATGCATCTAAAGATAAAGAGGTTTCGCCCGGCACAAGAGAGGCCGAAGATGCCCCTTTAATTGAGAGGGAGGAGGATGAACACACTAGTGGACTCAAGGCCATCACCCCCACCGCTGCCCCATACCCTCAACGGTTGTCTCTCACTCCAAAACGACCTCCCGTGATGAAGTTCTGGAAGTCCTTATGCAAGTAAAAATTAATTTACCTTTTCTCGAGACTATACAGAGAATTCCCGCGTATGCTAAGTTTATTAAGGACTTACTCACGGTGAAATGCATGCTAAAGGTAAACCAGAACGTCTCTTTGGCCCAAAATGTCAGCGCAGTCTTGTCGAGTGACTTTCCATTAAAATATAAAGATCTGGGTGCACCCACTATTTCGTGTATCATGGGGAAGAACCGAATCGAGAGAGTTCTAATAGATCTAGGGGCGAGTGTTAATATTATGCCCTATTCCATCTATAGGCAACTAGAACTGGGGGCCCTTAAGCCCACAAATATGACTCTCCAGCTCACGGATCGTTCTGTGAAGCTTCCTCGGGGAATTTTTGAGGATGTGATTGTCCAAATAGACACTTTCTACTTCCCGGTGGATTTTTTCATTTGGGACGAAGAACCCTCTATTCTCCCAAGTAATCATGTTCCCGTTATCCTTGGCCGCCCATTTTTAGCTACTGCTAATGCTCTTATCAATACCCGAAGTGGGCGTATGCAATTAACTTTCGGGAACATGACCCTCGAAACAAATATCTTTAATAATTCCAAGAGAGAGGGTGACGAAGGGGAACCGCGAGGGTTGGATCGTTTGGGGGAAGCACACGTGCAAGAAATAACTTACAAGGAAGAGCCATTAGGGGAAGGTTGTGTTGCGCACAATGAGAGGAGTGGTTGCAACATCGAGAGCAAGGTAGGGGAGGTATGTTTAGTTAATGCATTCGAGAGCATGAGTGAGCCCATGAACAAGAGTGAAAGAGGAGATTTAGAGTGTGTCGGGAGAGGCTCGTCGAAATACTTAGAGGAAAGCGAATGGCAGGACACTATCGATACATTTCTCCTCGATTACCACCCACCCACACCACCCTATAATTCGACGAGTGAGCACGAAAGGCAGATTGAGGACACCAAGCAAGAGAGAGAGCTCGAGGAGTTGAGCCTAGCAGAGTTTGAGAGTGAGTTCGGACAGGTGGATGCAAGCCTAAATGTTGACGTCCAATCTTTCTGGGCCTCATTTCGTCATTTAGACTAAAGCGAGTGGGAAAATAGAATTGATGCATTTCTCCTTACCAAACATCCACCCATACCATTTGAGTCTTCGGAGGTACTTGAAGATACGACTCCAATCTCGTCCGACTTAGAGACCAACCCACGTGCTATGCAACAAGAGGATCCTTTTCCGGTTTATCATAATGCATCTCCCGGTCTTTCCTTTATCTATGGGCACGGGTCCAATTTATTTCGGCTATTCACTTATGATGGTAATACGGGAGAGACGAGGAGAGCATCGTACCCAGTGAAAGGGATCGGGTGATTTGTGGAGAGAGATGAGAGGTCGTCGCACCCCCGACGCGTATGGGGTGATTTTTGTTGTATTTTTGAGTCGTGTATAAGTGTTATATTGTGTCTTGTTGCATTTTAATAATTTGCTTATTTTATTTGTCGCACTTATTCTTTTTTCTTCCTTAGATTGTAATCCTTTTGATTGAGGACAATGCAAAAGCCTAAGTTGGGGAGGAGGAGGGGGGTGATAAGTGCGTCTTTCTAAAACTTCAAAAAAGTTTAAAATGCCAAAAAAAAAAAATTGAAAAATTTAGAAAAAAACCAAAAATATTTTTCTTCAAAATAAATAAAAATTGGAATTTAAAATTTTCAAAAATATCACTTTTATTCTATTTAAAGTCTCAAATTGTTAAATCTCAATTGCACTAAGACAAAATTGACCGAAGATGGAAATTGAAAGAAAATTGACGACTTTACGAATAAGTGTGGAGATTGATCAAACCCGGTGAGATTTCGAGCCTATCGATCTTTTTGAGTTTTTAAATGAATCCGAGTTTATGATTAACTCAAAGTTCTTTTCAGGGTTTTAATAATTCGTTGATGATCTCAATCCTTTGTTTTGATCGGTTGTGGGAAATGTGTGAAATGTTGTCTCGAAATTCGTGCTAAATATATCTCTAAACTTAATTAATCTCGAGATGCATATGGTAATGTGATTAGCAATTTGGACAATGAAGTAAGCCCTCGTTTGTTACCCAAAAATATTAGCCATAAAAAGTTGGGAAAAACAAAATTATCCCTTTGCAACCCAAGTTGAGCCTAATAAATATTTCCCTTTCGTTTGATAACCCGAAAAAACCAAATAGCCCGAAATTGCGAAAATGGAATATTCGTTAAGTCCTAAAAGTGCAACAAAAAGGGGCAAGGGAGAAAAAATTAGAAAATGCTCAACAAAAATAGCAAGAAAATAAAAAGAGAAAAAATAGAAAAAGAAAAGAAAAATGAGAAAATGCCCGAAAAAGCACTAATGGACGTCATAAGAAAATTTTCCAATTCCAACATTCCCAACCATTTCCATTTTTTCCCTTTTACACCTTAACGCCAAGAAAAGTCCTAACCGAGTTCGAATGGCGAAATTGATTACCGCGTGGAGAGCTAAGATATGAAAAGATAATAAAAGAGATAAAAATGGTGTGATTAAGAGATGATGTTTCCCGTTTCCTAATAACTTTATTCCGATGATGAGATCTTTTCACCATACATTTTCTTCTTTTCAATTTTTTTATGCGTGAATTTGTGTCCATTATATTTACTCTTTATATCATGCATACCGAGAGAAAAAATCCGCAATCCGACTGATTCATTTGTGAGTGCATCCGTAAGAATTTGAAATCAAAACGAATTTTCGAAAAGTAACGTAATGCTCAATCGGTGGAAATTTGAGGTTTAATTTCTGGCTTTGCACACACACACACACACTATGGTTTGAGACATTTGAATATGAATTTATGGTGATTATTTTTCGAAAAGTTTAAATTGTACAATTTTTAAGTATTTTGATATTTATTTGAGTCAATAAAGAATTTTATGGGTATATTCACTGCAAAACCCTCACGAGACAAAACTCATCCTACTAGGGTGACCTAGGGGTTTAAAGGCTTGTTGCACACGCTAAATGCAATCGATTGCCCGCGAAAAAGGTATTCTATCCCAATAAAGGAATTTTCAAGAGTTGAACTTTAAACTAATTTCATTTACATTGCTCGGGACGCGCAAAGTTTTAAGTTTGGGGGTGTGATTAGGCACATATTCTTCACATTTATTCCCTTAATTTCGGTATTTTTATGATCCCGTGCAGTGTAAATATCTTGGATTTGTCTCAAATTTATGCTAATAACCTCTTTTGGAAATTATTTCATGTTTTGTGTATTTCTCATGTGATTTATAGGTATTTCATGCAAGTTAGTGCGAAGGAGAACTCAAAACAGTGAAAAAAACCAAGAAATGGAGAGTTGAAGGGCATTTTCGTAATTTTGCAGCCTTAGTAAGGAGGTGGGGCCAACTAGAAAGTTGAAGAGATCTAAATTACAAGAATATTGGAAAAAACGGCACCCCAATCCGAGCTACGGTAAAGACGTTAGGCCCATTTAAAGTTGGAGACAGAAAGTCAAAAGTTGAAATTAATTCTGGAAGCTGAAGAGTCAAAACTCTTGAAATTTCTTGTTTAATTCGTTTTTAATAGTTGTAAAACGTGGAGAGGCATGGGAAGAGTCTTATTTAGGTATATTAAAAGGGAAAAACGTGTAGAGGCATGGGAAGAGTCATTTTTTGGTGTATAAAAGGCCAAGCCCTACATCATTCCAAAAGGACTCAAAATTAGAGAGAGAAAGTCATTTTTTTAGAAATCCTTTTTAGTTTTTCATATTTTTAGAGAAACCCTAGTTTGTTTGTTTGAAGAACAAGTAGTATTCTGGATTCAAGTTCATCTAGTGCAGATTTCAAGTATCAATTCTTCAATTTAATTCAAGTATCAAATTCCCTTCTCTTATTTAGTCTCAATTCTATTTTCAATTTTTAATTGTTTTGTAATTTTTTACCAATGTTTGCTAGATCCATAATTCCATGTATTGGTATGAATTTATTTTCTAGAAAAATCATGTCTAGCTAAATTCTCAAGGGATGGGGTACATGAACTCATTCTGAGGTGAATTACCCATTTAGAAAATAGAGGGTAAATTAAATATTGACCGAATCGTGTATGGAAATTATACAAACATAGCCAATCTTTTAATCTCTCTTGCCCTAGGTACTTAGGATGTTTAAGAATGCTATGCAAGTTTATTTGTCCATTCACCGCTTTGTATTCACCTTTGATTTCATATGACGCGGGCAAGATCCGCCATATATGTAATGCTTAGGATCTACAAAGATTGGATTTAGTCAAAATTTCAATTTACAATTCTAGTATTCTATACGGTAATTTACTAAGGTTTGAGGGATTGTACTACACCCTATTTTCTCTTATTTTCAACTCCAATTTCTTTACAATTCTTACTATTTTTGTGCACATTTTATTTCTTCACCAATTGGAAATTTAAACCCATCAATCATTTTTTTCTTTTCTTTTATTTTAATATCAAATTGAGGATTAAACTACCTTACCTTTGTCGTCACGTTCACACGTCCTAATTCCCTCTGGATTCGATACCCAGACTTGCCGCTATACTCCTTAAGAAGTGTAGTTACAAGTTTAGTTTTTCTTGTATTGAGGTTGGAAGCCAATAACAACGACTAGCGTATTGCACGAACGCTCGGCTTTTCCACTCGATCACAAATGACCACCAACCACCACCAGAAGTGATCGAAGAAGGGGAGAACCACCTGTGTTATACAACCCCAAAGGATCAGACCTTCATTAGAGGCAAGTATTTTATGATTGTAATCTAAGTTTGTATATTTTCCATGTTTGGATAGTTCTGAAAAGATGAGATTTTGCATGTTTGGAAGATAAATATAGAGTTGTTAATGGATTTCTGGAAAATGGATATATATAGGAATCAAAGTCATGTTATAGGTAGATAGTAATCCACTAAATAATCATAAATCTGTTGAAGAAATTCTGAGAATCATTGGTGTGTTCTTGAAGATATCATGTTTATAATTGTCTGGAAAAATAGGATAAAGATATGCTTTTAATTCAAACTCTTGACGATTATAGGATGTTTAGAGCATTAAAAATCATTTATATATGTTGCTATATCATTTAGTAAGGATTATAAGGAATTTGGTATGTTAATATGAAGGTTTGAATGATCAAAAGTGAAGAAACCCATATTAGAAGAAATGCAGAAAACTGGGCTGATATCTAGGCGATCGATCGATCGACCCCCTACATTCGATCGATCGACCTCCCCCGAATTCATGAGGTTATTTCTTTTTACTGCTTGTTCTTATCCCAAACCTTTTGTAAATCTTTGGTGATTATTAATTAGATATAATGGGACTTAGGGAAGATCAGTAAGCCCTAGATCAGAATCGAATTAATGTGATTGGGATTTAATTGATTAGAATTATGATAATTAAATTGAAAGAAATTTCGATTACTAGATTCATGTGTTGGATTCAGATTTGTATGCATGAGTATTAAGGATAGGTCCAGTAAGGGAATTTAATATATCACCTCGGCAGCCTTGGGGGTACAAGAGGGTTCAATCCTAGGTGACAGAAGATGTGTTTATAAGAGATAAGAAACTATCAGTTATAACTCTAATTAAAGGAGAGTTTAATTCGTAGTAATTCGGGAGATAAGAGGATATAGACCAATAGGATATTACTGATTCCTTGCTGAATACAGGTACTGAGGAAAATGTATTTGAACCTTGAGTAATGAGTAAGACTCTCGAATAATTAAATTAAGAAGTGAAGCCATAATATTTTAATACGTAGGATTTAGGAGATATAATGCTACGTATGAGAATTATCTTATGGTAGTGTGATTACCTTGTTGATATTATATCTATATGTAGATGATAATGCCTATTTGCTTAATTGATTATTTATGTGTATGTTATACCTAGCTTACTTGCTATCGACGGGAGGTTTACGCATGAGGTCAGTCATATCCTGATGAATCCATGAGATTTTTTATTTGTCGTTCGAGAACATAGGTCTATGAAAGACTTATCGAGAGTTGATAAGTCCGTTGACTATGGGTACGTAGGTATGTGCGTGACCTATGGATAGGAGAACTATGTTCGCCTCCAATTTTTGTGTTGTTGTTTGTGGTTCGAGAAATCCTTACCGAACCTTTAGTCCCCGATTCGACGACCTGCGATACCAGGACGAGATAACAGAGTAATGCATGCACCACAACTGTGTCTATGGGTGCCGTATTATATATATATATATATATATATATATATATATATATATATAATGAATTAAATGAATGTATATATAGTTGTTTGATTAATCTACTGTGTGATAATTGTAGATGACGATGAATAGAGAAAAAGAATTGAATTAAGTTAATGAATATTATTCTGATAGATTTGACAATCTTGACTCATATTAATGAGAAACGTATATGAATGATTACACTACGTATGTGTAACAACCCGCGTAATTTTCGGGGTATTTTCGAAATAAAGAGGAAAAATAAAGTTTTTCATAAAATTATTTTTATTACTCAAATATGTTGGTTATTATTTTTAAGGCCGAGAATTTCAAACGATTTCGAAATCGGAATTAAAATGAAATTTTAATTGAATTTTTATTATTTTGTAGAGTCCTCAAAATATAAAACTCTCTAAGAGTCCTCGGAACATAAAAATCCCTAGTAAAAATAATATTTTTAGAAATCCGACCGTCCGATCAAGCTGAATTTTTGTCAGAAGTCCTGTCTCGCCATTCGCTACGTCATACTAAAATTTCAAGCGATTCCAACGGTCCGATCGTCCGGAATAAAATTTTTAGTGTTTGTATCTAATTAGAACTCTTTTCTTAATCAAACTCTTAATCCTTTATATATCAACTAATTCGTGGCTTGGCCTTTCAAATCACTTTTTCTCAATATTTTTAACCAAAAGACCTCTCCAAAATTACTCCCTTTCATCTACAAACCATAGCCCCAAACTTATTCAAGATTTCAACCTTAGATTAGAAGGTTTATTTGGTGTTTTCTCGAGTTTGGGCTAGAACGAGATTTGATTATTTTCGCGAGAAGAACGTGATGGTGTGATTAGATTTTGAGGCTGAATTATACGATGATTCATTTGATGATTTTGAGGTATGGAGTTTTACACAATATGCTCCTGAAATCTCGCGAGTGTTTATTCCGTTGAATTCTTGTTAATTGAACTCATATTTTGAATTGTTAAATTCTTGGAAATCTGGAAAAATAATTGTTGGAATTATTTTCATTCATGAGGTATTATTCATGTTGTTTTGAGCACGCTGTCATGAGATTTTAAGATGGCACTGATGTTGGGCACCCGCCAAGACTCCTTTTCCGGCTACTTGATAAAGTATGGCGCGGTATGGTGAGGCCTGGTGACTCCGGTTAATGTGTTGTTGAGAAATTTATTGATAAAATGCTATTGAGATTTGCATTATTTGATTTGAGTATTCGTAGTCGTATTGTTGCGCTTTGTTCTTCGCTAACATCTTTGTTGAGCATACTCCTGTCGTATTGTGTACTTCCCCATCTTTTTCTTAGTTGGCAGGTGAGCACGGATTTGAGTGCTATGGACCAATTGGGATGATTTTAGCGAGGATTATTTGGGAAGAATTTTTAATACAAGAGATGAGAATAGTTGTATTTATTTTGATGTATAGAGCATTTGGAGATTTATTTTATTTTCGAGATAGTTAGATTGTTGTAATTATTTCGAGAGATTTGTTGTATTAATTTGAAGATGAGAATAGTGGTTTCTTGTTTTATTGTGGGATTTAGATGCTCTATACCTCGTTATTTGTGGATTAGTTTAGTTTTATCGATAGTAGCGCTCCGCTCGCTCCCCCGGGGCGGGCGGGGTGTTACAGAATGGTATCAGAGCTTAGGTATACGACCACCCTCGGGTCTTGGGTTTTGGGTCTGTTACGTTTTTGTGGCGCATATTTTTGGAGATAGATTATTTTAGATAATCGTTTCGCGTTAGGCATCTAGATTAGATGTGAGGAATTTATTTTCGGAGACGAAATTATTTTTGGAGATTGTGGCCTGATTTTTGAGAGTTAGGTATTCGGCGAATTTCGAGGGCGAAATTTCATTGTTAGTGGGGAAGAGTAACAACCCGCGTAATTTTCGGGGTATTTTCGAAATAAAGAGGAAAAATAAAGTTTTTCATAAAATTATTTTTATTACTCAAATATGTTGGTTATTATTTTTAAGGCCGAGAATTTCAAACGATTTCGAAATCGGAATTAAAATGAAATTTTAATTGAATTTTTATTATTTAGTAGAGTCCTCAAAATATAAAACTCTCTAAGAGTCCTCGGAACATAAAAATCCCTAGTAAAAATAATATTTTTAGAAATCCGACCGTCCGATCAAGCTGAATTTTTGTCAGAAGTCCTGTCTCGCCATTCGCTACGTCATTCTAAAATTTCAAGCGATTCCAACGGTCCGATCGTCCGGGATAAAATTTTTAGTGTTTGTATCTAATTAGAACTCTTTTCTTAATCAAACTCTTAATCCTTTATATATCAACTAATTCGTGGCTTGGCCTTTCAAATCACTTTTTCTCAATATTTTTAACCAAAAGACCTCTCCAAAATTACTCCCTTTCATCTACAAACCATAGCCCCAAACTTATTCAAGATTTCAACCTTAGATTAGAAGGTTTATTTGGTGTTTTCTCGAGTTTGGGCTAGAACGAGATTTGATTATTTTCGCGAGAAGAACGTGATGGTGTGATTAGATTTTGAGGCTGAATTATACGATGATTCATTTGATGATTTTGAGGTATGGAGTTTTACACAATATGCTCCTGAAATCTCGCGAGTGTTTATTCCGTTGAATTCTTGTTAATTGAACTCATATTTTGAATTGTTAAATTCTTGGAAATCTGGAAAAATAATTGTTGGAATTATTTTCATTCATGAGGTATTATTCATGTTGTTTTGAGCACGCTGTCATGAGATTTTAATATGGCACTGATGTTGGGCACCCGCCAAGACTCCTTTTCCGGCTACTTGATAAAGTATGGCGCGGTATGGTGAGGCCTGGTGACTCCGGTTAATGTGTTGTTGAGAAATTTATTGATAAAATGCTATTGAGATTTGCATTATTTGATTTGAGTATTCGTAGTCGTATTGTTGCGCTTTGTTCTTCGCTAACATCTTTGTTGAGCATACTCCTGTCGTATTGTGTACTTCCCCATCTTTTTCTTAGTTGGCAGGTGAGCACGGATTTGAGTGCTATGGACCAATTGGGATGATTTTAGCGAGGATTATTTGGGAAGAATTTTTAATACAAGAGATGAGAAGACTTGTATTTATTTTGATGTATAGAGCATTTGGAGATTTATTTTATTTTCGAGATAGTTAGATTGTTGTAATTATTTCGAGAGATTTGTTGTATTAATTTGAAGATGAGAATAGTGGTTTCTTGTTTTATTGTGGGATTTAGATGCTCTATACCTCGTTATTTGTGGATTAGTTTAGTTTTATCGATAGTAGCGCTCCGCTCGCTCCCCCGGGGGGGGCGGGGTGTTACAGTATGGTTTGGGACATACGTGGTTATGATATGGGGTAGAATCATATTTTGGAAACTAGTTAGGCGGAACCCTTAACTAGGTGGTTAATAGGAAACATTAAGCCTGCACTCTAGATGAGAGGCGAGAATATCAATTGAGAGTTTGGATACTAACATGTACATAATAAATTCTTTATTGAACTTGTTAAGTACTTGCTGTTTTCAAAATTATTTTACATCGGGCTCTGACCCATTTTCTTGAATATTCTCTTTTCTATTGTACCTTTTATATCAGGTGTCTAGCAGTAGGGACGCCAATCTTAGGGAATTATGACGATCCATGGAGCTATGGAGTATTTGTTATACCTATCTTCATTTTATTCATAGTGATCTTTTGTTTAGGGCATGTCGCCCAGAGGAAATTCAGTTATCATCTTTCTATCTGGGTCATACAGTCTTGTGCTCGTGTCTTTTTAATACTTTTCTTATTGTTGGGATTACTGTATTGGATTATTATTTGGGGATATTTATTGCAATGGCATTTAAATTCTTTTGAGTTATATGTTCAGTTATTATTGTGTTAGAATAAAATGTGTAGTGTTATTCATAAACTAAAAATGATTTTTGTTGAATTAAAATTTGGAAAGTTTTTAACCCCAGCTTAATTGGGTATTGGTTGATTAGTTAATGTTTTCGACAGTGATGCTAAGAATGAGCCAACTGTATATTCTATTTTAATTTGGTATGGGACTGGCCACCCGGTATTTAATTAGGCGGCGTGTTACACATGGCAGTAAATTCCCAAAGTACAAGGGTACTCAAAGATTAAATGAGTACTTTAAACACGGTGTTTACGTGTGTTGAAAGGGTGGATTTCAACAAAAATACTAGTATGTGTTGGATAAAATAAAAAGGTTGATTTGAGTAAAGAAATGTTTTCGGTTAAATCAAATGTAATGGTTTCAAGTATTGAACTGTGTGTGTTAAATAAAGCAGAAAACGCTAAAATGAGAAAAAAAGTCTTCTATAAGATTAAAATAAATTAATTTGGATAAATAAGGTTTTTAGAAGTAAATATGTTTCATGTATTATGTATATGCGTATATATATATATATATATATATATATATATATATATATATATATATATGTATACAATGTAGTTGTATGTGCATGTAGGCATAATGTGTTAGAGTTTTCTTTCTGCCGTTTGATTCTATACTACATTTGTATATTTCCCATTGAGCATCGGCTCATACCCTCACATTGTTATGGCAGGTCAGAAGAAGTTCAAATTTTGATAGTGTTATATAGGTAAGGACTTTCTTTATTTTTTGTTAGTATCTATATATGCTAGGACTTCTGGGTGTTCCCCATAAGTCCCTCACGTAGTTTATTTTGAAACAGGAATCGCATGCTAAATAAGTGAAATGTTAATTAAAATAAACCTAGACTAGCAACATTATATAGGTTGTTTCATTGAACTTCACACCTAACACTTGGGTCGGACCAGGTCGACTACGGGAAAAACATAAATCCGGGTCGGGGGATTACAAATGGTCTCAGAGAGCTCTAGGTTCAAGGTTCTTTTCGGGAGTAACGTGGCGATATCAGTATCGGATCTTTTAACATTAGTGATGGGTAGGGTCGGTCGTGATAGTTTAGTTCGTGTCCGCGACGGTAAAGTCAAAGAGGTTAGCATGACAAGTAAGTTAGTGGCAAGTGGCACACGATCAGGTGGATAGTTATTAATCGCTTTCGCATTTCAGATTATAATTGTAGTAATTTATGTGTGTCCATGTTAGCTTATAGTGGTGACACCATGGTTGTCAATGTGAGGTGCTTGTGTTGAAATTTTAATGGCATAAAATAATCTAAGGTGTCGATAGAATGAAATGATGCTAATTGGACAAGTGGCACGAGTTGCATATAGTCAACAATAAAGATTGATGGTAATGATGTCTCGACTAGACACTAATGAGTGGTGATTAGAAGATATGTATAATCATTAGGTACGATGCTTATGGATAGTTAATGCCGGTGATGTAATTAGGAAAATTCGATCTTTGGGGTGATATTGCAATTGATGGTATTTAGGTGAACACATGTGGTTGTGCAGGATAATAGTGGAAATGCCATAAACCATTATGTGAGATTTATTGTGAAATGATCTTAGTGATGTGAGTAGCCTTATTAGTTGTAACAATGAGTAATGTTCACTGTGACCTAGTGGCAAAGGTTGTGTATCTCATGTATCGAGACTATATAACTCAATAGCATTAATAAATATTGATTTTTTGTGAGAACATATTAGTTTATTTGGTTTAGGACTTAGGTTGGGTGTACCTTGAATAAAATGAATATTGAGGAACACGATCTCATGCGGCGTCCGTGGTGTGAGCCTTGGTATTTGTAAGCAATATCCGACATCCCATATCCTACCAAGATCTTTATAGTTGTGTTAACTTGTAGGTTAACACACGACTTGATGTTTAGTTAAAGAAGAAATTTAGTTGTCATGGTTGAACATTTATTTAGGGATTTGATGAGGTAGTCCAATAGGTTTATAGGTTACAGGCGACATCCCGTATCCTGCCATAACCCGTGGTATCATTGGTTATGGCTTGTATGTGGATTATAGTCACAACCACTTGGAAGGAAGATAAGATAATTACATAAATTTAGAGACTCATTTTATCCACTGAGGTCATGGCTAGGTGCGAGGTGATACTAGTGAGAGAGTAGTTCCTAGGCATGTTGAGGTTCCCATGGGAAAAATTGTGTGTGGCATCATTGAGGATAAAAATCGAATGTTGTGTTTCCTGGGGTTTTTGAGGATTAAGGTGCACTATAGCTAGAAGCTTGTACACTAGTGTATTTATGAGCACCAAGTAATATCAATGTGGGTATCGTAAGGTTAGTAGAGTGCACCGATGGTGATAAAGGTATGGACAGTGAAATCTTATCAGGTTCTGGGACTTTTACATGAATTGTGTTTGGTGTTTTTAGGAGACCAATTAAGTTTGGTAAGAAGGGGCAGTAGAATTCTAATAATGATTGAGTTGAGTGTCAGATGATGATCCCAGATCACTGGTTGGATAGTATGCGTTCTGGGTATGGCTTTCTAATCGACATAGATGGGTGGTGTAATTATTAAGGTAGGGTTATAGTTGTATCCTTATAAGAGTGATGCTTGGATGTTATGAAATGGTGATACTCGGTTTTGGGATGTAGTAGGAAACGTATTCCCGAATAAGAGTTATGATGCCATGTGGAGACTTGAAAATGGAAATTAAGGTGGAGTAACATCTGTAGACACCCCATTCTAGCATCCCCTAACCTCTCTTTAGGTCCCTAGCACCTCCTTTCATCGCTACAAAACTAAGTCGTACCTTGGGTACTGACCTAGAGGCCATCAGGCACTCCCAGGCTCTGTCTGACAATAAGTCAAACTCTTAAGGTCGATTGATACTGAATGAATCTTCAAAGGGATCTAAAACCCCTTTCTAACAGTCCGCCCCGTGCGCGATTCTGACTTACAGTACGTACGAACGACCCGTTTCCCTCGAAACTTGATTAGGAGGTCACCGGATGCTTTCGGGCTCCGTCTGACCAAAGTCAACTCTTCAGCTCGACTGAGACTGAATGAATCTTCACAGGGCGCTGAATCCCCTCTCCAACGGTCCACCCTGTGTGCGATTCTAACTTACAGTGCGAACGAACGATCTCTTTTACTCCGAAAGGTCCCTGAATGCTTCCATGTCCCATTTGACCAAAGTCAACTCCCCAAACTGATTCAATCTCTTTGGAATGCCTAAGTGCATCTCCTAACCTTTCCAACGGTTTTCCACATGCGTGATTTTTACTTACCATGCGGACGAACGATTTGTTTGCGTCCGATAATTCCCCGTCCAAAGGACCGACGAGCGCTTCCAAGCCACATTTGATCTAAAGTCAACTCCCAGACCTAGGAGTAGTCTAATGATTTTCGAAGGTCTTTGAATTACCTTTCCATCAGGTCACCCCGTTCATAATTTGGATCAACGGTTTTCATTTTACGATCATTTTTCCGAAGAAACCTGAAAGAGACTGCCAAACAGCAAATTCCAAACCCTGCCTATCGGCAGTGTGCCTAAAAACACCTGCTAATTGGCAGGACCAGGACAATGCCGATCAGAAATGCCCAGGGCCTATAAAAGGAGGGCCTGACCTCATTGCAAGGGAAGCCAAGATATGAAATCCATCATTCTCAGTAAACTCAGAAAACCCCTCTCGAATTCAGCGTGATTTCCACCTTTAAATCCCTTTCCAACCCTCACTTTTCATCATATTTTTCATCAAACTTGGTGACTTAACTACCCTTCATCATCACCCAAGTGTAAGGGTTTCTCTCCAACATTCAAGATCAAGCTCAAGATCTTCAAGAAGGTCCAACTTTCTCAAGTTCTCTTAAATTTGCATTAATTTGTTTCATTACTTAGCATTTTTATTCTCTTCCTTTCCCATATCCCAATATACTTTTTATTTAGTATTATTACACATCTTTTATTTTCATTTAAATGAAATCCCCAAAAAATAAGAAAATAGAGTTTGCTCATAAATTCGAAGCAGGAATTCACACACTTTCCCCACACTCTCTCACTACTAAAATACTTTTTTCTACACACAAACACATATAAGAGAAGTCCTCGATTGGATTTACAGGATAAACCCCACCCCTCATTTTGCATACGAACTACGTGGACTTTGATGCCTCTCTAGGCTACGTAGGCGTCCCAGAGTAAAACCTGAGATTCGATTCCTATTCCTTCCATTCTTGTCATTTTTCCTATATTCTTTAACTTATTTCTCTTAGATTCTACATATTTTCATATACATATATTTATTCTTAGTGACGTATTATTCCATATGCGTTATCGTTCCGTTATAACGATCAACACTAGGATAATCGCGTAAACCTTATTTTCTAATATTACTTTTAGGAACGTTCCTGTGGATGACTCGATTTATCTCTTCCATGATACAAGTCAATGAGTCCTATCTCCATTACATATACGCATGCACACATATCATGGGAAAATAAAGGAAAATAACAACAATCCATGAGAGAATGCAAGGGCGGAATGGGTGCCTAACACCTTCCCATTTCTAACTTAGCCTCAGGACCCCTTTCGAATCATTTTGATTTCGTATGTATCAGTATGTATTTGGATGCCTTCCTTCGGGATGGATCCACCTTCTTTTGTCTGTTTTGAGCAAACTAGACTGGCGACTCCATCTCTCTACATTTTCACCTCACACATCATCGACGCCGGTCAAAGCGCTCCTGAGAGGGATGTGCGAGACCAAGATCCTTTCACCACGGATATGACACCACTCATCCTACACCCCCCTCATCTCTCTCTCTTTCTCCATCCACGAGGATCGAGGATTACCCCAACATCAAAACATGATTATTATGTTGACATGTCGATGATATACACTAGGGTAGATTTATCAATGTAAGGATTAGTTCTTGGCACATCTTTACAAGATGAGACGTGATAGAAGATGTAGCCTAGTGTGGTATTTACTACCATTAGAATGCTAATGGAGGAGGGTGTGGTCGTCAGGAAAATTTTGTATGGGCAGAAACCGAAGGTAAGTTTGGTGGAAATCTCGTGTGGTCAAAAGACACGATAAGGTATGTGTGTCGCTTGAACTAAGTAAGGATAAACGAAGTTTGGAATTTCGATCACGATATGGTAAGGTAGGTAATAACCTAGGTATAGTAGGTTGGTGACGTCATCACTAGGGATTGGAAAAAAATCAATAACTAGAGCATGAGGTGTCCGCTAATAAGAATGATTCGTTTATGCCAAGGATGTGAAAGGTAGGGCCTTGCTTCCAAGGAGGGAAGTCGAACATTGACTTTCTGAAGGAATATCAATTTGAAAATTTTCTTCGTATTGTGAGAATGGATGGTTGCGATTCTATTCAGTATTTCTTGTGACCCAAGTCAGGGTGTACGGATACCATTTGTGCTCGGTGAGAACTCTAGGAATGAGAGGCATGCCTTCAAGTTTATAATGTAGGTTCACTTTTGTAAATCATAGTCGAACGTCTATGGGAAAAATTTCTTGGGATAGTTACTAGTTACTTCTTGTTCCTTTTGGTTTAGGGAATTAGGAATTGGTATTCTCGCCTATGAGGTGACTCGAATTAGTGCCATGTCATGGTGTGGCATAATTGGGCCTAGTAGAGCGCGATGGAAAGGGTATGGTCAATGAATCTTGGTAACTGGGTTCCCCCATCTGAGGTATTCTTGTTATTGTATAAAATTCTGTGTATGGGTGGCTCTGCTTTTGACCAACGATTTGCTCATAGTATTGATCTTTCCAAGGATTAGTGGACTTTCGTCTAGCCGGCACAATAGTTAGTGGCTCGGGTTGTGAAGAGTATGATAATGACTTGAGGATATGGTAAAGTATTATAAACTAAGGAAAACTTAGCATACAATGTTTCTTTGCCACAGAGGGTGGATTAGGGTGAGTAATCAAAGGTGAGACAACTAGGGTAGTGCTAGGTAAATCAGAGTGACGCAGTTGAAGGTTTAAGCCGGGTGCACAATTATGACTTAATTATGTATTTGACAAATGGTTGTATTTTGGTTCACTCTTTGGTGAGTGTTGATCATTAGAGAGGGTTACCATGGAGGCACCTATATACTTTGGGTATTAGTCAAGTTAACCCTATGACTCGACTAAACATGATTGCCAAGTGAGTGGAGGTTTGAGTATAGTTATGTGACATCAATAATTAGAATAACGGTGAGCACCAGAGCATGTTGTAATGTGAACTCTTGGTGACAAACCCATGAATGAGGTTATTATCCTATCTCAGCATTCGAGGACTTGATATTTAGGCCTTGAAGGATTCTTTCGAATTAGAGTAGAAATTGGAAGACTCCATAATCTTGAGGATTGACTGGTTGAGAATGTTTGGGACAAAATTCACCAAGGAGGGAAGTTTGTAATACCCCGTCCTATAGTTTTAACCACATTTATGAAATTTGGTGATTATGTACGACTTAGACCTCTTAAGATGGATCCCAGGTCAAATCTGGATAGCTTTGTAGCCTTCGTTCTTGTTGAACTAAAATTTTTAGATGTCGTTAGAATGAAGGGCATTCTCTTTCGAATGAGGCCGTTCGAATGAGGCATTTGAGGACCTAATCTTTGATTTGTGTTGATATCTCGTCCGAAGGTTCATTTGAATGTGCTCATCCGAACGAGTCTCAGGGTCGTTCAAAATGACTGGGGCTGATTTTTGAAAATCTTATCCTTTTAATGTGTTGTCACGATGTGGGACGTCTAATTTAATGATGTGCCGACTTCTCAGCGGCCTAAATCAGGTGTGGAGTTAAAGACTAGATTACCCTTGGCTCGAAGAGTTGGGTGTGGGGGCATTTAGGGTATTTAACTTCTTGATGTTTTGAAGAGTGTATAAATGAGTGTTAGATTATTTTGGGCATTTGAGATCAGATTTGTCTTCTCTTTCTAACTTCTCAAGAGCTCTCATGGAGCCCAACCACCACTCTAAGCCAAGAACAAGCATATCCCCACCTTATTCCGCCACATTTTATATATATCCCACCATATTTAAGTCCAATAGACCCATTTCCTCATCGGATGAACAAAGCTATGAAGTTTGGAGTGTCGTTAAGGGTTTATGGAGAAGATGGAGATGGATGATTAATGGAGATTTTGAAGGGGTTTTTCTTGGAAGTTTGCTTGGAGCACAAAAGGAGAATTTTTGGAGGATGTATGTAGTAGCCCCTTAAGTCCACCTTTGGAGGTGTAGGTTGCTCCTACTACACCAAAATTTCTACTACCATTGGAGCAATTAGAGGTGGGAAAATCTATGTTTAGTGTTAAGACTCTATTTTGCATTATGTGTAGTCTTGTAGTTATATTATATGGGTAGTATGCATGTGATTAGATGATGAAATTATGTCTCGTAAATAAGATATATTTTAATGAAATAACAATGTTGGAAAAATGATATTTTATTTAAAATATAGAATGAATAAATATTTTAAAGTGTTGAAGTATAAAAGTTGGTGTTTCACGAATATGGTGTATTTTTTAAAAATATTTATGTTTAACATTTTATGTAATAACATGTTTGAGAATAATGATTTATGTTGGTAAACATTGGTGAAATAATGTTTCTTATAAAAATGATGATTTTATGAAAAATAGACATTTATTGACGTTAAAGAAATTAAATGTCTTTTATGTGTTGAAAATGTATTTTTGTAAGTAAAATGAATTTCTTGGATGGAATTGTGTTTAGACCATTTAATAGGATTTTAAGGTTCGAAATTCGTGTTCTCATGCATGTAAACTTGTAGTATGTGGGTGATGAATGTATTAACAAGTTTAAAGAAGATTTTTTTGGGTTTAAACATGGAATAAGAAAGTAGTATAAATTATTGTCTTCAGAGTGTGTGAAAAAAGGGATTAAAAATCTAATAAGTGAAAAGTTGCAAGACTGCATGTGATGATAAAAAGAAATGGTATTTTCTTATAAAGGTAGTCTTCAAGTGTAATTATATTTCTTAAATAAATAAAGTATATAAATGAATATTTTGGGAATTGTTAGTAAAGGTATTGAATAAGTATTAACGGATAAAGGTTAGAAGTTGGTGTGTAACTTTATAACGTTGTAAAAGATTAACACATATGAAATTGGAAGGGAAGTAATGAAATTAAGATGTTTCCAATTAAGAAGAATATTACTCCAAGGATAAAAAGGGTGTTAATGTGTTAAACACTTAAGAAGTTAGTATGGATGACTTAATAGTGTTTTGTAAGAAACTAACACTTGGAAAAATGGTGCAAAAGGTGATTTTGAAAACAAATGGGTAAAATGAAAATTTTATTTAAAATGGAACATTTTATGAAGAAAAATAGTTAGAAAAGGTGGGACACAAGTGGTCCTAAATAAATACAATTTTTGGAATAAAAAATCAAGGTTAAGGTGTAAAGGACATGAAATAGTAAAATTTCAACGTGTAACAGAAATGGGACGGTAAAGTCCCAGGATTTGGCTTCGGCCAGATAAAAAAAAGAAAAGTGGGTAACGTGGACATTTGTAAAATGTTAAAATACATTACAGGGAAATCGGATGACACTAGGATATAATCAAGAACGACTTTGAGCCCTTGGGTGAAAAGCCCTGAAACACTGACCAGAGCATATGGTGAGCATAGCCAGCAGTGTGGAACCCGTTGAAGTATGCGGTAATTGGAAGATTTCGAGAAGAGATAAGGGTATAAGGAATATATCAAGAAATGGGTTGTGTAGTGAAATGTGTTAATACAGCCTAACTTGAATGAATTAATGATTGTTCCAATAAAGGTTAAATTGGACAAGTCAAATGTGTAATTGATAAATGTCCATAAGGTAAGGAAAAAGGTAAAGGAGGTGGGTTGATGGGTGATTAAACAACCTAAGAGGTTTAACCCATAATTAACACAAGAATGTGTTGTAAAAGGCCCTTAAAGATTAAATGAGTATTTTAAACATGGTGTTCGCATGTGTTGAAAGGGAGGGTTTCAACGAAAATAATAATATGTGTTGGATAACATAAAAAGGGTCATTTAAGTATAGGAATGATTCTGGTTAAATAAAATGCCATGGGGTCAAGTATTGAACCTTGTGTGTTGAATAAAGCGAAATATGCTAAAATGAGAAAAAAGAAGTATTCTATAAGATTAACGTAAATTAACCTAGATAAATGAGGTTTTAGGAAGTAAAAATATTTCATGAATTAAGTATATGTATATATATATATATATATATATATATATATATATATATATATATATATATATATATATATATATATATGCATATAAAGTAGTTGCATGTGATTGTAGAGTTAATGTTTTCTTTCTGTCGTTCGATTGTGTACTGCATTTGTATATTTCTCACTTAGCTCGGCTCACACCCTCTCTTTGTTATGGTAGGTTGGGAGCAGTTTTGTATTTTGAGAGCGTTATATAGGTAGGTACTCTCTTTATTTTACATTAGTCGCTCTATATTCTTGGACTTCGGGGTGTTCCCTATGGGTCCCTGACATAGTTTATTTCGAAACTGGAATCAAAAGCTAAATAAGTGAAATATTATTTAAATTATAACTAGACTAACAACATTATATAAGTTGTTTCATTTCACTTCACACCAAACACTTGGGTCGGACCGGCTTGACTATGGGTAAGCCATAAATTCGGACTGAGGCATTACACTCACCCTAGGAGGAACTATTGCACCATGAGCAGATGTTAAAGGTCAAACTGACATATTTTTATAGAAAGAATGAGAATAAATATTCAATTTGAAACCCTAATTGGGTGTGGTTAAAAGTAAAGGACCCTTTCAAGTACCTGGAGAGTGCTCCATGAAAGGCCAGCTGTACGAGCAGTCATATATGAATTCTCAGCGGTAGTGGGGAATACAATTGAGAGCTTTAAACAAAAACTATAAAGTTAGCATGAGCACACATACTAGCTTCTCTCTTTAGTAGTCATAAATAAAAGATTCATCAAAGAATACTAACCTCTCATGCCAAGCTTAGAGAATATACCAACATGGAGTTCCTCACCCATTGAAATAGAGCACGTGAGGGACAAATGGAAGAAGAAGCGAGGAGAAGGACGGTACTCACCATTGATGCCTCACTTGTTGCCATCAATGAGACATGCTTAAAAAGAGGACAACCAATTATTTATAGAGTGAAATATTATAACAAAAGACTGGAAAAAAATACTATGGCAAATTCTTACATATCCCAAACTAGGGGTTCACCCATATGCAATGCTTCAGTTGTGGGGCTAGTTGAGTAAGGAAGATATATCATTAACTCATCATGTTAATCAACAAACATGGGAGTAAATTGATCCAAAGAATCCTTTCTGGTTTGACTATAATGTGATGTCTCACACGTGTTCTCCTCAGCAGAAATTAATCAGATGAGGGAATGCCCACAATAAATGATTCGTGAGGTACGTTATGAATACGCGACTTGATAAGTTGAACTCGAATGACTAATATAAGGCAAGTAATTTCTAGCAAATATAATGAAATCATAAAATTGAGTAGTACGATGAACCATACATCCTGAAGTAAAATTTGAATAAGATTCCAAGTATAACTCCTCTAAGAAAATGATTGAAGGAAACTCAGGGGTAAAAGCGCCCTAATTGTACCCAAATTGTCTCCTCACTCATCCAGAATGATAGAACTCCACTCCTTTCCCCGATTTAGTTAAGACAAGGAGAGTACATGGTAAAACAAAGACATGGTGGATATATGGGGACAACCCCTCACAGATTCAACGTCAACAGACGGAGTAAAAAAATGTGAAGTAGATGGAAATTAAGATAAAAAAATATACCTCTAAATATCTTTCCAATAAGTTCGGAAGGATAATTCATCAATATTTTCTAAAAAAAGAATAAACGATTATTTAGGAATCTTCCTATGCCATCTTACAATACGAGAAGTGTTACATGGTAATGATCAAGGTTTTGGAGCCTTATTTGGAAACCATTCGAATAAAAAAAAAGATAAGAATAAAAGAGTTAGAAACTTCTAAAATGTCATAACGTCCATGATATCTCTCCATATACCCATCTGTTTGATCCAACCAAGTATACATCAATCCTATCCAATTGTTAAGGCAGTGAGGGGTACATATCTACCATGAGCAAGCCTCACAGCTAGACGAAATGACAACTCTCGAGGAGAGTCATTGGTTCTTACTTGGAACAGAAATCTAGATTGAAAAGTCATAAAGAAGGTAGCCAAATGACTTTTTAACTTCATCTTGGGATCGTCTTGACTTTTTGAGGTTTTCATTTTAGCCTCATCCTCGGACAAGGGTTCAAATCACTAAACTAATATCTTTTCCATTTTGCAAATGACTATTTGCTAGCACATGTATGAGTAAGTGCTACATAATAGGTACTTTCTCCCAAAGACCCGTGTAACTCCTTGCACATTGAATTCTACTCAATATCCTAATAAAACTATGTAAACGTGTGATTGTATAATACAACCAATCGTATAAGTTCACAGGCATCCTATACATACAGTGACAGTAAATTCATCTTATCTATTTACAAAAGAATGCGTATCTATGCTCCAGTGAGAGTCCAATATGTTAAGGTCACTTGAGTTTTTGATAATAATACAACTCTTTAAGTTGTTAAAATTTTCTTCCAACCCAAGACCATCAATGATTTCACGATAACATTCAACAAACAAGATAGACTCAACCCAAGACTCCCACTCTTTAGAGGAGCCACCATAGATGTCAGAATTAATGTTTGAGAAAGGAAAGTCTCTCCTATCGACTCGATTTTGCAAAATGCTACCAAACAGAATGATCGAGACATCCTCATAGTTTGGAATCCCTAGAAGTGATTGCTCTGTTATCATAGCTTAATTTTTTTCTCAAATACCTCTAAGGTGCTACAAAATTGATCATTACTCCCAAATAATGGGGCACACCTATACGCTATGAAATCCCTTTTGGTGTGTAATTTTAGATATTTCTAGTGTGTTAGGTTAATAGAGGTAGAATCACTGAATTCACCCTGAGAACACCACCACCAACGGTGAAAATGGTTGAAGAAATGACAAGCATGGCTATGGAGATGGTTGAAATTATAGAAACCATATAAGTGATGATTTGAATGGGTAAAGACCTAACCACCATCTCAATAACGACGGTTGAAATGGAGGTTAAAGTAATGTTGAACAAAGATTCCATTAAAATAAAGAAGGTTTCAAGAAAAGATAGAAGCAAAACTTGAATAAAATGACGTACATACAAAAACGTGAAACTCTGTCTCTTTAGAAATTTGAAATAAAAGTAAAAAATAATGGAAGAGGAGAAAAGGGGTATTTATACACGAGGAAGGAAAAAAGGATTGACTATTGAAAATTAGGGTTAATGATTACCCGAATTGTGAGTAGTCCTCCCCAACATGACACGTGTCTCCTTGAAGAACTAAAAGTTTTTCTTATAAAACTAAAAATTTCAAAGCATTTAATGGGTATTAAAAGTAATGCTGAAACTATCATCTAGAAATTCCAAGGAAAAAATATTTCGTTCACAACTCTTCCTCTTCAAACCAAATTAATACTTTTTCACTAAGGAGATGATGTAAAGGGTTGCACAAATAACCCTCCAATCAAATAAGAGTTTTACGAGTAGTATTAGAAAAATGGGTTGCTCAAGCAACCCAAGTCAACTCTAAAAGTCATGCAAAAAGTACCAGCAAAAATGGGTTGCTCGAGTAACCCAAGTCAACTAAAAAATTGAGGCGAGCAGTACTAGAAAAGAGGGTGCTTGAGCAACCTAAGTCAACTACAAAAGTCGTGATAGAAGTACCATTCAAAGGGGGTTGCTCGAGTAACCCAAGTATACTACAAAACTCTTGCAAGGGAAACCAATAAAAAAGGGGTTGCTCGATTAACCCCAAGTTAGGTCTCGGAATGAGAGCAAGTACATGAGGAACTTGTCTACCTAGTGAAGTAAAGTTATAAGAAGTTACTCAAGAAACACAGAAGCATGCATGTGATAACCTCATTTACAAACACTTAGTCTTATTATTTTTGCATAGGTTTTCTTATCAAGAAGACTTGGTCAAGCATGCAGGGCTTGAGAAGATGTCTATTAGAACCTCTTAAGAATTTTGGTTTCAACATTGAAAGGTAATTTTTATTGAGAAAGCTAACGCTTCACCACTTCAATATCTTAGTATAGAGAGAATACTGAAGCGGGGGATCCAATAGGTCACTTGCACTCACTCACATTAGATAATCCACATTTACTTATTATTGAGCTATTAGTGACTTACTCGTAAGATATTTTAACAAAGCTAATGGCGTGTGACCCTCAAGGTCACTCGTAAGTTTCCAAAATATCTCACTAAGCAACCGTTCACAAACAGAAAAAATAATACTTTTTAATGTTATGGCTGACAATGTTACTTTTAGTCCAATATTACACCAGTTGTCACTATACTATAGACATATTGTGGTAGACAATGACAAATAGTAATGAGGATAATAGGTCTTTTTAGATGTTTATCACATGAAAATATCCCTTTGGAGCACACGTGCAACATCAACCCTAATGTTTTATGATAAATAGAGCTCTTGGGGCACAATCATAATCATCTTCTGATTTAGCACTCTTACTCTGCATAAATTCCCATAGATATTTTCTCCCTGCTCTCACCTAGATATTAAGGTTTTTAATTCTTCACTCTCGGAGAAGTCGTGCTCTCAGTTGCTTCATTCCTTTATTTATTATTGAAAAGTTGTATTCAGTCATTGTCTCATCATTATTGTACCTAGAAGCATCAATATTATGTTAAGTTTTTTATCTCTTCTTTTATTCTTGAAATATTATTACCTTGAACATAGTTTCCATTGCAGTTGGTCATGCTTCACCCCTTTATTATTATTCATAGACACCAGTTCCATTACCCTGCTAACAAACACTAACTATCTATCTAGAAAACACAATTGGTATGACTTTTAAGTAGCCAAAACCTCTTACAGTTTGTAGATGGATCATACCCGTGTCCACCCGCAAAGTTCATCGAGGGTGATAAACAAACCAATAGTGGGCATATAAAGGCAAAATGATCAACTCATCATGATCATGTTGATGTCATAATTCATAAAATAAATTCTACCTTTTATTGTTGGGCTCACTACCTCACAAGAGATTTGGACCACAGTTAAAATGGACCCTGACTCACCATCCCATACCTAAATTCTCAATATTCACCTTTAACTCCATAACCTTAAACAATCAGATTTTCCTTTTGTTACGACATTTCTTCACCGTTATAAATCCTTGTCTGATGAACTCATCGTGGTTGCATAAAAACAAATCCACCCACGCATGAAAATAAAGAAACGCACATGCTAAGCCAATGAAGAAAAAACCCTCATAAAATCCACAAGAACTAAAATAGTCATGTTCTCTCTATGAAAGGAAAAGCATAGTCGAAAACTTTGAAGCCATCTAAGACATCAAACACGGTGAGATTGAACCATGTGTGAATACATTTTAGATACCTTGGAGAGGTGGATCCATTTTTATTCGTTTAGGTAAATCATCGCATGTCTTCTACATGTGATCAGATCCTTGAAAAGAACTAGTTGCATCCCTAGCAACTATTAGATGAAAATCGACACCCCCAAAATAAGTGCTCTATTGACCACCTATATGTGATACCAAATCAAACGTAAAAGATTTAATACCCATATAGCATCTGATCCAATTGAATATATCAGAACCATTACATTTGTTAATGTTAGCTTCAACCCAATGAAATTAAAATAAGATTCTGCCACACGTGTTCCCTTATACAAAAACCAATAATAGTACTAGCCACGTGTTCAGATAAAGACCAACACAAGATCTCATAAATTTAATGCAGAACCTAATTTTTTTTGGTAGCATACCATGAGGTGTCTGATCCAGCTTATGGGCACCTCTAGTAATCCCCATTTGTGGTTCATGGCTTCCACTGGCCAAGAATTATTTTGAAAGTACCGGGGAACGAACTAGAGACCAAACTCAATCCAGCCTCAAGACTGTCCCAGTGGCAGCCATATACAACTGGGCCAGGAGGCTTGGTTAGGACCTCATATGCATCTCTAATGAAACAACAGTAGTATTTGAGCCATTAGACCATGACATAAATCATGTTCCCATGATAAAACCATAGCCATATGTAATGGAAAAGATAACCATCACAAACAATTCTAAGAATGAATTGAATGAATGATTTAGAAAAATGGACCCATATGATCCACTACAAAACATGAATAACATGTATCGCACAATGGATCCCATGTGATTCATTCAAGAACAGACACTAAAACTGTTCAAGAAAAACCTCCTATAAACCAACCATATAGATCCGAATAGTTTGGAATTAAAAACGAGCTTCAAATATGTAAATTAATCCCAAAAGGAATGGGATTAACTAAAAAGGGGCCGATTTAAGGAAAACCTAGGCATCCCTAGGAATCGGCCAAAATCACCTCTCTCTCTCTCTCTCTATGGCTACATTTCTCTCTTTGAGTTTCTTTAACCTGAATTAGGGAAAATAAGATAAAGCCTAAAGTCTATGTGTCAAATTATTTAAAAATATATTACATCATATTTTAACTTCAATATTAGGTTACTTAATCTAAGTGAGGAAAATATGAACAACATATCACAATACTAATGCATACAAGGAAAAAACAACAACGAGAAAAATCCTTAGGTAACCAGAACAAAAAATGAACTATTATTGACTTTTACAACTAGAAGACAGAGATTTACACCCTCATGATACAATGATATAGACACTCTTTCACACCATATCCTCCATAGACAGTGCCACCTATTGAAGAACCTTACCCAACTGCGATCGATTTTGGTCCGAGACAAATGTCTTCAAGTATTTTGCTAATAAATTTATTTTTTAAGGTTTGATGATTTTTTTTGTTGTTCTAATGAAATAAGTGAGAATCCGATAATGAAGAACTAACTTCCTAGTATTTTAGAATCCTAGAGGTTAAGGGAAGTGTATAAAAGTGTTTGAAAAATATAGATAAACTTGTGACACCCCGACTAATAACATACCAAACGATTAGTCCATATCAAATTAAACAGGAATCTCATATGGTTTCATTCTTAGCATCAGTTTCGAAAACAATTTAATTACTAATAACCTATAAAGCCCAATGTCAAATTTTAAACTTTCTTAACTTTTTACTTATGCGCACAATAAATTCATCCACATTTAATGAACACATTAATTGAATTAAATAAAGTAATAACTGAATACTCTGGGTAAAACACATATACAACCATATTGTGTCACCCCGCCTAATTAAATATCGGGTGATTAGTCATTTATAAAATTTAAAACAGAATGTTCAGTTGGTTCATTCTTAGCATCATTGTCGAAAACATAATAACCTTATTAACCACCTAATAATTAATTAAGCAAGTGTCAAACTTTTTTTTTCTTAATAAAAATAATCTTTCAATTTTTAATCCGAGAATATAAACATCAATCATTCACCACAACTAATTAATGTAAATACTAAATCTGAATCACAAACTGAAATAGATTAGACTGGGTAAAGCATTCCCGATTTAAAACTCTAAATCCAATATCATTGGAACAATAAATCCTGCTGAAATGAAAAGAAAATAAACTGAATACGATCTCTAATAATTGTCTAAGGAATGGGTGATAGATGGCCAAAATAGAATGTCTAAACAGAATGGAAATGAAATGATGGAGGCGTCTAATGCAAAGACCTACAGCTTCCACAACAGCTGCAGCACGCCAAACAATCTGACTCTCTAAGGGTGGTGTCCCTCTGGCTGAGCACCTGATATAATAAATATATATAGCAAGAGAGAAAAGAGATGCAAGAAACGGGTCAGAGCCCGATGTGGAAAAATATTTTTTTTAGTAAGTATTTAAAATTTGCAGTAACGCAAGTGTAAAATGCATGTTAGTTCGAACTCTCACATGAGATTCTCACCACTCGTCTATTTTGCATTTATTTTCACCTAGCCATTCGTAACGCTTTTGACTAGATGACTATTTAAACTTCCTGTTATACCTCGTGGTAGTAACCCATAATCCCCCCAGTTTTTCACCTTTTCAATACCATCATTTATTAATCCGATTAAGTGTTATCACACTGAGTTAAGTATTCGGAGCTTATGTCACTTAAGACTATACTATCCCAATAACCTACAATTATCTCACAGTAGGAATATCACAAGTATATATATAAGGACTGTCGGTTCAGAAGTCTCCCACGAATCATATACACAAAACACACATAGTGGCGGCAAACATAGTTCACATACCTATGGCTTACGCACATACCTACGCTCCCATAGTCAGCTGACTCATCCACTCACAAATCAGTCTTCATAGTACTATGTTCTGAGATACAAGTCAAATATCCCCCCGAAGGTTACCCAAGATAAGACCGTCTCTACATAACCCCCCGTGATAGAAAGTTGCTAGGTATGTTATACAAATAATATTAAGCAAATAATAGGCATTCACATATCCTATTAATACTATTAGGCATTCTTCCCATCCTTCTTGTATATGTCCCATACGTATTCCACTCCCATCGTTACGTGTTTGATAATAATACTAAATTTCCACAATTCTTTAGTAATTTCCAAAGTAACTCTTCTTTCCGGATTAATTAAAATATAAAACTCACCTACTTCCTCACAGACCTACCTCATTTCAGATCCCTTAACTGGTAATTTACCTCACTTGTAAAGACTGGAAAAATCCCAAAACTGTTCCCAAGAAATTTCCTAGAAATTCATCCTTTCGCTTGAACCAAACGGCATGTCGTTTGAACGACTTCCATGCGTTGCTTTAGCGACTTCGCGTGAGATGCAATCTCGCTCGAACGACTTCAAGTGACTTCACGCGAGATTACATTGTTCGTCTCCTACCTAGAATTTTAGCATTTTTTCTCCATTTTTAACCCTAAAACCTCTAAATCAACATCCCAAACTCCAGACAAAAATTTCCAATTCAAATGCTATCAATTATATATGAATTCTAACATCCTAGAATCATCTATTCATTACAAATCATTAATAAAACATGTAATTCCCAAATTAATTTACCAAACCCCTAGTTT
Source organism: Sambucus nigra (assembly GCA_949130495.1). Classification (NCBI taxonomy): domain Eukaryota; kingdom Viridiplantae; phylum Streptophyta; class Magnoliopsida; order Dipsacales; family Adoxaceae; genus Sambucus; species Sambucus nigra. The sequence continues at coordinate 523,083,859 of OX422218.1, forward strand.
TTCAAATTCTTATTCAAGAATACATAATTTCCAGATTCGTTCTTCACATGAGTTCACCAAAACGTGATTCCTGTCTACATACAGAGAGGGTTTCAATTTAACAAATCTCAGATTCAATTTATATATCCCAATTCCCCAATTTCCATTACTTTTATGAACTAAAACTTGTTTATAGCAACCCTATACTAACATGAGTATGATAAATGCTAAGGTACAGCAAGTTATAAACACTTGCCTCAAATTAGTCGTGTGATTTCTTGACGTTGTTGGTATGGGTGTGTTCCCCTCATCCTGATCTACACGGTGGTGGTGGTGGTTGTGCAAGGTGGTGCTAATCGAGCCTTCTCTCTTGAAAATTTGTTCTCCCTCGGCCTTTCTATGGCCGTTCTTACTTTCTGTCTCTCTTAACCCTAATGGACTTATTTTGGTTGATAAAAATAACTCCTAATTTTCGTCCATTAATTAAGCCCAAAACTACAATTTACCATAATGCCATCTTGGGATGCCGGTTAGGCCTAAAATTACCCTGGGACCAAAACTAAACACCCGAGTATACTATTTTGACTATTTCGACCCTTTCGGACTCAACGGTGCACTCAAAATGACCATACGAGTGACTCAAATAATTAATATATTTATTCCATTAATTTAGTCTCGACATGACTCACACGTTCGTCTGACTTAATTTACTAAACTGTCGTATTTCTTATTCTGGACAATTTCCGGAAGTGTATAGTTCCATATTACATATCAAACAGTAATATTCAATCAATAAGTATTAACCCTGGCACGTTAGTTAATATTTATTTTAAATTCGGATTAATCAACAATTAAATTCTCACATTTTAATTCAATTAATCCCACAATAATAATTAATCTAATAATAATTTAAATCATAAAAATATGGGGTATTACATACTTCCCCCCTAATAATGGAATTTTGTCCCGAAATTCGAAAAAGATTAAGGTATATGTGGTGTGAATAAGTCTGGATATTTCCCTCGCATATTCGCCTCCCGCCCCCAAGTAGACTCCTCTACATTGTGATGCTGGCACTACACCGGAACAAGTGGAACTACAATGGAACTCAGCCACCTCTCACTACAATCTAGGATAGCCATCGGTCTTTCCTCATATGAACTATCGGGGTGTAACTCAATCTCCTCAATCGCAATGTGAGTGTGTGCCAACTCATCCCGAAGATACCGCCTCAGTGATGAAATGTGGAACACGTCATGGATACGATGCAAGTGTTCTGGCAACCCCAGCCTATATGCCACTTGTCTGATTCTCTCGATAATAGGAAATGGTCTTACATATCTCGGAGCCAATTTCCTTTTTTTTTCCAAATCTCATTACCCCCTTCATCGGAGATACTCTCAACAAAACCTGGTCTCCTATGGCGAACTCTCTGAAGGACCAATTAGCATCGGCATAGCTTTTCTGCCTGTCCTACGCTACCCGTATGTGACCTCGAATCTCGATTCTTCCCGATGTGTCCCGAATCACCTCTGGCCTGAGTAGTTTATTATCCCCCACCTCTAGCTAACAATTCGGAGAACGACAAGGTCTACCGTGTAATGCCTCGAACAGGGCCACGCCAATCGTAAACTGATAGGAGTTGTTATAAGTAAACTCCAGCAATGGAAGGTACTATTCCCATCCTCCACCAAAATCAAGGACACACATGCATAACATATCTTTGAGCATTTGATTAGTGCACTCAGTCTTCTTATCGGTCTACGGGTGATACGCTGTACTCAACCGTAACTCTGTACCCATAGCCTCCTGGAAGCTCTCCTAAAAGAAAGATATAAACGTCTTGTCTCTATCCGACACGATATTAAGAGGCACACCATGCAACCTCACTATCTATGCAATAAATAGCTGAGCATATTGTCCTGCTGTGTAGTTTGTCCTGACGGGAAAAAAGTGGGCTACTTTTGTCAATCGATCCACAATAACCCATATAAAATCGTGCCCCCTCTGCAAAGTGGGAAACCCAGTAATAAAATCCATGGAAATGCCTTCCCATTTCCATGTAGAAATTTCCAATGGCTGAAGCAAACCTGGTGGTCTCTGGTGGTCCACTTTCACTAATTGGCAAGTGGTACACTTAGATACGAACTCTGCGATATCCTTTTTCATTTCGCTCCACCAATACTTCCACCTCATATCCTGGTACAATTTGTCCCCATCGGGATGTACTGCAAATCAGGACCCATGTGACTCCGTCATCACTGCATGTCGAAGGTCCTCCCCCTTCGGAATAACGAGTCTCCTAATGAAGCACAAACCGCCCTTGGAACTCAGTGAATAAGATTCGACTCCGCTGGCTAAAAGCTGCCTAATCCGATCTTGACAGAACGAATCCACTGCCTGTGCCTGTACTGCTCGCGTAACAATCTGAGGCATAATCATCATCGTAGACATAATGAACGGGCCACGGCCTCCTGATGTCCCAATTCCTTCCAGTTCACTTTCCACACATCCGCCCTCTCATCCACTGGCCTACGGCTCAACGCATCCGCTACCACGTTAGCCTTTCCTGAGTGGTATTGGATTTTGAACTGATAATCCTTTATGAATTCGAGCCATCGACGTTGACGCATATTCAACTCTTTCTGTGTGAAGAGGTATTTTAGTGACTTGTGATCCATGGATAAGCGAAATTTCTCCCCCAAGAGATAGTGCCTCCATATTTGAAGTGCAAACACGACTGCCACTAACTCCAAGTTGTGAGTGGGGTAGTCCCTCTCATGAGGCTTAAGCTTACAGGAAGCATAAGCTATGGCCTGATCCTTCTGCTGAAGCACCCCCCAAGTCCTAGTAAGGATGCATTGGTATAGACTAAATACTCCACTCTCGGCCTGGGCAGTGCTAAAACTGGTGCTGATGTCAACTTGTCTTTCAGCTCTTCAAAAACCAATGGACAGGCATCGTCCCAGATAAATGGTACCCCTTTGCGTGTCAATGGACCCGCTATTTTGGAGAATCCACGGATGAACCTCCTTTAGTATCCTGTTAAGACCAAGAAACTACGTATCTCTGTCAGTGTCGTGGGCTGTCCCCATTCCCTAACCGCTAACACCTTCCCAGGGTCCACGGATATCCCTCTATTCGAAATAATGTGCCAAAAAAACTGAACCTTTTATAGCCAAAATCCACATCTATCATATTTTGCATATAACTAGTGCTGGCGCAGTGTCTGCAAAACCCGTCTTAAATGTTCGACATGCTCCTCCTCAATCTGGGAGTAAATCAATATGTCATCTATGAATACAATGACAAACTGATCCAGGAACTCTCTGAATACTTTCTTCATCAAGTCCATAGACACGGCTGAGCATTGGTTAGCCTAAAAGGCATAACCCTAAGCTCATAGGAACCATATATCGACAAGAAAGAAGTCTTCAACACATCCTGCTCCCTGATCCTTAACTGATGGTATCCCGACCTCAAGTCAATCTTTTAGAAGAAGGCAACTCCTATTTACTAGTCGAATGGGTCATCGATTCGAGCAACGAATACATATTTCATGTCGTGACCTTATTCAACTCTCAGTAATCAATACACATGTAACGATCCATCTCTCTTTTTAACGAACAACACAGGGGAACCCCAAGGTGAAGTACTCCTTTGAATAAACCCCTGACCCAACAGCTGCTCTACCTGATCTTGTAACTTCAAAGGTTCGATAGTGTTAGGCTCAATTAGTCTCCCTCCGATTTATGTACGAGGTAAGATGTATGACATCGCTTAAGTTTTCGTTCCCTTGACGGATGATAATTAGGGTACCAATCGTGTACTAAAGGCTAAATGCTCCCAGCTCCTGACGTTTGCTAGCTTTCATGCGTGGGATGTCTCACAAAACAAAATCTAAATAAGGAACCCCCCGATACACTACTATCTAACATCGTCGATCAAGGAGATTTGGGGCCATCGGTATCTGACTAGTATCCCATATCCTTACTTCTTGCTAAGAAATTAACTTACCTATTTTCATGATACGTGAGGCTACACCAAGCACATTCCTCATACTAACATGGAATTATACTCTAGTATACACTATGGGTAATCCCCATGCTTGAGAACATTTCATAAAATCTTGAATTTCTTTAAGAGACATCCCTACCCACTGGGATTAGATATAACCAGATGACGTACTTTACGATGTCTTTATATGCTACCATATAAATATATATATGTATACCCCTGTCTCTTCTCAAGTGGAACTCAGTGCAATTTCTAGCTAACAAGAAGATACTATTGTAATGGTCTATTATCACTCAAACCGTCATTAGCTAATTCAAAAATTAGGATAATACTGCATTCAACACCAACGTTTCCCAGAGTATTAGTACTAAACTGTAACACATCTAGGTTATTCGAGATTTTCCTTTTTATCTTAAAGTCACTATCATTAATGAATTATTGTACGTCCAAAAGCAGGTGATGGTTATGGTATCAAGGGAATAGCGGCATATTGGGCATTATAGATACATCCACGTCGTGATCCTTGATGTTGTGGTGGTGCCTGTGATGTTGGGGTAACTATATAGGCTTCCTCAAGTGAGGCATCCTGTCCTATTACATTATCTTGTTGCGGGCAGTCCTTCCACCGATGACCATGCTTTTCGTATTTATGACACTGACCCTGAAACCCTTTCCTTTTTATGCCTTGTTGTCCTTGTCGATTGGGACGAGGTTCCTCACCAGCCGAATCTGGGCAGTCTTGACGGGTATGTCCAATTTTCCCACATTTAAACACCTCTTGGTGGTAGCCCTCCTCTCCTAGCTTTGTTAGCTCTGGTGGGTTTGGCTCTTCCCGCCATTTCTATTATTCTCCCATCCTTGACGACTCTGAGGCACTTGTCGCTGCTGCGATGGTATTTTTCCTTTGTTGTTAACTTCAGCAATGTCATATTGATCAACTTCTCTCGTTCTTTTTCCCCCTGCAAGTTGTACACTGCTATTTTGGTACTGCAATATCATTGTATTCACTGCTTGTGCCACTATATTTGCTATCTCGGCGATTTTCGCTCTTCCTTGGTGTACCTGAGGTACTTGTTGGTCTTGTCCCTCATTTTCTCCTTCAGCAGTGTCAGTTTGTATCTTCTTCACGAGTGACATATGAAATTCAAATGAATTACATAAGTCCATTGACCATACACATCATTGTAGCAGAAGAACGTAGTCTACAAAACGTAACCATGGAGTGTAACAGTCTTAATAATAGGGCTCTATATCAAAGAACACTAAGCTGAAAGCATGATAAACCATACATATCCTAAAGGACTTTAGAACTAGATTCTCTGATACCACCTGTGGCACCCCGCCCAATTAAATATCGGGTGATCAGTCCTTTATAAAATTTAAAATAGAATGTTCGGTTGGTTCATTCTTAGCATCACTGTCGAAAACATAATAACCTTATTAACCACTTAATAATTAATTAAGCTAGTGTTAAACTATTTTTTTTATTTTTAAAAATAATATTTCAATTTTTTATCTGAGAATATAAACAACAATCATTCACCACAACTAATTAATGTAAATACAAAATCTGAATCACAAACTGAAATAGATAAGACTGGGTAAAGCATTCCTAATTTAAAACTCTAAATCCAGTACCATAGGAACAATAAATCCAACTGAAATGAAAGGAAAATAAACCGAATACAATCTCAAATAATTGTCTAAGGAATGGGCGACACATGCCAAAAATAGAAAGTCTAAAGAGAACGGAATTGAAATGATGGAGGCATCTAATGCAAAGACCTACAGCTTCCACAACAGTCGCAACACACCAAACAATCTGAATCTCTAAGGCTGGTGTCCCTGTGGCTGAGCACCTGATATAATACATATATATAGCAAGAGAGAAAAGAGATGCAAGAAATGGGTGAGAGCCTGATGTGGAAAAATATTTGTTTTACGCAAGTAATTAAAATTTTCAGTAAAGCAAGTGTCAAATGCATGTTTGTTCGAACTCTCACATGAGATTCTCACCTCTCATCTATTTTTCACGCCTAACGTACATCTATTTTCACCTAGCCATTTGTAACACTGTTGACTAGATGACTATTTATACTTCATGTTATACCTCGTGGTAGTAACCCATAATCCCCCCCGTTTTTCACCTTTTTAATACCATCATTTATTAATCCAATTAAGTGTTATCACACTAAGTTAAGTATTCGCAACTTATGTCACTTAAGACTATACTATCCCAATAACCTACAATTATCTCACAGTTGGAATATCACAAGTATATATATAAGGACTGTCGGTTCAGAAGTCTCCTACGAATCATATACACAAAACACACATAGTGGCGGTAAACATAGTTCACATACCTATGGGTTACACACATACCTACGCTCCCATAGTCAGCTAACTCATCCACTCACAAATCAGTCTTCATAGTACTATGTTCTGAGATACGAGTCAAATATCCCCCCGAAGGTCACCCAGGATAAGACCGTCTCTACATACCCCCCCATGATAGAAAGTTGCTAGGTATGTCATACAAATAATATTAAGCAAATAATAGGCATTCACATATCCTATTAAAACTATTAGGCATTCTTCCCAACGTTCTTGTATATGTCCCATACGTATTCCATTCTCATCGTTACGCATTTGATAGTAATACTAAATTTCCACAATTCTTTAGTAATTTCCAAAGTAACTCTTCTTTCCGGATTAATTAAAATATAAAACTCACCTACTTCCTCGTAGACCTACCTCATTTCAAATCCTTTAACTGGTAATTTCCCTCACTTGTAAAGACTGGAAAAATCCCAAACTGCCCCTAAGATATTTCCTAGAAATTCACCCTGTCTCTCGAACCAGATGGCATGTCGTTCGAACGACTTCCATGTGCCACTCAAGTGACATCGCGCGAGATGCAATCTCACTCGAACGACATCGAGCAACTTCGTGCGAGATTACACTGTTCCTCTCCTAGCCAGAATTTTAGTATTTTCCCACCATTTATAACCCTAAAACCTCAAAATCAACATCCCAAACTCCAAACAAACAGTTTCAATTCGAATCCTATCAATTATATATGAATTCTAACATCCTAGAATCATCAATTCATTACGAATCATTAATAAAACATGGAATTCCCAAATTAATTTACCAAAACCCTAGTTCTTCAAATTCTTATTCAAGAGCACATAATTTCCTGATTCGTTCTTCACACGAGTTCATCAAAACATGATTTCTAGTCTACATACATGGAGGGTTTCAATTTAACAAATCTCAGATTCAATTTATATATCCTAATTCCCCAATTTCCATTACTTTTATAAACTAAAACTTGTTTATAACAACGCTATACTAACATGAGTATGATAAATGCTAAGGTACAACAAGTTATAAACACTTGCCTCAAATTAGTCGTCTGATTTCTTGATGTTGTTGGTATGGGTGTGTTCCCCTGGTCCCGATCTACATGGTGGTGGTGGTGGTTGTGCAAGGTGGTGCTAATCGAGCCTTCCCTCTTGGAAATTTGTTCTCCCTCACCCTTTCTATGGACGTTCTTACTTTTTGTCTCTTTTAAACCTAATGGACTTATTTTGGCTGATAAAAATAACTCCTAATTTTCATCCATTAATTAAGCCCAAAAATACAATTTACTACAATGCCCTCTCAGGGTACCGGTTAGGCCTAAATTTCCCCGAGACCCAAACTAATCACCCGGGTATACTATTTTGACTATTTTGACCCTTCCGGACTCAACGGTGCACTCGAAATGACCATACGAGTTACTAAAATAATTAATATATTTATATCATTAATTTAGTCCCGACACGACTTCCACTTGCGTCTGACTTAAATTACTAAACAGTCGTATTTCTTATTCTGGACAATTTCCCGAAGTGTATAGTTCCATATTACATATCAAATAGTAATATTCAATCAGTAATTATTAACCCTGACACGTTAGTTAATATTTATTTTAAATCCGAATTAATCAGCAATTAAATTCTCACATTTTAATTCAATTAATCCCACAATAATAATTAATCTCATAATCATTTAAATCATAAAAATATGGGGTGTTACACATATGAAAAAATATGTTGAAAATAGCATGAATGACAAGAGTTGGGCAACATGCCCGAATATTAAAACATTACCTCCAATCTAGATCACAAGGATAAAAGCGATTAAAAGAATCCCTGCCAACATCCACAACTGTGGTACAACGTCTGACTCAAAAGAATAGTCATCCAGGAACCCATATGTCTAGACACCTAAAAGGTTTTTGAGTAAAAGAAAATATATAAACAAGCAGGTCAGAGGCCAAGGTTTTTAAAAAATATTTTTAGCAAGTATTAAAAATACCTTAATAAATTAAATATGATATTCTCCATAATTAAAATGGTGTTGCACTCACATGACAACTCCATCACCTCTCATCTAACAGTGCACACCTAATGCACGTATTTTAAACACTATAGTTATGCTACCCCAGCCTAACTAGCATCTCCCAAAACCTTCAAATAACCATACGCTATCTCATGATCGACATATATAATATTTTAAGCTTTCTCACAAGCTTACGCATAATAAATTTTCACTTATGTTTTATCCATTCATTATTTAGAACTGTCACTAGCTATTTTCCACTATTTACATATTAGTGTTAATAATCTCGTATATAATATTCTCCTCTTTATATACGTATATCACATTTTCTTCCGGATTTTATACTCCCGGATGATCCAGAAATTATTCCACATTTCATTCTTTATTTTGTTTGTATATATATATATATAGACACACAATATACTATACACATCAAGTATATCCATACTTATATATCACAGACTATTTAAGTATAATAACCATCCCTCAGAACTATAATTCAATGGATGCAGTCTCTAAAATGCTGTCATCATCCAGTGAGAACACACATCGACCTGGGCAACCGGGATGGAATATGCCATCGACCCCAAATCCAAATCACAACATATGGGAAGTAGTCATAGTTACTCACCGGAAATAAGAACGAAAAATACCCACCCGTCTCACCTATATGCCACACAATATAAACGCTATGACTTGGGGACAATACACTCCCTGCTCGTCAAGCCAGGGGTCTCACCCACGTTGCGCAACTTACCATAATAGCACTTGAGGGGTACGCTTCACATGAATATAACATTCACACACATATATATTCATAATCACATCATATATATACTCTATCTCTCTCTCTCTCTCTCTCTCTCTCTCTCTCTCTCTCTCTCTCTCTCTCTATATATATATATATATATATATATATATATATATATATATATATATATATATATATATATATATATATATATATATATATATATATATATATATATATACATATATATATCACATCAAATCCGGTTGTCCTACTTATCTCTCGGCATTAGACTATAATATCGAATATACCAATTCGTATAGATTAATAAGTATACACACAACTTATTTTAATCCCATAAGTATTCACTCATTTAATGATAAAAATATCTCATTAGTTTCCTTCTACATATTAGGTTATCACTCCTAGCTAGTATCCCTATATTCATCCTAGTCGTACATTCATATTTTATTCACATATACTATCGGTATATATATTCTACATGTATACAATTATATATACCCTCCGAAATAATTTCCTAAGTGTTATTCATAACAATCACTACCTAAATTCATACCTCGAATATTATTTACACTAACACGAGATTTAAACATACCTCACTTCATCACTTAGAGGTCCTCACACTCTATCACTTAGAGGTCCTCACACTCTATATTGAACCCCCTAATATTTATCTCCGAAAGAAATTCTTCTCTAATACTTTTTAGTCCAAGCAAATCTCTCAAATTTGGACTGTTAAAAGTAAACTGAACTGACAACCCCATAAACGAACCAATCCGGTTCTGAAATAAATCAACTGAACCGATGCCCACAGAAAACGAACCGATCCGGTCCCTACAGTTTTCATTTCTTACGATATTTTCCCTAAATCTCTATAACCCATGATTTATGATTCCCAACATCATCAATCATCAATATAATCATCTACAAAATATGATCTACCCAACATAAAAAATTATTCTTGGGTTTCAACAATTTATCTAAGAATTAAACCTTAATTCTTAACTATACCACATTATTCAATTTTCCCAATTTCCCCCCAACAGTTACACCATTTACATGGGTTTTAACTTAGATTTCATATGGAGTTGTTATCACATCATTTTACCTAAAATCCTTCACCAAAACCCCTTTTCATTCAAGAATCCCAAACCCAAAAGTTCATATTGTTTCACCAATTTTAATATGAATTATAAAAACATATAAACAATTAAAATAAGTTTAATACTTGGCTCATTGGATAAATCTGACATCCTCGTGCCAGAATCTGCCAGAGCTTGGCCCGAGTCTCCAGTTTTTCTCCCTTTTCTTCCTTCTTTGTCTTATTTCTTTCTTTGCATTCTCTTTCTCTCTTTCTCTCGTGGCTTATAAGCGATAAATACCTTATTAAATTCAAAATTTACTCGTATACACAAATGCGAGTCCTGATTGATCTAAAAAGTCCTCGGAACCCAAACACTACCTTGGGGTACTCTATTCTGACTATTACGCCCATTCGGGAAACAACTGTGCGCTCAAAATTCCCATCTGAGTCACTTAAAAAATTTCACGTGTTAAACCCAACACATCTCCACACATGATTTTCGAATAAAATAACATCACATGTCGCTTTTGTTCACCTGCGACATGAAATAAAAATAGTCCATCTCATTTACTTATTCCCGTAAGTAAATATAACACAAGTAAATATTAATCTATCACTTGAAAATTAATATTTACTATTTACTTTAAAGTCTCAAATTATTAAATTACACCCACTCAAGCAATTTAATTATCCAAAAATGTATGGGGTATTACATACTGCCCTCTTATAACGGATTTTCATCCCTGAAATTCACATAAGACTGGTACCAAAGACTTTGGATCTCAACCACACCACATTATCTATTAACCAGAATAAAATCATAGTAACATAAGGGTCACTCTACTATACACCCACTAGTGGCACTGACATATCTAAAGGCTTAACCACTATAGCCCCATCTTCACGACAAGCTTAATCAATTCTCTCCATACTAACGCACTCTATATGTCATAAGCTCCTACCTTAATAATGTCACATCACACATTATGCTTCTACCAATGACATCCAAATAAGACGAGCCTATAAATCACTTGTTCTATTGGCTTAATATTATTGGAAGGCCGCACATCATTAAGTTCTAGCCCAACACAAAATTCCCATCCTAAGAGAAACCATAAGAAAATCTTACCACTCTTGTCAGTCCTTAAAATCTCATTTCATGGGGACGTAACTCTTACGATGCTCAAAAGTCAACTCAAAATATTTGGTGGTTAATGCCCATCTAGACAACCAGAGGGATAATGACCAGGCTTTCCCACGTAAAACCTTAATAGGCACCTTTTCCACAACAAACAGGTACAAGTGGCTCCACCCAACTCTGCCAATCGGTAATTTCCCTCCCAATTATCGAAGCATGATTTACTTTAATTTCAAACTAGGTTAGTTGTGGAAGTAAGGTAACCACAGTGACTCCAGAATCGCATTCATACCACTTTACTAGTCGTCAATCTCCTCCCATCTATTCATCGGGCCATAGGTGACACGACTTGCCCAAAACAAAATGTCATCCCCACTGCTTCTTGAAAATCCCTATCAGAGGTGGGGTTAAAGGATCTTCATCATAATTCACAACAATCTTGGGAGGCATCTTGCACTAGTTCAATCCTTCTTTATCAACCTGTCTGATCATTTTATCATTGGAATCGTCGACTTGATACAAAAATTTTTGGTTGTGAAGTCGCTCGAGGGGCCCCCGATTTTAAAATAAACTGATTCTCTATATTTTAAAATTAATTTCCTTGTTGAGATAGATATGTGGAAGAATAAAGGTGATAGTTCAATAAAACGAATTACCAAATTTTAATTTCTTCACAAATTAAAATTAAACCCAAGTGAAAATTAATTAAACACACACACATATTAGTTTCACTAAAACCAATTAATTCATTCCTAGAATTTGCCTAAGTCATATTTATTAATATTTCTAAATAAGGCCAAACCAGTTTTAACAATAGACTAGAATTAACTAAACAATTACCCAAATTTAATTATGCACCAAATTAAATTAAGTGTGACAATTAAAACCATTTTTATCTTGAATTATCCTCAACATGCGTTCTAAGTTATTATGAAAGATAAAAGTAAATCAATCACACTTCGCCGCCATGTACGAGGAAAAACCCAAAGTGGGAAATAACTGTGACACCCCGACTAATTAAATACCGGGTAGCTACTCCTTTATTAAATTAATTCAAAATGCCAAGTTGGCTCAGCTAATAGCATCACTGTCGAAAACATTTTATTATTACTAACCACCTAGTATTTAAAAAGTAAGTTACCAAATTTTAATTAAAGTCTGATTAACATGCAGTAAAAGATTTAAAGCAAGAATAATATCACCATTCACCATAATGAAATAATAGAATAACCATCACATGATTTAAATAAATCCGGAGGAAGAAACTCCTCACCACAAACTCCACAACTGAAATAAATACTAAATACTGAATGCTGAATCAATACATGCCAAGTCTGAAAACTGAAATGGAAATGTAACTCTAATGGAACTGGGCAACATGACCTAAAACTGAGGAATACTGAACATGGAATCCAAATGATAGAAGCATCTAAAAGCAAATCCCTTTAACTTCCACAAACTACTACAGATCGTCATCTGAATGAGTATCCTAAGCATGGTGTCCTTGTGGCTGGGCACCTAAAATGGTTTTACAAGAAAAATAGATTTGAAAGCAAACGGGTCAAAGCTCGAATGTGAAGATATTTTAAAAACCTGCAAGTGCTTTAAAAACATTTAAAACATTAAATGCAAAGTACATGTTAGGACGTGCACTCACATGAAATTCTCACCTCTCGTCTAACTGTGCGCTCCTAACGTAAGTACCCATCTAAAATGACACAACCCACTAGCTAAGTAACATCATATCTAGTTAGACTGTCATAGGTTCTACCCTTATTACTCGGTTCCCATTAACATTATAACGAACTAAATTAAATAGGGGCTTAACGTAAATTCAGGTTCTCATATAAAAGTAATACAACTCGTTATAGATTATCCCTTTTATGTTATTCCATAGCTATACACACAATACCATACGAAAGTTCCCATAATAAAGTGTATATTTTCCACAACATAAATATACAATATAAGCACCCCGAGACTAAGCTGAGGTGCACACATACTCTGCTATCCATCCCGGTACATCACGTACATAAGGATCACGCATTCCGAATCTCTCAGGAATCGTTCAGATAACACAAATCACAAACAGTGGAGGCGAACATAGTCACATCACATGGGTCACGCACATACCTGCGCTCCCACGATCAGCAGACTTATTAACATCCTAATAAGTCCTTCTCTGACCTATGTTCGTCGAGGTAACCATCTAAATCCGGGCAACACAAGGATTAGAGGGCCCTAAGTGAACGCAAACCTCCCGTGATAGCAAGTATGGTAGGTATGTCATACACACAAATCATATATCAATACTAAGTAAACACGCATCTTAGTAATCACCATAATTTAATTGTAGTACTTATCGCATTCTCGTACCAACTTAATATATATACAACTTATATAATCCCGGTCCATATTTATACGCGCCATAATTTATTCTCACGTCGTAGTAGGCACTCACGTCTCAGCTCATAATGTTCATTTGATTCGATCCACACTTATATAATTTACTACTCATTATCTCCCAAATGTCCCAAGTATACTAATGCACCATCAAAGGAATGTTATCTCCATCCTCGAACAAATTTACCGGACTCCCAAAAATCAAAACAGGCCAAAAATGCCTAAACTGCTAGCTCATTAGAAGTCTCGTTCGAACGAGGCTGTTCGAACGAGAGTTCGTTCGAACGAACTGGGCTATCTAACGAGATCTCGTTCGAACGAGATCATCGAACGAACATCCCACTCATTAGAACCCCAAACTGTCAACTCGTTAGAAGCTCGTTCGAACGACCTGGGTAGGTCTTCTAACGAGTGACCAGATTCAAGTGTAATACCCCGTATTTTCTGTGATATTTATTTTTGGGGATTAATTTAATTATATGTTTATTAATTGGAAATTAATCCGGAGAAAAATATTAACGAGATGCGAGTTAGTATTTTAATCTAATGTGTATACTTGGCATTATAAGAATATTGGTAATATTGAAATTGTCGTGAGATTTAAATACGTCAATTTGGGAGTTTTGCTTGACGCGTGTGACCGCCACGTCATGGTATTTTGTTATTAAATTAAAGAGTGAATTTTAGTTCCATTAACCGTATGGTCGTTTTGAGTGTGCCAACGCGTCCGGAAGGGTCGAGATAGTCAGAAAACACTAGCCGAAAGTTTAGTTTGGGTCCCGGGGTATTTGTGGGCCATACCGGCATCAAAAAGGGTATTTTGGTAAATTGCATTTTTGGGAATTAAAAAGTGACGAAAATAGAGATTACAATCTGACTATTTCCTCAACCCACTTAACCCACTAACCACACTATATGCCATTATGGGCTACGGGAGAAGTTGATATATCATTCCAACTTCCAAAAACCATTACACACCTCCAAACTCCATTATCTTCAACCTTGGAAAAAGCTTGAGAGAGAGAGAGAAGGAAACCTTGAGAAGAGCTTGAGAGAGAGAGAGAGGGTAGAGAATTCTGCAGAAAAACAGAGGGAGGACAACCTAACTTCAAGATTCTACACCAAATTCTGAGATAAATTAAGGCAAGTGATTTAAACTCTTTTGATTCAAGATATGTTCCCATGTTTAGGAATTTTTCGAAATTGATTTTTGGAGTTAAATTAGACCCATGAATTGAAAGTTAAAGGCCATGATTTATGTAGGAATTGCATGTAGTATATTCTGGACGAATTTATATGTTTTAAACAGAACCTTGATGATCTAAAAGTGGAATTAGAAGAAGTTTGATGATGTTCTTGAATGGAAGAATTCTGGAAATTATTTTGATGTAGTTTTGATCTAAACTAAGCTTTTAAATGATGAATTATGGGACTTAGAATGTTAATACTGTTGTAGGATGTTAGTATGATGTTAGAGTAACCTTATCTTGGAGTTTCATGCTTAAAAATGGAGTTTTGGGTCGAAACTGTAACTGCAAAACGAAGCAGTCCGTAACCATAACTGTGCAATCGATCGATCGACATTCATCAGTCGATCGATCGACCACCATCGATCGATCGAAGGTAAAGGTCGATCGATCGACCTTCCCAGAATGAATAAAGTTTTTCCTTAATTGAATCTTAATGATGATAACCCTTGGATAATATTATTGGAGACATTGTGATTACCATTAACTTTAAGGAAGACCAGTAGGCATGATTATGAGATTGGACTTTAATTGGAATTTAATTTGAAGAATTATTCTAAATTAATGAAATTCGTTATGTGAGATAATATTTGGGTTAATAGTACAAATTCGAATAATTTGATGAAACAAGGTTTGGGGCAGAAGTAAAGACCTTAGGTATAAAGATGTTATATGTGGGAATTATGGGAACTTAAAAGTCTATTTGAGATAGGTTTTAAGTTTAAGAAATCACGACGTGAGACGTGTCGACTATTTAATTTATATATTACCGGGATACTTAAAATATATGAATTGGGAATAATGGTATAATGATCTAGAATATACCCTTATTAATATTGAGATATCTAAGATGTGTGAATGCTTAGTATATGATTTTTATGTGTATGACATACCTACCATACTTGCTATCACGGGAGGTTTACGTTCGCTTAGGGCCTTCTAATCCTTGTGTGCCCGGATTTAGTTTGGTACCTAGAGGACATAGTTCAAGGAGAACGACTTATTTGTGAGTTAATAAGCCCGCTGACTATGGAGCGTAGGTATGTACATGACCATGGATATGTTGAATTATGTTCGCCTCCATTTATGTGTGTGGTGTTTATTCCAACAATTCCTGAGAGATTCGGAATTTGTAATCCTTATGTACGTGATGTACCGGGATGGATAGCAGAGTATGTGTGCACCGTAGCTTAGCCTTGGGTGCTTGTATTAAGATGTAAAAATATACGATTATATGAGAAGGAATTTACTATGTTAAATTGTGTGTATAATTATGGTAATGTTTTGAAAAGATAAAAGGGAACTTTTATCAATAAATGGTTTTGTTAATGATTGGGAATCCGGGAATTAACGTAGAACTCTCTATTCAATTGTTAAGGTCGGTAAATAAACGTGAACCGAGTAGTAGTGTTAGAAACTCTTTAGATAGTTATGAGATAGCACATGAATGGGTACAGGAACGTTAGGAGTGCACAGTTAGACGAGAGGTGAGTATATCATGTGAGAGCACGTCCTAACAACTACTTTGCATATACTGTTTTAAATGTTTTTAAAGCACTTGCAAGTTTTTAAAATATCTCCACATTCGGGCTCTGACCCGTTTGCTTTCAAATCTATCTTTTTGTAAAACCATTTTAGGTGCCCAGCCACAAGGTCACCATGCATAGGATTCTCATTCTGATGACGAGCTGTAGCTGCTTGTGAAAGCTACAGGGATTTGCTTTTAGACGCTTATATCATTTGGATTCCTTATTCAGTATTCCTCAGTTGTAAGGCATGTTGCCCAAATTCTATTAGATACATTTCCATTTCAGTTTTTCAGACTTTGGCATGTATTCATTCAGTATTCAGTATTTCAGTATTTACTTCAGTTGTGGGATTGTGTTATGAGGAGTTTTTCCTCCAGATTTATTTATATCATGTGTCAGTTATTCTATTTACTTCATTATGGTGAATGGTGTTTTTATTCTTCTTTATACTTGTTGCATGTTAATCAGACTTTAATTAAAATTTGGCAACTTACTTTTTAAATACTAGGTGGTTAGTAATAATAAAATGTTTTCGACAGTGATGCTATTAACTGAGCTAACTTGGCGTTTTGATTTAATTTAATAAAGGAGTAGCTACCCGGTATTTAATTAGTCGGGGTGTTACAGGTGGTATCAGAGCATCAGGTTCTAGTGTCCTTTAGGATCTGTACAGCTTATTATGTTTCCGCTGAGCTTTCTTTGATATAGAGCCCTAATACTAGGAATGTTGTATTAATCTCTACATTGGGAATTCGTACTTCCGCGATTTGTTTATTTGAATGATGAACTCATCCAAATTTACTTAAATTTTCAGATGGACCGTCCTGAAGAACTAGCTAAAACGGTTAAGGGAGTCAACGGACAAGATCGACTCACACCTCAGGTATCTCCAGAGAGAATATCAACCGCTGAGTTAGCAGGTATCGTGGCACAAGAAGTTACCACTGCAGTTCTACAATACCAAGAGCGCAGCATACAACTTAAAAGAGGCAAAAGACCTAGAGAGGTTAGCCAGATGCATGTGAATAAGGCTGAAAAATGTGTGAAGACCCCGAAATTTCGACAAAAAACTACCCAAGACCGAGTCAGTTCTAATCAACAACGTGGTAAGATGAAACAATTTCGAAAGGGGAATAAGGTCCCAAGTCAGCAAGGCCGACACCGTCAACAGCAGGGTCAGAAGGGGAGTAACTTCAAAGGCCGATGTTTTATATGTGGCAAACATGGCCATAAACGCCAGGATTGTCCAGATAGGGGCAGGACCCCAGAGCAACAGAGTGTTCGACAAGAGTTGTAGAGGCCTATGTTTCCCGCCGCCCTCCCAGCACCAGCTCAAGTACTAGCCCTAACAACTTTTCCTGTAGCTCCAGTGCAGTAGGGGCAGTTACAGTACAGACATATCTATAATATCAACCAGGCAGCCGCCCCACAGGCACCACCCGCGATTTGGGGTATGTTTTCTATCCACGAGACTTTTGGGTTGAACTTTGTTTGTTACTGGGATAACTCAATTGTTTTATAATTACATATTATGCGAAGACCTTAGGGTTATTAACCACATTATTGAGCACTGTAACGTAGATAGACTCACCCCTGGGGAAAATGGTTCATTTTTATGCCGGAGAGTGGGAGTAGAGATTGGTAAATCGATATTACCTGCAAATATGTTAGTATTAGAGATGACCGAGTATGATGCCATTATTGGTATGGATTGGCTTGTTGCGTACCGAGCCATGATTGACTGTTTCAGTAGGAGTATTATCTTTGCTATTCTCGGGAGGGGATGTTTTTGGTGGCAATGCCTCATCTCGAGGGAGGATCGTCCACTCATTTGTACTACATAGAGGAGGATACCTCTGAGGTAGTTGTGATTCCTTTAGATTCGATCCCGATTGTCAGAGAGTTTGCCGAGGTATTTCAGGATATACCTGGATTACCCCCCAGTCGTGAAATAGACTTTGTTATAGACTTATTGCCAGGTACGAGACCATAGCACGCGCACCATACCGTATGGCTCCGGCAGAGATGCGAGAGCTACGAGATCAGATTAAGCAGTTGTTGAGTCAGGGGTTTATACGGAGGAGTACTTCACCATGGGGTGCCCCTGTGTTGTTCGTGAAGAAGAGAGATGGTTCACTGAGATTGTGTGTGGACTACCGGGAGTTAAACAAGGTCACGATACGGGACAAGTATCCGGTGCCTCGAATCGATGACCTATTTGACCAGTTGAGAGGAGCTTCTTACTTCTCAAAGATTGATTTGTGATTTGGTTACCATCAGTTGCGTATCAGGGAGGAGGACGACTCGAAGACTGCGTTCTTGTCGAGATATGGCTCTTACGAGTTTCGGGTTACGCCATTTGGTTTGACCAACGCTCCAGCAGCATTTATGGACTTGATGAATAGGGTGTTCAGGGATTACCTAGACCAGTTTGTCATTATCTTCATCGATGATATTTTGGTTTACTCCCAGACAGAGGAGGAGCATGCCGAGCACTTGAGACTAGTTTTGCAGACACTGCGCCAGAATGAGTTGCATGCAAAATCTGATAAGTGCGGGTTTTGGCTGAAGGAGGTTCAGTTTTTAGGGCATATTATTTCCGACCGGGGAATATCGGTTGATCCGGGGAAGGTATCCGCGGTGAGGGAGTGGGGACAGCCCACGACACCGACGGAGATCCGTAGTTTCTTGGGCCTAGAAGGATACTACAGGAGGTTTATTCGGGGTTTCTCCACGATAACGGGTCCCATGTAACACCTAACCCGTAAAGGTGTGCCGTTCATTTGGAGTGATGCCTGTCAGTTGGCATTTGATGAGTTGAAAGACAAGCTAACCTCAGCACCTGTATTAGCATTACCGAGACCGGGAGTAGAGTATCTTGTTTACACCGATGCGTCCTTACAAGGACTTGGAGGTGTACTGCAGCAGGAGATTCAGGACATAGCTTATGCTTCCCGTAAGCTTAAGCCTCATGAGAAGAATTACCCTACCCACGACTTGGAGTTAGCGGCAGTGGTATTTGCCCTTCGTATTTGGTGACACTACCTGTTGGGGGAGAAGTTTCAATTGTTCACGGATCACAAGTCCCTACAATACCTATTCACGCAGAAGGAGTTGAATATGCGGCAGCGGAGGTGGCTTGAATTCGTGAAAGATTGTCAGTTCGATATCCAGTATCACCCGGGGAAGGCTAACGTGGTGGCAGACGCGTTGAGCCGTGGACCGGTAGATGAGGTGGAAGATGTGTGGAAGGCCAAGTGGAAGGAATTGGGACACCAGGATGCAGTGGCCCGATCATTCATGTCTGTGATGACTGTTACACCGCAGATTGTCACGAAGGTGGTGAAGGCACAGGCAAATGACTCGTTCTGTCAGGATCAGATAGTTCGATTATTAGCAGAGGGAGTCGAATCCTATACCGTTAGCTCAGACGGGGGATTACGCTTCAATGGGAGATTGGTAGTTCCGGAGGGGGAGGAATTGCGGCATGAGGTGATGGCAGAGTCGCACGGCTCACGGTTCGCGGTACATCCCGGAGGGGACAAAATGTACCAAGATATGAGACGCCAGTATTGGTGGAGCGGGATGAAGAAAGATATTGCCGAGTTTGTCTCAAAATGCGCCACTTGTCAGCTCGTAAAAGTGGATCATCAGAGACCGGCAGGACTACTACAGCCTTTAGAGGTCCCGACGTGGATGTGGGAGAGCATCTCTATGGACTTTATCACGGGGTTGCCTACGTCACAGAGAGGTCACGACTCCATTTGGGTAATTGTGAACAGGTTGTCAAAAGTCGCTCATTTTCTACCCGTAAGGACAGACTACACTGCGGGACAGTATGCCCAGCTCTTTATTGCAGAGATAGTGAGACTTCACGGTGTGCCCTTAAATATCGTGTCTGACCGAGACAAGATATTTATTTCACGGTTTTGGGAGAGTTTTCAGCAAGCCATGGGCACGGAGTTGAGGTTGAGTACGGCGTACCACCCGCAGATCGATGGGCAGACCGAGCGCACAAATCAGATGTTGGAAGACATGCTACGTATGTGCACCATTGACTTTGAGGGTGGATGGGAGCAGTATCTTCCACTGGCGGAGTTTGCTTACAACAACTCCTACCAGTTCACCATTGGCATGGCACCATTTGAGGCGTTGTACGGTAGACCTTGTCGTTCCCCAGCATGTTGGTTGGAGGTGGGGGACAACAAACTACTTGGGCCGAAAGTGATTCAGGATACTTCGGCAAGGGTTGAATTGATTCGCAGTCGCATTCGGGTGGCTCAGGACAGACATAAGAGTTATGCTGATGCGAAGAGATTTTTCAGAGAGTTCCAAGTGGGGGACCAGGTTTTGCTCAGGGTATCTCTTATGAAGGGGATTATGTGTTTCGGGAAGAAAGGGAAGTTGGCACCGAGATATGTGGGACCATTCCCTATTATTGAGCGGATCGGACCAAAGTATAGACTTGGGTTACCGGAGCACTTACATCGGATTCACGATGTGTTCCATATTTCCTCGCTTAGGAAATACCTTAGAGATAATTTGGCTCATTCTCTCATTGCTGTGGAGGATATTGATCTCCAGCCGGATAGCTCCTACGAGGAGGGACCAATTGCTATTCTAGACCGAAGTGAGCGGAAGCTGCGGTCAAAGATAGTCCCGTTAGTGCGCGTTTAGTGGCGACATCATAATGTCGAGGAGTCCACATGGGAGCGCAAGGATGACATGCGCGAACGATATCCAGAGTTATTCTTACAAGGTACTTACTAGTTCCGAATTTCGGGACGAAATTCAGTTATTAGGGGGGAAGTATGTAATACCCCGTATTTTCTGTGATATTTATTTTTGGGGATTAATTTAATTATATGTTTATTAATTGGAAATTAATCCGGAGAAAAATATTAACGAGATGTGAGTTAGTATTTTATTCTAATGTGTATACTTGGCATTATAAGAATATCGGTAATATTGAAATTGTCGTGAGATTTAAATACGTCAATTTGGGAGTTTTACTTGACGCGTGTGACCGCCACGTCATGGTATTTTGTTATTAAATTAAAGAGTGAATTTTAGTTCCATTAACCGTATGGTCATTTTGAGTGTGCCAACGCGTCCGGAAGGGTCGAGATAGTCAGAAAACACTAGCCGGAAGTTTAGTTTGGGTCCCGGGGTATTTGTGGGCCATACCGGCATCAAAAAGGATATTTTGGTAAATTGCATTTTTGGGAATTAAAAAGTGACGAAAATAGAGATTACAATCTGACTATTTCCTCAACCCACTTAACCCACTAACCACACTATATGCCATTATGGGCTACGGGAGAGGTTGATATATCATTCCAACTTCCAAAAACCATTACACACCTCCAAACTCCATTATCTTCAACCTTGGAAAAAGCTTGAGAGAGAGAGAGAAGGAAACCTTGAGAAGAGCTTGAGAGAGAGAGAGAGCGTAGAGAATTCTGCAGAATAACAGAGGGAGGACAACCTAACTTCAAGATTCTACACCAAATTCTGAGATAAATTAAGGCAAGTGATTTAAACTCTTTTGATTCAAGATATGTTCCCATGTTTAGGAATTTTTCGAAATTGATTTTTGGAGATAAATTAGACCCATGAATTGAAAGTTAAAGGCCATGATTTATGTAGGAATTGCATGTAGTATATTCTAGACGAATTTATATGTTTTAAACAGAACCTTGATGATCTAAAAGTGGAATTAGAAGAAGTTTGATGATGTTCTTGAATGGAAGAATTCTGGAAATTATTTTGATGTAGTTTTGATCTAAACTAAGCTTTTAAATGATGAATTATGGGACTTAGAATGTTAATACTGTTGTAGGATGTTAGTATGATGTTAGAGTAACCTTATCTTGGAGTTTCATGCTTAAAAATGGAGTTTTGGGTCGAAACTGTAACTGCAAAACGAAGCAGTCCGTAACCATACCTGTGCAATCGATCGATCGACATTCATCAGTCGATCGATCGACCACAATCGATCGATCGAAGGTAAAGGTCGATCGATCGACCTTCCCAGAATGAATAAAGTTTTTCCATAATTGAATCTTAATGATGATAACCCTTGGATAATATTATTGGAGACATTGTGATTACCATTAACTTTAAGGAAGACCAGTAGGCATGATTATGAGATTGGACTTTAATTGGAATTTAATTTGAGGAATTATTCTAAATTAATGAAATTCGTTATGTGAGATAATATTTGGGTTAATAGTAAAAATTCGAATAATTTGATGAAACAAGGTTTGGGGCAGAAGTAAAGACCTTAGGTATAAAGATGTTATATGTGGGAATTATGGGAACTTAAAAGTCTATTTGAGATAGGTTTTAAGTTTAAGAAATCACGACGTGAGACGTGTCGACTATTTAATTTATATATTACCGGGATACTTAAAATATATGAATTGGGAATAATGGTATAATGATGTAGAATATACCCTTATTAATATTGAGATATCTAAGATGTGTGAATGCTTAGTATATGATTTTTATGTGTATGACATACCTACCATACTTGCTATCACGGGAGGTTTACGTTCGCTTAGGGCCTTCTAATCCTTGTGTGCCCGGATTTAGTTTGGTACCTAGAGGACATAGTTCAAGGAGAACGACTTATTTGTAAGTTAATAAGCCCGCTGACTATGGAGCGTAGGTATGTACGTGACCATGGATATGTTGAATTATGTTCGCCTCCATTTATGTGTGTGGTGTTTATTCCAACAATTCCTGAGAGATTCGGAATTTGTAATCCTTATGTACGTGATGTACCGGGATGGATAGCAGAGTATGTGTGCACCGTAGCTTAGCCTTGGGTGCTTGTATTGTATAATTAAGATGTAAAAATATACGATTATATGAGAAGGAATTTACTATGTTAAATTGTGTGTATAATTATGGTAATGTTTTGAAAAGATAAAAAGGGAACTTTTATCAATAAATGGTTTTGTTAATGATTGGGAATCCGGGAATTAACGTAGAACTCTCTATTCAATTGTTAAGGTCGGTAAATAAACGTGAACCGAGTAGTAGTGTTAGAAACTCTTTAGATAGTTATGAGATAGCACATGAATGGGTACAGGAACGTTAGGAGTGCACAGTTAGACGAGAGGTGAGTATATCATGTGAGAGCACGTCCTAACATGTACTTTGCATATACTGTTTTAAATGTTTTTAAAGCACTTGCAGGTTTTTAAAATATCTCCACATTCGGGCTCTGACCCGTTTGCTTTCAAATCTATCTTTTTGTAAAACCATTTTAGGTGCCCAGCCACAAGGTCACCATGCATAGGATTCTCATTCTGATGACGAGCTGTAGCTGCTTGTGGAAGCTACAGGGATTTGCTTTTAGATGCTTATATCATTTGGATTCCTTATTCAGTATTCCTCAGTTGTAGGGCATGTTGCCCAAATTCTATTAGATACATTTCCATTTCAGTTTTTCAAACTTTGGCATGTATTCATTCAGTATTCAGTATTTCAGTATTTACTTCAGTTGTGGGATTGTGTTATGAGGAGTTTTTCCTCCAGATTTATTTATATCATGTGTCAGTTATTCTATTTACTTCATTATGGTGAATGGTGTTTTTATTCTTCTTTATACTTGTTGCATGTTAATCAGACTTTAATTAAAATTTGGCAACTTACTTTTTAAATACTAGGTGGTTAGTAATAATAAAATGTTTTCGACAGTGATGCTATTAACTGAGCCAACTTGGCGTTTTGATTTAATTTAAAAAAGGAGTAGCTACCCAGTATTTAATTAGTCGGGGTGTCACATCAAGCCCATTAATCTTATCTCGTTTCTCACCAATTTCTACACCTCAAATCTCAACCAAAATTCGTCCAATCAATGTTTTAAGGTCTCCAATCATCCTAAAACATACTAAGGTCATATACTAACATCTTTTAAGGAATTAACACATCCTAAACATCATTAATTCATCAAATCTCTACCCTTTCCCCCAAATTTTCAAGAACATAAACCCTAGAATTTTAAATCTTCAATAAGTCCATTCTAGATCCGTTTTTGTTACATCCAACATATATTAACATCAGAATAATCATCTCCATACTATTCTACATGCAATGTCCTCAAAATTCAAGTCCTAAGTCCAATTAAAATGGGTTTTTATTTAACTTCTAAGAACAAATGTAAATCTTTCAATTTATCTAACATGGAAGAAACATACTCTGAATTAAATAGAATTAAATCACTTGCCTCGAGTGTCTCTGAATTTGGTGTTGGTTTGTTGAAGCTTTTTCTGCAGAATTCCTTCTCTCTCTCTCTCTACAAGCCTTCTTCTCCAAAGGTGGCTAGGGTTTGTTTAGGAGACTTAGAAAACCAAATTCTAAAACTCCTCGTAGTCTTATGGATCAATATGGTTGGTAGTGGGTTTAGTGGTTAGTTACCCAAATCAGATTATAAATCCTAATTTTCGTCATTATTAAATCCCAAAAATACAATATTACCAAACTACCCTTAATGTTGCCGGTATGGCCTAAAAATACCCCGGGACCCAAACTAAACCCCCGGCTAGTGTTTTCTGACTATCTCAACCCTTTCGGACACGTTGGCGCACTCAAAATGACCATACGGTTAATAAAATTTAAATTCACTTTTATAAATAAAATAATTATATCCTGACGTGACTGTCACACGCGTCCCAATAAAATGTCCAAATGGCCGTATATCAATCTCACGACAAATTTCACAATTCAACATTCATATATCATCATATATACTCAATATAGTCAAATACCAACTCACATCTCGTTAGTATTTTATCCGGATTAATTCCCAATTAATTCTTTTTTAATTAATTAATCCCAAAAATAAATATCGCCAAAAATGCGGGGTATTACATACTTCCCCCCTAATAACAGAATTTTGGCCCGAAATTCGGAACTAGAAAGTACCTGATAAAAACAACTCTGGATAACGTTCGCGCATCTCATCCTCGCGTTCCCATGTGGACTCCTCGACATTGTGATGTCGCCACTGAACACGCACTAACGGAACTATCTTTGACCGCAGCTTCCTCTCACTTCGGTCCAAAATAGCAATCGGCCCCTCCTCGTAGGAGCTATCAGGCTGTAAATCAATCTCCTCTAAAGCGATGTGAGAATGAGCCAAATCGTCCCTGAGATATTTCCTTAGCGATGAAATATGAAACACATCGTGAATCCGGTGTAAACGCTCCGGTAACCCGAGTCTATACGCAACTGGTCCAATCCGCTCAATAATAGGAAACGGCCCCACATACCTCGGTGCCAATTTACCCTTCTTCCCGAAACGCATAATCCCCTTCATAGGAGATACTCTGAGCAAAACTTGGTCCCCCACTTGGAACTCCCTGAAAGATCTCTTCGCATCAGCATAACTCTTCTGCCGGTCTTGAGCTACCCGAATGCGACTCCTAATCAACTCAATCCTTGCCGAAGTATCCTGAATCACTTCCGGCCCAAGTAGTTTGTTGTCCCCCACCTCTAACCAACATGCTGGGGAACGACAAGGCCTACCGTACAACACCTCAAACGGAGCCATGCCAATAGTGAACTGGTAGGAGTTATTATAAGCAAACTCTACCAGTGGAAGGTATTGCTCCCATCCACCTCCAAAGTCAATAATGCACATGCGTAGAATGTCCTCCAACATCTGATTTGTGCGCTCGGTCTGCCCATCGGTCTGAGGATGATAAGCCGTACTCAATCGCAATTCCGTGCCCATGGCCTCCTAGAAACTCTCCCAAAACCGTGAAACAAATATCTTGTCTCTGTCAGACACGATATTTAGGGGCATACCGTGAAGTCTCACAACCTCTGAAATGAAGAGCTGGGCATACTGTCCCGTAGTGTAGTCAGTCCTTACGGGTAAAAAGTGAGCGACTTTGGACAACCTGTCCATAATTACCCAAACGGAGTCGTGACCCCTCTGCGACATAGGCATCACCGTGATAAAGTCCATGGATATGCTCTCCCACATCCACACCGGGACCTCCAACGACTGTAGAAGTCCTGTCGGTCTCTGATGATCCACTTTTACTAGCTGGCAAGTGGTGCATTTTGAAACAAACTCAGCAATATCTCTCTTCATACCGCTCCACCAATACTGCCGTCTCATGTCTTGGTACATTTTGTCCCCTCCGGGATGTACCGCGAACCGTGAGCCGTGCGACTCTGCCATCACCTCGTGTCGCAATTTCTCCCCTTCCGGAACCACCAATTTCCCATTGAAGCGTAATCCCCCATCTGAGCTAATGGTATAGGACTCGACTCCCTCTGCTAGTAATCGAACTATCTGCTCCTGACAGAACGAGTCATTAGCCTGTGCCCGTACTACCTTCGTGACAATCTGTGGTGTAACGGTCATCACAGACATGAAAGATCGGGCCACTGCATCCTGGTGTCCCAACTCCTTCCACTTTGCCTTCCACACCCCTGCCACCTCATCTACTGGCCTACGGCTCAACGCGTCTGCTACCACGTTAGCCTTACCCGGGTGATACTGAATATCGAACTGGTAGTCCTTCACAAACTCAAGCCACCTCCTTTGCCACACGTTCAACTCCTTCTGCGTGAACATGTAATATAGGGACTTGTGGTCCGTGAACAATTGGAACTTCTCCTCCAAAAGATAGTGCCTCCAAATCCGTAGGGCAAATACCACTGTCACCAATTCCAAATCATGCGTGGGGTAATTCTTCTCATGAGGCTTAAGCTTACGGGAATCATAAGCTATGGCCTGTCTCTCCTGCTGCAATACACCTCCAAGTCCTTGCAAAGACGCATCGGTGTAAACCAAATACTCAACTCCCGGTCTCGGCAATGCTAACACAGGTGCTGAGGTCAATTTTTCCTTCAATTTATCAAATGCCAACTGACAGGCATCACTCCAGATGAATGGCACACCCTTACGAGTCAGATGTGTCAAAGGACCCGCTATCTTCGAGAAACCCCGAATAAACCTCATAGTATCCTGCTAGACCCAAGAAACTACGAATCTCCGTTGGTGTCTTGGGCTGTCCCCACTCCCTCACCGCGAATACCTTCCCCGGATCAACAGATATCCCCCGGTCGGAAATAATGTGTCCCAAAAACTGGACCTCCTTCAGCCAAAACCCGCATTTCTCATATTTTGCATACAACCCGTTCTGACGTAGTGTCTGCAAAACTTGCCTCTAATGTTCGGCGTGCTCCTCCTCTATCTGGGAGTAGACCAGAATATCATCGATGAAGACAATGACAAACTGATCTAGGAAATCCCTGAACACTCTGTTCATCAAGTCCATAAACACTGCTGGAGCGTTGTTCAAACCAAAAGGCATAACCCGAAACTCGTAAGAACCATATCTCGATAAGAACGCAGTCTTCGAGACATCCTCCTCCCTGATACGCAACTCATGGTATCCCGATCTCAGATCAATCTTCGAGAAGAAAGAAGCTCCTCTCAACTGGTCGAATAAGTCATCGATTCGAGGCAACGAATACTTATTCCGTATCGTGACCTTATTCAATTCTCGGTAGTCCACACACAATCTTAGTGAACCATCCCTCTTCTTCACAAACAAAACTGGAGCGCCCCAAGGTGAGGTACTCCTGTGAATAAAGCCCTGACCTAACAGCTGCTCTATCTGATCTCGTATCTCTCGCATCTCTACCGGAGCCATACGGTACGGTGCGCGTGCTATAGGTCTCGTATCTGGGAATAGGTCTATAATAAAGTCTATCTCTCGACTGGGGGGTAGGCCTGGTATCTCCTGAAACACATCCGAATACTCCCTGACGACTGGGATCGAATCTAAAGGAATCACAACCTCCTTAGAGGTATCCTCCTCTAGGTAATACAAATGAGCGGTCGAGCCTCCCTCTGGGCGAGGCATCGCCACTAAAAACATCTCTTGCCCCGGAATGGAAAAAACAATGCTCCCACCGAAGCAATCAATCATGGCTCTATAATCAGCGAGCCAATCCATACCGATAATCACATCGTGAACATGCATTTCTAATACAAACATATCTACAGGTAATACCAGACTACCAATCTCTACCCCCACTCCCCGGCATATGAAGAAAATAAGTGACCGATTCCCCAATGGTGAGTCGACACACGTCACTGTGCTCTCCGCTGTGGCTAACAACCCTAAGGCTTTCGCGAAATGTGTAGCTATAAAACAATTATAGCCCCCGTATCAAACAATACCCGACCCATAGTGCCATGGATAGGAAACGTACCCTCAATCGCGGGCGGTGCCTGTGGAACTGCTGCCTGGTGGACGTTATAGACACGTCCATACTGTAGCTGCCCCTACTGAGCTGGGACTGCTGGAATGGGTGGCAATGCTGTCATCTGTGGTGGTGCGGGGAGAGCGGTGGGAAACATAGGCCTCTGCGGCTCCTGGCGAGCACCCTGCTGCTGCTGCTGTGGGGCCCTGCCCCTATCAGGACAATCCTGTCAATTGTGGCCAGTCTTGCCACAAACATAACACTTCCCTGGAAAGTTCCCTCCTCTCTGCCCCTGTTGTCCCCGGCCCTGGTGGCCGTTACCGTTCCTCCGTTGGCCCTGCTGAAACTGCTGCCCATTCTGCCCCTGTTGGCCCTGATGGCCATTTGGACCCTGATGGCCCTGACGGAAACCTCCCTGTCCGTGCCTGTAATTCCCTGATCTGAACCTCTTCTGATCCCCCTGTTGGGAACCCTGCTCACCCTGTCTCTGCCCCTGAACAGATTGTGCCCCACCGGCACCATGTCCTCCAGTCCTGCCCTGATGGCTAGACTCTCCCGATCTCTTGCCCTCAAACATATGAAAGCGGTGATCCTGGCAGTGTAACAACGCAGCGTTAACCACATCAGAATAAGTGGCCAACGAAAGGTTCCCTAACAGATACTGACGGATCCTCCATGTCAACCCGTCGGTAAATATCTGAATCTTCTTCTTTTCTGTCGGTATCTCATCCGGAACGATATTCAACAGATTCGTGAACTCGGCCTCATATTCGGCCATGGTCTTACCCTCTTGCTTCAGATTCATCAGTTTCCTCCTCATTTCCGTGTGAACAGCCGACGGAAAGTACTTGCGGTCGAACCGCACCCAAAAGTCCTGAATAGTGAGAGTATCCCTCTCCTCCACGGTGGTAATAGACTCCTACCACTGCAGTGCAGATCCAACTAGCTTGAAAGTAGCTAGCACCTGCTTCTGAACGTCCGTGCACTCATACATCCTCAAGTGCCTCTATATATCCTTCCTCCACTGGCTCGAGACTACCACATCTGAGCTACCTGCAAACTCTGGCGGATGCGCTTTCTCAAAAAGCGTCACGTACACGTTCCCAAGCATACGGGAATGCATTTGCCTGTCCTGGCGCGGCCACCGGCGCCTGAGGTGGTGCCTGCTGAACTAAGGCAATTGCGGCATTTACCACTTGGGCTACAATGGCTGCAACCTCAGCGGCGTTCATCATGCCCTGAACTGGAGCGGGCTGGGGTTCGGGCGTTGCATCCCTGGGAACTCGTCGTGCACGTCGTGGAGGCATCTGAAATAAAAATGAAGTTTATAAGTTCACTGTTTTTAAACTTAAAATAGCTGAAGAACGAAGCATACACAAAAAGAGTACAACAGTCCTAAAATATAGGGCTCTATATCAAAGAAAACTTAGCGGAAACATAATAGTCGTATAGATCCTAAAGGACACTAGAACCTGATGCTCTGATACCACCTGTGACACCCCGACTAATTAAATACCAGGTAGCTACTCCTTTATTAAATTAATTCAAAATGCCAAGTTGGCTCAGCTAATAGCATCACTGTCGAAAACATTTTATTATTACTAACCACCTAGTATTTAAAAAGTAAGTTGCCAAAATTTAATTAAAGTCTGATTAACATGCAGTAAAAGATTTAAAGCAAGAATAAAATCACCATTCACCATAATGAAATAATAGAATAACCATCACATGATTTAAATAAATCCGGAGGAAGAAACTCCTCACCACAAACTCCACAACTGAAATAAATACTAAATACTGAATGCTGAATCAATACATGCCAAGCCTGAAAACTGAAATGGAAATGTAACTCTAATGGAACTGGGCAACATGCCCTAAAACTGAGGAATACTAAACATGGAACACAAATGATAGAAGCGTCTAAAATCAAATCCCTGTAACTTCCACAAACAGCTACAGCCCGTCATCTGAATGAGTATCCTAAGCATGGTGTCCTTGTGGCTGGGCACCTAAAATGGTTTTACAAGAAAAATAGATTTAAAAGCAAACGGGTCAGAGCCCGAATGTGGAGATATTTTAAAAACCTGCAAGTGCTTTAAAAACATTTAAAACATTGAATGCAAAGTACATGTTAGGACGTGCACTCACATGAAATTCTCACCTCTCGTCTAACTGTGCACTCCTAACATAAGTACCCATCTAAAATGACACAACCCACTAGCTAAGTAACATCATATCTAGCTAGACTGTGATAGGTTCTACCTTTATTACTCGGTTCCCATTAACATTATAACGATCTAAATTAAATAGGGGCTTAACGTAAATTCAGGTTCTCATATAAAAGTAATACAACTCGTTATAGATTATCCCTTTTATGTTATTCCATAGCTATACACACAATACCATATGAAAGTTCCCATAATAAAGTATATATTTTCCACAACATAAATATACAATATAAGCACCCCGAGACTAAGCTCCGGTGCACACATACTCTGCTATCCATCCTGGTACATCACGTACATAAGGATCACGCATTCCGAATCTCTCAGGAATCATTCAGATAACACAAATCACAAACAGTGGAGGCGAACACAGTCACATCACATGGGTCACGCACATACCTGCGCTCCCACGATCAGCAGACTTATTAACATCCCAATAAGTCCTTCTCTGACCTATGTTCATCGAGGTAACCAGTCTAAATCTGGGCAACACAAGGATTAGAGGGCCCTAAGCGAACATAAACCTCCCGTGATAGCAAGTATGGTAGGTATGTCATACACACAAATCATATATCAATACTAAGTAAACACGCATCTTAGTAATCACCATAATTTAATTGTAGTACTTATCGCATTCTCGTACCAACTTAATATATATAAAACTTATATAATCCCGGTCCATATTTATACGCGCCATAATTTATTATCACGTCGTAGTAGGCACTCACGTCTCAGCTCATAATGTTCATTTGATTCGATCCACACTTATATAATTTACTACTCATTATCTCCCAAATGTCCCAAGTATACTAATACACCATCACAGGAATGTTATCTCCATCCTCGAACAAATTTACGGGACTCCCAAAAATCAAAACAGGCCAAAAATGCCTAAACTCCCAGCTCGTTCGAAGTCTCGTTCGAACGAGGCTGTTCGAACGAGAGTTCGTTCGAATGAACTGGGCTATCTAACGAGATCTCATTCGAACGAGATCATCGAACGAACATCCCACTCGTTAGAACCCCAAACTGTCAACTCGTTAAAAGCTCGTTCGAACGAGCTCGTTCGAACGACCTGGGTAGGTCTTCTAACGAGTGACCAGATTCAAGCCCAGAAATCTTATCTCATTTCTCACCAATTTCTACACCTTAAATCCCAACCAAAATTCATCCAATCAATGTTTTAAGGTCTCCAATCATCCTAAAACATACTAAGGTCATATACTAACATCTTTTAAGGAATTAACACATCCTAAACATCATTAATTCATTAAATCTCTACCTAATTATTTTATTTATAAAAGTGAATTTAAATTCTATTAACCGTATGGTCGTTTTGAGTGTGCCAACGCTTCCGAAAGGGTCGAGATAGTCAGAAAACACTAGCCGGGGGTTTAGTTTGGGTCCCGGGGTATTTTTAGGCCATACCGGCAACATTAAGGGTAGTTTGGTAATATTGTATTTTTGGGATTTAATAATGACGAAAATTAGGATTTATAATCTGATTTGGGTAACTAACCACTAAACCCACTACCAACCATATTGATCCATAAGACTACGGGGAGTTTTAGAATTTGGTTTTCTAAGTCTCCTAAACAAACCCTAGCCACCCTAGCCACCCTAGCCACCTTTGGAGAAGAAGGCTTGTAGAGAGAGAGAGAGAAGGAATTCTGCAGAAAAAGCTTCATCAAACCAACACCAAATTCAGAGACACTCGAGGCAAGTGATTTAATTCTATTTAATTCAGAGTATGTTTCTTCCATGTTAGATAAATTGAAAGATTTACATTTGTTCTTAGAAGTTAAATAAAAACCCATTTTAATTGGACTTAGGACTTGAATTTCGAGGACATTGCATGTAGAATAGTATGGAGATGATTATTCTGATGTTAATATATGTTGGATGTAAAAAAAATGGATCTAGAATGGACTTATTCAGGATTTAAAATTCTAGGGTTTATGTTCTTGAAAATTTGGGGGAAAGGGTAGAGATTTGATGAATTAATGATGTTTAGGATGTGTTAATTCCTTAAAAGATGTTAGTATATGACCTTAGTATGTTTTAGGATGATTGGAGACCTTAAAACATTGATTGGACGAATTTTGGTTGAGATTTGAGGTGTAGAAATTGGTGAGAAACGAGATAAGATTTCTGGGCTTGAATCTGGTCACTCGTTAGAAGACCTACCCAGGTCGTTCGAACGAGCCCGTTCGAACGAGCTTCTAACGAGTTGACAGTTTGGGGTTCTAACGAGTGAGATGTTCGTTCGATGATCTCATTCGAATGAGATCTCGTTAGATAGCCTAGTTCGTTCGAACGAACTCTCGTTCGAACAGCCTCGTTCGAACGAGACTTCTAACGAGCTGGAAAATTAGGCATTTTTGGCCTGTTTTGATTTTTGGGAGTCCCATAAATTTGTTCGAGGATGGAGATAACATTCCTTTGATGGTGCATTAGTATACTTGGGACATTTGGGAGATAATGAGTAGTAAATTATATAAGTGTGGATCGAATCAAATGAACATTATGAGCTGAGACGTGAGTGCCTACTACGACGTGAGAATAAATTATGGCGCGTATAAATATGGATCGGGATTATATAAGTTGTATATATATTAAATTGGTACGAGAATGCGATAAGTACTACAATTAATTTATGGTGATTACTAAGATGCGTGTTTACTTAGTATTGATATATGATTTGTGTGTATGACATACCTACCATACTTGCTATCATGGGAGGTTTGCGTTCTCTTAGGGCCCTCTAATCCTTGTGTTGCCCGGATTTAGACCGGTTACCTCGATGAACATAGGTCAGAGAAGATCTTATTGGGATGTTAATAAGTCTGTTGATCGTGGGAGCGCAGGTATGTGCGTGACCCATGTGATGTGACTGTGTTCGCCTCCACTGTTTGTGATTTATGTTATCTGAACGATTCCTGAGAGATTCGGAATGCGTGATCCTTATGTACGTGATGTACCGGGATGGATAGCAGAGTATGTGTGCACCGCAGCTTAGTCTCGGGGTGCTTATATTGTATATTTATGTTGTGGAAAATATACACTTTATTATGGGAACTTTCATATGGTATTGTGTGTATAGCTATGGAATAACATAAAAGGGATAATCTATAACGAGTTGTATTACTTTTATATGAGAACCTGAATTTACGTTAAGCCCCTATTTAATTTAGATCGTTATAATGTTAATGGGAATCGAGTAATAAGGGTAGAACCTATGACAGTCTAGCTAGATATGATGTTACTTAGCTAGTGGGTTTTGTCATTTTAGATGGGTACTTACGTTAGGAATGCACAGTTAGACGAGAGGTGAGAATTTCATGTGAGTGCACTTCCTAACATGTACTTTGCATTTAATGTTTTAAATGTTTTTAAAGCACTTGCAGGTTTTTAAAATATCTCCACATTCGGGCTCTGACCCGTTTGATTTCAAATCTATTTTTCTTGTAAAACCATTTTAGGTGCCCAGCCACAAGGACACCATGCTTAGGATACTCATTCAGATGACGAGCTGTAGCTGTTTGTGGAAGTTACAGGGATTTGGTTTTAGACGCTTCTATCATTTGTGTTCCATGTTCAGTATTCCTCAGTTTTAGGGCATGTTGCCCAGTTCCATTAGAGTTACATTTCCATTTCAGTTTTCAGACTTGGCATGTATTGATTCAGCATTCAGTATTTAGTATTTATTTCAGTTGTGGAGTTTGTGGTGAGGAGTTTCTTCCTCCGGATTTATTTAAATCATGTGATGGTTATTCTATTATTTCATTATGGTGAATGGTGATATTATTCTTGCTTTAAATCTTTTACTTCATGTTAATCAGACTTTAATTAAAATTTGGCAACTTAATTTTTAAATACTAGGTGGTTAGTAATAATAAAATGTTTTCGACAGTGATGCTATTAGCTGAGCCAACTTGGCATTTTGAATTAATTTAATAAAGGAGTAGCTACCCGGTATTTAATTAGTCGAGGTGTCACAATAACCTCGGACGACCCTAGCCTCAAATCCACTAAGTACGGAATTACATTTACAAGACAGATGACTTACTTCCTCAACTCGAACCCTCTCTAGCCTTGACGCGTCTTCTTGTAATCACCTCTTCCTAGCGGATAACCACGGAGATCCACCGCGATCTTGGACTCACCAATCGAACAATAGGTACACCGTCAACCACACGTGATATCTTTTACCACATGAGAATGCCGCAGCAAAACGAACTCTTCTTCTTTAAGGGATGTAGAAGAAAACCAAACAATATCTTCAATTCGGTGTAGAGATAAACCGGTGGCAAAAATCCAAGAAAAATGTATATATATATATGAACTTGGATAAACACAACTATGGGTGTAAACTAGAGTGATAAATTATTTTCTCCTTGAAAATCAACACTCAAAACAAGTACATTTTCCTTAAGAAATTTATCTCTCAAACTCATTCTAAAAGATCGAATAGAATGGAAAAGTTGAGTTAGAAAATGTTATTCCCGCAAATAATAAAGTCTGAGAAAATTTTGTTAAGAAACAAGTGGGGGAGTGGGAGTAAAACTTCTTAAAAACTGCCAAAAACTGTTCCCGCCTAGCATCTCGTTCGAATGACATTTCGTTCAAACAAAATTCTCGTTAGAACGAGTCTTCTAACGAATTTCCAGTATGACCTAGTTAGAAACTTTTTGGAAATCTCGTTAGAACGAAAATCTCGTTCGAACGACATTTCGAACGAAGTTCTAGTATGACATAATGGGAAGTCGTTGGCAATCTCGTTCGAACGACTTGTGGTTCGAACGACAATCTCGTTCGAACGACACTTCGAACGAACTCACAGAAAGTTCAAAAATTATTTTTAAGCCTAGAAATTCTGAAAACAAAACGCATTTTTGAAAACCTAACACCCAATATAAACTGTTCCAAGCTCTTATGTATATATGTAATGCATTCATACCTTGGGAGCATGGAATCTTTGTTGATGACGTTGAAACGAGGACATAAACCATGACATTTTGACGAAGCTTTAGACACTTGGCCGCTACATCTTCAACAAACACATCATAGGCTTGAAAGATGATCAATATACACTATCCTATGACTCAAACATTTTTGTCCGGAATTGTGCCAAAACTACTAAGGACTCAATTGGAAATTTGCGTCCTTACAAATCTCCCCCTTTGGTTATTTCGGGACAAAAACTATACAAAAATCCTAAAGGGCTGTCAAGTTCTACTAGAATAATAAAAAGTACCACCCAAAATAAAAATACAATGCTTGACTCAAATAACCCAAGGATCAATATCTTTGCCGATGTTGAATGTTGCCATTTTGAAGTATTCCTGCACACTTAAGCAAACTATCAAACATATAGGGAATATCAAAATATTAAATGCAATTAAATACTTAAATATCAAAATATTAATTCTCCCCTTTGTAAAAAAATGACCTACTTAGAAAGACGTCTCCCCCTAAGATAAATCTCCCCGAAACTAAGATACGATAATAATAGGATTAGATACCATTTCTCCCCCTATCATTCTCCCCCTTTTTGTTCAGGAATAGACAAAGGCTTAAAGAATCAAACATATTTATTAAACACACAATAATAGTGATGAGAACGTGCAAGCATATGGGCAACAAAAATTCAACTAATCCAACAAATAACAACTTAGACCAACTAGAATGCAATAAAATGATACCAATATGATATATATCTTATTGAGCATATGATATCAACACATAATGCAATAAGATGGATACCAAGTATGAATTAAAGCATATATGGATTAGAAATCAAAACAAAGACTAAACAAAAATATCAAATATATGTATACATAATATATATCAAAGAGACTCAACTACACATATATAGATATAAACACACAAATGACACCCGCAAAATGTAATAGGAGTCTTTCACACTCGTATGGCAAAAATGTGTCATATGGAAACGGAAGTGTTGGGGTGTGAACTAGTAATGATTAAATTTAGACTCAATCACTTAAAACATGTTCACGGAGTTCTCAATTGATTGCAAACTTCATCACATTTGAATATAACCTCATGTGACAATATAAATTGAACTCAATGAACAAACATACAAAATGCATACAAGCCTAGAATATTGATGATTCTACAAACCAATAGAGTCATGACATGAGATACGCAACTAGGATAAATGGACATTGTGCAAACCGTTGATATGCCATCCAATCTCCCTCAAAAAGCATTTATATTGACTTTGAATGAGTATATCAATCAAACATAGGCCTTGGCAATTATTTTTCTTTTTAATGACACATTTTCTATTTTTTTAGGCCTTTGGACCACGTATTTCTTTTAGGTCCATTTAAAACGGTGGCTTACAATCACAAAGGATCACTAAGTCCTTTCGAAGCCCTACCCCGTGCACATTTTATTTATCATGTTTTCATTTTTCACACATATCTCACGTGCAATGGATTTTGACATGCACTATTCCTCCTAAGTCACAATTATGTAGATGACAAGATTGAAAGGATAACATCTCACATAGCTCAAATATACATATGAAGTTAAAATTTCAAAAGAGCTCGTGCGTGTGTGAATAGAGGCATATGAAAGTAGAATCCATTAGATCAATACAAAATCCAACTACTCCATAAAAAATATGGTAAAGAACATTTTAAGGATTGACAATCTAAACCAAAAGTTCTAGTCACATGAGAGCGTTAAATGAGGGATTAAAACACAAGTTTATGCCATATAAAGTGTGTCAAACAAAAATACACACAAAGAAATATCTTTTTGAGTTTTTGACATTTTTAACCAAAAATAGAAAAATATATACTCAAAAGGATAAACAAAAATCATTTGTATTTTTCATTAAGCCTAAATGAAACAAATAAAACACAAATGAGAAACAAAAATCTTTTTGTATTTTTCATTTAATGCAAACAAAATGAAGAAATAAAATACAAAAGATAAATAAAAATCATAATTCTAGCATGTGATAAGCATGGAGCATAGACTAGAAAATGATTAACAGGCATACATTTAGCATGTGAATATAGCATGAAGTACAAACGCTAAAGTATGCAAACACTAACACATTCATCCTTTAGATTTAGCAAGGGAGGAAGCATGTGAAAGTAAATGAGAATCAAAAACCCTATTTTGCAAGGCAACCAAGTCGGATTTCCTAACCCAAATTAATGAAGAATGACTCTTTTGGGGTATAGGAACTTTAACTACCGTGGTTACTTTACGATGGGATTTTCTAGGAACTCGTTTAAGATCAAAACAAAATTTCCCAAGATGACCTTTTCGACCACAATGTGTACAAGTAAAATTACGTCGAAATTTGGTACCTAAGAAATGATCTCGAAAGACTTTCCTAGTAGATTCTCCTAAAAAATTAGTTTTGGCGTTATGAGTAAATTCATTACATGTATTAAAGCCTAAACCACAAGTGTCAGTTTTAATTTGTACCGTTCCTAATATTTTATCTAATTTTTTCGAACGACACTCCAAATCAAATTTGACATTACTAGAGTCTTTTAATTTATTTTGCAATTCAAAAATGTTAGACTCTAATAAAATATTTCACTCTTCAAAGGGAAGAATCTCCTTTTTCAAGGATTCCATTAAACCCCTAAGGCTATCTCTCTCGCCTTCTATATATTCAAGCTTCTCTAGAAGATCTTTCTCTCATGTCCTAAGGTCATCAAGCAACATACTATTATCAATGACCTTGACACGTTCTTTCAAACTAGCTTCTAACTTCAAATTAGCTCTTTTCAATTTAATAGATTCTTTATAAAGTTCTTGAAAAGAATTTTGAAGTTCACTTACATTAACCTCTTCTTCATTTTCACTCTCTCTTTCTTCTCCACTCTCACTATCATAAAAAATAAGAGAATCATAAACTATGACCTTGGAAGTGTCCTGTGTTAAAGTTTCATTAATCGACGAGTTCTCACTATCACTCACATGAGTAGCCATAAAAGCCACAAAGTTGGGCTTAGTGGGGAAATCGGGTCCTTCTTCCTTATCACTATCACTAAGGGTCGCATTATATGAAATGGGTCGTTTACCCTCTTTCCTTACTTTAGTGGGGCACTCATAAGCCCTATGGCCATAACCCTCACAACCAAAACACCTATTAGACTCGTCCCTATTTAGTTGTTTATTAATAGGTTTAGGGATCTTCTCGGCTTTGTCATGCTTAGAAGTTTCAAATTTCATAAAATCATTTTTAAATTTATCTTTGTTAAATTTAAGAAATTTTCTAAATTTATGTGCAAACAAAGCCATGTTTTCCGAGTCACTATCACTCTCGCTCTCTACTACTTTTTTGACCTCTTTTCGGGATTTTAAAGCAACACCCTTTTCAATTTTCTTTTCATTTTTAGAGGGAAACATATTTAGTTCATTGGTTTGTAAATCACCTACAAGCTCTTCTAATTTCGTAGAGGCTAAAGTTGGTAAAGAATTTAAAACGATCACTTTTGGAATAAATCTATCGAGTAGGGACCTTAAAATTTTCTTTACAACACGGTTGTCAGGTATTTTCTCAACCAAATTAAATGATGAATTGACAATATCAGAAAGTGTAGCATAAAATTCATCAAAAGTTTTATTATCGTTCATTTTGATGGTTTCAAATTGAGTGGTGAGGTTTTGGAGTTTCGAAGCTTTAGCGACACTAGTTCCTTCATGAGTTAGTTGTAAAATATCCCAAGCCTCTTTAGCGGTTTCACACGTCATAATGCGTCGAAATTCATCCGGTGTGACCGCGCTAAACAAGGCATTTAAACCTCGAGAATTAAAATTAGAAAGTTTAAACTCATTCTCAATCCATCCATCGATCGGTTTGGGAACACGTTCATTTTCAACTAAGTGACTTGGTGGGGACCACCCGCTAACAACAGACATCCAAACTCTCTCGTCGATAGATTTTAGTGCCAATTTCATTCGCGCTTTCCAATACGCATAGTTAGAACCATCGAAAATAGGAAATTTTGAAAATGGGGAAAATTCAATTTTAGCCAAAAATTATTTAAAGGATCTTCATGAAGTAATTTATCGTTTTTGGCTCTGATACCAATTTGAAGTCACCCGAGGGGCCCCCGATTTTAAAATAAACTGATTCTTTATATTTTAAAATCAATTTCCTTATTGAGATAGATATGTGGAAGAATAAAGGTGATGGTTCAATAAAACGAATTACCAAATTTTAATTTCTTCACAAATTAAAATTAAACCCAAGTGAAAATTAATTAAACACACACACATATTAGTTTCACTAAAACCAATTAATTCATTCCTAGAATTTGCCTAAGTCATATTTATTAATATTTCCAAATAAAGCCAAACCAATTTTAACAATAGACTAAAATTAACTACACAATTACCCAAATTTAATTATGCACCAAATTAAATTGAGTGTGACAATTAAAACCATTTTTATCTTAAATTATCCTAAACATGCGTTCTAAGTTATTATGCAAGATAAAAGTAAATCAATCACACTACGCCACGATGTATGAGGAAAAACCCAAAGTGGAAAACAACCTCGGACGACCCTAGCCTCAAATCCACTA
Source organism: Sambucus nigra (assembly GCA_949130495.1). NCBI lineage: Eukaryota > Viridiplantae > Streptophyta > Magnoliopsida > Dipsacales > Adoxaceae > Sambucus > Sambucus nigra. The sequence continues at coordinate 523,124,475 of OX422218.1, forward strand.
AGTACGGAATTACATTTATAAGACAGATGACTTACTTCCTCAACTCGAACCATCTCTAGCCTTGACACGTCTTCTTGTAATCACCTATTCCTAGCGGATAACCATGGAGCTCCACCACGATCTTGGACTCACCAATCGAACAATTGATACACCATCAACCACACGTGATATCTTTTACCACATGAGAATGCCGCAGTGAAACAAACTCTTCTTCTTTAAGGGATGTAGAAGAAAACGAAACGATCTCTTCAATTCGGTGTAGAGATAAACCGGTACCAAAACTCCAAGAAAAATGTATATATATATATATATATATATATATATATATATGAACTTGGATAAACACAACTATGGGTGTAAACTAGAGTGATAAACTATTTTCTCCTTGAAAATTAACACTCAAAATAAGAACATTTTTCTTAAGCAATTTATCTCTCAAACTCTCTCTAAAAGATCGAATATAATGGAAAAGTTAAGTTGGAAAATGTTATTCCATCACATAATAAACTCTGAGAAAAGTTGGTTCAAAAACAAGTTGGGAAGTGGGAGAAAAACTGCTTAAAAACTGCCAAAAACTATTCCCACCTGGCATCTCGTTCGAACGACATTCTCGTTCGAACGAGTCTTCTAACGAAGTTCCAGTATGACCTCGTTAGAAACTCGTTGGAAATCTCATTAGAACCACAATCTCGTTCAAACGATATTTCGAATGAAGTTCCAGTATGCCATAATGGGAAGTCGTTGGCAATCTTGTTCGAACGACTTGTGGTTCGAATGATAATCTCGTTCAAACGACACTTCGAACGAACTCACAGAAAGTTCAAAAATTCTTTTTGAGCCCAGATATTCTGAAAACAAAACACAATTTTGAGAACCTAACACCCAATATAAACTGTTCCAAGCTCCTATATATATATGTAATGCATTCATACCTTGGGAGCATGGAATCTCTATTGATGATGTTGAAACGAGGGACATACACCACGGAATTTTGATGAAGCTTTAGACACTTGCCCGCTACGTCTTCAACAAACAAGTCATAGGCTTGAAAGGTGATCAATATACTCTATCCTATGACTCAAACGTTTTTGTCTGGAATTAAGTTAAAACTACAAAGGACTCAATTGAAAATTTGCGTCCTTACGGGTTGATCATCTCAAACCAACTTATTTTCAGCTGGGGGTGGTGCACCCAGAGACAGCCTCACTATATCTCACCTTAAACCAATTTCCACATATAACATCCCACTTTAAGTGGTACTTTATACTTCCCTTCTTCCTCTGGGGTGTACCGAAAGTCTCGGCCCTTGCACTTTTTTCCACATTACACATTTTTGGGCTCATTTGTCTTATAGAGATTTACATTATATTCATGCTCAAGAAACTCTCAAGATTCAACGGAGTAAGACTTCGCTCAACTTTCACACAATATTTGGATTTCCTCTTCTCAAGAGATATCATTTTTAAATGGCTTCCCACAGCCTTTCGACCCCTCTCGGGTGTGCCAACTTTCATTGGACACATATACTTAGATCATCACCCTTTTCACACGATGTTTAATACATCATGCCATTCTAGCTTGCTAATAATTTCCCCATAGGGATATTTTCAACAAATTTATTCCCACGTCCTCCTATCTCGGATGATTTGAAATCAGATCACCAGGGTGCTCACACACCCTATAATCCGTGTATATTTGTATAACATAACAACAGTCCCACACGCACTGCACATTACCCTACTGCCCTCGCATTCTCAGCATTGCTATAACACATGGGTATTATCAATCACCCCATAAATTAGAATTTTAATTCTCCTTAACATCGTTCCACCCTTCAACTCGTGGTGAAAAGCTAAATTTTCAGTTCTCTCTCACGGCATAACCGGCTCCACTGAGCTATTACCATATAATAACTCTAAACTCAGAGTCTTTTCTCCACACAATTATTGATCAACATTCAAACTGATGCTCTATCATCCATCAACATCTCTCTACTCACGACGTTCATCAAGGTTCATGCGTATCTCAACCCTTCAAAACATTCAAATAAGGAACTATCCCAAATGCACTATCACTCAGCATTGGAGGTAACCAAATTCCATAAACTTCAAACACATAACCAGGACTGTCAAAAATCCTGTCCCTAAACATATGAATATAATTCTCAACTCCCAGATCTCTAATGGAGTTATATAATAATGCGCTCTCCCTATCACCAAGTCCTGAGCGCTAAACACAATAACAAGCTAAATCTCTCCGCTCAACAGTAAATCCAACGTACCCTAAATCATATCAGTGAGGTCCCTACACACCGAGATCAAATATCTCGAGACTACTGTACTCTTCGAAGTCTCTATCATAAAATAACATAAATGTGAGCTCGACCCTCTCGCAGGTGAGGCATCGCCAAAATCACAAACCCTACCCTAGAGTTGCAAACATGATAGCCTTGCAATATCTGCCCACTACCATTCTAACCATTACTATCCAAACCATCTCCAGGATTATATCATACTCGTATATCACATCACTAGAACGAGTAATCCCAATAATATATATATATATATATATACATATATATCACTACACCCACTCCCCACGGATGAAAAAAAAAATAACCCCACTATACTAAAGAAATATAAAAACATAATAATGTTATCGATACACACACTAAACTTGTCTCATTCATGAATCTAGTGCTAATCAAGATACCGTGGCTTGTTCGTGTCACATAAATCACACCTCATTCACCCGAGGATAAAACTCATTTCTCTACCTGGCCAATCACCCTGGCTGCTTAAATGGTTCCCGAACATTACACGATTGTCCGAACCAAACCAAACTATCTTAATCATTGCCCCTTAGGCACCATACTCTTGTCCTTATACTCTCTTCGGGAAAAATCAATGTATATGGTCCTACTACCCACATAAAAATACATCTACATATAGTCCACTTATCTTTGGCCATGCTGACCATATTAGGGTTTTCCTTCTCTCGGACCCTGGTAGCCTTGACCCTGAAAACTTCCCTCAATATTCCCTTTGCTCTGCTGGCCCTAAGGAACGAACTAATTATCTTACCAGTCCCAACTGAATCCACTATCACTTGGTAGGAATTAAGCTATCTAAAACCTTTACATGGGTCCCCTGATGGGTCTTCCCCCTGCGATCTTTCGCTAGCATCATTACATCCAGTCTTACTCCGTGACTAAATCTTCCAGTTCTTTTAGCTCCCTTAACAAGAAGCATTAATATGTTCACTAACCAAAGCACAACATCGTCACCATATGCATCAATCATCCAATCAAAATTTTCCTCTAAGTTCTGGTGACTCCTCTCGTTAGTCCATCACCCACTTAAGGACTCTTTTCTCCATTGTACCTACATCACCGGGTACAAGGTTCACTAGACAAGGCCTTTGTTTGACCCTCATGTGATAAGTTCAAAATTTCATCTACATCTCTTTCTTAACAAAAATGAAGGAACTTGCAGTCAAACCATACCTTAGATCCTTCCATTGGCATAATATTTCACTTTTAAAATATGGTGATCTACTCCCACCGTTATAACAATGCTCCTACGAGCTAAGAAAAGCTCTTTACCCCAATTTTTATGACTTCTGGGTGCACTAATCCATGATAATATTCCAAAGTCTCTGGGTATCTTACATCCATTAGCTACACACTCAATCTCAGCATTTACCAAAATTCGAACGGGTGGTCTTCTTCAAAGACCCCTCTGGCTCTCTCCCATTCTAACCACGATGGGTGAGTCTAATTTGTGAACCACATTTTGCGATATCAGTACTTGAAAATATATACTGCACCCTATCAGTCCTTACAACCCCATCTTCCAAAGAAATAATAGGGGTGACCTCAACTAAGGTCATCGTCCCCAAAATATTCTTCAACTAAAACTGAGCCTCGCCTCCTGCTATCCTCACAACGGTCCTCACTAGTCGTCCTTCGCATAACTGGGGTCCGAAGCACACCCGAAAGCATATAAGATTTAATATAATTATACATTATAGTAGGAGAAGGAAATATCACAATAATAATCAACCATCCTAAGTATAGGTCTCTATATCAAATAGAAAGCAATACTGAAAATGTAGCACGTCCGCACAGATTGCTAAGGACACTAAAACCCGATGCTCTGATACCATTAGTGACACCCCACCTAATAAAATATCAGGTGATCAGTCCTATATCAAATTAAACATGAATCTCATGTCGTTTTATTATCAGCATCAATGTCGAAAACTATTTAATTACTAATAACCTATTAAGCCCGGTGTCAAATTTTAAACTTTCTAATATTTTGACATGTGCACACAATAAATTCATCCATAATTAATAAACACATTAATTGAATTAAATAAAATAATAACCGAATACTCTCGGTAAAACATATATACAACCATATCAAATGAAATGCTAAAAATAACATTAATGACAACAGTTAGGCAACATGCACGGATATTATAACAATACCTCCTATATAGACCATAAGGATAAAAGCGGCTAAAACAATCCCTATCAACATCCATAGCCATGGCACCAATGTCTGACACAAAAGAATAGTCATACAGGCATCCTTGTGGAGGACATCTAAAAGGGTTTTGAAGAAAAGAAAAAAACATATACAAATGGGTTTTTAAAAATATTTTTAGCAAGTGTTTAAAATCCCTTACTATTAAATATTATATTCTCCATATTTAAACTGGTGTCACACGCACATTAGATCCCCCTAACCTCTCATCTAACAGTGCACCTAACGCGTGTATTTTAAACACTCTAGTTGCGTTACCCCAGCCTAACTAGCATCCCCCAAAACCTCCAAATAACCATACGCTATCTCATAACCCACGTATATAATATTCTAAGCTTTCGCATGAGCTTATGCATAATAAATTCTCACTTATGTTTTGTCCCTTCAATATGTAGAGTTTTCACTAGTTATTTTCCACTATTTAAATCTTAGTGTTAATTATACCGTATATAATATTCTCATATTTATATATCTGTATCACATTTTATTCCGGATTTTATACTCCTAGATGATCCAAAAATTATTCCACATTTCATTCTTTATTTTTTTCGTGTATATATATATATATATTCACATCTCACATATATATACAATATACGTTACACATCTAGTGTATCCATAATTATATATCACACACTATATAAGTATAATAACCATCCCTCAGAGCTATAACTCAATGGATGAAATCTCTAAAATGCTATCATCCTCTGGGAGAACACACATCGACCTTGGCAACCGAGACAAAATATGACATCGACCCCAAATCCAAATCACAATGTATGGGAAGCGGTTAAAGTTACTGACCGAAAATGAGAACGAAACATACCCACCCCGTCTAATGCCCAATAAATGTCACACAATATAAAATGGACTATAAGACTCGGGGACTATACGCTCCTTTCTCCTCAAGCTAGTGGACTCACCCACATCGCACAACTTCCGAAGATAGCACTAGAGGGGTATGCTTCATATAAATATATTATTCACACAGATATTATATATATATATATACATGAAATCCAACTATCATGCCTATCTCTCGACATTGGCTTATAATCTCGAATATACCAATTTGTATAGATTAATTCGTATACACACAAATAATTTTAATCCTATAAGTATTCACTCATTTTTGATAAAAATATCGCATTACATTCCTTCCGAATATTAGCTTATCACTCCTAGCTAGTATCCTTATATTCATCCTACTCGCACATTCGCAATTTATTCACATATACTATTGGTTTATATATTCTACACGCATACAATTATATATACCCTCCAAAATAATTTCCCGAGTGTTATTCATCCTGAACACTCCTTAAATTCATACCCCAAATCTTCTTCACACTAACTCGAGATTTATACATCCATTGCTTCATCACTTAGAGGTCCTCACTCTCTATATTGGACCCCCTAATATTTATCTCCAAAAGAAATTCTTCTCCAATCCTTCTGAGTCGAATAAAATCTCTCAAATTTGGAAGGTTAAAAGAAAATCAAACCACAACCCCGTAAACGAACCGATCTAGTTCTGAAATAAACGAATCGAACTAATGTCCATAGAAAATGAACCGATCCGGTCCCTACAATTTTCATTTCTTATGAGATTTGCCCTAAATCTCTATAACCCATGATTTATGATTCCCAACATCATCAATCATCAATATAATCATCTACACACTATGATCTACCCAACATACCATATTATTCTTCGGATTCATTAATTTATCTAAGAATTAAACCCTAATTCTTAATTATACCACATTATTCAATTTTCCTAACTTTTCCTAAAAAAATACACCATTTACATGGTTTTTAACTTAGATTTCATATGGAGTTGTTATCACATCATTTTACATGAAATACTTCCAAAATCCCCATTTAATTCAAGAATCCCATACCGAAAAATTCATATTGTCTCAATAACTTTAATATGAATTGTAAACACATATAAACAATTAAAGCAAGTTAAAGCACTTTCCTCGTTAGATAAATCCGACGTCCTCATGTCGGAATCCGTTGATGCTTGGCCCGAGTTACCTCTTTTTCTCCATTTTCTCTCTTCTTTCTTCTTTATTTGTTTCCTTTCTATTTGTCTCTTTATCTCATGGCTTATAAGAGATAAGGGAGGGTTTGTCCCTTTTTAAACCCAAAATTGACTCGTATACACAAATTAGTCCCTATTGATCCAAAAAGTCCTCGAGACCCAAACACTACCTCCGTACTCTATTATGACTATTAAGACCATTCCCGAAACAACTGTGCACTCAAATTTCCCATCTGAGTCACTTAAAAAAAATTCACGTCGTAAACCCAACACAACTCCACATGTGTTTTCGAAAAAAATAACATCACCGGTCACTTTTTTCACATGCGACATGAAATAAACATAGTCCATCTCATTTAATTAATATTTACTATTTACTTTAAATTCTCAAATTATTAAATTACACCCGCTCATGTAATTTAATTATCCATAAAGGTACGGGGCATTACAAAACTCATAAAGTATTTTTGAGATATCAAAAATATAAAAATGTTTGGAAACTAAAAATAAACTCACAAGGTATTTTTGAGATAACAAAAATCTAAAATCACACAAGACAAAATTGAAGAGAGATATGTTCAAGGGTTATTGGTGAAGTAACGAAACGTCCAAAAGATTTTAAATCATAGGTTTAAAAAAATTTAATATCTTAAAAATACAAAGAAGCATTTACTCACTAGAAAATATTATGATAAAAGGTTGAGAAAAAATTCTTTCAAATACTTTAAATTGTTTGAGGGAAGGAAAACACGTAAATAGAAATTTAAAACACATGGGCATAAGTGTAAGATGCCATAAGTTAGTCTTGTCCACAAAAATAAGTTACTTGCCCAACACACAAAAGATATGGCAGGAAAAGAGATTATATATGTTTTACATTGCAATCTTTTAAAAAAATCCTCTTTTTGCGCCATATCTGGAGTTGTCGCAGCAGCGAGGAAATTTGTCATTTTAGCAAACTTGTGTCGAGTCCAGGCCACGGGAAGTACCAGATAATTTGGACGTAGAAAAAATCACTAGTGACAAACCTTTATTACAACGAAGAATATCTCCATTGTGACGAGATATGTCGCCACATTTGTTATAGATTTTGAACAAGTATTTGCCATCCAAGAGTTTTGAAAATATTTCAGTAAACATTCTACTTATGTTTATTCTCAACTAAGAACGCTCATACTTAAAAATACACACATAAAAATGTAATTTTTATGAACATAGTTTTCCTTATAGAATAAGTATATTGCATAGTGTATTTGTTTAAATTGTCCAAACCAAATCATGCACAAGTTAAAATACATTTTCCAATTTTAGGAAATTTCAATTTTAGTTATGTTAAACCATGCGGGTACTATGTCATGTACATCCATTAACTTATCCTAAAGTTACATTCATGGATGTGGATTTGAATGATGTCGAGATGAAATTGGTGAAGTCCCATGAATAAGTCTTGGCTTGAATCTTTACTGGAGCGACTTTATGGACTACATACATAAAGTGGGTTTTTGTCAATAGAACAAGAAAAACTAATCAGATGGGGCACAATGAGTATAACACAAAATCTTATGCTCTCCCTTTTTGTCTTTTGCATGTTAAAACACACAAGTGTTAAGTATTTCAAACAACTGAATCAAATATACCACCTATGACACGACTCGTTAGATCAAAGGTACAACAAGATGAAAACACACACTCAAATGAATCACAAGAGATTCCAAACCATGTCGAAATCTTAAACCTATTTACTGTCAAACACTAACAAACATATCAAAATACCAATGTGTACTAAAATGACAAAGTATTATAAGTTATAAGATGAAATAGTTTACTAAACAATATTCAAGGAATTTATTTAATTACTAAAAGGGAAGATATATGAACTTTATCAAATATCTCGATAAGATATGATATGTTAGATTTATTACTTAAGATTATACTTTCACTAGTCCAAACCCTTTTCTCAAAGATCTCTCACCTTAATGAGGGAATCTCCCCCCTAATAGGAAAGTTCTGTCCCCTTTTTTATGTCATGGAATTGACAGAATAAAAGACAACAGAGTAAATACGTGATCTAAAAAAAAAGATAACACAAATGATTGAAACTAGTATACCACAATATGTAATTGAGATAAAGCATCCAACAATGACTACGAAGAAGGTTACAAGGATTAAAAAAGTACATTGAGGCTTGAAGGCTTCTAGTTCGTGACTAAGTATAAATTGGTCTTGTAAAAAATCATATATCATAGTAGACTTATGTAGCTGGGTCATCCGAGGTTTTTCCCATTGTGGGTTTTCCTATTGCATTGTTGTATTGTGATTTACTTATTTTACTCTTGATTATATTCACCTCGATGCATGGTTAAGTCAAGATTAAAAGTTATAAATTGTTGACATAACACTCGTGTTTCGTTTTTGCAAGTTAAAAGAAAATTGTGAAAATAAAATTTGGTGGCATTTTTCTCTCAAATCCTGGAGGAACTTAGCTTTTTTTAATTAGTATCATAGCGGGTTACAATATCTTACCGTGTTAGATCTACGTTTTGTGCTTATTTGGGATTTGGATGTATTTTAACCAATAAGGTAGTTCTATTTGTAGGACTCCATTGTTTGATGGGTCAAACTATCCTTATTCAAAGGCTAGGATGTGATTTTTCTTGAGATCGATAGATGAGAATGCTTGCAACTTGGTTAAGTATGGGTAGATAGCTCCCACTAAAGGAGTTGCTCCTAAAGCATATGACTCCTAGAGAAAAGTCTAAAAATAAAGCCTCGACTTTTAATTCTAGGGGTGTGAAAGATACTTTGACGGTGTGACCGCTGAAGAGATTAGATGCATTATGACTTGCAACTGTGTTAATGATGCTTCGTATATTTTACGATACACACACGAGGGAATTTATATTATTAGGTTTCCAAGTTAAAAATCTGATGACTAAGTTTGAAAAAATTAAGAGGTTATAGAATGAGACTTTTGATGTGTTCTATGACAAGTTATCAAATATTATCAATTCCTCGATTAACTTATACGAACCGATCCCTGAGTCAAAAGTTGTGTAAAGAATCTAAAGGTCGTTGCTTGAAAAATTTAATACAAAGTCGTGGTCCTAAATTCCCTAGTTGTTTTCTATATTATGAGAGTTCAAGAACATTTAGGTGACCTTCAAACCAATGATATGAATATGTGTCCTCAAAAGAAGAAAGAAATGGTTATTCGCACGTAAGGCCGAAAATAGGACGTATCAAATTTCGATAACGATGGTGACCTTTATGCTGAAAAGATAGTTAGGTTTGCCTGGACGTTCAAGAAGACTCTTAAGCTTGAAGATGGTAAGAGTCATGGGAAAATATTTAAAAAGAAACCTAATAACTTTATCGATCATGATAGTAATATCAAGGATTGTTCTAAGAAGTTGGATAACTAGGACAAGTGTTTTGAATGCCAAAGGTTTGGGTAGTATTGTCTTGAGTGTTCCATTAAACTAATGAAGGATGATAAGAAACAAAAGGTATGCAATACCACCCCTAGTGATAATGAGTAGAAAGAGTAATATAATTTTCCCACAGATAAAAACTACACTGTATTCATTACCATTCATGTGGTCTTAAATAAAATGTCTCCCCAATTGAATATGATCATATGCATGATGGTTCCGAGGTCCAATTTTTAGGATCCTAAGATAGTGAAGGGAAGAGTTATGAAGAAGAAGATGAAAATGAGGAGAGTTAGATCCAAGAGGCCTTTCAAGAGTTATACACTGATTCATTGAAGTTGAGAAAGGCTGAATTGCATTTGGAAGCTAAGGTGAAGGAACATTTCATAAGTGATCATAATGCTAAATTCATTGATGATCTTAGGGCATGTGAGAGGACTCTTAAGGAGAATATTTAGTACATTGAGGGGGAGAGATATATCCTTTAAGGTTTGATGGAATCTTTGAATAAAGAGCTTCTCGAATTTAAAGAGTTCAAGAGTTTTCTCATGGCTAGGATTATGGAGTTAGACGAGAAGTTAAGAGGCTCATGTTATGTCAAATTTAATTTAGAGTGTCGATCAAAGAGGTTAGAAAAAATTCTAGACATCTTCTGAATCGAAGATGACAAGTATGGTATTGGCTTCGATGATATAGATACTTCCTATTCTATAGCCAAGACCATGCTTTTGAGGGAGTCAACCAAATCAATGGACGTTAGAAAAGGACAACCTTACGGTAACATTCCTCATCTCATCACTTACACACACTATGTTAGGAAAGGTCGCCTTATACATTTTTTTATGATATTAGAATAGGTCCTAGGAAGATTTAGTCTAGTATCACCAAGGTTCCTAAAGACCAATTTCACCACGTTACGCTAAATGGGTTAGGAGATCCAATTTGTAGGCACTAAATGTTAAGCTTGTTGACTTTCATTTATTTTCACATGATTCATCCCATGTTATATCTTATAAGTGATTGTGATTGAATGTTTGTCATAAACTAATGATGAGCTTTATGATACATCTTTTTTCTAGTCTTATGACATGTTTAACTATTGTATTTTAACTTTCCATTTTTTGGTCTTATGGAGAATATTACAAAAAAACTATGTTTATCTTTTATGTTTGTTTTTTTAGTTTGGTATCTTCTTGAAAAAAATGTTTAAAAAATCAAAAATATTTTTGATTTTTTTGTAGTTTATTTTTACACATATTGTGAGTCATATCGATGTATTTGAATGCCATTCCTTCCATGTATCCATGTGACTATGACATTTAATTTCTATTTTCAATGCTTTGATCGTTCTCAATCATGTTTACATAAAGTAGTTTGAAATTGATTTTCACGATGGATTCATTTTGTATATGCCTCTTTACACACTTTGCACGGACTATTTTGGATTTTAACTTCATATGTCACATGAGTTAAGTGAGGTGTTCTCCTAACAATCTTGTCATATTCATAAAAAATATTATTATGGAGGAGTTATGCATGTAAAAACCATTGCTCGTGAGATTGCTTGATATTTTTTGAAAAATATGAGGGTTTGTGGGACTGGTCTACGAAAGGAGAAATCTCCTTTCCGTGAATGTCTACCGCTGGTAAGAGCCTTAAAAGATTGAGAGACAAAAAAAACCAAAAAAAATTACAAGGTTAAATTTTTACATTGATGCTTAAAAAATAAGATATCTTAAGAAGGAAAAGAAATAAAAAAGTGATATATATTTTTTAGGATGTTTAGTTGAAGATGAATGGGTTTGCACAGTCAGTCCTAGTTGAGCTTAATTGTTTTGACGACATTGATTTAAGATTCTTCCAAATTTCAAGTGAAGTGTGCGTTGTGTTTGCTTGTCCTTTTGAGTTCATTATTTGACATGTGAGGATAAATCAAATGTTGATAAATTATTGCAGTAAAAAAGATCTACTTCGACATTTTTAAATGATTGGGTCATTTTTTCTTATTTTTAGTTCACTCCATTTCACTTCATACCACTATGTTTAAAAATATTGATACTATGTGAGTGTGTAAATCTTATGTGTTTGTGTCTTATATGGTCGTTTATACCTACATATATAGTTGTGCTTCATTTGTATATGTGTGGTTATATATATGGTATGATTTGGGTTTTTAGTCTTTACATATTTATATAATATATTTTTGCCTTATGCTTTATTGTTTATTTATATTGGCACGTGTAATGATCGTATTTGTATCTTATACTTAAAAGCTTGCAGCTTAGTTGATATCATTTGTTCGTAGTTTAGATTATTTGTGCTTGTGTTGCTAATCAGTTTGTCATTGTATGACTTTCCTCACACCATTGCATGATATATTTATTTTTTCTTTATGATTACCCATGCTTTACTTGGGGGATATTTTATTTGATTAGATTGAAATGTTTTCATATTGTTCACCATACACTTTGCCTATTCATGAACAAAAACGAAGAGAAATGATATCTAACTCTTTTAGTGTGGGCATTCTTCAACTTATTTTTGTATATAGGGTTAGACAAAGGAGGAGGGCTTTTCATATGTTGTGCATATATTGTTAGATTCTCTTCGCAAATGAAGGTGAGTTTAAGTGTGCGATTAGTAATGATAGAGAAATGGCTTCCACAAGAGCAAAGCTACTAAAGTTTGTGTTAGTTAAGTGTGTGTAATTTTTTTATTTATTTTGGGGTTAGGAATTAGGTCTTAGTGAGATTAATAACCCAATAGGTTTTTCATTTTGAGTTTTATCCTAGAATAGCCAAAGGGGGACACTTGAAAGGACAAATTTCTAAACCGATTCAATTTGTATGAATCGAATTTATTATATGTTTGCACACAACTTGTTTGTTTGTGTCCTTCAAGCTTGAGATGTGCGATGGAAGATTTAATGGCCAAAGATAAAGAAACATCATGTTTTGCATCAAGTTTCATTTTCATCATCCAATGTATCTAAATGAGATTTGAATACATGTTTATGTTTGATCTGTGGATTTTATTTTGGGTGTTAGGATTTTTATTAAAAAATAATTGTTTAAAAATGATTTGACTCTTTTTAATCTATTTTAGATGAAAAACATGTTTTTCGCAATGTCCTTAGAATGACATTGATATGTCGTTTAAACAAGATATGTTACCTCGTTAGAACAACTTCCAATGAGACTTCTAACGAGATCAGTTTTGGCAAACATTGGCATCTTTGGAATCTCATTGGAAATGTCATTAGATAGGTGTTCGAACGAGATGCTATACTTATCTTGAGAAAGATATACCTCGTTTGAATGAGTGATCAAGTTTTAATTTTATTTGACATTTTTGAATTGATTTTTCATCCCCGTTTAGTTTTCGACAGACCACATATAAATAGGAGTGCGGAGCAACATATTTTAGATAGAGTTTTCCAAGCTTTTTAAGTTCCAACACTTGTTTAAAAATCTCTCCATATTTATGTGCTTGTTTTGAGAGAAAGTCTTCACAACTAAAACCATAGTATACACCCATGATTTGAGATCCAAGGATCATACATTCATATTTGATGTTGAGATCTCCAATTTTGCATCACCGTTATTTGATCTGCATATTGTGAGCATTTCCTTTAATGGACTTTGTATGTGAGTTCAACTACGGTTGGACTAGTGATGAGACAAGTAAGATTGCTGGGATACAGACACGTGGGAAGCACCTGTGTTGTGTGCCTATTGGAAAGTATCTATCAGTGAGTACGAAGAAGTTTACAATGGTCAAGGAAACGCGTCAAGAATTGAAGGTATCGAGTTTAATAGTAAGTCAAAATTGGTCTTATAAAAGTACCTCTATTGCAGTGGACTTGTATGGATGGGTCATTCGAGGTTTTCTTGTTTCAATTCAAGGGTTGGAAATTTGTCACTGTAGGGAACCATGTGTGTATCCCTCGGAGGTAACTCCTCGAATCTAGAAACCCAACTAACATCTCTCGTGTCCTCGTCTGATGCTCTCTCATCAAGTAATTCTCTCAACTCCTCAACCTCCCTCTCGAATCTGATGTACGTCCCCTCATTCTCATGTCTCGACACTAAATAGGACCCTAAGGCATATCCACAATAGTTTTCCTCAAAGTACTCCTCTACTATCTCATCTATAAAGCTCACCGCGTGAAGATCATCTTCTTCCCCTGTATGTTGGGCTATATGGAAGATGTTGGTCTCTAAGGTCATGTTCCCAATAGTGAGTTGCATCTACCCATTCCTAGTGTTGATAATAGCATTATCCATAGCTAAAAATGGGCGCCCGAGAATGATGGGAACATAATTGCTTGAGGCGAAGGAAGGCTCCGTGTCCCAAATGAGAAAGTCTATTGGGAAGTAGAAAGTGTCAACTTGGAGGATCATGTACTCAACTATACCTCTTGGGATCTTCACGGTTCGATCCGTTGGAGAGTGATATTTGTGGGCTTAAGGTCATGTAGATCAAGTTGCCTGTAGATGGCGTAAGGGAGGATATTGACACTTGTTCCTAAGTCAATTAAGGATTTTTCGATTTTATTTTCTCCAATGATGTAGGAAATGGTGGGTGCACCGGGATCTTTGAATTTTGGTGGGAGATCATTAAGTATAATGGAGCTCACGTTCTGTGCTAGAAAGACGTTTTTCTTTACCTTCATCTTCCTCTTAACCATGAGCAAGCCTTTGATGACTTTTGCGTAAGCTGGAATTTTCTTAACGGCATCGAGGAAAGGTAAATTTAGCTTTACTTGCTTTAGCATATCTAGCACATCATCACATGGGTTTCCTTTATGTGAAGGAATCAACCTATGACGAAACGATTCCACGGTGGATGGTTTCACTACTACCTCAAGCTCACTAGTTTCTTCTTTATCACTCTCATTCAAGGGAACATATTAGGCCTCTTTCATGCCGGACAAAATCTCCTTGTCTTTGGTTGTGTCGTGCGGGGGAGGTGATAAATCAACAACTCTCCCACTACAAAGAGTGGTCACAACTTGACATTGCTCCTGATGTTTTGTAGAGGTGGAGCTAACGCTAGTTGGACCTTGGAGAGATCTTTGGCCCTGGGCAGGAGCTTGCCCTTCTATTGGACACTCAATGATGATTGTATCTTTGAAATATTTGCATTTATGTTGCTGATCTGGCGATCATATCTAGCATTGGTTGTAGTCTGATTATTGATAAATTGATTCATCGTATCCTTGAGAGTTCTCCGCGGTGGAGTGATATACGTTACTTGGGTGGTGGTTCTTGCACATGTCCTTGCATGTGTGGAGCTTGTTGATAGTGCGGTGGCGGAGGAGGGGCAACATGTGAATTAGGATTCATCGCAACATGTTGTTGCCTATAGTTAAAACTAGGATGGTTTTTCCATGAAGGGTTATAAGAATTCCTGTGTGGTGCACTGAAATTACCCTTGAATCCTCCTATACCACTGACTTGTTAATGGCTTTTAAGTGCTCAATCGTGTTGAAAACCGAGCGTCCGTGTAAATACACTAGTTGTTGTTATTGGCTTCCGACCAAAATACAAAAAAAAACTAAACTTTAACTACACTCTTGCAGAGTATAGGGGCGAGTCTGGGTATCGAATCCACAAGGAATGTTTGATAAATTTTAATTGATTTATTACATTAAAGAAAAAAGTTTAAAAGATGATGATTGAGTGAGAAGGGAAAAAGAGGAAAATAAAGAAGGTAACTAAAACTAATTGGAAAATTAAGGTAGAGACACAATCCCCCAACCCCAGAGTATTGATGATATAAAACTAAGCACAAATTTAAGTGCTTAATTAGACCCAGAATTTAGTACTCCCAAGCATTACGTATATGAGGTTCAAAACTGCACCATAGTTAATCAGAGGACGAGTAAATAGGTATGGCGATAGTTACACTTGAATTTTATTCTGAAGCATCCCGATTACCCTGAAGCAAACTAGATCCACAAATCTTCAATTGTCGCATTCCTATGCAATACGGTCGTAATCAAATCATTAAATTTAGAGGATTAATTTTATACACATGAAACTACCACATCAGGTTGAGTTCATGTATCCCGACCTTTAAAATTCTAGCCAACCATGATGAAAGTAATAAAAATGATTGTTGAATTGAAGGATATCATGATTAAACTAAAGGAGAATTGAAGAACGATGTAGAAGAAAAATAAAATAGAAGAAAGTAATAAATTACGTCACCAAAGCACAGATATGAACAAAACTTCAATCATGGAATTCAATTTGCAATGAATCTTCAAACTAGGGTTTTTGGATACAAGAATCCTTTTAAAAACTAACTATTAGCCTCCTACAATGTGAAGTAACCAAAAGCCCCTTCTTCCTACTAGGGTTGGCCCTTTTATACATCTAAAAAAATGACTCTTCCCATGCCTCACACGTTTTACCCTTTTATAATACCTAAATGAGACTCTTACCTTGTCTCTCCACGTTTTACAACTAATAAAAATGAATTAAACAAGAAATTTCAAGAGTTATGACTCTTCATTATCTCGTAACTTCAAAACCTCGTAACTTCTTCACCGTAGCTCGGATTGAGGTTCCGTTTTTTCCCGTGTTCTTGTAATTGTTATCTCTTCAACTTTCTAATTCGACCCACATACGGACTAAGGCTGAAAAATTACGAAAATGCCCTTCAACTTCACATTTCTTGCTTTCTTTCATTGTTTTGAGTTCTCCTTCGCACTAACTTGCATGAAATACCTATAAAGCACATGAGAAATACACAAAATACGAAATACTTGCCAAAAGGGGTTAGTATCATAAATACGAGACAAATCCAAGCTATTTACTCTGCACGGGATCATAAAAATACCGAAATTAAGGGGATAAATATGAAGAATATGTGCCTAATCAATAGCAGTAAACTGTACTATATGTTAATATCCCACATATAATTCAATATATTGATTTATCATGACCATAAGATAAACTGAAAATGCATCTGTTAATGTTAGGTGTGAAAAAAATAGAAGCATCACCTAGGAAGTAATGTATGGTAGTAAACTTACTGTTTAGTATACCTAAACAGTAAATATGATTGTCAATGTTTAGAAAAGTGGGATATTGGTATCATTTTACACGTACATGCTCACCTAGGAAGTATTCTCATGCTTACAGTCACTATGCATATAATCTATTATTATATGTAGGAGATGTAAACTGTAATGTATGCTAATATCCCACATATCATTCAATACATTAATTTCTCTTGCCCATACGATAAATTGAAACTGCATACACTGATGTTAGGTATAAAAAAAATAGCAGACCTGGTCAACATACACAATGAGTTAACCTAAAGGTTACTGTTAACGCACATAATTAATTTACTGTTACAGATTATAAGCTTGGGTTGGATGACTATAGAGACCCAAAGGTTTGCATGACTTTGTGTCAAATGAAAACAACAATGTTCGATTTACTTCAATCTATTTGATAAGATCAAATAAGGTTGCTAGTTTTAGGAAAAAATAAATAATCATCCAAATAAGGGAATAGTATTATATCACAAAGTAAATATGACACCACGCCTAATAAAATACCAGGTGATCAGTCCTATATAAAATTAAATAAGAATCTCATCTGGTTCATTCTTAGCATCACTGCCGAAACTTTTTAAAACATCACTAATCACCTAATATTCAAAAAGTTGGTGTCAAATTTTATCCTTTTAATGAAACAACCACAACATGAAAAAATATAAACTAAACAATTCACACCATCCAGAACTGAATAATTAATAAAAGGCTTGCCGAATAAATCATCGGGTAAAAACTCCTAATCTAAATAAATGTCCAACAATCAATAAAATAAACTGAAACTGAATCTCAAAGTAACTGGGCAACATGCACTATACGAACTATGACTGATAATAAATCCTTTATATAGGAACAAAGTAATAAAGCATCGAATACAAACTCCTGCTAATATCCACTTGTACAGAATGCGTATCTCCGGAATAGATATCAAGTCTGGCATCCCTGTGGCTGGACACCTAAAAAGTTTTGAAAATATTTTTTATAGTAAGGGTTAGAACCCAAAACATTTTGAAAATATTTAGCAAGTGAATTAAAATGCACAATTTAAAATACATGAATGCTCTTCATATTTAGGTTAATGTCTCACTCAGTTGAGATACTTCTCACCCCTCATCTGGAGTGCGCACCTAGCGTTCTATACTTAGCTCACCTAGCGGTACTACCCAAGCTAACTAGACTATACTAGTAAATTAAACTTATCTACATGTCTAAATTTCATGTACCACCCAAACAGTACATCAATTTATTAACATTTCTCATATGTTAACTAATTCTCCTGTAAAATTTGGAATATGTTACCTTTTCATATTTATATTTAAGTCTCACTACTCATTTAAACAAATATTCTCAACTGTTATCTCTCAACCTTCATAATTAAGTCTCCCACTTAATTTAGTTTAGATATTCCTGATCTATCTTTGATTTGTTAATTAAGTCTCTCTACTTAACTCAGCTAATTAGATATCCACGATATAATACATACTTTTTCACACAAGTATGGTTAATTAAATTTAAAGTCTACTATCTCACATAAGTAGCTTATCCATACGGTGTATACACACACACACACACACACACACACACACACACATACACAGTATAAATGCATGCTTCACTGATATGCCCCCGTATCACACATTAAGGGTTATTAGTTATGAATATACCATCGAACATGGTTCAGAATGTCTCATAGAACATGGTTCGGAATGTCTCCTCAAACCTGGTTCAGAATGTCTCATCGAACATAGTTCAGAATGTCTCATCGAACATGGATCGGAATGTCTCATCGAACATGTCTCAGAATGTCTCATCGAGCTAGTCAATCATATCTCATGCAAGTACAATATAGGTATTAACTCAACCTATTCGCAATACATTAGGTATACACACAACCTAAATATCATATTTTCGTACGTAGTATATATTTCTCTCATACTCACCGTACTTATTCTTTTATGATTTATCACACTATTGTATTTATTTGAGCATTCGCCCAATTCTAAGGGTCCTAGTTATCATTTCGTTTATTTCACTAGTTAATATAATTCTAACCTACGGGTACATTAGAGTAGTTTCACCGAACCATGATACCCAGATGCAATCACTCAGCCCGTAAATAATACCTTAAAAATTTTAAGTAAAAAATCATTGGCCTTTGTGTCACACATATTTTCCACCCTCCTAGTCCCAATTATCTCTCCTTATATTAGTTGGAGTAAGTCCCCCTATTTATTTTGCTTCAAATAAATAGCATAGAATCAATTTTTAAATTAATTCTCCCACATGTCAACAAACTAGACGAACTGCCAAAATTTCTCGACCATCGATCGATCGACCCAATTAGTCAATCGAACGATCGATCGATCAGGTCCCCTTCTTCTTCGAGCCTTCTGTTTCCCCCATTAATGAATCTTTAAGGTCTTGTCTCTAAATTCCCAACATCAATTAATCATCATCATCATATATTTACATCAAAAATAGGTTATATACATCATCTAACCATATTAATATCATCTACTCTTAGGAAAGATTATAAATTCCAAAAACGGGTTCCTACGATTTCCTCAAATTTGAAAAATCATAATTGATTCCAAAATCCAAATTAATTTATATCTACAACTAGATTTCTATTATATTTCTACTTCCACTAACACTTAGAAGCCCTATGACACCAATTGAACAATTAATTTACACAACATGTTCAATTCCATAAAAACCCGATTTCATACGAAAACCAACCCAAAAACGGATTTGGTTTTACACATCACCATAATATGAATTGATTATCACAAACGTACAATTACACCAAATTAACTCCTTGCCTTAATAATTAGAGAGTCTGATTCCTTTGGTGTTGATGATGATTCCATAAAGAACAACCTCAATTGCTCCTTGATTTGTCTCCCAAAGACTCCTTGTTGATCCCCAAATTTCTCCCTCTCCCTTGATCTCAATTTCTAGGTTTAGAGTTATGTTAACTGTCGTTCCATTCATTTACAATTAGGTTTATAAATCTTAATCCCATTTTTAGGCTTATGGGCCAAGCCTAAATGACCCGAACACCTCCGTGTGGGCCTGCTTATGGATAAAAATGCCCCGAGACCCAATTACTACCCCGAGTACTTTTTCCTGACTATCTCAACCTATCCAAAGTCAACCGTGCACTCAAAATTGTCATCCGAAATACTTTATAACATCCTCTAATTTTTCGAACTAAAAAATGCGACACAACAATAATCCGAATAACTAAATCTAAATTCATCAGATTTAAATAACTCATCCAATTCAAATAAACTCTCCAAATTATAAATTTAAAATTCTCCAACTTAAATAAGTTTATTCTCCCAAAAATAATTAAATTATTAGTCCTCAGAATTTTGGGGTGTTACATACTTCCCCCTTTACAAATGAATTTCGTCCTCGAATTTAAGTTAAGCCTAGTACTCCAAACCTCAACTACCTCCCAGTTCACCTACCCTTAAGATCACTACACTCATCTCTCCAACTTCAAATCGCGAATTATTTTGAAATTAAATCTATTAACCAGGGCGCCCATACACCTTGTATTCGTGCTCAACCACACAAATGATACCCGACTTCTTCCAGCCTGAAATAGTAATATAACTTCCATCTCACATTTATAATTACATACTAATAAAATAACCGAGGTACCCAACCCATGGACTAACGACCAAACATCTCCCCACTTCCAACGTTGCGCTAAGTTTCAAGTTTGTGATGTCTCACAAAGAGAAATCCAAACAAGGAACCCCCCGGTACACTACTACCTAACATTGTTGGTCGTTGAGATCCATTAGGCCCCCAGTCCATAGCACGCACCCCCAAATACCCGCCTCTTGACACAAAAGCATACACACCCATTATTATGATATAAAAGACAATATAAAGTACCGCGACCTTACTATCACTTGTTTCCTCGTACAAAAAGAATCCCGAGCTATAACACCCTGCTCAAAGATGAGCCTATCCTCCCCTGAATCTCATCAGTAAACGTCCCTACTCCTCGGGGAAAAATATAACATAACAAGATATTCTTATATGTCCATCATACTACACAATATGACATATACACACACATATACATATATATAGGCTAGACTCCCTCTCAGGTGGAACCTATCAGAAACAAATCATACCCTAGGATAGCTAACACGAGATCTCACTATCACAATCTACGATCGCCCAACCCATCACTAACTAGTCAAATCTCAAAAAGTAGTATATTGTATTCTCATAACTCTCAAAATCAGTAAACTAGCACGCAATATAAATGTCCTCTTAGTGTACACACCCACTCTCTCTCGTAGGCGACACCAAAGAGTTCCACTACCCCACGATGATTATATATAAATAGATAATAAGGTTATTATGCACAATGCCCCCACTAAATCCGACTCGCTTACGAATCCTAGTGACCCAAATTCTTACTTTTGATGCACCCCTGCCACTCGAATAAATCCCATATTCATAAGGATAAAGCAACAATTTTATCTCCATATACTATCTAACTTATCTGGTCAAGAGGTCCCTGAGCCTAACTCCCGTGCCGGGACTGACCCATGATCTACTATATACCTAGGATATTATCCTATAATTACCCCATGTATCTCTTTGGTGAATTACTTCCTTTATGATCTACACACCCTTAAGAGAAATATCGGCCCAAAAGTCTATCTACCTCTAATCACGTCCCTGCTGACCTCCCCCATTGTCCCCTTGGCCCTAACAATCTTGAGGGATGGGGTGCTACTGCTACTGCTACTGAGGACCTTCTTGGTTGTGCCCAAATCCACCATTCTCGGTTTGGTAATCTCTGGTCCTAACTCTCTTGGCCTAATTTCTTGCTATAAATCTCGCTCTTCCTGCTGTTGTAACCTACTGGCACTGTTCTCATCTACTTACTAGTATAACTTGTCCCACTTTCTCACTGTGGACATATTTAATATAGGTGGTCCTACTATCCACATATAGGATACCTTTCTGTGTCATTTCCTCCCTATGGCCTCACTGACCACATTAGGGTGTCCTTCTCTCGTACATAGTAGCCTTGACCCTAATTGATACCTTTGTTGTTCCTTTGGCTCTGCTGGACATATGGAACTCATTGTTGTCCTAAACGTCCCTAACTAAATCCATCGTCACTTTATAGGAATTCAATTGATCTAAATGACTTAAATGGGTCTCCCACTGGGTACACCCTCCTATGGTGCTTAACTATCACCATCAAATCCATTATTTCCCTTCAACTAGATTCCCTACTCCTCTTTCATCCCTTTTCATGGAAGCATTGATGTAAACCTATAAACGTACGACATTGAAAACATCGACACTAGTCATCCTAATTAGATTTCTCATCCACACTTGTATATTCTCAATGTGGATCCATTATCATCTTATGGGCCCCTTTATCATTCTTCGCATTCCCTTCATTGGTTACCAAATTCGATAAATAGATCATCGTCTCTCTCATTATCGATCTCTATATGTCCTACCATATGAGGTGACTAAATCATATCATCACAGCGCTGTTCCTATGAGCAAATAAATTTTGCCCTGAATTTAGTCATAGGTGTCGCTGCACTCCACCCTACACCATTTCTTTTGGATTGCCTCTATCCCTTGGTCCATCGTAGTACCTATCTTTCTTGAATTCTTATAGGTTACTCTTCTAAAGAGTCCCCCTGACTCTCCCCCTCCTTCAATGCTGGGTGAGTCTGAAATAATACTGTTGTTCTCTAAGACGGTTCTTGGGAAAACTACTATCCCCGAGTGGTTATACTATCATCATCTTCCCGAATAATAATCGTGTTGACTCCTATCGCAATCACCGTTCTCAGAATACTCTGTGTCTTCTGTCTCTCCTTTCCTCCTACAGTCCCTTTAATGACCCTCGTTGGTCGTACCGAATCGCTTGGTGTACAAAGCTCAACCTAACTCATATATGAATTACATCACTATACTTAATGGGAGAAGAACGTAAGTTGCATATGTAGAGGAACACAACAATCATATCATAAGGATCTACGTCAAAGAACGTGAAAATCCATACAGATCCTAAGGACTTTAGAACCTGATGATCTAATACCATATGTGACACCTTGCCTAATAAAATACTGGGTGATCACTCATATCTCAAATTAAACAGCAATCTCATTTGGTTCGTTCTTAGCATCACTGTCAAAACTTTTTAAAACATTACTAACCACTTAGTAATTAAAAAGTTGGTGTGCAAATTTATCCTTTTAATTAAACAACCACAACATTCAAAAATATAAACTAAACCATTCACACCATCTTAAACTGAAACACAAAGAATAATTAAAAAAAAACTTGCAAAATAAACCATCAGCTAAAAAATCCCAATCTAAATAAATATCCAACAATCACGAAAATCAGCTGAAACTGAATCTGAAAGTAACTAGGCAACATGCCCTATATGAACTATGACTAAGAATAAATTCCTAATATAGGAATAAATGAATGAATTGTCTAATCCAAACTCATACTAATATCCACATGTGCAGCAACTGCGTATCCCTTGAATAGATATCAAGTCTGGCTTCCCTATGTCTGGACACCTAAAAGGTTTTGAAAAGATTTTTTATAGCAAAGGTTAGAACCCAAAATATTTTAAAAATATTTAGCAAGTGAATTAAAATGCAGAAATTTAAAATACATGAATGCTCTTTATATTTAGGTTAGTGTTGCACTCACTTGAGATACTTCTCACCCCTCATCAAGAGTGCCACCTAACGTTTAATACTTATCCCATCTAGCTGTACTACCCAAGCTAACTAGACTAAAGTAATAAACTGAACTTATCTACACGTATAAATTTCCCGTACCACCCATACACTACATAATATTATTTACATTTCTCATGTCTTAGTCCAATTCTCCTGTAACATTTGCAATATGTTACCTTTTCATATTTATATTTAAGTCTCACTACTTAATTTCTACAACAATTCTCAACTGTTATCTCTCAATTTTCATTATTAAGTCTCCCACTTAATTTACTTTAGATATTCCCGATCTATCTTTAGATTGTTTAAGTCTGTCTACATAATTCACATGATTAGATATCCATGATCTAATACCTACTATTTCACACAAGTTGGGTTAATTTACTTTATAGTCTACTATCTCACATAAGTAGCTTATTCATATGATACACACACACACATACACACATATATATATATATATATATATATATATATATAATAAAGGAGGGGGACTTTTTGTCCTCCCCAATTAATGGTTCAGATCAAAAGTTGATAAATTTAATGTTTATCAATTGGTGGTTGAGATTAAATCGGATAGTTTTTGGTCTTAACGAATTTGCGGCTCAGAATTAATATTTGTAAGGATTGAAATCTAACGATTGAGAAGCACACATACACACAAGATTTGTTTGACTTTAGTAAAACTGATACACTACTATCTAGAGTCTCTGCACACATGATGATGATGATGGACAGAGCACAAGGCTCAAGAAAATACAGATTTAATGTTTGTTTCCTCTCCACATTTCACATGTGCACATCCTTCTCCTCATTTCACTCCCGTTCAGTCCATCGCTCTCCCCCATTGTCTCCCTCTCACTTCGGTTGGCTATGATTTAACTCTGTTTACTCTAGCTGTGTCGGACGGTGATTCCGTTTGTACCCATTTCAGGTGATTAGATTTGAACATAAGAGTAAACTTATGCCTCATCGATTTGGAACCCCATCTATTCACTACGTGACTGTTTAGCCCAATTTCTTAGCTGAATCGGTGGAGTTCCAAACCTAACAGTAAACTTATACCCTATTTAGCCACTGTTTTTGTTCAATGGTAGAGGAATATGATGAAGGTATTATATTATCTAAGCTCTAGCAGTGGTGGAAAGGTGAAGTGTTATAGCATCCGTATTTTCAGTTTGTCTAAACAACGGTGGTCGTCAATTTACGTTTAAGGTTACAGCTCGAGTTTCCTTACATAAGCAAATCTTAGGGTCATTTTCTTACATTTGTTGTGTGTTTTTGGTTTGGTTCATTTCATTTAGTGTTAGATTTAGGTAGAGATATAGAGTCTTTCCAAAACTGTGCTTCATTATTTTTATTCTTCACAGGTACTCTTTTGATTTTTTTTGACACCTTAGGAGTTTTGTAATATTTTTTGACACATATAATTATTCAATGTTAAAGTGCCTTTTTATTTTTTTTATACAGGTGTAGCTTTAAAAGTCGGCTACTGGGTAAAATGAGTGTCTACTTCTTGTCGCTTAGGTATTTTAAGCCTACTTCCTGCATGATGAGAGTCATTTAGAAGGTCTGGATGATATTTTTGAAGAAAGAAAAGGGAGTCATTTAACAGGTCTGGATTGATTTTCCTTGATTTGTTTGAGCCTCTTCTCTGTATGTGATCTTGCTGTGTAGTTTATCTTGGTGTTTTTTATGTTAGCGTCGTTTGTGCTCATTTTCTGAGAATATATTTTTTCCATAATCAAATAAGGGATTTGCAGGTCTTTAGTGTACTGTTGTGGAGTCAACTTTTTCACTGAGTAGAGCTCTTTCAGGAACTAATGGGAATAAAAAGATTTACTGTCTATCATCTTTTTTACTGAGTAGAGCTTTCACTGGTTAGTATCATTATCTTTGGGGCCAAGTAATTTAATAGAAATATAAAGATTTACTGTCAAAAGAAGCATATTTTTTCTAGACACGAATTGGTATATCATTTAGATAAAAGAAAAAAGAGTTTTATACATTTGATTCCCTCACTTTAATTCATATAGTTTATACAAACCTAGTAATTTTGTTTCAAACTCCCGTCTCTGTCTACCTCCATGTTGTCTGTTGTGGTTTTAGTGGTGTAAATGAGTTTTAATTTTGAGAAGTGCAAATGGTTCTGATTCCCCCTATCATCAAAAGTAGATTATGTTACAAAAAGTTTTAATATATGAATTTTCACTAAGTTGACCAAGTCTTTGGTTCCTTAAAATAAACTTCTACGTAAAAATTATTTATGATGCTTTTGAGTATATTAAAAAAATATTTATGGAAACATTTCCAGTGCTGGCATAATATTTGTTCAAATTGTAGAAATAAATTATTAAATGAATAACATAAGATTATGGTACTTGACACATAGTGTATTGCATCTTCTGCGTTTTTTTTACTGCAACGTCTATATCTTTTTTTAAAGATATCTACATCTTTTTTTTACTACCTGCCATATTGAGCTCTAATAAAGATTATGAATAACATAAGATCCTCAAGGATACCTGCCATATTGAAGACAAATGCAAAGGTCCAAATTTTATTATGAGGATGTCATGTCGATAGATTGCCATTAGGAACTTCTCAATTTATTTTGTAATTTATCTGTAATTTATTCAACCAGGTGGTCATTACATGGTATTTAAATAAATGTAATTTGGGATGAACAATTTTTTTTACAAATATCTAAATCTTTTTTTCTCACTACGGTGTTTTCAAAATTTGGGACGATCTCTATCACTTATGGGTTCATATTTTTGCAATCTACATGTCCCACGTATCAGCTCTTTCTCAATCTCCATCACTTATTTAAACTTTTAACCTTTTTGCTTCTGATTTTTCAAATCAACACTATCAAGGGACATGATTTTATTTTTTTAATTTGATGATTCTGTACTTAATTTTCTCATCACTTTTTGATGTTCAGGTTCTTATTTTTCTCATCACATGTTGAGTTATTTCTACTATAATGGTGTAGCTAAAAAGTGGGAGTATATACATAAAAAATGTGAAGTGGAACCCACTTAGTGGGTGTTATGTTTATAGAAATAATCACAAAAAGAGTGACAGTACGTGACAAGTTTTGATTCTTAGAAACAGATGTGCTGATGCAAGGACAAAATTGATGGGCTCTAGAAAGCTTCAAATAAATGGATAAATTTTAGAGTAGTAGGGCCCTATGAAAAGTACGGTGAGATGGTATGCATCACGTTAAGTGACAGAGCTTCATTTGATGGTCAGTGAGAAAGTTTTTTCAACTGTGTTTTTCTTTTAGTGTAAGTTTAACTATTTATGTATGCATAATTTTTGTAGTCATAATACCGATTTTAGTTTAATTTCTATACTAATTAGCATTTTTCTAAGTCTTTTCCCTTGATGCCAATTTTTTTATATATTTTAATCATGTTTCTTCTAGGATCCTGGCCTTTGTTTTGTCCCATTCAATCATTTTATATCTTTTATAATATTCAAAATAATTTTACAATGTAAACAAACTCTCGCCTTGAACCACAATTGTCTGTTATCTTATCCCTTAAACGTCTTTTGTATGGTCAAATCCCTATCATTTTGTATTTTTTTTGAAGACACACAATAGCAGGCCTCGAGCCCCGCGAGCATAGTCCTTTCACTTCCTTACTTTTGCAGTTGGAGATGTCATTTCATTTTCTCATTGATAAATCCATGAATATTTTTTTAAATGGCTTTATATATGTGTAAGGATGTTGACATTTCATTATATACATTACCTTGTGTAACAACCCGTCCTTTTTAGACAATTAAATTCCATAATTAAATTAAGTGGCAATTTGGAGAATTTTCCTAAATAGTAAATTTTGGGATTTTCGAGGATTGAATGATTTTCGATGGGTGCTGTAATTATTTTTGGGACTATATAGGTCGAAATATTTTAATTATATGTCGTCGTTGAGTAAAGAGACACGAGGTAAGATTTTTAATTGGAAAACCCGCATTTAATTATTTTGGGTTGGAATAGTGATTTGCGGTCAAGTACCTCGGATGGGAATTTCGACTGCGCCATAATTCTCGGAATGGCCGAGATAGTCGGAAAAAAGTGTCCGATTGTCGAAAATGAGTTTCGGGTAATTTTAGAGGTAAAAGTAACTCGTAATTGGGTAAACGAGTCGTTTTTGGGTTTTAAGGGTTTAAAACCCTTTTCTCCTTATAAAAGGAGGAAGAGAGGGAAAGAAAAGAGAAAGAAAGAAAGAAAAGAGAGAGAAGAGAGAGAGGAAGGAGAAAGAGGAGAAGAAATGGGAGATCTCGGGCCAACTCCGCCGGATTCGACTCGAGGTCGTCGGATTTTATCCACGACGCAAGTGTTTACTTGCTTTATTTATCTTTTTGCATAAATATCTCATACCGTAGTTTGGTATACACAAACCCTAATGGTTTTGGGGTGGGTTATCGTGGATAAAACGGGTTTTGGGGAGTTAAAACAATTAAACCCCAATAATATTTCAATTTTGTGAAACTTAGGTTTTAATTTAAATTAATTGGTGGTTTTGGGTTCTAGGATGTTTAGAACCCTTAATATATGTCTAGTTGTAGTTGGTTGAGGTTGTAGGACGTTGGGTGAGGCGACAAAAGCTTGGGAGAAGCTTTAATGGCCGAAATCGTCTCGGAAGAGACGATGAATAGTAACCCGTCACCTTAGGGGGCATTTTTGGCCAGGAAAATAATTGATTTAGCTTTCGGCCAAAACATGAAAGTTGTAGATATTTTCGATACGGTCGCGTGGGAGCCGACCACGCATCTTTCTGATTTTTCTACGATTTGATATGATTTTTACAAGATGATGGCTCCCGATTGAAAGTACCAACTCGGAAATCAAATCGGGAATTGGAAAAATAAAGGCTAGAAATTATTGTGTAGATGTTTGGGATGATTTTTGGTGTAGAGTAGAAACCATGAAAATGAATTTGGATTGATTTTTGGGTATTTTGGAGTTTGAGAAATCGCCCAAACTGTGACCCTCGAACAGGCCGAATCGATTCGCCTAAGAGGAATTGGGTTTCTGCAATGGGCCGAATCGATTCGGGTACAGACCGAATCGATTCGCCATTTACAGACCTGTTTGCAGAATACTTTCCGAACCGAATCGATTCGCCCATCCGAATCGATTCGTTAAAGGGGCGAATCGATTCGCTTAGGCCAAAATTTCTAGTTTTCTCCCTTTAAGAGTATGGGGAGTTGAATTACCATTTGGGATTTTTATGGGGATTCCTAAATAAGGGTTTTGAGGATAAATAAACCTTTGAGAGATGATTGAGGTAATTATTATTGAACAAAGTAAGGAAATACTTTGGGTTTAGTATCATGCTTATATGAAAGCATGATTATGATTCCTCGAGGGAATCTTTGGGATTAATGGTCATCGCTATATATAGTTGGCAAATATGGCCATTTATGTATATTTAAGGATGAATATATGCTATATGTATATACTTTGTGATTAAAGTATATATGATATGATGAAAATGATTTTGAAAATAATATATAAATGTTTTCAAAATGGAAAGACAAATGATTTTCATAAATAATAAAAATGAGGATACACACCTCTCTAAATCGCTATCATAAGGGAAGTTGCGTTCGTATGGTGAAGCCCCCTGGCTAATGATGCAGGGTGGATATAGTCCTATAGGCCATGTGAGCGTTTGTTGTTATATTTTCTGCGATGGTTAGGAGATTCCGGGTGTGGTCTTGACTATCCCGCAGGCACATGGTCGTTTCCCGACGTCTTTCGATATAGGATCCCAGGTTGTCTTGGAGGCCCTGGAAGATGATAGCCATTTAGGGGCGCGCGCAGTGGAGAAATCCGGACGGGCGGTATTAGAACGCGTTTATTAAAGCAGTTCATAATAATGGATTTGCTTTAATTACATTTCCTGGATATAGGAAGGGAAATGGGTTATATTATGTGGCTTCGGTAACACTTCCCGGATGGAAGAAGGGATGTGGAAGCATATGTTATGATCAAAGCATTTTTATGATAATGAGAATGTCTTTGAATACATTTCCTGAGTATAAAAAGGAAAATGGGATAATTGATAAAGGAAAAGCATTTTCATGTTAATAAAATTGGCTTTCAAAAAGTATATGATTTGTTAAAGCAATTCATGATAATGAATTGGCTTCTATAAATACATTTCCTAGATATGAGAAGGGAAATAGAAGTTTTTGAAATGAAAAGGATAAGTATTTATAAATACTATATGTATCAAATAATCCTCAGTCCGGGAGATATTATCCGGACGTATATTGTAGATGTACGTATATGTATAAATCGAGTGCCGAGGGTCTAATGGATCCCGACGATCGACCGTACTGCATAGTAGTGTATCGGGGGGGTTCCTTGTTTGGATTTCGCTTCGCGAGACACCCCACGTACGAATATGGCATTGTGTTGAGACTGGGGATAAGTTTAATCCTTAGTGCTCTAATATTATTAAATGTTTATGGTATATATATTATATATATCTTTCTGTACTGAGGGACTGGCGGATCTCAAAGATCGACCTTGCTGCATTGTAGTGTATCGGGGGGGTTCCTTGTTTGGATTTCGCTTCGCAAGACATCCCACGCACGAACATGGCATAGCGTCGAGATTAGAGTGAAGTTTAGCCCTTAGTACATCTGTTTGACTATCTAGGTTAGATAGTGGTTGGGTATTAGACTAGTTTAGCAGGGTAGCTTGACTAGGATGTTTATAGGGATGCGCTAGGTGTGCACTGTTAGAGGAGAGGTGAGGGGTATCTCATGAAAGTGCGATACCAATTTAAATATGAGATAAAAACTATTTTTCTAAAAATAAAGCATTTATGCACTTGCAAAATATTTTCTAAACATTCGGGCTCTAACCCGTTTGTCTACTCTCCTTTCTTTCTCTATACTATATATATATAGGTGTCCAGACACAGGGACGCCTAGATGGAAACTCTTTCGGGTCAGACGTCTGCTGCAGTAACTGTGGATGCTTGCAGGTTATCGGTAGACGTTTCTTTCTTTGTACTCTATATAGGAGATATTGTATAAACACTCGAGCCAATGGCTCAATTGCATTTATTTATTCTTTCAGTACATCATTCGATATGGTTGTATATTTGGACCGAGTGTTCGGTTATTTTAGTTCCTTTCATTTCCATTTCAGTTCATTATGCATTTAATTGTGGTTGTTTTAATTTGTTTGCTAAAAAGAGTAGTTAAGTAAAAGTTTTTTAACGCTTACCTAATAGGATATGAGTAATTAAATGGATTTTTGACAGTGATGCTAAGAATGATCCATATGAAACTCCTGTTTTAATTTAATATTGGAGTGATCGCCCGGTATCTTATTAGGCGGGGTGTTACACCTTGAGCCACACAATTTGGCTTAATCCAAAAACTGTCTGCCAGCTAATATATTTACATACATACATACATTCTTTATTATATTCTTAATAATGTTTTTATCAGCTCAACCTTTCCTTTTTTGAAAAGTCATTTTATCAAATTTTCGTTTAGATCGTATATACTTTAAATCTGCAAGTGCAGACCTTGGTTGGTTTTTTTCCTTTGTTGTTTTTATCGGCATTATACCCTACAATTACTTTGATGGATATTGTTTTGGTAAAAGTACTTTGATGGAAATTATTTTGGTACAAAGTACCTTTATTAACCAAAAAAATATAAAGTAACTTTTACATTGGTCCATATACTTTAATGGAAATTAATGAAAATTATTTTGTAAACAAGTAACATTGATTTAAATATATGAATTTATTTAAATGATCAAATTTGAGTTTGGTAAACACTAAATTAGATTTAGTGCTTGTTTACTTAATTTATTAATCAAAAACGTTATAAATTTTAATTTTCATTATTTATGGTATGTTTAACAAATTTCAATTTTCTCATTTTTTTGAATAAAGTTGTACTTTCTTGAGTATTAATTTTAGTATAGTTCTAAATCTACACTTTCTTGAGCATTATTTTGTTAGAGTTGCTAATATGACTGGGTGCCATGTTATTTCTACCTAGATGTATTTAAAAGTCGTTATAAAGGGACAACCTTTCGATTTTGAACTTGACAATTCAGAAATGTGACTAAGTATGATCATGAGTGGGTGGCTGAAGAGGTAACCTAAAAAGATAATTAGTTGGATAGGTAGGTGTGCTTTACCACGTAGAAATGGACAAAAAATAATATATTTTTAATAATAATAATGATGATGGAACCCAAATTTAAGTGGCTATCAAATGGTACCAAATTGGAACCATAATAATAGTATTCTTATATAATAAAAACAGTAGTTGAACTATAGTTATGCGGGTAATAAAGGCTAAATGATAAAGTTCTTAATTTTTATAAGAAGATGACACGACTTCAAATAAAAAACATTGGGATTCCACCACAGCATTATATATTAATTTTTTTGTTTATTATATTGTTGTATCGTGTCTTTAATATTCACTCGCTAACCAAATTTAAAATAATTTTTATATATGAAAAATTAATGTTCACCATTTAACTTTTGTTACTATCTGTTTGAGTGCAGATTGATATGAGTTCGGATTGAGAAGTATCAATTAATAACATAAACTTGGGTACTTATCAGACCATGGATGCATTGAAAGTTTTATTAGCACTATACGCATGCATTGGTTCCCAAAAGAAAATTATGCGGAATAAATTTATCACGGGAATAAATTTGTCATGAGAATAAATTTATTCGTGCTATCGGCATGGGTAAAAAAATCACGGGAATTAATTTATCGTCGTGCCATCGGCACGGGTACACCCTAGTATATATATATATATATACAACAAATGCATGCTTCACTGAAATGTCCATGTATCACACATTAAGGGCTATTAGTTCAGGATATCCCATCGAACCTGGTTCAGAATGTCTCAACGAACATGGTTAGGAATGTCTCCTCGAACCTGGCTCGGAATGTCTCATCGAGCATAGTTCAGAATGTCTCACCGAACATGGTTCGGAATGTCTTATCGAACCTGGCTCAAAATGTCTCATCGAGCTAGTCAATCATATCTGATGTAAGTACAATATATGTATTCACTCCACCTTTTATCAACACAATAGGTATACACATAACCTAATTATCATATTGTCATACGTAGTATATATTTCTCTCATACTCACCGTACTTATTCTTTTACAATTTATCACACTATCGTATTTATTTGAGCATTCACCCAATTCTAAGGGCCCTAGTTTCCATTTGATTTATTTCAGTGGTTAATCTATATCTAACCTATGGGTACATTAAAGTAGTGTCACCCAACCATGATACCCAGACGCATTCACTTGGCCCGTAAATAATACCTTAAAATTTTTACTCAAAAAGCATCCACCTTTGTGTCATACATATTTTCTACCCTCCTAGTCCCAATTATCTCTCCTCGGATTACTAGGAATAAGTCCCCCTATTTATTTTACCTCAAATAAATAAACTAGAAATAATTTTTATATTAATTCTCCCATATGTCAACAAACTAGTTGAATTGGCAAAATTTCTAGACCTTAGATCGATTGACCCAATCAGTTGATCGATCGATCGATCAGGTCCCCTTCTTCTTCAAGTCCTCTATTTCCCCCTTTAGTGAATCCCCAAGGTTCTAATTCTCAATACCCAACTTCAATTCATCATTCCCATCATATATTTACATAAAAAATAGGTTATATAAATCATCTAATCATATTAATATCATCAATTCATTGGAAATATTATAAACTCCAAAAACCGGGTTCCTAATATTTCCTCAAATTCGTAAACTCAAAATTGATTCCATAATCCAAATTAATTTATATCTACAACTGGATGTATACTATAGTTCTAGTTCTATTAACACTGAGAAACCCTATCACATCAATTGAACTTTCAATTTACACAACCTGTTCAATTCCATAAAAACCCGATTTCATACGAAAATCCACTCAAAAATGGATTTGGTTTTAAACATCATAATAATATGAATAGCTCATCAAAAAATTACAATTATAGCAATTTAACCACTTGACTTAATAATCATAGAGTCTGATTCCTTTTGGTGTTGATGATCATTCCACAAAGAACACCCTCAATTGCTATTTGATTTGTCTCCTAAAGACTCCCAGTTGATACCCAAATTTCTCCCTCTGCCGTCCTAACAATTAGTAGGTTGAGAGTTATGTTAACTGCCGTTCCATATAATTACAATTAGGATTTTAAATCCGAATCCCATTTTTAGGCTTATGGGCCAAACACAAATGATCCGAACACCCCCGCGTGGGCCCGATTATGCCTAAAAATGCTCAGAGATGTAATTACTACCTCCGGAGTCAACCGTGCACTTAGAATTGTCATCCAAAATACTTCATAATATCCTCTTATTTTTTGACCTAAAAAATGCGACACGAATAATGAAATCTAAATTCATCATATTTAAATAATTCATCCAATTCAAATAAACTCTCCAAATTATAAATTTAAAAGGAGTGTGGATCCCCCGATTTTAAACTCTTTTAAAATTATAATATTTCCTTTTTCAGAAATAGATGCAGAAGCGTTAGGAGATGGTTCAACTTAAAATAACAAAATTTTAATTTCTATCTAAATTAAAATTAAACACAAGTGAAATATGATGAACGCACACACTAATTTAAATTTCAGTTAATCCATATTAATTAATCCAAGTTCTAGAATTTGCGTAAGTCATATTTATCAATATTACCAAATTAGGCCAAACTAGTTTTAATCAATAGACTGAATTAAATAAACTTTACCCAATATTTAATTATGCATAAAATTAAATTAAGTGTGACAATTAAAACCAATTTTATCTTGAATTATCCTAAGCATGAGTTCTAAATTATTGTACAAGATAAAAAAAATCAATCACACTACGCTGCGATGTACGAGGAAAAACCCACAACGGCAAACAACCTCGGATGGCCCTAGCCTCAAATCCACTAAGTATGGAATTTACAATTACAAGACAAAAGACTTGCATCACACTACTCGATCCCTCTCAAGCCTCGACGCTCCTTCTTGCAAACACCTCCACTTAGAAAATAACCCTGGAGCTCCACCGCGGTCTCGGAATCCACCGATCGGACTTTATATGGTCACCATCACCCGAACTAGGAGCCATTCTCCAAGTGGGCAAATCACGAAAAACCTCTTCTTCTTTGTGGGATTTAGAAGTAAACCGAACTTCTCTTCTTCAATGGTGTAGAGAAAACCGTTGCCAAACTCCAAGCAAGATGTATATATATAAACTTGGATAAACAAACTATGGGTGTAAACTAGAGTGATAAATGATTTTCTCCTTGAAAATTAACACTCAAAACCAATGAACTTTTTCTCAAACATTTTTTTTTCTCAAACACTCTCTAGAGGTTGGTAGGATCTGAAAAATTTCCTTTTGAAAAATGGTTTCCCACACATTGATATTCAGGAAAAAGGAGTGGGGTAAAACCGAGTGGGAGAGTGGGCAAAACTGCTTAAAACTGCCAAAAACCTGTTCCCGCCAAATCTCTTTCGAACGACATTTCGTTCGAACGACATTCTCGTTCGAATGAATCTTCTAACGAAGTTCTAGTATGAACTCGTTAGAAGCTCGTTAGAAATCTCGTTAGAACGACCATCTCGTTCGAACGACATTTCGAACGAAGTTCCAGTATGCCATAGTGGGAAGTCGT
Organism: Sambucus nigra; assembly: GCA_949130495.1. Classification (NCBI taxonomy): domain Eukaryota; kingdom Viridiplantae; phylum Streptophyta; class Magnoliopsida; order Dipsacales; family Adoxaceae; genus Sambucus; species Sambucus nigra. Next base: position 523,160,077 of record OX422218.1, read on the forward strand.
TGGCAATCTCGTTCGAACGACTTGTGGTTCGAACGACAATCTCGTTCGAATGACACTTCGAACAAACTCACAGAATGTTCAAAAAATTCTTTTTAAGCCCAACAACATAATATACTTTATATATAATTTTTAATAGAGAACATCTGAAAAACAAGACAAAGTTTTAAAAACCCAACACCCAATATAAACCGTTCCAAGATCCTATATATATGTAATGCATTCATACCTTGGGAGCATGGAACCACTATTGATGACGTAGAAAATAGGCACTTAAACACGGCATTTTGATGAAGCTTTATACACTTTTCCGCTAAGTCTTCAACAAACACGTCATAGGCTTGAAAGATGATCAATATACTCTATCCTCTGACTCAAACGTTTTTGTCCGGAATTGAGCCAAAACTACAAAGGACTCAATTGGAAATTTGCTTCCTTACAAATCTCCCCTTTGTGGTATTCCGGGAAAAAAACCAACAAAAATCCTAAAGGGACGTCAAGCTTTACTAAACTAAGAAAAGTCCCACCCGAAATAAAAATACAATGCTTGACTCAAACAACCCAAGCATCAATATCTTTGTCGATGTTGAATGTTGCCATTTTGATCCCACCCAAAATAAAAATACAATGCTTGACTCAAACAACCCAAGGATCAATATCTTTGGCGATGTTGAATGTTGCCATTTTGAAGTATTCTTTCACACTTAAGGAAACTATCAAACGCATAGGGAATATCAAAATATTAGGAATATGAAAATATTAAATGCAATTAAATAATTACTCCCGCTAAATTAATTCTCCCCTTTATCAAACAAATGACCTACTTAGAAAGACGTCTCCCCCTAAGATAAATCTGCCCCAAACTAAGATACGATAATAATAGAATTAGATAACATTTCCCCCCTACCATTCTCCAATTTAAATAAGTTTTATTTATCCCAAAAATAATTAAATCATCAGTCCTCAGAATTTCGGGGTGCTATGGTAAACAAACAAATTTTTCATCAAAAACATCTAATATAAATACATATAGTACATATACAATCAAAATACCTGTAGTTCCACATGTTCATGTAGAACGATGTCATCCCCGAGGACCGAGATCAACTTTGCAATATTCCACTTCATGAATCTTGGGTACAAGTTGAAATCCACGGGTTCAATAATATTTGTTCTCTCGCAGAACTAGTACTGAATTCAAGTTAACAAGAGAAAATTGTTGTAAGTAAGATAATATTTATTAGAAAATCTAATATAGATATAAGTTTAAAGGTTAATACCAATAAGCTAGTGATGCATCCGTAACATTTATGGGGGTTGGTGTGATGTTTATCAAGGGATGCTAGCAGGTAGTCATATATCAACACCGTCGAATTAAAATTCTCGATTTCATCCATTCTAGATACACTATCCATGAAACTTCATTTCACAAATACTCCACTGGTCAGGAAAAACAGTGTACAAGATATGTAAACGCACACAATCTTTGTAGCATCGACGTACCACCATTCATTCGTAACATCGACGCCTCTATCGTGACATTCCTAATGCTGGACGCTTGAACCATCCCATCTACATTGCCAAACCACTTATGCACGATCGGGGTCTCCAATTTAATTCCATTGTGACACCCCGACTAATTAAATACCGGGTAGCTACTCCTTTATTAAATTAATTCAAAATGCCAAGTTGGTCCAGTCAATAGCATCACTGTCGAAAACATTTTAATGATTACTAACCACCTAGTATTTAAAAAGTAAGTGCCAAATTTTAATTTAAGTTTGATTATCATGCAACAAGTGTAATAAAGAATAATAACACCATTCACCATACTGAAGTAAAAGGAATAACCATCACATAATGTAAAGAAGTCTGGAGGAAAACTCCTCACTACAAATCCCACAACTGAAATAAATAAACCGAATGCTAAAACAATACATGCCAAAGTCTGAAAACTGTAATGGAAATGTAACTCTAATAGAAATGGGCAACATGCCCTACAACTGATAGATAATGAATCTGGAATCCAAGTGATAGAAGCGTCTACAAGCAAATCCCTGTAGCTTCCACAAATAGCTACAGCTCGTCACCAGAATGAGTATCCTATGCATGGTGTCCTTGTGGCTGGGCACCTAAAATGGTTTTACAAGAAAAGTAGATTTGAAAGCAAACGGGTCAGAGCCCGAATGTGGAGTTATATTTTAAAAACCTGCAAGTGCTTTAAAAACATTTAAAACATTAAATGCAAAGTACATGTTAGGACGCGCCCTCACATGATATTCTCACCTCTCGTCTAACTGTGCACTCCTAACGTAAGTACCCATCTATAACAACCCAAACCGCTAGCTAAGTGACATAATATCTAGCTAGACTACTGTAATACTCCGTACTTTTGGCTATATTTATTTTTGGGATTAATTAATTAAATGTGTATTAATTAAAAATGAATCCGGGTTATAAATACTAACGAGATGCGAGTTGGTATTTGATTATGTGCATACATGTTTTGATATATGTATTTGGTATTATAAAATTTGTCGTGAGATTGATATACGGTATTTTAGAATTTTGTCGAGACGCGTGTGACCGCCGCGTCATGGTATATTTTGTTAATTATAAAAGTGAATTTAAAATCTATAAACCGTATGGTCATTTTGACTGCGCCAACGCGTCCGGAAGGGTCGAGATAGTCAGAAAACACTAGCCGGGGATGTAGTTTGGATTCCGGGGTATTTTTAGGCCATACCGGCATCATAAAGGGTATTTTGGTAATTTTACTTTTTGAGGAATTAAAAGTGACGAAAATTGGGAGTTTTAATCTGATGTGGATTTAACCCACTAAGCCCATTAACCAAACCATATTAACCTAGAAGGCTACGTAGGTTATTAGAAGAGTTTTCTAATTTTCCCAAAGAAAACCCTAGCCACCTTAAGCCACCATTGGAGGAGAAGCTTGGAGAGAGGAAAATCTGCAGAAATCTTCACCAAACCAACACCAAATTCAGAAATCCAATCAAGGCAAGTGTTTTAATCATATTTAAATTCGTAGAATGTTTCTTCCATGTTAGAAAATTGATGAATTATAACTGTTCTTGAGAGATAATGAAAACCCATGTAGTTTGGAGATTAGAACTTGAAAATATTGAGGAGAATTGCATGTAGAATGATAGGTAGATAATTATTCTCATGATATGTGTGATAGGAAGGAATTAAAACGGATTTATAGTGAGTTAATTCATGATTCAAAAGTTAGGGTTCATGTTCTTGAAATAATTGGGGAAAAAGTGTAGAGGTTTATATTTTGATTGATGTTAAAGAGATTTAATCCTTGAAAACATGTTAGGAGTTGATTTGAATATGTTTAGGATGAATTAGAGACCCTAAAACGTTGTTGGAATGAACTTTGGAAGAGATTAGGAGTGATAAAATGGAGTAAAAACGAGATGGGGAAAAATCTGGGATGAATCTGGCAGGTCGTTAGAAGCCCCTACCCAGGTCGTTCGAACGAGCTTCTAACGAAATGATCAGTCGTTCTAACGAAAGGGAGCCTCGTTCGATAACTTCGTTCGAACGAGATCTCGTTAGAAGGGACAGTTCGTCCGAACGAACTGGAATCTCGTTCGAACAGCCTCGTTCGAACGAGACTTCTAACGAGTTGACAGAGGGATCTCGTTCGAACAGTCTCGTTCGAACGAGACGTCTAACGAGTTGACAGTTTGGTCCTTTTTGGACTGTTTTGATTTTTGGAGTCCCATAAACTAGTTCGAGGATATAGATAACCTTCCTTTGATGATGTAAGGATAGATTTGGGACTTTTGGGTTATTACGAGGAGTAAACAACATACGCGAGTTATATTTAATGGACGGTTTGGGTTGAGACGTGAGTGTCTACTACGACGTGAGAAAATTATGGCGCGTATGATTATAAACCGGAATAGTGTAAATTGTGATAATTATAGTTAGTACAAGAATGCGATATGTACTACGATTAAACTACGATATTACTAAGACGTGTGTTTACTTAGTATTGGTATATGAATTGTGTGTATGACATACCTACCATACTTGCTATCACGGGAGGTTTGCGTTCGCTTAGGGCCCTCTAATCCTTGTGTTGCCCGGATTTAGACTGGTTACCTTGATGAACATAGGTCATAGAAAGACTTATTGGGATATTAATAAGTCCGCTGATCGTAGGAGCGCAGGTATGAGCGTAACCTATGTGATGTGACTGTGTTCGCCTCCATTGTTTGTGATGTTGTTATCTGTGAACTATTCCTAAGAGATTCGGAATATGTAATCCTTATGTACGTGATGTAACGGGATGGATAGCAGAGTATGTGTGCACCACAGCTTAGTTCTCGGGGTGCTTATATTGTATATTTATGATGTGAATAATATACACTTAATTAATGGGAACCTTCATGTTAATGTTGTGAATATAATTACGGTATCGTTTCGAGAAATATAACGAGTTAACTTACAGTGATATATATTGCATTTTGAGCTTCTGAGTTTACGTTTAACCCCTACTTAATTACGAGCGTTATAATGTTAATAGAACCGAGTAATATGGGTAGGACCTATGATAGTCTAGCTAGAGTTGATGTCACTTAGCTAGTGGGTTGTGCCGTTATAGATGGGTACTTACGTTAGGAGTGCACAGTTAGACGAGAGGTGAGAATATCATGTGAGTGCACGTCCTAACATGTACTTTGCATTTAATGTTTTAAATGTTTTTAGAGCACTTGCAGGTTTTTAAAATATAACTCCACATTCGGGCTCTGACCCGTTTGCTTTTCAAATCTACTTTTCTTGTAAAACCATTTTAGGTGCCCAGCCACAAGGACACCAAGCATAGGATACTCATTCAGGTGACGAGCTGTAGCTGTTTGTGGAAGCTATAGGGATTTGCTTGTAGACGCTTCTATCTTTTGGATTCCAGAGTCACTATCTATCAGTTGTAGGGCATGTTGCCCATTTCTATCAGAGCATCTTTTACATTTCAGTTTTCAGACTTTAGCATGTATTGTTTCAGTATTCAGTTTACTTTTCAGTTGTGGGATTTGTAGTGAGGAGTTTTCCTCCAGACTTTATTTACACTATGTGATGGTTATTCGTTTTACTTCAGTATGGTGAATGGTGTTACTTGTTTCTTCAGTACACTTGTTGCATGTTAATCAGACTTTAATTAAAATTTGGCAACTTACTTTTTAAATACTAGGTGGTTAGTAATAATAAAATGTTTTCGACAGTGATGCTATTAACTGAGCCAACTTGGCATTTTGAATTAATTTAATAAAGGAGTAGCTACCCGGTATTTAATTAGTCGGGGTGTCACAGGTGGTATCAGAGCATCAGGTTCTAGTGTCCTTTAGGATCTGACGGCTTATTATGTTTCCGCTAAGTTTCTTTGATATAGAGCCCTATATTTTAGGACTGTTGTACTCTTTTATGTATGCTTCGCTCTTCTGCTATCTTAAGTTTATAAACAGCGAACTTATAAACTTTGTTCTTATTTTAGATGCCTCCACGACGTGCACGACGAGTTCCCAGGGATGCAACGCCCGAACCCCAGCCCGCTCCAGTTCAGGGCATGATGAATGCCGCTGAGGTTGCAGCTATAGTAGCTCAAGCTGTAAATGCCGCGATTGCCGTTGTTCAGCAGGCACCACCACAGGCGCCGGTTGCTGCGCCAGTGCAGGTTAATGCATTCCCGTCTGCTTGGGAGCGTGTACCTGACGCTTTTCAGAAAGCGCATCCGCCAGAGTTTGCAGGTAGCTCAGACGTAGTAGTCTCGAGCCAGTGGAGGAAGGATATGCAGAGGCACTTAAGGATGTATGAGTGCACGGATGTTCAGAAGCAGGTGCTAGCTACTTTCAAGCTAGTTGGATCTGCGCTACAGTGGTGGGAGTCTATTACCACCATGGAGGAGAGGGATACTCTCACGATTCAGGAGTTCTGGGTGCGGTTCGACCGCAAGTACTTTCCGTCAGCTGTTCATACGAAAATGAGGAGGAGATTGATGAGTCTGAAGCAGGAAGGTAAGACCGTGGCCGAGTATGAGGCCGAGTTCACGAATTTGTTGAACATCGTTCCAGACGAGATACCAACAGAGAAGAAGAAAATTGAGAAGTTCACCGACGGGTTGACTTGGAGGATCCGTCAGCATCTGCTAGGGAACCTATCGTTGGCCACTTATTCTGATGTGGTTAACGCTGCATTGTTACACTGCCAGGACCACCGTTTTCATATGACCAAGGTCAAGAGGTCGGGGGAGTCTAGCCATCAGGGCAGGACTGGAGGACATGGTGCCAGCGGGGCACAATCTAGTCAGGGGTAGAGACAGAATGAGCAGGGATCCCAGCAGGGGGATAATAAGAGGTTCCGGTCAGGGAACTACAGACAGGGACAGGGAGGTTTCCGTCAGGGCCATCAGGGTCCAAACGGCCAACAGGGCCAACAGGGGCAGAATGGGCAGCAGTTTCACTAGGGCCAGCAGGGCCAAGGGAGGAACGGTAACGGCCACCAGGGCCGGGGACAGCAGGGACAGAGAGGAGGGAACTTCCCAGGGAAGTGCTTTGTTTGTGGCAAGACTGGCCATAAGCGACAGGATTGTCCTGATAGGGGCAGGGCCCCACAGCAGCAGCAGGGCGCTCGCCAGGAGCCACAAAGGCCTATGTTTCCCGCCGCTCTTCCCACACCGCCACAGATGGCAGCATTGCCACCCATTCCAGCAGTCCCAGCTCAGCAGGGGCAGCTACAGTATGGACGTATCTACAACGTCCACCAGGCTGCAGTTCCACAGGCACCGCCCGCGATTGAGGGTACGTTTCCTATCCATGGCACTATGGGTCGGGTGTTAATTGATACGGATGCTAAACACTGTTTTATAGCTACACACTTCGCGAAAGCTTTAGGATTGTTAGCTACGACAGAGAGCACAGTGACGTGTGTCGACTCACCATTGGGGAGTGGGTCACTTATTTTCTATATATGCCGGGGAGTGGGGGTAGAGATTGGTGGTTTGGTATTACCTGCAGACATGTTAGTATTAGATATGCATGTTCACGATGTGATTATTGGGATGGATTGGCTCGTAGCTTATAGGGCCATGATTGATTGCTTCAGCGGGAGCATTGTTTTTGCCATTCCGGGGCAAGAGATGTTTATAGTGGCGATGCCTCGCCCAGAGGGAGGATCGACCGCTCATCTGTATTACATTGAGGAGGATACCTCTAAGGAGGTAGTGATTCCTTTAGAGTCTATCCCAGTAGTCAGGGAGTATTCGGATGTGTTTCAGGAGATACCAGGCTTACCCCCCAGTCGAGAGATAGACTTTGTTATAGATTTGCTACCGGGTACGAGACCTATAGCACGCGCACCGTACCGTATGGCTCCAGCTGAGATGAGGGAGTTACGGGATCAGATAGAGCAGCTGTTAGGTCAGGGCTTTATTCGCAGGAGTACCTCACCTTGGGGCGCTCCAGTTGTGTTTGTGAAGAAGAGGGACGGTTCACTGAGATTGTGTGTGGACTACCGAGAGTTGAATAAGGTCACGATACGGAATAAGTATCCGTTGCCTCGAATCGATGACTTATTCGACCAGTTGAGAGGAGCTTATTTCTTCTGGAAGATTGACTTTAGATCGGGATACCATCAGTTGCGTATCAGGGAGGATGATGTCTCGAAGACTGCGTTCTTGTCAAGATATGGTTCTTACGAGTTTCGGGTTATGCCTTTCGGCTTGACCAACGCTCCAGCAGTGTTTATGGACTTGATGAACAGAGTGTTCAGGGATTTCCTAGATCAGTTTGTCATTGTCTTCATCGATGATATTCTGGTTTACTCCCAGACAGAGGAGGAGCATGCCGAGCATTTGAGGCAGGTTTTGCATACAGTTCGTCAGAACGAGTTGTATGCAAAATATGAGAAGTGCGGGTTTTGGCTGAAGGAAGTCCAGTTTTTGGGACACATTATTTCTGACCAGGGAATATCTGTTGATCCGGGGAAGGTATCAGCGGTGAGGGAATGGGGACATCCCACGACACCGATTGAGATTCGTAGTTTCTTGGGTCTAGCAGGATACTACAGGAGGTTTATTCGGGGTTTCTCAGAGATAGCAGGTCCTTTGACACATCTGACTCGTAAGGGTGTGCCATACATCTGGAGTGATGCATGTTAGTTGGCATTCGATGAATTGAAGGACAAATTGACCTCAGCACCTGTGTTATCATTGCCGAGATCGGGAGTTGAGTATTTGGTTTACACCGATGCGTCATTGCAAGGACTGGGAGGTGTATTGCAGCAAGAGAGACAGGCCATAGCTTATGCTTCCCGTAAGCTTAAGCCTCATGAGAAGAATTACCCCACGCATGATTTGGAGTTGGCGGCAGTGGTATTTGCCCTACGGATTTAGAGGCACTATCTTTTGGGGGAAAAGTTCCAACTGTTCACGGACCACAAGTCCCTACAGTACCTATTCACGCAGAAGGAATTGAATATGCGGCAGCGTAGGTGGCTTGAGTTTGTGAAGGACTACCAGTTCGACATCCAGTATCACCCAGGTAAGGCCAACGTGGTAGCAGACGCGTTGAGCCGTAGGCCAGCAGATGAGGTGGCAGAGGTGTGGAAGGCTAAGTGGAAGGAATTGGGACACCAGGATGCAGTGGCCCGATCTTTCATGTCTGTGATGACCGTTACACCGCAGATTGTCACGAAGGTAGTACGGGCACAGGCCAATGACTCGTTCTGTCAGGAGCAGATAGTTCGGTTACTAGCAGAGGGAGCCGAGTCCTATACCGTTAGCTCAGACGGGGGATTGCGCTTCAATAGGAGATTGGTAGTTCCGGAAGGGGAAGAATTACGACACGAGGTGATGACAGAGTCGCACGGCTCACGGTTCGCGGTACATCCCAGAGGGGACAAAATGTATCAAGACATGAGACGCCAGTATTGGTGGAGCGGTATGAAGAGAGATATCGCTGAGTTTGTTTCGAAATGCGCCACTTGTCAGCTTGTAAAAGTGGATCATCAGAGACCGGCAGGATTGCTACAGCCATTGAAGGTCCCGGTGTGGATGTGGGAGAGCATATCCATGGACTTTATCACGGGGTTGCTTACGTCGCAGAGGGGTCACGATTCCGTCTGGGTAATTGTGGACAGGTTGTCCAAGGTCGCTCACTTTTTACCCTTGAGGACTGACTACACTGCGGGACAGTATGCCCAGCTCTTCATTTTAGAGATTGTGAGACTTCACGGTGTGCCCCTAAATATCGTGTCTGACAGAGATAAGATATTCGTTTCGCGATTTTGGGAGAGTTTCCAGGAGGCCATGGGCACGGAATTGCGGTTGAGTACGGCTTATCATCCGCAGACTGATGGGCAGACTGAGCGCACAAATCAGATGTTGGAGGACATGCTACGCATGTGCATTATTGACTTCGGGGGTGGATGGGAGCAGTACCTTCCACTGGTGGAGTTTGCTTACAACAACTCCTATCAGTTCACGATTGGCATGGCTCCGTTTGAGGCGTTGTACGGTAGGCCTTGTCGTTCCCCAGCATGTTGGTTAGAGGTGGGGGACAACAAACTGCTTGGGCCGGAAGTGATTCAGAATACTTCGGCAAGGATTGAGTTGATTCGGAGTCGCATTCGGGTAGCTCAAGACAGGTAGAAGAGTTATGCTGATGCGAAGAGGTTTTTCAGAGAGTTCCAAGTGGGGGACCAGGTTTTGCTCAGAGTATCTCCTATGTAGGGGATTATGCGTTTTGGGAAGAAGGGGAAGTTGGCACCGAGGTATGTGGGGCCGTTTCCCATTATTGAGCGGATCGGACCGGTTGCGTATAGACTTGGGTTACCGGAGCATTTGCATCGGATTCACGATGTGTTCCATATTTCCTCGCTGAGGAAATACCTTAGAGATAATCTGGCTCATTCTCACATTGCTGTGGAGGACATCGATCTCCAGCCGGATAGCTCCTACGAGGAGGGGCCGATTGCTATTTTGGACCGAAGCGAGAGGAAACTACGGTCAAAGATAGTTCCGTTAGTGCGTGTTCAGTGGCGACATCACAATGTCGAGGAGTCCACATGGGAGCGCGAGGATGAGATGCGCGAACGTTATCCAGAGTTGTTTTTAGCAGGTACTTTCTAGTTTCGAATTTCGGGACGAAATTCAGTTAATAGGGGGGAAGTATGTAATACCCCGTACTTTTGGCTATATTTATTTTTGGGATTAATTAATTAAATGCGTATTAATTAAAAATTAATCCGGGTTATAAATACTAACGAGATGCGAGTTGGTATTTGATTATGTGCATACATGTTTTGATATATGTATTTGGTATTATAAAATTTGTCGTGAGATTGATATACGGCATTTTAGAATTTTGTCGAGACGCGTGTGACCGCCGCGTCATGGTATATTATGTTAATTATAAAAGTGAATTTAAAATCTATAAACCGTATGGTCATTTTGAGTGCGCCAACGCGTCCAGAAGGGTCGATAGTCAGAAAACACTAGCCGGGGGTGTAGTTTGGATTCCGGGGTATTTTTAGGCCATACCGGCATCATAAAGGGTATTTTGGTAATTTTACTTTTTGAGGAATTAAAAGTGACGAAAATTGGGAGTTTTAATCTGATGTGGATTTAACCCACTAAGCCCATTAACCAAACCATATTAACCTAGAAGGCTACGTAGGTTATTAGAAGAGTTTTCTAATTTTCCCAAAGAAAACCCTAGCCACCTTAAGCCACCATTGGAGGAGAAGCTTGGAGAGAGGAAAATCTGCAGAAATCTTCACCAAACCAACACCAAATTCAGAAATCCAATCAAGGCAAGTGTTTTAATCATATTTAAATTTGTAGAATGTTTCTTCCATGTTAGAAAATTGATGAATTATAACTGTTCTTGAGAGATAATGAAAACCGATGTAGTTTGGAGCTTAGAACTTGAAAATATTGAGGAGAATTGCATGTAGAATGATAGGTAGATAATTATTCTCATGATATCTGTGATAGGAAGGAATTAAAACGGATTTATAGTGAGTTAATTCATGATTCAAAAGTTAGGGTTCATGTTCTTGAAATAATTGGGGAAAAAGTGTAGTGGTTTATATTTTGATTGATGTTAAAGAGATTTAATCCTTGAAAACATGTTAGGAGTTGATTTGAATATGTTTAGGATGAATTAGAGACCCTAAAACGTTGTTGGAATGAACTTTGGAAGAGATTAGGAGTGATAAAATGGAGTAAAAACGAGATGGAGAAAAATCTGGGACGAATCTGGCAGGTCGTTAGAAGCCCCTACCCAGGTCGTTCGAACGAGCTTCTAACGAAATGACCAGTCGTTCTAACGAAAGGGAGCCTCGTTCGATAACTTCGTTCGAACGAGATCTCGTTAGAAGGGACAGTTCGTCCGAACGAACTGGAATCTCGTTCGAACAGCCTCGTTCGAACGAGACTTCTAACGAGTTGACAGAGGGATCTCGTTCGAACAGTCTCGTTCGAACGAGACTTCTAACGAGTTGACAGTTTGGTCCTTTTTGGACTGTTTTGATTTTTGGAGTCCCGTAAACTAGTTCGAGGATATAGATAACCTTCCTTTGATGATGTAAGGATAGATTTGGGATTTTTGGGTTATTACGAGGAGTAAACTACATACGCGAGTTATATTAAATGGACGGTTTGGGTTGAGACGTGAGTGTCTACTACGACGTGAGAAAATTATGGTGCGTATGATTATAAACCGGAATAGTGTAAATTGTGATAATTATAGTTAGTACAAGAATGCGATATGTACTACGATTAAACTACGGTATTACTAAGACGTGTGTTTACTTAGTATTGGTATATGAATTGTGTGTATGACATACCTACCATACTTGCTATCACGGGAGGTTTGCGTTCGCTTAGGGCCCTCTAATCCTTGTGTTGCCCGGATTTAGACTAGTTACCTTGATGAACATAGGTCGTAGAAAGACTTATTGGGATATTAATAAGTCCGCTAATCGTAGGAGCGCAGGTATGTGCGTAACCTATGTGATGTGACTGTGTTCGCCTCCATTGTTTGTGATGTTGTTATCTGTGAACTATTCCTGAGAGATTCGGAATATGTAATCCTTATGTACGTGATGTAACGGGATGGATAGCAGAGTATGTGTGCACCACAGCTTAGTTCTCGGGGTGCTTATATTGTATATTTATGATGTGAATAATATACACTTAATTAATGGGAACCTTCATGTTAATGTTGTGAATATAATTACGGTATCGTTTCGAGAAATATAACGAGTTAACTTACAGTGATATATATTGCATTTTGAGCTTCTGAGTTTACGTTTAACCCCTACTTAATTACGAGCGTTATAATGTTAATAGAACCGAGTAATATGGGTAGGACCTATGATAGTCTAGCTAGAGTTGATGTCACTTAGCTAGTGGGTTGTGCCGTTATAGATGGGTACTTACGTTAGGAGTGCACAGTTAGACGAGAGGTGAGAATATCATGTGAGTGCACGTCCTAACATGTACTTTGCATTTAATGTTTTAAATGTTTTTAGAGCACTTGCAGGTTTTTAAAATATAACTCCACATTCGGGCTCTGACCCGTTTGCTTTTCAAATCTACTTTTCTTGTAAAACCATTTTAGGTGCCCAGCCACAAGAACACCAAGCATAGGATACTCATTCAGGTGACGAGCTGTAGCTGTTTGTGGAAGCTACAGGGATTTGCTTGTAGACGCTTCTATCTTTTGGATTGCAGAGTCACTATCTATCAGTTGTAGGGCATGTTGCCCATTTCTATCAGAGCATCTTTTACATTTCAGTTTTCAGACTTTAGCATGTATTGTTTCAGTATTCAGTTTACTTTTCAGTTGTGGGATTTGTAGTGAGGAGTTTTCCTCCGGACTTTATTTACACTATGTGATGGTTATTCGTTTTACTTCAGTATGGTGAATGGTGTTACTTGTTTCTTCATTACACTTGTTGCATGTTAATCAGACTTTAATTAAAATTTGGCAACTTACTTTTTAAATACTAGGTGGTTAGTAATAATAAAATGTTTTCGACAGTGATGCTATTAACTGAGCCAACTTGGCATTTTGAATTAATTTAATAAAGGAGTAGCTACCCGGTATTTAATTAGTCGGGGTGTCACAACTGCCATAGGCCCTACCCTTATTACTCGGTTCTATTAACATAATAACGCTCGTAATTAAATAGGGATTTAACGTAAATTCAGATGCTCAATATGTAATATATTTCACTATCAGCTAACTCGTTATGTTTCTCGAAACAATACCGTAATTATTTATACATCATTAACATGAAGGTTCCCATTAATTAAGTGTATATTATTCACAACATAAATATACAATACAAGCACCCCGAGAACTAAGCTGCGGTGCACACATACTCTGCTATCCATCCCGGTACATCACGTACATAAGGATCACATATTCCGAATCTCTCAGGAATAGTTCAAAGATAACAACATCACAAATAATGGAGGTGATTAGGCATAAATTCTTCATATTTATCCCCTTAATTTCGGTATTTTTATGATCCCGTGCGGTGTAAATAGATTGGATTTGTCTCATATTTATGCTACTAACCCTTTTTGGCAAGTGTTTCGTATTTTGCGTATCTCCTATGTGTTTTACAGATATTTCATGCAAGTTAGTGCCAAAGAGAACTCAAAATAGTGAAAGAAACCAAGAATCGGGGAGTTGAGGGGCATTTTCGTAATTTTGTAGCCTTAGTCCGGAGGTGGGGCCAACTGGAAAGTTGAAGATCTTTCAATTACAAGAACACTGGAAAAAACGGCACCTCAATCCGAGTTACGGTGAAGAAGTTATGCCCTTGAAGTTGAGAAGAAATTCAAGAAAAAAGCTGTCAGACCAAAACCGAACCGAAGCTGAGGAAAAAAACCGGTCCGCCCATTTGTCACGCACCAGATCCGTTACTAAATTAGCCACGATCAAATCCGTTACGAAACTAGTCACGCTTTCTAAGTGTGACAAATTGGCAGATACGGGATTTTTATTTTGTGCTTATCTTTTAGCCAAAAGAGTTTTATGTTTTGGGGACTCTTCTAAACGACCCTTAGCCTTTATATTTAGTCATTAGGACTCTTTTTATTAAGATTTCATTCATGTAAAATCTCCATAACAAGTAGGAACATCTAGGAGAAAGATTCACATACTTTGCACCATTAATTCAAGAGCTTTTCCGGTTTTTCTTCAATCTTTGATTTCTTCTTGCATGTTCTTGTTCTTCAATCGTGGTAACTTTAATTTCCAGTACTTTTATTATTATTCACCATGTTAGGCTAGGTTTTTAAAGGTTGGGATGCATGAACCCAACCTGATGTTGTAGTTGCGTGCATATAAAATTAATCCGCTGAATTTAGTGATTGATTATGACCGTATTGCGTAGTTACACAACAATTGTAGATCTTTATATCTCGTTTGCCTCTGGGTACTCGTGATGATTTAGAGAGCAAATCGAGTGCTACTATCGCGATACTGATTTACTCATCCTCAGATTAAGTATGACGCGGGCTTGAACCTCGTATACATAATGCTTGGGAGTACTAAATTCCGGGTCAAATTAATCAGTTAAATTTACGATTAGTTTTATACCATCAATACTCTAGGGTTGGGGGATTGTGTCTCTACCTTAATTTTTCCAATTAGTTTTAGTTAACTTCTTTATTTTTTCTCTTTTTCCTTTCTCACTCAATCATCATCTTTTACACTTTATTTTTTGAAGTAATAAATCAATTAAAATCTATCAAACATTCCCTGTGGATTCGATACCTAGACTCGCCACTATACTCCGCAAGAGTGTAGTTAAAGTTTAGGTTTTTTTGTATTGTGGTTGGAAGCCGACAACAACGACTAGCGTATTTACACGGACGCTCGGTTTCCGACTCGATCAGGAGGCAAACACAGTCACATTTAATGGGTCACGCACATACCTACGCTCCCACGATCAGCGGACTTATTAATATCCCAATAAGTCTTTCTATGACCTATGTTCATCAAGGTAACCAGTCTAAATCCGGGAAACACAAGGATTAGAGGGCCCTAAGCGAACGCAAACCTCCCGTGATAGCAAGTATGGTAGGTATGTCATACACACAATTCATATATCAATACTAAGTAAACACACGTCTTAGTAATCCCGTAGTTTAATCGTAGTACATATCGCATTCTCGTACCAACTTATAATTATCACAATTTATACTATTCCGGTTTATAATCATACGCGCCATAATTTATTCTCACGCCGTAGTAGACACTCACGTCTCAACCCAAACCGTCCATTTAATTTAACTCTCGTATATAATTTCCTTCTCATAAATACCCAAAAGTCCCAATTCTATCATTACATCATCATCGGAATGTTATCTATATCCTCGAATAAGTTTACGGGACTCCAAAAATCAAAACAGTCCAAAAAGGCCCAAACTGTCAACTCGTTAGAAGTCTCGTTCGAACGAGGCTGTTCGAACGAGATTCCACTGTCGGCTCGTTAGAAGTCTCGTTCGAACGAGACTGTTCGAACGAGATCCAGTTCGTTCGAACGAACTGTACCTTCTAACGAGATCTCGTTCGAACGAAGTTATCGAACGAAGTTCCCTATCGTTAGAAGCGACTGGTCAACTCGTTAGAAGCTCGTTCGAACGAGTTCGTTCGAACGACCTGGGGAGGGGCTTCTAACGACCTGCCAGTTTCGTCCCAGATTTCTCTAAATTTCATTTTTCACCATTCTTACTCCTCAAATCTTCTACAAAGTTCGTTCCAACAATGTTTTAAGTTCTCTAATCATCCTAAAACATGCTAAGGTCATAAACAAACATCTTTTAAGGCATTAATGCATCCCAAACATCATTAAATCACAAGATTCTATACTTTTCCCCAATTTTTCAAGAACATGAACCCTAGATTTTTATCATCATCAAATCCCAGAATTAAATCCGTTTTTACACTACATAAAAATGAAATCTCTGAATTCAATCTTCAAGCAACGTTTCTACATGCAAACCTATACCCAAAATTAAGCTAATAACTTCCAATTTCATGGGTTTTCCTTTAACTCTTAATTAAGATAGATCATCAAGATTTCTAACATGGAAGAAGCATTCACTGCATAAAGAATGTAATTTAAATCACTTGCCTTGATTCAATTTCTGATTTTGGTGTTGGCTTGGTGAAGATTTCTTCAGAATTCCCTCTCTCTCTCTTTCTCCAAGCTTCTTCTCCAAAGGTGGCTATGGTGGCTAGGGTTTTCTTTGGGAAAGTTGGAAACCTAAATGATAACCTCCGTAGCTTAATGGGTTAATATGGGTTGGTTAGTGGGTTTAGTGGGTTAAATCCACATCAGATTAAAACTCCCAATTTTCGTCACTTTTAATTCCTCAAAATACAAAATTACCAAGATACCCTTTAAGTTGTCGGTATGGCCTAAAAATACCCCGGGACCCAAACTACACCCCCGGCTAGTGTTTTCTGACTATCTCGACCCTTCCGGACGCGTTGGCGCACTCAAAATGATTATACGGTTAATTGAATTTAAATTCACTTTTATAATTAAAATAATACACCATGACGCGGCGGTCACACGCGTCTCAACAAAATTCCCAATTTGCCGTATATAAATCTCACGACAAATTTCATAATTCAATATTCATATAACATCATATATGCTCAATATAGTTAAATACCAACTCACATCTCGCTAGTATTTTTAACCCGGATTAATTTCCAATTAATACGCATTTAATTAATTAATCCCAAAATAAATATAGCCAAAAGTACGGGGTATTACATATTTCCCCCCTAATAACTGAATTTCGTCCCGAAATTCGAAACTAGAAAGTACCTGCTAAAAACAACTCTGGATAACGTTCGCGCATCTCATCCTCGCGCTCCCATGTGGACTCCTCGACATTGTGATGTCGCCACTGAACACGCACTAACGGAACTATCTTTGACCGCAGTTTCCTCTCGCTTCAGTCCAAAATAGCAATCGGCCCCTCCTCGTAGGAGCTATCCGGCTGGAGATCGATGTCCTCCACAGCAATGTGAGAATGAGCCAAATTATCTCTAAGGTATTTCCTCAGCGAGGAAATATGGAACACATCGTGAATCCGATGCAAATGCTCCAGTAACCCAAGTCTATACGCAACCGGTTCGATCCTCTCAATAATGGGAAACGGCCCCACATACCTTGGTGCCAACTTCCCCTTCTTCCCGAAATGCATAATCCCCTTCATAGGAGATACTCTGAGCAAAACCTGGTCCCCCACTTGGAATTCTCTGAAAAACCTCTTCGCATCATCATAACTCTTCTGCCTGTCTTGAGCTACCCGAATGTGACTCCGAATCAACTCAATCCTTGCCGAAGCATCCTGAATCACTTTCGGCCCAAGTAGTTTATTGTCCCCCACCTCTAACCAACATGCTGGGGAACGACAAGGTCTACCATACAATGCCTCAAACGGAGCCATGCCAATAGTGAACTGATTGGAGTTGTTGTAAGCAAACTCCACCAGTGGAAGGTACTGCTCCCATCCACCCCCAAAGTCAATAATGCACATGCGTAGCATGTCTTCCAACATCTGATTTGTGCGCTCTATCTGCCCATCAGTCTGCGGATGATAAGCCGTACTCAACCGCAATTCCGTGCCCATGGCCTCCTGGAAACTCTCCCAAAACCTCGAAACAAATATCTTGTCTCTGTCAGACACGATATTTAGGGGCACACCGTGAAGTCTCACAATCTCTGAAATGAAGAGCTGGGCATACTCTCCCGTAGTGTAGTAAGTCCTTACGGGTAAAAAGTGAGCGACCTTGGACAACCTGTCCACAATTACCCAAATGGAGTCGTGACCCCTCTGCGACGTAGGCAACCCCGTGATAAAGTCCATGGATATGCTCTCCCACATCCACACCGGGACTTCCAATGGCTGTAGCAATCCTGCCGGTCTCTGATGATCCACTTTTACAAGCTGACAAGTGGAGCATTTCGAAACAAACTCAGCGATATCTCTCTTCATACCGCTCCACCAATACTGGCGTCTCATGTCTTGGTACATTTTGTCCCCTCCGGGATGTACCGCGAACCGTGAGCCGTGCAACTCTGCCATCACGTCGTGTCGCAATTCCTCTCCTTCCGGAACCACCAATCTCCCATTGAAGCGTAATCCCCCGTCTGAGCTAACGGTATAGGATTCGGCTCCCTCTACTAGTAATCGAACTATTTGCTCCTGACAGAACGAGTCATCAGCTTGTGCCCGTACTACCTTCGTGACAATCTGCGGTGTAACGGTCATCACAGACATGAAAGATCGGGCCACTGCATCCTGATGTCCCAATTCCTTCCACTTTGCCTTCCACACCTCTACCACTTCATCTGCTGGCCTACGGCTCAACGCGTCTGCTACCACGTTAGCCTTTCCCGGGTGATACTGGATGTCGAACTGGTAGTCTTTCACAAACTCAAGCCACCTACGCTGCCGCATATTCAACTCCTTCTGCGTGAACAGGTACTGTAGGGACTTGTGGTCCGTGAACAGTTGGAATTTCTCCCCCAAAAGATAATGCCTCCAAATCCGTAGGGCAAATACCACAGCTGCCAACTCCAAATCATGCGTGGGGTAATTCTTCTCATGAGCCTTAAGCTTACGGGAAGCATAAGCTATGGCCAGTCTCTCCTGCTGCAATACACCTCCAAGCCCTTGCAAAGACACGTCGGTGTAAACCAAATACTCAACTCCCGGTCTCGGCAATGCTAACACAGGTGCTGAGGTCAATTTGTCCTTCAATTCATCGAATGCCAACTGACAGGCGTCACTCCAGATGTATGGCACACCCTTACGAGTCAGATGTGTCAAAGGACCTGCTATCTCTGAGAAGCCCCGAATAAACCTCCTGTAGTATCCTGCTAGACCCAAGAAACTATGAATTTCAGTCGGTGTCGTGGGCTGTCCCCACTCCCTCACCGCTGATACTTTCCCCGAATCGACAGATATTCCCCGGTCGGAAATGATGTGTCCCAAAAACTGGACTTCCTTCAGCCAAAACCCCCACTTCTCATATTTTGCATACAACTCGTTCTGACGAAGTGTCTGCAAAACCTGCCTCAAATGCTCGGCATGCTCCTCCTCTGTCTGAGAGTAAACCAGAATGTCATCTATGAAGACAATGACAAACTGATCTAGGAAATCCCTGAACACTCTGTTCATCAAGTCCATAAACACTGCTGGAGCGTTGGTCAAACCGAAAGGAATAACCCTAAACTCGTAAGAACCATATCTCGACAAGAACGCGGTCTTCGAGACATCTTCCTCCCTGATACGCAACTGATGGTATCCCGATCTCAAATCAATCTTCGAGAAGAAATAAGCTCCTCTCAACTGGTCGAATAAGTCATCGATTCGAGGCAACGGATACTTATTCCGTATCGTGACCTTATTCAACTCTCGGTAGTCCACACACAATCTCAGTGAACCGTCTCTCTTCTTCACAAACAAAACTGGAGCGCCCCAAGGTGAGGTACTCCTGCGAATAAAGCCCTGACCTAACAGCTGCTCTATCTGATCTCGTAGCTCTCACATCTCTGTCGGAGCCATACGGTACGGTGCGCGTGCTATAGGCCTTGTATTTGGAAATAGGTCTATAACAAAGTCTATCTCTCGACTGGGGGGTAGGCCTGGTATCTCCTGAAACACATCTGAATATTCCCTGACAACCGGGATCGAATCTAAAGGAATCACTACCTCCTTAGAGGTATCCTCCTCAATGTAATACAGATGAGCGGTCGATCCTCCCTCTGGGCGAGGCATCGCCACTATAAACATCTCTTGCCCCGGAATGGCAAAAACAATGCTCCCGCTGAAGCAATCAATCATGGCCCTATAATCTACGAGCCAATCCATACCGATAATCACATCGTGACCATGCATATCTAATACTAACATGTCTGCAGGTAATACCAAACCACCAATCTCTACCCCCACTCCCCGACATATAAAGAAAATAAGTGACCCACTCCCCAATGGTGAGTCGACACACGTCACTGTGCTCTCTGCCGTAGCTAACAATCCTAAAGCTCTCGCGAAGTGTGTAGCTAAAAAATAATGTGTAGCCCTCGTATCAAACAATACCCGACCCATAGTGCCATGGATAGGAAACATACCCTCAATCGCGGGCGGTGCCTGTGGAACTGCAGCCTGGTCGACGTTGTAGACACGTCCGTACTGTAGCTGCCCCTGCTGAACTGGGACTGCTGGAATGGGTGGCAATGCTGCCATCTGTGGCGGTGCGGGAAGAGCGGTGGGAAACATAGGCCTCTGTGGCTCCTGGCGAGCACCCTGCTGCTGCTGCTGTGGGGCCCTGCCCCTATCAGGACAAACCTGTCGCTTATGGCCAGTCTTGCCACAAACAAAGCACTTCCCTGGGAAGTTCCCTCCTCTCTGGCCCTGCGGTCCCCGACCCTGGTGGCCGTTACCGTTCCTCCCTTGGCCCTGCTGGCCCTGGTGAAACTACTGCCCATTCTGCCCCTGTTGGCCTTGATGGCCGTTTGGACCCTGATGGCCCTGACGAAAACCTCCATGTCCCTGCCTGTAGTTCCCTGATCGGAACCTCTTCTGATCCCCCTGCTGTGAACCCTGCTCACCGTGTCTCTGCCCTGGACAGATTGTACCCCACTGGCACCATGTCCTCCTGTCCTGCCCTGATGGCTAGACTCTCCCGACCTCTTGCCCTCGGCCATATTAATGCGGTGGTCCTGGTAGTGTAACAAAGAGCATTAACCATATCAGAATACGTGGCCAACGAAAGATTCCCTAACAGATGCTGACGGATCCTCTATGTCAACCCGTCCGTGAACTTCTCAATTTTCTTCTTCTCTGTTGGTATCTCATCTGGAACGATATTCAACAGATTTGTGAACTCGGCCTCATACTCGGCCACGGTCTTACCCTCTTGCCTCAGATTCATAAGTTTCCTCCTCATTTCCGTGTGAACAGCCGACGAAAAGTACTTGAGGTCAAACCGCACCCAGAAGTCCTGAATAGTGAGAGTATCCCTCTCCTCCACGGTGGTAATAGACTCCCACCACTGTAGTGTAGATCCAACTAGCTTCAAAGTAGCTAGCACCTGCTTCTGGACATCCGTGAACTCATACATCCATAAGTGCCTCTGCATATCCTTCCTCCACTGGCTTGAGACTACCACATCTGAGCTACCTGCAAACTCTGGCGGATGCACTTTCTGAAAATTGTCACGTACACGCTCCCAAGCAGACGGGAATGCATTTGCCTGAACTGGCGCGGCAACCGGCGCCTGAGGTGGTGCCTGCTGAACAACGACAATGGCGACATTTACCGCTTGGGCTACTATAGCTGCAACCTCAGCGGCGTTCATCATGCCCTGAACTGGAGCGGGCTGGTGTTCGGGCGTTGCATCCCTGGGAACTTGTCGTGCACGTCGTGGAGGCATCTGAAATAAGAACAAAGTTTATAAGTTCGCTATTTATAAACTTAAGATAGCTGAAGAACGAAGCATACACAAAAAGAGTACAACAATCCTAAAATATAGTGCTCTATATCAAACAAACTTAGCGGAAACATAATAAGCCGTCAGATCCTAAAGGACACTAGAACCTGATGCTCTGATACCACCTGTGACACCCCGACTAATTAAATACCGGGTAGCTACTCCTTTATTAAATTAATTCAAAATGCCAAGTTGGTCCAGTCAATAGCATCACTGTCGAAAACATTTTAATGATTACTAACCACCTAGTATTTAAAAAGTAAGTGCCAAATTTTAATTTAAGTCTGATTATCATGCAACAAGTGTAATAAAGAATAATAACACCATTCACCATACTGAAGTAAAAAGAATAACCATCACATAATGTAAAGAAGTCTGGAGGAAAACTCCTCACTACAAATCCCACAACTGAAATAAATAAACCGAATGCTAAAACGATACATGCCAAAGTCTGAAAACTGTAATGGAAATGTAACTCTAATAGAAATGGGGAACATGCCCTACAACTGATAGATAATGAATCTGGAATCCAAGTGATAGAAGCGTTTACAAGCAAATCCCTGTAGCTTCCACAAACAACTACAGCTCGTCACCAGAATGAGTATCCTATGCATGGTGTCCTTGTGGCTGGGCACCTAAAATGGTTTTACAAGAAAAGTAGATTTGAAAGCAAACGGGTCAGAGCCCGAATGTGGAGTTATATTTTAAAAACCTGCAAGTTCTTTAAAAACATTTAAAACATTAAATGAAAAGTACATGTTAGGACGTGCCCTCACATGATATTCTCACCTCTCGTCTAACTGTGCACTCCTAACGTAAGTACCCATCTATAACGACCCAAACCGCTAGCTAAGTGACATAATATCTAGCTAGACTGCCATAGGCCCTACCCTTATTACTCGGTTCTATTAACATAATAACGCTCGTAATTAAATAGGGATTTAACGTAAACTCAGATGCTCAATATGTAATATATTTCACTATCAGCTAACTCGTTACGTTTCTCGAAACAATACCGTAATTATTTATACATCATTAACATGAAGGTTCCCATTAATTAAGTGTATATTATTCACAACATAAATATACAATACAAGCACCCCGAGAACTAAGCTGCGGTGCACACATACTCTGCTATCCATCCCGGTACATCACGTACATAAGGATCACATATTCCGAATCTCTCAGGAATAGTTCAAAGATAACAACATCACAAATAATGGAGGCGAACACAGTCACATCACATGGGTCACGCACATACCTACGCTCCCACGATCAGCGGACTTATTAATATCCCAATAAGTCTTTCTATGACCTATGTTCATCAAGGTAACCAGTCTAAATCCGGGCAACACAAGGATTAGAGGGCCCTAAGCGAACGCAAACCTCCCGTGATAGCAAGTATGGTAGGTATGTCATACACACAATTCATATATCAATACTAAGTAAACACACGTCTTAGTAATCCCGTAGTTTAATCGTAGTACATATCGCATTCTCGTACCAACTTATAATTATCACAATTTATACTATTCCGGTTTATAATCATACGCGCCATAATTTATTCTCACGCCGTAGTAGACACTCACGTCTCAACCCAAACCGTCCATTTAATTTAACTCTCGTATATAATTTCCTTCTCATAAATACCCAAAAGTCCCAATTCTATCATTACATCATCATCGGAATGTTATCTATATCCTCGAATAAGTTTACGGGACTCCAAAAATCAAAACAGTCCAAAAAGGCCCAAACTGTCAACTCGTTAGAAGTCTCGTTCGAACGAGGCTGTTCGAACGAGATTCCACTGTCGGCTCGTTAGAAGTCTCGTTCGAACGAGACTGTTCGAACGAGATCCAGTTCGTTCGAACGAACTGTACCTTCTAACGAGATCTCGTTCGAACGAAGTTATCGAACGAAGTTCCCTATCGTTAGAAGCGACTGGTCAACTCGTTAGAAGCTCGTTCGAACGAGTTCGTTCGAACGACCTGGGGAGGGGCTTCTAACGACCTGCCAGTTTCGTCCCAGATTTCTCTAAATTTCGTTTTTCACCATTCTTACTCCTCAAATCTTCTCCAAAGCTCGTTCCAACAATGTTTTAAGTTCTCTAATCATCCTAAAACATGCTAAGGTCATAAACTAACATCTTTTAAGGCATTAATGCATCCCAAACATCATTAAATCACAAGATTCTATACTTTTCCCCAATTTTTCAAGAACATGAATCCTAGATTTTTATCATCATCAAATCCCAGAATTAAATCCGTTTTTACACTACATAAAAATGAAATCTCTGAATTCAATCTTCAAGCAACATTTCTACATGCAAACCTATACCCAAAATTAAGCTAATAACTTCCAATTTCATGGGTTTTCCTTTAACTCTTAATTAAGATAGATCATCAAGATTTTTAACATGGAAGAAGCATTCACTGCATAAAGAATGTAATTTAAATCACTTGCCTTGATTCGATTTCTGATTTTGGTGTTGGCTTGGTGAAGATTTCTTCAGAATTCCCTCTCTCTCTCTCCTTCTCCAAGCTTCTTCTCCGAAGGTGGCTATGGTGGCTAGGGTTTTCTTTGGGAAAGTTGGAAACCTAAATGATAACCTCCGTAGCTTAATGGGTTAATATGGGTTGGTTAGTGGGTTTAGTGGGTTAAATCCACATCAGATTAAAACTCCCAATTTTCGTCACTTTTAATTCCTCAAAATACAAAATTACCAAAATACCCTTTAAGTTGCCGGTATGTCCTAAAAATACCCCGGGACCCAAACTACACCCCCGGCTAGTGTTTTCTGACTATCTCGACCCTTCCGGATGCGTTGACGCACTCAAAATGACCATACGGTTAATAGAATTTAAATTCACTTTTATAATTAAAATAATACACCATGACGCGGCGGTCACACGCGTCTCAACAAAATTCCCAATTTGCTGTATATAAATCTCACGACAAATTTCATAATTCAATATTCATATAACATCATATATGCTCAATATAGCTAAATACCAACTCACATCTCGTTAGTATTTTTAACCCGGATTAATTTCCAATTAATACGCATTTAATTAATTAATCCCAAAATAAATATAGCCAAAAGTACGGGGTATTACATCCATATAACGGTATTTTGTATAAACTACTCTCGTATGGTGTACCGAATATTAGTGATACGTCCCTCGGGGTAAATTGGATTTCGTTACCACCAATTCTAAAAATTCCGTCCACCCCGGTGTAAGCATGTATCATCAATTAGATGTTTTTCTCATATTTAGTAATAAAATAATGATTTAACTTAGTTGTTATTAATGTGTTAAAGAACACCCAAAATGGAGTTTTTTTAGGCTTTGTTTCAACCCACCTCCTATCTCCATGTCAGACAACAAAACCCATAACATAACTAGGTTACAACGATATTGTTAACCACCTTCACCCATCTTTTCAACGAGGTATCAATCAAAGAAGATTGCATTAAACTTGCAGCCTTTTTGGTTTACACCTGCAAAATCATACATAGCTAGGTAAGTAACAAATTTGTAATTTTTTTTTATGGGAACAAGTACAATACGTATTCAATGTAATCATGTATGAAGATAACAATATGAATTTTGTAATACAGTCAGTAAACATTACCGTGTAGCCTAAATGTTATGTACCATGAATACAGTAAGATACACTGAATTTACACTGTCATTTACAGAAAAAATTATTGAATTCGTATTTTACTTGATTCAAGTTCAGATAGGTAGCAGGTGATTTAATGTCCATATACAGTAGCTATTATATTTGAATATTTTTTGTCCCAAAAGGTTAAATATAAAAAATATGTAACAGCAAATATTGAAACTTTATAGTTGAATGAGTTGGTTAAAAAATCTAAGATAATATCTGATTGTTGAAAAGTCGATATGACTATTTTAGAGAAAACATCTACATACGGGACCCATATGTTAAAAAACCCTAAACATTATTACACTCGTTCACTAACTACTTACCGATAAGAAATATTTTGGAAAACTAACTTTTCACTTTGCAAGACAACTGCCCAAATTAATTAAATAATTCGTACAATAAAAATTACTGAGTTTAGTATACCTAACATATACCATTCAAGCATCATACCACACACCAATAAACATAATAAAATGTACCAATTAGGCAATGAACAAAATAATCTTTCTTTATGAAATGTACTTTACATAAATCATTCAGAAAACATAGCCATTTCAAAATAAAGACATACACAACCTCATTGTGTAAAATCACTGCACTCCACTCAACCATAAACAAATTTACAAAATCTACATTTTACAATTTTTCCAGGCAATTACATAGTATAAAAGTAACTACATATTATAATTAACTTTGTTAATTTACATGAACATGATTACAATCAGGAAAAAACATTAACTATATGACTGTATTTATTATCAGAATAAAAACTCTCTAACAATAAATTTTATCAACACGAAAAACTATTAACCACATCAACAAAATTACTCATAAAGTAAAATTTACGGTTTGTGTTTTAAAAACATAAAAAAGTCAACATACATGTCTCCATTAAAAAAACTTTTCATTTATAATTTATACAAACATTTACATGGTATAACTTTCGAAAAAAAAGGAAATTAGCTTCACACAAATTCCAGTGACATTTAAAGAACACAAAAATTCTAACCCAACTTTTTTAATAACAAATTATGTCATGTGAAATGCTTCGATCAACATCAGGTACATTACATCAAACAGTATAGTTTATTGTGTATAGTTTAGTTGACAAAAACCAATCGATAAACAAAGGGAAGAAAACCCACAAAGAAAAATCATACAAAAACATTTTCTAAAGTAGTACGCTTCAATTTAGTCAACTTGCACGACTTTTGTATACATTAATATTGTTTACTCATAAAAATAAAGTTTATTGTGTGTATTTCACACGAAATATAACATGAAACAATAATGCATCATCTCAACAAAATTTTGGTTCACAATTTAGACAACAATTTACATGATAAAGATATAGAGGAAATAAAAATTTATAATTAGTTAATAGCAATGCCCATTCGTAACCCCAAAAAAAGTGTTATTTAGAAACCTAACATATTCCTTGACCTTCGTACAATGGGTACTGTAAATTTTACTTCAATGTATTGTACACATAGTTCAAACGTTTTGTTACTCGATACGCTCTTCGATAATAGTATTCTCTTAATACCTAAGGTACCACGCCAACGACACACCAACCCACTATAGCACTACCCACATCAATGAGCACCCCATCGACTAGCGAAACTATAATTAATTAATGAGGGGGTTAAGAAAATCTAAGGTAATATATGACTGTTGAAAAGTAAATAGGACTGTTTTAGATAAATCGTCTACATAAGGGACCTAAATGTAAAAAAATATACATAATTTCACTTGTTCAATAACTATTTACCGATAAGCAATATTTCGCAAAACTAAGTTTGTCACTTTGCAAGACAACTTCCCAAATCAATTAAATAGTTCGTATAGTAAAATTTACTGAGTTTAGCATACCTGACATAGACCATTCCAGAAACACACCACATACCAATAAACATACTAAAATGTACCGATTAGGCAATGAACACAGTAAACTTCACTTTGTGAAGTCTACTTGACATATATCATTCAGCAAACAGAGTCAAGTCAAAATAAATACAACACAACATCATTGTGTAAAATCAAACCACTCCACCCGGTTATCAAAAAAATTACCAAAATCTACATTTTACAATTTAGTAAGGCAATTACAAGGTATGGAAGTAACTACATATTATAATTAACATTGTTCATTTACATGAACATGATTACAATCAGGAAACAACATTTACTATATGACCGTATTTATTATCCGAATAACAAAATTTTTAACAATAAATTTTGTCAACACGAAAATGTAACACCCCGCCTAAAATAATAACGGGTGGCCAGCCCTATACTATATTAAATCAGGAGTTTCAGATGGTCCAGTCTCAACATCAACTGTCGGTACTATATAATATAGGACTAACTACCCGATATCATATAGGCGAGATGTTAAAATAAATTAAAACATGCAACAGATAACAAAGAAATACTATAACACCACCAGAAAAGAGAAGAAAGATGCATGAGAAAACTAAGATGAATGAGATGCTAGAAATAAAATGAAATAAATAAATACAATTGAATATGCCACAAAGAAGTAAACCCGAATAAGCGGTCGGGTCAGAGCCAATACAATGACTGAAATGGAATAAGTATGAACATGTATATAAATATCCCTTGGGTACAAGCCCGATATACAAAAAGAATCCTACCTAAAATTTTAACGAAGTAGGAAGCGGCTACAAGATACATCCCGCAACAGTCCGCACCTGTCACGGCTCCCAAGACTCTGGATAGAAGGTCATCCGACATCCATGCGGTAGGACACCTGTAATAGTATATATATATATATACAGACAAGAGAGAAAAGTAAATGGGTCAGAGCTCGAGTTGTGAAAAAAATATTTAGCAAGTGTGTTAACCGTGCATAATAATTATCGGTGCACTTATTTCATAATTAAAAGTGGAATCACACTCTCGTGGAAGTCCAACTCACCTCGCTTCTAAAGGCGCGTACCTATTCGTGTCCTCAAAAATTTAGTTAAATTACCCCCATATTATTAGGACAACCTAGCTTATCATAGGCCTAGCCTATACCCACGAGATCTACCTTCCTATCAAAACCCAAGAATCCACCCCTTTTCTAAACACAGTTAAGTATTTATTTTCAATCATATGTGCCTTATTAGGCTTAGTGGATTCCGGTTTATCATTTAACCATTTTATAAATTTAATAAGTTACCCAATATGCATTTGGGTTGAAATATATGATTTAATTTCTAATTAACAAGCATGTGAAATTAATATAGACACAACTTCCCTCCAACTTCAACTCTGCGCTGCGTTTCGTGCGTGGGGTGTCTCGCAAAGCGAAATCAAAACAAGCAACCGCCCCGTTACACTACTCCTTGTCAACGTCGATCCTGGAGATCCATTATGCCACACATAATTATCGACAAAACTTCTCCCTAATCTCAACAATGTACTACGTTTCGTGCGTGGGGTGTCTTGCAAAGCGAAATCCAAACAAGGAACCACCCCGTTACACTACTCCTTGACAATGTCGATCCTAGAGATCCATAATGACGTACATATCATAATTGGCAGAATTTTTCTCCAATCACAACACTGCACTACATTTCATGCGTGGGGTGTCTCGCAAAGCAAAATCCAAGCAAGGAACCACCCCGTTACACTACTCCTTGACAATGTCGATCCTAGAGATCCATACTTCCATACATATAATATAATGCTACCACTACTACTAAATCTCCAATAATATCCTTGGGATGATGTAACCGAAATATTCCTTAAATGCGATACATCCACCCCCATCAATCATCTTGTACACCAAAACATCCAAGATGTACTCTATAAAAGTCCATATCCTCTCATCTAATAGGATATATATATATATATATATATATATATATATATATATACATATATATATATATATATGTATGTATATATATATATATATATATATATATATATATATATATATATATATATATATATATATACATATATATACATACATATATATATATACATACATATACATACATATATATATATATATATACATACATATATATATATATATATATATATATATATACATATATATATATACATATACATATATATATATATATATATATACAATCATCATCCATCCAATAGCCAAGTGTACATACTGCATATGATGTACAAGGCCATGCACATAATATACCCGACTATATATATCACCGATAAACTGCATCAATGATATCATCTTGCCAGTGCCCGGCTCACGTAGCAATACTGGGGCCACCATGGTGGGACTAAACGACACCCATCTCGTGGTAAACTCATGCACACGATGTCCCAAAAAGCGGTCATAGCTCCTAACCGGCAATGAGACGAAACATACCCACCACGTCTCATCCCGAAAATAAATATATATATCATATAATAACTCACAGGACGACTATGACCTGGGGAATATCCACACCCTGCTTTTCTAGCCAGGATGCTCACCCTCTACGCGCGCAACTTCCCAATGATAGCATGAGTGGGCTATGCTTAACCACATAAGTATATATATATCATTCATATGCACAATATATATACATCCATATGATCCAATCATATGATCAAATATTAAACCATCATGTAAGGTTTAAATATCCGTACCATGTATATCCACAGCATAAATATATCCATATATTCATATATGTATAGATATATACACATATATTCACATATCCATAAACAACTAATTCTCGCTTATATGCCTACGAGATATAAACTCGGCTATAAGTATACATAATCCTCAATATACAAGCCGTCACCACAAACTCGTTTAATTTACCTCGATATGTGAATTCAATCCCTCACTTGAAACATATTCAATCATTTTTCCTATGATGAATAGTCTCCCAAAATCATATGTATTTATATATACATATATATTCAACCTTAGGGTTATCACCCAAATTTTTTTGTAGGAATCCATCACAACACAATTCATCCATATTCGAAAGTACATAATCACCTTTTGTACTATTTAACCATAGGCACGTACTTGACTTAATAGTCTAAAACCTCAAATTATTCCAACCTCGTTTCAAGCATTGGAATCTCAATGGTTATTTTCCCACAATTTAGTGTAAACTATCCTAACTAGAATTATACTACCTCGCATTCTAGTTGATAGTATGATCCAATCATTCCCCGAATTTTGCCTAAGGCTCAATTGCTCTTGTGAACCCTTAATCCTATTGCGTTGCAATTTATTCCTTAGTTTAAACATTACTAAGGATACGCTACTACTCTCTCTCGAAAAATCCCCAAATTGTATCCTAATAGCATCCTAACTCTTTAATGATTCGATACCAATCTCAGCCTAGAATTTCACAACGTACCCTCACAACTCTCTCTAAGATTTCTTAACCTCACATCATATCTATACTCCAATACATACATGGGTATATCTCTCCCCAATTATTCCAAGGAGTCCTCAAAGTCATAATTTGTGAGAAACCCCCTAGTATCTCCAAAACATATCTCTTACATCATAAGATAAGACCCCAAGTGAAGAAACCTAACCAAAAAGGGTTAGAAATCATCCTAAAGCATCCCTTTAAGGAAGCCCCTAAGAATAAAACTCCAAAAGAAATAGGGGAAGAAAGAACTTCAAACTTGGGCTAAAACAGGGGACCGATCGACCGGTCCCAGACCCCCGGTCGACCGCGGGTCCAAATTTTGCCTACGAAGAAATGCAGAAGGCTTTTTCCCTAAGGCGCGATCGATCGGTCCGCAGACCGCGATCGACTGGCCATACCGGATGCCTTGGCCGATTTTCCATTTTCAGCAAACCCACAACCCTCAAACACCCACATATCATCATCTCACCCCCAAATCTTTAACCCAATAATATTCTTAACATGTAGACTCATCCTATAACTCATCCCAACCATTTGTATATCATCAAACCCATATATAAACATCAAAATCAAGTTTTAGTCCCCAAAAATCAAGGTTTTCCATAAAACCCAAAAACACATTTCTTAAACCCACAAATTATGAAATGAAATACACAAATAACTATTTAGAAAGATTACACACTTGCCTTAGATTTGTAGAGGTTGAATCATCCTCGATGTCTCGTTTGGGCCGGTAATCTCCAAGCTTTTCTTCCTCTCTCTCTTCCTTTCGTCTTCTTTCCTTCTTCTTTCTCCCTCTAGGGCTTTTTCTCTCTTTCTCTAAATGAGAATGGCTTAATTCGTAAGCCTTAAATCCCTTAAAACAATAAACGCAATTTTAAATGTTAATACACACTTTAAATGACTCGTTTACTCAAACTTGAGCCAAACTAACTTAAAATATTCCGGAGCTGAAATAAAACCCAATGACAGTCATTTTGACTATCTTGACCCTTCCGGGATTAATAGTACCCTCAAAATCACCATCCGGAATACTTTAAAACGTCCTTTATTTTTGGACTTCAATTTCCAAATTTTAAATTTCCCACTTTAATTAAATTTTATTTTGCCAAAAATTTAATTTCTCAGTCTCCAAAGTCATGGGTCGTTACAATCTTCCCCCTTACAAAAATTTCGTCCGCGAAATTTAAGATGTGCCTAGGACCCGAATCTCTTCTAGTCCTTACATCAACTATTTGGATCACTATACCGATCCTTCCTGGTTCTCTTGTCGAACCATATAAATTTTGAAATCAGTAGCTACCCAGGGCGCCCATACACCCTGTATCCGAGTTTCCACTCGTAGAATCATAATCAGGCTCCATTAGCCTCAAATTGTAAGATAACCCTCGGTAATATAATCTATAACAATATACTAAATATATAAAAGTTTGAAAAATTCCCAATGGTTGAACTCTCCTCAATTCCTGACGCTAGCTACCTTCGTGCGGGGGAGGTCTCGCAAGCGAAATCCAAACAAGGAACCCTCCCAATACACTACTGTGTATCTAGGTCGGGGATTAAGATTAGTTGAACTAGGGCTAAGGTTTCATAAAATATTTTCATATTTTAGATATTGCCCGAAGGCCCAGGTAACAATGTATAATATAAATAAATCCTGTGTCTTTCGACACGCAAACAAATACCTAATGTTTAGAACACAAGGCCTCAACAAATACAATACTGCTAACCATTTCCTAGTTCTCAAAACTAGCTCAACTATGCGCGAAATTATCCGCTCAACATAAATCTACTCAACTCTGAACCAATAACCTTAGAAATTTACATTCCCAAAATCAATAGAGCCACTCTCTACTAGCTCATCATACGATGTTTTTCTATTCCAAAAAAAATTTCGCATAAAAACCACACTTGCTCACTCCTCCCTAAGGCCTAATTCTCTTCAAAGAATTTTCTTCCTCAAAAATCCTTCCTAACCATTTTGAAGGACAAAGCACGATGGTGACTACCAAAAACTCCCTCAGTCCAACACAACGAAACTGAGTCTCCAAATTCTCTCCCTCTTCCCAGAAGGCAATACTCCTGACATTGGGACAACTACACCTTCCTCACAACGGTAAGAGTCACCAACACCAAGTTTTCTAACGAAGGTTAACGGGTCTCTCAAACTAAACCTCCCGAGGACTACACTAACCTCTCCTCATCCTTTCCTTACTAAGTCCAAGGTTCACTATTTGAGTAATTTTCCTTTCTTACTCAACAGCCGATAAATCACCTCACACCACTGCTAAAAATCTCCTCAATATCTCCTCCAGAATCGGGGAAAACAAATACCCCTGATCAAAGCGTACCCCAAAATATGCTATGGGTATTGTACTTCAAATCCTATCCTTTCCTAGATGACAAAATCTAGGCGACGTCTGAAACGAAACAAGAGGAATTGTTATCAGAACGCCAATTAAGTGAATACACTTAACAGAAAAAAACAACGCAATGAACACAACAGTCCTAATTGTAGGGCTTTATGTCAAGAACGTTAACGGAAGAACGCAGAAAACTCGCACAGATCCTAAAGACTCTAGAACCTGATGCTCTGATACCATCTGTAACACCCCGCCTAAAATAATAATGGGTGGCCAGCCCTATACTATATTAAATCAGGAGTTTCAGATGGTCCAGTCTCAACATCAACTGTCGGTACTATATAATATAGGACTAACTACCCGATATCATATAGGCGAGATGTTAAAATAAATTAAAACATGCAACAGATAACAAAACAATACTATAACACCACCAGAAAAGAAAAGAAAGATGCATGAGAAAACTAAGATAAATGAAATGCTAGAAATAAAATGAAATAAATAATTACAATTGAATATGCCATAAAGAAGTAAACCCGAATAAGCTGTCGGGTCACAGCCAATACAATGACTGAAATGGAATAAGTATGAACATGTTTAAAAATATCCCTTGGGTACAAGCCCGATATACAAAAAGAATCCTACCTAGAATTTTAAAGAAGTAGGAAGCGGCTACAAGATACATCCCGTAACAGTCTGCACCTGTCACGGCTCCCAAGACTCTAGATAGAAGGTCATCCGACATCCATGTGGTAGGATACCTGTAATAGTATATATATATATATATATAGAGAGAGAGAGAGAGAGAGAGAGAGAGAGAGAGAGACATGAGAGAAAAGTAGACGGGTCAGAGCCCGAGTTGTGAAAAAAATATTTAGCAAGTGTGTTAACCGTGCATAATAATTATCGGTGACTTATTTCATAATTACAAGTGGAATCACACTCTCGTGGAACTCCAACTCACCTCTCATCTAAAGGCGCGCACCTATTCGCGTCCTCAAAAATTTAGTTAAATTACCCCCATATTATTAGGACAACCTAACTTATCATAGGCCTAGCCTATACCCACGAGATCTACCTTCCTAACAAAACCCAAGAATCCACCCCTTTACTAAACACAGTTAAGTATTTATTTTCAATCATATCTGCCTTATTAGGCTTAGTGGATTCCGGTTTATCATTTAACCATTTTATAAATTTAATAAGTTACCCAATATGCATTTGGGTTGAAACATATGATTTAATTTCTAATTAACAAGCATGCAAAATTAATATTGACACAACTTCTCTCCAATTTCAACGTTGCGCTGCATTTCGTGCGTGGGGTGTCTCGCAAAGCGAAATCCAAACAAGGAACCGCCCTGTTACACTACTCCTTGTCAACATCGATCCTGGAGATCCATTATGCTATAATACGCCGTATTTTTATGCTATATTAATTTGGGGATTTATTAAATTTAATGAGAATGTTTATTTAATAAAAATCCGGAAATTAATTACGTTATAATTATTAACGTGACTAGAGTTAGTAATTATGGTAAATTTGTTGAATATTACTTATGATCAAAGTAATATATATTATGTTGGTCATATTGAATGTCATGAATGAATTAAATGACTATTTCGGAAATTTAAGTCGGAACGTGCCCGTGTCACGTCGGGACTAATTTTGTTA
Organism: Sambucus nigra; assembly: GCA_949130495.1. Lineage (NCBI taxonomy): Eukaryota > Viridiplantae > Streptophyta > Magnoliopsida > Dipsacales > Adoxaceae > Sambucus > Sambucus nigra. Next base: position 523,194,737 of record OX422218.1, read on the forward strand.
TATAAAAAGTGAATATTTTATAAGTTGTTCGTATGGTCGTTTTGAGTGCGCCAACGCGTCCGGAAGGGTCAAGTTAGTCAGAAAAGTATACCCGGGGGTTTAGTTTGTGTCTCGGGGCATTTTTAGGCCTAATTAGTACCCCGGGAGGGCAATTTAGTCATTTTACATAATGAGGTAATTAAACCTACGAATTTCAGCCAACCTATATCAGCCATTAGGTTAGCCTCTTAGGGCTAGAACATTCACAAATCAAGTGACGGCCATTGGAGAAGAGAGGAGAGAGCTCCAAGGCAAATTGAATGCCAAAAAGCCACCGGATTTCACCGCCACCACCACCACCGCGTAGATCACGAGACAAGGAACGCAGCCATACCAAAATCATCCGGGAATCTGCATACCAAAAATCCCAAGCAAGTATTTGACTTGCGTATTTTTGTTAATGCAATCTTCATATTAGTCTAGGATTGTTTATAGATGGAAACTATGGAAGAAAACTCAATTTGTGTTAGGATTATGCATGTAGAGTTGATTATATGGAAATTCTGGAACCCTTGCCATGTAGAGGAGTATAAACCACGAAATTTTGATGATATAATTAGGAGGAATTTCTGGTAAAAACAGATTAGAACCTTGATTAAGGAAAGCTCTAGGGTTCTTGATGATTAGATGGGATTTTGAGTTAATTATCCATGTTTAATGATAGTTATACACATGCTTTACGTTATAACACCTGGTATAATGTTATAATGATGATAGTAGGATTTTTGGGACGATTAGGATGGAAAAACATAGTTTTAGATGAAGAAGTTTGATGAAACCCGTAACTGCATTCTGCAGAATTTTGCCCAGACATGCTTGATCGATTGATCGAGCATAGAGCTTCGATCGATCGAAGGTTCGATCGATCGAGCCCCAAGCTTCGATCGATCGACCCCTCCTGGAAGACTCCTATTTCCCTTGTTTAATTAGTTAAATTAAGTTTATCGTGAAATAATTATTGGGCATTCTTAATAAAGTAATTTGGGAGACATTGAGGACCAGTAGGGTATATGAAAAGATATTGGGATCTTTAATATTCGACGAGGATGGTATTTATGGGGTATTTACCTTAGGTTGGATAAATTATCATTTTAAAGGGGAAGTTACATAAGAGGGTTACGTTGGAACGTAAATAGGACACCTACTGAATTTTATACTTGGGAAGAGAGAGTTCATGTGAGTTACGTAATAAGATGGAAGAATACTTCGAATTAAGGTTAGAGACGAACCCTTATACACGATACTAATTATATGATAATATGTAAATGTCGAAATTGTGCGAATTGAGAATTTACCTAATATTGATATGGTAATGTTAGTATAGTTATATGATTGTGTATGCATATACTATCTATGTGTGAAAATCATGCCCACGCTACTTGCTATCCCTGAGGTTACCGCGCTGGGACAAGTCTTATCTCGATGGGACCTTTATGGGGGATATTGACTTGTACCCTAGAAGATAGATGCCCTTGGTACAGGCTATCGACGTGATAGTTCAGACGGTCCTAAGAGACGCAGGCATGTGCCATCCTCTTAGAGACTTGGAATCTATTCTTCGCCTCAATATTGTTTGTGTATGTATTGTTAATACATTTCGAGAGTGATTCCAAATGTATTCCCCTTAATATGAGTGATATGGGGATTTGGATAGTAGAGTATGCCCGCACCATAATTTAGTTGGGGGTGCTGTTATAATATATATTATACGAGTAGTTAATATGTATATAAAATTCTGAAATTTGGAACTACCTACCGTGATTTGATATGTAGGACATGGTTGATGACAAAAAATTGTAAATACTTATTTTGAGAAAGCAGAGTATGCCTACACCATAGTTTATACGTTGGTGCTGTTAGAATATATATATATAAATTATACGAGTACTTTATATATATATCTGGATTGACGGATTTAAACTGTTGTAGTAACGTAGTAAGTGAGGAATAACTCTGGACTAGATTATGAATACTTGTTTTGAGAAAATATAATATGTCACTGGAAAACATTATTGATTTTATAAAGTTAAAAATGGATAACTTTGGTTACTAATTGGAACATTTTTAAAAATGGAATCGTGGAATTGAAAATCTTACGAGTAATCTAAGATAAGATAAATCATTTAGGAACACTAGTGCGATAAATGATAAGACAAACCGTTGGGAAGGTTAGTGCGATAGGTGTGCACATTAGAAGAGAGGTGAGACTTTCTCAAGAGAGTGTCGCACTAGTATGTTATTGCATTGGCCTGTATTAATTTAAATACTTGCTAAACGTATTTTTAAATCAAACAAACTTTCGGGCTCTGACCCGTTTCTTTTTTTCTCTCTCTCTCTTGTATATATATGTATATATTTCAGGTGCCCAGCCACAGGGGCGTCTTGCTTAGGATCCCTTGAGAGGAACGTGCTGCAGCTTAGGTGGGAGTTGCAGGTCACTTGCGTAGACGGCTTCCTTTATTGACTCCATTCTAGCATTCTCATTTATTGGGCACGTGTCGTCCTTTTCATTATTTCATTTGTTGTTGGGACATTTATATTTCAGTTATTTCCAGTATTGTTCTATGGGATTCATTCAGTTTGGATTTGTGATCTTTAGTTTTCATATGTTGACATTCGATTGACGAATGTTTTATATTATCTGGTTTACTGTGATGTGATTCTTAATTGTAGGAATGTTGTTTTAAATAAATAAATCTTTTTCTTTAATTAAAATTTGGAAAGTTTGTATGAAAATGTTTTTGACACTTAGCTTAATTATTTAGGGTATTAATTGGAAAAATTTATTTTTATCGACAGTGATGATGAGAATGAACCAACTGTTTACCTTGATTTAATTTAATAAAGGAGTGATCACCCGGTATTTAATTAGGCGGGGTGTCACAGGTGGTATCAGAGCATCAGGTTCTAGTGTCCTTAGGATCTGTGCGGCTTAGTATGCTTTCAGCGCTGCTTTCTTTGATATAGAGCCCTAATACTTGGAATGTTGTGTTCATCCCTATACATTGGGAATTCGTGCTTCTGCGATTTGTTTATTTAAATGATGAACTCATTCAATTCATTTAAATTTTCAGATGGACCGTCGAGAAGAACTAGCTGAAACGGTTGAGGGAGTCAACGAGCAAGGTCGACTCACACCCCAGGTACCCACAGAGAGTATATCAACCGCCGAGTTAGCAGGTATCGTGGCACAAGCAGTTACCACTGCAATTTTACAATACCAAGAACGTAGCATGCAACTTAAAGAAGGCAAAAGACCTAGAGATATTAGCCAAATGCATGTGACTAAAGCTGACAAATGTGCGAAGACTCCGAAATTGCGACAGCAAACTAACCAAGACCGGATCAGTTCTAGTCAACAACGTGGTAAAATGAAGCAGTTTCGAAAGTGGAATAAAGTCCCAAGTCAGCAAGGCCGACACCGACAGCAGCAGGGTCAGAGGGGGAGTAACTTCAGAGGCAAATGTGTTGTGTGTGGCACGCATGGCCATAAACGCCAAGATTGCCCAAAGGGTATTAGGGCCTCACAGCCACAATGTGCTCGTAAGATACCTCAGGGACCACTTTTTCCAGTCGCTCTCCCAGCACCAGCTCAGGTACCAGACCTACCAACCTTTCCAATAGCACCAGTGCAACAGGGGCAGTTACAGTACAGACATATCTTTAATGTCCACCAGGCAGCAGCCCCACAGGCACCACCCGCGATTTGGGGTATGTTTTCTATCCATGGAACTTTGGGTCGAAGTCTATTTGTTACTGGGGAAAACGCATTATTTTATAGCTACATATTTTACGAAGTCCTTAGGGTTGTTAGCCACAGCAGAGAGCACCGTGGCGTGTGTCGACTCACCACTGGGGAGTGGGTCACTTATTTTTATTTATATCCCGGGGATTAGGGGTAGAGATTGGTAGCTTAGTATTACCTGCAGACATGTTAGTCTTAGACATGCACGAGCATGATGTGATTGCTGGTATGGACTGGCTCACAGCTTATGGAGCCATGATTGATTTCTTCGGTGGGAGCATTGTTTTTGCCATTCCGGGGCAAAAGATGTTTGTAGTGGCGATGCCTCGCCCAGAGGGAGGTTCGACCGCTCATTTGTATTACATAGAGGAGGATACCTCTAAGGAGGTTATGATTCCTTTGGATTCGATCCCAGTTGTTAGGGAGTATTCCGATGTGTTTCAGGAGATTCCAGGCCTACCGCCCAGTCGTGAGATAGACTTTGTAATAGATTTATTGCCAAATACGAGACCTATAGCACGCGCACCGTACCGTATGGCTCCGGCAGAGATGCGAGAGCTACGAGATCAGATAGAGTAGCTGTTAGGTCAGGGCTTCATTCGTAGGAGTACCTCACCTTGGGGCGCTCCAGGCTTGTTTGTGAAAAAGAGAGATGGTTCACTGAGATTGTGTGTGGACTACCGGGAGATGAACAAGGTAACGATACGGAATGAGTATCCATTGCCTCGAATCACTGATCTGTTCAACCAGTTGAGGGGAGAAGCCTTCTTTTCAAAGATAGATCTGAGGTCGGGGTACCATCAGTTACGCATTTGAGAGCAGGATGTTTCAAAGACTTCCTTCTTGTCGAGATATGGGTCCTATGAGTTCAGGGTGATGCCGTTCGGACTCACAAATGCCCTAGCCGTTTTCATGGACTTGATGAACCGAGTATTCAGAGAGTTCTTGGATCAGTTTGTCATTGTCTTCATAAATGACATTTTGATATATTCACACTCCGAGGAGGAGCATGCCGAACACTTGAGGCAGGTTCTTCAGACTCTACGAGAGCATTAGTTGTATGCTAAGTACGAGAAGTGTGGATTCTGGTTGCGAGAGGTACAATTCTTGGGCCATGTGGTTTCTGAGCAGGGGATTGCAGTTGACCCGAGCAAAGTGTCAGCGGTGAGGGAGTGGGGACAGCCCACGACATCGACGAAAATTCGTAGTCTCTTGGGATTATCCGGATACTACAGGAGGTTCATTCGGGGATTATCCAAAATAGCGGGTCCTTTGACGAATCTGACTCGCAAGGGGGGTACCATATGTTTGGGATAATGCTTTTCAGTTGGCTTTCGACGAGCTGAAAGACAAGCTTACTTCAGCACCAGTCCTTGCCTTACCGAAAATAGGTGTGGAGTACCTGGTGTATACCGATGCGTCTTTATGGGGACTTGGAGGTGTAATCCAACAGGAGGAGTAGGCTATAGCTTTTGCTTCCCGCAAACTTAAGCCGCATGAGAAGAATTACCCCACCCACAACCTGGAGTTAGCAGCGGTCGTCTTTGCATTGAGGATATGGAGGCACTATTTATTGGGTGAGAAATTCCGTTTGTTCACAGACCATAAGTCACTGCAGTACCTGTTCACTCAGCGAGAGCTGAATATGCGTCAGCGCAGATGGCTAGAGTTTGTGAAAGACTACCAGTTCGATATACAGTATCATCCGGGGAAGGCCAATGTAGTTGCTGATGCGTTGAGCCGTAGACCGGTAGACGATGTAGCGGACATCGGGAAAGCAAAGTGGAAGGAATTGGGTCACCAGGACGCAGTAGCCGTTCTTTCATATCCGTCATGTCAGTCACACCCGAGATTGTTACGAGGGTGATAAAGGCACAAACCACAGACCCGTTTCGCCAGGAGCAGATTGTGCGACTTTTAACCGAGGGAGCTGAGTCCTATTCTGTTAGTTCTGATGGAGGTTTGCGGTTTAATGGGATATTAGTGGTTCCAAAAAGGAGCAAAGTTACGTCATGAGGTGATGACTCATTCTCATGGGTGTGACACCCCGACTAATTAAATATCGGGTAGCTACTCCTTTATTACATTAATTCAAAATGCCAAGATGGCTCAGTTAATAGCATCACTGTCGAAAACATTTTAATGATTACTAACCACCTAGTATTTAAAAAGTAAGTGCCAAATTTTAAATTACGTCTGATTAACATGCAACAAGTGTAAAGAAGAAATAAATAACACCATTCACCATACTGAAGTAAAACGAATAACCATCACATAGTGTAAATAAAGTCTGGATGAAAAACTCCTCACCACAATCCCACAACTGAAACAACTAAACTGAATACTGAAATAATACATGCCAAAGTCTGAAACAAAACTAACATGGAAAAGTAAAAGATGTCTCTAAATAGAAATGGGCAACATGCCCTACAACTGATAGATAGTGACTCTGGAATCCAAAGATAGAAGCGTCTATAGGCAAATCCCTGTAGCTTCCACAAACAGCTACATCTCGTCACCTGAATGAGTATCCTATGCTTGGTGTCCTTGTGACTGGGCACCTAAAATGGTTTTACAAGAAAAAGATTTGAAAAGCAAACGGGTCAGAGCCCGAATGTGGAGTTATATTTTAAAAACCTGCAAGTGCTTTAAAAACATTTAAAACATTAAATGCAAAGTACATGTTAGGATGTGCACTCACATGATATTCTCACCTCTCGTCTAACTGTGCACTCCTAACGTAAGTACCCATCTATAACAACACAACCACTAGCTAAGTGCCATCATAACTAGCTAGACTGTCATAGGTCCTACCCTTATTACTTGGTTCTATTGACCTTATAACGCTCGTAATTAAGTAGGGATTTAACGTAAGCTCAGATGCTCAGTAAGCAATATATATATTACTATCAGTTAACCCGTTATATTTCTCGAAGCAATACCGTAATTATATTCACAACATTAACATGAAGGTTCCCATTAATTAAGTGTATATTATTCACATCATAAATATACAATATAAGAACCCCGAGAACTAAGCTGTGGTGCACACATACTCTGCTATCCATCCCGGTACATCACGTACATAAGGATTACGTATTCCGAATCTCTCAGGAATAGTTCACAGATAACAACATCACAAACAATGGAGGCGAACACAGTCACATCACATAGGTCACGCACATACCTACGCTCATACGATCAGTGGACTTATCAATATCCCAATGAGTCTTTCTATGACCTATGTTCATCAAGGTAACCAGTCTAAATCCGGGCAACACAAGGATTAGAGGGCCCTAAGCGAATGCAAACCTCCCGTGATAGCAAGTATGGTAGGTATGTCATACACACAATTCATATACCAATACTAAGTTAACACACGTCTTAGTAATACCGTAGTTTAATCGTAGTACATATCTCATTCTCGTACTAACTTATAATTAACACAATTTATACTCTTCTGGTTTATAATCATACGCGCCATAATTTTCTCACGTCGTAGTAGACACTCACGTCTCAACCCAAACCGTCCATTTAATATAACACTCGTATATAATTTACTCCTCGTAATAACCCAAAAGTCCCAAATCTATCCTTACATCATCAAAGGAAGGTTATCTATATCCTCGAACAAGTTTACGGGACTCCAAAAATCAAAACAGTCAAAAAGGACCAAACTGTCAACTCGTTAGAAGTCTCGTTCGAACGAGACTGTTCGAACGAGATCCCTCTGCCAACTCGTTAGAAGTCTCGTTCGAATGAGATTCCAGTTCGTTCGAACGAACTGTACCTTCTAACGATATCTCGTTCGAACGAGATATCGAACGAAATCCCTTCTCGTTAGCAGCGACTGGTCAACTCGTTAGAAGCTCGTTCGAACGAGTTCGTTCGAACGACCTGGGGATTGCTTCTAACGACTGACCAGTTTCGGCCCAGATTTTTCCCCAATTCGTTTTCATCCATTTTTATCACTTCTAACCTCTTCCAAAGTTCATCCCAACAACGTTTTAGGGTCTCTAATTCATCCTAAACATATTCAAGTCATCTCCTAACATGTTTTCAAGGATTAAATCTCTCTAACATCAATCAAAATATAAATCTCTACACTTTTTCCCCAATTTTTTCAAGAACATGAACCCTAACTTTTGAATCATAAATTAACCCAATAAAATCCGTTTTAAATTTCACCCAATCATAAATATCATCAGTAGGAACATCTTCCTATCATTCTACATGCAAATCATCCTCAAGATTTCAAGTTCTAAGTTCAATTATCATGGGTTTTCATTATCTTTCAAGAACAATTGATATTCTTCAATTTCTAACATGGAAAAGACATTCTATGAAATTAAATGGAATAAAGTCACTTGCCTTGGTTCGATCTCTGATTTTGGTGTAGGTTTGATGAAGTTTTTTTGCAGAATTTCCTCTCTCCAAGCTCCTTCTCCAATGGTGGCTTAAGGTGGCTAGGGTTTGTTTTGGGGAAAGTTGTAAACCTAAATGATAACCTACGTAGCCTTCTAGGTTAATATGGGTTGGTTATGGGCTTAGTGGGTCAAATCCACATCAGATTTAATTAACCAATTTTCGTCACTTTTAATTCCTCAAAACGTAAAATTACCAAAATACCCTTTAAGTTGCCGGTATGGCCTAAAAATACCCCGGGACCCAAACTATACCCCCGGCTAGTGTTTTCTGACTATCTCGACCCTTACGGACGCGTTGGCGCACTCAAAACGACCATATGGTTTATATATATATTAAATTCACTTTTATAATCAAAATATTATACCGTGACGCGGCGGTCCCACGCGTCTCAACAAAATTTCTAAAATGCCGTATATAAATCTCACGACAACTTTTTATAATTCCAAATTCATATATAATCATATATGCACATAATTAAATACCAACTCACATCTCATTAGTATTTATAACCCGGATTAATTTCCAATTAATACGCATTTAATTAATTAATCCCAAAAATAAATATAGCCAAAAGTACGGGGTATTACAATGGGTCCCGATTTGCAGTACATCCGGGAGTCGATAAGATGTACCGGGACATGATGTGACAATACTGGTGGAGTGGGATGAAGAAGGACATCGCCGAGTTTGTGTCCAAGTGTTCTACCTGCCAGCTGGTGAAGGTGGACCATCAGAAACCGTCAGGATTGCTTCAACCATTGGAAGTACCTGCGTGGAAGTGGGAGAGTATTTCCATGGATTTCATTACTGGGTTGCCTACATCACAGCGGGGCCACGATTCTATCTGGGTGATTGTAGACCGTTTGACCAAAGTGGCTCATTTTCTGCCAGTGTGGACAGATTATACTACGAGTCAGTATGCTCAATTGTTCATTGCCGAGATTGTCAGATTACACGGGGTGCCCCTGAATATTGTGTTAGATAGAGGCAAGATTTTTGTGTCACATTTCTGGGAAAGTTTTCAGGAGGCTATGGGTACTGTGTTGAGGTTGAGTTCAGCTTACCACCCACAGACAGATGGACAGACAAAGCGTACTAATCAGATGTTAAAGGATACGCTACGCATGTGTGTTCTCGATTTTGGAGGAGGTTGGGAGCCACATCTTCCACTGGTAGAGTTTGCTTATAATAACTCTTATCAGTTTACGATTGGTATGGCTCCATTTGAGGCTTTGTTTGGCAGGCCTTATCGTTCTCCAACTTGTTTTCTCGAAGTGGGGGATAACAAGTTGCTGGGACCAGAAGTGATTCAGGAGACCTCCGCGAGGATTGAGATAATCAGGAGTTGTATTCGGGTAGCCCAGGACAGACAGAAGAGCTACGCCTATGCGAAACGGTTCTTCCAGGAGTTTAATGTGGGAGATCAAGTGTTATTGCGTGTATATCCTATGAAGGGAGTGATGAGGTTCGGGAAGAAGGGGAAGTTGGCCCCGAGGTATGTGGGACCATTTACCATCATCGAAAGGATTGGGCCAGTTGCATACAGGTTAGGATTGCCAAAACATTTACATCGCATCCACGATGTATTCCACATCTCGTCGTTGAGACGATATCTTCGGGATGATATGGCCCATACTCACATTGCGATAGATGAGATAGACTTACAGTCTGATAGCTCTTACGAGGAGAGACCAGTGGCTATTCTAGACTATAGTGAGAGGAGATTGAGGTCGAAAATAGTTCCACTTGTGCGAGTCCAGTGGGAGCATCATAATGTGGAGGACTCCACTTGGGAGCGTGAGGCAGATATACGCGAGAGTTATCCAGAGTTGTTTTTACCAGGTATGCCTTATTTTCTGAATTTCGGGACGAAATTCCGTTATTTGGGGGGAAGTTTGTAATACCCCGTATTTGTATGCTATATTAATTTGGGGATTTATTAAATTTAATGAGAATGTTTATTTAATAAAAATCCGGAAATTAATTACGTTATAATTATTAACGTGACTAGAGTTAGTAATTATGGGAAATTTGTTGAATATTACTTATGAGCAAAGTAATAGATATTATATTGGTCATATTGAATGTCATGAATGAATTAAATGACTATTTCGAAAATTTAAGTCGGAACGTGCCCGTGTCACGTCAGGACTAATTTTGTTATATAAAAAGTGAATATTTTATAAGTTGTTCATATGGTCGTTTTGAGTGCGCCAACGCGTCCGAAAGGGTCGAGATAGTCAGAAAAGTATACCCGGGGGTTTAGTTTGGGTCTCGGGGCATTTTTAGGCCTAATTAGTACCCCGGGAGGGCATTTTAGTCATTTTACATAATGAGGTAATTAAACCTACGAATTTCAGCCAACCTATATCAGCCAGTAGGTTAGCCTCTTAGGGCTAGAACATTCACAAATCAAGTGACGACCATTGGAAAAGAGAGGAGAGAGCTCCAAGGCAAATTCAAGGCCAAAAAGCCACCGGATTTCACCGCCACCACCACCACCGCGTAGATCATGAGACAAGGAACGCAGCCATACCAAAATCATCCGGGAATCTGCATACCAAAAATCCCAGGCAAGTATTTGACTTGCGTATTTCGTTAATGCAATCTTCATATTAGTCTAGGATTGTTTAGAGATGGAAACTATGGAAGAAAACTCAATTTGTGTTAGGATTATGCATGTAGTGTTGATTATATGGAAATTCTGGAACTCTTGCCATGTAGAGGAATATAAACCATGAAATTTTGATGATATAATTAGGAGGAATTTCTGGTAAAAATAGATTAGAAGCTTGATTACGGAAAACTCTAGGGTTCTTGATGATTAGATGGGATTTTGAGTTAATTATTAATGTTTAATGATAGTTATACACATGCTTTACGTTATAAACACCTGGTCTAATGTTATAATGATGATAGTAGGATTTTTGGGACGATTAGAATGAAAAAACATAGTTTTAGATGAAGAAGTTTCATGAAACCCGTAACTGCATTCTGTAGAATTTTGCCCAGACTTGCTTGATCGATCGATCGAGCATAGAGCTTCGATCGATCGAAGGTTCGATCGATCGAGCCCCAAGCTTCGATCGATTGACCCCTCCTGGCAGACTCCTATTTCCCTTGTTTAATTAGTTAAATTAAGTTTATCGTGAAATAATTATTGGGCATTCTTAATAAAGTAATTTGGGAGACATTGAGGACCAGTAGGGTATATGAAAAGATATTGGGATCTTTAATATTCGACGAGGATGGTATTTATGGGGTATTTACCTTAGGTTGGATAAATTATCGTTTTAAAGTGGAAGTTACATAAGAGGGTTACATTGGAACGTAAATAGGACACCTGCTGAATTTTATACTTGGGAAGAGAGAGTCCATGTGAGTTACGTAATAAGATGGAAGAATACTTCGAATTAAGGTTAGAGACGAACCCTTATACGCGATACTAATAATATGATAATATGTAAATGCCGAAATTATGGGAATTGAGAATTTACCTAATATTGATATGGTAATGTTAGTATAGTTATATGATTGTGTATGCATATACTATCTACGTGTGAAAATCATGCCCACGCTACTTGCTATCCCTGAGGTTACCGCGCTGGGACAAGTCTTATCTCGATGGGACCTTTATGGGGAATATTGACTTGTACCCTAGAAGATAGATGTCCTTGGTACAGGCTATCGACGTGATAGTTCAGACGATCCTAAGAGACGCAGGCATGTACCATCCTCTTAGAGACTTGGAATATATTCTTCGCCTCAATATTGTTTGTGTATGTATTGTTAATACATTTCAAGAGTGATTCCGAATGTATTCCCCTTAATATGAGTGATATGGGGCTTTGGATAGAAGAGTATGCCAGCACCATAATTTAGTTGGGGGTGCTGTTATGATATATATTATACGAGTAGTTAATATATATATAAAATTCTGAAATTTGGAACTACCTACCGTGATTTGATATGTAGGACATGGTTGATGACTAAAAATTGTAAATACTTATTTTGAGAAAGCAGAGTATGCCTACACCATAGTCTATACGTTGGTGCTGTTAGAATATATATATATATAAATTATACGAATACTTTATATATATATATCTGGATTGAGGGATTTAAACTGTTGTAGTAACGTAGGAAGTGAGGAATAACTCTGGAATAGATTATGAATACTTGTTTTGAGAAAATATAATATGTCACTGGAAAACTTTATTTATTTTATAAAGTTAAAAATGGAGAACTTTGGTTACTAATTGGAACATTTTTAAAAATGGAATCGTGGAATTGAAAATCTTACGAGTAATCTAAGATAAGATAAATCATTTAGGAAGACTAGTGCGATAAATGATAAGAGAAACTGTTGGGAAGGTTAGTGCGATAGGTGTGCACATTAGAAGAGAGGTGAGACTTTCTCAAGAGAGTGTCGCACCAGTATGTTATTGCATTGGCCTGTATCAATTTAAATACTTGCTAAACGTATTTTTAAATCAAACACACTTTCGGGCTCTGACCCGTTTCTTTTTTTCTCTCTCTCTCTTGTATATAAATGTATATATTTCAGGTGCCTAGCCACAGGGGCGTCTTGCTTCGGATCCCTTGAGAGGAACGTGCTGCAGCTTAGGTGGGAGTTGCAGGTCACTTGCGTAGACGACTTCCTTTATTGACTCCATTCTAGCATTCTCATTTATTGGGCACGTGTCGCCCTTTTCATTATTTCAGTTGTTGTTGGGACATTTATATTTCAGTTATTTCCAGTATTGTTCTATGGGATTCATTCAGTTTGGATTTGTGATCTTTAATTTTCATATGTTGACATTCGATTGACGAATGTTTTATATTATCTGGTTTACTGTGATGTGATTCTTAATTGTAGGAATGTTGTTTTAAATAAATAAATCTTTTTCTTTAATTAAAATTTGGAAAGTTTGTATGAAAATGTTTTTGACACTTAGCTTAATTATTTAGGGTGTTAATTGGAAAAATTTATTTTTATCGACAGTGATGCTGAGAATGAACCAACTGTTTACCTTGATTTAATTTAATAAAGGAGTGATCGCCCAGTATTTAATTAGGCGGGGTGTCACATATGCCACACATAATTATCAACAGAACTTCTCCCTAATCTCAACAATGTACTACGTTTCGTGCGTGGGGTGTCTCGCAAAGCGAAATCCAAACAAGGAACCACCCCGTTACGCTACTCCTTGACAATGTCGATCCTAGAGATCCATAATGCCGTACATACCATAATTGGAAGAACTTTTCACCAATCACAACACTACACTACGTTTCATGCGTGTGGCGTCTCGCAAAGTGAAATCCAAACAAGGAACCACCCCGTTACACTACACCATGACAATGTCGATCCTAGAGATCCATAATGCCATACATATAATATAATGCTACCACTACTACTAAATCTCCAATAATATCCTTTGGATGATGTAACCGAAATATTCCTTAAATGCGATACATCAACCCCCATCAATCATCTAGTACATCATAATCATCCAAGATGTACTCTATAAAAGTCCATATCCTCTCATCTAATAGGATATATATAAATATATATATAGGTATTTTATTCCAACCATATATATATATATATATGCAATCATCATCCATCCAATAGCCAAGTGTACATACTGCATATGATGTACAAGGCCATGCAAATAATATCCCCGGCTATATATATCACCGATAAACTGCATCAATGCTATCATCTTCCTAGTGCCCGACTCACGTAGCAATACTGGGGCCACCATGGTGGGACTAAACGACACCCTTCTCGTTGTAAACTCACGCACACGACGTCCCGGGAAGCGATCATAGCTCCTAACCGGCAATGAGACGAAACATACCCACCACGTCTCATCCCAAAAATAATATATATATATATATATATATATATATATATATATATATATATACCCTGCTTTTCTAGCCAGGATGCTCACCCTCTACGCGCGCAACTTCCCAATGATAGCATGAGCGGGGTATGCTTAACCACATAAGTATATATATCATTCATATGCACAATATATATACATCCATATGATCCAATCATATGATCAAATATTAAACCATCATGTAAGGTTTAAATATCCATACCATGTATATCCAGAGCATAAATATATCCATATATTCATATCTATATAGAAATATACACATATATTCACATATCCATAAACAACTAATTCTCGTTTATATGCCTACAAGATATAAACTCGTCTATAAGTATACATAATCCTGAATATACAAGCCGTCACCACAAACTCATTTAATTTACCTCGATATGTGAATTCAATCCCTCACTTGAAACATATTCAATCATTTTTCCTATGATGCATAGTCTCCCAAAATCATATGTATTTATATATACATACATATATATATTCAACCTTAGGGTTATCACCCAAAATTTTGTGTAGGAATCCATCACTACACAATTCATCCATATTCGAAAGTACATAATCACCTTTTGTACTATTTAACCATAGGCACATACTTGACTTAATAGTCTAAAACCTCAAATTATTCCAACCTCGTTTCAAGCATTGGAATCTCAATGGTTATTTTCCCACAATTTAGTGTAAACTATCCAAACTATAATTATACTACCTCGCATTCTAGTTGCTAGTATGATCCAATCATTCCCCAAATTTTGCCTAAGGTTCAATTGCTCTTGTGAACCCTTAATCCTATTGCCTTGCAATTTATTCCTTAATTTAAACATTACTAAGGATACACTACTACTCTCTCTCGAAAAATCCCCAAATTGAATCCTAATAGCATCCTAACTCTATAAGGATTCGATACCATTCTCGGCTTAGAATTTCACAACGTAACCTCACAACTCTCTCTAAGATTTCTTAACCTCACATCATATCTATACTCCAATACATACATGGGTATATCTCTCCCCAATTATTCCAAGGAGTCCTCAAAGTCATAATTTGTAAGAAACCCCCTAATATCTCCAAAACATATCTCTTACATCATAAAAGAAGACCCCAAGTCAAGAAACCTAACCAAAAAGGGTTAGAAATCATCCTAAAGCAGCCCTTTAAGGAAGCCCCTAAGAATAAAACTCCAAAAGAAATAGGGGAAGAAAGAACTTCAAACTTGGGCTAAAAGCAGGGGACCGATCGACCGGTCCCAGACCCCCGGTCGACCGCGGGTCCAAATTTTGCCTATGAAGAAATGCAGTAGGCTTTTTCCATAAGGCGCGGTCGACCGGTCACCAGAACGCGGTCGACCGACCATACCAGATGCCTTGGCCGATTTTCCACTTTCAGCAGACCCACAACCCTCAAACACCCACATATCATCATCTCACCCCCAAATCTTTAACCCAATAATATTCTTAACATGTAGACTGATCCTACTACTCATCCCAACCATTTATATATCATCAAACCCATATATAAACATCAAAATCAAGTTTTTATCCCCAAAAATCAAGGTTTTCCATAAAACCCATTTCTTAAACCCAAAAATTATGAAATGAAATAGACAAATAACTATTTAGCAAGATTAAACACTTGCCTCAGATTTGTAGAGGTTGAATCGTCCTCGATGTCGCGTTTGGGCCGGTAATATCCAAGCTTTTCTTCCTCTCTCTCTTCCTTACTTCTTCTTTCCTTCTTCTTTCTCCCTCTAGGGCTTTTTCTCTCTTTCTCTAAATGAGAATGGCTTAATCCGTAAGCCTTAGATCCCTTAAAACAATAAACCCAATTTTAAATGTTAATACAGACTTTAAATGACTCGTTTACTCAAACTCGAGTCAAACTAACTTAAAATATTTCGGAGCCGAAATAAAACCCAATGACAGTCATTTTGACTATCTCGACCCTTCCGGGCTTAATAGTACCCTCAAAATCACCATCCGGAATACTTTAAAACGTCCTTTATTTTTGGACTTCAATTTCCAAATTTTAAATTCTCCACTTTAATTAAATTTTATTTTCCCAAAAATATAATTTCTCAGTCTCCAAAGGCATGGTTTGTTACAGAAAAACTATTAACCACATCAACTAAATTGCTCATAAAGTAAAATTTATTGTTTGTGTTTTAAAAATGTAGACAAGTCAACCCGTATGTTTCCATTAAAAAAACCTTTTCAGCTATAATTTATACAAACATTTACATGGTAAAAATTTAAAAAAAAATGAAATTAGCTTCATATAAATTCCAGTGACATCTGAAGAACACAAAAACTCTAACCTAACTTTCATAAAAACAAATTATGTCACGTGAAATACCGCCATGAACATCAGGTGCATTACATCAAACAGTAAACTTTACCGTGTATAGTTTAGTTGAAAAAAACCAATCGGTAAACAAATGGAACAAAAACCCTAAGAAAGAACTGTACAACAAAATTTTATATGTACTACCCTTCAATTTAATCAACATACACGACTTTTGAATATAGTAATTCTATTTACCCAAAAAAGTAAAGTTTATTGTGCGTATTTCGCATGAAATATAACATGCAACAATAATACATCATCTCAAAAAAATTTGTGTTCATAATTTAAGCAACCATATATATGATAAATATATGCAAGAAGGAAAAATTTATAGTTAGTTAAAGAAATGACCATTCGTAACACAAAAAACAATTGTTTATAAACCTAATATATTCCTTGACCTTCCTACGATGGGTAATGTAAACTTTACTACGATGTATTATAGACGTATTTCAAACATTTTGTTACCCGATACGTTGTTCAATAATATTATTCTATTAATACCTAACGTATCTCACCAACAACACACCAACCTACTACTGCACTACCAACACCAACGAGCACCCGGCCGACTACTGGAGCTATGATCAATTAATTGGGGGGGGGGGGGGGGGTTAAGAAAATCTAAGGTAACATTTAACTATTGAAAAGTCGATAAGACTGTTTTAGAGAAACCATCTATATAAGGGACCTATAGGTAAAAAAACTAAACATAACTACACTCGTTCAATAACTACTTACCGATAAGCAATATTTCATAAAACTAAGTTTGTCACTTTGCAAGACAACTTTCCAAACCAATTAAATAATTCGTACAATAAAATTTACTGAGTTTAACAAACCTAACATAAACCATTCCAGAAGCATACCACACACCAATAAACATAATAATATGTACCGATTAGGAAATGAACACAATAAAATTTACTTTGTGAAGTCTACTTTACATAAATCGTTCAGCAAATAGATTCATGTAAAAAAGACATACATAACCTCATTGTGTAAAATAAACGCACTCCACCCGGCCATAAAAAAATGACCACAATATACACTTTACATTTTAGTCAGGCAATTAAATGGTATGAAAGTAACTACATATTATAAATAACTTTGTTAATTTAAATGAGCTTGATTACAATCTAGAAAAAACATTGACTAAATGACTGTATTTATTATCTGAATAACAAACTTTCTAGCAATAAATTTTGTCAACACGAAAAACAATTAACCACGTCAACTACATTACTCATAAAGTAAAATTTACTGTTTGTGTTTTAAGAACGTAGACAAGTCAACACACATGTTTCCATTAAAAAACCTTTTTCATTTATAATTTGTAAAAACATTTACATGGTAAAAATTTCAGAAAAAATGAAATTACCTGCATACAAATTCTAGCGACATCTAAAGAACACAAAAACTCTAACCTAACTATCCTAACAACAAATTACATCACCTGAAATGCTTAAATCAACATCAAGTGCATTACATCAAACATTAAACTTTACTACGTATAGTTTAGTTAACAAAAACCAATTAGTAAACAAATGGAATAAAAAACCTTACAATAACATTTTTTAAAGTAGTACGCTTCAGTTTCATCAACATGCACGACTTCGATACAAATTAATTATGTTTACTCAAAAAGGTAATGTTTATTTTGTATTTCACACGAAATATAACATGCAACAATAATACATCATCTCAACAAAATTCGGGTTCATAGTTTAAGCAACCATTTACATGACAAAAATAAGGAGGAAAGCAAAATTTACAGTTAGTTAATACCAATGACTGTTCGTAACACACATAAAAAGATTGTTTGCAGACCTAACATATTTCTTGACCTTCGCACGATGGTGTAAACCCCGTATTTTTACTGATTTTAATTATTAGATTAATTGACTTAAAAATCAGAAAATTCATTTATAATTAATCCGGATTTAAATAGATAATAACTAGTGTGACAAGAGTTAGTATTTATTGATGTGAATTATGTTGAATATTACTTAGTCACTAAAGTAATATGTAATTATGAATATATTTAAATTGTTGAGTGAATAATACGACACTTATGGAAAATTTAGTAGGGACGCGCGTGTCAGACGTGTCGGGACTAAAATCTATGGAATAAAATAAAATTATTAATATGTCACCCATATGGTCATTTTTAGTGCCCGAAAGTGTCCGAAAGAGTTGATCTAGTTAGAAAAGTCTCCTTGAGGGTTTAGTTTGGGTCCCGGGGTATTTTTAGGCCCAACCGGTATCCCAGGAGGGTATTTTAGACACTTTAATTTTTGGAGTAATTAAACTCATGATTTTCCTAAAGCTATATCAGCTGCTAGGGTTAGTTCTTCTAAGGTCATCAAATACAAAAACAATATAGGCCATTGGAAGAGGAAGGAGAAGATATCATAAGACAAAAACCACCCATAGTGGCACCTCCTTCATAATTAATGCCATGAGAGTGTAGATCGGAAGAAAAGGACCATAGTCATACCCTTCATCATCAATTAAGAAGGTTTAAGGAAAGCATTGTTCTTGCTTAAATTGAGCTAGATAAATTATCCATGTTAGTAGAATATGATTAAGAATTCAATTACATGCATGTAGAGGAATTTTTTTGGATTAAATCATATTCTGGGTTGGATTTATGATTAGGATTGAACTACTGTAATGGAAAAACGAAATTTAATACATTATTGGAATCGTTATGTAGAGGATTCAGAGTTTTGATCATGTTCTTGAAGAAAAGCCATATACTAGGGATTTTGTGAGTTAAATTAGAATTCAATTGAAAAGTTAATGAATCTTGATGTTTAAATGATTCTTGCATGTTAGAAATTGTCTATATATGTTAATTTAATGTTTAGCACCTTCGTTTTGGAGTTTGGGAATGAATTTAGAAGGTTTTAGAGATTTTTGGTTAAGGAAAGCCATAGCCTTAAATTGCAGAAAAACTAGACTCATACCTATTCGATCGATTGATCGACCCAATTCTTTGATCGATCGACTCCCCTAAAATTTGTGACTTATTTTCCTCTTTAGTTTCGATTCAACCCCAACTTTTAAGAACCCTTAATATTGATTAATTGAATATAATGGGACTTAGGCAAGGTCGGTAGGGTTATAGTTAAGGCCCAAAAAGTATCATTATATATGGGATTTAATGGGGAGATTACGAGTATTTTTTGAATGCGTTACGATTGGTAATTTTATGGATTGGGATTTAATTCGGATAAATGATGAGTTATGGTTAATACTATTAGTGGGGGGACACTATAGTACTCAATTAACCTAAGGAATAATTTGGTTGAGTTTGTAATCCTTTGGGATATGGAAAGCTATTGTGACACCCCGCCCAATTAAATATAGGGTGACCAGTCCTTTACCAATTTAAAACAGAATGTTCCGTTGATTCATTTTTAGCATCACTATCGAAAAACTTATAAACATATTAACCACCTAATATAGAATTAAGCTATGCGTCAAAACATTTTCCTTTTTAGATATAACCAAATAAAGCCATTTCTCAATTTAAATATTAAAAATGTAAACCATTCATCATACACAAGAATATACTAAATACTGAACATGAATCAAATACTGAAATAAATACGACTGGGTAAAACCTCCCATTTCAAAACTCCAATTCACAAACTCAGAGAAAAATTACATCCAACGAAAAGAACTGTAAAGTATAATGAATAATAACTCTGATAAAAACTAGGAATGGGCGACAAATACCCCAACTGAGATGTCTAGATAAAACTGAATGGAAATGATGGATACGTGTAATGCAAGGACCTACAGCTTCCACAACAGTTGCAGCACGTAACAATCCAAATCTCTAGTTCTTGTATCCCTGTGGCTGAGCACCTAATATAATACATATATATAGCAAAAGAGAGAAGAGATGCAAGAGACGGGTCAGAGCCCGATGTTTTAAAAATATTTAGCAAGTATTTAAAAGTGCACTAAAGCAAGTATTAAGCATGTTAGTTATCAAACTCTCACATATGATTCTCACCTCTCATCTGTTGTGCACACCTAACGTACATCTAATTCCCCCTAGTTATGCTACCCATCCTGACTAGTCTGTAGCCATTCTAATACTAACTATAGTCACTAGTAGTATTCCCGTATCGCCCATAAAATACTCTATTAAGTTAGCATATTCCAAATAGTTAATTAACATGTTTCTCAATTTTCATAATAAATCCGTTCTACTTTAAGATTCATTTTATATATCAATATTCTTATATTTACTAGTTTCACCAAGTATAAAATTCCCAAAGTATACTCATATATATATAGTCACACCATCCCTATATATATATATATATATATATATATATATATATACTACGGTATGCCCGTGCCTGAAGGCACGACGAACATTTTTAAAAAGAACGTAATCGCAAAATGACAAAAATTCTAAGTACGTAATTACGAAACGGAAATAATTTCGTTCCCCCAACAAAACAAAGTGTTAGGTCGTATATAATTAAAACATCGTATAAACAAAATCATCAATTCAAATCAATTCATGAGAATAACACCAATACTTAAGTCAAAAATATTTATTATATAACTGAAATAATCGTAAACAATTTAAAAAAAATTGGCCAGAGTTTCTTGTATTTATAGAACTAACCATGCTATTTAAGAAATAAAAAATAACCCAACAACAATATTCAAAGAGACAATTTATCAGTAAAAAATAAATATTCAGTCTGTTATGTATCGCCTTTATGGGTCCATCGATAAAACAAACTACGATATATGTCGATGCTCCCCATACCACTAAATCGTCAGTGCTCCATCACATCATCCTGGCAACCAAGTCCTACAAAACCAAAAGATTGGACAATTAAAATTTAAATACAGTATACACAAACACATAACGTCAATTAGTCTTACAAACACTGGATGTCACTATTTGTTTAGATGTCAAAAAAAGTTAATAGCAACGTGAATGGGGACCAATGATCAAAAAAGAAAAGTTTGATATCCAGCCTAATGTAAAAGGGAACATCTATAGAGAGAGAGAGAGAGAGAGAGAGAGAGAGAGAGAGAGAGAGAGAGATAATAAGTTTGATATCCAACTATTAAAGAAAAATCAAGACAAAATGTAAAATCTCAAATGCATAACTCCTAAGAGGACAAATTTACCTTCTTATATATATTCATTTAGAGAGTACCAGACCTTTGATTTGTCGAAACATACGACATACTGCCTTTTCATTCCTCACCCATGCTTGCCTCACCTTCCTATTTTTTTATTCCAAAGCGGAGACCCATACCTTCACATCCAAGAAAAATAATTCTGAAATGAACAAATGAAATATAATTACATATTTACATAATTTTATTCTTGTAAGGTATATCTCAACAAAAAGATCGTAAGGTATATCTCAACATAATTTTATTCTTGTAATTCCTCATGCTTATAAGACGTAAGGTATACCTCATGCTTTTAATTCCTCATGCTTATTCTAATTTTATTATTGTCAATGGAACATTATTTTCGGGATGTTCCTCAAATTATTCTTGTAATTTTATTCAAATATAAACCAACATATGCAAACTCCTGTTGCACCAAAAATTGTAAAAGAAAAGGACAAATGAATATTTAACTATTGTAGATGAGATACATTTGATTAATTTGAGGGAAAATTACCAATACCAAGCTTCAATCTCTAATTTAATCCCTTACCTGCACTTGATGTAAAGTAATTGTGCTTGAAAGTTTTAATTTGTGAAAGGAATCTTTTAAAAATCGTATAAAATGAAAAGAATCAAACCCCCATTTTAGTTTCGGAACACAAACAAAAATGATTTTATACCCAAAACAAAATTAAAAATATTTTTTTGGTTTTTTGGGAATATATCCAGATCTATATGGGTGGAATGGTATTCCAGCCATATTGGTTGTTGGCAAACATGGCAAAGAACCCAACAAAAATGGTCTATCTAAAGAAAAATGGGTATAAAGTCTGGACAGGCCCTATTTTTCTTTCTTAAACCAATCGATTTGATATTAAATGAAGAAAAATACAAAGGAGATGAGGGGCAACGACAGGAGGTCATCGCCGAGGATGAAACACCAGCAGTGGTGGAAATCAGCGGTGCAGGAGATGAAACACCAGCAGCGGTGGAAGTCGGCATCGATTGACACCAGCTAATGTTAGTTATCGCAGCAGATCCATATGCATCAACCTTGTCCCTGTTAAGCCTCTGCCAAACAAAGAAAATCAAGCATTATATTAATAAAAACAGAACATATAGCAACAACCAAGTTCAATGCGCAAAGCTTCAGCAAGTCTCAATGATTTTGGTTAAAGAAGATCGAAAATAACCAAATATATTGCATTTGAGACTTTATTAATATAGAAAAACACAATTAAAGACCAAAGGGATGCCCGTCTTACAAAAATGTGGAGAGTTCGATGACCGTATCATCTCTCTAGAGCCCAACTCAAACCCATGTCACTTGATGCTCTATAATTGGCCCAGGACTTTGAATAATACCTTTATCGTGTACCAATATGTTCATAGTTACATATTAAGAGTCCATGTTTCAAAACATATGCAGTACATTGTGGGCACTAATTTTTTTTCATAGTAAGTATTTCACTATAATGCCATTAGCCAAGTTAGAACATACATTATTTAAATCGCATCTCTCTATCTCATCATTAAACTCCTGCACTCTTTTCTCACTTTAGAATTTTTTGCTCCATGGTGTCTTCATGGAGAAATTAAGAGCTATAATATCAGCCATTCCTCTCCACGTATGAATTTCATATCCAGAAAAGGCCTCACTTCATCTGCACTGAAAGACTTGGACCACCATACTCTATTCGTTCTATCTGCTCCTTTACTCCTGCATTGGTATTCCCCAAACACAATAGTCTTTTGCCTGTTAGGGCGGTTCCAATCGCTACATCCTGATGGGGTTATGATGTCGTCAATGTCACAATACGAATATATTGCTCATGAATAATCTCCCCATGCTCTTCCCAAGTAGACGATGCCACTTCCAGTAATTTTACAGTTTACAAAAGAGAACCCTGTATCATCACCTTCTGAGTCTCTGTGATGAGCTGAAATTGCTCCGAATCGTTCAGCTACTGAATGCAGAACACAATCCTTGTAGAATGATCTTGACCTGCCAAATATGAAATCGATCGTTCCTTGAATATAACATTCATAAAAATAGTGAGATCCAATGTCGTCTAAAAGCATGTCCTGTTTGCCAATAATCCTTACTCCATAGAACATTGCTTTATCACCAGCTATTCTCAATGCGAATGCCTGCATTCCGTAGCCACCTTGAATCGAAACTATCGAGTTCTCGAAGGTGACCTCCCTTGCGCAGAAGTAATCATATTTTATGGTGACCGAAGCTGATCTATAGGGTGACTTCCTTTGCATAGAAGTAACATTGTCTGAAGTTCGATTCTGATTTCTAAGTGATAACAGTGTCTAGGCACGGGCATACACAATGAAGAATTATATGGCTTTGAGGCTGGAACGATCACCTTTTCTATGTAAATCCCATGAAGAATGTAAGTTTTGACTCTATCTGAATTATATTAGGGAATATATCAACTGCTCCTTGAACCGTAAGTGAATCACCCTTCCTATTGAAAATCACATTGTGGGAACTATAATAAGAATATGCATAAACATAAAAATATGTATACATAAAGTCCCAACCCAATAAAAGAAACACAAAAGCATATGAAATGTACATATCACCTCTCAAAATTTTGAAAGAAAAGTTAGTCATGGTATAGATAATGGTGGGTCCCATTGGGAGGACACTAAGGACGTTTTGCCATAGTAAGGACAGATATGAAGAGCGGCATGCATTCCAACATCAAATCCCTGCTTGGTGGCATGGATTACTTCTGGTGTTACCGATGACCTCGAAATATCCTCCACAATAATTGACTGTGTTGACAATTAGTTGATATAATCACCAAGACAAAATACATGTTGATATTGTAGGAGAGGGACTGGACAACTACTTCTGCAGCCTTGTTAATTACATAACCAAATAAAGTGGATCCAGAAAGTTAGATAATTTGACTTCTACATAAACCCTTTTTTAAATAAAAAAATGAGCATCAAGACATTCAAGGAAACACACAATGAAATGGGATGTATATAACATCCTGAACAACAAATACAAAGTAAATTACGAATATAAATATTATAAAGTAAAACATAGTCAATTAAATTAAATTGTGGCAACAACTCCATTTTATTATACCCTAGGAAAATCAACAAATCAGTCAAGACATAAACTATGAGGGAATGCATATTTAGGGAGGATATAAATTATAACATAACATTTAAAGATTCAATGAAAAATCTAAACTTTGTGATAAAATAGTTTGATTGAAAAACATGCATTAACTCTAAATCATACCACTTAAACACGACATAATACCTTTAGTGAGAAAAACCTAGTGTGGTCAGTGATCTAATAATAAAATATACATAATGTATTACGAAACAAACTAAAAACCTCATGAGTTAATAATACTATAATGTGAGGTTATGTCTTTTAAGTTCTCTTATGAGCATAAGTCTACTCAGATGGATGGCAAAGCTAAATGAAACTCAATGTTCGATAAATAGTGGATGTGTGCAGTAAATCGGTTCAAATCGGAAAAAAACTCGAACCTGGGTAAGAAATGTAACATAACAGTTCTAGTATAGAAGATGAAACAAAAAAATATCTTCAAGAACTATTTAAAGCACGAATTTAGATAAAAAAAGAGTATGTAGACAACTCATAGATAACGTTAATATCTCTTCCTAACAGTCTAACATGCTAATATGTGAAATGAAAAGAAAAAAAACGTTGTACAAAAACGAATCCTCTTAATCAAACTATATATGAACCTAACTAAACTATATATGAACACAACTAAACTTTAGAACATATAACAAAATCTAAAGAAACAATACAATGCTTGTAGATTTATGGAAAGAAAATTTGGGGTTAAATTAATTTTGGTATCATTATACTCCATTTTAACTCGAAAACCCCTTATATAGAACAATACTTTCAAAAAATTAGGAAGAAAGAGATATGACAGTATACCTGCAAAAATCGAAAACCCCATATAGAGCAGAATACCTGCAAAACCAAAACATGAAATATGAAAATCGAAAAGAGAGCGCAAATAAACCCTAAAAGTTTAAATGCAATTTGCCCTATTCTGAAACCATAAATGATTCACCCATAATATGATGAATAGAGAGAGAAATCACACTCGCACCCTCATTTCTTCAAAGTCTCCGACGTTCAACTACTATTGGAATCAATAAACATCAGTAAATCTCCTCTGTTTTTGCTAAGGAATAACTAAACATCAATAAATCTCCCCTGATGAAAAATCGAGAAACAAATCTATGTCAAACCCTTAAAATCACAAAAACCCAACACCAAACATCAATAAATCTCTATATACTTAAAATGAGTTTAACCATGATAGAGCAAGGAATATCAATATCAATCTAGTGCTACAAAGAATACAAATGGAAGCTTGTCCCGTGATAACACCCCTACCTCAAATAAACCATTCCAACCTACTTTTCAATGGACAGTTGTAACCCAATCAGACGTGGACCAATCCAAATTAATTTCAAAACACTTCATAACCGGCCAATAACCCTCGCCAATCATTCAAAGCCGATGGCAGCAATCAACATTATATAACTCGTGTTATTCGGTAAATTATAATTAGTGTTATTCGGCAAATTATATATCATTATATATCATTCAAAGCCGATGGCAGTAATATCATTTTTATAACTCGTGTTATTCACTAAATTAACATTACATCCCTAGGTCTCACCATCACCGAAATCCAGCACAATACCAGTAGTACGACCACTCCCATATAGGGACAAAACGACTTGGATTGAAACATACATAGCAAGCTTTTTGAGTGTCCCAAACTGAAAGTAAAGTTGAAAGAAAATGATTACCTGTAATATATTTGCCACAAAACAAACTTAAATAAAAGCAATAAATTTGTCTAGTTGTAGCATTATTCAAGTTTTTCTCTTGGCTACAAAATAGGGGACTGAAATTAATAAAATTTCTAATATAACATTGCTTATACTTGTACCTAACTAAAAGTTTTCAATGCGAGGAAAAGGTATGAAACTAATAGCGATATATTTCAAGAATTAGTGTAACGGGTGAAATATTTGACCTTCAGTTCGGATTCACTTCATCGTCATAAGCATAAAGCTGGGCAATGGACTGATACTTGCACACTGACGTATACATGTTTCTAGGGACTCCACGCATAACCTTTTTCTCGATCACATCTTCGATAGCCTGCGAAATCAAACAAAAAGAGTATGTAGACTCCTCATAAAAATACTTTTAATAATTTAAGATAAAAAATAAGATCACTATATAACAATTCATACTAATATTATTTCTTTTAACCATCCATTCGCCATTACTCAGAGAATAGTAACTTACTTTCAATATAGAAAAAAAATTACATAAAACAAAGTTTACTTGTTTTTCATTTTGTACCATCGCATTTTCGACTGCATTTTTTGTTAAGAATTGCAAACCATTATCAATCAAAATTATAATACACTACAGCAATACATCCAAATAGATAGAGAAGAGGTAGACAGAAAACCTTGTTCTTGCTCAACCATCAAATATAAGGAAAGCACCTGATTGTTACAAAGGTTGCCATCATAATGAATATTAATGGAAAACACCTGCTTGTTACAAACGTTGCAGCTGATTGTTAACAATGTTGCCAGAATTAAATATATGAAAAGCTCATTTCAAGATCAACAACTATCTAGCTGCGAATCACATGCATAATTTTCATAACTCTGTCATCAATAGGACCTTATAGTCATTAGCTTACAAATTAAATGCAAAGTTGGCATACAATTATTATGGTACAATAATCAATCATGCTTGAGGTAGTTCATGTACAAAAATACATTGTCGCCTAATTTAGAACAGTCTCCTTATAAATGTGCTTGCCGTTGTTCAAAATGTCAAATCTTAATGGTAACAAAAACTTAGGAGCCATAAGGATGAAGTTAGAGATAAACTGGGATATATAATCAGATCTTCCCGAATATGCTGCTACAAATCTGGAGAAAGACATACACAAAATTAAAAACCAAAATTTTTCAATATTTAAAGTAAAAAAACACATTTCCCCAATAATGTTTTCAGTAATGTTTTAAAAAATGTCTCACCTAGATTTTCAATGTTTATTACCCTGGTTTTCTGATAGAGCTGAAAATAAAAACATAGTTGTAATATGAAACATTGATTTACACATAAATAGGTCTTTGAAATATAAAATTTAACTTGGAAAATACTCTCGAAGGCAAGAGGGGTGAGAAGGTAGAGTTTGTGATAGAATAAAGCCCTTGAGAGGGAGAAACAGTATACCTGAGGGCGTAAGTAAGAGATTGGACAGTAGCGAGAGATGGTGGTGATGTGCTTCTTGTGCTGACAACCGAAAGGAAGAAATGGAAGTGAGTTAGTGAGGTAAGTGAGTGTGTGGCGGAGAGTAGAGGAGGAGGAGGCGGTGTGGAGAGGAGGAGATAGGGGTAGGATTTGGGTGAAAGACAAAATGAGAGAGAGAGCGAGATGGCTAGGGTTTGGCAAATGAGCGTAAGGAGAGAATGAGGAAATAAATCCCAACCCTTCAGTTTTGACACGTGGCTTCAATCTCAACCACAAAGTATGTCTCCAACTTATGAACAGTAAAAACACCCTTACTCCTTATTTTATATATATATATATATATATTATATCTACTAGTTTCACAAAGTAGAAATATTCACAAGTTCATATATATATATATATATATATATTCACTAATCCTTCACCCTTAGGTTAAGACCATTTGGTGCAGAGCATTTATTATTATTTCCATATCTACTAGTTTCACAAAGTAGAAATATTCACAAGTTCATATATATATATATGTACAAATCCTGCACCCCCGGGCTAAGACCCATTAGTGCACCTAACCATAATACTCCTGCACCGTCGGGCTAACAGCCATTAGCGCACTTAACATTAAGATTCTTGTACCCCCAAGTTATCACCCCTGAGTACACATAACAATTGGGTTATCACCCATTACTACACTTAACAATAATATCCTTCTACCCCCGGGTTATCACCCATTAGTACACTTAAGAATAGGATTCCTGCACCCCCAAGTTATCACTCATTAGTGCGCCTAGTAAATAGATTCTTACACCCCAGGGTTATCACCCATTAGTGCACTTAACAATAATATCACCTAATAGGCATAAACATATCCTATTAGAATTCATAGGTGTAACACCCCACGATTTTTGGAGACCGAGAAATTAAATTTTGGGAAAATAAAATTTAATAGAATTGAGGAATTAAAAATTTGGGAATTGAGGCCCAAAAATAGAGAATATTTTAAAGTATTCCGGATGATGATTTTGAGGGTACCGTTGATCCCGAAAGGGTCGAGATAATCAAAATGATTGTCATTGCGTTTTATTTCGGTTATGGAATATTTTTAAGTTAGTTGACTCGAATTGGAGTAAACGACTAATTTAAAGTGTGTATTAACATTTAAAATTGGGTTTATTGTTTTAAAGGATTTAAGGCTTATGGATGAAGCCTTCTCATTTGAGAAAAGGGAGAAAGAGAAAGAAAAGAGAAAGAAGAAGAAAGGAAAGGAGAGAGGGAGAAAAGCTTGGAGATTTTCGGCCAAATTGCGACATCGAGGACGATCCAACCTCTACAAATCTGAGGCAAGTGTTTAATCTTGCCAAATAAGTCATTTGTGTATTTTATTTCATAATATTTGGGTTAAAGAAATGGTTTGTGGGTATAAACATCAAAACCTAAATTTTGGTTCAAATCTTGAAATTTAAGATTTTAATTGGGTTTAAGGGATATAAATTGATGAAGTTAAATTTAGGATGTGTTTTGATGTTGGAAATTATGTTTAGATTGAAGATTAAGGGTTGGAAGTAGTATAAATCGAATTTTGCGGAATTTTGGGTTATAGAAAAATAGCCATTTTCGTGGCTTTCTGAACTGGCTGAATCGATTTGCCCCTAGCGAATCGATTTGCCAAGTTGCAGAAGCCTCAGGTCTTTAGGACCAAATCTATTATCCCCTAGCGAATCGATTCGGAGGTTTGCATAATCTCAGGTCCCTTGGACCGAATCGATTGGGATGGGCCAAATCGATTCGCTGTTGGGCCGAATCGATTCGGAGGGGCCGAATCGATTCGGAAACAGAGCATTTTTGACGAATTTTCTCTTCAGTGAATTCAAACCCTTTTTGGTTGGGTTTATTGATTTGGGGCTTTCTCTTATAAAGTAAGAGATATCTTTTGGTGACTTATATGGGGTCTCTCACTTAGCATATGATAGTGGGGACTTCTAGGAATAATTGGATAAGAAATATCCATGTATGTTGTGAAATTTCTAGGCCAACTTTTATGTCAAATCCTTATAAGGATAGGATATTGTTAAGATGCAATTTGGGGCCAAACGGAAGAGAGTGGTCGCATACTCTTAAAGAGTGAGGGGACTCATATCCTTAGAAATGTTTAGACTAAGGAACAATTGATAACTCAATAGGAGTAAGGGTTCCTGAGATTTATTTGAACCACAGGTGAAATTGGGAACGACTTGGGATCGTACTATCGACTAGAATAAGCGGTAGCGTAAATTCTAGTTAGGATAGTTTACACGTAATTGTGGGGATATGACCATTGAGATTCCAATACTTGAAACGAGGTTGGAATAATCTGAGGTTTTAGACTATTAAGTCATGTATGTGCCTATGGGTAAATAGTACTAAAGGAAAATATGTACTTTTGAATATGGATGAAATGTGTAGTGATGGATTCCTACACAAACTCTTGGGTGATAACCCTAATGTTGAATATATATGTATAGATATATACATATGGTTTTGGGAGACTATTCATCATAGGAAAAATGATTGAATATGTTTCAAGTGAGGGATTGTATTCACATATCGAGGTAAATTTAAAGGAAATTGTGGTGACGGCTTGTATATTGAGGATTATGTATACTTATAGCCGGGTTTATATATCTTATACATATGAACGAGAATTAGTTTGTATATATAATGATGTAGCGATGTGTGAATATATATGTACATATATCTATATATAAATATGAATATATATGGAT
Source organism: Sambucus nigra (assembly GCA_949130495.1). NCBI lineage: Eukaryota > Viridiplantae > Streptophyta > Magnoliopsida > Dipsacales > Adoxaceae > Sambucus > Sambucus nigra. The sequence goes on from OX422218.1 coordinate 523,225,460, forward strand.
ATAGTTATGTTGTGGACATGCATGGTATGGATATTTAAACCGTATATGATGGTTTACTATTTGATCATATGATGGTATCATATGGATGTATGTATATTGCACATGTGAGCAATATATATACTTATGTGGTTAAGCATACCCCACTCATGCTATCATTGGGAAGTTTTCGTGCAGAGGGTGAGCATCCTGGCATATAGAGCAGGGTGTGGATATTCCCCTGGTCATAGTCTCTGGTGTGTTATTATACGATAGATATATCTTTGGGATGAGACCTGGTGGGTATGTTTCGTCTCATTACCAATTGGAGCTATGACCGCTTCCCGGGACGTCGTGTGTGCGAGTTATCACGAGGTGGGTGTCGTTGATCCCCACCAGGTGGGCTCCAGTTGCTACGTCAGTCGAGCACTGGGAAGATGATAGCATTGATGCAGTTTTATCGGCGATATATATAGCCGAGTGGATTATGTCCATGTCCATTGTACATAAGATATGATACGTACACTTGGTCATGGGTATGGATGATTGGTATATGTATATATATGGTGAGCATAAAATACCTATATATATATATTTCTATATCCTATAGATGAAAGGATACAGAATTGATGTAGAGTACATCTTGGATGATTATGGTGTACTAGATTGGTGGGGGTTGATGTATCGCATTTAAGGAATATTTCGGTTACATCATCCCAAGGATATTATTGGAGTTTTAGTAGTAATGGTAGTATTATATTGTATATATGGCATTATGGATCTCTATGATCGACATTGTCAAGGAGTAGTGTAACGGGGTGGTTCCTTGTTTGGATTTTTCTTTGCGAGACACCCCACGTATGAAACGCCGTGCAATGTTGAAATTGGAGAAAAGTTCTTCCAATTATGGTATGTACGGCATTATGGACCTCTATGATCGACATTGTCAAAGAGTAGTGTAATGGGGTGGTTCCTTGTTTGGATTTCTCTTTGCGAGACACCCCACGCACGAAATGTAGTACATTGTTGAGAGTGGAGAGAAGTTCTATCGATATTTATGTATGGCATAATGGATCTCCAGGATTGACGTTGAGATGGAGTAGTGTAACAAAGTGGTTCCTTGTTTGGATTTCGCTTTGCTAGACACCCCACTCACGAAACGCAGCGCATCGTTGAAATTGGTGGGAAGTTGTGTCAATATAATTTTGCATGCTTATTAATTAGAAATTTAAATCATATGTTTCAACCCAAATGCGTATTGGGTAACTTATTAAATTATAAATGGTTAAAGTATAAACCGGAATCCACTAAGCCTAATAAGGCACATATGATTGAAAATAAATACTTAACTGTGGATAAAAAGGGGGTGGATTCTTGGGGTATGATATGAAGGTAGATGTCGTGGGTATAGGCTAGGCCTATGATAAGTTAGGTTGTCCTAATAATAATGCGGGTAATTTAACTAAAAGTTGAGGACGCGAATATGTGCGCGCCTTTAGATGAGAGGTGATTTGGGGCTCCACGAGAGTGCGATCCCATTTTAATTATGAGTTAAGCGCACCGATATTTATTATGCACGGTTAACACAGTTGGTAAATATTTTTCACAACTCGGGCTCTGACCCATTTACTTTTCTCTCCTGCTTGTGTATATATATATATATATATATATATATATATATATATATATATATATTACTACAGGTGTCCTACTGCATGGATACCGGATGACCTTTTTTCCAAAGTCTTGGGATCCGTGACAGGTGCGGACTGTTGTGGGACTTTGATGGTAGTCGCTTCCTACTTTTAAAAATCTAGGTAGGATTCATTGTATATCGGTTTTGTACCGAAGGGATATTTATAGATGTTTATATTTATTCCATTTCAGTTATTGTATTGGCTGTGACCCGACAGCTTATTCGGGTCTACTTTTTGTTGTATATTATGCGGTAGTTATTTATTTCATTTTTATTCTAGCATTTCATTTATGTTAGTTCTTTCATGCATCATTCTTTCTTTTATCAGTAGTGTTAGTTGGTTATCTGTTGCACATTTTATTAAATTTTTACATCATGCCTATATGATATCGGGTAGTTAGTCCTATATTATGTAGTACCGATAGTTGATGTTAAGACTAGACCATCTGAAACTCCTGATTTAATATAGTATAGGGCTGGCCACTCGTTATTATTTTAGGCAGGTTGTTACAGATGGTATCAGAGCATTAGGTTCTAGATTCCTTAGGATCGGTGCGAGTTTCCTGCATTCTTCCGTTAACGTTCTTGAGATAAAGCCCTACAATTGGGACTGTTGGGTTCAGTGCGTTGTCTTTTCTGTGAAGTATACTCACTTGATTGACGTTCTGATAACATCTTCTCTTGTTTCATTTCAGACGTCGCCTAGATTTTGTCGTCTAGGAAAGGATAGGATTAGAAGTACAATACCCATAACATATTTTGGGTATGTTTTAATCGGGGGTATTTATTTTCCCCAATTCTGGAGGAGATATTGAGGAGATTTATAGCAGTGGTTCGAGGTGAGTTATTGGCAGTTGAGTAAGAAAGGAAAATTTACTCGAATGGTAAATTTTGGACATAGTAAGGTAAGTACAAGGAGAGGTATGTAGCGTAGTCCTAAGGGGGTTTAGGTTGAGAAACTCGTTAATCTTTGTTAGGAAGCCTGGTGTTGGTGACTTTTCCCTGACGTGAGATGTGTGGAGTTGTCCCAATATCGGGAGTATCGCCTTCTAGGATGAGGGAGAATACATTTGGAGACTCAGTTCTTTGTGTAGGACTCAGGGAGTTTTCGGCAGTCACCATCGCGTTTTTGTCCTTCAAAATGGTTAGGAAGGATTTATGAGGAAGAAGATTCTTTGAGGGGAATTAGGCCTTGAGAAGGAGTGGGCAAGTGTGGTGTTTTTGCGATATCTTCTGGAATAGTAAAACTTCCTATAAGGAGATAGTAGAGAGTGGCTCTATTGATTTTGGGGGAATGTAAATTGTAAAGGTTATTGGTTCATTGAGGGAATGACTTAGTTTTTGAAAAGGTGTTGATGTGATGTAGAGGAATTTCATACCTGAGAGGTTCAGAGTTTAGTGGATTTATTTTGAGCGGAGAATTTAGCTCCTAGTTGTACTAGTTTTGAGAACTAGGTAGTGGTTAGAAGTGCTGTATGTGTTGAGGCCTTGTGTTTTAAACAAAAGGTTTTTGTTTGGCGTGTCAAAAGACGCGGAATATAAATTATATCGTAAAGTTGTATAGGCCCTCGTGCAGTATCTAAAAATATGAAAAATCTTTTTATAAAACTTTAACCCTGGTTCAACTAATCTCAATTCCCGACCTAGCTACATAGTAGTGTATTGGGAGGGTTCCTTGTTTGGATTTCGCTTGCGAGACCTCCCCCGCACGAAGGTAGCTAGTGTCATGAATTGAGGAGAGTTCAACCATTGGAAAATTTTGAACTTATATATATTTAGTATGTTGTTATAGATTATAATGTCGAGGGTTATGTTACAATTGGAGGCTAATGGAGCCTAATTATAATTCTACGAGTAGAGCTCTGGTACAAGGTGTATGGGCGCCCCGGGGTAGTTATTTGTTTTAAAAATCTTTATGGTTTGACATGAGAACCAAGAAGGATTGGTATAGTGATCCTAAGAGTTGATGTTAGGACTAGATGATATTGAGGTCCTATGTGTATTTTAAATTTCGAGGACGAAATTTTTGTAAGGGGGAAGATTGTAACACCCCACGATTTTTGGAGATTGAGAAATTAAATTTTGGGAAAATAAAATTTAATAGAATTGAAGAATTTTAAAATTTGGGAATTGAGGCCCAAAAATAGAGAATATTTTAAAGTATTTCGGATGATGATTTTGAGGGTACCATTGATCCCGAAAGGGTCGAGATAGTCAAAATGACTGTCATTGCGTTTTATTTCGGCTCCGGAATATTTTTAAGTCAGTTGACTCGAATTGGAGTAAACGAGTCATTTAAAGTGTGTATTAACATTTAAAATTGGGTTTATTATTTTAAAGGATTTAAGGCTTACGGATGAAGCATTCTCATTTGAGAAAAGAGAGAAAGAGAAAGAAAAGAGAAAGAAGAAGAAAGGAAAGGAGAGAGGGAGAAAAGCTTGGAGATTTCTGGCCAAATTGCGACATCGAGGACGATCCAACCTCTACAAATCTGAGGCAAGTGTTTAATCTTGCTAAATAATTCATTTGTGTATTTTATTTCATAATTTGTGGGTTAAATAAATGGTTTTTGGGTATAAACATCAAAACCTAAATTTTGGTTCAAATCTTGAAATTTAAGATTTTAATTGGGTTTAAGGGATATAAATTGACGAGGTTAAATTTATGATGTGTTTTGATGTTGGAAATTATGTTAGGATTGAAGATTAAGGGTTGGAAGTAGTATAAATTGAATTCTGGGGAATTTTGGGTTATATAAAAACAATCATTTTTGTGGCTTTCTGAACTGGCCGAATCGATTCGCCCCTACCGAATCGATTCGCCAGGTTGCAGAAGCCTCAGGTCTTTAGGACCGAATCGATTCAGCCCTAGAGAATCGATTCAGAGGGTTGCAGAATCTCAGGTCCCTTGGACCAAATCGATTCGGATGGGCCAAATCGATTCGCTGTTGGGCCGAATCGATTCGGAGGGGCCGAATCGATTCAAAAACAGAGCATTTTTGAGGAATTTTCTCTTTAGTGAATTCAAACCCTTTTTGGTTGGGTTTATTGATTTGGGGCTTTCTCTTATGAAGTAAGAGATATCTTTTGGTGACTTAAAGGGGGTCTCTCACTTAGCATATGATAGTGGGGACTTCTAGGAATAATTGGATAAGAAATATCCATGTATGTTGTGAAATTTCTAGGCCGACTTTTATGTCAAATCCTTATAAGGATAGGATATTGTTAAGATGCAATTTGGGGCCAAACGGAAGAGAGTGGTCGCATACTCTTAAAGAGTGAGGGGTCTAATATCCTCAGAAATGTTTAGACTAAGTAACAATTGATAACTCAATAGGAGTAAGGGTTCCTGAGATTTATTTGAACCAGAGGTGAAATTGGGAACAGCTTGGGATCGTACTATCGACTAGAATATGCGGTAGCGTAAATTCTAGTTAGGATAGTTTACACGTAATTGTGGGGATATGACCATTGAGATTCCAATACTTGAAACGAGGTTGGAATAATTTGAGGTTTTAGACTATTAAGTCGTGTATGTGCCTATGGGTAAATAGTACTAAAGGAAAATATGTACTTTTGAATATGGATGAAATGTGTAGTGATGGATTCCTACACAAACTCTTGGGTGATAACCCAAATGTTGAATATATATGTATAGATATATACATTGGTTTTGGGAGACTATTCATCATAAGAAAAATGATTGAATATGTTCCATGTGAGGGATTGTATTCAAATATCGAGGTAAATTTAAAGGAAATTGTGGTGACGGCTTGTATATTGAGGATTATGTATACTTATAACCGGGTTTATATATCTTATACATATGAATGAGAATTAGTTTGTATATATAATGATGTAGCGATGTGTGAATATATATGTACATATATCTATATATAAATATGAATATATATGGATATAGTTATGTTGTGGACATACATGGTATGGATATTTAAACCGTATATGATGGTTTACTATTTGATCATATGATGGTATCATATGGATGTATGTATGTATATTGCGCATGTGAGCGATATATATACTTATGTGGTTAACCATACCCCGCTCATGCTATCATTGGGAAGTTTCCGCGCAGAGGGTGAGCATCCTGGCATATAGAGCAGGGTGTGGATATTCCCCAGGTCATAGTCTCTGGTGTGTTATTATACGATAGACATATTTTTGGGATGAGACGTGGTGGGTATGTTTCGTCTCATTGACAGTTGGAGCTATGACTGTTTCCCAGGATGTCGTGTGTGTGAGTTATCACGAGGTGGGTGTCGGTGATTTCCACCAGGTGGTCCCCTGTTGCTACGTGAGCCAGGCACTCGGAAGAGGATAGCATTGATGCAGTTTTATCGGCGATATATATAGCCGAGTGGATTATGTCCATGTCCATTGTACATAAGATATGATACGTACACTTGGTCATGGGTATGGATGATTGGTATATGTATATATATGATGAGCATAAAATACCTATATATATATATATATATATATATATCCTATAGAAGAAAGGATATAGAATCGTTGAAGAGTACATCTTGGATGATTATGGTGTACTAGATTGGTGGGGGTTGATGTATCGCATTTAAGGAATATTTCGGTTACATCATCCCAAGGATATTATTGGAGTTTTAGTAGTAATGGTAGTATTATATTGTATATATGGCATTATGGATCTCTAGGATCGACATTGTCAAGGTGTAGTGTAACGGGGTGGTTCCTTGTTTGGATTTTGCTTTGCAAGACACCCCACGCATGAAACACCGGGCAGTTTTGAAATTGGAGAAAAGTTCTTCCAATTATGGTATGCACGGCATTATGGACCTCTATGATCGACATTGTCAAAGAGTAGTGTAACGGGGTGGTTCCTTGTTTGGATTTTGCTTTGCGAGACACCCCACGCACGAAATGTAGTACATTGTTGAGAGTAGAGAGAAGTTCTATCGCTATTTATGTGTGGCATAATGGATCTCCAGGATCGACGTTGACATGGAGTAGTGTAACGGGTTGGTTCCTTGTTTGGATTTCTCTTTGCGAGACACCCCACCCACGAAACGCAGCGCATCATTGAAATTGGAGGGAAGTTGTGTCAATATAATTTTGCATGCTGATTAATTAGAAATTTAAATCATATGTTTCAACCCAAATGCGTATTGGGTAACTTATTAAATTATAAATAGTTAAAATATAAACCGAAATCCACTAACCCTAATAAGGAACATATGATTGAAAATAAATACTTAACTGTGGAAAAAAGGGGTTGGATTCTTGGGGTATGATATGAAGTTAGATGTCGTGGGTATAGGCTAGTCCTATGATAAGTTAGGTTGTCCTAATAATAATGTGGGTAATTTAACTAAAAGTTGAGGACGCGAATAGGTGCGCGCCTTTAGATGAGAGGTGATTTGGGTCTCCACGAGAGTGCAATCCCATTTTAATTATGAGTTAAGTGCACCGATATTTATTATGCACGATTAACACACTTGGTAAATATTTTTCACAACTCGGGCTCTGACCCGTTTACTTTTCTCTCCTGCTTGTGTGTGTGTGTGTGTATATATATATATATATATATATATATATATTACTACAGGTGTCCTATTGCATGGATACCAGATGACCTTTTTTCCAGAGTCTTGGGATCCGTGACAGGTGCGGACTGTTGCGGAACTTTGATGGTAGTCGCTTCCTACTTTTAAAAATCTAGGTAGGATTCATTGTATATCGGGCTTGTACCCAAGGGATATTTATAGATGTTTATATTTATTCCATTTCAATTATTGTATTGGCTGTGACCCGACAGCTTATTGGGGTCTACTTTTTGTAGTATATTCTGTGGTAGTTATTTATTTCATTTTTATTCTAGCATTTCATTTATCTTAGTTCTTTCTTGCATCTTTCTTTCTTTTATCAGTAGTGTTAGTTGGTTATCTGTTGCACATTTTATTAAATTTTAACATCTCCCCTATATGATATCGGGTGGTTAGTCTTATATTATATAGTACCGACAGTTGATGTTGAGACTGGACCATCTGAAACTCCTGATTTAATATAGTATAGGGCTAGCCACCCGTTATTATTTTAGGCGGGTTGTTACAATAGGTATTTTTCCAACCTAATTATGTACTTCTTATACGTATTTTATTCTCATCACTACATATAGTATAAATATTTAGATTACTATCCCTCTTGTAATCTCCAAGGTACATTCTCTATACCGAATCATTAAAGTATTAATTCTCACATACATTCCTGAAATTCTGTCCTATTTAAATTTACTATCTGTCAGTTTCTCTCACTCCAATAAACTGGTAAACTCAAAACTATACGCTAAGAAAATTTCCAAATTCACGACGTCGTTCGAACTAGAAAGGATTATCGCTCGAAAGATTGCCACGTGTCGCTTGAGTGACTTCACGCGCGATGTCTATCTCGCTTGAATGACTCACTTTAATGACTTCTCATGAGATGTCAGTCTCGTTATTAACGACCTACGCGTGACATCGCCCGACGCGCACTGGTTCGTCCCCTTTGCCAACAATTCAATGTTATTCACCATTTTTTATCCTAAAAACCTCTAAGGTTCATCACCCAACACCTCATCATCAATCCCAATCAAAACATAGAAGGTTATATAACATTCCTAACATCCTAGGATCGTTAATTCGTTATCAATCATCAAGATTATATGAAATCCCCAAATTAATTCATAGGAGCCCTAAATTCCAAATTTTCAATTAAAGAACCTTATCAATCAAGATTCGTTCATCAATATATAATCTAATTTTATGATTAATCATCTACATACATGAAGGAATTTAAACTACTGATTAAACCAGTCCTTAATCATAATTTAAATCTCCAATTTTCACCCAATTCACATGTAAATCATGATTAATTTCACCTACACTAACATGAGAATGATTATTGCTAAAAGAAAACAACTAATAAATACTTGCCTCAAATATGAAGATCTAATCCACTGGTGATGTTGGTATAGATGCGTTCCTCTCTTTGCGATCTACACTTTGGTGGGATTTGTAGTGTGGGAGCTAGAGTTTTGTGCCAAGGACACTAATGGCTTCCTTCATCTTCCTCTATGGTTCCCTCTCCCTCTCTCTTTAGGTTTAGAACTGGAAACTCCCTTCTCCCCCACGTACTCTTAATTTAATTTAATTAATTTTTGTCATTAATTAAACTCCCAGAAATCCAAAATTTCAAAACTACCCCTACGGGGTGCCGGTTTGGCCTAAAATATTTTGGAGTCCAAATAAAATACCTGGGTAGTGTCTTCTGACTATTTTGACCCTCCCGGACTCAACGGTGCACTCAAAATGACCATACGTTTTAATACAAATAAATTCTCTTTTTATCCCAATCAATTTGTCCCGACACGATTTACATGCGTGTCAGACTTAAATTACGAAATTGTCGTGTTACTCACTCTCGACAATTTATCAAAGTGTATAATTACATATTACATATCACACATTAATATTCAATTAATAAGGATTAACCCTTGTCCCGCTAGTTAATAATTATTTAATTAATTAACAATTAATTATTTAACCCGAATTAATTTCTCGTATTATAATTTAATTAATCCTACAATAATAATAAATCACATAATTATTCTAACAATACTAATTAATCACATAATTATTAAATTATAATAAAAGGGGTGTTACAGTTATTTGAATTTATACGACGAGACTTATGGCATTAATTAAATTTACGTATGATATACGGGTTATAAATACAACATGTGAGACTCATAATATGGGATGTGTGAATACTAATATTCAACATATAAATAGTTAGGTTGTGTGAATACCTATTTTATAGATTTTTATGTGTAGGATATATCTACCATACTTGCTATCATCGGGAGATCTTTAAGGGGACAGTCTTGTCTTGAGGAGGCTTTTGGGGGGATTATAGATTGGTACCTCAGTGCATAGGATCTAAGGAGGACTTATCTGTGAGTGGATAAGTTTGGGTTATATGGGTGTGTAGGTATGTGTGTGACCCATTGCACTGTGGTCCATGTTCGCCTTCAGTTTGTGTATGATTTGTTTTATTATGATTACTGAGATATTCAGAATCGATAGTCCTTATTATGTACGTGAGGTACCGGGACTTGATAGCAGAGCGATGTGGGGTGTAGTATTAGTATATATTATAATAGTTAATTATATATATATATATACCGTGTTTATTCTACTGTGTTGTTCAGTGAACAAAATGATGATTCCAATATATATTAACTGTGTAAGAACTTAATAGATTAATGAGATACTTGGAATCAATTAACAAAATATGAGGAACTGTATAACATATATTTCTATTATACGGGTGGGAACAATAGGTTAGTTGGCTTAGATGGGAAAGTGTTAAAATCTGGTTAGGGGGGGTAACGTAACTAGGAAGGGTAATAATTATGCGTTAGGTGTGCACAATAGTTAAGAGGTGAGAATCTCAAGTGAGAGAGCGTGACTGACATGTATATAATTATATGGTATTTATGCATTTAAATACTTTATATTTTAAAGTTGTTTTCAACTCGGGCTCTGACGTGTTTTCTTTCAAATCCATTTTTTTGTAAAATATTTTTAGGTCCCTAGCCATAGGGATGCCAAGCATAGGAGTTCAATTAAGTTGACGTGATGTAGCTGCTGTGGAAGTTATTGAACCTTGGTATTAGATTCCTCCACCTTCATCCTTGATTCATTCAAAGTTATTTATTCTAGTCAAGTCATGTTGCCCATTCTTATTTAAGATTGTGCTTTCAGACATTTATCTATATTTTAGTTATGGGATTTATTTCATTTTAGATTATTATATTTGGGATTTAGACTGGAAGTGTTTGCTCCAGACTCAGTTTATTTCATTATGTCGTTTTAATTCCTATGTGATTTTTATTGGATGGTGGATGTTTAGTTAATAATTTAATTGCTTGGTTGTTATATTAAAAAGATACAATTTGACTTCTAACGTTTTAAATACTAGGTGGTTAGTAATTAATAAAAAGTTTTTGACGGTGACGCTAAGACTAATCGAACTGGATATTTTGTTTAAATTTAATAAAGGACTGATAACCCAATATTTAATTAGGCGGGGTGTCAGAGGTGGTATCAGAGCATCAGGTTCTAGAGGCTTCAGGATCTGTCCGTCTTATTAGGCTTCCAGCGTAGCTTTCTTTGATGTAGAGCTCTATATTTAGGACTGTTGTATTCATTAATTGCACATTTTACATCTTCAGCTATTTTGAGATATTTCCCGTGGACTTATAAAGATTCTCTCTCATCTCAGATACCTCCCTGATGTGCATTGTGCTCTCCTATGGGTGTCCAACTCGAGCCCCAGCCAGCTCCGGACCAGGGTACGATGAATGTTGCTGAGGTTTCCGCTATCATAGCACAAGCGGTAAATGCATCTTTAGTCGTAGTTTAGTAGGACACACCCCAGACATAGTCGATGGCAACAACATCAGCACCAGCTCATGCATTCCCTTTTACTTGGGAGCGAGTCAGATATGCCTTTCAGAAGGCACATCCTCCGGAGTTCCCATGGAGTTCCGATATTGTGGTAGCGAAACAATGCAAGAAATACATCTAGCGACACCTGATGATGTACGACTGCACCGAGGTACAAGTGTAGATACTAGCTACTTTTAAGCTAGTGGGAGCGACACTGCAGTGGTGGGAGTCTATTACAACTGCTGAGGAGATAAACAAAATGACCATTCAAGACATCTGCGTGCGGTTCGACGGTAAATATTTTCCTTCCGTCATTCAGACTGAGATGAAGTAAAAATTACTGGACCTCACCCAAGAAGTGAAAATCGTTGTGGAGTACAAGGAAGGTTTTACGAGATTGACTAATTTGTTGCCAGATGAGGTAACTACTTAGGGGAAGAAAATTCGCATATTTATGGACGGTTTGACTTGGAGGATTCATCAATACCTTTTTTGTAATCTTTTGTTGTGTACATATACTGATGTGCTTAACGCTTATCTACTACACTGAAGAAAATGAGTAGGGGAGTCCATCTAGCAGGGTAGGACAAGGGGTACTGGTTCCAGTGGGGCACAACCATCTCAGGGTGAGCAGAGACATGGTGAGCCGAGTATCCATCAGGGGGACCCTGCTAAGAGGTCCAGATCAGGTGACCACAAGCAGGGACAGGGAGGTTTTAGGTAGGGCTAACCTAGCCAGCAGGGCCAGTAGGGATAGTAGCGCTTCTAGCAGGGCCAAGGGAGGGTGTGACACCCCGACTAATTAAATACCGGGTAGCTACTGCTTTATTAAATTAAATCAAAATGCCAAGTTGGCTCAGTTAATAGCATCACTGTCGAAAACATGTTTATAATTTCTAACCACCTAGTATTTAAAAGTAAGATGTCAAATTTTAAATTAAGTCTGGTTAACACGCAATAAAAGAATAATGAAAGAATAACATAACCATTCACCATAACAGAACAGTAGAATGACCAATAAATAATAATAAGTCCGGAGGAAAACTCCTCACAACAATCCCACAACTGAATTAAATAAAACTGCATCCTGAATTAATTACATGCCAAAAGTCGGAAAATATGAAATATGAAATGTCTCTAATAGAAATGGGCGACATGCCCTACAACTTGTGAAAATTGAATATAGAGTCAAGACAAATGAAGCGTCTACTAGCAAGGCCCTGTAACTTCCACAACAGCTACAGCTCGTCACCTGAATGGAAATCCTATGCATGGTGTCCTTGTGGCTGGGCACCTAAAAGGTTTTTACAAAAATAGATTTGAAAGAAAACGGGTCAGAGCCCGAAAGTGGAGATTATTTTAAAAACAACAAGTGCTTTAATAACATTAAAACAATGAATGATAAATACATGTTAGGACGTGCTTTCACATGAAGTACTCACCTCTCAACTAATTGTGCACTCCTAACGTACCGTACCCATTTAAGTGACATACACATCTAACCAAACTGTAATAAGTTTTACCCCTTACTACTCCATTCCCATTATGCATTCTAGCGTTATCAATTAAATAGAGGGATTTACTAAAACTCAGATTCTCAATTATTAGCAATACAATTCACTATAGGTTATCCCTTTCTATTTCCTCAAAGCGTTACCATAATTATACTCACAATACTAACATGAAAGTTCTCATTATTTAAGCGTATATTATTCACATCATGAATATACAATGCAAGCACCCGAGACTAAGCTGTGGTGCACACATACTCTGCTATCCATCCCGGTACATCACGTACATAAGGATTACGCATTCCGAAGCTCTCAGGAATCGTTCTCAGATAACAACAATCACAAGCAATGGAGGCGAACACAGTCACATCACATGGGTCACGCACATACCTACGCTCCCACGATCAGCGTTCTTATTAACTTCCCAATAAGTCCTTATCTGACCTATGTCCTCGAGGTACCAATCTAAATCTGGGCAACACAAAGATTAGATGGCCCTAAGCGAACGTAAACCTCCCATGATAGCAAGTATGGTAGGTATGTCATACACATAAAATCATATACATATACTAAGAATGGACACATCCTAGTAATTACCATAATTTATTAGTGGTATACTTCTCGTTCCTATACCCACACACTTGTCCCCGGTTTATATATACACGTCATCCATTATCCTCACATCGTAAATAGTTAGTCACGTTCTAACCCATAAATATCATTCGGTTCAAACCACACTTCTATGTTTTACTCCTCAATATATCCCAAATGTCCCAACTATATCGATTATTCATCAAGGAATTTTCATCTCTACAATTAAACAAGGTTACGGAACACTAGAAGTCAAATCAGGCCAAAAAGGCCAAACTGTCAACTCGTTAGAAGTTTCGTTCGAACGAGGCTGTTCGAATGAGAGTTCGTTCGAACGAAGTGGGCATTCTAACGAGATCTCGTTCCAATGAAAGTCATCGAATGAACATCCCACTCGTTAGAAGTCTAATAGTCAACTCATTAGAAGCTCGTTTGAACGAGCTCGTTCGAACGACCTGGGCAGACCTTCTAACGAGGTGACAGTTTCGAGACCAGAATTCCCCTTTTCGTTTTTCCCAATTTTCTTCACCTCTAATCCCATATAAAAATCGTACCAACGGTATTTTAAGGTTTCTAATCCACACTAAACATTCATAGGTCATAACTAAACATTTATATAGGGCTAAATCTTCCTAAACATCATCTAATCATCAAATCTCCCCAATTTTCCCCAAATTTCAAGAACATGAACCCTAGAAAAAAATTTAAGTCATCAATAGGCATAATTAAATCCATTTTATAACATGAAAGAGGTATTTCTAACAGTATAGTCACCCAAAAACAAATCTACGTACAATCTCTTTATCAATACTTGAGTTTCCAATTCCAATTTCATGGGTTTTTGTTATTCTCCCAAAACAACACAATTATATGAATTTTCTACGCATGGAGGAAGCATTCGTTGTAAATAACATAATTAAACCACTTGCCTCTGATATTTCTCTGAATTTGGTGTTGAATCTTGGATGTTGCTCTCTCTTTTCTTCTACAATCTCTCCCAAGTTTGAAGGTTGAAGGTGGTGGTTATGGTTCTCTCCTCTTGGGAACCTCTCCTAACCTCTCCTAAAACTCCCATTGCCCACAAATCAGATAGTTGCTGGTAATGGGTTAGTGGGTCACTTAATTTTCTATTTTAAACTCCAAAAATTCGTTAATCATAATTCCCAAAATTCAAAAATTACCAAAATACCCTTTTAAGTTGCCGGTATGGCCTAAAAATGCCCCGGGACCCAAACTAAACCCCCGGCTAGTGTTTTCTGACTATTTTGACCCTTCCGGACGCGTTGGCGCACTCAAAATGACCGTTTGGTTGATAGAATTAAAATTCATGTTTTAATTTAAATAATTATATTCCTGACGCGACTGTCACGCGCGTCCCAACAAAATTTCCCAAATTGCCGTATTTCAATCTCACGACAAATTCAACAATTTCAATATTCATATATTGCCATATATACGTATTAAAATTAAATACCAACTCACATCTCACTAGTATTTTATCCGGATTAATTCCCAATTAATACACATTTAATTCAATTAATCCCATAAATAAATATCACAAAAATACGGGGTATTACATACTTCCCCCCTAATAACAGAATTTCATCCCGAAATTCGGAAGTAGAAAGTACCTAGTAAGAACAACTCTGGATAACGTTCGCGCATCTCATCCTCGTGCTGCCATGTGTACTCCTCGAGATTATGATGTCGCCATTGAACACGTACTAACGGAACTATCTTTGATCGCAGTTTTCGCTCGCTTCGGTCCAAAATAGCAATCGGCCCCTCCTCGTAGGAGCTATCAGGCTGGAGATCGATGTCCTCCAAAGCAATGACAGAATGAGCCAAATCGTCTCTAAGATATGTCCTTAGCTAGGAAATATGAAACACATCATGAATCCGATGCAAATGCTCCGGTAACCCAAGTCTATATGCAACAGACCCAATCCGCTCGATGATTGGGAATGGCCCCTCATATGTCGGTGCCAACTTCCCCTTCTTCCCAAATCGCATAATCCCTTTCATAGGAGATACTCTGAGTAAAACCTGGTCCCCCACTTGGAACTCCCTGAAGAAACTCTTCGCATCAGCATAGCTCTTCTGCCGATCCTGAGCTACCCGAATGCGACTCCCTATCAATTTTATCCTCGCCGAAGTATCCTGAATCACTTCCGGCCCAAGTAGTTTGTTGTCCCCCACCTCCAACCAACATGCTGGGGAACGACAAGGTCTACCGTACAACGCCTCAAATGGATCCATGTCAATGGTGAACTGGTAGGAGTTGTTATAAGCAAACTTCACCAGTGGAAGATACTGCTCCCATCCACCCCCTAAATCAATGATGCACATACGCAACATGTCCTCCAACATCTGGTTTGTACGCTCGGTTTTCCCATCGGTCTGCGGGTGATACGCCATACTCAACCGCAATTCCGTGCCCATGGCCTCCTGAAAACTCTCCCAAAATCGTGACACAAATATCTTGTCTCTGTCAAACACGATATTTAGGTCCACACCATGAAGTCTCACTATTTCTGCAATAAAGAGCTGGGCATACTGTCCCGTAGTGTAGTCGGTTCTTACGGGTAGAAAATGAGCGACTTTGGTCAACCTGTCCACAATTACCCAAATGGAGTCGTGACCCCTCTGTGACGTAGGTAACCCCGTGATAAATTCCATGGATATGCTTTCCCACATCCACATTGTAAGGACACAAATTTCAAATTGAGTCCATATATAGTTTTGGCTCAATTCCGGACAAAAACATTTATTCATAGGATAGTATTCAATTGTAATATTCTCAAGCCTATGAAGTGTATGTTGAAGACGTAGCAGAAAAGAATTTAAAGCTTCATCAAAATTCCGGTTTGTGTGCCTCGTTTCTACGTCATCAACTAAGGTTCCATGCTCCCAAGGTATGAATGTAATTATATTTATATAGGAGCTTGGAACAATTTGTATTGGGTGTTAGGTGTAATAAAAACTGCATTTTATTTTCAGAAAGAATCATTTAGAAGTTTAAATTAAGTATATAAAAGTTTCTGGGCCAAAATAGAATTTTACAACTTTCTGGTCGTTCGTTAGAAATGTCGTTCGAACGAGTTTTGTCGTTCGAACCAGTTTCGTTCGAACGAGTTTGCCAACGACACTAAACTGGTCAGTCGTTCGATATGTCGTTCGAACGCGTTTTTCGTTCTAACGAGGTATCTAACGAGATTCTAACGAGCCCAGGCTAGTCACTCGTTAGAAGTCTCGTTCAAACGAAAGTCAAGTTCGTTCGAACGAGACGCCAGGCGGGAACGGTTTTGAGCAATTTTTTGGCAGTTTTTACCCCATTATCCCACTTGTTTCTTAACTGATTTTTTAAGGCTTTATCAAGGACGGGAATCATTTTTCAAGGGGTATCTTTTTCATACCATACAAACTCCTAGAGAGTATTTTGAGACAAAATTTGTTTAAGGAAAAAGATCATGTTTTGAGTGTTATTCTTTCAAAGAAAAATTCATACACACTCTAGTTTACACCCAATTGTGTTTATCCAAGTTTCTATATTTATATCAATTGCTTGGAGTTTTTGGCACCGGTTTTCTCTACCGAATTCAAGAGACGTTTCGGGTTTGCTTCTACACCCCATCACAAAGAAGACGTTTGTTGAGATTCTACCCACACGGAGAAAGGATCCATGCTTGGGTGACGGTGACCATATAAAGTCCCATCGGTGGATTCCGAGACCGCGGTGGTGTTCCGAGGTTTTCCTCTAGGAAGAGGTTTCTACGAGAAGGAGCGTCGAGGCTTGAGAGGGATCGAGTCAGTCGTTGTAAGTCTATCTGTCTTGTAATTGTAATTCCATATCTAGTTGACTTGTGGCTAGGGCCGTCCGAGGTTGTTTCCCGTCTTGGGTTTTTCCTCGTACATCTCGGCGTAGTGTGACATTGTTTTTTTTATCTTGCACAATAATTTAGAATCCATGCTTAGGATAATTTCAAGATAAAATTTGGTTTAATTATCACACTCATTTAATTTGGGACTTATATTAAATATTGGGTAAAATCGGTTTATTCAAGTCATTTGCTAAAATTGGTTTCGCCTAACTTTGAATATAATTGTTAATTATGACTTAGGCATATTCTAGGAGTTGGATTTAATACTAAACTTTGGAATTTTAGTATTTATTTTGTTGAACCATCACACCGTTTACGCTTCCGCATTTATTTAAAAGGAAATTATATTTTAATTGTGTAAAATTAAAACCCGGGATTATCCTCTTCAAATTGGTATCAGAGCCAAAAACGATAAATTATTTCGTTAAGATCCTTTAATTTTTGGCAAAAATGGAATTTTCCCCATTTTCAAAATTTCCTATTTTTTATGGTTCAAACTACGCGTATTGGAAAGCGCGAATGAAATCGGCACTTAAATCTATCGATGAACGTGTTTGGATGTCTGTTGTTAACGGTTGGACCCCACCAACTCATCTTATTGAAAATGAGCGTGTTCCCAAACCCGTCGATAGATGGACCGAAAATGAGTTTAAGCTAGGAAATTTTAATTCCCGTGGTTTAAATGCCTTATTTAGCGCTGTCGCACCGGATGAATTCCGACGTATTATGACGTGTGAAACCGCTAAAGAAGCTTGGGATATTTTACAATTAACTCATGAAGGAACTAGTGTCGTTAAAGCTTCAAAACTCCAAAACCTCACCACTCAATTTGAAACTATCAAAATGGATGAAAAAGAAACTTTTGATAAATTTTATGCTAGACTTTCTGATATTGTTAATTCATCCTTTAACTTGGGAGAGAAAATACCTGACGATCGTGTTGTAAAGAAAATTTTGAGGTCCCTTCACGATAGATTTATTCCTAAAGTGACCGTTTTAAATTCTTTACCCACTTTAGCCTCTACGAAATTAGAAGAGCTTGTAGGTGATTTACAAACCTATGAACTAGATATGTTTCCCTCTAAAACTGAAAAGAAAATTGAAAAGGGTGTTGCTTTAAAAGCCCGAAAAGAGGTCAAACAAGTAGTAGAGAGCGATAGTGAAAGTGACTTGGAAGATATGGCTTTGTTTGCTCGCAAATTTAGAAAATTTCTTAAATTTAACAAAGATAAATTTAAAAATGATTTTAAGATATTTGATACTTCTAAACATGATAAAAGAGAGAAGATTTCTAAAGCCGAGAGAATCCCTAAACCTAGTAATGACAATTTAGATAGGGACGAGTCTAACAAGTGTTTTGGTTGTGAATGTTATGGCCATCGAGCTTATGAGTGCCCCACTAAACTAAGGAAAGAGGGTAAATGACCCACTGCATATAATGCAACCCTTAGTGATAGTGATAAGGAAGAAAAGCCCGATTCCCCCACTAAGAAAAATTTTGTGGCTTTTATGGCTAGTCATGTGAGTGATTGTGATAACTCATCGATTGATGAAACGATAGCACATGCCACTTCCAAGGTCATTGTTCATGATTCCCTTATTTTTAATGATAGTGAGAGTGGAGAAGAGAGTGAAAATAAGGAAGAGGTTGATGTGAGTGAACTTCAAAATGCTTTTCATGAATTATATAAAGAATCTATTAATTTGAAAAGAACTAATTTGAAGTTAGAAGCTTGTTTAAGAAAGAGTGTCAAGGTCGTTGATGATAGTGCCTTAATAGAAGACCTTAGGACACATGTGAGGACTCTTCAAGAGAAGCTTGAGTATGTAGAAGGCGAAAGAGATAGCCTTAGGGGTTTAATGGAATCCTTGAAAAAGGAGCTTCTTGCTTTTGAAGAGCGTAATTTTTTACTAGAATCTAACATTTTAGAATTGGAAAATAAATTAAAAGATTCTAGTAATGTCAAATTTGATTTGGAATGTCGTTCTGAAAAACTTGATAAAATGTTAGGAACAATCCAAATTAAAAATGACACTTGTGGTTTAGGCTTCAATCCTTGTAATGAATTTACTCATAATGCCCAAACCAATGTTTTAGGAGAATCAACTAGGAATACTTTTAAAGATCACTCCTTAAGTAAAACTTTTCGACATGTTCTCACTTGTACACATTGTGGTCGACAAGGTCATCTTAAGAAATTTTGTTTAGATCTTAAACGAATTCCTAGAAAACCCCATAGTAAAGTAACCACGGTATTTAACGTTCCTACACCACAAAATAGTCATTCCTCATTAATTTGGGTTAGGAAATCCGAATTGGTTGCCTTACAAAATAGGGTTGTTGATTCTCATTTACTTGCAAATGCTTCCTCCCTTGGTAAATCTAAAGGATGAATGTGTTAGTGTTTGCATACTTTAGCGTTTGTACATTATGTTATATTCACATGCTAAATGTATGCTTGTTTAGTCATTTTCTAGTCATCGCCTTATTTCATATCACATGCTAGAAATCATGACTTGTTTATCTTTTTGTATTATATTTTGTGTTTGAATTAATTGAAAAATATAAAAATATTTTTGTTTATCATTTGTGTTTTTATTTATTTCATTTAAGCTTAATGAAAAATACAAATGATTTTTGCTTAGTCTTTTGAGTATATATCTTTATTTTTGATTAAAAATGTTAAAAAACTCAAAAAGACTTTGTTTTGTGTGTATTTTAATTTGACACACTTTATGTGGCATATACTTGTGTTTGAATCCCATCATTTACCCTCCCACGTGGCTATAACTTTTGGTTTAGATTTTCAATCCTTAAAATGTTCTTTACCATGTTTTCTATGGAGTAGTTGGATTTTGTATTGTTTAAATGGATTCTATTTCTATATGCCTCTTTTCACACATGCACGAGCTCTTTTGAAATCTTAATGTCACATGTTATATTTGAGCTTTTTGAGGTGTTCTCCTATCAATCTAGTCATCTACATATCTATGACCTAGGAGGACTAGTGCATGTCAAAATCCGTTGCATGTGAGATTTGTGCGAAAAATGAAAACATGATAAATTAATATATGCACGGGGAAGGGCTCCGAAAGGATGAATTAAATCCTTTGCGATAGTAAGCCACCGTTGATTGGATCTAAAAGAAATACGTGATCCAAAGGCCTAAAAACAGAATATTTGGCATTAAAAAGAAATCAATTGCCAAGGCCTATGTTTGTTTGATATATTCATTCAATAAAAGAATATATATGCTTAATGAGGGAGAATTGGATGGTATATCAACGGTTTGCACAATGTCCGTTTATCCTAGGTGTCTTTAATGTCATGACTCTATTTGGTTTGTAGAATCATCATCATGCTAGGCTTGTATGCATTGTGTATATTTGTTCATTGAGTTCAATCTTTATATTGTCACATGAGGTTATATTTAACTGTGATGAAGTTTGCAATCAAATGAGAACTCCGTGAACGTTTCTTAAGTGTTTGGGTCTAAACTTAATTGTTGTTAGTTCACACCCCTACACTTCCGTTTCCATATGACACATTTTTGCCATACGAGTGTGCAAACTTATTGTATTTTGTGTCATGTGTGTGTTTATATCTATCTATATATGCACGTACTTATTGGTATCTTTATAGTATATATATATATGATATTTGTTTGTCTTTGCCTTGCTTTTATTGCCCATATGCTGTCATGTCTTTTCTTTAAGCTTCAACATGCTGTTTATTAGTTCTTTATCCTTTGCCTATTCCTGAAAAAAAGGGGGAGAATGATGATAGGGGGAGAAATGGTATCTAATCCTATTATTATTGTATCTTAGTTTGGGGAGATTTATCTTAGGGGGAGACGTCTTTCTAAGTAGGTCATGTGGTCATATGTTTTAAAGGGAGAATGAATTTAGGGGGAGTAATTAATGAATTACATTTAATATTTTGATATTCCCTATGCATTTGATGAGTTTGCTTAAGTGTGCATGAATTATACTAAAGCAGCATCTTTCAATGGCAAAGCGTTTGATCCTTGGGTTGAGTCAAGTTTGGGCGGGTTATGTTTTGAGTCTAGTAGAGCTTGACGGCCCTTTAGGATTTTTGTTTGGTTTTTGTCCCGGAATAGCCAAAGGGGGAGATTTGTAAGGACACAAATTTCCAATTGAGTCCATATATAGTTTTGGCTCAATTCCGGACAAAAACATTTATTCATAGGATAGTATTCAACTGTAATATTCTCAAGCCTATGAAGTGTATGTTGAAGACGTAGCGGCAAAGAATTTAAAGCTTCATCAAAATGCCGGTTTGTGTGCCTCGTTTCTACGTCATCAACTAAGGTTCCATGCTCCCAAGGTATGAATGTAATTATATTTATATAGGAGCTTGGAACAATTTGTATTGGGTGTTAGGTGTAATAAAAACTGCATTTTATTTTCAGAAAGAATCATTTAGAAGTTTAAATTAAGTATATAAAAGTTTCTGGGCCAAAATAGAATTTTACAACTTTCTGGTCGTTCGTTAGAAATGTCGTTCGAACGAGTTTTGTCGTTCGAACCAGTTTCGTTCGAACGAGTTTGCCAACGACACTAAACTGGTCAGTCGTTCGATATGTCGTTCGAACGCGTTTTTCGTTCTAACGAGGTATCTAACGAGATTCTAACGAGCCCAGGCTAGTCACTCGTTAGAAGTCTCGTTCAAACGAAAGTCAAGTTCGTTCGAACGAGACGCCAGGCGGGAACGGTTTTGAGCAATTTTTTGGCAGTTTTTACCCCATTATCCCACTTGTTTCTTAACTGATTTTTTAAGGCTTTATCAAGGACGGGAATCATTTTTCAAGGGGTATCTTTTTCATACCATACAAACTCCTAGAGAGTATTTTGAGACAAAATTTGTTTAAGGAAAAAGATCATGTTTTGAGTGTTATTCTTTCAAAGAAAAATTCATACACACTCTAGTTTACACCCAATTGTGTTTATCCAAGTTTCTATATTTATATCAATTGCTTGGAGTTTTTGGCACCGGTTTTCTCTACCGAATTCAAGAGACGTTTCGGGTTTGCTTCTACACCCCATCACAAAGAAGACGTTTGTTGAGATTCTACCCACACGGAGAAAGGATCCATGCTTGGGTGACGGTGACCATATAAAGTCCCATCGGTGGATTCCGAGACCGCGGTGGTGTTCCGAGGTTGTCCGCTAGGAAGAGGTTTCTACGAGAAGGAGCGTCGAGGCTTGAGAGGGATCGAGTCAGTCGTTGTAAGTCTAACTGTCTTGTAATTGTAATTCCATATCTAGTGGACTTGTGGCTAGGGCCGTCCGAGGTTGTTTCCCGTCTTGGGTTTTTCCTCGTACATCTCGGCATAGTGTGACATTGTTTTTTTTATCTTGCACAATAATTTAGAATCCATGCTTAGGATAATTTCAAGATAAAATTTGGTTTAATTATCACACTCATTTAATTTGGGACTTATATTAAATATTGGGTAAAATTGGTTTATTCAAGTCATTTGCTAAAATTGGTTTCGCCTAACTTTGAATATAATTGTTAATTATGACTTAGGCATATTCTAGGACTTGGATTTAATACTAAAATTTGGAATTTTAGTATTTGTTTTGTTGAACCATCACACCGTTTACGCTTCCGCATTTATTTAAAAGGAAATTATATTTTAATTGTGTAAAATTAAAACCCGGGATTATCCTCTTCACACATCTGGACCTCCAATGGCTGTAGAAGTCCTACCGGTCTCTGATGATCCACTTTTACCAGCTCACAAGTGGCGCATTTAGAAACAAACACGTCAATATCTCTCTTCATCCCACTCCACCAATACTAACGTCTCATGTCTTGGTACATTTTGTCCCCACCGGGATGTACCGCGAACCGTGAGCCGTGCGACTCTGCCATCACCTCGTGTCGCAATTCCTCCCCATCTGAAACAACCAGTCTCCCATTGAAGCGTAATTCCCCGTCTGAACTAACGGTATAGGACTCGGCTCCCTCTGCTAGTAATCGAACTATCTGCTCCTGACAGAACGAGTCATTTGCCTGTGCCTTTACCACCTTCGTGACAATCTGCGGTGTAACCGTCATCACAGACATGAATGATCAGGCCACTGCATCCTGGTGTCCCAACTCCTTCCACTTTGCCTTCCACACCCCTGCCACCTCACCTACTGGCCTACGGCTCAACGCGTCTGCTACCACGTTAGCCTTCCCCGGGTGATATTGGATATCAAACTGATAATCCTTCACAAACTCAAGCCACCTTCGCTGCCGCATATTCAACTCCTTTTGCGTGAATAGGTACTGTAGGGACTTATGGTCCATGAACAATCGAAACTTCTCCCCCAAAAGGTAATGTCTCCAAATCCGAAGGGCAAATGCAACTACCGCCAACTACAAGTCATGGGTGGGGTAATTCTTCTCGTGAGGCTTAAGCTTACGGGAAGCATAAGTTATGGCCTGACTCTCCTGCTGTAATACACCGCCAAGTCCTTGCAAGGACGCATCGGTGTAAACTAGATACTCAACTCTCGGTCTCGACAATTGTAACACAGGTGCTGAGGTCAACTTGTCCTTCAACTCATCGAATGCCAACTGACAGGCATCACTCCAGATGAACGTCACACCTTTATGAGTCAGATGTTTCAAAGGACCTGCTATCTTCGAAAATCCCCGAATAAACCTCCTGTAGTATCCTATTAGTCCCAAGAAACTACGGATCTCCGTTGGTGTCGTGGGTTGTCCCCACTCCCTCACCGCGGATACCTTCCCCAGATCAACAGATATCCCCCGGTCGGAAATAATATGCCCCAAAAACTGAACCTCCTAAAGCCAAAACCCGCACTTCTCATACTTTGCGTACAACTCATTTTGACGTAGCGTCTGCAAAACCTGCCTCAAATGCTCGGCGTGCTCCTCCTCTGTCTGGGAGTAAACCAGAATATCATCAATGAAGACAATGACGAATTGATTTAGGAACTCTTTGAACACCCAATTCATCAAGTCCATAAACACGGCTGGAGCATTGGTCAAACCAAAAGGCATCACCCAGAACTCGTAGGAACCATATCTCATTAAGAACGCAGTCTTCGAGACATCCTCTTCCCTGATACGCAACTGATGGTATCCCGATCGCAAATCAATCTTGGAGAAAAAAGTAGCTCCTCTCAGCTGGTCGAATAAGTCATCGATTTGGGGCAACGGATATTTATTCCGTATCGTGACCTTATTCAACTCTCGGTAATCCACACACAACCTCAACGATCCATCCCTCTTCTTTACGAACAACACAGGGGCACCCCATGGTGAAGTACTCCTCCGTATAAACCCCTGACCCAACAACTGCTCTATCTGATCCTGTAACTCTCTCATCTCAGCGGGAGCCATACGGTAAGGTGCGCGGGCAATAGGCCGAGTGCCCGGTGTTAAGTCGATCACAAAATCTATCTCTCTACTCGGAGGTAATCCAGGTATATCCTGAAATACATCGGCAAACTCTCGAACAACCAAAATCGAATCAAGTGGTATCACCACTTCCTTAGAGGTCTCCTCCTCTATATAGTACAAATGGGTGGACGATCCTCCCTCAGGATGAGGCATCGACACTAAAAACATCTCCTGCCCTGGAATGGCAAAGATAATACTCCTACTGAAACAGTCAATCATGGCTCGGTATGCAACTAGCCAATCCATGCCAATAATGGCATCATACTCGGTCATATTTAATACTAACATATTCGCGGGTAAAGTAAACCTCCCGATCTCTATACCCACGCCTCTACATACAAGGGAAATCACCGAACCCCTACTCAATGGAGAATCTACGCAAGTAACCATGCTCTCGGCGGTGTCTAACAACCCAATGGTGCGTGCAAATCTCATAGCAATAAAATAGTGTGTAGCCCCCGTGTCAAATAAAATATGCCCCATAGTCCCCTGAATAGAGAACATACCCTCAATGGCTGGTGGATCCTGTGGGTCTGCGGCCTGCTGAAGCTGATATACTCTCCCATACTCAAGCTGCCCCTGCTGAACTGGGACCGCTGGGATGGGTCACCCAAAGGATCCAGTTACCTTTTTCTATCGGGGTTAAATACAATTGTATTCGTGTATTTTAATACATTTGATATTGTTTGGATTACTGTAATGGAATAATATTATTTGGGAATGTTTATTCCAATTGCATTTAAATTCTTTTGTGCTATTTATTGGATTATCAGTGTTGTAGAATAAAATGTGTTGTGTTATTCTTAAACTGGAAATGGATTCTTTTAAATTAAAATTTGGAAATTTTTTAACACCAGCTTAATTGGGTATTGGGTGAGTTGTAAATGTTTCGACAGTGATGCTAAGAATGAGCCAACTGTATATTTTGTTTTAATTGGGTATGGGACTGGCCACCCGGTATTTAATTGGGCGGGGCTTTATCAAGCCATAGCCCGGGAATAGGTATTTTGGCGGGTGCCCAACATCCGTGCCATATCAAAATCTCATGACAACGTGCTCATCAACCATATAATGATACCACATGAATCAAAATAATTTCAACAATTATTTTCCAGATTTCAATGAATTTATCAATTCAAATATGAGTTCAATTAAACAAGAATTCAAAAAGAATGACACTCACGAGATTTAAGGAGCATATTGTGTAAAACCCCATACCTCAAACCATGATGAGAAACCAATGATCACATCCTCAAGATCAACACAAAAGATCTACAAAAGCTCCTCCAAGAACCTCCAATAAAATATCCCCAAGAACACCTCTAATCTAAGGTTGGAACTCACAAATCTCAAGGGCCAAAGTATATATAAAAAGAAGAGGAATATAAAATATATTTGCTACCAAAATTTATGCCAAAAGTAGGTTAAAAGGTTGCCCACGACTTCCTTTTATAATGCAAAGAAATGAAAAGTTGGAATCCAAAAGACTCCTTTAAATAAGGCAAAGAAATGAATAGTTGGAAGTCAAAACAATTCCAAGAGTTAAAAACATTTAAAAATCATTTTAAAATCCGTTTTAACTCCGATTTCGAAACCGTTTGAAATTCTCGCCTTTAAAAATAATAACCAACATATTTGTGCAATAAAATTAATTTTATCAAAAACTTTATTTTTCCTCCATTTTCCAGAAAGGAATAAACATTCCCAAATAGTATTAATCCATTACAGTAATCCCATCAATAACAACTGTATTAAAAAGACACGAATACAATAGTATTTGACTCCGATAGAAAATGATAACTGAATCCTTTGGGCGACATGCCCCAACTAAGAGAATACTGAGAATCAAATGAAGATAGGCGTCTAAGCAAAACTCCATAAATCCATAGCCTGTCATAATCCGCTAAGGTTGGCGTCCCTGATGCTGGACACCTGATATAGAAGATACAATAGAAAAGAAAATATGCAAGAAAACAAGTCAGAGCCCGAATGTGTAAATGATTTTTAAAACAGCAAGTATTTAACAAGTGCAATAAAGCATTTATTATGTACACGTTAGATCCAACTCTCACTTGCTATTCTCACCTCTCAACTAGAGTGCACACTTAACGTTTCCTATTAACCTCCTAGTTAATGGTTCCTCTTTTCTAGTCTCCATATTATAATTCCATTCCCATATCATAATCCCCGTATGTCCCATACCATATGTCACATTATTATTCATTTACATTTCTCATTTATATGATTAGTTTCTTATTAACATGAATCGTTTCTCATTAATATGAGTTAATCTTTTCAATTCTTTAAGAATAAACATTCATTAACTTAATTCCATTATCTTTCTCTATTCACCGTTATCTACAATTATCACACAGCAGATGATTTAACCATAATAAATCCAATCATTCATTTAATCCATTATATATATATATATATATATATATATATATATATATATATATATATATATATATATATATATATATTCATATATAATACGGCACCCCGAGTCACAGCTGCGGTGCAATGCATTACTCTGCTATTATGTCCCAATATCGCTTGTCGCCGAATAAGGGACTAAAGGTTCGTTAAGATTACTCGAACCACAAACAACAACACAATCATTGGAGGCGAACATAGTTCTCATACTCATGGGTCACGCACATACCTACGTACCCATAGTCAGCGGACTTATCAACTCCCCGATAAGTCTTTCATAGACCTATGTTCTCGAGCGACAAATCAAAGATCCCATGGATTCATCAGGATATGACTGCCCTCACGCGCAAACCTCGCACCGATAGCAAATAAGCTAGGTATGTCATACACATAAATCATCAATCAAACAAATAGGTATTATCATACCTATAGTATACTAACAACAAGGTACTCACATTAACCTTAGATTATTCCCTTACGTAGCATTATATCTCTTTAAATCCCACGTATTAAAATGTCATATCTTTACTTCATAATTTAATTATCCTCGCATCCTATAAAATCTCTCCGCTCCCGACGTCGTTAAGGTTCATGCGCGGAGCGTCTCGCAAAGCGAAATCCAAACAAGGAACCCCTCCAATACACTACTACTTAACTTTGTCGATCGAGGAGGTTCGTCAACTTCAAATATGCGATCGAAATAACCTCATCCCATCTTTCAACCAAATGTGTTCTAAACTCCCATCTCTATCCAGGAGCCATACCACTACGCTCTTGTACTACACTCAGCCCTTGAGAAATCAATAATGAGCTTAAACTCAGTCATTGATGTTTAAATTGTAACCCTAAGGCTACCCTGGTGTTATATTAAATCTCCCCTACTTGAACTATCCTTAATCCTCATACAAACAGATTAGAATCCAACACATGAATCTAGCAACCAAAATCTCTTTAACTTTATTTATCATAATTCTAATCAATTAAATCCCAATCAAATTAATTCAAATCTTAACTAGGGCTTACTGATCTTCTCTAAGTCCCATAATATCCAATTAATAATCACCGAAGATCTACAAAAGTTTTGGGATAAGAACTAACATTAAAAAGAAACAACATCATGAATTCTCATATTTTAAATACTCAGAAAAATCAGATCCCAAAATTATTCAAATCATCAATCCGACTTCAGATTTGAATTCTACAAGAAAAATTGAGTCAGGTATATGTTTTGAGTTTTTCTTAAATGTCATCCAAATGCACTCAAAAAGAAGATCTAAACATTCCAAATTGGCTCTTCTCATTCCACTCATTTTTGCCTCTTTTTCCAGAAAATTATCAACATATTATCTTCAAGAACACTAAATTATTTTCAGAATTTCTTCCACAAATTGATGAATATTTATTGGATTACTAACTACCTACAACATGAGTTTAATTCCTATATATTTTTAGATTCCAAAAATCCATTAACAACTATATCCTTTCATCTTCCAAGCATGAAAATCATCTCTTTTTATAACTATCCTAACATGGACAATATATGAACTTAAATTGCAAATATCAAACACTTGTCTCTAATGAAGATCTGATCCTTTGGAGTTGAATAACACAGGTGGTGATGGTGGTGGTGACCTTTGACCTTTGGTTTTACTCCTTCCTAAGCAAACTTCTTTTTCTTTCCAAGCAACCTTCCACTCTCTCTAAGAAGATGACTTTTAAATTTTGGGTAGAAGAGATGAAATGAACCTACATACACTAATCTCCAAATACTTATAATAAGACAAAAATCGAAATTACTATTCATCCCCCTTGTAAAAATAACCAAAATGCCCTTTTGACACCCCGATTAATTAAATACCGGGTAGCTACTCCTTTATTAAATTAAATCAAAATGCCAAGTTGGCTCAGTTAATAACATCACTATCGAAAACATGTTTATAATTTATAACCACCTAGAATAACCATTCACCATAATGGAACAATAGAATAACCAACAAATAATAATAAGTCCGGAGGAAAACTCCTCACAACAATCCCACAACTGAATTAAATAAAACTGCATCCTGAATTAATTACATGCCAAAAGTCGAAAAATCTGAAATATGAAATGTCTCTAATAGAAATGGGCGACATGCCCTACAACTTGTGAAAACTAAATATAGAGTCAAGACAAATGAAGCGTCTACTAGCAAGGCCCTGTAACTTCCACAACAGCTACAGCTCGTCACCTGAATGGATATCCTATGCATGGTGTCCTTGTGGCTGGGCACCTAAAAGGTTTTACAAAAATAAATTTGAAAGAAAACGGGTCAGAGCCCAAAAGTGGAGATTATTTTAAAAACAGAAAGTGCTTTAATAACATTAAAACAATGAATGCAAAATACATGTTAGGACATGCACTCACATGAAGTACTCACCTCTCGACTAATTGTGCACTCCTAACGTACCGTACCCATCTAAGTGACATACATATCTAACCAAACCGTAATAAATTCTACCCCTTACTACTCGATTCCCATTATGCATTCTAGCGTTATCAATTAAACAGAGGGCTATACTTAAACTCGGATTCTCAATTATTAGCAATAAAATTCACTACAGGTTATCCCTTTCTATTTCCTCAAAGCGTTACCATAATTATACTCACAATACCAACACGAAAGTTCTCATTATTTAAGCGTGTATTATTCACATCATGAATATACAATACAAGCACTCGAGACTAAGCTGTGGTGCACACATACTCTGCTATCCATCCCGGTACATCACGTACATAAGGATTACGCATTCCGAATCGTTCTCAGATAACAACAATCACAAACAATGGAGGCGGACACAGTCACATCACATGGGTCACGCACATACCTACGCTCCCACGATCAGCGTTCTTATTAACTTCCCAATAAGTCCTTCTCTGATCTATGTCATCGAGGTACCAATCTAAATCCGGGCAACACAAAGATTAGATGTCCCTAAGCGAACGTAAACCTCCCGTGATAGCAAGTACGGTAGGTATGTAATACACATAAAATCATATACATATACTAAGCATGCTCACATCCTAGTAATTACCATAATTTATCAGTGGTATACTTCTCGTTCTTATACCCACACACTTGTCCCCGATTTATATATACACGTCATCCATTATCCTCACGTCGTAAATAGTTACTCACGTTCTAACCCATAAATATCATTTGGTTCAAGCCACACTTCTATGTTTTACTCCTCAATATATCCAAAATGTCCCAACTATATCAATTAGTCATCAAGGAATTGTCATCTTTACAATTAAACAAGGTTACGGAACACTAGAAGTCAAATCAGGCCTAAAAGGCCAAACTGTCAACTCGTTAGAAGTCTCGTTCGAACGAGGTTGTTCGAACGAGAGTTCGTTCGAACGAAGTGGGCATTCTAACGAGATCTCGTTCTAACGAAAGTCATCGAATGAACATCCCACTCGTTAGAAGTCAAACAGTCAACTCGTTAGAAGCTCGTTCGAACGAGCTCGTTCGAACGACCTGGGCAGGCCTTCTAACGAGGTGACAGTTTCGAGCCCAGAATTCCCCTTTTCGTTTTTCCCAATTTTCTTCACCTCTAATCCCATATAAAAATCATCCCAACAGTATTTTAAGGTTTTTAATCCACACTAAACATTCATAGGTCATAACTAAACATTTATATAGGGCCAAATCTTCCTAAACATCATCTAATCATCAAATCTCTCCAATTTTCCCCAAATTTCAAGAACATGAACCCTAGAAAAAAAATTAAGTCATCAATAGGCATAATTAAATCCATTTTATAACATGAAAGAGGTATTTCTAACAGTATAGTCACCCAAACACAAATCTACGTACAATCTCTTTATTAATACACGAGTTTCCAATTCCAATTTCATGGGTTTTTGTTATTCTCCCAAAACAACACAATTATATGAATTTTCTACGCATGGAGGAAGCATTCATTGTAAATAACATAATTAAACCACTTGCCTCTGATATTTTTCTGAATTTTGTGTTGAATCTTGGATGTTGCTCTCTCTTTTCTTATACAATCTCTCCCAAGTTTGAAGGTTGAAGGTGGTGGTTATGGTTCTCTCCTCTTGGGAACCTCTCCTAACCTCTCCTAAAACTCCCATTGCCCACAAATCAGATAGTTGCTGGTAATGGGTTAGTGGGTCACTTAATTTTCTATTTTAAACTCCTAAAATTCGTTAATCATAATTCCCAAAATTCCAAAATTACCAAAATTCCCTTTTAAGTTGCCAGTATGGCCTAAAAATGCCCCGGGACCCAAACTAAACCCCCGGCTAGTGTTTTCTGACTATTTCCACCCTTCCGGACGCGTTGGCGCACTCAAAATGACCATTTGGTTGATAGAATTAAAATTCACTTTTTAATTTAACTAATTACATTCCTGACGCGACTGTCACGCGCGTCCCAACAAAATTTCCCAAAATGTCGTATTTCAATCTCACGACAAATTCTACAATTTCAATATTCATATATTGCCATATATACGCATTAAAATTAAATACCAACTCACATCTCGCTAGTATTTTATCCGGATTAATTCCCAATTAATACACATTTAATTCAATTAATCCCATAAATAAATATCACAAAAATACGGGGTATTACTGAGGGGTGGTAACAACCATCAGGGCTGAGCAAAGAAGAGGCATAGAGGGGGAAATTTTATGGGTAAGTGCATTATATGTGGTAAGACTGGCCACACTAAATAGGAGTGTTCTGAGAAGGGAAGGCCCTGCACGAGAAGAAGGGTTCTCGAAAGGAGACCCAACGATCTATCTTCCTAATTGCCCTCCTAGTAAGACCACAGATGCCAGCCTTACCAGCTATTCTGTCTATTCCAGTTCAGCAGGGACATTTACAGTATGTGCGTGTTTACAACGTCCACTAGTTTGCAATTCCCCAGGCTCCACCTGCAGTTGAGGGTATGTTTTTTATCCAGGGGACTTTAGGGCATGTATTATTTGACACAGGATATTCACACTCCTTCATTGCCACTAGATTTTCACATTCCATGGGATTATTAGACACGATAGATAACACGACTACTAGTGTAGATTCACCATTAGGCTATGGTTCACTGATATTCTTTATATGTCGAGGCATGGGTGTGACACCACATCTAATTAAATACCGGGTAGCTACACCTTTATTAAATTAATACAGAATATCAAGTTGGTTCAGTCTTAACATCACTGTCGAAAAACATTTAATCAATTACTAGCCACCTAATATTTAAAAAGAGAGATGTCAAATTTTATTAATTATGTTATCAAGTAAACAAGAATTTATTTATAAACCATTAATTGCATAAACAATCTCATATAAATGCTCAACGAGAAGAAATCAAATAAGTCTGGAGTAAACACTCCAATAATAAAGATGCCAGAGTAAATAATGTCCCAATACAAGAGTTTGAATAAATAATAAACCAAAAACTGAAATAATGAAAGTCTGCAACAACAACCTCTAACTAAGAATGGGCGACATGTCCTAACAGATACAAATGACTCTGAATGAATTAAGGATAAAATGAGAGCCTCTACTACCAAGATCCTGTAACTTCCACAACAGCTACAACACATCATCATAATGGAACTCCTATGCTTGGCCTCCACGTGGGTGGGCACCTAAAATGTTTTTACAAAACAAAAATAGATTTGGAGGAAAATGGGTCAGAGCCCAATGTGAAAACTATTTAAAAGTTTAGCAAGTGTTTAAATTACAATTAAACAACACATATTATAAACACGTTAGTTGCGTACTCTCACATGAGTTTCTTACCTCTCAACTACTGTGCACGCCTAACGTAAGCCTTTAACCCATCATAGTTATGCCACTATCTAACTAGTTTTAACCACTACTGCCTTCGCATTTTAACATAGAGTATCTACGCGTAACCCCCAAATAAGCCATATTTATAACCCACGTTTACATTCATTAAATTACTTATCTCAAGTGTTAATTAAATTCTCATCCTTAACCCATTCAAATATCTTAGTTATTCCCATCTACTAAGCAACAATGAATCAGTCACAAGTACATAAGTATATCACCCTCAATACATAAATACATATATGGCACCCCTAGGCTAATCTGCAGTGCACGCATACTCTGCTATCGAATCCCGGTACATCATGTACATAGGGACTACGAGTTTCGAATCTCTCAAGAACCGTTTCAATAAGCAAAATCACACATATTGGAGGCGAACATAGTTCACATACCCATGGGTCACACACATACCTACGCTCCCATGGTCAGCTGACTTATCAACTCACAAATAAGTCATTCACAACCCTATGTCCTTAAGGTACCAGTATAAATCCACCCGAAGGCACATAAGGATAAGAGGGTCCTCTTGCAAAATAAAACTAACCTCCCGTGATAGCAAGTATAGTAGTTATGTGATACACATAAGAAATCCATACACTAAGCATTCACACAACCTAAGTAATCATATTACAATATAGATATTCACACATTCCATCTAGTAATGACTCGTAGGTAGCAAGTTTACCCCGAACATAATACGTAATATATATATTCATCTTGATAACTCTCTCATCGTATGGACTTGGGTACTTAAACCTACCTCAAAAGGTTACTATGTCTCTTATTAGTTTCTAATGTTATCTCAGTACTTAAAGTCCCTCTGTTAAAGCCTTTAATCTTATATCATCATTAATTCCCATTATAATATCAATTCGAACAATTTCAAATCATACCTCACTCGGTAGACCCTCGTAAGCAATGTCATTCAATTCTATAAGTTATAGCATTCTCCGATCATACTAAAACCTATTAACTTTATCTAAGTCCCACAATATTATATTAATCTCCCTAATAATCAACATCGTCTTTGGAATAATTATTAAACCTTAAAGTGAAATAATTGCCAAAAATCAGAAGGGGTCGATCGATCGAAGAAAATGGGTCAATCGATCGAACAAGCAGGTATCAGCCCAGAATTTCTTAAAAAGTTACGGGTTCTCCTCTTTTTACACCTCAAATTCTTCATCCCAACATCATAAACTCACAACTAAGTATACTACTCATCATACCAACATGTTTACATAATTCCTAACACTTTAGAAATGTTAAATCATTCCCAATCAACGGTTTCTTGGATCAAAAGTCATAATTATTCTTGAAAACCAAGTTCTTCCAAATTTCTTCAAGAACATCATAAATCTTGATTAAATTTCATAATTTCCTACACATGAAATAAGATTTAGTATCTAAGATCTGTCCAGAAGCTTTAACTACATGCAACCCTACCCGGATTCAATATTTAATGCTCCCATTTTACAATTTATTTCATTATTCATGATAAATCTTCAAATCTATAATAACATGTAAAATATATGCCTTGAATATTTGCAAGATAAATCACTTGCCTGAAAATACCGATTTTGATCCGTTGATGACGTTATTGGTTGTTTCCCTCTCTCTTTCCGGTCACAAATCCGGTAGTGGTGGTGGTGTGTGGTGGTTATGGCCATGGAAACCCTTGGAACTTCTCCTATCTTTTTCTCTAACTGCTACTATGATTTTTTTGGTTGTGAAAACCCTAAGGGACTCAAGCATTGGCTGTTAAAACTATCTTAAATTTGTGGGTCACTATTCACCCAAAAATAGGAATGACTAAAATACCCTCTCAGGTTGCCGGTCATGCTTAAAAATGCCCCGGGCGCCAAACTAAACCCTCGGCTAGTGTTTTCTGACTATCTCGAACCTTTTGGACATGTTGGAGCACTCAAAAAGCTCATATCAATGATAGAAAAATAAAATACTTTTAAATCCCTTAAATTGGGTCCTGACACGACTAACACGCGTGTCCCAACTAAATTATCGAAACTGTCATATTTTCAACTCACGATAATTTTAATAAATTCAATGATCGCATATTACCATAACCACTCTGTAATATTCAATAACATAATAATAACCAAATACTAACTCTCGTCTCACTAGCATTTAAATTCTAATTAATTTCCAATTAATCATCCCAAATTAATTTAATAAATCCCATAATTAAAATCAATTCTGTTTAATATATCTCATAATTAAAAGCCGTAAAAATACGGGGTATTACATACTTCCCCCCTAATAATGGAATTTCGTCCTGAAATTCTGAAAAGTAAGGCATATCTGGAAAAATTAGGTATCCTCTAGTATTCAAAGTAAGGCTTAATCACTACAGACCCCGCTTCATAATAAGTTTGTTGAACACTCTTGACACTTTATTAGTGATAAAATTTCACGTTAATACATGCAACTCACGTCGTAATATTACTAAACAATATTCGAATAAGAATAGCGTATACATCATTGGCCGCATTGTCTCGATATTATTGTGAGTTCGCATCTCACTTCGTATCAACTTTCGTGTTTATCAAAACACCAAACTCCTATCATGGAAGAAATCATAAAACATCTGACTACTCTTTCCCATTCTTTGAATCTCTGTTCTCGGCGTCGTGACTTTTACACAAGGGAAAACCACTTCTGTCAGTTGGTGTTACATAAAATATTTGTAAGCACCTTGTCCACTATAAATAGATATGGGTGCTTTCCCCCAACTCTACCATTAGGTAATATCTTCTCCCCATTACTAAATATACCTCACTTACTAGTTATACCCGATTTGAAAATGAAAAGATCGCAATGAATCCAAAATTTCTTTCATACAATCCACCAGTCATCAATGACCTTGCGCCTACACCTCGGGCTACAGGTGATACAACCCTCAGAACAAAGCGTTATTTCCACTACTTCTTTCTACCCCACATTCAAGGTGGATTTCGAGGATTTCCTATTGGTTCTGAATAATAATGCGTAGGACCACATACCGGAGTGTTCACTATCTAATAGTGTAAATCACCCAAGTATAAGTTGGCAACCCCTCAAGGAAATTTGCCAACTTGACTCTTACTTCCCTGGAATCGTCCGCTTGATACAAAATTATCTGGTTGATCATATAACCCAAATCATTCTACTACTTACTACACCCCTTTCAATGCCGACCTTCACGTATAATTCTTCCCGTTAAGTGATACTTAATAATCTTCTTCTTCTCTCGGCGTATACCAAAAGTTTCGACCCTTGCACTTTTCACCACGTTGTGCACATCTTGACCCTTTATACCTTATTGACATCCTCATTATATTTACTCCTGAGTCACCCTCAACATTCAATTGCTCGGAACTCTACTCTAAATTTCCCATAATAATCAAATATTTGCCTTCTCAAGAGATATCCCCTTATTAAATGGTTTTCCACTGCCTTTTCACCAAATTTGGACGTGCTACACTAATTACACATGAGTATACTCATTAACACCTTCTCTTATGACGCTTAATCCCATAAGTAATAATTTCACCCATAAATATCCCTTCTTCCGGTGATTACTACATTAGTAAACCAAGTTGTCTATACCCCTTATAACCCATGCATACGGTTTTAAATATCATATAAGCTTCATATGTATTCCAAACTCTTTATTGCCGCTGGATTTACAACGTGGCTATACCACTTGGGCGTTCTCAATCACCTCCGATTTTTTAATCCCAAATCCTCCTTAACCTCAATGCATCCTTTAACCCACTGTAAAAAAACCAACATTATCAGTACTTACATCGTAATTCACTAACAACTGGCTCTATTGGCCTTACATCGTAATTTACCTTGTTAACTTCCCGTTATAACTACTTACTTCCATAGCGATCGAGGCATCCAATTTATGGACGAACAGTCACACATCTCCCTACTACCAACCTTACGTTAAGTTTCATGCGTGGGATGTCTCGCAAAGCAAAATCCAGACAAGGAACCCCCCGATACACTACTTCCTAGCATTGTCGATCATCAAAATCCGTTAGGCCCTCAGTCCATAACATGTACCCCTATATTCCCGCTTCTTGACAATAAAGTTATCTCCTTATGCAATTTCACTTAAACAAGGAACTCCTTCCGAAAGACACCGTCTCTTGACATTGATGGTAATCACATTTCATATTCATCATGCAAATATAATCGGGGCTCTCAAAATTCCGTCCCCAAACACACAACTATGAGTTTAAACTCCCAAATTTCTAGAGGGTGATAAAATAATGCACTCTTCTTATTACGACATCCTGAGCATTAATTATAGTAACCAACTAAACCTTTTCGCTGACTAGTAAACCAATTACATACGAATAATATCAATTAAATCCCTACGCATACTGGGATTAAATATTCGAGACCATTATACCTTTTTGAAATCACAACAATATATATATATATATATATATATATAAGTAAAATTACGAGACCGACCCTCTCACAGATGGGTCCTCGCCAGAACGAAACATTCGACCCCAACGTAGTAACCCCGATAAACTTGCAATACCAGCACACTATCGGTATAGTCATATATAAAACCATAATTAGGATACTATCATACTCGTATAACATAACACTAAAGCGAGTAATTTCAATAAAGTATATACCGCTATCAATATACCCATTCATCCTCTGTGGATGACAATAAAGGTAATGTAACACCCCGTATTTTTGGTACATTTAAAATTTAATTAATTCGGAAATTCTAAATTACTAGTGTGTTGTAATTTAATGAAGTAATTATGATAGAATAAAATATAAATATTAATCTGGGATTTAATGGTTAATATTTAGGGTAAATTATTTACTAAGCGTATAGTAATAATGTAATTTTGTCGTTTCGAGTATTAATGACGAGGCATGTACTTATCACATCCGAAAGTCGGTATAGACTATATTGGGTGGGGGATAAATATTTTTTATAAAGTAATTCGGATGCAAATTCTGAGTGTACAGTTGAGTCCGGATGGGCCGAGATAGTCGGAAAAGTGTACCCAGGGGTAGTAAACGGGTCACGGGACGTTTTTAGACATAGTCGGGCCCACTCGGGGGCATTTTGGTCACTTGGGCTTGGCCCATTAGTCAAAAAACGGGAATGGATTAATTAACTTAATAAAAAGAAAATAAGGGCTGGCTAAGCTTAAGTAGAGAAAGGAATTAAAGGGTTACGAAACCCTAGCAGCAGCCAAAGCCAATTTGGGGATCTCAAAGAACCAACTAGGTCATCTTCAACCTTGGAATCCATTGAAGATTCAGACACTACGAAACCTTAAGGCAAGTGAATAACTTGCAATAGTATTAAATCTGTATTTCAATTCATATTTATGTGATGTGATGAGTTAAAATTCGTTTTGGGGTTTCATGGCATAAATATGGGGTTTTGAGAAAACCATAATCTGAGTTACGAAATTATTGAGGATTCGTGTAAAAATCTGACTGTGGAAGTTGATGTAAAATTGTTGAATGATATCTGGATGATTTAGAACGAATCTGGTGAAGAGATTTGGAGTATAAATGTATTTAGGGTCAAAGATAGATTTTCCCCAAATTCATGAATTAATAGTTAATGGACGAATTAATGATTGTTGTGGACATTCTGGGAGGCTCCTAATAAGATTTCTAACATATATTAGTGATATAAAGGCTTGAGGTTGGTGTGGGAAGAAATTTGGTTTTGGAAAAACTCGTCCATGGCTGTCTATCTTCGCGAAGAAGATGAGTACCTGATCGATCGATTGATCGACGCCATGAGGTCGATCGATCGATGGTCGGCAGAAACTGACAATTCGCCCAGTTTTGTTTATATAGAAAGAGATTTATATAAAAGTTATTATGTGATTAATTATTGAGAAAAATTAATGCATGATTTAAATCTGATTAATTGTGGGGAAATTAATTAGGAGATGGGAGTAGAAATTTGGGTGACACGTCGAAATTGGTTGAGCGACATCGAGGTAAATTATTTTATTTAGTAATGGACTAAGTAATTTAGAGTCGGGATTTAGACTCGGGTGAGGTTAATTCGGGCTATGAGATTGAGTCCAATTAAATGGTGAGGGCAACATAAAAAGTAACTGAATTTTATTAATGTGCAAATTAATTAATAATTCGAGTTGGGTAACAAACTCATAATAAAAATGGAATAGGCTTGTGTCACGGGTTTAGTACACGGTGTAGCTGGAACATTTTTATATATGTATGTATATGTATACGGTGTGTGATAGTATATATATATAGTGTATGCCTTAATATCAGTGGTTAGATATTATTATACTCTAGTGATATAGGGGGAGGTTACGCGCAGTGGATGAATCCCCTAGCTTGAGGAGTAGGGCGAGTAGATTCCCAGGTCATAGCGTCCGTTACAGGGGGTGAGGGGCATCTCACTTTCCGGGAAGGAATATGACCGCCTCCAATCGTATACCAAACCAAGTTAGTGAGCAATTCTAACTCGGATAACTAGGGTATGTGAATATACCTAGTGTACTAGCACTTTAGAGAAATTTTGTCCGGTGAGTATTTTTACTCGGGTGGATGTTAGTGTTTTATGTATTTCAGTATGTGTGTGAATGCTGCAATATTTCTAAGTATATAATTAGGTGATTATTATATACGGGCTAAATAAATACAAGCATGAGTTTTTGTATATGTATAACGAGTGGAGAAGTTATATGAATCAAAAAGGGAAATGATTAATTAAGTTGATGTTACTAATAACTTAAAAATCATAATCACATTATACTCAAATTAGAGTAGGGGGGGTACAAGGAGACTTTAATAATTATCTAGTCATGAGATAGATAACTAGGTGATAATTAAAGCGTTAGTGGTGCACATTAGAGGAGGGGCAAGGATGTTCTCAAAAGAGTGCGACACTAACTAAAATATGAAGAGCAGGCATATTTATTATTACTGCAAGTTAATCAGTTGTTAAATGTTTTCTTTTAAATGTTTTGGGTACTAACCCTTGCTATAAAAACTTTTAAAAACCTTTTAGGTGTCCAACCACAGGGACGCCAGCCTTGACTCAATTCCAGGGATTCGTTGCTGCAGCATATGTGGATGTTGCGGGGTTTTGATAGACGCCTCATTTTTTCATTCTTAATGTAGAAATTCATTATTAGTTATTCGAGCATGTCGCTCACATTCCACTTATTTGTATTAGACTTGTTGGGAGTTCATTCTTGTCTTTACGGGATTTATTTTGGACCGATGGTTTATTCGGTTAATTATTTCTATTTGTGGATGATTATTTCAGTTATCTGTGATTGTTGTATTGTTTTATTTTTCCGCATGGGTTTTTGTTTAATTATTGAAAGATAAAAATTGGCACCAGTCTTTTTTTCTCACTTAGGTGGTTAGTAATTTAATAAAACGACAGTGATGCTAAGAATGGACCAAATGAGAAACCTGTTCTAACTTGATTTAGGACTGATCACCCGGGATTAATTAGGCGGGGTGTCACAGATGGTATCAGAGCATCAGGTTCTAGTGTCCTTAGGATCTGTGCGGCTTTCTACGTTTCAGCGTAGCGTTCGGTTCTTATAGAGCCCTATTATTAGGACTGTTGATTATATCTTCCGCTTGTGAGAGATCGTATTTCTGCTATTAGTTTTGTATAAATGGTGTACTTATACAATTCAATCTATTTCAGATGTCACCGAAGAGACAGAGTGCGGAGAGGGCTGAGGCTAGGGATGAGGTGAGGGAGGCTCACCAGGAGCCACAGATACCGCCACCACTACCACCACCCGAGTTGATTTCTACTACTCAAGTGGCCCAGGTAGTCGAGACATCGATGCAAGCTATGGCAACTCATTTTCCACAGCCCCAGGCACCGCCTCCAATGGCTCCAGCAGTTCAGGCTCCAGTGGGGCCACCGTCTTGGCAGCGAGTTAGGGAGACCTTTCAGAAGGGTCACCCACCTGAGTTTCAGGGGAGCATCGATGTGGTGGAGGCTTGTGACTGCAAGAAGAATATTCAGCACCATCTGCACATGCTGGAGTGTGCCGATGTGCAGAGGCAGAAGCTTGCTTCCTTTCGTCTGTCGGAGGCAGCCCTGCAATGGTGGGAGTCAGTGACCACCACTGAAGAGCGAGATTTCATGGCGGTACCCGAATCCAGGGTGCGGTTCGACCGTAACCACGTTCCACCAGTGGTAGAGGCGGAGATGCGAAGGAAGTTCAGTGAGTTAATACAGGGTGACCGGTCAGTGGCAGATTATGAGCAAGAGTTCACCCGTTTGGCAAGCTTTGTACCAAATGAGGTGAGCAATGAGGAGTGGAAGAGGTCAAGGTTCATGAATGGCTTAGCCTGGAGGATCAGGCAGCATTTGATTGGGAATTCGACGTTAATGACTTATGCAGATGTCGTTAATGCCGCCCTCGTACTTTGTCGGGATCATCGTGCCCATACGAAGGGGAATAAGAGAGCAGGTGAATCGAGCCAGCAGGGCAAGGCGGTTACGGGTGGTTGTACTAGTAGTACTCAGCCACAATTCATTCAGCAAGGGAATCAGGCAAAGAGATTTAAGCCTGGTGGGTTCCAACCGGGAGGACAGGGGTCCAGGCAGGGGCAGCCAGACCCTAAACAGCAGCAGCAGGTTCCTTAAGGCCGTCAGGGCCAAGGGAACAATCGGGGAGGCCAGCAGGGCCAGCCACATCAGGGCCAACGACAGGGAGACGTGCAGAAGCTCTATTTTGTCTGTCGCCAGCCAGGACACTTCAAGAGGGAGTGCCCGCAGAGGGGCAGAAGCCGTCAGCAGGGTACCCATCAGGGGCAACAGGGGCAGATACCACCGGTCGCACCAACTCCACTCACCCCAAAGCATCAGTGGTAGATACACTACGGGCGTGTGTATAATGTCCAGAATGTTCCCAATCCTCCGGCACAGCAGGCGCCGCCAGCAGTTGAGGGTATGTTTTTCATTCATGATCATGTATGTAGCATAATTTTAACATGGGAGCATTCATTCATTAAATCTAATTTTGCTAAACGGGCTGGGTTATTAGAGGCAGTGCGTAGCCTCCGTATGAGCGTAGAGTCGCCAGTAGGCAGCGGGGCTTTGATTCGCTCGATTTGTCGGGGAGTGGACATTTTGATTGGAAGGCTTAGTTTTAGCAGCAGACCTCTTAGTGTTAGATATGGAGGGGCATGGTGTCATCTTGGGCATGGATTGGTTGGCAGGTTACCGGGCTACGGTGGATGGTTATGAGAGGACAATCGTGTTCTCCATTTCGGGACAGGAGATGTTCCTGATAGCAATGCCGCTTCCTGAGGGAGGGTCGCGCACTCACTTATATTACATTGAGGAAGAAACCTCACAGGAAGTGGTAGTTCCTTTAGAATCTATTCCGGTAGTGAGGGACTTTGAGGATGTATTCCAGGAAATACCAGGATTACCACCCAGCAGAGAAATCGAATTTGTTATCGATTTGGCTCCGGGGACGAGACCGATTGCTCGGGCACCTTACCGAATGGCCCCTTCAGAGATGCGGGAATTGAGGGAACAAATTCAGCAACTACTGGGTCAGGGTTTTATTCGACGGAGTACATCGCCGTGGGGTGCGCCGGTATTGTTTGTGAAGAAGCGAGATGGTTCACTCCGCTTGTGCGTGGATTATAGGGAGCTGAACAAGGTGACGATACGGAATAAATATCCGTTGCCTCGGATCGATGATTTATTTGACCAATTGAGAGGGGCGTCTTACTTCTCCAAGGTCGACTTGAGGTCAGGGTATCATCAACTGCGTATTCGAGAGGGGGATGTTCCTAAGACCGCTTTCTTGTCGCGGTATGGATCATATGAGTTCAGGGTGATGCCCTTCGGGCTCACCAATGCACCAGCAGTGTTCATGGACCTCATGAACAAGGTTTTCAGAGAGTACTTAGATCAGTTTGTCATCATGTTCATTGATGACATCCTAATCTACTCGCGCACCGAGGAGGAGCACGCAGAGCATTTGCGCATGGTTTTGCAGACACTGAGGGATCATCAGCTCTATGCCAAATTAGGGAAGTGTGGATTCTGGCTTCGGGAGGTAAAGTTCCTTGGTCACGTCGTGTCAGATCAGGGTATTGCAGTGGATCCGAATAAGGTGTCGGCGGTGAGGGAGTGGGGACAGCCCACGACACCGACCGAGGTGCGCAGTTTTCTGGGTTTGGCCGGTTACTACAGGCGATTCATTAAAGGATTCTCTAAGATTGCAGGCCCTTTGACGAATCTGACTCGGAAAGGAGTACCATTCAAGTGGGATGTTAGTTGTCAATTAGCGTTAGACGAGCTAAAGGACAAGTTGACATCTGCCCCCGTGCTTGCATTGCCAAAGGGAGGGCTAGAGTATCGGGTTTACACAGACGCATCCTTACGGGGTCTTGGGGGTGCGCTCCAGCAGGAGGAAAGGGTTATAGCTTATGCTTTCAGGAAGCTAAAGCCCCATGAGAGGAATTACCCCACTCACGACCTAGAGTTGGCAGCGGTCATTTTTTTCTTTGAGGATATGGAGGCATTATGTTCTAGGA
The DNA here is from genome assembly GCA_949130495.1 of Sambucus nigra. NCBI lineage: Eukaryota > Viridiplantae > Streptophyta > Magnoliopsida > Dipsacales > Adoxaceae > Sambucus > Sambucus nigra. The sequence continues at coordinate 523,268,933 of OX422218.1, forward strand.
GAGCAGTTTACTCTATTCACGGATCACTAGTCACTTCAGTATCTCTTCACACAGAGGGATCTGAATATGGAGCAGAGGCGGTGGCTAGAATTCGTGAAGGATTTACCAGTTTGATATTCAGTATCATCCTGGTAAGGCCAATGTGGTAGCAGACGCATTAAGCCGAAGGCAGGGAGCAGAGGGTTACTCGATTAGCTCAGAAGGAGGCCTACGCTTTAATGGGAGGTTAATGGTGCCAGAGGATGAGGATTTGAAGCACGCTGTTATGACAGAATCCCATGGTTCGAAATTTGTGGTACATCCCGGTGGGGATAAAATGTACCAAGATATGAGGAGGCAGTATTGGTGGGCAGGGATGAAACGGGACATAGCGGAGTTTGTCTCGAAATGTGCCATGTGTCAGCTTGTGAAAGTTGACCACCAGAGACCATCAGGGATGCTACAGCCATTAGAAATTCCCGTGTGGAAGTGGGAGAGCATCTCCATGGACTTCATCACAGGGTTACCTGCATCGCAGGGGGGTAACGACTCCATATGGGTTATTGTGGATCGGTTGACTAAGGTGGCTGACTTTCTGCCGGTACGCACGGACTTTGAGACGATGCGTTATGCACAGCTATTCATAGCAGAGATTGTTAAGCTGCATGGGGTGCTGATAAATATAGTATCCGACCGAGACAAAATCTTTGTCGCCACTTTTGGCAGAGCTTTCAGGAGGCAATGGGCACGTAGTCACGCTTGAGTACAGCGTATCACCCACAAACTGACGGACAGACTGAGAGAGTTAATCAGATGCTGGAAGACATGCTAAGAATGTGCATTTTGGACTTCGGGGGAGGTTGGGAGAAATATCTTCCTTTGGTAGAGTTTGCGTATAACAACTCTTACCAATTCACGATTGGCATGGCACCGTTTGAGGCACTGTACGGGAGACCTTGGCGTTCACCCGCTTGTTGGTTAGAGGTGGGGGATAACAACTCTTGGGGCCGGAGATTGTCCAGGAGACATCTGCCAATATAGAGTTGATTCGAGGTAGGATTCGGATAGCTCAAGACAGACAGAAGAGTTATGATAATGCTTCTCGGAGACACGTGGAGCTAGAAATCGGGGACCAGGTTTTAGTCCGGGTATCCCTATGAAAGGGGTGATGAGGTTCGGAAAAAAGGGTAAGTTAGCGCCGAGGTACGTAGGACCTTTCCCTATTATTGAGAGGGTAGGAACGGTAGCGTATAGACTGGGGTTACCAGAACACCTTCAGCGGATACACGATGTGTTTCATGTGGCATCGCTGAAAAATATCGAAGGAGCGAGAGGGCCTTTTGGCACATTCCACTTGAGGAAATCGACTTACAGCCAGACATCTCGTATGAGGAGAGGCCGGTAGCTATTCTGGATCATAGTGAGCATAAATTAAGATCCAAGGTGGTTCCATTGGTTAGAGTACAGTGGGGTCATCACAACGTTGACGAGTCTACCTGGGAGCGGGAGGAGGATATGCGGGAACAATATCCAGAGCTTTTCACCACAGGTACGACCTAATTTCGGGGACGAAATTCCTTTATAAGGGGGGGAGTATGTAACACCTCGTATTTTGGGTACATTTAAAATTTAATTAATTCGGAAATTCTAAATTACTAGTGTGTTGTAATTTAATGAAGTAATTATGATAGAATAAAATATAAATATTAATCTATGGTTAATATTTAGGGTAAATTATTTACTAAGCGTATAGTAATAATGTAATTTCGTCGTTTCGAGTATTAATGACGAGGCATGTACTTATCACATCCGGAAGTCGGTATAGACTATATTGGGTGGGGGATAAATATTTTTTATAAAGTAATTCGGATGCAAATTCTGAGTGTACAGTTGAGTCCGGATGGGCCGAGATAGTCGGAAAAGTGTACCCAGGGGTAGTAAACGGGTCACGGGACGTTTTTAGACATAGTCGGGCCCACTCGGGGGCATTTTGGTCACTTGGGCTTGGCCCATTAGTCAAAAAACGGGAATGGATTAATTAACTTAATAAAAAGAAAATAAGGGCTGGCTAAGCTTAAGTAGAGAAAGGAATTAAAGGGTTAGGAAACCCTAGCAGCAGCCAAAGCCAATTTGGCGATCTCAAAGAACCAACTAGGTCATCTTCAACCTTGGAATCCATTGAAGATTCAGACACTACGAAACCTTAAGGCAAGTGAATAACTTGCAATAGTATTAAATCTGTATTTCAATTCATATTTATGTGATGTGATGAGTTAAAATTCGTTTTGGGGTTTCATGGCATAAATATGGGGTTTTGAGAAAACAATAATCTGAGTTACGAAATTATTGAGGATTCGTGTAAAAATCCGACTGTGGAAGTTGATGTAAAATTGTTGAATGATATCTGGATGATTTAGAACGAATCTGGTGAAGAGATTTGGAGTATAAATGTATTTAGGGTCAAAGATAGATTTTCCCCAAATTCATGAATTAATAGTTAATGGATGAATTAATGATTGTTGTGGACATTCTGGGAGGCTCCTAATAAGATTTCTAACATATATTAGTGATATAAAGGCTTGAGGTTGGTGTGGGAAGAAATTTGGTTTTGGAAAAACTCGTCCATGGCTGTCTATCTTCGCGAAGAAGATGAGTACCTGATCGATCGATCGATTGACGCCATGAGGTCGATCGATCGATGGTAGGCAGAAACTGACAATTCGCCCAGTTTTGTTTATATAGAAAGAGATTTATATAAAAGTTGTTATGTGATTAATTATTGAGAAAAATTAATGCATGATTTAAATCTGATTAATTGTGGGGAAATTAATTAGGAGATGGGAGTAGAAATTTGGGTGACACGTCGAAATTGGTTGAGCGACATCGAGGTAAATTATTTTATTTAGTAATGGACTAAGTAATTTAGAGTCGGGATTTAGACTCGGGTGAGGTTAATTCGGGCTATGAGATTGAGTCCAATTAAATGGTGAGGGCAACATCAAAAGTAACTGAATTTTATTAATGTGCAAATTAATTAATAATTCGAGTTGGGTAACAAACTCATAATAAAAATGGAATAGGCTTGTGTCACGGGTTTAGTACACGGTGTAGATGGAGCATTTTTATATATATATATATATGTATACGGTGTGTGATAGTATATATATATATAGTGTATGCCTTAATATCAGTGGTTAGATATTATTATACTCTAGTGCTATAGGGGGAGGTTACGCGCAGTGGATGAATCCCCTAGCTTGAGGAGTAGGGCGAGTAGATTCCCAGGTCATAGCGTCCGTTACAGGGGGTGAGGGGCATCTCACTTTCCGGGAAGGAATATGACCGCCTCCAATCGTATACCAAACCAAGTTAGTGAGTAATTCTAACTCGGATAACTAGGTTATGTGAATATACCTAGTGTACTAGCACTTTAGAGAAATTTTGTCCGGTGAGTATTTTTACTCAGGTGGATGTTAGTGTTTTATGTATTTCAGTATGTGTGTGAATGCTGCAATATTTCTAAGTATATAATTAGGTGATTATTATATACGGGCTAAATAAATACAAGCATGAGTTGTTGTATATGTATAACGAGTGGAGAAGTTATATGAATCAAAAAGGAAAATGATTAATTAAGTTGATGTTACTAATAACTTAAAAATCATAATCACATTATACTCAAATTAGAGTAGGGGGGGTACAAGGAGACTTTAATAATTATCTAGTCATGAGATAGATAACTAGGTGATAATTAAAGCGTTAGTGGTGCACATTAGAGGAGGGGCAAGGATGTTCTCAAGAGAGTACGACACTAACTAAAATATGAAGAGCAGGCATATTTATTATTACTGCAAGTTAATCATTTGTTAAATGTTTTCTTTTAAATGTTTTGGGTACTAACCCTTGCTATAAAAACTTTTAAAAACCTTTTAGGTGTCCAACCACAGGGACGCCAGCCTTGACTCAATTCCAGGGATTCGTTGCTGCAGTATATGTGGATATTGCGGGTTTTTGATAGACGCCTCATTTTTTCATTCTTAGTGTAGAAATTCATTATTAGTTATTCGAGCATGTCGCTCACATTCCACTTATTTGTATTAGACTTTTTGGGAGTTCATTCTTGTCTTTACGGGATTTATTTTGGACCGATGGTTTATTCGGTTAATTATTTCTATTTGTGGATGATTATTTTAGTTATCTGTGATTGTTGTATTGTTTTATTTTTCCGCATGGGTTTTTGTTTAATTAATGAAAGATAAAAATTGGCACCAGTCTTTTTTTCTCACTTAGGTGGTTAGTAATTTAATAAAACGACAGTGATGCTAAGAATGGACCAAATGAGAAACCTATTCTAACTTGATTTAGGACTGATCACCCGAGATTAATTAGGCGGGGTGTCACAGGTAACCCCACACTATCAGGGAAAGTATTCACATAAATGATAAAATTTTCGATACTCAATAAACTGGACTCTCAAGTAAAATTAAAAATAATAACAATTGTAGAAACTTGTTCATATCACAAACAACATACAACATCATCTAAGGATATAACTCATACTTCTATCCTGACAATCGTCCTGGCTGCTCAAATGGATCCTGGACTTAACACACCTGTCCGTACCAAATCGAATATTTTAATAATTATTTCCCTTACTAGGCACCATACCCTTATCCCTGTACTTTCTTCGGGACACATATATAACGTATGTGTTTCACTCCCCACAAAATATCTCTACACATACTCCACTTATCTCCGATCACACTGACCATGTTAAGGTGGTCCTTCTCTCGGTCGTTTGTAGTATCGACTCTGATGACTACTTCCTTTGTTACATTAGCTTTGATTGCCCTTAGGAACATGCTACTAGTTTCCACATCTATTACTGAAATCACCATCACTCAGTAACAATTCAGCTATCCGAATCATTTTAACGGGTCCCCCGTTGGGTCTCCCCCTTGTGGTGATTCTCCAACCCCATTTCCCTCAGTCTCACTCTATCTGAATTCTTCGATTTTTGTATCTCCCCATCCAAGGAAACGTTTACCTCCAAATTAACACTACACAACATTATTGCCATCTACATTGACCGTCCAAGTAGAATTCCCCAGAAGAGCTAACAATTCTTCTTGTATGTAAATTCTCCCTTTAATATCCTCTTCTCCATTTCACCTACTTCACCCGGACTAAGGTTCGCTACATAATTAAATTTCTCCTCACAAAGTGACCTTTGTCTTTCTCTTCTGTGTGAGTTCAGAATAACATTTGCCTTTCACCCTGAACATCTGATGAAGGAACTTATGGTCAAGCCATACGTGTACTCCTTCTCTCGATGTCACATTCCACTTCTAAGTGTGGTGATTGTCTCTCACCATTGAAACTCCGCTCTTATGAGCCAAGAAAAATTTTCCCCAAATTTTCACTCTCGATTGGCCATACCCCGACATATGTCCAAGCCTTTGAATATATTAAGTTCGTTTGACTAGCACACGCTATCTTCGCATTTCAAGTATTTCCACTGCTGGTTCTCTTCAATGTTTCACCTAACTCTTTCTCTCCCATTCCAACCTTGTTGGGTGAGTCTTATTTGACCCCACTTTCTACTATAGTTGTGCCTGGAAGTCACAAGTCGCGCCTTGGCCGTGTGTACCGTCTTGGACTTCTGTGCCATAATATGGGTGACTTAAACTACGATCATCCTTCTTTAATAAATTAAATAACCTCAACTGATCTTTTGCATCCTATTGTTCGCCCAACTGTCTTCGCCTAACATACTGCATTGTTCGGCACACGAACACACCCAAATGCAAACAAGATATAATACCATTTACATCATAGCAGGAGAACGAAATGTCACCAAAGAAATCAACAATCCTAAACATAGGGATCTATATCAAATAAAGCTACGCTGGAAGAAAAATAAGCCACACAGATCCTAAAGGACACTAGAACCTGAAGCTCTGCTACCACTTGTGGCACCCCGTCTAATTTAATACCAGGTAGCTACTCATTTATTAAATTAATACAGAATATGAAGTTGGTTAAGTCTTAGCATCACTGTCGAAAAATATTTAATCAATTACTAGCCACCTAATATTTAAAAACAGAGATGTCAAATTTTATTAATTATGTTAACAAATAAACAAGAATTTATTTATAAACCATCAATCGTATAAACAATCTCATATAAATGTTGAACGAGATAAAATCAAATAAGTCTGGAGTAAACACTCCAATAATAAAGATGCCAGAGTAAATAATCTCCCAATAAAAGAGTCTGAATAAATAATAAACCAAAAACTGAAATAATGAAAGTCTGCAACTACAACCTCTAACTAAGAATGGGCGACATGCCCTAAGTGATACAAATGACTCTGAAGGAATCAAGGATAAAATGAGAGAGTCTACTACCAAGATCCTGTAACTTCCACAGCAGCTACAACATGTCATCAGAATGGAACTCCTATGCTTGGCGTCCATCTGGCTGGGCACCTAAAAGGTTTTTACAAAACAAAAATAGATTTGGAGGAAAACGGGCCAGAGCCCGATGTGAAAACAGTTTAAAAACTTAGCAAGTGTTTAAATTATAATTAAATAACACATATTATAAACACGTTATTTGTATACTCTCACATGAGTTTCTTACCTCTCAACTATTGTGCACGCCTAACGTAAGCCTTTAACCAATCCCAGTTATGACACTATCTAACTATTTTGTACCACTCATGCCTTCTCATTTTAACATAGAGTATCTACACGTAACCCCCAAATAATCCATATTTATAACCCATGATCACATTCATTAAATTACATATCCCAAGTGTTAATTAAATTCTCATTCTTAACCCATTCAAATATCTTAGTTATTCACATCTACTAAGCAATAATGAAGCAGTCACAAGTACATAAGTACATCACCCTCAGTACATAAATACATATATAGCACCCCTAGGCTAAGCTGCGGTGCATGCATACTCTGCTATCGAATCCCGACACATCACGTACATAGGTACTACGAGTTTCGAATCTCTCAAGAACCGTTTCAATAAGCAAAATCACACATATTGGAGGCGGACATAGTTCACATACCCATGGGTCACACACATACCTACGCTCCCATGGTCAGCTAACTTATTGTGACACCCCGACTAATTAAATACCGGCTACCTACTCCTTTATTAAATTAATACAAAATGCCAAGTTGGTTCAGTTCGTAGCATCACTGTCGAAAATATTTTATTGATTACTAACCACCTAGTATTTAAAAAGTGAGTTGCCAGTTTTTATTAAATTTGATAAACATACAATAAGTGAATTATGAAATGCTAACATAACCACCACAACATAGTCACAATATAATAACCATCAACTAATAATATGTCTGGAGGAATACTCCTCACAACAATCCAAATACTGAAATAAATAAATACCAAGTCTGCATCACTAAATTAATTACAACCCAAAGTCAGAAATAACTGAAATGTAAGATGTCTCTAAAGGAATGGGGTGACATGCCCTACAAAATAAGAAAATCTGAAAATGGAATTAAGATCGAAGATGGAGGCGTCTACTGTCAAGGTCCTGTAACTTCCACATCAGCTACATCACATCACCTGAATAGAACTCCTATGCATGGTGTCCTTGTGGATGGGCACCTAAAAGGTTTTACAAAAAAAAATAGATTTGAAAGCAAACGGGTCAGAGCCCGATTGTGAAAATAGTTTAAAAATTTACAAGTGTTTAATATATTAAACAGTGAATATAAAGTACATGATAATGTGTGCACTAACATGAGTTCCTTACCTCTCAACTAATTGTGCACTCCTATCGTACCCGTACCCATTCTAGTTGTTCCCATATCTAACTAGTCCGATACCAAATTCCAACATTTTTATACGATTTCCAATTGAATTCCCAACAACTTTTATTTAACAGAGTGTTATAACTTGCTACACAGTTTTCCCATGTTAGTACTATTAATTATTAGGGATCTTACATTTTCACTTTACAAACTGTTGCTATTATTTATCCTCACTTTATAAGTTCTACTCCTCAATGTACCCCAAATCTCCCAACTATACCCACTAGTTAATAAGGGAAGGTTATCTCACCATTTAAATAAGTCTACGGGATACTAGAAATAAGTTCAGGCAAAAAAGGCCATTATGTCAACTCGTTAGAAGTCTCGGTCGAATGAAGGGCTTCGAACGAATTACCAACTCGTTAGAAGGGATACTGTCATCTCGTTAGAAGTTCGTTCGAACGAGGTCGTTCGAACAACCTGGGCAGGTCTTCTAACGAGATGGCAGTTTCAGCGCAGAAATTTCCAAGTCCGTTTTTCTCAATTCCTCTCTCCTCTAAACCCACCCTAAGACCATTCAATTTATGTTCCAACATTTTTAAACCAATTCTAATCAGCCTAGATCATCTCTTAACACATTTTAGGGGTCAAATCTTATAAATCATCAAGGAATTTATATAAATCTCCAAATATTTCCCCAAACCCTTTGAACATGAACTCATAATTTTCTTATGTCCAATTACTCATCACAAATACGTTTTTAAATCATCATATATAACTCATCGAATATTAAATTAGTCCATCATCATTCTACATGCAAAATCCTAACCCAAATTCAAAGTTTCTCCAATAATTTCATGTGTTTTCTTCAAAAATTTCAGTATAAGATAATTCCTACACTAAACATGGAAGACATATTCAATGCACTAAAAATATCAAATCACTTGCCTTAGATTCGTTTTCCAGAATTGATGTTGGCGAATGAAGGTTGATTCTCTCCTTTCTCTACAGATTTTCCCCCAAGGTTGAAGATGGCTTGGTTTTGGCTCTTGTAACTTCTCTCCAACTTCTCTCAACACTCCCGTAGCTCACTCTCTAAACTTTTGCTGGTATTGGCCTTAGTGGCCCCTTTTAAAATTATAAATATAAACTCCAATTTTCGTGGGTTTTAATTCCCTAATTTTTAAAATTACCAAAATACCCTTTTAAGTTGCTGGTATGGCCCAAAAATGCCCCGGGACCCAAACTAAACTCTCGGCTAGTGTTTTCCGACTATTTCCACCCTTCCGGATTCGTTCGCACACACAAAATGACCATTCGGTCAATAAAAATAAAATTCACTTTTTAATTCAATTAATTACGTTCTTGACGCGACTGACACGTGCGTCCCAACTAAATTTCCCAAATTAATTTAAATCTCATCAATATTCATGTATTACCACACATACTCCGAAATAATAAGTTTTAACATCATAATAAAATACCAACTCACATCTCGTTAGTATTTATATTCGGATTAATTTCCAATTAATTCTCATTTAATTTAATTAATCCCTCAAATAAATATCAATAAAATTACGAGGTATTACATACTTCCCTCCTAATAACAAAATTTCATCTCGAAATTTGGAACTAAAGAATACCTGGTAAAAACAACTCTGGATAACGCTCGCGCATCTCATCCTCGCGCTCCCATGTGGACTCCTCGGCATTATGATGCCGCCACTGAACACGTACTAATGGTACTATCTTTGACCTCAGTTTCCACTCACTTTCGTCCAAAATAGAAATCGGCCCCTCCTCATAAGAACTATCGGGCTAAAGATTGATGTCCTCCAAAGCAATGTGAGTATGGGCCAAATCGTCCCTAAGATATTTCCTTAGTGAGGAAATATGGAACACATCATGAATCCTATGCAAGTGCTCCAGTAACCCCTGTCTATACATAACTGGCCCAATCCTCTCGATGATAGGAAATGGCCCCACGTATCTTGGTGAAGTTTCCCCTTCTTCCCAAAATGCATGATCCCCTTCATCGGAGATACTCTGAGTAACACCTGGTCCCCCACTTTGAATTCTCTGAAGAACCTCTTCGCATCAGCATAGCTCTTCTGCCGATCCTGAGCTATCCGAATACGACTCCGTATCATCTCTATCCTTGTCTAAGTATCCTGAATCACTTTCGGCCTAAGGAGTTTGTTGTCCCCTACTTCTAACCAACATGCTGGGGAACGACAAGGTCTACCATACAATGCCTCAAATGGAGTCATACCAATGGTGAACTGATAAGAGTTATTATAAGCAAACTCCACCAGTGGAAGGTACTTCTCCCATCCACCCCCAAAGTCTATGATGCACATACGCAACATATCCTCCAACATCTGATTTGTACGCTCGATCTTCCCATCAGTCTGTGGGTGATAAGCCGTACTCAATCGCAATTCAGTTCCCATGGCCTCCTGGAAACTCTCCCAAAACCGTGAAACAAATATCTTATCTCGATCAGACACGATATTTAGAGGCACACCATGAATTCTCACTATTTCTGAAATGAAAATATGGGCATACTGTCCCGTAGTGTAATCTGTCCTTACGAGTAGAAAATGAGAAACTTTGGTCAAACGGTCCAAAATTACCCAAATGGAGTCGTGACCCCTCTGTTACGTAGTTAACCCCATGATAAAGTCCATGGATATGCTCTCCCATATCCACATCGGAACCTCTAATGGCTGAGAAGTCCTGCCGATCTCTGATGATCCTCCTTTACCAACTGACAAGTGGCACATTTAAAAACAAACACGTCAATATCTCTCTTCATTCCGCTCCACCAATACTGACGTCTCATGTCTTGGTACATTTTGTCCCCACCGGGGTGTACCGCGAACCGTGCCGTGCGACTCTGCCATCACCTCGTGTCACAAGTCTTCCCCTTATGGAACGACTAGTCTCCTATTGAAGCGTAATCCCCCATCTGAGCTAACGATATAGGACTCAGCTCCCTCTGCTAGTAAATCTCACTATCTGCTCCTGACAGAACGAGTCATTTGCCTGGGCCTGTATCACTCTCGTAACAATCTGAGGTGTAATAGTCATCACAGACATAAACGATTGGGCCACTGCATCCTGGTGTCCTAACTCCTTCCACTTAGCTTTCCACACCTCGGCCACTTCATTTACTAGCCTACGGCTCAACGCGTCTGCTACGACATTAGTTTTTCCCGGGTGATATTGGTTATCAAATTGATAATCCTTCACAAACTCAAGCCACCGCCTTTGACTCATATTCAACTCCTTCTGCGTGAAGAGGTATTGTAGAGACTTGTGGTCCGTGAACAACTGAAACTTCTCTCCCAGGAGATAATGTCTCCAAATTCGAAGGGCAAATACAACTGCCACTAACTCCAAGTCACGGGTGGCGTAATTCTTCTCGTGAGGCTTAAGCTTACGGGAAGCATAATCTATGACCTGGCTCTCCTGCTACAGTACACCTCCAAGTCCTTTTAAGGAAACATCGGTGTAGACTAAATACTCAACTCCCGATCTCGGTAATGCCGACACAGGTGCTGAGGTCAACTTGTCCTTCAACTCATAGAATGCCAACTGACAGGCATCTCTTCAGATGAATGGCACACTCTTGTGAGTCAGATGTGTCAAAGGGCCCACTATCTTTGAGAAATCCCCAATAAACCTCCTTTAGTATCCTGCTAGGCCCAAAAAACTACGAATCTCAGTCGGTGTCGTGGGCTGTCCCCACTCCCTCACCACGGATACCTTACCTGGATCAACAGATATCCCCCGATATGAAATGATATGCCCAAAAAACTGAACCTCCTTCAGCCAAAACCCACACTTCTCATACTTTGCATAAAGCTCGTTCTGATGTAGCGTCTGCAAAACCTATCTCAAATGCTCGGTATGCTCCTCTATTATCTGGGAGTAAACCAGAATGTCATCAATAAAGACAATGACGAACTGGTCTAGGAACTCTTTGAACACCCTATTCATCAAGTACATAAACACGGATGGAGCATTGGTCAAGCCAAAAGGCATAACCCGAAACTCGTAGGAACCATATCTCGTTAAGAAAGCAGTCTTCGAGACATCCAGTTCCCTAATACGCAACTGATGGTATCCCGATTGCAAATCAATCTTTGAGAAGAAGGAAGCTCCTCTCAACTGGTCAAATAAGTCATCGATTTTGGGCAACGGATACTTATTCTGTATCGTGACCTTATTCAACTCTCGATAATCTACACACAACCTCAACAATCCATCCCTCTTCTTTACGAACAACACAAGGGCACCTCACGGTGAGGTACTCCTCTGGATAAACCCCTGACCCAACAACTGCTCTATCTGATCCCGTAACTCTCTCATCTCTCCCAGAGCCATACGGTAAGGTGCGCGGGCAATCGGTCGAGTACCCGACGTCAAATCGATCACAAAATCTATCTTTCTACTCAGAGGTAGTCCAGGTATATCCTGAAATACATCGGAAAACTCCCTAACAACTAGAATCGCATCGAGTGGTATCACCATTTCCTTAGAGGTCTCCTCCTCTATATAGTACAAGTGAGTGGACGATACTCCCTCAGGGAAAGGCATCTCCACTTAAAGCATCTCCTGCCCAGGAATGGCAAAGATAATACTCTACTAAAACAGTCAATCATGGATCGGTACGTAACTAGCCAATCCATACCAAAAATCACATCATTCTCAGTCATCTCTAACACTAACATATCAGCAGGTAAAGTAAACCTCTCGATCTCTATAGCCACACCTCTACAAATAAGGGAAATCATAGAACCCCTACTCAACAGTGAATATACACAAGTAACCGTGCTCTCGGTGGTGTATAATAACCCAATAGTGCGTGAAAATCTCATGGCAATGAAACAATGTGTGGCCCCCGTGTCAAATAAAATACGCCCCATAGTCCCCTGAATAGAGAACATACCCTCAATGGCTGGTGGATCCTGTGGGGCTGGGGCATGCTGGAGCTGATACACTCTCCCATACTAAAGTTGTCCCTGCTGGACTAGGACCGCTGGAATGGGTGGTAGTGCTGCCATTTGTGGTGGTGCTGGGAGGGCGGCGGGAAACATAGGCCTCTATGGCTCGTGTTGATCACCCTGTTGTTGCTGCTGTGGGCCCTGCCCTTTTCAGGACAATCCAGGCATTTGTGGCCAATCTTACCACAAGTGAAGCACTTCCCCGGGAAATTGCACCCTTACTGTCCCTGTTGTCCACGACCCTGATGGCCGTTACCATTTCTCCCCTAGCCTTGCTGGCCCTGCTGAAACTGCTGCTGCTTCCCATTCTGACCCTGCTGGCCGTTCTGACCCTAATGGCCATGCCTAAAACCTCCCTGACCACTCCAAAAACCTCCCGATCTGAATCTCTTAGAATCCCCCTGTTGGAAACCCTGATCATTCTGCCTATGCAGACCCTGAGCAGATTGTGCCCCGCTGGCACAATTCCCCCCTGTCCTGCCCTGATGGTTGGACTCTCCTGATCTCTTACTCTTAGTCATGTGAAAGCGGTGATCCTGGCAGTGAAGTAGTTCCGCATTAACCACATCAGAATAAGTGGCCAATGAGAGATTACCCAATAAGTGCTGACGAATTCTCCAATTCAATCCATCCATAAACTTCTGAATCTTCTTCTCCACAGTCGGAATCTCATCCGAAATAATGTTCAAGAGATTGGTAAACTCAGCCTCATACTCGGCTACGGTCCTCCCCTCCTGCTAGAGGTTCATCAATTTCCTCCTCATTTCAGTGTGAACAGCTGATGGAAAATATTTGTGGTCGAACCGCACCCAGAACTCCTGAATAGAAAGGGCGTCCCTCTCATGTACGGTGGTAATGGATTCCCACCACTGCAATGCAGATCCTACTAGCTTGAAAGTAGCCAGTATATGGTTCTGAACATCTGTGCACTCGTACATCCTTAAGTGCCTCTGAATGTCCTTCCCCTACTGACTGGATACCACAACATCGGAGCTACCTGCAAACTCCGGAGGGTGCCCTTTCAGAAAATCATCACGAACGCGTTCCCAAGTCGACGGGAATGCATGAGCCTAAACTAGCGCAACTATCGACGCCTGGGGTGGTGACTGCTGTACAACTTCTAGGGCGGCATTCACCGCTTGGGCTACAATAGCTGCAACCTCTGCGGCATTCATAGTGCCCTGAACTGGCGCAGGCTGTGGCTCTGGCCGTTCATCCCTAGGAACTCACAGCGCACGTCGGGGAGGCATCTAAAATGAGAGTAAATTCTTATAAGTTCACAGTTATTATCTCAAAATAGTTGAATATCGAAGCATACACAAAAGAATACAACAGTCCTAAAATATAGGGCTCTATATCAAAGAAAGCTCAGCGGAAACATAATAAGCCGTACAGATCCTAAGGACACTAGAACTTGATGCTATGATATCACTTGTGACACCCCGACTAATTAAATACTGGGTAGCTACTCCTTTATTAAATTAATATAAAATTCCAAGTTGGTTCAGTTCGTAGCATCACTGTTGAAAACATTTTAACAATTACTAACCGCCTAGTATTTAAAAAGTGAGTTGCCATTTTAATTAAATTCGATAAACATACAATAAGTGAATTATGAAATGCTAATATAACCACCACAACATAGTCACAATATAATAACCATCAACTAATAATATGTCTGGAGGAATACACCTCAAAACTATCCAAATACTGAAATAACTAAATACCAAGTCTGCATCACTAAATTAATTACAACCCAAAGTCTTAAATAACTGAAATGTAAGATGTCTCTAAAGGAATGGGGCGACATGACCAACAAAATAAGAAAATCTAATAATGGAATCAAGATCTAAGATGGAGGCTTCTACTGTCAAGGTCCTGTAACTTCCACAGCAGCTACAACACGTCACCTGAATAAAACTCCTATGCATGGTGTCCTTGTGGCTGGGCACCTAAAAGGTTTTACAAAAAAAATGGATTTGAAAGCAAACGTGTCAGAGCCCGATTGTGAAAATAGTTTAAAAATTTGCAAGTGTTTAATATCATTAAACAGTGAATATAAAGTACATGATAGTGTGTTCACTCACATGAGTTCCTCACTTCTCAACTAATTGTGCACTCGTATCGTACCCGTACCCATTCTAGTTGTTCCCACATCTAACTAGTCTGATACCAAATTCAACATTTTTTATACGATATCCAATTCAATTCCCAATAACTTTTATTTAACAGAGTGTTATAACTTGCTACACAGTTTTCCCATGTTAGTACTACTAATTATTAGGGATCTTACATTTTCACTTTGCAAACTGTTGCTATTATTTATCCTCACATTTACACATGAAAATTCATTTCAATTAACAGTATATTATTCTCACCATAAATATACAATACTAGCACCCCGAGACTAAGCTGTGGTGCCCACAAACTCTGCTATAAAATCCCGGTACATCACGTACATGAGGACCACGTATTCCGAATCTCTCTGGAAATGTTTCATTAACAACAATCACAAACAATGGAGGCGAACATAGTTCACATCACATGGGTCATGCACATACATACGCTCCTATGATCAGCAGACTTATTTACTTCTCAATAAGCCCTTCTCTGATCTATGTCCTCGAGGTACCAATCTAGATCCCCCCGTAGGCACACAAAGATAAGATGGACCTAAACGAACGCCAACCTCCCATGATAGCAAGTACGGTAGGTATGTTATACACAGATAACTACATATACTAAGCATTCACACATCTTAGATATTACAATATTTTATTAGTGGTATACTTCTCGTTCTTATACCAACACTTAGTGTTATACAAATCACAAGTCCCCGGTTTATATGTATTTAAGTTATCAATTATTCTCACTTCGTGATTAGTTACTCGCTTCTCAATCCACAAATGTCATCCAGTTCAATACACTATTCTAAGTTCTACTCCTCAATGTACCCCAAATCTCCCAACTATACCCACCAGTTAATAAGGGAAGGTTATCTCACCATTTAAATAAGTTTACGGGATACTAGAAATAAATTCAGGAAAAAAAGGCCATTATGTCAACTCGTTAGAAGTCTCATTCGAATGAAGGGCTTCGAATGAAATACCAACTCATTAGAAGGGATACTGCCATCTCGTTAGAAGTTCGTTCGAATGACCTGGGCAGGTCTTCTAACGAGATGGCAGTTTCAGCGCAGAAATTCCCAAGTCCGTTTTTCTCAATTCCTCTCTCCTCTAAACCCACCCTAAGACCATCCAATTTATGTTGCAACGTTTTTAAACCATTTCTAATCATCCTAGATCATCTCTTAACACATTTTAGGGGTCAAATCTTATAAATCATCATGGAATTTATATAAATCTCCAAATATTTCCCCAAACCCTATGAACATGAACTCATAATTTTCTTATGTCCAATTACTCATCATAAATCCATTTTTAAAACATCATATATAACTCTTCGAATATTAAATTAGTCCATCATCATTCTACATGCAAAATCCTAACCCAAATTCAAAGTTTCTCCAACAATTTCATGGGTTTTCTTCAAAAATTTCAGTATAAGATAATTCCTACACTAAACATGGAAGACATATTCAATGTACTAAAAATATCAAATCACTTGCCTTAGATTCATTTTCCATAATTGATGTTGGTGAATGAAGGTTGAATCTCTCCTTTCTCTATAGATTTTCTCCCAAGGTTGAAGATGGCTTGGTTTTGGCTCTTGTATCTTCTCTCCAACTTCTCTCAAGACTCTCGTAGCCCACTCTCTAAACTTTTGCTAGTAATGGCCTTAGTGGACCCTTTTAAAATTATAAATATAAACTCCAATTTTCGTGGGTTTTAATTCCCTAATTTTTAAATTTACCAAAATACCCTTTTAAGTTGCCGGTATGGCCTAAAAATTCCCCGGAACCCAAACTAAACCCCCGGCTAGTGTTTTTCGACTATCTCAACCCTTCCGGATTCGTTGGTGCACTCAAAATGACCATTCGGTCGATAAAAATAAAATTCACTTTTTAATTCAATTAATTACGTTCCTGGCGCGGCTGACACGCGTGTCCCAACCAAATTTCCCAAATTAATTTAAATCTCATCAATATTCATGTATTACCATACATACTTGTAAATAATAAGTTTTAACATCATAATCAAATACAACCTCACATCTCGTTAGTATTTATACCCGGATTAATTTCCAATTAATTCTCATTTAATTTAATTAATCCCTTAAATAAATATCAATAAAATTACGGGGCATTACAATTATCAACTCACAAATAAGTCATTCACATCCCTATGTCCTTAAGGGAACAGTCTAAATCCCCCCGAAGGCGCACAAGGATAAGAGGGCCCTTTTCCAAAATAAAACTAACCTCCCGTGATAGCAAGTATGGTAGGTATGTCATACACATAAGAAATCAATACACTAGGCATTCACACAACCTAAGTATGGTAGGTAATGCTCGTACATAGCAAGTTTACCCCAAACATAATACATAATATATATATTTAGCTTGATAACTCTCTCATCATATCAACTTGGGTACGTAAATCTATCTCAAAAGGTTACTATGTCTCTTATTAGTTTCTAATGTTATCTCAGTACTTAAAGTCCCTCCGTCACTGCCCTTAATCTTATATCATCATTAATTCCCAT
Source organism: Sambucus nigra (assembly GCA_949130495.1). Taxonomy (NCBI): domain Eukaryota; kingdom Viridiplantae; phylum Streptophyta; class Magnoliopsida; order Dipsacales; family Adoxaceae; genus Sambucus; species Sambucus nigra. The sequence goes on from OX422218.1 coordinate 523,286,390, forward strand.
TATAGTTTCAATTCGAACGATTTCCAATCGTACCTCACTAGGTAGACCCTCGTAAGAAATTTCATTGAATTCCATAAGTTATAACATTCTCTGATCATACTAAGACCTACTAACTTTATCTAATTCCCACAATGTTATATTAATCACCCTAATAATCAACATCGTCTTTGGAATAATCATTAAACCTTAAAGTGAAATAATTGCCAAAAATCAGAAGGGGTCAATCGATCGAAGAAAATGGGTCGATCGATCGATCAAGCAGGTATCAGCCCAGAATTTCTTAAACTTTTACGGGTTCTCCTCTTTTTACACCTCAAATTCTTCATCCTAATGTCCAGAACTCACAAATAAGTATACAACTCATCATACCAACATGTTTACATAATTCCTAACACTTTAGAAATGTTAAATCATTCCCAATCAACGGTTTCTTGGATCAAAAGTCATAATTATTCCTTAAAACCAAGTTCTTCCAAATTTCTTCAAGAACATCATAAATCTTGATTAAATTTCATAATTTCCTACACATGAAATAAGATTTAGTATCTAAGATCTCTCCAGAAGCTTTAACTACATGCAACCCTACCCGGATTCAATATTTAATGCTCCCATTTTATAATTTATTTCATTATTCATGATAAATCTTCAAATCTATAATAACATGTAAAATATATTCCTTGAATCTTTGCAAGATAAATCATTTTCCTGAAAATACCGATTTTGATCCGTTGATGACGTTATTCGTTGTTTACTTCTCTCTTTCTGGTCATAAATTCGGCGCTGGTGGTGGTGTGTGGTGGTTATGGCCATGAAAACCCTTGGAACTTCTCCTCTCTTCTTCTCTAACTGCTACTATGATTTTTTTGGTTGTGAAAACCCTAAGTGACTCAAGCGTTGGCTAATAACAACTATCTTAAATTTGTGGGTCACTATTCACCCAAAAATAGGAATGACGAAAATACCCTCTCGGGATACCGATCATGCCTAAAAATGCTCCGGGACCCAAACTAAACCCCCGGCTAGTGTTTTCTGACTATCTCGAACCTTCTGGACACGTTGGCGCACTCAAAAAGCTCATATGGATGATAGAAAAATAAAATACTTTTAAATCCCTTAAATTGGGTCCTGACACGACTGACACGCCCGTCCCAACTAAATTATTGAAACTGTCGTATTTTCAATTCATGAAAATTTTAATAAATTTAATGATCACATATTTCCATAATCACTCAGTAATATTCAGCAACATAATAATAACCAAATACAAACTCTCGTCTCCCTAGAATTTAAATTCGAATTAATTTCCAATTAATTGTCCCAAATTAATTTAATAAATCCCATAATTAAAATCAATTTTGTTAAATAAATCTCATAATTAGAAGCCATAAAAATACGGGGTATTACAATGTATATAGAGATTAAGAGATTTATTTTACCTGGCGATATGCTTGTATTAGATATGTCCGAGTATGATGCTATTATTGGGATGGATTGTCTAGTTACATATAGTGCCTTGATTGATTATTATAGTCATAGTATTGTGTTCGTCGTACCGGGTCAAGATATGTTTTTGGTGGCGATGCCTCATCCTGCGGGACGTTCGTCCACCCATTTATATTATATAGGGTAGGAGGCCTCTAAGGAGGTGGTCATTCCACTTTATTCGATTCCAGTTATTTGTGAGTTCGCTGATGTATTTCGGGACATACCAGGGTTGTCACCTAACAGAGAGATAGAGTTTGTGATATACTTGATGCAAAGTTCTCGACCGATAGCCCATGCCCCTTTATCGTATGGCTCCGGTAGAGATGAGGGAGTTACGAGATCAGATCGAGTAGTTATTGGGACAAGGCTTCATCTGCAGGAATACCTCGCCTTGGGGTGCTCCCGTACTGCTCGTTAAGAAAATATATGGGTCATTGCGGTGGTGTGTTGACTAACGAGAGTTGAATAAGGACATGATGCCCCAAAATGATGACTTATTCGACCAGTTGAGGGATGTTTCATACTTCTCGAAGATAAACTTGAGGTTGAGATACCATGAGTTATGTATCAAAGAGCAGGACATGTCTAAGACTACTTTCTTGATGAGATATGGATCCTAAGAGTTCAGGGTTATGCTACTTGGTCAAACCAACACATCGACCGTGTTTATGGACTTAATGAACAGGGTATTCAGAGAGTTCTTAGATCAGTTTGTTATTGTCTTCATAGATGACATCATGATTTATTCTAAGACCGAGGAGGAGCTTGTGAAGCATTTGAGGACCATTATGCAAACATTCGTGAGCACGAGTTATATGCGAAATATGAGAAGTGTAGGTTCTGGCTATGAGAGGTTCAGTTCTTGGGGCACATTATTTCTGAAAGAGGGATATCTGTAGATCCATAGAAGGTGTTCGCGATGAAGGAGTGAGGATAACCCATGACATCGATAGAGATACGTAGTTTCTTGGGGATAGCCGGATATTACAGGCGATTTATTCAAGGATTCTCGAAGATAGCGGGTCCATTTATTAATTTGACTCATAAAGTGGTGAAATTTATCTGAGATGATGCCTCCCAGTCGGATTTTGATAAGCTAAAGGACAAGATGACTCCCAGTTTTAGCACTACCCAGGCCGGGAGTGGAATACCTAGTGTATACTGATGCGTCCTTACTAGAACTTGGGGGTGTGCTTTAGCAAGAGGATAAGGATATAGCTTTTTCTTCCCCTAAGCTTAATCCTCACGAGAGGAATTAACCTACCCACTACTTAGAGTTAGCAGTGGTCGTGTTTGTACTTTTAATATGAAGACATTATATCTTGGGGGAGAAATCTCTCCTATTCACAGATCACATGTTACTGTAGTACCTATTCATGCAACAAGAGTTGAAAATGCTTTAGCGAATGTGGCTTAAATTTGTGAAGGACTATAAGTTCGATATCTAATTTCACCCGGGGAAGGCTAGCGTGGGAGAAGACGCGTTGAGCCGTAGTCTAGTAGGTGAGGTGGCCGAGATGTAGAGGGCAAAATGGAAAGAACTTGGACATCAAGATGTAGTTTCTCGCTCATTCATGTCAGTGATGACGGTTACACCTGAGATCATTACTAGGGTGATACAGGCTCAGGCAACTAACTCGTTCTGTCAGTATCAGATTGTAAAACTTCTAGCCGAGGGGCCAAAGTCGTATTCTGTGAGTTCAGATGGGGTTTAAGCTTCAATGGCAGACTAGTAGTTCTAGAGGGGGAGGATTTATGACATTCAGTGATGGAGGAGTCACATAGCTCATGATTTATGGTACATCCAGAACGGGATAAGATGTACCAGGATATAAGGTGTCAGTATTGGTGGAGTGGAATGAAGAAGGACATCACTAAGTTTGTTTCGAAGTTTGCCTCTTATCATCTGGTAAAAGTTGACCACCATAAAGTTCCAGGGCTCTTACATCCGTTAGAGATCTCTATGTGGAAATGGGAGAGCATTTCCATGGATTTCATCACAAGATTGCCTACAACGCAAAGGGGTCAAAATTCCATATGGGTGATTGTGGATCGGCTAACCAAGGTAGCTCATTTTCTACCAGTTCAGACTGATTATCTTATATGGAAGTACACTCAGATCTTCATAGCCGAGAGTGAGAGACTCCATGAGGTGCCCCTTGATATTGTGTCCGCCTGGGATAAGATTTTTATGTCCAGATTTTAGCAGAGCATTCAGGAGGCCATGGGTACAGAGTTATGATTGAGTTCTCCCTATCACTCGTAGGATGATGGGAAGACCGAGTGAACGAATAGGATTTTAGAGGATATGTTGTGAATATGCATCCTTGATTTTGGTGGGGGCTAGGAGAAATATCTTCCACTGGTGGAGTTTGCTTATAATAACTCCCACCAATTTACTGTTGGCATGGCTCCATTGGAGGCATTATACGTTAGGCCTTGTCATTCTCCTAGGTGTTGGCTAGAGGTGGGGGACAACAAGATACTTGGACAGAAGGTGAATCAGGATACCGCGCCCACGATTGAGATAATTCAGAGACGTATTTAAGTTGCTCAAAATAGACAGAAGAGCTACGCTGATACCAAGAGGTTCTTCAGGGAGTTCAGTGTGGGAAATCAGATGTTGTTATGAATATATACTATTAAGTGGATAATGCAATTTAGGAAGAAAGGGAAGTTGGCACCAATGTATGTAGGGCCATTCCCTATTATTGAGCGGATTGGGTCAGTGTCTTATAAACTTGGGTTACCGTAGAACTTGAATAGGATCTATGACGTGTTCCATATTTCTTTGTTGAGGAGATATCTTCGGGTTGAGTTACCCATACTTATATTGCTTTAGAGGAGATTGATTTATAGCTCAATACTTCTTACGAGGAGGGGCCAATTGTTATCCTTGACGCAGCGAGAGGAAACTGAGGTCAAGGGTAGTGTCGTTAGTACATGTTCAGTGGCGACATCATAATGCCGATGAGTCTACTTGGGAGCATGAGGACGACATGCGTGATTAATATCGAGAGTTATTCTTATCAAGTATACCAATATTTTTTCGAATTTTGTGACAAAATTCTATTATTTGGGGGGAAGTATGTAATACCCCATATTTTTAATGATTTTAATTATGGGATTAATTGACTTAAAAATGGGAAAATTCATTTATAATTAATCATGATTTAAATAGATAATTACTAGCGTGACGAGAGTTAGTATTTATTGATGTGAATTATGTTGAATATTACTTAGTGAGTAAAGTAATATGTTATTAGGAATATATTCAATTTGTCGAGTGACTAATACGACATTAATGGTAAATTATGTCGGGACGCGTGTGTCAGCCCTATCGGGACTAACATTTATGGAATAAAATTCAATTATTTAGAAGTCACCCATATGGTCATTTTGAGTGTGCTAAAGTGTCCGAAAGGGTCGAGATAGTCAGAAAAGTCTATCAGAGGTTTAATTTGGTTACCGGGGCATTTTTAAGCCAAGTCGGCATCCCGAGATGACATTTTAAACACTTTAATTTTTGGCGTATTTATAGCCACGAATTTCCAAAAGCTATATAAGCTTCTAGGGTTAGCTATTCTAAGGTTATCAAACACAAAACCAATAGAGGCCATTGGAAGAGGAAGAAGAAGAAATCCGAAGCAAAAAAATCACCCATAGTTGCACTTCTTTCCCAATTAATGCCACCGGAGTGTATATCGGAACACAAGGAATGTAACCAAACCCTTCATCATCAAAGGATCAAACCTACTATTATAAGGCAATTATTTTTCTTTCTTAAATTCAGCTAGATAAATTATCCATGTTAGTAGAATATGATTAAGAATTCTAATACATGCATGTATAGGACAAGTTTTGGATTAAATCATATTCTGGGTAGGATTCATGATTAAGATTGAAGTACTATTATGGAAAAATGAAATTTTACACATTTGGAAATCGTTATGTGGAGGATTCAGAGTTTTGATCATGTTCTTGAAGAAAAGCCATAAACTATGGGTTTCGGGAGTTAAATTAGAATTCAATTGAAAAGTTAATGAATCTTGATGTTTAAATGATTCTTGTACGTTAAAAATTATCTATATGTGTTAATTTAATGTTTAACACCTTCGTTTTAGAGTTTTAGAATGAATTAAAAAGGTTTTAAAGATTTTTAGTTGATAAAACCCGTAGCCTTAAATTGCAGAAAAATTAGGCTAATACATGTTCGATCGATCGATCGACCAAAGAATGTCGATCGATCGACTGATAAATCGATCAAACCATTTGTTTGATCGATCGACTCCCATGAAATTTGTGACTAATTTTCCTCTTTAGTTTAAATTCAACCTCAACTTTTAAGAACCCTGAATGTTGATTAGTTCAATATAATAGGACTTAGGGAAGGTCGGATAGTTAAGGCTCGAAAAGTATCATTATGTATGGGATTGAATGGGGAGATTTAAGAGTATTTTTCGAATGGGTTACGATTGGATATTTTTTCGATTGGTGTTTAATTTGGATAAATGATGAGTTATGGTTAATACCCATAGTGGGGGGACACTATAGTATTCAATTAACCTAAGGAATAATGTGGTTGACTTCGTAATCCTTTGGGATAGGGAAAGTCATTTGAATTTATATGACAAGAGTTATGGCATTAATTAAATTTACATATGATATACGGGTTATAAATACAACATGTGAGAATCATAATATGGGATGTGTGAAAACCAATATTCAACTTATAAATAGTTAGGTTGTGAGAATACCTATTGTATGGATTTTTATATGTATAACATACTTACCATACTTGCTGTCGCCAGGAGGTCTTTAAGGGGACAGTCTTGTCTTGAGGAGGCATTTTGGGGGGATTATAGATTGGTACCTCAGAGCATAGGATCTAAGGAGAACTTATCTGTGAGTGGATAAGTTTGGGTTATATGGGTGTGTAGGTATGTGCGTCACCCATTACACCGTGGTCCATGTTCGCCTCCAGTTTGTGTGTGATATGTATTATTACGATTACTTAGAGATTCATAATCGATAGTCCTTATTATGCACGTGAGGTATCGGGACTTAATAGCAGAGTATGTACCCATCGTTAGTTTCTCCTATGTGGGGTTCCGTATTAGTATATATTATAATATTGAAAAGTTATATATATATATATATATAGTACTGCTCTTGTGCATATGAATTCGCATTTTAAGAGTGTGAACTGGACACGTGTCACCTGGCAGTGAGCCTAGAAATTATAGGCTAAATTATAGGCACACTCTCTCTTTTCTGGGCTCACCGCCAGGTGACACGTGTTCGGTTCGCACTTTTAAAATGCGGACTGGTATGCACAAGAGCAATACTATATATATATATATATATATATATATATATATATATATATATATATATATATATATATATATATATATACTGTGTTTATTCTATTGTGTTGTTTAATGAACATAATGATGATGCCAATATATATTAAGTGTGTAAAAACTTAATAGATTAATGAGATACTTGGAATCAATTAACAACATATGAGCAACTATATAACCTATATTTCTGTTATACGGGGGGGCACAATAGGTTAGTTGGCATAGATGGGGAACAATTAAAATCTAGTTATGTGGGGTAACATAACTAGGAAGGATAATTATTATGCGTTAGGTGTGAACAATAGTTGAGAGGTGATAATCTTAAGTGAGAACGCGTGACTAACATGTATATAATTATCTGGTATTTATGCATTTTAAGTACTTGTTGTTTTAAAAGAGTTTTCAACTCGAGCTCTGACCCGTTTTCTTTCAAATCCATTTTTTTGTAAAATATTTTTAGGTGCCTAGCCACAAGGATGCTAAACATAGGAGTTACATTCAGTTCACGTCTAGTAGCTGCTATGGAAATTATAGGACCTTGATATTACGTGCCTCCACATTCATCCTTGATTCATTCAGAATTATTTATTCCAGTCTCGGCATGTTCCCCATTCTTATTTAGAGAATGTGGTTTCAATCATTCATTTATATTTTAGTTTTGGGATTTATTTCATTTCATATTATTGTATTTGGGATTTACCCGGAAGTGTTTATTCCAGACTCAGTTTATTGCATTATGTCATTTTAATTCTTATGAGATTGTTGTTGGATGGTGGGTGTTTAGTTATAAATTTAATTGCTTGCTTGTTATATTAAAAAGATAAAATTTCACGTCTAACGTTTTAAATACTAGGTGGTCAGTAATTAATAAAAAGTTTTCAACAGTGATGCTAAGATTGATCAAAGTGGATATTCTGTTTTAAATTTAATAAAGGACTGATCACCCGATATTTTATTAGGCGGGGTGTCGCGGGTGGGTACTCTAAACTTTACTACAATTTACTGTAGACGTATTTCAAATATTTTGTTACTCGATACGTAGTTTGATAATAATATTCTCTTAATACCTAAGGTACCATGCCAACAGCACACCAACCCATTACAGCACTACCCACACCAACGGGCACCCCGTCGACTCCCGGAGCCATGATCAATTAATGAGGAGGTTCTAAGGTAATATTTGACTGTTGAAAAGTAGATAGGACTGTTTTAAAGAAATCGTCTACATAAGGGACCTATGTGTACAAAAACACAAAAACATAACTACTTGCCGATAAGCAATATTTAACAAGACTAAGTTTGTCACTTTGCAAGACAACTTCCAAAATCAATTAAATAATTCGTACAATAAAATTTAGAGAGTTTTACATACCTAACATACACCGTTCAAGAATCTGTGACACCCCGCTTATTAAAATAAGAGGTGGCCAGCCCGCTACTCCAATAAAACTGGAATCTTAAATGGTCCATTCTTAGCATCATTATTGCATAGAAGATAATATTATATGACCACACAACATTTTAAAAATGGATGTCAAAATATTTTCCAATTTAAAAGAAGTATTTCAGTCATCTACTTCCGTAACAAAAGGGTTAATATACAATTAACAATTTGATAGCATTTACAAACATAACCGAATAAGCTATCAGTTAACAGACTGATAAAAGAAGGTCACACCAAATATAACAATATCTATGAGATACAAACTTTAGCAACAAGCCCGAATACCACTGAATAATGATAACTAGAATATCCAAAAAGAGTTTGATGCATCTAATACAAAAATCCTACAACATCCGCAATATCCCATAGCTCCTTAACACTGGAAGGGAAGTTCATAACGGGATCCCTTATGGTGGGACACCTGAACATAAATAATAACCACACCAGGAGATAAAATATAAACGGGTCAGGGCCCGATTTGATATGATTTAGAAGTGAATAAAATGCATAATGGTTATGAATGCTAGGTTTCATAAACAAGTTAAATTCTCTCTTCACTTAAAGAATTATACTCACCTCTCTTCTGGAGTGCACATACTAACGCGTACATTTCATTATTAAGTTAAGCTACTGGACTACTTAATAAGAATAACCTAACTTTATCCAATATGCATTGTTTATCAATTTAACATTTATCCTCACAAGTCAATTAATCATTAATTATTACATATAATTAGGGTTGATTCATAATTCTATTTAATCATTTGCGTTAGAACATTTGAATGAGAACAATTATATTCGTACAATAACATTTCTATGAACATCCTTCTGGGAATTACTCCACTAGATGCGTTCCCTAATTCCTATCATCTTCTAGGGCCTAATTTGATGTCCACTTGGGTACCTTAAATCACAACGCATGGGAAGCGGCCATATAACTTCAGCAGTGAGGTCTGACCATACCCAGCATTAATTCACTTCGAATAAATAATCACACAATGTAACAACTCGTGATATGGCCTGAGGAATATACTCTCCCTGCATTCATTAGCTAGGGGGATTAACCTCTTTCGCGTGACTTCCATAATGATAGCATTTAGAGAGGTATGTACATATATGCCAAAATCATAAAATGTATATATATAATGAATTAAAATGACAATTATTATAACCAAAAGCATAGATGTATAATAAATTAATTCTACAATGTATAAAGACTTCCATACTAGCCCTCGAAATCCAAAACCACAAAGTCCTACTATAAATTAGTCCCATTGTCATTTTCTTAACAAATTGAGGTATTATACTATCGTTTCTAATCCCCATAATAGTTCCAAATGCACCTTTATCATCCTAGGGTAGTAATATCCTCATATAAGGTCACAATTATATATAATAGATCTTATAATAAGGTTTCAAATCTTTAGACCCAAGAGAAAAGGAGTTGAAACAAAGTTAATTTTTTTTTTTGTAAAACAACACTATTTTCGAATCGATTCTCCCTGGCCGAATTGATTCGCCCTTGGAAGAGAATCAATTCGCCCTAGCCAAATTGATTAGGTTGAGAGAACCAAACTTTCTGCTAACTTGACGAATCAATTCGACCTCCCCGAATCTATTTACTAACTCAGACATGTAGCCTATTATTTTACCGAATCAATTCTCCAGGGTGGGTCGGACATCCCAATTTTGGCTCCGGGTTAATATGAACTCTAAATCCCCAAACCCTTTTTCTTCCATCCTTGTAATCGAACATCATCAACCAACACCATCTACAAATCATTCCTACATAATAACCCACGATTATGAACCCCTCAAATCATGTTTATATCATATACTTAAGGGTTTAAACATCAAAATCAACAAAATACCCAAATGGTTTAAACTCAAGAACAGTAACAATTTATACAATTTATTCACACCCAATTATACATTTATGCAAGTTATAAAGATTGCCTCTAGATTGAAGTCTCAGATTTCTCCTCATTGAAATGATTCCATGCTCAAGTCACCAATTCCTCTCTTTTTATCTTCTTTCTCTCAAGCTCTTTTCCTCTCTTTAGGTTAAACACATATGAGGTTTGATTGCTCTTGCAAGACTAAATACCCAAAATAGATCAAATACACTTAAATCAAGCATTAAATGCTACTACATACTTCGAATGACTCGTAACATCACATTTAAGTCATAACTAGCCAAAAGTACCCCGGGACCCAAAAACACACCGAACACTTATTTTGTCTATCTCAACCATTCCCGGACTAACCGTTCCCTCTAAATTAACATCCTAGATATCGTTTATAATTTCCTATCCCAATTTCATATTACCTTTCTTAAATAATTCGATTGGGATATAAGCCATAATCGTCGCTTTAATTCGCAACGATGCAACATAACATAATACTACACTATTTACTTTCATGTAACAATAAATATGCAATACTCATAAGTATTAAGTCATAAATCATACAAATTAATATTTAATTCAATTTTTATTTATTTGAAATGACTAACCCACATGGCAACTTATATAAAAAGATACTCAAAAGTAAGGTATATTACATTCTCCCGCCTTACAAGGAAATTTTATCCGCAAAATTTAGACGTACCTGGTCAAAAGAGGTGTGGGTACTTTGCTCGAATATCATCCTCTCATTCCCAAGTTGATTCCTCAGCATTTAGGTGTCCCCATTAGACTCGAACTAAGGGAACCACTTTTGACCATAGTCTACACTCACCGTGGTCTAAGATGGCAATCGGTTGTTCCTCATACGAAATGTCGGGATGCAACTCAATATTGTCTAATGGAATATACCAATGAGCTCCCTCGCATATTTTATAGTTATTTAAAGATGAAACATGGAATACATTATGAATTCGTTGTAGGTGTTCCGACATAGCAAGTCGATATTCCACGGGGCTTATCCTTTCAATCATGGGAAAAGGGTCTACATATCTTGGCGCAAGTTTGCCTTTCTTCCCGAATCGCATAACACCTTTCATTAGAGACACCCGCAATAAAACTTGATCACCCACTTCCAAATCCACATACTTCTGATTGCGCTGGCATAGTTTTTTCACGCGATCCCGTGCCATCCATATGCAATTTTTAATAAGGTCAATATTTAAATATGTATCTTGGATCATTTCAGGTCCAAGGAGCTTATTATCTCCTACTTCCAACCAATAAGCGGGTGATCGATACGGTCGACCATACAATGCTTTATACGGTGCCATACTTATCATGAATTGGTATGAATTATTGTATGCAAATTCGATCAACGGAAAGTTTTTCTCCCATCCTCCTTTAAAATCAAGTATGCACATTCGAATCATATCCTCCAACATCTATTTTCCCATTGGTTTGCGGATGGTATGATGTACTTAACCATAATTCGGTTCCCATTGCCTCTTGGAAGCTTCGCCAAAAATGGGATATACAAATTTTATCTCAGTCGGATACTATATTTATTGGATCCTGTGAAGTCTCGCAATCTCTGCTATGAAAAGTTGAGCATAATGTACTATATCGTAATCTGTACGCACCAGTAGAAAGTGTGCCGATTTGGTCAGGCAGTCGACCATAACCCAAATAGAATCTTGCCCACATTGCGTCATCAGCAATCCTGTGATAAAATCCATTGCGATACTCTCCCATTTCCACACCAGTATTTCCAACGATTACAACATTCCAGTCGATCGTTGGTGGTCTACCTTCACTAACTGAAAAAGTGGCGCATTAAGAGACAAACTCAGAAATGTCCCTTTTCATTCCTGCCCACCAATATTGACGACGCATATCTTGGTACATTTTGTCCCCACCGGGATGTAGTGCAAATCTCAAACCATGGGATTCTATCATGACAACACGGCTCAAGTCTCCATCGTCTGGGACTATAAGTCTTCCATGGAAACGTATCCCAGTCTCAGAACTAATAGAGTAGGACTCCTCTCCCTCAGTCAATAGCTATCGTACCCGGTCTTGACAGTCCTTATCCCCTACTCATTCTTTTACTACTCGCATAATTATATTGGGCATAATGGTTAACACTGACATGAATGATCTATTTACAACATCATCCTGGCCAAGTTCCTTCAACTTAGCTTTCCACACTTTTTCTAATTTCCCCAAGGGTCTTCTACTCAGTGCGTTAGCTACCATATTTGCCTTACCTGGGTGGTAGTGAATATCAAATTGCTAGTCCTTCACAAACTCTAGCCATCGACGTTGCTGCATATTTAGGTCTTTCTGTGTGAACAAATATTCTAATGGATTGTGGTATGTAGATAGGCTAAATTTCTCACCCAATAGGTAATGCCACCATATCTTTAAGGCAAACACTATTGCGGCATGCTCTAAATCATATACATGATAATTATTCTCATGGGTCTTAACCTTGTGATACGTATATGCAATGGACCTATGCTCCTGTTATAACACACCCCCTAATCCCTGCAGAGATGCGTCAATAAAGACTAAGTAATCTACTCCCGATCTTGGAAATGCGAGTATAGGGGAAGAAGTTAATTTGTCTTTTAGCTCCTCAAAAGCTAGATGTCAGGAGTCATCCCAAATAAATCTCTCTCCCTTCCAGGTCAAGTTCGTTAAAGGGATAGAAAACTTTGAAAAATGCTTAACGAAATGGTGATAATATCTCGCCAAACCCAGAAAGCTACGGATCTCAGTTGGCATCGTGGGATGACCCTATTCCCTCACGGTTGCAACCTTGGTTGGGACTACGAAAATACCCTCAGTCAACATGATATGCTCTAAAAATTGCACTTCCTGTAACCAGAGACCACACTTCTTAAACTTTGCATATATCTGGTGATTCCATAGTGCCTGCATGACCAATCTCAAATGTTTAGCATGATCAACTTCAGTTCGATAATAGACTAGAATTTCATCGATGAACACTACCACAAACTATTCGAAAAGTCTTAAAATACTCAATTCATAAGGTCCATAAAAATCACAGGATCATTGGTTAGCCCAAAGGGCATAACCAGATACTAATAGGACCCATACCTGGTCAAGAATGCGGTTTTGGAAACGTCATGCTCCCAAATTCGCAGATAGTGATACACAGACCTCAGATCTATTTTAGAGAAGTTCAACGTTCCTCTCAATTGACAAACAAATCATTGATTTAAGGTAACGGGCATTTATTTCGGATGGTTACCGTATTCAATTTGTGATAGTTAATACATAACCGGAGCAAACCATCTCTATGTAATACCCCGTATTTTTAATGACTTTTAAAATCGGATTAATTAGAAATAATTGTGATATAATTGGAAATTAATTCGGATTTAAATATTACTCGAGAATAAAGTAATATGTGATATATGTTTAATATTACTTAGTTATTAAAGTAATATATATGATTACGACTTTACAATTGATTATGACTTTATATATTGTCACGAATTATGTGTATGACAATTTCGGTAATTAAGTAGGGACGCGTGAGTATGTCGTGTCGGGACTAGATTTAAATGAAATAAAAGTGAAATATTATTATGTCATCTGAATGGTCATTTCCACTGCGTCAAAGTGTCCGTAAGGGTTCAAATAGTTAAAAAAGTCAACTCGGACGCTTGTATAGGGTCGCGGGGAACTTTGGAACCGAAAAGACACCCCAGTGGTGTATTTCAGTCATTTTGCAAGGGAGGTGAATAGTATGCATGAATTTGGGAGATTATTTATAAGTATAAAGGGTTTAGATTATTAATTCATTCTACAAACTTATAGAAAAAGAAATTGAGAGAGAGTGGAGAGTTTCTCTGGGGAAAAGGAAGAGACATTGTGGGAGGAGAAGAGACTTCTTTAGGAAACCAAAGGGAAATTACCTTGCACCCCTAAGAACCACCACCACCACTACCGAAAGTTGATCAAAAAATAGAGGACCACCAGTAGAGTATTATCCCCAACGGATCAGACCTACGAATTAGAGGCAAATGATTAATTATTGCAAATTTAGCATGTATATTATCCATGATAGGTTGTTTTGAAAATTCTGAAAAGATGCAAAATTAAAGATGAATTATGGTGATGTTAATTGAATCTTTGAAAGGAGAATTATGTAGGATTAATTTTATTTTGAGTATAAAATTTAACCCACGAAATTTGGGAATAATTGGTGAAGAAAATCTTAGTTTATATGATGTTCTTGGAGAAATAATAAAATATGATTTTCTAGAAATAATGAGAAATTTCATGTTTTGGAGATAAACTAGTTAGATGTTAATTCAATTATGGAAAATAGAAATATATAGGATTTATCTTTTGTTGTTGGTAGATATTGATCCACGAAACAAACATCACATGTTGGAGAAATTCTCAGGATTATTGGAATGTTCTTGAAATATCATATGTTTAGTTTTCTGGAAAAATATGAGAGAGATATATGCTTTTTAATCTAAGCTCTTGATGATTGTAGGTTGTTTACATCCGTAGGAATCATTTATTTATGTTGCTATATCACGTGGTATGGATTATAAGAGATTTTGGATGTTAAAATAGAGGTTTGATTGGTTAAAAGTTGTATAACCCGTAGAATAAAACAGTGCAGAAAATTGGGCACGGTCTGATCGATCGATCGATCGAGTCAAAACTGTCAATCGATTGATTGATCGATCAATCGACTCGAATTATCAATCAACTGACTCCTCCTAGAAATGTGAAATATCTTCCTTTTTTTATTATTGATTAAATCCCAAACTTTGAGCAAACTTTGAGGATGATTAAATGAACTTAATGGGAGTTAGAGAAGGACAGTAGGATATACCTATGACCCGAAAAATATTATTTTGGGATGGTGAACGAGGGGAAATGAACGAGTGAGTAATTAAACGAGTTATTTTGGAGAATTATGTTATTTGGGATTCAAATTGGATAAATCATAATTTAAGGTTAGGACCATTAGTAAGAGAGTCATAAATTACTGGTATAACCTTAGGTATAATTAGGATTAACCTTTAGAGGTGGAATAAAGGGTTAAGAGTGAATTCAGGATTATTGGGGAATAAACCTAATTAAAGTGAAAATAATTCGCCGAAATTCGAGAGTCGTAATGACATGGATTTATAGGATGTGATGTTTACCTACTGAATTTATTTGCGAATTAAATGATCACCATCGTGCGGTTAGATAAGTTCGAAAATATATACTTTCAGGATTAAAGTCATAATAAAAAAAATACGTAGGATATTCAGGATATAATTATACTACGTATGTGATTTATTATATGGGATATGCGTATGCCCTATAGTTATATATAAGTATGATTAATAACCATTGTTATTGTATATATAACATAGATGATTGCCTGTTATTATCATATGGTTGTGTGAATACCTTATTGATGTTATATTTATATAGGTGTGATGAATACCTAAAATGTTATTTGTATGTATGACATACCTACGCTGCTTGTTATCGGGGTGGAGGTTTCGCGTTGTGGATGGTCTTATCCTTGTGCGCCTAATTGGGAGGGATTTTAGATTCCTACCCTAAGCATAGGACCTTGGAAATGTGCTATCCGAGATTTGATAGTTCGACGATTGAATGGGAGCGTAGGTATGTGCGTGACCCATTTCGTTGGGGAGTACGCTCGCCTCCAATATATTTGTGTTAAGATATGATTCGAGAGAGATGCCGAATCAATAGGCCACTATATAGTGACATTATGTATCAAGACATGATAGCTGAGTATGCATGCATCGCAGTTGTGACTGGGGAGGTGCCATATTGGTATATATATAATTAGTGTGATATCATATATATATAAATTGTGATATAATCTACTGTGTGACATTGTAGATATAGAGATGTAATATTCTGTGTGAAATTATATATTAAAAATATAAATTGTGATTTAATCTACTGTGTAATGTTGTAGATAGAAGTAAATAATGAAATATGAATTGAATCAAGTAAGTGAACACTAAATTCCAAGGTTGTAACAAGACTAGTTCATATTAAAGAGAAATTAATATGAATCATTATAATACGTATGGTATGGGACATACGGGTTTATGATATGGGTTAGGATTATGTTACTAGTTAGGAGGGAAACTTAACTAGGAAGATAATAAGATACGATAGGTGTGCACTCTAGATGAGAGGTGGGAATTCTTAAGAGAGAGACCGAGAAACTAACATGTACATAATAAATGCTTAATCGTAATTGTTAAGCACTTGCTATTTTTAAAATCTTTTACAATCGGGCTCTAACCCACTTCCTTGCATATTCTCTCCTCTATTATATCTTGTACATCAGGTATCCATCAGTAGGGAATCCTAACATAGATTATGGATTATGGCTACTAGCATAGATGAGAATTTTGTTTAGACGTTTCCTTTATGTTGATTCACTCATCTGTAGCATCTACTTCATTTAGGGCATGTCGCCCAGGATTCTAGAGGTTGTAATTATTTATGTAAGCATTGTGGATATCAATTTTATTTAGTATAACCGTTATAATTTAATTGGAGAGTTATTCCAGTCACATTTATTCTTGTTATAGTTAATCGAGTTGTGATGTGTTGTTGCATATTATTATTCCGTGTCATGGAATGCTTTTAATTAAAATACAAATGGAAAAAGTTTTTGACACTTACCTTAATTAACTATTAGGTGATTAATAAAGAATTTTTTTTCGACATGGATGTTGAGAATTAAGCAACTCGATATTGTAATTTAATTAAATATGGGACTGATCACCCAATATTTAATTAGGCGGGTTGTTACAGGTGCGATCAGATCATCAGGTTCAAGTGTCTTTAGGATCTGTGTAGCTTACTACGTTTCAGTGTAGCGTTCTTTGAAGTAGATCCCTATTATTAGGATGTTAAATTCTTCTGCATATTTTGACTTACGTTCTCCTGCCATGAAGTATGAGAGATGTAATTCTTATACGAGTTCAGTCGGGCATCACACGCCAAACACATTGGGATGATTATCAAGAGCCGTTAGAGGATAATAGGAGGAGGGCTCAGCCAAAGATATGGAATATTTTGGAAATTGGTATTGGAGATAGAAACCATCATAGTTAATAGTTGTGCCCTTCTTAAGTCACCCAGTACTGTATGTGAAAGGTGAGTGAGTCGAAAGGAGTCTTGTGAAGGAAGAAATTTAAAGAAAGTTGTGAAGGGTGAAGTGTAGTAACACCTAGGATTTGAAAATTTTATAGTAAATTTTATTTCTATGAAGAACAAACTTAAGTGATGAGAGTTAGACATCACACATAAAGAACATGTTGTGACACCCCGACTAATTAAATACCGGGTAGCTACTCCTTTATTAAATTAATTCAAAATGCCAAGTTGGCTCAGTTAATAGCATCACTGTCGAGGGGAGGGAACTTCCCAGGGAAGTGTTTCGTTTGTGGCAAGACTGGCCATAAGCGATAGGATTGTCCTAATAGGGGCAGGGCCCCACAGCAGCAGCAGAAGCAGGGTGCTCGCCAGGAGCCACAGAGGCCTATGTTTCCCGCCTCTCTTCCCGCACCGCCTCAGATGGCAGCACTGCCACCCATTCCAGCAGTCCCAACTCAGCAGGGGCAGCTACAGTATGGACGTGTCTACAACGTCCACCAGGCTGCAGTTCCACAGGCATCGCCCGCGATTGAGGGTACGTTTCCTATCCATGGCACTATGGGTCGGGTGTTATTTGATACGGGTGCTACACACTATTTTATAGCTACACACTTCGCGAAAGCTTTAGGATTGTTAGCTACGGCAGAGAGCACAGTGACGTGTGTCGACTCACCATTGGGGAGTGGGTCACTTATTTTCTTTATATGTCGGGGAGTGGGAGTAGAGATTGGTGGTTTCGTATTGCCTGCAGACATGTTAGTGTTAGACATGCATGTTCACGATGTGATCATCGGTATGGATTGGCTCGTAGCATATAGGGCCATGATTGATTGCTTCAGCGAGAGCATTGTTTTTGCCATTCCGGGGCAAGAGATGTTTGTAGTGGCGATGCCTCGCCCAGAGGGAGGATCGACCGCTCATCTGTATTACATAGAGGACGATACCTCTAAGGAGGTTGTTATTCCTTTAGATTCGATCCCGGTTGTCAGGGAGTATTCGGATGTGTTTCAGGAGATACCAGGCTTACCACCCAGTCGAGAGATAAACTTCGTTATAGATTTGCTACCGGGTACGAGACCTATAGCACGCGCACCGTACCGTACCGTATGGCTCCAGCTGAGATGCGAGATCTACGGGATCCGATAGAGCAGCTGTTAGGGCAGGGCTTTATTCGCAGGAGTACCTCACCTTGGGGCGCTCCAGTTTTGTTTGTGAAGAAGAGGGACGGTTCACTGAGATTGTGTGTGGACTACCGAGAGTTGAATAAGATCACGATACGGAATAAGTATCCGTTACCTCGAATCGATGACTTATTCGACCAGTTGAGAGGAGCTTCTTTCTTCTCGAAGATTGACTTGAGATCGGGATACCATCAGTTGCGTATCAGGGAGTAGGATGTCTCGAAGACTGCGTTCTTATAGAGATATGGTTCTTACGAGTTTCGGGTTATGCCTTTCGGCTTGACCAACGCTCCAGCAGTGTTTATGGACTTGATGAACAGAGTGTTCAGGGATTTCCTAGATCAATTTGTCATTGTCTTCATTTATGACATTCTGGTTTACTCTCAGACAGAGGAGGAGCACGCCGAGCATTTGAGGCAGGTTTTGCAGACACTCCGTCAGAACGAGTTGTATGCAAAATATGAGAAGTGCGGGTTTTGGCTGAAGGAAGTCCAGTTCTTGGGTCACATTATTTCCGACCAAGGGATATCTGTTGATCCGGGGAAGGTATCAGCGGTGAGGGAGTGGGGAGAGCCCACGACATCAACGGAGATTCGTAGTTTCTTGGGTCTAGCAGGATACTACAGGAGGTTTATTCGGGGATTCTCGAAGATAGCAGGTCCTTTGACACATCTTACTCGTAAGGGTGTGCCATACATCTGGAGTGATGCCTGTCAGTTGGCATTCGATGAATTGAAGGACAAATTGACCTCAACACCTGTGTTAGCATTGCTGAGACCGGGAGTTGAGTATTTGGTTTACACCGATGCGTCTTTGCAAGGACTGGGAGGTGTATTGCAGCAGGAGATACAGGCCATAGCTTATGCTTCCCGTAAGATTAAGCCTCATCAGAAGAATTACCCCACGCATGATTTGGAGTTGGCAGCAGTGGTATTTGCCCTACGGATTTAGAGACACTATCTTTTGGGGGAGAAGTTCCAACTGTTCACGGACCACAAGTCCCTACAGTACATGTTCACGCAGAAAGAGTTGAATATGCGGAAATGTAGGTGGCTTGAGTTTGTGAAAGACTACCAGTTCGACATCCAGTACCACCCGGGTAAGGCTAACGTGGTAGCAGACGCGTTGAGCCGTAGGCCAGCAGATGAGGTGGCAGAGGTGTGGAAGGCTAAGTGGAAGGAATTGGGACACCAGGATGCAGTGGCCCGATCTTTCATGTCTGTGATGACCGTTACACCGCAGATTGTCACGAAGGTAGTACGGACACAGGCCAATGACTCGTTCTGTCAAGAGCAGATAGTTTGATTACTAGCAGAGGGAGCCGAGTCCTATACCGTTAGCTCAGACGGGGGATTGTGCTTCAATGGGAGATTGGTAGTTCCGGAAGGGGAGGAATTGCAACACGAGGTGATGGCAGAGTCGCACGGCTCACGGTTCGCGGTACATCCCGGAGGGGACAAAATGTACCAAGACATGAGACGGCAGTATTGGTGGAGAGGTATGAAGAGAGATATCGCTGAGTTTGTTTCGAAATGCGCCACTTGTCAGCTTGTAAAAGTGGATCATCAGAGACCAGCAGGATTGCTACAGCCGTTGGAGGTCCCGGTGTGGATGTGGGAGAGCATATCCATGGACTTTATTACGGGGTTGCCTACGTCGCAGAGGGGTCACGACTCCGTTTGGGTAATTGTGGACAGGTTGTCCAAGGTCGCTCACTTCTTACCCGTAAGGACTGATTACACTACGGGACAGTATGCCCAGCTCTTTATTTAAGAGATTGTGAGACTTCACGGTGTACCCTTAAATATCGTGTCTGACAGAGACAAGATATTTGTTTCGCAGTTTTGGGAGAGTTTCCAGGAGGCCATGGGCACGGAATTGCGGTTGAGTACAGCTTATCATCCGCAGACTGATGGGCAGACAGAGCGCACCAATCAGATGTTGGAGGACATGCTACGCATGTGCATTATTGACTTTGGGGGTGGATGGGAGCAGTACCTTCTACTGGTGGAGTTTGCTTACAACAACTCCTATCAGTTCACTATTGGCATGGCTCCGTTTGAGGCATTGTACGGTAGGCCTTGTCGTTCCCCAGCATGTTGGTTCGAGGTGGGGGACAACAAACTGCTTGGGCCGGAAGTGATTCAGGATACTTCGGCAAGGATCGAGTTGATTCGGAGTCGCATTCGGGTAGCTCAAGACAGGCAGAAGAGTTATGCTGATGCGAAAAGATTTTTCAGAGAGTTCCAAGTGGGGGACCAGGTTTTGCTCAGGGTATCTCCGATGAAGGGGATTATGCATTTCGGGAAGAAGGGAAAGTTGGCACCGAGGTATGTGGGGCCGTTCCTTATTATTGAGCGGATCGGACCGGTTGCGTATAGACTTGGGTTACCGGAACATTTGCATCGGATTCACGATGTGTTCCATATTTCCTCACTGAGGAAATATTTTAGAGATAATTTGGCTCATTCTCACATTGCTGTTGATGACATCGATCTCCAGCCGGATAGCTCTTATGAGGAGGGGCCGATTGCTATTTTGGACCGAAGCGAGAGGAAACTGCGGTCAAAGATAGTCCCGTTAGTGCATGTTCAGTGGCGAGATCACAATGTCGAGGAGTCCACATGGGAGCACGAGGATGAGATGCGCGAACGTTATCCATAGTTGTTTTTAGCAGGTACTTTCTAGTTTCGAATTTCGGGACGAAATTACGTTATTAGGGGGGAAGTATGTAATACCCCGTACTTTTGGCTATATTTATTTTTGGGATTAATTAATTAAATGCGTATTAATTGGAAATTAATCCGGGTTAAAATACTAATGAGATGCGAGTTGGTATTTGATTATGTGCATATTCGATTATATATGTATTTGGTATTATGAAATTTGTCGTGAGATTTATATACGGCATTTTAGAAATTTTGTTGAGACGCGTGGGACCGCCGCGTCACGGTGTAATATTTTGATAATAAAAGTGAACTTAAAATCTATAATCTGTATGGTCATTTTGAGTGCGCCAACGCGTCCGGAAGGGTCGAGATAGTCAGAAAACACTAGCCGGGGGTATAGTTTGGGCCCCGGGGTATTTTTAGGCCATACCGGCAACTTAAAGGGTATTTTGGTAATTTTACATTTTTTAGGAATTAAAAGTGACGAAAATTTGAGATGTAAATCTGATGTGGATTAAACCCACAAAGCCCACTAACCATCCCATATTAAACCATTAAGCTACGTAGGTTATCTTTAGGTTTACAACTTTCCCCAAAACAAACCCTAGCCACCTTAAGCCACCATTGGAGAAGGAGCTTGGAGAGAGGAATTTCTGCAGAAAACTTCATCAAACCTACACCAAAATCAGAAATCAAACCAAGGCAAGTGACTTTATTCCATTTAATTTCAGAGAATGTCTTTTCCATGTTAGAAATTGGAGAATATTAATTGTTCTTGAAAAATAATGAAAACCCATGTAGTTTAGATCATAGAACTTGAGAAATTTGAGAAGGATTGCATGTAGAGTGATAGGTAGATGTTTTTACTGATGATATACATGATTGGAAAGAAATTAAAACGGATTTTTTTGGGTTAATTCATGATTCAAAATGTTAGGGTTCATGTTCTTGAGATAATTGGGGAAAAGTGTAGAAATTCATATGTTGATTGATGTTGAAGAGATTTAATCCTTGAAAACATGTTAGGAATTGACTTGAATATGTTTAGGATCACTTAGAGACCATAAAACGTTGTTGGAATGAACTTTGGATGAGATTAGAAGTGTTAAAATGGTTATTCATTTTACTTCAGTATGGTGAATGGTGTTATTTAATTCTTCATTACACTTGTTGCATGTTAATCATACTTAAATTAAAATTTGGCAACTTACTTTTTAAATACTAGGTGGTTAGTAATAATAAAATGTTTTCGACAGTGATGCTATTAACTGAGCCAACTTGGCATTTTGAATTAATTTAATAAAGGAGTAGCTACCCGGTATTTAATTAGTCGGGGTGTCACACATGTGTGAAGCTGGAAGAAGAATTTTAGGTATGGTTCGATGGTGAAATTGTTGATTTGATGTTTTAATCAGGATATGAATGGAATATTGAAACTTATCTCTTATGAGTAAGAAAGAGAGAAATAACTTGTTTAACGAACTCCTTATCATATGAAGAGTGGGGTACATGGAAGATAAACAGAGTTCGTTGTGTGAAAGGACTCGAGAGTGAAATATTCTAGTGTGAGTGGAAATTTGACGAAGACGACTAGGATTAAAGTAATTAAGAAATTTGATGATGCTTCTAAATGAAAGGGAGCTAGAAGGGTTAGTAAACCTAGCCGGAGGGAAAGATTGAATCTGATATTTTTAATAAAACATCACCGGAAGCTGTACCCAGTAGGGGCCCCATTTATAGTGACATGATTAAACCCCTACTTCATGGTGATGTAATTAGCCAAGACTAGTGTAGTCGTTAATGTATCCCATAAGACCCGTAGAGCCAAAAGAATAATGGCAATAACAATTGGGAGTTAAGATTGATAGGTCCAAGAGAAGTATGTTCAAATGGTCAGTAACAAGTAAATAGTAAGGGAAATCACCTTATGTGTAGAGAGGGACTACTAAGTGTTAAATGTGTCCAGATTGAGTAGTGAGACTGATAAATTTTAGAAATAGTAAACCATACCAAGTAGGCATAACAACTAGAGGAGTGAGACTTCTAGGGGAGTAATTGGGTCAAGAGAATTAGGGCCAGGAAATTTATGACCCAAGAGTGGTAGGTTTATACAGGACTAGTGGAGTTCTCGATAAATGTAGCATACCATATTTCAAGGTCAGCGGGGTCCAAGAAGTGTATGTAAGGACCCTATGTCATCATGAGAGACTTCCAAAATTTTATTTCGTCCTTGTGAATAAAGGATTAATTCTAGTGACATGGTGTCTCACAACAGACAAATATAATTGAAAACCCCTAAATTCGTGTGCGAGTCGAGGTTAGTGGAAATGATATATTTTAACAGTTTGGTTACAAACGTATTTCTTGTTGATAGCGGGACCTTTTGGTGTCGCCGTGAGTGAATCGAGTGGGTCCTAAGAGTATTTTTGTTACTTGTTATTGCTTTCAGTTAGGATAATAGAACTCACTATGGTAATATGTAGTGATAAATTACCAAATTTTTAAGCGATAGTAGATTGAGTGATAAGACTATCGCTCTGGATACTTCGAGGAGAATAAAAATTAATTTTTTTGCGACGCCAATTGAAAAAGGGTTGGACCTATATTTCATGTTATCACAGACCGTAGTGAAAGTGTTGTCTAGTTATATGTGTGTGTAGAATTTTATTTTTACTGATGTGACTCATGTTATATTATGTTGAACAGCGATAAATAACTCATTATATAAAGAGCCAAGAATTTGATATAGTGAGAGCAACATGGTTTATGTTATTTTTAGGGATATAAGCATGGATTAATCGACTTTTATGTCAACATACAGAAATTATGGGAAGATACAAATTATGGACTGAGGGCCATTCCAGATCTCGACGACCGACTATGTTAAGTAGTAGTGTATCGGGAGGGTTCTTGTTTGGATTTCTCTTTGCGAGACATCCCATGCATGAAACTAGCGAACGTCGGGAGTAGGAGAGAAGTTTGATCGATAGTAAATAAGTTCATACCTTAGTCATTTTTAAAAGATTCAAACATAAATTTAGAGTTGATAATTCTATTAAGACATAAGAGTTGTCCAATCCTAGTAAAATTATGAATAAAACAAATATGCCACTGATAGAGTGATCAAGTTATGACTAGTGGGGTGTTTGACTGCATCCCTACCACATCAGTATGCCAAGTGGGTGAAAATGGATTTAAGAAGAGTATATGTTATTTGAGTAATAATGCAAGAAATATAAGGTGTATGGGCGCCCTAGGTAATTGAATCTAATATGGTTACCCATTTTGGAGATATGGGATAAGGAAAATAAATATAGAGGCTTAGATATCTGAACCTGAATATCCGATCATTTATGACAATTAGAGATATAGTCGGTAGAATAACAAATGTATCAGGCCATAAATGACTATGGTAATAGAAGAGATGTTTGAATAGATTCCTCTTATAGCGGGCCACTTGTCTATTGGAATTAGGGTGGACCATTCGAAACCAGCAGAAGTTTCTCCAACCGTTAAGGATTTCTAAGTAGTATTGGGAGAGTATTCGTAAGGATTTTATCGCGAAGATGGTTACGATCCTATATAGGTGATAGTGGATGAGTTGATTAAAGTATATCACATTATGCCAGTTAGGGTTGATCATACTACGAGGCAGTATGCTTTGATCTTAGTATAATCGAGATAGTGAGGTTACATAGGATACCGTTTAATATTGTGTCCAATTATGATGAGATTTTGCCTCCCAATTTTGGAAGAACTTTCACGAGGCATGGGTACCGAGTTGTGATTGGGTAATAACTATCATCCGCAGAATAATGGGCAGACTAAGCTGAAAAATATGATGATGGAAGATAAATTATGCTTGTACCCTTGGATCTTAAGGGAGTACGAGAGACGTACATTCCACTAGTGAAGTTGGTGTGGTATAACCTTTATAAGTTTGCTATTGGGAAAGGTGCCAGTTGAGGTACGGTGCGGTAAGTCTTTTCGTTTCTTCTAATTGTGGGATAAAAGTAAGGAAGCAGGAAATATTACGAATAGTAGAGATGATTTAAAACTTATAGTATATATTGTGTGTAGAATATATACGACACAATTAACCAACTTTTGTATGATAATCGCAAGACAAGATTATGTTTTTGTAAAAAATGGTTAATCTAGAATAAACTATAAGTAGTGAAACTTACACTGTAAGGCTTGGACAAGGACCTACGTGATAGGGTAACCTGGGGTTAACATGATCATAATAGAGGGGTTCATTATTAGTGATATTCGATAGCGTACTGTATGGGGGGTATATAGTAGTCTACTTGGGAGCGCAAGTATGTGATGCGCAATATTTATCCAGAATTGTTCTTTCCTGCTATACTTTTGTTTTCCGAATTTCGGGACGAAATTCCGTTGTAAGGGGGGAAGTATGTAATACCCCGTATTTTTAATGACTTTTAAAATGGGATTAATTAGAATTAATTAAGATATAATTGGAAATTAATCCTGATTTAAATAGTACTCTAGAATAAAGTAATATGTGATTTATGTTTAATATTACTTAGTGATTAAATTAATATATATGATAATGACTTTACAATTGATTATGACTTTATATATTGTCACGAATTATGTGTACGAAAATTTCGGTAATGAAGTCGGGACGCGTGAGTATGTCGTATCGGGATTAGATTTAAATGAAATAAAAGTGAAATATTATTATCTCATGTTGTTGGTAGATATTAATCCACGAAATAAACAACATATATTGGAGAAATTCTGAGAATTATTGGAGTGTTCTTGAAATATCATATATTTAGTTTTCTGGAAAAATATGAGATAGATATATGCTTCTTATTCCAAACTCTGATGATTATAGGTTATTTAGTTCAGTAAGAATCATTTATATATGTTGCTATATCATATGGTATGGATTATAAGAGATTTTGGATGTTAAAATAGAGGTTTGATTGGTTAAAAGTTGTATAACCCGTAGAATAAAACAATGCAGAAAATTGGGCATTGTCTGATCGATCGATCGATCGATCGAGTCAAGACTGTCAATCGATTGACTGATCGATCAATCGACCCGAATTATCGATCAACCGACTCCCCCTGGAAATGTGAAATATATTCCTTTTTGATTATTGATTAAATCCCAAACTTTGAGCAAACTTTGAGGGTGATTAAATAAACTTAATGGGACTTAGAGAAGGGAAATAGGAAATACCTAAGACCCAAAAAATATTATTTTGGGATAATGAATGAGGGGAAATGAACGAGTGAGTAATTAAACGAGTTATTTTGGAGAATTATGTTATTTGGGATTCAAATTGGACAAATGATAATTTAAGGTTAGGACTAGTAGTAAGAGAGTCATAAATTACTGGTATAACCTTAGGTATAATTGAGATTAACCTTAAGAGTTGGAATAAAGGGATAAGAGTGAATTCGGGATTATCGGGGATGTAACCTAATTAAAGTGAAAATAATTCGCAGAAATTCGAGAGTCGAAATGACATGGATTTGTAGGATGTGATGTTTACCTACTGAATTTATTTGAGGATTAAATGATGTGTATCGTGCAGTTAGATAAGTTCGAAAATATATACTTTGAGGGTTAAAGTCATAATTAAAAAATACGTAGGATATTCGCGACATAATTATACTATGTATGGGATTTATTATATGGGATGTGCGTATGCCCTATGGTTATATATAAGTATGATGAATAACCATTGTTATTGTATATATAGGAGAGATGATTGCCTGTTATTATCATATGATTGTGTGAATACCTTATTGATGTTATATTTATATAGGTGTGATGAATACCTATAATATTATTTGTATGTATGGCATACATATGCTATTTGCTATTGGGGTGGAGGTTTTGCGTTGTGGACGGTCTTATCCTTGTGCGCCCAATTGGTAAGAATTTTAGATTCCAACCTTGAGCATAGGACCTTGGAAATGTGCTATCTGAGATATGATAGTTCGACGGTTGAATGGGATAGGTATGTGCGTGACATATTTGGCTGGGGAGTATGCTAGTCTCCACTATATTTGTGTTATGATATGCTTCGTGAGAGACGCTGAATCAATATTTCTCTATACAGTGGCATTATGTATCAGGATATGACAGGAGAGTATGCATGCACCACAACTGTGACTGCGGAGGTGTCGTATTAGTATATATATAATTAGTGTGATATTGCATACATAAACTGTGATGTAATCTACTATGTGATATTATAGATATAGAGATGTAATCTTCCGTTTAAAATTGTAGATTACAAATATAAACTGTGATTTAATCTATTGTGTAATGTTTTAGATAGAAGTAAATAATGAAATCCGACTTGAATTAAGTAAGTGAACACTAAATTCCAAGGTTGTAATAAGACTAGCTCATATTAAAGAGAAATGAATATGAATAATTATAATACGGGTTTATGATATGGGTTAGAATTATGTTACTAGTTAGGAGGGAACCTTAACTAGGAAGATAAAAATATACGATAGGTGTAAATTCTAGATGAGATGTGAGAATTCTCAAGAGAGAGCCCAAGAAACTAACATGTACATAATAAATGCTTAATTGTAATCGTTATGAACTTTCTATTTTTAAAATATTTTACAATCGTTCTCTGACCCGTTTTCTTGCATATTCTCTCCTCTATTATATCTTGTACATCAGATATCCAGCAACAGGGATGCCCAACATAGAATATGGATGTTCTGAGGATTATGGCTACTAGCCGAGATGCAGATTTTGTTTAGACACTTCCTTTATGTTAATTCACTCATCTGTAGCGTCTACTTTATCTAAGGCATGTCGCCCAGGATTCTAGAGGTTATAATTATTTATGTAAGCCTTGTGGATATCAGTTTTATTTAGTGTAAAACTTATAATTTAACTGGAGATTTATTCCAGTTATATTTATTCTTGTTAGAGTTAATCGATTTGTGATGTGTTGCATATTATTGTTCCGTGTCATGGAATGGTTTTAATTAAATTAAAAATGGAAAAATATTTTGACACTTAGCCTAATTAACTATTAGGTGATTAACAAAGAAATTGTTTTCGACAGTGATACTGGGAATGAACCAACTCGATATTCTGATTTAATTAAATAAGGGACTGATCACCCGATATTTAATTAGGCGGATTGTTACACTCTTTTCCTCATAAATACAGGGGCACCCCATGGTGATGTACTACACCGAATGAACCCTTGCCCCAACAGCTGTTGAACTTGATCTCATAACTCCCACATTTCTAAAGGAGCCATGCAGTAAGGAGTTCGCACAATCGGCCTAGTCCCCGACGCTAAGTCAATTACAAATTTTGTCTCAAAACTTGGAGGTAAGCCAGGAATTTCCTGAAAGACATCCTCAAATTCTCTAACAACAAGAATCAAGTCTAAAGAAATAACTATACCTTACGAAGTCTCCTCCTCAATACAGTATAAGTGAGTGCTCGAACCTCCTTGCTGAAAAGGCATGGCTACTAAAAACATTTCCTGCACCGAAATGGCAAAGACTATACTTCTCCCATAATAATTCACCATGGCCCAGTACTTCACTAACCAATCCATGCCCAAAATAACACCATAACCGACCATATCCAGGATAAGCAAGTCGGCTTCAAAGCATAATCTACCAAGGTCTATTCCAATCCCTTTACAAATAAAGAATATAAGTGAGCCATCACCCATAGGAGAATCTACAATAATAAGAGTACTATAGCCAGACTCTAACAATCGCATCGAATGAGAAAAGTACGTAGTTATAAATGACTGTGTTACACCCGTGTCAAATAATACACGACCCACATGCCCATGGATGGGAAACTTACCCTTGATAGCTAGCGGTGATGGAAGCAACAAACCATTCTGGACATTATACATACGCCTAAACTGAAGTTGTTCCTGTTGTAGTGGGACTAATGGAATAGGTGCTGGAGGTTGTAAAGGTGCATGCTGATTTTGAGAGCCTCTAGGCAATTTCCCCCTATTCAACGATGGACAGACTCTCTTCATGTGACCCATCTCACCGTACAGGAAACAACGACCCATATAATTCCCCAGATCTCGACCCCAATTGTTATTTCGAAACTTCCCCTTACCCAGGCCCTGCTGGCTGTGACACCCCGCCTAATTAAAATACCGGGTGATCAGTCCTATACCAAATTAAAACAGGAATCCTAGTTGGATCATCCTTAGCATCACTGTCGAAAACTTTTTAAAACTTACTAACCACCTAGTATTCCAAAAATTGGTGCCAATTTTAACTTTTTAATTAAACAAAACAGTACATGCAGAATTAAAATATAAACCATTCATACAACTGAATAAAAGAAAACAGAATAGTAATTACACAACTTGCCGAATAAATCACCGGCCACCAAAGAAATAATCCAAATACAAATATTCAACACCTGAATAAATTACACCTGAAAACTGTACCGAGAAGTCTGGGCTACAAGCCCCAAAATAAAACTGAGACTGATACAAGATTCCTACTCTAGGAATGAATGAATGATGCGTCTAATCCAAACTCCTGCTAGCATCCACATATGCCGCAGCTCCGTGTCCCTGGAATAGAATATCAATCCTGGCGTCCCTGTGGCTAGACACCTAAAAGGTTTTGAAA
Organism: Sambucus nigra; assembly: GCA_949130495.1. Classification (NCBI taxonomy): domain Eukaryota; kingdom Viridiplantae; phylum Streptophyta; class Magnoliopsida; order Dipsacales; family Adoxaceae; genus Sambucus; species Sambucus nigra. The sequence continues at coordinate 523,316,285 of OX422218.1, forward strand.
ATAGTTTTATAGCAAGGGTTAGAACCCAAAACATTTTGAAAATATTTAGCAAGTGAATTAACTGCAGTAATTTAAAATGCATGAATGCGCTTCATATTTAAGTTAGTGTCGCACTCCCTTGTGGACATTCTCACCCCTCCACTATTGTGCACACCTACTAGTTACCTTAACCCCACCTAGTCGTACTACCCCGTCCAACTAGTCCTGGTATAACCTTCCCTTGCCATACTACTCTAACCCGAGTATAATGATTCTTGAATTGTAAGTTATTTCACAATTAACTTAATTAATTCCTCTTAAATAGCAGCATATAAACGTCTCACAAGTTATATAAAGTACATACATCACACTCTGTATTATTCTCACAAATGATTAACTTAATTAATTTCTCATTAATTAACTGCATATAACTGTAACCCGAGTTATATAAAGTAAATACATCACACACTGTATTATCACCTACATATAATATTTACTACCATATTATACGTACCTTTACTAACATCCACAAATATATCATACGTGTATCCATCCTTCCGAGTTTACCCTCACCGGATGATTCCCTTTACAATGCTATCTCACTAGGTGTGCTCACAAAACCTAGTTTCCCCGAGTTGGAATCGCTCACTAACTCGGCCCAAAATATAAACGTAGTGGAGGCGGTCATATTCCTTCCCTGAAAGTGAGATAAATCCCTCACCCATATATACCGGACGCTATGACCTGGGGATATACTCGCCCTACTCCTCAAGCTAGGGGATTCACCCACATCGTGTAACCTCCCTTGATAGCATTAGAGTATATAAATTTAATAAATATCTAATCTCTGATATTTAGTATCACGCACAATAAATACACGTATATATATATATATATACTATCACGACACCGTATATATATATATAATATAAACCCCGGCTTTACCGTGTACTCAAAATCCCGTACACTGCTTGTAATTTAATATCACACACAATATATGCACGTATATATATATACTATCACTACACCGTATATATATAATATAAACCCTGGCTCTACCGTGTACTCCAAGTCCCATACACTGCCTGAAATTTCCTGAGTCTGTGGCCCGACTCAATGTAGCTAATTTTCTCACTTAATAGCTTATCCTCTTCCCGAGTCTATGGTCCGACTCTAATATAATTAATTCACACCTCAATTAATATAATACTTTCCCCGAGTCTATGATCTGACTCTAATATAATTAATTTACACAATAATTAATTTATACCAAACTCCGGGTCTACAACCCGACCCTAAACTAATTAATTACAACATCAATTAATTTAATACTTTTCCGAGTCTACCCTCCGACTCTACCTTCATTAATTATCACATCCATTAATTTAATAACTTGGTGTCACCCAACCATTATTCCCGGACTCACTTACTTAGACCGAAACTTAATATTTCCCGAGTCTTTGTTCCTATCACAAGGGAACACACAATAGGCATTCACAACCCAAGTAATCCTATAAAACAGTAGGTATTTACACAACCCAATTCTTCATACTTGTATGTAATATATTTCTCTCTAATATTCACCGTACTTGTTTGCTTTACGAATTTATCTCACTTTCGTATTAATTCAAGTATTCACACAACTCTAAGGGTCCTAGTTACCCCTTGTTATATCAATTCAGTAGTTACCCTTGTTAACCCACTGACCTAACGAATTTAAGCTCGCTCATGCTTTTTTCGTAATTATATTCTTATCATATCGAACTAGAGTACGTCACAATCAAGCCTATGAATCTCCACTTTAACTCTCTCACAAAATTAAAGTCCAACACTCAATCATAGACCTACTTCCATATCATTATTCCATCAATATATTTCATCAAGGTCCCAAACACTTTCCCGATAAAATTTTAGACATTTGAGGCTTAAAAATAAAATTTTCAAATTTTCTGACAGATTAAACACCCTCTAGTAAAATTTCGATTTCTCCCTCTACATAACTCCGATTGACCTGATTCCAAGTTCATTGGATAGCTAAGAGAAATACCTTTCCAGTAATGTATGGCTAACACTATAATTCGAAGTAAAATTCAAATCGCACACGTTTAAAATCACGTTAAAAGTCTGGCAGATTACTATGTTGACAGATCAAACACCCTCTAGTAAAAGGTCGATTACTCCCTCTACAGAACTCCGATTGACCTGATTCCAAGTTCATTGGATAGCTAAGAGAAATACCTTTCCAGGCATGTATGGTTCACACTCTAATTAGAAGTACAACTCAAATGTCATACGTTTAAAATTGTATAAAAAATTCTGGCAGATTGCCCTCTTGTGTTCATCAAATAAACCCTAAGTCATTCAAGATTCATGTTCTTCATCCAAGAACTCATAAAGATTCCATTAACAAAACCCCATTTTGTACCCATTTATCCCCAAAATGAATTTTAGTTACACATCACTAAAATATGAATTGGATATCATAATTTAGGAGTAAAAACAGTTAACCACTTGTCTGTAAGTGTTCGTAGTGTCTGATCCGTTGTTGATGTCCCTTAATTTGGCTCCAATAACCTCCAATTTGTTCTTGATTTGCTTTCCCCCAAATCTCCTCTCAAATCCTAGGTTTAGAGTTATGTTGGCTGCCATCCCTTAATCTCCCAATTAGGTTAAAAACCCTTAATCCCGTTTTTATTCTAATAGGCTTAATTAAAGTGTCCCAACTCACCCCGTGTGGGCCCGGCCATGTCCAAAAATATCCCGAGACCCAATTACTTCCCCCGGGTACTCTTTTCGGACTATCTCGACCCATCCGGACTCAACCGCGCCCTTAGAATTGATATCCGAATTAATTTATAAAAATCCTTATTTCTCACCCAATTTAGTCTATACCGACTCCCGGTTGAGATAAGTGCATACCCCGTCATTAATACCCAAAATGACGTAATTAAATTACTACTATTCACCTAGTAAATAAATTTTCCTAAACATTAACCATTCACTTCCCGATTAATATTTAAATAATATATTGTCATAATTAATTCAATTAAAATTACAACACACTAGTAATTTAAAATTCTGAATTAATTAAATATTAAATGCACAAAAATACGGGGTGTTACATACTTCCCCCCTTACAAAGGAATTTCGTCCTCGAAATTAAGATAAACCTAGTGTTCTAGTATTCACATATTACTCACTAGTCAAGTGCCTCCAAGCCCGCTATATATATCCCATCCGATTCTAACCATACGTTACACAAGTATGCATTTAACTTTACCAGGGCGCCCATACACCCTATACCCGTGCTTAACCGCACAAAATTTTGCCTTAATTAACCCGGGTGCCCATACACCCTATCCCCGCGCTCTACCGCACAAAAGTTACCCGACTATGCTAGTCGTAGCCCGTAATATAACTTCGAACCCGTAGTCATATTACATATATATATATATATATATATATATATATATATACACCTATATATCTACCGCCCGGGTACCCAACCCATGTGCTAACGTTCAAACCTCTCCCGATAAATACTTGTCTCTCAACGCAAAAGTATATATGCTTACCCTTATGCTACCGAAGACAACATGAAATACCGCGCCCTTACTACCACTAGTCCTTGCGCAAAATAAACCTCGAGCTATCTCTCTTTGCTCGAAAATCAATTTAACCACCCTGATTCACTTCAGTAAACATCCCCATTTACCGGGAAAAAATGTGAGAACACAAAACCTCACTATGTGCTATTGCACCACGTAATACAACATATATACCCACATATATATAGGCTATACGCCCTCTCCGGTGATACCTAGTACCAACCATACCCTGGTGTCGCGGACCCCAAAATTTAACTCCACTATCCACAATAGTTAAATTCCACCGCTATCAAGCCGATGTTTAAAAAGTATTATCAACCATACTCCCATAATTCTCGAAAGTAGTAATTCCTCGCATAATTCAACCAATCACTCAGTGTACGCCTCCACTCTCCCATGAAGAACACTAAGGAACTCCGCTACCCTACGGAAAGTTTACCCACATGCTATGGCTGCTACCGCTAACGCACCCACTAAGTTCGACTCATCTGCGAACTCTAGTGAAAAATAAGTCTTATACTGTGACATCCTCTTTGTCACTCAACAATATACCCCTTGCCCCTAGGGTAAAATAATTACTTCTATACTCCAGCTGCAACGGCTGGTTCTCGATTTTCGGAGCAGCTTATCCCTGTTCGAATGCACCCGTGATTTGCTTTAGTGGCTGTACATCCATCACCTCGTCCTGTAGTTGACTCCTGCCTCGCTTAAGGAAATATCTCTTCATGTGTCACGCTTTTCCCACAAACGAAACACTTTCTAATATGTTCACCCTGCCACTGATCCCTTCCATGCCAACCTTGTTGGAATTCCTGGCCATCCCACCAATAGCCTCCAGTTCTAGATCGCTTGGCATGATTTCCTTGCCGGAAATCCTGCCGCTGATCTCCCCTAGTCTGCTGCTGGGATAACCCACTGGTATTATTCCCTTCTGCCTCATCCGACTGGTTAGTCCCCACTCCCTTCCCGCTTCCTTTTGTGTGGAAGCGATATTCCCAACAGTGCCGGAGTGTTGCGTTAATGACATCAGTATAATCTACTAATGCGAAATTATCAATTAGATGTTGTCTGATTCTCCAGACTAACCCATCCATAAACTTTGCTTTCTTTCTCTTTTCCTCGCTTACCTCATCCGGTACCAAATTTTGCTAACGAGTGAATTCTTCCTCGTAATCGGCCACTTAACGGTCCCCTTTTGAGTTACCTCACACAATTTTCTCCTCATTTCGGTCTCAACCGCTGGAGGAAAATACTTGCGGTCGAACCGCACCCAAAATTTTGTAATAGCTAGTGTGTCCCTTTCCTCACTGTGGTGAGCGACTCCCACCACTGTAGCGCCGCTCCCACTAACTAAAAGTGGTTAGCATTAACTTTCGCACCCCATCGCAATCTCCCATACGTAGGTGACATTGGATATCTCTCTTCCTTGACACGCTAGTACTACACCTGAACCCCCTCGCCACTCTGGTGGGTTCCCCCTAAAAATAACCTCTCATTCTTGTTTCCACCCCGACGACCCCGCGTGAGTCTGAACATCCGGCGCCACTAACACTTGTGGCGGATCCCGTGAAAAGTACCTTGTCGTTTGCGACTACCATCGTTTCAATCGCTCGCTCCATTAGTTCGGTTACCTGTGCCGCCAAAGTTATCTTTGGCAGTTGCTGCCATAACTCTTGCTCCTGACGAGCCTCCCTCGTCTCACCTCCCCCTGCTGCCCTAACTGTTCTCTCCCTCCTGGCGTCATCTGGAATGAGAATTGAATTGTATGAGTTCACTCTCAAATAAAAATTTCGGAGAAGAACGTATATGCGCATACGTATGAGAATACAATAATCCTATGATAGGGCTCTATATCAAACATTGCTAAGCTGAAACGTGAAAAGCCGCACAGATCCTAAGGACACTAGAACCTGATGCTCTGATACCATCTGTGACACCCCGCCTAATTAAAATACCAGGTGATCAGTCCTATACCAAATTAAAACAGGAATCCCAGTTGGATCATCCTTAGCATCACTGTCGAAAACTTTTTAAAACTTACTAACCACATAGTATTCAAAAAATTGGTGCCAATTTTAACTTTTTAATTAAACAAAACAGCACATGCAGAATTAAAATATAAACCATTCATACAACTGAATAAAAGAAAACAGAATAGTAATTACACAACTTGCCGAATAAATCACCGGCCACCAAAGAAATAATCCAAATACAAATATTCAACACCTGAATAAATTACACCTGAAAACTGTACCGAGAAGTCTGGGCTACAAACCCCAAAATAAAACTGAGACTGATACAAGATTCCTACTCTAGGAATGAATGAATGATGCGTCTAATCCAAACTCCTGCTAGCATCCACATATGCCGCAGCTCCGTGTCCCTGGAATAGAATATCAATCCTGGCGTCCCTGTGGATAGACACCTAAAAGGTTTTGAAAATAGTTTTATAGGAAGGGTTAGAACCCAAAACATTTTGAAAATATTTAGCAAGTGAATTAACTGCAGTAATTTAAAATGCATGAATGCTCTTCATATTTAAGTTAGTGTCGCACTCCCTTGTGGACATTCTCACCCCTCCACTATTGTGCACACCTACTGGTTACCTTAACCCCACCTAGTCGTACTACCCCGTCCAACTAGTCCTGGTATAACCTTCCCTTGCTATACTACTCTAACCCGAGTATAATGATTCTTGAATTGTAAGTTATTTCACAATTAACTTAATTAATTCCTCTTAAATAGCAGCATATAACCGTCTCACAAGTTATATAAAGTACATACATCACACTCTGTATTATTCTCACAAATGATTAACTTAATTAATTTCTCATTAATTAACTACATATAACTGTAACCCGAGTTATATAAAGTAAATACATCACACACTGTATTATCACCTACATATAATATTTACTACCATATTATACGTACCTTTACTAACATCCACAAATATATCATACGTGTATCCATCCTTCCGAGTTTACCCTCACCGGATGATTCCCTTTACAATGCTATCTCACTAGGTGTGCTCACAAAACCTAGTTTCCCCGAGTTGGAATCGCTCACTAACTCGGCCCAAAATATAAACGTAGTGGAGGCGGTCATATTCCTTCCCTGAAAGTGAAATAAATCCCTCACCCATATATACCGGACGCTATGACCTGGGGATATACTCGCCCTACTCCTCAAGCTAAGGGATTCACCCACATCGCGCAACCTCCCTTGATAGCATTAGAGTATATAAATTTAATAAATATCTAATCTCTGATATTTAGTATCACGCACAATAAATACACGTATATATATATATATATATATATATATATATATATATATATATATATATATATATATATATATATATATATATATATATATACTATCACGACACCGTATATATATATATAATATAAACCCCGGCTTTACCGTGTACTCAAAATCCCGTACACTGCCTCTAATTTAATATCACACACAATATATGCACGTATATATATATATATATATACTATCACTACACCGTATATATATAATATAAACCCCGGCTCTACCGTGTACTCCAAGTCCCGTACACTGCCTGAAATTTTCTGAGTCTGTGGCCCGACTCAATGTAGCTAATTTTCTCACTTAATAACTTATCCTCTTCCCGAGTCTATGGCCCGACTCTAATATAATTAATTCACACCTCAATTAATATAATACTTTACCCGAGTCTATGGTCTGACTCTAATATAATTAATTTACACAATAATTAATTTATACCAAACTCCGGGTCTACAACCCGACCCTAAACTAATTAATTACAACATCAATTAATTTAATACTTTTCCGAGTCTACCCTCCGACTCTACCTTCATTAATTATCACATCCATTAATTTAATAACTTGGTGTCACCCAACCATTATTCCCGGACTCACTTACTTAGCCCGAAACTTAATATTTCCCGAGTCTTTGTTCCTATCACAAGGGAACACACAATAGGCATTCACAACCCAAGTAATCCTATAAAACAGTAGGTATTTACACAACCCAATTCTTCATACTTGTACGTAATATATTTCTCTCTAATATTCACCGTACTTGTTTGCTTTACGAATTTATCTCACTTTCGTATTAATTCAAGTATTCACACAACTCTAAGGGTCCTAGTTACCCCTTGTTATATCAATTCAGTAGTTACCCTTGTTAACCCACTGACCTAATGAATTTAAGCTCGCTCATGCTTTTTTCGTAATTATATTCTTATCATCTCGAACTAGAGTACGTCACAATCAAGCCTATGAATCTCCACTTTAACTCTCTCACAAAATTAAAGTCCAACACTCAATCATAGACCTACTTCCATATCATTATTCCATCAATATATTTCATCAAGGTCCCAAACACTTCCCCGATAAAATTTTAGACATTTGAGGCTTAAAAATAAAATTTTCAAATTTTCTGACAGATTAAACACCCTCTAGTAAAATTTCGATTTCTCCCTCTACATAACTCCGATTGACCTGATTCCATGTTCATTGGATAGCTAAGAGAAATACCTTTCCATTAATGTATGGCTCACACTCTAATTCGAAGTTAAATTCAAATCGCACACGTTTAAAATCACGTTAAAAGTCTGGCAGATTACTATGTTGACAGATCAAACACCCTCTAGTAAAAGGTCGATTACTCCCACTACAGAACTCCGATTGACCTGATTCCAAGTTCATTGGATAGCTAAGAGAAATACCTTTCAGGAATGTATGGTTCACACTCTAATTCAAAGTACAACGCAAATGGCATACGTTTAAAATTGTATAAAAAATTCTGGCAGATTGCCCTCTTGTGTTCATCAAATAAACCCTAAGTCATTCAAGATTCATGTTCTTCATCCAAGAACTCATAAAGATTCCATTAACAAAACCCCATTTTGTACCCATTTATCCCCAAAATGAATTTTAGTTACACATCACTAAAATATGAATTGGATATCACAATTTAGGTGTAAAAACAGTTAACCACTTGCCCGTAAGTGTTCGTAGTGTCTGATCCGTTGTTGATGTCCCTTAATTTGGCTCCAATAACCTCCAATTTGTTCTTGATTTGCTTTCCCCCAAATCTCCTCTCAAACCCTAGGTTTAGAGTTATGTTGGCTGCCATCCCTTAATCTCCCAATTAGGTTAAAAACCCTTAATCCCGTTTTTATTCTAATAGGCTTAATTAAAGTGGCCCAACTCACCCCGTGTGGGCCCGGCCGTGTCCAAAAATATCCCGAGACCCAATAACTACCCCCGGGTACTCTTTTCGGACTATCTCGACCCATCCGGACTCAACCGCGCCCTCAGAATAGACATCCGAATTAATTTATAAAAATCCTTATTTCACACCCAATTTAGTCTATACCGACTCCCGGTTGAGATAAGTGCATACCCCGTCATTAATACCCAAAATGACGTAATTAAATTACTACTATTCACTTAGTAAATAAATTTTCCTAAACATTAACCATTCACTTCCCGATTAATATTTAAATAATATATTGTCATAATTAATTCAATTAAAATTACAACACACTAGTAATTTAAAATCCCGAATTAATTAAATATTAAATGCACAAAAATATGGGGTGTTACACTGGCCTTGAACTCCAATATTCCCTCGGTAGGCTTGGACCTATGGGACTATTTGCTGCTTCTGTTGAGCTCCCTGGTTTTGCCTAAAATCACCCTCGCCAAAATTAAAACCCCCAAAGAATTATTTCTTAGACGAATCCCCCTACTGAAGGTTCCACTCTTTCTGTTTACTCCCTAACTACTAGGGTGGTGATAGTGCACCACTAGAACCATTTCCTACTAGTTTACTAGATTATCCAGAATTCCTTATTTTCTTGCTCCCTTTCAAATGAAGGTGATGTTCCTGGCTATGAAGTAAAGTTGCATTCATCACATCGCCAAAAGTTCGTAGGGCAGGGTTCCCCAATAGGTGCTGTCTTATCCTCCAATTGAAACCCCCGACAAACTTAGAGATTCTCTTCTCTTCCATACTTACCTCATCTGGTACAAATTTTTCCAAACGGGTATATTCCTCTTCAAACTACGCCACTGATCGCTCCCCTTGAGTAACATCCTAAAGCTTCCTTATCATCTCCTTATAGATTACTGAAGGAAAATAATTTCGTTCAAACAGAATCCATACCTCTGAGATAGTCATAATATCCCATTATTCTGGAGTTGTCACCGACTCCCACCATTGGAGAGCCGCTCCCACTAATTTAAAAGTTGCGAGAATCAGTTCCCTCTCCTCAGTACATTCCACCATTCGAAGATGGCGTTGAACATCCTTCCTCCATTGATTTGCCAAAATCACATTAGTGCCACCCTGACATTCTGGAGGGTGACCTTTCTAGAAGGATTCTCTAACTCTTTCCCACGTAGAGGGCGCCGTATAGGCTCGAGCCATAGGTGCTGCCAGTTATTGAGCTTGTGGAAGTTGTTGTTCCACAGTGATCATTACAACATTGACCAGCTGGACAACAATATTAGCCACCTCTGTTGAATTCATGGTTCCCTACGGTAGTGGGGGCTCTACATCATCTGCAATTCGATTCACCCTTGTCAGGAGACCTCGTCTAGGAGGCATCTGAGATAAAAATAAAACGGCTGAGTCAATATATAGTTAAGGCGATTTATCCTTGCGAATGATCGCAAACATGCCTAAATAAAACAGTCTTAATAATAGGGCTCTATATCAAAGATATCTACGGTAGAACGTGAGAAGTCCACACATATCCTAAAGACTCTAGAACCTGATGCTCAGATACCTTATGTGACACCCCACTTATTAAAATAAAATGTGGCCAACCCGCTACTCCAATAAAATAGGAATCTTTAATGGTCTATTCTTAGCATCACTGTCGCATAAAAGATGATGTGATATTACCACCCAACATTTTAGAAACGGACGTCAAAATATTTTCCAATTTAAAAGAAATATTTCAGTCATCTACTTCCATAACAAAAGGGTTAATAAACAACTAACAGTTTGATAACATTTAAAAAACATAACTGAATAAGTTGTCGGTTAACAGACTGATACAAAAAGGTCATACCAAATATAACAATAGCTATGAGATATAAACTTGGGAAACATTCCCGAATACCATTGACAAATCATAACTAGAATATCCACAAAAAGTTTGATGCGTCTAATACAAAAATCCTATAATATCCGCAATATTTCGTAGCTCCTTAACACTAGAAGGGAAGGTTAGAACGGGTACCCTTATTGCGAGACACCTGAACATAAAGAATAACCACACCAAGGGAAAAAATATAAACGGGACAGGGCCCTGTTTGATATGATTTACAAGTGAATAAAATGCATAACAGTTATGAATGCCAGGTTTCATAAACATGTTAGATTCGCTCTTAACTTAAATAATTATACCTACCTCTCTTCTAAAGTACACATCCTAACGCGTACATTTCATTATTAAGTTAAGCTACCCGATTACTTAATAAGAATAACCTAACTCTATCCAATATGTCTGGTTTACCAATTTAACATTTATCCTCACTAGTCAATTAATCACTAATGATCACATATAATCAGGGTTGATTCATAATTCAATTTAATCATTTGCGTTAAAACATCATTTGAATGAGAATAGTTATATTCTTACAATAGAATTTCAAAGACCATCCTTCCGGGAATTATCCCACTGGATGCGTTCCCTAATTGCTATCATTTTCTAGGGCCTAGTGTCATCACCACCCGGGTACCCTAAATCAGAACGCATGGGTAGCGTCCATATACCTTCGACAGTGAGGCGTAACCATACTTATAATTACTTCACTTCGAATAAACAATCACACAATGTAACAACTGGTGTTATGTCCTGAGGACGATACTCTCCCTACATTCATTAGCCGGGGGGACTCACCTGTTTCACGTAACTTCCCTTATGATAGCATTTAGAGAAGTATGTACATATATGCCAAAATCACAAAAGCATAGATGTATAATGAATTAAAACAACAATTCTTATAACCAAAAGCATAGATGTATAATAAATTAAGGCTAAAATGTATAAACACTTCCATACTATCCCTCAAAAGCCCAAACAATAAAGTCCTACTATAAACTAGTCCCACTATTATTTTCTTAACCAATTGAGGTATTATACTGTTGTTTCTAATCCCCAAAATAGGCCCAACTTCCCCCTTATCATCCTAGGATATTAATATCCTCATATAAGGTCACATTTATATATAATACATCCAATAATAAGGTTCCAAATATTTAGACCCGAGAGAAAAGGAGTTAAAAGAAAGTTAGAATATTTTTGTAAAACAACACAATTTCCGAATCAATTCGCCCGTGGAAGCGAATCGATTCGCCCTAGCCAAATTGATTCGGTCGAGAGAACAAAATTTTTTCCTAATTTCATGAATCAATTCAGCCTACATGAATTGATTCGCTAACTCAGACTTGTAGCCTATCATTTTACCGAATAGATTCGCTAGGGACGAATTGATTCGCCTGGGTCGGACAACCATGTTTTGGCCATGGGTTTATATGAACCCTAAATCCCAAACACTTTTTTCTTTCATCGAAATCCAACATCATCTACAAATCATGACTACATAACAACCCACCATTATGAAACCCTCAAATCATGTTTATATCATATACATAAGTGTTTAAACATCAAAATCACCAAAATCCCCAAATGGTTTAAACTCAAGAACACTAACAATTTAGTCACAAACAATCATACATTTATGCAAGTTAGAAAACTTGCCTCAAGATTGAAGTCTCGAATTTCTCCCCGTTGAAACGATTCCAAGCTCAAATCACCAATTCCTCTCTTTTTCTATTTTTTCTCTCAAGCTCCTCTCCTCTATCTTTAGGTTGAACACAAATGAGCTTTAATTGCTCTTGCAAGACTAAATACCCAAAATAGCTCAAATACACTTAAGTCCAACATTAAATTCTACTACATACTTAGAATGACTCATAACATCATATTTAATTCGTAACTAGCCAAAAGTACCCCGGAACACAAAAACACACACAACACTTATTTTGACTATCTCAACTGTTCCCAGACTAACCGTGCCCTCTAAACTAACATCCGAGATATCGTTTATAATTTCCAATCCCAACGTCATATTACCTTTCTTAAATAATCCGATTGGGATATAAGCCATAATCGACGATTTAATGCGCAACAACGCAACATAACATAATATTACACTATTTACTTTCATGTAATAGTAAATATGCAATACTCACAAATATTAACTCTTAAATCATATAAATTAATATTTAATTTGATTTTCATTTATTTTAAATGAATAACACACATGGAAACTTATATAAAAAATACTCAAAAGTAAGGGGTATCATAGAAACATACCACACACCAATAAACATAATAAAATGTACCAATTAGGCAATGAGCACAATAAACTTTACTTTGTGAGGTCTACTTGACATAAATCATGCAGTAAATATAGACATGTCAAAATAAAGACATACACAACCTCACTGAGTAAAATCAACCCACTCTACCCGGCCATTAAAAAAATTAACAAAATCTACATTTTACTGTTTAGTCAAGCAATTAAATGGTATGAAAGTAACTACATATTATAATTAACTTTGTTAATTTATATGAACATGATTAGAATCAGGAAACAACATTGACTATATGACCCTATTTATTAACCGAATAACAAACATTTTACCAAAAATTTTGTCAACACAAAAATCTATTAGCCACATCTACTAAATTACTCATAAGGTAAAATTTACTGTTTATGTTTTAAAAACATAGAAAAGTCAACACACATGTTTCCATTAAAAAAAACTTTTCATTTCTAATTTATACAAACATTTACATGGTATAACGTTAGGAAAAAATGAATTTATCTTCATACATATTCCATCAACATTTAAAGAAAACAAAAACTCCACCCAACAATTTTAATAACAAATTATGTCACGTGAAATGCTTCGATAAAAAACAAGTACATTACTTTTAACAGTAACATTTTGTGTGTAGTTTAGTTGACACAAATCATACAGTAAGCACATGTACTTTTTAACCATAAGAGAAAAAACCCTAGTATCGTTCAATTTAATCCTCATGCAAGACTTCTGTCAATAAACCTTCCATTAATTCTAAAAGTAAAATTTATTGTCTATATTTCGAATGAAATATAACATCCAACAATAATACATCATCTCAACAAAATTTCGGTTGACAATTTAAGCAAGCAATTACATGCTAAAGATATGGAGGAAAAACATTTATAGTTAATAAATACCAATTACCATTCGTGACACACAAAAAAAAATTGTTTAAAAAAAAACTAACAACATATTCCTTCACCATCGTACGTTGGGTACTATAAACTTTACTATGATTTATTGTACAAACATAACGCATTTAACAAACCATTATGGTATTTGATTACTTACCGCAGCAAGAAAAAGAAATGAAAACTCTGAGTTACCACAGTAAAAATAGAGCACAGCGATCGTCTTTATCATTCTGACTACTCTGACTTTGAAACTCAGACCTCCGAAATTTGGATGGCACGATTTCTCCTTCAATGGTAACTGACAATCGTTTATGGTGTTCCCTTCGAAACCCGTCTTCTATCGTCTTATGATTCAATGATCTGCTAACCAACAAGAAGCATATATACACATTTGTTGAGATTCCGAATCTCTTGTTACGGTAGATGGATTTCAGCACGAAAGAAGGAGACAAATATGGGAGAAGTTTTTTCTCACCAAATGTGGATAAGAGAAGTCATTCTCTAATTTTGGTTCCCAACTAGGAAGGGGTATATAAGTAAAAAACCACATATGATTTCTCATAAATTTTTATGTGTGGGACTTATATGTAGGAGGAAAATATAGTGGGACTAGAATGTGTAAAATAAAGTGTAATAGGACCAATGTGCGAAGTACCCTTATTATTATGAGGATCAAGAATTTAAGAAAATGTCCATAGTCCAAAATCAATGACACCACTTTAGCAAAATAAGTCTTTATTATTCGATTACCAATGAAAACAACCAGATTATCACATTGTTTCTCCAAACTGTTGATCGTGTGCATTATTAATTCATCATAACTGACTTTCAGATCAACTGAGGCAAGATAATCAACCAAAACTTTCACTCATTGAAGACATTCCAAAATTAATTCATTACATATCATGATATGCTATAGTTGATTTTGTAGAAGGTTTTTCTTGCGATGGGACTGACGTTGATAAGTTATAGAAAGATTTATGATGAAGTATAGGTTCTAAGTATTTGACGAGCAACTGAATCTATTAGAATATATTGAGGCAAATGTTCACAAAATGATCCATTTTCCCTAAAACATATACCCGGGATTAGGTCTTTGATTACCACTAACTGTGATAAAATGGTCGGATGCTTTGGTGTTTCGTTCCACATAATCAATTAGACAAGTGGAGATGAGAATATAGTCAAATTGATATTTCCATAACTGTCAAGTTGAATCATTTAATTTCATTTATAGTTTATTTAGCATTAGTCCCATATCCTAAAATTTGTTCGGCTCCCATCCCGTGTGTTTTCAAAATTGTTGTAAGTCCCATAACTACCAAGAATCGTTCATAACTACTCTGTAACCACTGCTCTCCTTTTTTTTGCAGATAATGACACATGTCCCATAGTCGTTATCATATGACCAACAACTAAAATAAATAAATACATGGGAGTGGGTTCAAATAAATTTTACAAAATAGGACTAAATACATAAGATACCTTTCATTTACACGAAGATATTCGTGTCTGGAAGTGATGGAAAGGTTAATATTTGTGGTGATATATGAGGGGAAATAAAAAGTGGAGGATATTCTTCCATTATTGTATATTTTGAGTTTTTAAGGAAGATTGAGACGATAAAAGAAGCTCTGATACAAGAGTTTAAAAAATTTAAAATGTTTTGTGTTGTATTTAATACAAGAGAGAGGTACAATTAACATTACAAGCAACATATAACTAACATAAGAAGTAATATAAATACAATGTACAAAACAAGAAAAAAAATGTTATTACAACTCAATCTAACTAATTGACTATTTTAATAAGTTACCTAAAAATATCGAAACCATCTTTTATCTCAATGTCATCGAGTCTAGAGGTAGTAATCTATATATGCCTATAAAAATTTCTTAATTATTATTTTTCTCCAACCATGACACTTACTTATCTTCACTGATGTTGCAAACACCCTCATCTAACCACTAGGTCCATCTTTGACCACTTACTAGCCAAAGGTCTTCATAATCTGGGCCCTATATACACTACATTTATCCTTGAGTCTCGACAACTCCCAAGTGGAAACTAATAATTTTTACATACTCGTCATTTTGAACGATGTGTACAAAACCCTATGAAAAGATCTAGAGGTGTCAAAGAAAAATGAAAAATAAAACGGTCTAACATGGGCCTTAAAGCTATAGACCATGGTTTAATACAAACTATAACACCCAATATATTCCCACATACAATGTAGGCAGTCAAATGCACTTAATATAAGGGATATAATATAATTTATATTTATAATTATTAAAGAATATCTTATAAGATCACAAATATAAAAATAAAATATATGAATAAGATGACAAGATAAAACTAAACGCAACTTGATTTATGATTACAATAAGTATCGACTATACAATTAGATATGCTGGATATAAGATAATTTATATTAATAAGCATTAAAGAATAACGGATAAGATCACAAACATAAAAATACAATATATGAATGAGATGATAAGATAAAACTGAATGCAACTTGACTACTGATGAAAATAAGTCTCCACAATACGAATAATGAATAAGAGTCCAATAAATAAAGAACAATTACAAATCCCCATGTAATCCTCGTGCCCAATATTTTATTATTTTTCTCCATGTAAAATGTAATCATATGAAACCTTGAGAATTTGATCATTAATATATGGGATGTTTTCTTATTTTATTATTCATTGAGCCTTGATGGTAATTGTTGGAAGTTTTGCGAAAAATTGGACATTTAAGAAACTGTGTGGTTTGAACGGAAATAAGCCTATTGGAACGAGAACCCAATGTCGTTCGAAGTTGGGTTGTAATGAGGATCTAACGAGATCTCACTGCATAAGGTTTTCCTTCCTTGTTAGAAGGTCGGTCGATGGGGGATCGAATGAAATTGATTTCTCATTCGACCGAGGTCCCATTCTCGTTTGAACGACCCGTTCAGATAATTTTATATCGATATTTGATTGATGAGGTGTCGAGTTCTGGTGCACTCGGGTAGTCAAAAATGGGATTTTAGTGTTTGAGATTGTTTTTATAAGTTTTTTTTGTGGATTTATTTGAGTGTAAAGAGGAGAGAGGTGGGGAGGTCTTAACCCCACCATTTTTAGATTTTCTCCCTCTCTCTCTAGCTCGTCGGAGCTTCCCCTCTCCCATCACCAAAAAAAGCTCTACACCACCATGTCTTCACCTTATGCCACCACTTATTAGAATTATTCCAACATATTAATTCCCAATACACCCATTTACACCATTGTTAAGTAAAGCTATGAATTTATGGAGGTGTAATTGGGTGTTTTGGAGAAGAAGAAGATTACAAATTTATGAAGTTTTGAAGGGTGTTTTTCTTCAAGCTTTCTTGGAGCATGCTTGTGGAGATACGCAACCTCCTTAATGACCCCTTAAGAGGTCAAGGGTTGCCAACAACTTCTTCTTCATCCATCATTTTTGGAGCTCCATTTGAGGTGAGAAAAACATTACTTTTAGTTTAGACTCTATTTTGCATATTAATGGTCTTGTAACTAATATTGTAAGAGTAGGGTACATTTATGATATAAGGATGGAATTTCTTACTATTTGTTAAAATTAGTTTACAAAGGGTTCCAATGGTTTTGAGACAAATGATATACTTCAAAAGGCTTGGTAGTAAGTATTTTTATGGAATAAAAATGCTGGAAAAATGCTCATTTTAGTTAGGAATATTTTATGAATAAATGTTTCAAAGTTTTCTTGTGAAAAATGGGATTTTATAGAAATGGACATTTTATTCAAGTTTTGAACAAACAAAAATGCCTCTTGCCTTGAAAGGTATGTTTGTGCACACATTACGAAATTTCTAGAGTAATGTATATGTTAGACCCATTTGACAGGATTTTTGGACATAAAATACATCTTCTCATGGATAAAAACTTCTAGTATTTTGAGGTTGAACATATAAATAAGTTTAATGAGGGTTTTATTTGGTTTAAACATGAAATAAAGAAATTAGAAAGTTTAGCCCTTAAGCTGTGTGAAAAATGTGTTTAAAATGTGATAAGTGTAAGATTTCAATACTACATGTATTAATAAAGGAAATGATATTTATCTTATCAAGTAGTCTCAAATGTTCAGTGATCTCTTGGAAAGGAAAGTAATGAGATAAATATTTCCAAATCGATAAGTATGATACCCCAAAATATTAAACAAGTGTTGATGAGCTCAAAACACTTAAAAAATTAGTGTGGGTAACTTAATCGTGTTTGGGATATAACACTTGTGAAAATGGAGAAAAAGGTCAAGTTTGGAAATAAATGGGTAAAATGGTAATTTTACTTAAAGGGGAACATCTTTATTAAATAAAATATTCAAAAAGGTGTTACCAAAAATCGTCTCAAATGTGCATAATTTTTGGGATGAAATCAATGCTAAAGTAAAAAGGACAAGAAATAATAATTTTAAAGTGTAACACGAGTTGGGGTGAATCCTCGAGTTTTGTCTTCGATCGGGAAAAAGGATAAGGTGGAATAATGTGGATATTTGTAAAATATTAAAACACATTAATATGGACACGGATGCCACCGGGATAATTAAGTAGACCCTAAAGCCCTAGTCCGAAAGACCCAAAATTGTTGGATAAAAGCACATGGTAGCATAGCCGACGGTGTAGAACCCATTAAAGTATGTGAATATTGAAAGATATGAGAAACAAATAATTAAAATGGAACATGTCAAGAAATGAGTTGTATGGAGAATATATAAAATGACAACCTAACTTAAACGAATTAATAAATGTTTCAGTAAATGATAAAATGGGTAAGAAATGTGAAAATGTATTAATGTCTTTAAGGTAAAGGTATGGTAAAGTGAATGAATTAATTAGGTAGTAAAACAACCTAAAGAGGTTTAACCCATAATTGACATAGGATTGTATTTACGAAAGGTTTTCAAAGAAAAATAAGTATTTTATGCAACGATGCTTGCATGTGTTGAAAGACGATTTTCAATGAAAATACTAAAATAAATTTGGCATGAGAAATAAGAAAATTTCGGTAAAAGAAATCATTTTCCTTAAGTAAGGGATATTTTTTAAAATATTTAACTTGTTGTGTCAAATCAAGAAATAACTGTCAAATCAAGTAAAAGGGAATTTCTTTTACGGGATTATGGTGAATTAATCGGAGTAAGTAACATTTTTGGAATAAGAATGGTTTCATGCATTATATATATATATATATATATATATATATATATATATATATATATATATATATATATATATATATATATATATATATATATACAGGCCGACTCAAATGCGGACGCAACTTGCGGATTTAACTTGCGGACGGATTTTTCCGTATTTTTTAAAAATAGTAAAAAAAAGTTTTTTCGACTTGATTTTTTTTCTGTGGTATTAAAACATTCCAAGGGACACTTAAAAAAAATCAGCTCAAAATTAATTGTTTTGCTATTTTTAAAAAATCAGTCAAACGTATGTCAGTTTAAAAGCTCTTTAAAACTCACATATGTTTGACCGGTTTTTTAAAAATAGTAAAACATTTCATTTTGAGCTGATTTTTTTTACAGGGGTCCCCTGAAATGTTTAAATACCATCGAAAAAAATCAAGCTGAAATTTGATTGTTTACTATTTTCTAAAAATACACAAAAATCCATCCGCATGTTGCGTCCGCATTAGAGCTTGGCTGTATATATATAAGGTAGTTGCATGTGCATGAGATATAATGTGATAGAGTCTCCTTCCTATCGTTCGGGTCTATATTGCATTGTTGTAATTTCCCAATGGGCATTCGACTCATTCCCTCGTCGTTGTTACGATAGGTTGGGAGTGATTCCGTAATTGGAGAGCGTTTTATAGGTATGTAATATTTTTATTTTATGTTAGTAGGTCTGTATGCTTGGATTCTGGGGAAGCTTTCAATGGGCCCATAACGTAGCTTGATTTGAAATGAAAATCGGATGATAAATAAGTGAAATGTTAATTAAATAAAACCTGACTAGCAACATTACGCAGGTTATTTTATTGTACTTCACACCTAATGCTCGGGTTGAACCTGGTTGACAACAGGTAGCCCATAAATATGGTTCAGGGCGTTAAAAATTGTATCAGAGCTCTAGGTTCAAGGTTCCTTTCAAGAGTGACATGGTGAGATCGGTAGGGAATCTTTTGACATCAGTGTTGGTTTTGTGCTTATCTTGCTAGATTGGTGATGATTTCGATTCATTTTCTCGATGGTAGAGTCAAAGAGTAGCACGACAGGTAATTAATTACCAGGTAACATGCGATCAAGTTAGTTGTCAGTAATCTCTTCCGAGGGTCTAATTTGGATATGTTAGTTATTTTTAAGTGTTTGTGTGAGACAATAGGGATGGCACAGCCTTTTGTATTGTGAGGTGCTTGTGTGTCAACCTTTAATGATATGAGAGGTCAATAGAGATGTTGATAGATCTTAATGACGTATATTGAATTAGGGACATGGATTTTTTAAAGTCATTCGTGGGGATTAGGTGACTAGAGCATCATGCCTAAGTGTTGCTAGTTGTGATAAGAATACATTAAGTTCCAGGGTGCAGTAATTTCGAGTAGTGAATAATGATGATGTAATTAGGCTAATCCAGTTATTAGGGTAGTATCATGTCGTAATTTAATTGGTGATTCAGTAGATGTGAGGAACCATAATGATCAACACTTGGGTATGTGTACTCGGTCTGAGTCGAAAAAATAGTACTATTGTAAGTAAGTATCTTAGAGATTATTGATTGAAAGTTGTACCTCGCAAGGTATAATGAGAGTTATGGGTAGACTACAATAAGTATGTTATGTATGCAACAATTATGGTTAAGAATACTTAGGAGTAAATCTAAATAGTCTTCTATGATAGGGTTTTATGAGATATGGTGCAAATTTGAGGGATATGATCTTTTTTTATGTCGGTAATGTATATCTAGAGGTCTACTGAATTCCCTATTAGGGTCAATATGTGGTTTGGTACGTGGCTTATCGCCATAGTCATTTGAAGAGAGATAATATTATTATCAAAGTGTCAGGACCCATTTTAGTAGCCTAAATAACAAATAGATGCTGGGTAATTCCAGTGTGAGTATGGTTTAAGGGTGACTTGGAGTGTCCGTAGGACTAATTGTGTGTGACATCATTAGGAATAAAATCAACTTGTTATGATGTCTTAAGGTCTTCAATGGTCAGGTGAACCATATCTAGAGGCTCATTGGATAATATCTTTGTGGGAAACTAGTAATCACGATGTGGGTATTGAGAAATTTGTAGAGCCCACTTATGATTGGAAAGTCATGGACCATGAAATGTTCTCATGTTTTGAGGATTTTACGTTGTGTATGTTTGGTATCCTTAGGGAACTAGGCAAGTCCGGTATTAAGAAGTGCTAGTGTTTGTGACACCCCGACTAATTAAATACCGGGTAGCTACTCCTTTATTCAATTAATTCAAAATGCCAAGTTGGCTCAGTTAATAGCATCACTGTCGAAAACATTTTATCATTACTAACCACCTAGTATTTAAAAAGTAAGTGCCAAATTTTATTTTAAGTCTGATTAACATGCAACAAGTGTAAAGAAGAAATAAATAACACCATTCACCATACTGGAGTAAAACGAATAACCATCACAATAGAGTAAATAAAGTCTGGAGGAAAACTCCTCACTACAATCCCATACTGAATTAAATAACCGAAACTGAAATAACACATGCTAAAGTCTGAAACTGAAATGTAAAAGATGTCTCTAAATAGAAATGGGCAACATGCCCTACAACTGATAGATAGTGACTCTGGAATCCAAAAGATAGAAGCGTCTACATGCGAATCCCTGTAGCTTCCACAAACAGCTACAGCTCGTCACCTGAATGAACATCCTATGCTTGGTGTCCTTGTGGTTGGGCACCTAAAATGGTTTTACAAGAAAAAGAGATTTGAAAAGCAAACGGGTCAGAGCCCGAATGTGGAGTTATATTTTAAAAACCTGCAAGTGCTTTAAAAACATTTAAAACATTAAATGCAAAGTACATGTTAGGACGTGCACTCACATTATATTCTCACGTCTCGTCTACTGTGCACTCCTAACGCAAATACCCATCTACAACGATATAAGCCACTAGTTAAGTAACGACATATCTAGCTAGTCTGCCAAAGGTCCTACCCATAATACTTGGTTCCATTAACTTAATAACGCTCGTAATTAAATAAGGCTTAACGTAATCTCGGATACTCAATATGCAATATATATAACTATCAGTTAACTTGTTATATTTCTCGAAAACAATACCGTAATATATTTACAACATTAACATGAGGATTCTCATTAATTAAATGTATTTTATTCACATCATAAATATACAATACAAGCACCCCGAGAACTAAGTTGCGGTGCACACATACTCTACTATCCATCCCGGTACATCACGTACATAAGGATCACATATTCCGAATCTCTCAGGAATAGTTCAGATAACACAAATCACAAAATAGTGGAGGCGAACACAATCACCATCACGTGGGTCACGCACATACCTACGCTCCCACGGCCAGCGGACTTATTAATATCCCAATAAGTCTTTCTGTGACCTATGTTCATCGAGGTACCAGTCTATATCCCCCCCGTAGGCACACAAGGATTAGAGGGTCCTAAGCGAACGCAACCTCCCGTGATAGCAAGTATGGTAGGTATGTCATACACACAATCCATATACCACTACTAAGTAAACACACATCTTAGTAATACCGTATTTTAATCGTAGTATATATTCTCATACTAACTATAATTAACACAATTCATACTATTTCGGTTTGTAATTATACGCGCCATAATTATCTCACGTCGTAGTAGACACTCACGTCTCAACCCAAACCGTCCATGTAATACACTCTTGTATGTAAATTCCTTCTCATAAATACCCAAATGTCCCAATTCTATCACTACGAAGGTTAACTATATCCTCGAACAAGTTTACGGAACTCCAAAAGTCAAAACAGTCCGAAAAGGACCAAACTGTCAACTCGTTAGAAGTCTCGTTCGAACGAGACTGTTCGAACGAGTTTGGACTGTCAGGTCGTTAGAAGTCTCGTTCGAACGAGGCTGTTCGAACGAGATCCCAGTTCGTTCGAACGAACTGTTCCTTCTAACGATATCTCGTTCGAACCAGATATCGAACGAAATCCCTACTCGTTAGTAACGACTGGTCAACTCGATAGAAGCTATTTCGAACGAGTTCGTTCGAACGACCTGGGGTCTGCTTCTAACGACTGACCAGTTTCGGCCCAGATTTTTCCCCAATTCGTTTTTCACCATTTTTATCATTTCTAATCTCTTCCAAAGTTCGTCCCAACAACGTTTTAGGGTCTATAATCAATACTAAACATATATAGTCACATCCTATCATGTTTTTAAGGGATCAATCCATCCTAACAACAATTAAATTTACAACTTTCTACACTTTTTCCAAATATCTCAAGAACATGAACCCTAACTACATGTCATCATCAAATCCCAGAATTTAATTCGTTTTTCTTTCACCCAATCATGTATTAACATCAGATTAATCATCTCCAAACTATTCTACATGCAATCCTTCTCAAATTCCTCAAGTTTTATGATCTAAACTACATGGGTTTTCATGTTTTATCAAGAACAAACCATAAATCCGAATTTTCTAACATGGAAAAGACATTCTCAGAAATTAAATGGAATAAAGTCACTTGCCTTGGTTTGATTTCTGACTTTGGTGTAGGTTGATGATGTTTTTCTGCAGAATTTCCTTTCTTTCTCTCCTTCTCCAAGCTCCTTCTCCAATGGTGGTTTAAGGTGGCTAGGGTTTTGATTTGGGAACTTAGAAAACCTAAATGATAACCTACGTAGCTTTCTAGGCTTATATGGTTTGGTTAATGGGCTTAATGGGTTAAATCCACATCAGATTTACATCTCTAATTTTTGTCACTTTTAATTCCTCAAAATGTAAAATTACCAAAATACCCTTTAAGTTGCCGGTATGGCCTAAAAATACCCCGGGACCCAAACTACACCCTCGGGTAGTGTTTTCTGACTATCTCGACCCTTCCGGATGCGTTGGCGCACTCAAAACGACCATATGGTTTATAGATTTTAAATTCACTTTTATTATCAAAATATTATACCGACGTGGCGGTCCCACGCGTCTCAACAAAATTTCTAAAATGCCGTATATAAATCTCACGACAAATTTTATAATACCACATACATATATAATCATATATGCACTTAATCAAATACCAATTCACATCTCATTAGTATTTATAACCCGGATTAATTATCAATTAATACGCATTTAATTAATTAATCCCAAAAATAAATATAGCCAAAAGTACGGGGTATTACAGTGTTCTAGTGATGATTGTAATGAGGGTCAAGTAATGATCTCAGGTTGTTGGTCAATGTTTAAAAGAGTCAAAAAGTGTACGTGTCGGGTGTTGTCATACAAATTGGCATAGATGGGTGATATAACCACTAAAGAGAAATTAGAAGCTTGTGTCGTGAGTGGGAATGATGCTCGTGTGTCATGGAATGAATAGTGTAAGTGGTGTAACACTTGATTTTGAGGAGTACTAGAAAATTCAATTGGGACATAGATTGTTGATGTCATATTAGATACTTGGAAATGGCACCCAAGGAGGATATCGAAGCATGATTAGGGTGTCAGAACATCTAGACATCATAACTTAGGATAACCCTAGCAAGGTAGGGACTAGTTCTTGGCATGTCTTGCCAGGACGGTATGAATTAGAAGATGTATCCATATGTGGTACTCACTAACCTTAAAATGCCAATGGCCACTTGTGTGGTCGTTACATAAGTTCAGTTTGGGTATAACCTAAAGATAAGCTCGGTGATAACCTTGTGAAGGTAAAAGTTATTATAAGGTGATGTTTTTGCTTGGCAAGATTCTTCCTAAGGAGATGTTGGGTTACGATCATGGTATGACAATATCTACAATGACCTAGGTGTATTAGGTTGGTCACGACATCTCTAGAAAGATGGATAAAGTGGACGTGGATAAAGGTGTTAGCATTTGTCGGCCAGAGTGGTTTACATTAACCAATGATGTAAATAGGGAAGTCCAGTGTTTAATTTTCCAGAGGACAATGTAACACCAGGCCTAATTAAATACCGGGTAATCAGTCCTATATTAAATTAAAAGAGCTTTCTCATATGGTTCATTCCTAGAATCACAATCGATTTTTTTTGAAAACTTTCTAACCACCTAATATTCAAAAAGCCGATGTCAAAATTTTATCTTTTTATTAAACACTAGCCAGATATAATAAAATATAGTTCAAACCATTCACATAACAAATGATTAAAAATCAATACTAATTTTTTTTTAAATCAATACTAATTAAGTAAAAGACTGGTCGAATAAACAATCGGCTAAAATCCAAAATCCACAATAATAATCCAACTGAACAATAATTGAGTACAAAGTCTGATTGAAATAAAATAGCAGGGGTGACATGCCCAAACGAAATAACTACACTGCACCCTGCACTAGGAGTGAAGTAACTGAAGTGTCTACTCTGAATCGTGCATGCATCCACATGTGTTGCAGCTACACATTCCTAGAATAGAATACTCAAGTCTGGCGTCCCTGTGGCTAGACACCTAAAATGTTTTGAAAATATTTCACAATAAATGTTAGAACCCAAAACGTTTTGAAAATATTTAGCAAGAGTCTATCATAATTTAAAATTTGTTATTTATTACACATGATTGGTTAATGTACACTCTCTTGAGTTTTTCTCACCTCTTAATTATTATGCACGCTTAATATTTCTACTTAGCCTACCTATCCATATTACACACGCTAACTAGACATAAGTATCTACCTGGACTATTTGACATCTATAAGTGCCCGTACTGCCCATACGGTACGCTAACCAAATTAACATCTCTCGTATGTTATTGATCAACATAAGTAACATTCCTCACATGTTATCTTTTAAAATATTAAATTAAATTTCTCTACTTAATTGATCATTCTGATATACACATCATAAATAACACTTCACATGTGTTATTATTTAAATCATATAATTAAGTTACTCGACTTAATTCATTATTTTAGATATACACTATCAAACTATCTATTGTCACCCATAAGTAGATTAATCGTACCGTATATACTTCACACACCCTATATACTATAGGTGCATAGTGTGCTATCTACTGTCAAACATAAGTGGGAAAATCATCCAGTGTATGTGTGTGTGCGTGTGTGTGTGTGTATATATATATATATATATATATATTACACACGCATATATACACCATAAGTGCATACTTTACTATAGTGTCCTCGTATTACACATTAAGGACTATTAGTTCGGAATGTCCCCTCAAGCTTGGTTCGAAATGTCTCATCGAACTTGTTTCAGAATGTCGCATCGAATTTTGTTCAAATTGCCTCATTGAACTTGGTTCAGAAAGTTTCGTCGAACTTATCAATCAAGTATATAATAAGTATTCACTCCACCGATAATTAAATCAGTAGGTATACACACAACCTAATTATGCATGCTCATGCATAGTATATTTATCTCGAATACTCACCTTACATACTATTTTAAAATTTACCTCACTATCGTATTTATTCAACTTTACACATAACTCTAAGGGTCCTGGTTACCCCTTCGTTAATTTCAGTAGTCAAATCAATATTTAACCTATTGGTCTACTTATTAATTCATTTGAAATTCGCATAATTCATTATCTTTATCTTCGATAATTTATGACTTCATTTTGTCCCATACAATTCTTGTTTTAATCCTCTCGATAAGACTAAATCACATACCTAACCTAGTACCACAGCAATATAATAATTCCTTCATTATTATTTAAATAAAGTTTCAAAAGGTTCCACGGACAAAATTTAGGAATTCTAGGCTTAAAAAAGGTAAATCTTTCGTTTTCTGGGAAATCGAATCGATTCTCTAGGAGGCCGAATAAATTATCTTTCCAAATCGATTCGTTGTTGGGTCGAATCGATTTGAAATGGTACAGATTGCCTTCTTCGTCTAGTTCATGCATTTTTCCACCATTTTCATTTATCCAACTCACATGACACTTCACCAAAATCACAACCAAATATCCTAAACCATTTCTACATGTATTAGGATAATTTCTAATGTTTTAAATAGATCAAATCTTCATAAAATTCCATCAATAACGAATTAAAATCCAATACTCTTCAAAAACCCTAGTTTTGTATTCTTCCCAAATAACCCTAAAAAATCCAGATTTAATTCATATTGATTGTCCCTTATCATTGGATTTCAAATTATCTACTGATATTAAATCATTCTACATACGATTCCTACCAAACATGTATATAGATCATTATTTTTCTTCAAGAATTAACAATTAAATCAAGTCTACAATGGAAACCCTACAAATGGGTATTATAACTTCAAAAATTTGCAAATAAACACTTTAATCTTTAACAGATGTGATCTGATTTCATAGTTGTGGTGATTTTTTGATGTTCCTATTTCCTAATCCTCACTCTCTCATTGATTGTGTTTCAAGAATAAGATGAAATGCTTCAGAAATCTCTTCAAAGGCTCCATAATTCTTCTCATTTTCTTCTCTAATGGACTCTCTAGATTATCTGTGTTTCTAACCTTAGATTATGCCTTTTATCATCTTCTGTACACTTAGAAATTTTTTTGGTATCCTCTTCTTAAATTTCTAATGACCAAAATGCCCTTACTAGGTGTCGGTTTGGCCTAAAATTGACCCGGGTATGCCATTCTAGCTATTTGACCCTTTTGGAGTCATCTGTGACCTTAAAATCATCATTCGAGTCACGCAAAATATATTTCCTATCTTGACCTCAAATTACTCTACACACGACTCCTAGTTGAGATAAGAATCAAGTATGTCACTATCACTCGCAATGACACATTATAAATATTGAAACTCATTTACTATTCACTTAGAAACTTTATTTCATGATATTAATCATTATCCCACTCTTAATTAATATCAAATAATCATCACGTAACTTATTTAATTTCATTAAATTACGTCACTCGCATAATTTAATCGTAAACTAATTAATTACACAATTAATTAAATTTCAAATATGTAAAAATAAGGGGTATTATAGATAATAGGTTGGTATGCTATTTTCATTTAGTAAGTGTAGAACCCCGGATTATGATTTTCTCAATTAAAATCAAAGTTAATTTGCAAATGTTGAGAATTTCCTTTTGTGATAAAATCGATGCGGAAGCGTTAGGAAGAAGATGGTTCAATAAAATTAAAAAAGTAATGTATTCACTTAAACCGATTCATTAATCCAAGCCCTTGAATTTTCCTAAGTCATATTTTTCAATTAAACAAAGTTAGGCCAAACCAATTTTAGCAAGAGACTTGAATTAAACAACTTTACTCAATATTTAATTTAAGTCCAAATTAAATTGAGTGTGATACTTAAACCCAAATTTATCTTGAATTGTCCTAAGCATGCGTTCTAAGTTATAATGCAAGATAAAATAAACAATATCACACTACGCCGCGATGTACGAGGAAAAACCCAAGACAGGAAAAAACCTCGGACGGCCCTAGCCACAAATCCACTAGATACGGAATTACAAGTACAAGACAGATAGACTTACAAAGACTGACTCGATCCCTCTCAAGCCTCGACACTTCTTCTTTTAGACACCTCTTTCTAGCAGATAACCTCGGAACACCACCGCGGTCTCGGAATCCACTGATGGGGCTTTCTATGGTCACCGTCACCCGTACATGGAGCCTTTCTCCAAGTGGGTAGAATCGCAACAAAAAGTCTTCTTCTTTGATAGATGTAGAAGCAAACCAAAACTTCTCTTCTTGAATTCGGTAGAGATAAACCGGTGCCAAACTCCAAGCAATTTGTTATGTATATATGAACTTGGATAAACTCAATTGGGTGTAAACACTTAGAGTGATGAAAATATTTTTCTCTAAAAATCTCACTCAAAACATGAACATTTTCCTAAACCATTTTTGCTCTCAAACTCTCTCTAAGAGATAAACTAAGTTGGAAAAGTTATGAAATGTTCAGTTGGAAAATGTCATTCCCACACATATTAAAATCAGTAAAAGTTGGTTAAAAACCAAGTGGGGAAGTGGGTGCAAAACTGCCATAAAACTGCCAAAAACTGTTCCCGCCTGGCCTCTCGTTCGAACGAGATCTCGTTCGAACGAGACTTCTAACGACACACCAGTATGGACTTCGTTAGAATCTCATTGGAAACCTCGTTAGAACGAACAATCTCGTTCGAACGACATTTCGAACGACAGACCAGTATAGGTTAGTGAGAACTCGTTGGCAAACTCGTTCGAACGAAACCTGGTTCGAACGAAAAACTCGTTCGAACAACATTTCGAACGACTTTCAGAAATTTTGTAAAATTTTGGCCCAGAAACTTTATATACTATAATTTAAAGTTCTAATTAAATTTTTCTGAAAATATAAAAACGCAGTTTATATTAACACTAACACCTAATAAACTTTGTTCCAAGCTCCTATATATATATAATTGCATTCATACCTTGGGAGCATGGAACTATGATTGATGACGTAGAAACGAGGCACGCAAACTGGCACATTTGATGAAGCTTTATACTCTTTGCCGCTACGTCTTCAACAAACACTTCATAGGCTTGAGAGTATTACAATTACATACTATCCTATGAATAAATGTTTTTGTCCAGAATTGAGCCAAAACTA
Source organism: Sambucus nigra (assembly GCA_949130495.1). Lineage (NCBI taxonomy): Eukaryota > Viridiplantae > Streptophyta > Magnoliopsida > Dipsacales > Adoxaceae > Sambucus > Sambucus nigra. The sequence continues at coordinate 523,345,983 of OX422218.1, forward strand.
TACATGGACTAAATTGGAAATTTGTGTCCTTACAAATCTCCCCCTTTGGCTATTCCGGGACAAAAACCGAAACAAAAATCCTAAAGGGCCGTCAAGCTCACTAGACTCAAAACATAACATAACCCACCCAGACTTGACTCAACCCAAGGATTAAACACTTTGCCTATTAAGGATGTCGCTTTAGTAGAATACCTGCACACTTAAGGAAACTCATCAAATGCATAGGGAATATCAAAATATAAAATGCAAGTAATTAAATTACTCCCCCTAAGTTAATTCTCCCCTTTATCAAACACATGACCTACTTAGAAATACGTCTCCTCCTAAGATAAATCTCCCCCAAACTAAGATACGATAACAATAGGATTAGATACCATTTCTCCCCCTATCATCATTCCCCCCCCTTTTGTTCAGGAATAGACAAAGGCTTAAAGAATCAAAACATAAAAGCATGTTGAATCTTAAAGTGATAAGACATGAAAGCATATGGGCAACAAAAGCAAGGCAAAGACAAACAAATATCATATGTATATAAACTAGAAATATACCAATGAAGCACTTGCATATATATATTGATATAAACACACATAGAACACACAATACAATAAGTTTGCACACTCGTATGGCAAAAATGTGTCATATGGAAACGGAAGTGTAGGGATGTGAACTAGCAACAATTAAATTTAGACCCAAACACTTAATAAACATTCACGGAGTTCTCATTTGATTGCAAACTTCATCACATTTAAATATAACCTCATGTGACAATATAAATATTGAACTCAATGAACAAACATATATAATGCATACAAGCCTAGTATGATGATGATTCTACAAACCAAATAGAGTCATGACATTAAAGACAACTAGGATAAACGGACATTGTGCAAACCGTTGATATACCATCCAATTCTCCCTCAATAAGCATATATATTATTTTGCTTTTGAATGAATATATCAAACAAACATAGGCCTTGGCAATTATTTTCTTTTTAATGCCAAATATTCTATTTTTAGGCCTTTGGATCACGAATTTCTTTTAGATCCAATAAATGGTGGCTTACTATCGCAAAGGATTTAATTCATCCTTTCGGAGCCCTTCCCCGTGCACATTTTTATTTATTATGTTTTCATTTTTCACACAAATCTCACATGCAACGGATTTTGACATGCACTAGTCCTCCTAGGTCAGAGATATGTAGATGACTAGATTGGTAGGAGAACACCTCAAAAAGCTCAAATATAACATGTGACATTAAGATTTCAAAAGAACTCGTGCATGTGTGAATAGAGGCATATAAAAATAGAATCCATGTAAACAATACAAAATCCAACTACTCCAAATAAAACATGGTAAAGAACATTTTAAGGATTGAAAATCTAAACCAAAAGTTCTAGCCACGTGGAAGCGTAAAAGTTGGGATTCAAACACAAATATATGCCACATAAAGTGTGTCAAACAAAAATACTCAAAAAAAATCTTTTTGAGTTTTTAACATTTTTAATCAAAAATAAATATTTACTCAAAAGGACAAACAAAAATCATTTGTACTTTTCATTAAGATTAAATGAAATAAATAAAACAAAAATGATAAACAAAAATCTTTTTATATTATGCATTCAATTCAAACACAAAATATAATACAAAAAGATAAACAAGTCATAATTTCTAGCATAGGATATGAAATGAGGCAATGACTAGAAAATGACTAAACAGGCATACATTTAGCATGTGAATATAGCATGAAGTACAAACGCTAAAGTATGCAAATACTAACACATTCATCCTTTAGATTTAGCAAAGGAGGAAGCATGTGAAAGTAAATGAGAATCAAAAACCCTATTTTGCAAAGCAACCAAGTCGGATTTACTAACCCAAATTAATGAAGAATGACTATCTTGGGGTGTAGGAACTTTAACTACCGTGGTTACTTTACTATGGGATTTTCTAGGAATTCGTTTAAGATCAAAACAAAATTTCCTAAGATGACCTTGTCGACCACAATGTGTACAAGTGAGAACATGTCGAAAAGATTTACTTAAGGAGTGATCTTTAAAGGTATTCCTAGTAGATTCTCCTAAAACATTGGTTTGGGCATTATGAGTAAATTCATTACAAGTATTGAAGCCTAAACCGCAAGTGTCATTTTTAATTTGGACCGTTCCTAACATTTTATCTAGTTTTTCCGAACGACACTCCAAATCAAATTTGACATTACAAGAATCTTTTAATTTATTTTCCAATTCTACAATGTTAGATTCTAGTAAAACATTTCGCTCTTCAAAAGCAAGAAGATCCTTTTTCAAGGATTCCATTAAACCCCTAAGGCTATCTCTTTCACCTTCTACATATTCAAGCTTCTCTTGAAGAGTCCTCACATGTGTCCTAAGGTCTTCTATTAAAATATTTTCATCAATGACCTTGACACTTTCCCTTACACTAACTTCTAACTTCAAATTAGCTCTTTTCAATTTAATAGTTTCTTTATAAAGTTCTTTAAAAGCATTTTGAAGTTCACTCACATTAACCTCTTCTTCATTTTCACTCTCTCTTTCTTCTTCACTCTCATTATCATCAAAAACAAGAGAATCATGTACAATGACCTTGGAAGTGGCATGTGCTATCGTTTCATCAATCGATGAGTTCTCACTATCACTCACATGACTAGCCATAAAAGACACAAAAATTTTCTTAGTGGGGGAATCGGGCTTCTCTTCCTTATCACTATCACTAAGGGTTGCATTATATGAAATGGGTCGCTTACCATCTTTCCTTAGTTTAGTGGGGCACTCATAAGCCCTATGGACATAACCTTCACAACCAAAACACTTATTAGACTCGTCCCTATCTAAATTTTCATTACTAGGTTTAGGGATTTTCTCGGCTTTAGAAATCTTCTCGCTTTTATCATGTTTAGAAGTATCAAATTTCTTAAAATCATTTTTAAATTTATCTTTGTTAATTTTAAGAAATTTTATAAATTTACGAGCAAACAAAGCCATGTCTTCCGAGTCGCTATCACTCTCGCTCTCTACTACTTGTTTTACCTCTCTTCGGGCTTTTAAAGCAACGCCCTTCTCGATTTTCTTTTCAGTTTTAGAGGGAAACATATCTAGTTCATAGGTTTGTAAATCACCTACAAGTTCTTCTAATTTTGTAGAGGCTAAAGTGGGTAAAGAATTTAAAACGGTCACCTTTGGAATAAATCTATCGGGTAGGGACCTTAAAATTTTCTTTACAACACGGTCGTCAGGTATTTTCTCTCCCATGTTAAAAGATGAATTAACAATATCAGAAAGTCTAGCATAGAATTCATCAAAAGTTTCTTTTTCATTCATTTTGATAGTTTCAAATTGAGTGGTGAGGTTTTGGAGTTTTGAATCTTTAATGACACTAGTTCCTTTATGAGTTAATTGTAAAATATCCCAAGCTTCTTTAGCGATTTCACACGTCATAATACGACGGAATTCATCCGGTGTGACAACGCTAAATAAGGCATTTAAACCACGGGAATTGGAATTAGCAAGTTTAAACTCATTTTCAGTCCATCTATCGGCGGGTTTGATAACACGTTCATTTTCAACTAAATAAGTTGGTGGGGACCACCCGTTAACAACAGACATCCAAACACGTTCGTCGATAGATTTTAGTGCCGATCTCATACGCGCTTTCCAATACGCGTAGTTTGAATCATCGAAAATAGGAAATTTTGAAAATGGGGAAAAATCCATTTTAGCCAAAAATTATTTAATAGATCGTTTAACGAAATAATTTATCATTTTTGGCTCTGATACCAATTTGTAGAACCCCGGATTTTGATTTTCTCAATTAAAATCAAAGTTAATTTGTAAACGTTGAGAATTTCCTTTTGTGATAAAATCGATGCAGAAGCGTTAGGAAGAAGATGGTTCAATAAAATTAAACAAGTAATGTATTCACTTAAATCGATTCATTAATCCAAGCCCTAGAATTTGCCTAAGTCATATTTTTCAATTAAACAAAGTTAGGCCAAACCAATTTTAGCAAGAGACTTGAATTAAACAACTTTACTCAATATTTAATTTAAGTCCAAATTAAATTGAGTGGGATACTTAAAACCAATTTTATCTTGAATTGTCCTAAGCATGCGTTCTAACTTATAATTCAAGATAAAATAAACAATATCACACTACGCCGCGATGTACGAGGAAAAACCCAAGACAGGAAAAAACCTCGGACGGCCCTAGCCACAAATCCACTAGATACGAAATTACAAGTACAAGACAGATGGACTTACAACGACTGACTCGATCCCTCTCAAGCCTCGACGCTTCTTCTTGTAGACACCTCTTCCTAGCGGATAACCTCGGAACACCACCGCGGTCTCGGAATCCACCGATGGGGCTTTCTATGGTCACCGTCACCCGTACATGGAGCCTTTCTCCAAGTGGGTAGAATCGCAACAAAAAGTCTTCTTCTTTGATGGATGTAGAAGCAAACCAAAACTTCTCTTCTTGAATTCGGTAGAGATAAACAGGTGCCAAACTCCAAGCAATTTGATATGTATATATGAACTTGGATAAACTCAATTGGGTGTAAACACTTAGAGTGATGAAAATATTTTTCTCTAAAAATCTCACTCAAAACATGAACATTTTCCTAAACCATTTTTGCTCTCAAACTCTCTCTAAGAGATAAACTAAGTTGGAAAAGTTATGAAATGTTCAGTTGGAAAATGTCATTCCCACACATATTAAAATCAGTAAAAGTTGGTTAAAAACCAAGTGGGGAAGTGGGTGCAAAACTGCCAAAAAACTGCCAAAAACTGTTCCCGCCTGGCCTCTCGTTCGAACGAGATCTCGTTCGAACGAGACTTCTAACGACACACCAGTATGGACTTCGTTAGAATCTCATTGGAAACCTCGTTAGAACGAACAATCTCGTTCGAACGACATTTCGAACGACAGACCAGTATAGGTTAGTGAGAACTCATTGGCAAACTCGTTCGAACGAAACCTGGTTCGAACGAAAAACTCGTTCGAACAACATTTCGAACGACTTTCAGAAATTTTGTAAAATTTTGGCCCAGAAACTTTATATACTATAATTTAAAGTTCTAATTAAATTTTTCTGAAAATAAAAAAAAGCAGTTTATATTAAACCTAACACCCAATAAACTTTGTTCCAAGCTTCTATATATATATAATTGCATTCATACCTTGGGAGCATGGAACTATGATTGATGACGTAGAAACGAGGCATGCAAACCGGCACATTTGATGAAGCTTTATACTCTTTGCCGCTACGTCTTCAACAAACACTTCATAGGCTTGAGAGTATTACAATTACATACTATCCTATGAATAAATATTTTTGTCCGAAATTGAGCCACACTATACATGGACTCAATTGGAAATTTGTGTCCTTACAGTAAGGATGAATGGTTTTGTTTCGAATCATCACGGTTGGCATCAAGACAAGATGTGGTTAAGTTAGTACCCAGTGAGAATATCTGGGAGGAATCGTACTTAGGTTCGGTTTTCATAAACCATAGTCCGATGCATACGGATGGTGACACGACTTAGAATTTGTCTCAAAAATGCATTTTATCTAGGCTCAAGTGCAAGCCTATCGCATTAGTAATAATCCGACAAGTCGGGATCGTATCCACATGGAATAAAAATTGACACGTTTATAGGAGTAGTTATTTAACCTTAAAATGATTCCTCTAAAGAAATAAAAAGATTAATGGTGATTTCCAATTGTGATAAAATAAAGTGTGCACAAAAGCAATAAGATTTGTAAAGAAATTAGATTTGAAAATGAGAGAAAATAGGGTGGGGTAGAATCCCTCAAGCCTTAACGAATTACCGTATAGAATACTAGAATTGCAAATTGAAATTTTGACTAAATCCAATCTTTATAGATCCTAAGTATTACATATATGAGGGAACTAGCCCACATCATTTGTAATCAAAGGTAAATACAAAGCAGTGAATAGACAATTATGCTTGCATAGTCTTCTTAAACATCCCAAGTACCTAAGGCAAAATAGATTAAAAGATCGGCTATGTTCGTATAATTTCCATACACGATTTGATCAATATTTAATTTACGCTCTATTTTCTACATGGATAATTCACCCCGGAATGAATTCATGTACCCCAAACCTTGAAATTTTAGATGAACATGATGTTTCTAGAAAACAAATTCATACATGGAATTATGGATCTAACAAACATTGGGAACAATTTGCAAAATAAATGAGATTAGAATTGCAAATAGAGTAGGGAACAAATAAGAGAATGGAAATTTTATACTTGTATTCAGCAACAGAAAAAGCAAATGACTTTGAATCCAGAAAACTTCCTCTTTCTCAACCTTAAAAAAATAGGGTTTACGAAAACTTCTACCAAAGAAACTAAAGATTTCCTAAATTATGAATTTCTCTCTCTAATTCGACTCTCCTGGAAAGAGGTAGGGCTTGGTCTTTTATAGCACCAAGTCGCACGAATTTGACAGCTAGAATCGCTTGTTGCGCAAGGTTTTACCATCTATGTACCTCATAATCATCATAATTAATGCCAGGATTTCCCACGATCGGACCGGTCCGGATAGCCCTCGGATCGGTCCGTTTTTTATTCTACCGGATCGATCCAGATCCCACCGGATCGGTTCTGCTATCATCGGTTTGGCATCCATCCGGGGTCTACTAGATTTGCATCATTTCGGATCGGTCCGAAATCTACCGGATCGGTCCGATTTTCTTCCATGTTGACTTTTTCCTTTCATCTTTGACTGGCCATAACTTTTGATTTCGAGCTCCGATTTGAGTGTCGTTTCTTCCGATGCTCTTGTGAAATCAAGATCTTCAACTTCCCTTTAGGCGTCGAATCTGAACTCCGGGTATAAATTTATGCTTTTGCCCTTTGACTTTTCTTCCTTCGTTCTTTTCCTTCCTTCTAGTTTCTTTCTCTCTTTTCTTGCACTAAATTCCTGTGAAGTACATCAGAAATACACGAAACTCGGGGAAATTGTTAAAAACAGTCACTGGCAATGATATATAATAAAAATGATTCAATTACCTTGTTCGAGATATCAAAATCACTAACTTAAGGGACTAAATTCAGAAGAATTTATGCTTGGTCAGATGGATTGTTTTTGAAACAATTATCTATTACTTCTAATTATTATGTCCCTTTTGGTTAATCGAAGATTGGTATTCCCATGAATATTGTGGACCAGATTTGTACCAGGTTATGGTACGACACGATATAGCCCAATGTATGGTTGTACCTATCATAGTGAAAGCAACTCGATAACTGGGTGAACCCTTATTTGAGGGATCCTTTATATTTCACAAACTTTTATGTATGGATAGATGAACTTTTCGCCACACAGTTTGCTCATAGTATCGATTCTCCTTATATTTAGCGATCTTACGATTAGCCGGCATGGCAGTTAGTGGCTCTAGTTATAAAGAGCAGGATGATGACATGAGGACCTCATATATTGATTAAACTTGAGGAACTTAACACGCAGTATCCTTTTCCATAGTGAGAGATGTGATGTATTACTTTGTAATTACATAGTTAGACACCTATAGTGATGCTAGGTTCAAGGAAGTATCTTGTAACGGATGGTAGTCGGGTGCACGAATTACGACTTGTTTATTGTGTTGCTCCATCGAGTGAGTGACTTATGATACGAGGTCAGTATCAACCTCAAATGAGGTTATTTAGTCATGATGACCCAATAATTTAAGGAAACTTGGAATGTGTAATCATTATATTTGATATAGTTTTTGATGATGGATATGAAGTTGGTTATATTAAGGTTAATACCATGATAGTCAAGTGAGTGGAGACTGGGGAACGGTTATGTGATGTTGGTGGTTACATAACGGTGATCGTTAGAGCAAGTTAAACTTTTTGTGATAATCCTTATGAAAGAGCGTACAATGTGATCTTAGCCATTGAGGACTTAGATGATCTAGTCTTGGAGGATTTTTATGACTAAGAATAAGAATTAATAAATCCCATGAACTTGACGAATCGATAGATCGATAATTTTGGGGATGAAATTTCCTAAGGAGGGAAAAATGTAATATCTGTGACCAATATTTTATTATTTTTCCCCACATAAATTGTAATCGTATGAAACCTTGAGAATCGGATCATTAATATATTGACTTTTATCTTTATTTGATTATTCTTTGAGCCTTGATGGCAATAGTTAAAAGTTTTGGGGAAAAATGGAGATTTAAGAAACTGTGTGGTTTGAGAAAAAATAAGCTCGTTCGAATGAGAATCCAATGGCGTTCGAAGTTGGCTTCTAACAAATGATCTAATGACATGTCATTGCATAAGTTTTTCCCACTTCGTTAGGAAATTATTCGATGAGGGATAAAATGGGAAAATTTTGGATCGACATGCCCTTGTGTCCTGAGGTGTTGAGTTCTAGTGCACCCGGAGGGTCAAAAATGGGATTTTAGTGTTTGGGGTTATTTTTATAAGGCTTTTTTATGGGTTTATTGGAGTTTAAAGAGGATAGACGTAGGGATGTCATACCCTCCAACATTTTCAAATTTTTCTCCCTCTCTCTCTAGCTCTCAGTAGCTTCCTCTCTCCATCACCACAATTCGATCTACACTAGCATTTCCCCACCTTATGCCAACACATTTTTGAATTATTCCACCATATTGATTCCCAATACACCTATTTCCACTATTGTTGAGCAAAGCTATGAATTTATGGAGGTGTTGCTGGGGGTTTTGGAGAAGAAGAAGAATACAAATTTATGGAGATTTGAAGGGGCTGTGATTGGATCTTTCTTGGAGTATGCTTGTGGAGATACGCAACCTGATTGATACCACCTTTAGGAGGTGGGGTTTTACATCATCTTCTTTTTCATCCACCATTTTTCGATCTCCTTTTGAGGTGGAAAAACTCTACTCTTACTTTAAGACTTTATTTTGCATATTAGTGATCTTCTAGCTAAAATTGTAAGAGTAGGATGCATTTATGATATACGAAAGGTATTTCTTATGATTTGTAAAACATGGTTTTGCAAAGGGTTTCAATGGTTTTGAGAAAAATTATATATTTAAATAAAAGTTGGTATTAAACATTTTTATGGAATAAAAATGTTGAAAGAATGCTCATTTTGATTAGGAATATTTTATGAATAAATGTTTCATGGTTTTCTTGTAAAAAATGAGTTTTTATATAAATATACATTTTATTCAGGTTTTGAAAAAACAAAATTGTATTTTTCCTTGAAAGGTATGTTTGTACAAACATTATGAAATTTTAGAGTAAATCATATGTTAGACCTAGTTGATAGGATATTTGGACTCTAAATCCATCTTCTCATGCATATAAATTTGTAGTATTATGAGGTTGAACATATATACAAGTTTAATAAGGGTTTTTCTAGATTTAAACATGAAATAAAGAAATTAAAAATTTCGGCCATTAAAGTGTGTGAAAAAGGAGTTGAAAATGTTATAAGTGTAAGGTTTCAAGATTACATGTATTATTAAAGAAAATGGTATTTTTCTTATAAAGTAGTATTCGATGTTTAATGATCTCTTGGAAAGGAATGTAATGATACTCCAAAGTGTTATGATACTCCAAAGTGTTAAGCAACTATTAATGAGCTCAAAACACTTAAGAAGTTAGTGTGGGTAACTTAATGTAATTTGGGATATAACAATTGTGAGAAAAGGAGAAAAATGACAATCTTGAAAATAAATGGGTAAAATGGTAATTTTACTTAAAGTGAAAAAAAATTATTGATTAAAATGTTAGAAAAGATGTTACACAAAATGGTCCAAAATTAACATTATTTTTGGGATAAAATCAATGCTAGAGTAAAGAGGACAAGATATGATGATTTTAAACTGTAACGGAAGTTGGGGTAAAATCCCTCGGATGGAAAAAGGAAAAGGTGAAATGATGTGGATATTTAAAAAATATTAAAATACATTAATATGGACTCGGATGACACTGGGATAATTAAGGAGGGACCGGAGCCCTAGGGTGAAAGACCTAAAATAACTTGCCAGATCATATGGTAGCATAGCCGTAGGTGTGGAGCCCATTAAATTATGCGAATATTGGATGATTTTGAGAAAAAGATAATGAAAATGTAACATGTCAAGAAATGGGTTGTGTGGTGAATAAGTAAAAGGATAACCTATCTTAAACAAATTAATAAATATTATGGTTAAGGATAAAGTGGACAAGAAATGTCAAAATTGGTTAATGTCTATAAGGTAAAGGAATGGTAAAATGAATGGATTAAATGGGTAGTTAAGAAACCTAAAGAGGGTTAACCCATAGTTGACACATGATTGTGTTAATGAAATGTTTTCAAATAAAAATAAGTATCTAACATGGTGTTTGCGTGTATTGGAAGGCGATTTTCAATTAAAACACTAAGATAAATTCAGCAAGATAAAAAAAGGAAATTTCAGTTAAAGAAATGATTTTCCTTAAGTAAGGGATATTGTTTACAGTATTTAACCGGGTGTGTTAAACCAAGAAATAATCGTCAAGTTAAGTAAAAGGGAAATTCTTGTACGAGATTAAGGTGAATTAATTAGGGTAAGTAACATTTTTGGAATAAAAATAGTTTTATGCATTAAAGTGTGTGTATATATATATATATATATATATATATATATATATATATATATACTAGGGTATGCCCGTGCCTGAAGGCACGCATATAATTTTAAAAAGTCTAAAGTCGCGTATAATATAAAATATAAATTATTTTTATATTATTAGTGCAAATTTTCGAATTATTTTATCGTGTAAATTTAAGTAGTGTCAAATCTTGTATAATATAGTCAAAAAGTAAGCATAGACTATACATCCCATTTAAGAAAAATATTAGACCAATAACAATACTAACAATCCGTCTTGAACCTCCTAATAATTGTAAAGTATTATATAGCACGGGAAATATAATGAAATAATTGTTTGGTATCCACCATGGCTGTGTACCGTAGACGCATAACCTCAATCTCCATACATATTCCGTCACCAATTAGTTGAAGAATAATTTCAGTAATGTTGACCCTACAATCTCCATACAAAATCCATCATCAACATACCTATTTCATAGACAACCCAAAATCAAAATTGCACACACTTATCCAAACATACCTAATCAATGAAATAACATCACTTAAGTAACTAAATATAGATAGTTAAAACTAACATTTGTGTGGCATGTGTTTGAAAAGACCACATCACTTAAGCCCCAACTCAAGAATAACAGTTATGTGGCATGTGTTTGAAAAGACCACATCCTAAGCTTTGGTCAACCCATTTTCACTATTTTAGGAAGAATCTCACCTGATCAAAGTCTTTCACCTGATTAAAGTCTTTTAACTTTCTTCCTTATGCTAATGAAGCATGTAATCGAACCATAAAACTAAAATTAAAACTGCACAAAAATTAGTCCGTATACCAAAAGCGAACATTTAACTTAACATTAACAAAGAACATAATATGAAACCCCGAACTTTGACAAATTTCATTTAAATGTCCTCCAATTTAAACATTACAAAACATTCACATTACCAACGCAAACTCATCAGAAATCACCACCTTGAGCGTGATGGTCTTCACATTATCGATCGTGTCAGAGCTCTCCATCTCAATCGTGATGGTCTTGCCGGTCAAGGTTTTAACGAAGATCTTCATCTCCAATCACAACAAAACTGTCGTAAATCAACTGCTCTGGTTGCAAATGATGAAGATCTTCATTTTATTGTCATAAATCAATAGAAAAACTAAACCATTACCCTTCCCATGTTCAAACCATCATCCAAAATAAATTTTGGAGCATCCCTCCCAACTTCATTAGTGTTTTTTCCCATGTATATCTCAATTCACGCTCTCCACCCCTCTGCCACTTGCCGATCAAGGTTTGGATGAAGATCTACATCTGTAATCACAGAAAAAATGTCGCAAATCAACGAACAAACAAAATATGTTATAAAATCATGCCCAAATTCATTCAAAACCCCATTACAAAGATTAAAATTAAGTCCCATATATAAATCCTTTTCATCTAAAAAATTAGCAAACCATCGGAGCTAAACAATTAGTAAAACCATTTCCGACAATTAGTAAGCCATTAAAAAAATTACAAACGAACAAACAAAATATGAAACCCAAAAGAAAAGGCTTAACAAGTGAAATCGAGATGGTTAGAGAGATATAATTGAACAAAAAAAATAAATTGAGTAAAAATCTAATCTCAAATCAGTTCCTTAAGACAAAATCCCAAACTCGGATGGAAAAAAATTAGAAACGAAATCCGATCAGATTTATTTCCAACAAAAACAGATCGGTGATGATTTAAAAAAAACAGTTTGATTTCAAAAATAGCAGTAGCATATCTGCTTTTAAAAAGAGATTCAACGTTTTTTAAAATATAAATGTGATCGATAACATATTTGAACTTCTTTCGTGTTTACACCGTGACTTTGATTTTCCGTTAATCTTCAAAGTTAACTATATGTGACGATGTTTTATTTTTCAGCGCTTCACAATCATGCATCCTCAGACCCGACCTGATTCCCTTGATTCAAATCCATCCGAGCACCAGAGACCTTTTTCAGTCGGAATTGACTTTGACCGCAACCTGAATAGACTTCGACAACCATTCCTGGTGTGTTCCTTTATCGCGGATGAAAGAATCACACCTATAATACTGCTACTAATAATCACTGCAAATACTTGGTTTCTAAAGACTCAGAATAGTAGTGGCCTATAATACCATAACCTAATATGTGATGATATTGAGCCCATGTGCTATGCACCAAGGTGGATGAATGGTGGTGTCTAGTTCGACAGGTTGGTTCGCAGTAGCAGGTGGTGAGCAATAGAGAGGGACGTACCTGCAAAGTGAAAGAGGGGGAATGAGTGAAAAAGGTTGAAAGTGAGATAAAGTAGGTCTTTGAATCTCTCGTCGATGTTGCTATCTGACAATGGAAATAATAAGCAATACATGTTAGTAATACGATTGATACAATCTCGCACTCAAAATCAGGAAATGCCATTGAACTCTACAACTGTATATATACTCCGTGTAATCTTCCCCCAACTGCATCAATGCCAAAATCATGTATTTGGCAGCTAAAGGAGAGCGATGATGTATTTGGCAATTCCTAAATACCACTTTTTTGGTATTTGGTGTTTCGATGTTCGCATTTCCATTAATTGTAGTCCTCGTGTGACCAATTGTTTTCCTAAAATCAAGCAATATTGATGTTTTCGTAACATAACTTAATCAATAAATGTCTCATCATCATTAAATGAGTATACATGTCACAAATATCTTAGTTAATACGGCAGAAAGCATTGATGACGAAGGCGCTAAACTTAAAATGTGTCAAGATACTCAATTTCATTTCATCTAGGCAGCCTAGGCGAAGAATTACCAACTTGATTATGTAACTGCTCAGACATCTGTTCGACATCTTCTTTTGCAAATTCATCTTTAGGTACCTACCCGAACTCACCTTACATATATTACCATTGGAAAATATAAAATAAAAACATTGAGAGAAGAAATCAAAATTCTAAAAATTCTAGGCATAGAAAGAATCATAGTTAAGTCAAAGAGAACAATAGGAAATCAACTATATTGAAACACAAAAAAATGGGGCTTTGTAAATTTAGGACCTATTGTAATATGTATTTTGGAAATAGGACAACAAACATTTTATTTATAGTTTTAGTCCCTATTTTTTAATAAAGCTGCTAGAAACGAAATGTTTGTTGTCCTATATCCATAATCAGTACTATTTTAAGTCTTGAAAGTACATAATCTAAAAAAAAACTATCGCAACATCATTTTTTAAATTTATTTCAAGTAAATTCTCTACATTTCAAACACTTCAAACATTACCCCTTAGTATGAAGATAACCCACAAAGAAATGAAAACTCCTACATTTCTAATAAGGTCAATTTTCAATTGAACTTGAAAAATCAAACAAAAATGGAACAAAATCAAATAAGTTCTGCCTTTAAACACAATCCAATAATAAGAACCTATTATGATATATGTTCAAGATATTTATTTTGGAGGAGAGTAACGGTATCATCATTTATAAAAACACTAAAGTCTAGTCATTAAAAGCATAGAATAACATGCTCCGAACCCCAAGACAATTAGTATTTGTAGGAAAAAACAACAGAGAGGTACGGTTCAAATGTTTCAAATAAGGGTGTAACTGTCAAATGTATGCCTAATCATGATGTGATATTTTATATACCTAAGCCTAATAAAAGATTCAATTCACTTCATAACTAATAAACAATACATATGCTTTGTTTTCTAGTTGATTCCTACTTTGAATATGTGATGTTCGCAAGATACAATTCACTGGTAATAATATACAAACAGACAATATTTGGGACCTAAAAGCTACGGGACTCATAAGATAAAAATCAAAGAAACACAATTTGTATCAATTTATTTGGCAGGTAGTCAATCGTATACCTCAATCTGGTAAGTTTCCGCTACGGGTTTCAAGCAAGAAATACCTACAATAATATACAAACAGACTTCAACTTCATAATGAATGACATTGAAATGCATAATTAGCTATACAATTTGGTTCAAATAAATTGCAAAACAAATGAATTCCTACTCATGATTTTAGGCAAAAAAAATTGTATACCTATTCATGATTTGTTCAAAATACAAAATTGTTCTTGAATAGATTTGCATTACTTTATCTGAACAAATTGAATACTAACATAAGGACTACAATTTCATGATTATACTGCTCCTACTATCTAACCAAAATGGAAAACTCCATAACTATCTCAATATAAAAGTAAAAATTAAGAACAATCAAAATATACCTGGAGTTTTTGAATTCCAAAACCCAAATTGTTTACCAACAAAAATACATTCACATGTAATATTAAATCGTAAGTTCCCAAACACCAAAGTGAAAATTTAACAAATTTGGGGACAAACATGTTTTTATCAGATTCATCATTAGAGCTACAAAAATTACATCAAACACAAAAGAATTATCGAGAATGTAGACAAATTTAACCAACTAACAGTTGTCTCTTGAATATAACAACACAAGCTTTGAGATTCTTTTAGTCTCATACTCAATATTGCTTCCGCTGTGTAGATTTTGCATAAAGATAATTACCACAGACATGAATCTGAATTACCAGAGAATTACCAGAGGCATAAAGAGAAATTACATTCTTTTAATGTTAATGAACGAATCAAATGATAAAAGGGATTGCTGATAAAAAGCATATAATCATTAGACATGAATGATTAAAATTTCAACATTATCTAGGGATAAAATTGATAATATCTAGGGCTGAAATTGGTAATATCTAGGGCTGAAATTCATCCTAATTTCAACATTATCTGTAAGATTCAAAACCTGATTTGTGAATTATGGACACAAAAAAAAAACATGAACTCATGGGTGAGTTGTGAGGTATCAACATCGAAAAAATGATTCAAAACAAATGAGTAACAGATCTATTACTCGTGGGTGAGTTGTGATTCAAAACGTATACTCATGGGTTTGTGAGGTATCAACTCTGAGCCCTATTACTATAAAACAAAACCTTCAAAATAAATCCTTCAAAACACCAGATCTGTGCGATAGATCTCTGCACCTGTAACAGATTTTTACGTGTGTGACATATCTGTGCATGTGTGTATGCGAGTGGGGGGTGAGGGAGATTACCTATAAGCGGAGGGGGAGTAAGAGTTTGAGGGGGAAAAGATGAGGCTGAGGGAAATGAGAGAAGGTGCTGCGGTGTGGGGATGAGGGAGGGGGAGAGTTTTGTGTGGTCATTGTTAATCGTAAAGATGAGGGGGAGAGAGAGAGAGATGGAGAGAGGGAGTAAAGTGTGGGAAAGTAATGAGACGGTAGGTTTGGACAATGAAGGTAAAGGGATAAAATGGGACAAATACAATTCTACCCTTATTTTATAATTTTAAAGAAAAGGGGGAAACAAATTATAGTGTGATAAAAGAGGGGGAATTCAAAACTTTAAAGGGCAGAATAGACATTGCAGGGAAAAATACATATTGATGACATCATCAAGCAAACTTATGACATACATAAGTTTTCTACTTTATTTTATTTATATATATATATATATATATATATATTGTGTGTGTGTGTGTGTGTGTGTGTGTGCGTGCGTGTGTGTGTATAAGGTAGTTGCATGTGCACATGTATATAACATGTCACAGTATCCTTTCTGCCATTCGATTCTATATTGCGTTATTGTAATTTTCCATTCGGCATTTGACTCATTTGCTCATCTTTATCACAATAGGTTTCCATATTTTGAGAGCATTGTAGAGGTAAGTGTTTTTTGATTTTACTTTTGTAGCTCTGTATGCTTGGATTCTAGGGACGCCTCGCACGAATCCCTCACGTAGCTTGATTTTGAATGGAAATCGCATGCTAAACAAGTGAAATATTAATGAAGTAAAAGTGGACTAGAAATATACTATATGTTGTTTTATTGCACTTCACACCTAACACTCGGGTCAGACTGCATTGACCACGGGTAATCCTTAAAGTCAGGATGGGGCATTACACCCCATGGACCCATAAAAATGAATAATTTAATGTGTAAAGTCTAACTACAAGGGAAATACAAAACGAGCTACTTGGATATGGTTGAACCGGCAAACAGTCTACTCATCCTTGGTCGTACGATTGCCGAATACCTTAAAACATTTTTATAAAAATATTGCGGGTTAACCCCCATATTGTTTCAAGACAAACTTAATTTATTTAAAAAATATTAAATGATACTCATTTACATCTCATCACGTCCATGCCAACACTCTCCCCGAGGTATTTGAACTCACATTTACCTAAGGAATCCTAGCCGTACATCCACGTCCTACTATAGGCTTAGATAACAACGTAAGTACCCAACTCCTCAATATTACTCATGTACACTACGTAACTTCTAACTTGTAGTGCAACATAAATTTGGCACTGATAATAATATAATAAGAAAATTATCCACTTATAGTATCCCTGTACAACTAAATATCTAAATAGATTAAGTACTTTAATATGGATTAGTTACCAATAAAAAATATTCCCACATATGCAAGATTTACTTATTTCTAAGACAAGTACGGTACTACCTAACAATGTGATAAATCATACCCTTCACTAGTATAACCAATATGATATATAATACCCGCACAACGTACCCATCAGACCTAGATAGCCAACTAGCCATTGCATAAGTAATTAATAATCTCCACAAAACTATCAACATAATATATACCGAGTGTAATACCCCATAATTTCAGTGGATTAAATTTAATTATGAATTGATTATAGTTCATATGTGTTAAGCGAAAATATTATTTATAATGGAAATGGGATGTAATACAAGATAATAAATTAATTAAATAACTATAATTGATTTTGTATAAATTAATAAATAATTTAATAATTACTTTAGACCGAAATTATTAGAAAAGGTTGGATTTTTGTATGATATATTAGTATAACTTTTGGGACATGTGGAGAGTTCGGATCTGACTTTAAATAATGTGTTTTAAGTCATCTGAGTTAGTATCGGACTTGGGCTTTGTTTAGAGTTATTTAGAGAGGTATTTGGTTCCATTATGTTGAGGCCCATATGGACCCTAACCTTAATTTCGAAATTAACTTAATAAAAATGATATTTGGTTAACACTAATTCATTATAACACTTTTAGAGAGAAACCCCACAGATTTAGAGAGATAAGACAACTTGGATAACAGGATCATTAGAGGTTTAGGCTTAGAACTCACCCTTTAGAATTGAGGAAACATTACTTAGTGTTTTAATATAAGTGTTTTGTGCAAAAATATCATTATTCATCGGAATTTAAACATAATTGTAGTTTAATATAATTTAGATAATTAATTACAAACATTGAATTTTAATTTAGTTAAATTAATTATGTTAATAGTCATATTCACAGTAGAATCTCAATTTATCACTATCCATCACGAATCTGAGTAAGATTTAATCTATAATTATTAGGATTTGTGATACATTTTTCTAATTCATCAAACAAGCCTCAGAATTTTCGTAAATTAATTTGATTTCGAATTAAATTTGTGAAAAATTGAAAACTAGGATTCTTGAAACAATTTTCGAATTTAAGAATTCAAACCATGTTAGGATTGATTAAAATCATTTGATATTTTTTATTATTGATAGTAGACCATTTATACCTAGACAATATATGATTTGGGGATGGTTAAAAGCTTCAAAATTGGTTTGAATGTTATGAATGGAGAATTTTTTATTTTGGAAGATGATGATTATATGTTGATCTTGTTCGAATGAGATTTAGTCTCATTTGAATGAGTTGGGGTTTCTCGTTAGATCAATGTTTTGAAGTCGTTCGTACGACTAGTGTGGACTCATTTGAATGAGTATTTTAAAGTCATTTGAACGATCTTTATTCTATTGGAAATTTTAGTTATTAATTAAAAAGATTAATTAAGCTATTTAATATGGATTTAAGCCTTATAACACTTATGTGATTAGGATTAATTGACTTGTGCATTATGTGCAACATACCAGGTGTGAGTACTTCTGGCATAATACTAGGGCGGTATATTTATGGGGCATGAATGGCGGTGATAGAGTTGTTATCCTAGTAGATAGAGACGGGCTTCACCTTAGTTGTGATTACCCCAAAAACTACATGCAAAAATTACCCCTTGTATCTTGATGAGATTAAAAAGGTGATCCTTTTATATAGCTTGGGGTATGGGGCTATATGTATGCTATGATGGTGTAATGAGTATCCCTTGTAAATACTTCGAGGTTATAGGTGTGGGATAGCCTATAAATATATTGAGTACGCATGAGTGATCCCCTAAGGTGGTAGGAATAGGCCTTCATTAAATGTTGTCTCTAGAGGAGGCCATGTATGATGTACATGACATGGTTTGTACTCAATTGGTTGTGGATTTAGAGACTCTCTAACTTCCCTAATATGTTCATATACTTGAGATGTATATAATCTTTAATAATGGAGGATTTACTTAAATTCAATTGAGAAAAATAATATGTAATCATGGGGTTAATTTGGTTTTTGGAGTAAATGCATGAGATATTTTGAGTTGTTTGGGTTAGAATAACTTAAAATCAACTAAAATATAAGATGAATATGTGTAGTTAAATTGTGTCCCAAACTCATTTATATTCGTACTCTTGGCAGACTTATTATTAATGTTGCTGTATAATTATCTTTTAGGACATAGGTTGCAGGTGAAGCCTCACCCATAGACACGTTATACTATCTCATCAGTTGCAACTCAAATAGGATGTAGGTGTTAAGCTTTCATACTCATACTTATATTCCTATTTATCTACATGTCGTGTCAAATTTAACTTTAGTAGTATTGAGTCAATATTAATATTACTTTTGGCATGGGATTTTTTTATTAGATAGTTATTATTATGTGATGGTTTTATTATTGTTGGTAGGTTTGGTATTCGTGATTATGTGGTTCACCTCTGTTATGATTCAGTTCTTCATTTATGCATTTCATTTTATTTCCAGTCGTGCTTAGAATGATACCCAAATTCTTAGACTCATATTTATTTTAGACTTGATCAATATAGCTTTCTAGTTGGTATCGGTGCATTCAGGTTCTAGTGTCATAGGGATCCTAATTGCATCCATAGTTTTTCCGCATAGTGTTATTTCATACATTAGAGCCTATCATTTAGACTGCTGTGCTTTTATTTTTGTATGTTTACTTATACCTTTTTTTTTCTATCTTTCAGATGGGGAACACATGAAAATAAGGAGTAGTACAACTACAACCAAATGCTAGCTCTGAGTGAGAGTTGGCAACACCACTATAGTAGCTGTAACCACCTCCGTCATGGTAGAAGGGACAAACACACATTATCGCACGAGCACGCTTGGCCCCTATTATACTCACAAACATTAGTCGCGACTATGGAAGCCTACAACGGTAGTAACCACCACCTATAGCTGCCCATGTGCCTATTTTTCGGATCCTATCTTCTTGGGATCGAGTCATAAGTTCCTTCGAGAAATGGCACCCAATCGAGTTCTCAAGATTTACAAACCTTATAGTTATGTTGCAGTGGGGGTGTGACATTGAGCGACACTTGCACCTAATAGAGTGAACTGACATTCATATATCAATGTTATCTAGCTTCAGACTATTAAGAAATGCCCCACGGTGGTGGTTAATCGATAGGAGGAGTGCACTGACATTCATATATCAAAAGTTCAAGGGGACATATTTCCGTGCATCACACCATCAAGCTTTTAGGGAAAAGTTTAATCGATAGGAGGAGTGCACATTTACGGAGCATGAGAAAGAATTTATTATACATGTACACTTTTCCTCGTATATCGAGAGTTCAAAGGTGAGATGGACAAATTTGTTACAGGATTGATGTGGGGGATCAAGAGAGTGTGGAAGGGGAATATGGAATTTACTACGTACAATGATATAATGGACGTCGCACTACTTCATTATCTTACTACTTTGAGTTTTATAGAGAGAAACATCGAAAGAAAGAGAAGGTGGGAAATATCTAATGACAAAAAGTAGTCGAGACACGTAAGTCATGCCCAAGGCAGGGATGATCATAATTCTAGAGAGGACTGATTTATAGGGAGAATTATGTAAAGATATTTAGAGGAGGAGATGACCAGTTCCACTAGGGTGGCTAGGGATAGGGCCACTCGAGCCAAGGGAAATACGATCATCAGGGACAAAGAGAAATGGGCATGTAGGTCCAAGGGTAGAGGCATCAAGTTAGGCCCCTAGAGTCAGGGAAATATGTTTGTTGTCTAGAGAATCCCATCAGGGGACAATGTTATACTCATTATGTGTTGGGAACTTCTTTTTGTAATTATCCCAAGAGAAAAGAGGACAACCATGGTCACTAGTAGCAGGGGAAATATCAGGATCTTCCATCCCCACCAAAAGTATTAGGCATTTCCACCATTTCCATGGTATTCAACATTTTTTCTGGCCCAAAGACACACATAGCTTCATCATGGACGTGTATAAAACGTCTATAAGGCGAATCATCCAGCTCATCCTCGAGAAATTAAGGGTATGTTTTACATATGTTGTAGTTGTGCATGAGTTCTTTTTTACATGGTGCATCACACTCATTTTCTAGTTGTATATTCCCATCTACATTGAGACTGGTAGATACAGCCAAGGATGTGTCTTCGCATGTGGATACCCCATTAGGTAGGGGTATTGCTTTAGACAATAACTATAGAGTCACTACAGTTGAGATCATTCGATTGTGTTTCTCCGTCGACTTACTAGTTTTGTATATGTCTATGTATGACATGATATTAGGTATGCATTTGTTATCTCAGTATCATGCATGATTTTTCATTCATATTGGGTTAAAAACCCTTTATATTTATTCAGTATAAAATTTCCACATGCATTAATCCTCAGACTTATGCTCATTTATGCATAACCTTCATTTTCATTATATATATCTTATGTAGGGTTTATTTGAGATTTTAAAGGTGTTGGGAATTCGGGGGGTGAAGTTTGGTTGATTTTTGAGAAAATTTTATTGACAAATGCAACTTTGGGGCCATTTAAGTAAATTCATCGCTTGGGATTAGGACCCGAGCCCTAAAAATTTATAACTCTTTGAGTTATCTTTACATGTGTAAGGACATATTTTCATAGGTCCGTTATCAATTTGTTATGTCATATACCGATACACCGTCAAAGAGCATTCAAGAGCAATCTACATCAAAGACGGATCCGAATTATTCAACTTCTTCATCATTCAAGACTCCGCGAAGTTTACTTTGGTAAGGTTAAGTTTTAAAAACCTTTACTTTTCACTTAGATCTTTTGGGAGATTTTTTCAAAATATTTTCTAAGTGTTGGAGCGGACTTTTTCGTCAAATATTGAGAATGAGTATTTTTTTTCTAAATTTTGAATCATCCTCGATTTTGACGCCCAGGTCGTTCGCGCGAGATAAGCATCTCGTTTGAACGAGATTGGAAGTGGCGCGATGTCGTTTGACCGACATCATATTTCGTTCGAGAGACATAACTTCTCGTTCGAACGAGCTCGTATTTCGAGGCGGTGCATTTTTTTGTATAAATACTCATTATTTGGTAACGTTTTCATTAAGAAGTCCATACGTTTTGACGAACAGAAACACTGCCAAAGCAGTAATCCTTAGGCTTCTTCCTTTAAGGTTTTAATCCCTTTTTGTTTTCAATTCACAAAACTCCCATATGCTTTAGTGAATTATTTGGGTGTTCAAGAACACAACTTTTGCCCTTGTTTATTCTTTGTGGGGAGAGCTCTACAATCCACAGCTGCGTGCTAATGTGGAGGGAGTCCTCGTGAAGATTTCAGACTGCGTGTCTAGCATTACGGTCCTTATTGTATAGCTGCACGTGAACCACTGCAAATTTCTAGCCGTTGCTTTGAAGGTTTGACGAAGACACCGTGCGTTACTCTTGTGGGTGAAAGCAAGATGGTATTTAAGTCAGTGGTCTTGTAAACTTTTCAAAGTTCTAGAAATAAAAGGTTTTTCCCTGCAGGGATTGTTCCTTAAGCTTGTGTCGCATGCTTTATTTATTTTATGGTTTGACACACGCACACACGCAGTTGAATGATTTGGGGCTGATTTATTTTGGTTTTAAAAAATGCAATAATTAAATAAGTGTGCCAACGTAGAAATTTGCGAATTAATCAATTATCACACAATCTTACGACGTTTTCAACATAACCATCGATGTTTCATGTTTCTAACTTTTAATGTAGAAGTTATGGTAGTTTCTATGGCATCATTTGTGTAAAAACCAAGGCATCAAGGGTTTCTTAATTCCCTTAAAGTGTCGACTCGATTCTACCCTGATCCAAATCGATGATGACCTTGTTAGACTTAAATTAACTCTGATCTCAATCAATTCTTCTCTCATCTGAATCAATCAAGACCTCTATTTTGTCTATGATTCCATATTCATTAGTTTCCTATTTATCGTAATGTATATATAGTTTTACCTTTCATTTTATTAGGGTTTAGTTTTTATTTTTAGTGGATAATATTTAAAAAGCATTCAAATCCATTTCTCCCGCTTAGGTTAACATTGAAAGTTTGATTTCTCTATATTTTGTCCCATTAAATACAAAAGAGTTGTTGTTTAATTTTTATTTCAATTTTTTTTGCTCTTGACTTGGTTGGTTAATAGTTGCAATTAACATTTTATTGAAACAACTATGGTTGGTATCTCTCTTAAAAGATTTTCTCTTTATTATTCATGCTTAATTTCATTGTGCATATCATATTTACCATGAGTTTCTAGTTCTTATAGGTTAGGGATCATAAGCCCATCAGGAATGAGTTTCTAGTTTTTAATCATGATAATTAAAAATCATGTGTTGATATTGGAGTATCATAGTCTCTTAACTTCCTTTGCCATGCAAGGGTAGTGTTTTGAGCTTTACTACAAACTCAACCCATTTGTCACCATAACAAATTTAATCTTAATTTTCCACTGATGAGTTTGATCTATATATGGTTGTTGTTTGGAGTTATGTAGCTATGATCAATTAAAATTGAATTGAGGTAAATTCGATCATTTATTTAGCTAATCTGACGTGGGAGGATGATCCTTAATCGCTTTTCACTATTTTAAATCACAAGTTTTGTAGTTCATTTTAACCATATCCATTGTCTTTTAATATTTCACACTTATTTTAGTGCATTTTATGATATTTATTAGTTGTAATTAACCACTCCCACTATAATCACCTTTTACACTTTACTTTGATGACTTATATTAACTTCATATAACTCGATCTTGTTCTTTTATAAATGTCTAATCCACGTGGAAATTGACCCTAAACTTGTTCAATTATTACCTGTTGTGATTGATTTGCACTTGGATCTCTCATTCCGTACATGTCCATTTTTCCAGTCCATGTGGAAATCAATCCCGAACTTTTGTGGATATCGATTGTGGACCATCCATTTCTAGGTATGAAATTATTTATCCTCTTAGTTTTTCACTAAATGATTTGTCGTTTTATTGTGATATATCTAGGTGTATATATGCTAGGTAAGTTTTTTTATTCAACTTCTATATATGGGAAACAAATGTTTAACTCATGCTATAATTCCTTCAATTGCAACCCATTCTTGATAAATATTATTGTTGTGTTGATTTATTGGCCATAACTATTGAATTAAGGGTCTCTCCCATCCCCATTTCAAATTTTCCTCACAGTGTGTTTGAGAAATAACCCAATGGGTTTGGATGAACAAATTTCACATATCTTGCAAAACTATATCTCACGATTGTACCATCACTTCAAAAAATAGGTTTACGACGCACATCGATCACCTAATGACCTACCGAAGTCCACACTTTACACCCTCATGCACGTTTTGGCCAAAGTTTCATTTATACTTTAATTTTTATATTGCACTAATGGTGTTTTGTATTAAATTATTGTCTTGTAGATGTAAAATGGAAACCAAACTAACTCTATTGACATCCAAGGAAAGAATTCTTCCAAATATTCCATTCAAAAGCTGAATGTGATTCATTTAAGGCGATTTTCCAATCAATTAGCCCTATTTATGGGGAGCGGGCAATAAAATTAGAGGAATTCCCCAATTCCGTTCGAATTTTCTTGAAGAAGTTTGGGTGGGACAAACACTTAGCCCAAGTTAGGGGTTTAATGAGGTCTGGGTGCACTGTTTCTATTCCACCTTAGTCATAAAGAAGGACGGGACATATGATGAATTTCTGCATGAACGCATCATCCATATCTCCACTTCTATTATTGTTGGATGTTTGGGCAGGGCGACTAACCCCTGTCACTATGACTATCACATTGCGGACAATACGATCAAGGTTACCTATATTAATTTAATGCATCTTATAGATTCGGGGGAAATTTGGATGTCCGGTACTTACTAGCCATCCCGCATGTGCGATGTCCATCGCCTCTTAAATCATATTAGATCTAATTTTATCATAAAAACAAAGAATAAATCTGCCCTTTGATATAAGTGTGAACTTTTACATTATAATATTTTAGGATCTGATACTCGTATTAACTTGCCCATCTTGGTATTTAAGGAGATAATAGTTATTTCATTTGATAGGTTATCCATGACGGAGCTCCCATGTGTGCGTCTACTCATGAGGATATGTATTGCGGCACATTGTGGGTTATAGGAGAGCGACAAAACTAACATGCTACCCAAGATTATAGATAATACGCCGATCAACGGGTGTTATTAGGAGTGAAGAAAGAAGAGGCTGCTTGATCGGTATGCGGTAGAGGAGGATTTTGACGAGTCTAAGGTGGAGGAGGAAGAGGAGGCGAGGATGCATGAAGGTAGGGATGTCCCACAAGCGATGGGCAGCTATGATATGTAGGCCATGGGAAGCTTGATTGATGCTCTTAGGGCCAACTTTATTTCTTTATAGTCTAAATATTTTATGAAAATTATCATGATGGTCGGTCTTTCGACGGATATGTATCATAATCAGTATAGATCAATGTGCAGATACATCCATATTTCCACAACCCATACACTTTGCATTATCGCGCTTCTCACAGGACCTCTAGTGGTCATTAGGATATTCTCCTCTATCATTTACCTTTGTTTATAGTTATTTTGTGTTAGAAAAGGATGTTATTAGAGTTATGTAGTGTTGTAAGCATAATTTCCATGTATTTTCTTTTATTTTCGACCCAATGTATTGCAACTCTTTTGATATTAATGGCATAACTATATTTTTATATCTTGTGGGCACTTATACATCTCCTGTATATTCTAGTTTTATATACTCCTCTTTTGGTACTAACACATTATATAGGTTAACCGTTGCACATATCGAGAATCTCTTCATATGGGGTGATGCATTTCTCGGCCTATTTTCCATTTTGTTCATTAGCAACATTAAGGACAAAGATTATTTCAAGTTAGGAGATGTGATTTACTTGTTTCATTGTTTTGGGAACCGTGTGTGACACCCCGACTAATTAAATACCGGGTAGCTACTCCTTTATTAAATTAATTCAAAATGCCAAGTTGGCTCAGCTAATAGCATCACTGTCGAAAACATTTTTTTTTTATTATTACTAACCACCTAGTATTTAAAAAGTAAGTTGCCAAATTTTAATTAAAGTCTGATTAACATGCAGTAAAAGATTTAAAGCAGGAATAATAACACCATTCACCATAACGAAATAGTAGAATAACCAACACATGATATAAATAAATCCGGAGGAAAAACTCCTCATAACAAACTCCACATCTAAAATGAAATAACTAAATACTGAATACTAAATCAATACATGCCAAGTCTGAAAACTGAAATAGAAAAGTCTCTAATGGAACTGGGCAACATGCCCTAAAACTGAGGAATACCGAACATGGAATCCAAATGATAGAAGCGTCTAAAAGCAAATCCCTGTAACTTCCACAAACAGCTACAGCTCGTCATCTGAATGAGTATCCTATGCATGGTGTCCTTGTGGCTGGGCACCTAAAATGGTTTTACAAGAAAAATAGATTTGAAAGCAAACGGGTCAGAGCCCGAATGTGCAGATATTTTAAAAACCTGCAAGTGTTTTAAAAACATTTAAAACATTAAATGTAAAGTACATGTTAGGACGTGCACTCACATGAAATTCTCACCTCTCGTCTAACTGTGCACTCCTAACGTAAGTACCCATCTAAAATGACCCAAACCACTAGCTAAGTGACATCATATCTAGCTAGACTGTCATAGGTTCTACCCTTATTACTCGGTTCCCATTATCATTATAACGCTCGCAATTAAATAGGTGCTTAACGTAAATTCAGGTTCTCACCTAAAAGTAATACAACTCATTATAGATCATCCTTTGTTATTCCATAGTTATACACACAATATCATATGAAAGTTCTCAGTTTATTAAGTGTATATTTTCCACAACATAAATATACAATATAAGCACCCCGAGACTAAGCTGCGGTGCACACATACTCTGCTATCCATCCCGGTACATCACGTACATAAGGATCACATATTCCGAATCTCTCAGGAATAGTTCACAGATAACAACATCATAAATAATGGAGGCGAACACAGTCACATCACATGGGTCACGCACATACCTGCGCTCCCACGATCAGCAGACTTATTAACATCCCAATAAGTCCTTCTCTGACCTATGTTCATCGAGGTAACCAGTCTAAATCCGGGCAACACAAGGATTAGAGGGCCCTAAGCGAACGCAAACCTCCCGTGATAGCAAGTATGGTAGGTATGTCACACACAAATCATATACCAGTACTAAGTAAACACGCATCTTAGTAATCACAGTAGTTTAATTGTAGTACTTATCGCATTC
Source organism: Sambucus nigra (assembly GCA_949130495.1). NCBI lineage: Eukaryota > Viridiplantae > Streptophyta > Magnoliopsida > Dipsacales > Adoxaceae > Sambucus > Sambucus nigra. The sequence continues at coordinate 523,373,434 of OX422218.1, forward strand.
TCGTACCAACTTAATATATATACAACTTATATAATCCTGGTCCATATTTATACGCGCCATAATTTATTCTCACGTCGTAGTAGGCACTCACGTCTTGACTCAAATGTCTATTTGATTCGATTCACACTTATATAATTTACTCCTCATTATATCCCAAATGTCCCAAGTATACTAATACACCATCAAAGGAATGTTATCTCTATCCTCGAACAAGTTTACGGGACTCCCAAAATCAAAACAGGCCAAAAAGTCCTAAACTGCCAGCTCGTTAGAAGTCTCGTTCGAACAACGCTGTGCGAACGAGATTTCGTTCGAACGAACTTGGCTATCTAACGAGATCTCGTTCGAACGAGATTATCGAACGAACATCCCTCTCGTTAGAACCCCAAAATATCAACTCGTTAGAAGCTCGTTCGAACGAGCTCGTTCGAACGACCTGGGTAGGACTTCTAACGAGTGACCAGATTCAAGCCCAGAAATCCTATCTCGTTTTTCACCAATTTCTACACCTCAAATCTCAGCCAAAATTCGTCCAATCAAATTTTTAAGGTCTCCAATCATCCTAAAACATACTAAGGTCATATACTAACATCTTTTAAGGAATTAACACATCCTAAACATCAATAATTCATCAAATCTCTACCCTTTCCCCCAAGTTTTGAAGAACATAAACCCTAGAATTTTAAATCCGCAATAAGTCCATTCTAGATTCATTTTTGTTACATCCAACATATATTAACATCAGAATAATCATCTCCATACTATTCTACATGCAATTTGTCCTCAAAATTCAAGTCCTAAGTCCAATGAAAATGGGTTTTTATTTAACTTCCAAGAACAAATGTAAATCTTTCAATTTATCTAACATGGAAGAAACATTCTCTGAATTAAATAGAATTAAATCACTTGCCTCTAGTGTCTCTGAATTTGGTGTTGGTTTGATGAAGCTTTTCTGCTGAATTCCATCTCTCTCTCTCTCTACAAGCCTTCTTCTCCAAATGTGGCTAGGGTTTTCTTTGGGAAAGTTTTGGAAACCTAATCTGATAACCCCTGTAGCTTATTGGGTCATTAAGGGTTGGTTAGTGGGTTTAGAGGGTCTATTCCCAATCAGATAAAGACTCCTAATTTTCGTCATTATTAAATCCCAAAAATACAATATTACCAAACTACCCTTAATGTTGCCGGTATGGCCTAAAAATACCCCGGGACCCAAACTAAACCCCCGGCTAGTGTTTTCTGACTATCTCGACCCTTCCGAATGCGTTGGCGCACTCAAAACGACCATACGATCAATAGAATTTAAATTCACTTTTATAAATAAAATAATTATATCCTGACGCGACTGTCTCACGCGTCCCAATAAAATGTTCAAATTGCCGTATATCAATCTCACGACAAATTTTATAATTCGACATTCATATATCATCATATATACTCAATATAGTCAAATACCAACTCAAAACTCTCTAGTATTTTATCCGGATTAATTCCCAATTAAATCTCATTTAATTAATTAATCCCAAAAATAAATATCGCCAAAAATACGGGGTATTACATACTTCCCCCCTAATAACATAATTTCGTCCCGAAATTCGGAACTAGAAAGTACCTGATAAAAAAACTCTGGATAACGTTCGCGCATCTCATCTTCGCGCTCCCATGTGGACTCCTCGACATTGTGATGTCGCCACTGAACACGCACTAACGGAACTATCTTTGACCGCAGCTTCCTCTCACTTCGGTCCAAAATAGCAATCGTCCCCTCCTCGTAGGAGCTATCAGGCTGTAAATCAATTTCCTCCAAAGCGATGTGAAAATGAGCCAAATCGTCCCTGAGATATTTCCTTAACGAGGAAATATGAAACACATCGTGAATCCAGTGTAAATGCTCCGGTAACCCGAGTCTATACGCAACTGGTCCAATCCGCTCAATAATAGGAAACGGCCCCACATACCTCGGTGCCAACTTCCCCTTCTTCCCGAAATGCATAATCCCCTTCATAGGAGATACTCTGAGCAAAACCTGGTCCCCGACTTGGAACTCCCTGAAAGATCTCTTCGCATCGGCATAACTCTTCTACCGGTCTTGAGCTACCCGAATGAGACTCCGAATCAACTCAATCCTTGCTGAAGTATCCTGAATCACTTCCGGCCCAAGTAGTTTGTTCTCCCCCACCTCTAACCAACATGGTGGAGAACGACAAGGACTACCGTACAACGCCTCAAACGGAGCCATGCCAATAGTGAACTGATAGGAGTTGTTGTAAGCAAACTCCACGAGTGGAAGGTACTGCTCCCATCCACCCCCAAAGTAAATAATGCACATGCGTAGCATGTCCTCCAACATCTGATTTGTGCGCTCTGTCTGCCCATCGGTCTGCGGATGATAAGCCGTACTCAACCGCAATTCCGTGCCCATGGCCTCCTGGAAACTCTCCCAAAACCGTGAAACAAATATCTTGTCTCTGTTAGACACGATATTTAGGGGCACACCGTGAAGTCTCACAACCTCTGAAATGAAGAGTTGGGCATACTGTCCCGTAGTGTAGTCAGTCCTTACGGGTAAAAAGTGAGCGACTTTGGACAACCTGTCCACAATTACCCAAACGGAGTCGTGACCCCTCTGCGACGTAGGCAACCCCATGATAAAATCCATGGATATGCTCTCCCACATCCACACCGGGACCTCCAACGGCTGTAGAAGTCCTGTCGGTCTATGATGATCCACTTTTACTAGCTGGCAAGTGGCGCATTTCAAAACAAACTCAGCAATATCTCTCTTCATACCGCTCCACCAATACTGCCGTCTCATGTCTTGGTACATTTTGTCCCCTCCGGGATGTACCGGGAACCGTGAGCCGTGCGACTCTGCCATCACCTCGTGTCGCAATTTCTCCCCTTCTGGAATCACCAATCTCCCATTAAAGCGTAATCCCCCTTCTGAGCTGACGATATAGGACTCGGCTCCCTCTGCTAGTAATCGAACTATTTGCTCCTGACAGAACGAGTCATTAGCCTGTGCCCGTACTACCTTCGTGACAATCTGCGGTGTAACAGTCATCACAGACATGAAAGATCGGGCCACTATATCCTGGTGTCCCAACTCCTTCCACTTTGCCTTCCACACCCCTGCCACCTCATCTGCTGGCCTACGGCTCAACGCGTCTGCTACCACGTTAGCCTTACCCGGGTGATACTGGATATCGAACTGGTAGTCCTTCACAAACTCAAGCCACCTCCTTTGCCGTATGTTCAACTCCTTCTGAGTGAACAGGTACTGTAGGGACTTGTGGTCCGTGAACAATTGGAACTTCTCCCCCAAAAGATAGTGCCTCCAAATCCGTAGGGTAAATACCACTACCGCCAACTCCAAATCATGAGTGGGGTAATTCTTCTCATGAGGCTTAAGCTTACGGGAAGCATAAGCTATGGCCTGTCTCTCCTACTGCAAAACACCTCCCAGTCCTTGCAAAGACGCATCGGTGTAAACCAAATACTCAACTCCCGGTCTCGGCAATGCTAACACAAGTGCTGAGGTCAATTTGTCCTTCAATTTATCGAATGCCAACTGACAGGCATCACTACAAATGAACGACACACCCTTAAGAGTCAGATGTGTCAAAGGACCCGCTATCTTCGAAAATCCCCGAATGAACCTCCTATAGTATCCTGCTAGGCCCAAGAAACTACGAATCTCAGTCGGTGTCGTGGGCTGTCCCCACTCCCTCACCGCGAATACTTTCCCCGGATCAACAGATATTCCTCGGTCGGAAATAATGTGTCCCAAAAACTGGACCTCCTTCAGCCAAAACCCGCATTTCTCATATTTTGCATACAACTCGTTCTGACGAAGTGTCTGAAAAACTTGCCTCAAATGCTCGGCGTGCTCCTCCTCTGTCTGGGAGTAAACCAGAATATCATCGATGAAGACAATGACAAATTGATCTAGAAAATCCCTGAACACTCTGTTCATCAAGTCCATAAACGCTGCTGGAGCGTTGGTCAAACCAAAATGCATAACCCGAAACTCGTAAGAACCATATCTCGACAAGAACGCAGTCTTCGAGACATCCTCCTCCCTGATACACAACTGATGGTATCCCGATCTCAAATCAATCTTTGAGAAGAAAGAAGCTCCTCTCAACTGGTCGAATAAGTCATCGATTCGAGGCAACGGATACTTATTCCGTATCATGACCTTATTTAACTCTCGGTAGTCCACACACAATCTCAGTGAACCATCCCTCTTCTTCACAAACAAATCTGGAGCGCCCCAAGGTGAGGTACTCCTGCGAATAAAGCCCTGACCTAACAGCTGCTCTATCTGATCTCGTAGCTCTCGCATCTCTGCCGGAGCCATACAGTACGGTGCGCATGCTATAGGCCTCGTATCTAGCAATAGGTCTATAACAAAGTCTATCTCTCGACTGGGGGGTAGGCCTGGTATCTCCTGAAACACATCCGAATACTCCCTGGCGACTAGAATCCAATCTAAAGGAATCACAACCTCCTTAGAGGTATCCTCCTCTAGGTAATACAAATGAGCGGTCGAGCCTCCCTCTGGGCGAGGCATCGCCACTACAAACATCTCTTGCCCCGGAATGGCAAAAACAATGCTCCCACCGAAGCAATCAATCATGGCTCTATAATCAGCGAGCCAATCCATACCGATAATCACATCGTGTACATGCATATCTAATACCAACATATCTGCAGGTAATACCAGACTACCAATCTCTACCCCCACTTCCCCGCATATAAAGAAAATAAGTGACCCACTCCCCAATGGTGAGTCGACACACGTCACTGTGCTCTCTGCCGTAGCTAACAATCCTAAGGCTTTCGGGAAATGTGTAGCTATAAAACAATGTGTAGCCCCCGTATCAAACAATACCCGACCCATAGTGCCATGGATAGAAAACGTACCCTCAATCGCGGGCGGTGCCTGCGAAACTGCTGCCTGGTGGACGTTGTAGACACGTCCATACTGTAGCTGCCCCTGCTGAACTGGGACTGCTGGAATGGGTGGCAATGCTGCCATCTGTGGTGGTGCAAGGAGAGCGGCGGGAAACATAGGCCTCTGCGGCTCCTGGCGAGCACCCTGCTGCTGCTGCTGTGGGGCCCTGCCCCTATCAGGACAATCCTGTCGTTTATGGTCAGTCTTGCCACAAACAAAACACTTCCCTGGGAAGTTCCCTCCTCTCTGCCCCTGCGGTTCCCGGCCCTGGTGGCCGTTACCGTTCCTCCCTTGGCCCTGCTGGCCCTGCTGAAACTGCTGCCCATTCTGCCCCTGTTGGCCCTAATGGCCGTTTGGACCCTGATGGCCCTGACGGAAACCTCCCTATCCGTGCCTGTAATTCCCCGATCTGAACCTCTTCTGATCCCCCTACTGGGAACCCTGCTCACCCTGTCTCTGCCCCTGAACAGATTGTGCCCCACCGGCACCATGTCCTCCAGTCCTGCCCTGATGGCTGGACTCCCCCGATCTCTTGCCCTCAGCCATGTGAAAGCGGTGATCCTGGCAGTGTAACAAAGCAGCGTTAACCACATCAGAATAAGTGGCCAACGAAAGGTTCCCTAATAGATGCTGACGGATTCTCCATGTCAATCCGTCGGTAAATTTCTCAATCTTATTCTTTTCTGTCGGTATCTCATCCGGAACGATATTCAACAGATTCGTGAACTCGGCCTCATACTCGGCCACGGTCTTACCCTCTTGCTTCAGATTCATCAGTTTCCTCCTCATTTCCGTGTTAACAGCTGACGGAAAGTATTTGCCGTCGAACCGCACCCAAAAGTCCTGAATAGTGAGGGTATTCCTCTCCTCCATGGTGACAATAGACTCCCACCACTGTAGTGCAGATCCAACTAGCTTGAAAGTAGCTAGCACCTGCTTCTGAACATCTGTTCACTCATACATCCTAAAGTGCCTCTGTATATCCTTCCTCCACTGGCTCGAGACTACCACATCTGAGCTACCTGCAAACTCTGGTGGATGCGCTTTCTGAAAAGCGTCACGTACACGTTCCCAAGCAGACGGGAATGCATTTGCCTGTACTGGCGCGGCAACCGACGCTTGGGGTGGTGCTTGCTGAACTACGACAATTGCGGCATTTACCGCTTGGGCTACAATGGCTGCAACCTCAGCGGCGTTCATCATGCCCTGAATTGGAACGGGCTGGGGTTCGGGCGTTGCATCCCTTGGAACTCGTCGTGCACGTAGTGGAGGCATCTGAAATAAGAATGAAGTTTATAAGTTCACTGTTTATAAACTTAAAATAGCTGAAGAATGAAGCATACACAAAAAGAGTACAACAGTCCTAAAATATAGGGCTCTATATCAAAGAAAACTTAGCGGAAACATAATAACCGTACAGATCCTAAAGGACACTAGAACCTGATGCTCTGATACCACCTGTGACACCCCGACTAATTAAATACCGGGTAGCTACTCCTTTATTAAATTAATTTAAAATGCCATGTTGGCTCAGCTAATAGCATCACTGTCGAAAACATTTTTTTTTTATTATTACTAACCACCTAATATTTAAAAAGTAAGTTGCCAAATTTTAATTAAAGTCTGATTAACATGCAGTAAAAGATTTAAAGAAGGAATAATAACACCATTCACCATAACAAAATAGTAGAATAACCAACACATGATATAAATAAATCCGGAGGAAAAACTCCTCATAACAAACTCCACATCTGAAATGAAATAACTAAATACTGAATACTAAATCAATACATGCCAAGTCTGAAAACTGAAATAGAAAAGTCTCTAATGGAACTGGGCAACATGCCCTAAAACTGAGGAATACTGAACATGGAATCCAAATGATAGAAGCGTCTAAAAGCAAATCCCTGTAACTTCCACAAACAGCTACAGCTCGTCATCTGAAGGAGTATCCTATGCATGGTGTCCTTGTGGCTGGGCACCTAAAATGGTTTTACAAGAAAAATAGATTTGAAAGCAAACGGGTCAGAGCCCGAATGTGGAGATATTTTAAAAACCTGCAAGTGCTTTAAAAACATTTAAAATATTAAATGTAAAGTACATGTTAGGACGTGCACTCACATGAAATTCTCACCTCTCGTCTAACTGTGCACTCCTAACGTAAGTACCCATCTAAAATGACCCAAACCACTAGCTATGTGGCATCATATCTAGCTAGACTGTCATAGGTTCTACCCTTATTACTCGGTTCCCATTATCATTATAACGCTCGCAATTAAATAGGGCCTTAACGTAAATTCAGGTTCTCACATAAAAGTAATACAACTCATTATAGATCATCCTTTGTTATTCCATAGTTATACACACAATATCATATGAAAGTTCTCAGTTTATTAAGTGTATATTTTCCACAACATAAATATACAATATAAGCACCCCGAGACTAAGCTGCAGTGCACACATACTCTGCTATCCATCCCGGTACATCACGTACATAAGGATCACATATTCCGAATCTCTCAGGAATAGTTCACAGATAACAACATCACAAATAATGGAGGCGAACACAGTCACATCACATGGGTCATGCACATACCTGCGCTCCCACGATCAGCAGACTTATTAACATCCCAATAAGTCCTTCTCTGACCTATGTTCATCGAGGTAACCAGTCTAAATCCGGGAAACACAAGGATTAGAGGGCCCTAAGAGAGCGCAAACCTCCCGTGATAGCAAGTATGGTAGGTATGTCATACACACAAATCATATACCATTACTAAGTAAACACGCATCTTAGTAATCACAGTAGTTTAATTGTAGTACTTATCGCATTATCGTACCAACTTAGTATATATACAACTTATATAATTTTGGTCCATATTTATACGCGCCATAATTTATTCTCACGTCGTAATAGGCACCCACGTCTTGACTCAAATGTCTATTTGATTCGATTCACACTTATATAATTTACTCCTCATTATATCCCAAATGTCCCAAGTATACTAATACACCATCAAAGGAATGTAATCTCTATCCTCGAACAAGTTTACGGGACTCCCAAAATCAAAACAGGCCAAAAAGGCCTAAACTGCCAGCTCGTTAGAAGTCTCGTTCGAACGAGGCTGTTCGAACGAGATTTCATTCGAACGAACTGGGCTATCTAACGAGATCTCGTTCGAATGAGATTATCGAACGAACATCCCTCTCGTTAGAACCCCAAACTGTCAACTCGTTAGAAGCTCGTTCGAACGAGCTCGTTCGAACGACCTGGGTAGGTCTTCTAACGAGTGACCAGATTCAACCCCAGAATCCTATCTCGTTTTTCACCAATTTCTACACCTCAAATCTCAACCAAAATTCGTCCAATCAATGTTTTAAGGTCTCCAATCATCCCAAAACATACTAAGGTCATATACTAACATCTTTTAAGGAATTAACACATCCTAAACATCAATAATTCATCAAATCTCTACCCTTTCCCCCAAGTTTTCAAGAATATAAACCCTAGAATTTTAAATCTGCAATAAGTCCATTCTAGATTCATTTTTGTTACATCCAACATATATTAACATCAGAATAATCATCTCCATACTATTCTACATGCAATTTGTCCTCAAAATTCAAGTCCTAAGTCCAATGAAAATGGGTTTTTATTTAACTTCCAAGAACAAATGTAAATCTTTCAATTTATCTAACATGGAAGAAACATTCTCTGAATTAAATAGAATTAAATCACTTGCCTCTAGTGTCTCTGAATTTGGTGTTGGTTTGATGAAGCTTTTCTGCAGAATTCCTTCTCTCTCTCTCTCTACAAGCCTTCTTCTCCAAAGGTGGCTAGGGTTTTCTTTGGGAAATTTTTGGAAACCTAATCTGATAACCCCCGTGGCTTATTGGGTCATTAAGGGTTGGTTAGTGGGTTTAGTGGGTCTATTCCCAATCAGATAAAGACTCCTAATTTTCGTCATTATTAAATCCCAAAAATACAATATTACCAAACTACCCTTAATGTTGCCGGTATGGCCTAAAAATACCCCGGGACCCAAACTAAACCCCCGACTAGTGTTTTCTGACTATCTCGACCCTTCCGAACGCGTTGGCGCACTCAAAATGACCATACGGTTAATAGAATTTAAATTCACTTTTATAAATAAAATAATTATATCCTGACGCGACTGTCTCACGCGTCCCAATAAAATGTCCAAATTGCCGTATATCAATCTCACGACAAATTTCATAATTCGACATTCATAAATCATCATATATACTCAATATAGTCAAATACCAACTCACAACTCGCTAGTATTTTATCCGGATTAATTCCCAATTAAATCTCATTTAATTAATTAATCCCAAAAATAAATATCGCCAAAAATACGGGGTATTACACCGTGTTACATGTTTGTATATATATATATATATATATACACACACACACACTAGCGGATACCCATGCCTGAAAGTACGACAAAAATTTGTGCGTAATCGCAAAATAATAAGAAGTTCGAAAGTATGTAATCGCAAAATGACAAAAAAATCCCAAACATTATATAGACCAACAAAAAAATCCATTATTAACACTATAATTAATATATTTCAAAAATCAAAATATAGAACATTGTATGAAGATGTTACATGAATCAAAATAAATTATAGGTGTCTTGGGGGTATACTTCCCATAAAAAAATTATCAAAAAATTATCCCTCGAAGAATAACTCCAATAATCTAACCTGCATTAACAACAAAGGTAGTTTAGAATGTTGAAAAGATATAAAAAAGGAATCAAATAATATAATCAACTACTCAACATAATTGTAATCGTATCATACCATAATGAACTCGTGTTCCAGACAACCATGGCATGTGAAACCACAAGCACCTATGTCCAGATAAATGTAAATATATAAGTAAAATGAAAGTCGTTATCAAGAAAAATGTTGAGTCTAAAATTAAAGTGATAGAAAATTGACTAAATGGATGACAAACAAATAGTCAACTTATTTGCATAACAGGAAATAAAGAATGTGAATTAAATAGGATACTCTATACATAAATTTTTATTTTCTCCCAAACCCATAGAGATGTGTAAAACAAAGAGCCAAATAGATCTCCAAAACTGAACTTAAAATAAACACACACTAACTTATGATTTAATAAATCATAGGTTAGAAAATGTCGGATTTGCCCTTTTTAACAAATCATAAGACTACAATTTAATAAAGTCAGATTCACATTCAAAATAATAAGTTCTAGTTTAAAAATATGATGAATTTGCCCTCTTTACCATATAACATTAAAGTATACACTAACAAATCAAGACTCAGAGAGAACATAGTTAGTTATATCATATCTACGGCATGCTATGATTTGAATCCTAGAGGGTTTTACCAAACACATGAAGAAAAGGGAAAAAAGAGTCACACGGAGTTACAAAATGTTGAGATATGCAAAATGTAGAGATCTGCAAAATCAATAAAAGAACCATATCAATTGCGTGTGGAAATTTTTTATGCTAAATCTTTGTTGATCCCATGCCTTCATATATTGGAGCAGTTCATTCTACGACATCCGTATATAAAACCGACCTGAATAGATAGAACATTTTCCACAGAGGTAATCATTAGTGACTTATGAGCAGTTACCTAATTCAAGGAATGGCATAGCCTAAAAAATTAAGACCACGCCAAAAAAAATATAAGAACACAAATGATACTAATACCTAACCCCATTCTGATTTTTTAGTGTGAGATAAATTGATGGGGGAGACCAAAATCCCCACTTGTTTGTGTTGTTGTTTTTGAAGCTTTTTTGGAGGTTGGGAGACCAAAATCTCTAAAAGAATTACACGAACAACTTTTTTAGAGACATCCCAACTATCCTAAATCTGTATGCAATGAGTAGAGGTAAAATATCTCTTTCAAAGTTGGCAGATACTTTTCGTGAGGAACAAAACAAAGATCCATCCCTGCTAGAAACAAAACCCTGATTAGATATAGCAAGAAATATCTCACAAACAAAATAAAGATCAACAAATAAACATAAAAGTAATAATATCTTTGAAAATAAGGTGATTAGTTTTTAAGAAACTCAATGTTGAAAGCCATTCATACTTATCTGGACTTGGCATGATAAAGTCTGCACTTCTTAGATGCTATTACACCTGCTTGGATCAGACTCCCTGTTTTTCATTATTGCCATAGCCATATCACATTTGATGTAGCCCTGATGTGCTATTACACCTGCTCAAGCCATACTCTGCATCAGTAGTCTCAGTGCATCCACGATGAACCACTTCCAAAATTTTTTTGGCTTGAAACCACATCAAAAGTTGTTAAAACACACCATTATTGAACTTAGTATTGAATCACATCAGTAATGAAGATACTCGTTTCTACATAAACACACGCGCACACACATACACATCTAAAGAAAATAAATGACAATAAAAGTAATGCATTAAGCCAGGAATTCTTCACACACTCGGTAAAATAACAACAACCACACATAAAAACGTGCACATAATGACAAACAGACATAAACACACACATTTATAGTTATATACTGAAGATAAAAGTTGAATAAACACTGTATTTTTATTATCTCAGTAGAGACTATAATCAGTATCAGACTTTACTCCCATTATAAAAGAAATGATGATAAAGAGATGCACTCCTCAATTTTGTTAAAGAGTTCAATTTTCATCAACTTAGCACATGTCCCATTGTATTCATCTTTTCAACACATCCATACATCTTATATCCAAAATAAATAACATGTTTACCTAGTTTTATAAGAAAATAATGAAATTGAATTAGACATACCTTTTCCACTATAAAAATTGTTCACCACAAATGTTTAGATTCCCTGTTCAAGAAGTTACCAATCGAAATGAAATGAAGCAAAGCCTCGAATTCGAAATCCCCCTATCTCTAGTATGCATCCTTATCTGAAATCTCCAATTCTTGAACTAAGAATGGTGATCTTATGAAGTCAATTGAGTAGTTGTAATCCTTGAATTTGAAAGAATAAAACCCTGTTGTCGTGTACTCACGGCGACTTAAGACGTCGATGGCTCTCCTCTTATCAGGCAACGATTCTCTCAAAGAACACATCGGTGATTCCCATATATTCCTATTTGGGGAATCCCTTACAAACACAAATCTTTTCCACCTAAGTATCTTCAACATTTTTAACCAATCAAACCCGGGAATGTGACAACCACGTTGCTTTGAACGGAGCTTCAAGTAATCCATATTCAGCTTTCCATTCTTGAAACAATCAAAGGAACCATCAATGTAGGGGAAATACCTTGCACTATGAAACATGTATGGTGGATTTTTAATATATACTACACATTTTAGTTTTTTCTTAGTCTCATTCATAACTTATTTTGATCATCCACTAAATATCATTTTCACACATAGGAAGGAAGAAACAAATTTTGGAAGCAAAGGTTGTCTCAAGGAAGAAAAATCTCAAATAGTAATTTGTCAAACATCAAGAAAGAGGCCTAAATGCATACCAACATTACAATCAAACGATTATGAATACATTTAGTACCTTGAATTTTAAGAAAATGAAAGGTATAAATCAAAGGTTAAAAGTACGGACTATGACATTTTACTTGAGCACAACACTTAAGAATCCATCATACTTGGTATGATAATAAATAATAAAAAGTAAAAGCCACTTATAACGGTGTGTTTCTTATTTCGACAAATAAAAGTAAGATGTCGATGTTATAACCAATGTGTCAATGATGATGCACATGGTGAAGAAAACTATTATGATGAACTTACGATGTGCCTAGTAAAAAAAAAAATACTTTTTTTAGAAAATATGAATGCCACAATGATCACACAATCAGCATCTGTTATGTAGTAATCACTAAGTCTTCTATTGGAGCTAATAAAAAATTGTCGAACTTTATATTGCCAACAAATCAATAGTAACTTACCTTAATGTAAATGTTACATCTCCCGTTTGAAAGTTCGAGTACTTGACCAACACATATGTAATAATCATAATACAAACTCTATACCCAACTAAAACTAACAAAATGCCAACTAAAATTACAATCTTCTCTAATAGTCTGTTTACGACGAACACAATAAAGAGCAGGTAAATGTTAAAAATAAAGGTCAAGTGATTATAAACCTCAAAACTAATGTATCGCATATCAAAGTGACTAAAAATTAAGAAAATATAAAAATAACAAAGTGTATTATTGGTTATTTTTATAACAAAAACAACAATATGCTTAGGGATGTAATTCAACAAAACTCTATGCACACTTACATAGATATTGAACCCGAAGAACTAAGAATCATATGTAAAATAATAGAGATTCTATGAAAACCTACATGTGGAAACACCTGTAAAGAAGCTTACCTTTGTTGTATTAGAAATCCTCACAAATCGAATCAAAATTAAACCAATATAGAATTTTAGGAACACCCGTAAAGAAAACTCCATTAAGCAGCACATGGGAAAAAACACCGAGAGATTCATAATATCTAATTATTTAAATTTAAATATCAGTTGAGTAATGATTCATGCCACTAATAATGATTCAAAGATTTTATAGTAAGACTCAAACAAAATAACAAAAGTTGCACACAGTAGTCAAAGAAATGTAAATGATATTTCAAGTTTAGCTGAAGTGATAAATGCATAACATATATGATAGGCTAAAATAAAAACTGATATAAAAATAAACAGTCCCCCCTAAAATTGAAATTAAAGACTTGAAATTATTATATTTTTAAGAGCCAAGATAAGTCATTTACTTTAATGGAAGGTTAAATATGCAAATAATACACAGGGTTTTGAGGAGTTAAATCTGAAAATGGGAAGGCAAAAAATTCTTAGAAGGTACAATTACTCTATTGGCATAATCTTAAGAAACAAATCAAGCCTTATATCACAACAGTATCATGGATTGTAAAAAAAATACCATAAGTAAAATCATAAACACAAAAAAATACAAAAAAACAGAGACAACAAAAAATGAGTAAAAGCGTATACCTCATGTATTGGAACATCATGATCTTAGCATTACTTGCATCATATAAGACCCAAAAATAGAGTGAGAAAACAGTTAAGAGTAAAGTAGTCAATAAAGAAATTTCAGCAAGTAGAATGCGCAAACTACAAATGCTGAATGAAGTGGAAAAGGCGTAACTTGTGATATTTTTAGAACCCAAATAAAAAATATTCGGGGCTTCACAACAAAAAGTTAAAAATGCACATAAAATGCAGATCTCCAAACACATTTAAAATGTCAACCCACCATCTTATTTTATTCAGATAAGAAATTTGAGGTTTCAAAATATTAAAGGGTGTTTTTTCAAACCATTTTTCAGATAAGAAAGCTTACATCGATGGCTGAAGAAATTTCGAAAGTTGTTGCCTTCCATGACTTCCATCATTCCTGCGAACAAAAATAAAAAGGGTTTACAAATACATAGTTAGAAACATAAAAAACCCACAAATTTACATAAATAAATGGACACGTGCAAAGATGGAGACATACCCATTGACAGATAGTGATCGAGATAGATGAAAGGAGTCAATCTATGGAGGATTTGTGTAGTTCGAATCTTTTGAGATGCACGGATTTGGGAGGCATGGTGAGAGAGTTAAAAAACCACCATTTCTTATATATATATATATATAATAAACAAAATTATTAAAATAAAAAAAAATATCTATTTTCTCCTTTCCTTTTTCTTAGGTGTCTAGCCTATGTTTCCAATGATTACTTAAATGAGTGCCCTATTCATTTGTATAAAAATGATGTGTGTATAGATCTTATGATTTATTACCCTTTAGTTCTCAAATTTTTAATATTATGAAAAACATCTTGAATTGAACATTGAAACCCATCAACACATGTTTAAATACTTGTTTATGATTCGATTTAGGATTATTATAACTAGATGCTCACATAATGCATTCTATACACTCACACCAAGTGATCTTTGACAGTTACCTACATTTATTACTGTTATACCATTATTCTCCCTCTCTTAAATTTTTTTTTGTCAATAATATCATTATTCTTTCATTCTTTGTTTATTAACTGAGTTCATCGTGAAAGTTGACACTCGATCATGATTTTCAATATTATTGAGTCTCGATAATCACATGAAATTCGAATAAAGGATCATAGCCCTTTTATATTAAACCCATATCAACCATAACCATACCTACTTTACTCTCCGTACTCAAACCCACTTGAGCCTAAACAAAGCCCTTCATTTCTGGCCAAAATCCCTTAACTAACTCCATATTGGAGTTTTAAACAATACATAAACCCTCCTCACCACCATTTGGGATTGAACTTGGGGTTTTATGATGTTGTCTTTTTTTTTTGTGTGGTAGCAATCAGTCGATGAGTTGAAATATATTGAAGAAATAAAAGAAAAGAAAATCAAAATAAAGTGTTTTGAAAAACTTAAAATTTCATGCTTGTGTAAAGGAACAAAGAATTTATACTGTGACTGAATATTTGTTCTTATCGAACTTAAGTTCGAAAATTGAAATTTCCCACTCTTGCCATTATCACTAATTCTTTTCCTTAATCCCTATGTACCCGTATATATACCTTCATTTCCTAACCCTATCCGAGACTATGTTACATCCTTAAAAGGTCCTATTTGTTCCTGGGGTGTAATTGATTTTAATGTCGAAAATTTGTGATAATCTATTAGAGAACTTTTCACCTTAGTTAATGAACAATATCCATTTATGAGATTACATTTTTCACATTTATATAATGTTCTTCATTTATGGCATGAGTGTGGCATAACTTCCATTTACAATTACCACTTTTGACAACATGTCTCGTGTGTGTTACGCCCCATTCTTAGTGCTTTCATTTATTGATTGTAATCACCGGATAGGATTTGAGTCATGTAGACTCTCTCGGTTATAGAAGTATTATCAAATCTAAACTATCGCATGTTCCCAATCATCTCACATATTTAAGATTTCAATTTTGTTTATGTTTCTATAATAATGTTAATAATTTAGGACTTTTTTGTGAATTTTCATTCAGTTTGCTATTGAGTTGTGCCATCTTTGTTATTGTTGATCTTTTCAAATGGATTTTGGGAAATCATTGTATGAGGTGTCTTCAAATTTGTGGGTATCATCCGTTGAAATCCTCATGAGATAAAAATCATCCTCTAGCACCACCATTGGATTTGATGCCTTATTGCATGCACTAGGTGCAATCCTTGTGCCGTGAAAGTGGCTTTTATCCATATAAATATTTCTTATTTATTTTACTTTTCGATCTTGTTTAGTTGCCCTTGATTTCTACGGACTAAAAATGTAAAAGTTACGGGGTGTGATTAGTCACGAATATTGCATCTAAAACCTCTTATATTTACACATTCCACCATTCACACATGCATCAAACCTGATACTTATGCTGATTTACTGGATAATCTCGATTTTTATTGCATATACCTTATGCAATATTTATTTGAGATTTTATAAGTGTAGGGATTGTTAGATGTGAAGATCCATTTATTCTTTAGAAAGTTTCATCGACAACCACAACTTCGGGGACATTTTAATTAATTCATCACGTAGGTTTTGGGATCGAAGTTTACACAAAAGTTATTACCGAAGATATTATGAAAATTTTTGCAGGATGATCTATGTGAAAATCAAGACATTAAGAGTTTATCAATTCCCGTAAGGTGCCAAATCGAATTGGACATGATCCTAAATGATTCAAACCCTAGCAGACTCGAATTAACACTGATCTGAATTAATTTAGCTCCTCTCCAAATCGATTTATTCCTCTATTTTGCCTTTGATTCCTTATCTACACTTTTTTTTTCTCAATTTCTATATATAGTTTTCCCTTTCATTTTATTTGAGGTTAGTTATATTTTTAGATGATAATATTGAAGAAGAATTCAAATCTCTTTCTCTCCCATACGTTAACATTAAAAGTTTTCTATCTTTCTATCTTTCCTTCCATTAAATACGTATGAATTATTTGTTAATTCTTATTGAAAGATTATTTACTCTTGACTTAGTTGGTTATATATATAGAATTTTCATTTATTAAAATAACATTGGTTGGTATCTTTATTAAAAAAATGTCTTCTTTATTGTTAATGCTAAATTTCATTGTGTATGTCATATTTACTGTGAGTGGTAAGTTCTTATATGTTAAAGATCATAATACCACCATGGATGATTTAACTTTAATGTTATGGTTTGATTTATATTTGTTCTATTTTAAAATCAAGTGTTGATATTGGAGTATCAAAGTTTCTTAATTTCCCTTGTCATGAAAGGGTAGTGTTTGAAGCTTTCCTAAAAACTCCACCCACTTGTCACCATAACTAATTAAACTTTTTATTGATGAGTTTAATCTCTATATGGTTGATGTTTGGACTTAACTGGATATTATCAATTAGAATTGAATTTAATTTTATCATTTATTTAGGCAATCCAATGTGGGAGAATGCTCCATAATATATTTCCTATATTTTCAATCACAAGTTTCCTAGTTCATTTTAGCCATAATCATCATCTTTTACTAATTCACACTTATTTTATTTCGTGATAAGAAATTTGCTAATTCACCACTCCAACTACAATCACCTTTTACTCTTTACTTTTTTGATATATAGTAACTACATATAACCCAATCTTATTCATTTCTAAGTGCCCAATCCATGTGGAAATTGATCATGGACTTGTCCCATAATTACTTCTTGCGATTGATTTGAACCTTAACCAAATGTCACTTTTAGAGATTAAAGTTTTTGGTGTTGTTTCAATGGATTGTCAATAATGTTTAGGTTATAGTAAACTTTTATACCCTTTTCTCGTTCCCTATGATTTTACAAACAATTCCAAAATCCATAAATGCATAACGCAAATGAAAAATATCAAAATAACTTAGTGGAATACCCATTGTTCATGTGAGAACCCGCCTAATAAGATACCAGTCGATCACTCCTATATCAAATTTTAACAGGAGTCTCATATGGATCATTCTTAGCATCAGTGTCGAAAATCCATTTAATTACTAATAACCTATTAGGCATGTGTCAAAATTTTACTTAACTACTCTTTTTAAACACTACAATTAAAACATTCACACAGTCTTGCGTAAATGAAACTGAAATGAAATAAAATAATCGAAGACTCGGTCAAAATATACAACCAAATCAAATTCTGCTAATAGAATAACTAAATGCAATTGGGTTATTAGCCTGAATCTTTATACAATACCTCCTATTAAGAGTACAAGGATAGAAGCATCTACTGAGAACCCGTCAGCATCCACAGCTGTTGCAGCAGACATATGACTCGAAATAAGTGTCATCCAGGCGTCCATGTGTCTGGATACCTATATATATATATATATATATAGAAAGAGAGGAAAAGTAGATAAACGGGTCAGAGCCCGAGTTTGAAAATATTTTGCAAGTACATAAATGCTTTTTTTTTTAGAAAAATAGATTTTTTATCTCATATTTAAATTGGTATCGCACTACCATGAGATACCCCTCACCTCTCTTCTAACAGTGCACACCTAACGCACTTAACATTCAAGTTAAGCTACCCTGCCTTACTAATCTAACACTCCGTCTACTAAAAACCTCTACAACCCGAGCGCTAAGGGCTAAACTTCTTTCCATTCTCAACACTGCACTAAGTTTGTGCGTGGGGTGTCTTGCGAAGAGAAATCCAAACAAGGAACCTCCCTAATACACTACTACTTGGCAGGGTTAATGGTAGAGATCCATTAGGCACGTAGAACAAAACTAAAGTATAAATACATACTTACATAATAACATACATATCATATTCATTTTTATATACATCTTACAATATACATCCGGATCTATCTCCCGGACTGAGGTTCAGTTTATATTTATCTTTATAATACACATCCGGATCTATCTCCCGGACTGAGGTGTATTTTATACTCATTTCAAAACTTTCTATTTCCATTCTTATATCCAGGAAATATATTTAAAAGCCAATTCATTATCATGAATTTCTTTAACACATCATATAACTTTTTAAAATCCGGTTTTATTATCATTGTTGATGTAAAAAACTAGATTGCTTCTAATTATTTAATCACAGATAAATATAAATGAGACAAAGAATTTTAAAGTGGTTCAGCCTTATATGAACGGCATACGTCCACTGTTATGTTATTGCTGAGTGTTTGGGAATTCTCGATTACAAGTGCTATATAGAAATTCCCGTCCCCTTGAATGAGGGTGATACAAGGTATTTATAGCCCTTAGGCTGCACATGAAAGGGTGTTACATTAAATGATACACATATGAAAGGGTAATTCATTTAAATCTCTTCAAACGTGGGCGTCAAGATGATAAGCATTCAATGAATAGTTGAACTGGTGATTATCTGGCAATTAATGCAGCGGTCGAGATGCAGCTCGAACCGCCTTAGTTGCTCATCATCCAAGAGTTCCTCGGAGTGAGTATGTTGGTCGGGGGAATAATCTTCCTCGTTGCTATTGTGCCACGTAGATTGACACGTGTCTTCTTATTATTTGTCCACATCAGCATACTAATTTTGGTATCAACAGAAGCCCCAAATGTTTCATATTTCGAACTTTGAGGAGTATGGAACATTCTTTCTCGGTATATGGCAATATTAAATGACCTTCCTGGGTTTTAGGAGCCTTTTCTTCGTATTTGAATTTCCTTCCAAATTCGCAGAATCTGCCTTTTTGCATTTTTATAAGCGCTTCGATCTTCGTGCCCTTTTTGTCATTTTAGCCGCCGGTAGCGTAATAGTTTCTTTTTGGTAAACATTTCTTTCTCCGTTTCCCAAGGCAAAGTATTTAAGCCTCAGAGGCAATCCCATCGTCTTCTACCTTTTCAATTTCTGCTTTCGAGTTTTCTATAGCTTTTCTCTCTTCTGTGCGTTCATCCCTTTCTTCGTTTGTTTATCAACAGATCTCCTTTTTCCTGTAAGATTTTCTTCCTTCTCCTTTATTTATTTTTATTCATCATGGTTTATATTATCGAATCTCTTGAGAAATTCCGTTCTGACTTTTCTATTCCTTCTTGGGTAACTTTGGAATGTCTTTTTGAGCCTTCAAGTTATTTTGATTTGGTTGAGGGACATTGGTTCCCTAGCCTCTTTATTACTGAATGTGGATTTTCTTTTCCACCAAACCCTTTGTGTTTAGAGTTCTATCAGTATTTCGATGTTGTCCCTGCAAAAATAGACCCCAACACATGGAGAATAGTTAATGGGGTGTATAGGTTAAATCAAACTCATGGAACTCGTATAGGAATTCCTGAGATTATGTATTGTTATAGATGGGCCGTTTTAGACAATGTTTATTATTTAAAAACTAGATTTTTGAATAGGGCTCTAGTAGTCAACCTCCCTGATGCTAACAGGGATTATTTTGAACAAGGAGTAGTTATAAAAAAATTGGCAACATGCCCCTTTGGTTGGAGATGCAGTATATGAGGGTCCCAGATGCCCTCCATATGGCAATGGGATAGGTTATTTTCATCTTATTTTGTTTTTCGAAATTATGATTTCAATGTGTTTGACAAAATGTATGACTGATATTTCACTATGTTTTTATTTGCAGTTGACAGTAAGAGAAAAACTCCAAAAGAAACAGAAGTTAATATCAAGCATTTAAAACATATCTGGAGTTTGCATCAGAAGGTTGCAGACGAGCACATAAGGTGTGCTTCATATTTGTTGCAGTACAGGAGCTACACATCATCCTTTACTGCTTGTCATGTGGTCAGCATTAGTGACCCATTGCCAGCTTCTGAAGAATCTTCACCAGAATCTCATATTCATCTAAGTGAGAAGATGGGCAAGAGAAGAGTTCATGCTATCTTCGAGGAGACCTCCTCTGCCGGGGATGGAAAAAGAAACAAGGTTGAAGTCCCAAAGGGGACAAAGAAAGTAGATGGTGCCCCTTCTGTTGCTTTCCAGAAGGCTGCCGAGAAGCCCCCAGTGGCTCCGAGCAAGAAAAGTGCACCTGTGGAAGTGGTCCCAACCAAAAGTTCTTTGGTTGAAATTACTGAAGTGCCATTGAGGAGATTGAAGAAATCCTCCTCGGTTACTTTGACTGAGACCATTCCCCATCTCCAAGCTAGTGGAGCTGGTGTTCCAACCATTATTCCCCCGAGTTCTATGATGAGCTCGGTAAAGACTTGGACTATTCCTGAAGTCCAAGGGATAGAAGAAAACATGTCTAGGGATATGCCGACATCCCTAGCTACTCATAACATTACTTCAGTAAGTTTCTTCTTATCTTGAATTCTTCTTTCCTTCTATTAATATATGTATATTGACACTAACTCATCACTACCTTCTTTTTCAGCTGGTGAGTTGCTTTAACACTATAGTGAAGAAAGATGAGGCGTTCAAGGCTTCAAGCTCCTCGTCTGGAGTAGAGGATGCTTTCCAGGGTTTGGCCCAATCTCTGAAGGAATCCCGTCAAAAGTACGACGAGGATAAAGGTGAATGGGAGAAGAAATTGGCAGCATATGAAGCAGAGAAGGTGTAGTTGGGAAATAAAGTGAAGGACTTGGAGAGGGAGAATAAGAAATACGCCGAGAATCTCACTACCTTTGGGGAGCTTGAAAATAAGATGAAATCAGCTGAGGAAGAGCTGACCCTTCTACGTGAAGTAAATCGTCAGAAGGAGGAGTTGGAGGCCAAGTTGAAAGCTTCTGAGGACATTCTATCCGAGAAGCTCTCCTCAGAGAAAATGAAAAGAAAGATGGCAATAAAGAAGTCTTTCAACACAATTTGGGACAAAGGATGGAACAATGGAGTAGCTGCTATGATGACTCAGGTGCAATATGGAAGTTTGAAATACTTTCGAGATGGCTGGGTTGCTTCTTTGCAAGAATTAAAGGTGATCGATGACTCCGAGTTATTTCAACAACATTTCCCTGGTCCTCCCCCAGCCATCAAGGATGAAGAAGAGGACGAAGCTGCCTTAAAAGAATCTTCACTGGTAGTGGGTGATCTCATCCCTACCCAGTCTGCTGACGAGGAGCTTTCATCTCTGCCAGCTCCTCCAGAACAAGTTCCAGCTCCCACCGGCCAACTCATTATTTCCACCGAGCAACCAAGCTCCTCGTACCAGCCTCCCGAGAAAGTCTTGGGAGACAAGGAAAAGGTGTGAAGTTTTTCGGTATTCACTTTCTGTTTTTCTTTTACTTGTACTTTGTATCCCAGATCTTTATAACTTTGTCTTATGATCTAATAAAATTTGAGTTCTTTTCTTCCATATGATTGTCTCTTCTCTATCTGCACTCTGTCTTGATCTTCTTTTTCTTTCTCTGTTAGTTTCTGGCCAGGATGGATCTTCTGTCTGCTAATGACACAAAGTTAATGCAGCAATGCCATGAATATTATAAAGCTGGTCACACAGACCTAAGTGCATCAGAAGTTGCCGACATCCTTGGCCATGGCGCTTCAGAGCAGGCAGTAGAAGCTTATCAATACCTGAAGGGCTTACTTGATCGAGCTGTGGCCAATAACGTGGCTTACTATGATATGATAGAGGAGCTTCAATATACTCTAGAAGATCTTCAGAATCAATACAAAGAATCAACTGCCCTTTTTCACGAGGGGTATGAAAAGAGGTATCAACAGCTTTCTGCCGAGACAGGCCACAAAAAGATCCTTGCTAGGTACGATGTCAGGGAGAGGACCCTAAAGGGAGAAGTTGAAGCTTGTAGACAAATTGCTGAACTACTGGAGCAAGAGAATAATAATTTGCAGAAAGAGCTGGAACAGTATAAGTCTGCAGCTTCTTCTTCAACAGCTGTAATCCCAGAGACTGACGAGGGATTTTCCTTTCTAGAGGTTGAGAATGCCAAATTAAGGCAAGATTTGGATACCTTGAAAAGATCTGGTACTTCTGCTGTTACTCGGGGACGAGGAAGAGGTTCTTGTGGTCATGGAAGAGCTGCTCAGAATGTCATCGAGGAACCAAGTTCTCGTCCTGCTCGGGGAGGATCAAGATCTCTTAGTTGTAATGTTGAAGAAGCTCGTACTCGATCAACATTGGAAACTCAAGCGTACCAATTGAATGCAAAAGATCGGGCTTTGTCTGAAATGTCCAATAAAATCCTAACTTTGGAGGATCAACTTACTGCGACGAAGTCTGCTTTAGAGAATAAGGACATTTTTGCAAAAAACCTTCACGAGCAGTTGGAGAGACTAACTTTCCAATTCCATAAACAGCCCAGGGAATTTTGGATTGCTGGGTACAACGAGGCACTATTTCATTTAGATGCTCGTATCCAGAATGCCACTAATGATGGCTATAAACAAGGCTAGTTGAATGCCTTATGCGTGTTGAAACTTGAACAGGGACATTACTTGTGGGACTATTATGACCCTGGGGTACTTGACTTGCCTGTGACACCGTTCAATTTGGACAAGGAATGGATCCCAGCTCGCGCCATTCCTCCGAGTTTAATTGCACAATACCTCGGTGACTACAATCTTCATTCTCAGATCGAGGTATCTCGTCCCGAGCATCTATTGGACACACCTTCAATAATGAATGTCAGAATGCTGAAGGACTTGAATTTTATTAATTCTCCTCAGACTTTAAATGATCCACCTTCCGACCAACATAAATTGGCATATTTTGTTTCTTAACCAACCGATATTGGCATTTTTAAGAATCGCATGTTCTCGCTCTTTTACCCACCGGAGTTGGTCTGAGTTCGAACTATCAGTGTCCATTATTTTACCAACCGGAGTTGGTCACGCTAGTGTATGCCTCCTAACCAAAGGAGTATAGTTTCTTCTCGCCCTTTTACCAACCGGAGTTGGTCATGGGTCTGAACTATCAGTTTCCACTATTTATTTTACCAATCGGAGTTGGTCACGCTAGTGTATGCCTCCTAACCAAAGGAGTATAGTTTATTCTCGCCCTTTTACCAACCGGAGTTGGTCATGGGTCTGAACTATCAGTGTCCACTAGTTATTTTACCAACCGGGGTTGGTCACGCTTGTGTATGCCTCCTAACCAAAGGAGTATAGTTTGTTCTCGCCCTTTTACCAACCGGGGTTGGTCGTGGGTCTGAACTATCATCTTCTTTTTGCTGTCGAGCAGCGTAGTGTTATACACTAGTATTACCCGAAAAACATTCAATAAAAGGAGAGAAGATTGTAAAATATCATCGTTTTATTCATATTGATGGAACTGCTTAACATTTTTCATCACTGATAATACTTGCGTAGGTGTTCAGCATTCCATGCATTCTTAAATTCCTCTCCTTCTAGAGTCGCTATTCGGTAAGTTCCTGGTCGAACAACTGCGGTAACTCGGTAAGGTCCATTCCAGTTTGCTTCCAACTTATTGTTCTTCTGAATGACCTTCTTTATCACGTAATCTCCTTCTTTTAAGTCGCATTTTTTTACCCTCTTGTTGTAGAACAGGGTTGTTCGCAGTTGATAAGCAGCATTCCTAATGGATGCCTCTTCTCTAACTTCCTCAAGCATGTCCAAATCTAATCTCCTCATCAGGTCGCTGACTGGGGAATTAAAATTCAGCACTCTGTGTGTTGGAAGACCCAACTCGGCAGGTATTACAGCCTCACTTCCAAATGCCAGCATATATGGTGATTCTCCAGTCGCTGCTCGGGGAGTTGTTCGGTAAGCCCACAATACTGACTGTAGATCATTAATCCAATTAGCTTTAGCCTCACTTAGCCTCTTCTTCAAACCATTTAATAATGTTCTGTTCGTCACTTTAGTCTGCCCATTGCTTTGAGGATGGCCTGGTGCTGAATGAACCTTCAAAATGTTTGACTGATGACAATAGGTGGCAAACTCCTCGTTATCAAACTGTGTTCCATGGTTTGTGATGAAGGCATGAGGGAGACCATATCGGCAGATGATATTCTTCCAAACGAATTGGTACACCTTTTCGTATGTCATATCAATAAGAGGCTCAGCTTCTACCCATTTAGTAAAATAATCCACTGCGACGACGAGGTACTTGAATCTTCCTCGGGTCGTTGGCAGTGGTCCAACCAAATCAATTCCCCATATGGCAAAAGGCCAAGGGGAAGTTATGGGTGTCAACAATGCTTGTGGAGTTCGTCGGACGGAGGAAAAACGTTGGCATTTATCACATCTCTTAGCATAGGCTATACAATCAGCCCTCATCGTTGGCCAGTAGTATCCCTGCGTCATCACCCTTTGCAACAGTGTCCGACCAGCTACATGGGCTCCACAAGACCCTTCATGGATCTCTTCAATCAATTCTTTCACCTCGGAGGGATGTACACATCTTTGCAAACCTGCCATAATTCCTCGTCTATACAAGACACCATTAGTTAGTACATACCGAGCAGCTTTAAACTTCAATTTCTTGGCAGCGATCTTATCCTATGGTAATTCTCCTTCCTCGACATATGCCCTGATGGGATCCATCGAAGATGGTCCTAAATCAAGGGAAATAACATTCATCGTCAGGCCTTCATCTATGCTTCGACTTTCTAACACCTCAATTGGTATCGTTTTTCGCAACTCGGTACGAGTAGCTGATGCTAGTCGGGCCAGTTCGTCTGCTTGTGCATTCTCCATTCTTGGTATTTTGATTAACTGAATGGCATCAAATTCTGCCAATAACTCCATCGCCTTTGCATGATACTTGACCATTAATTCTCCTTTAACTGCATACGTTCCCATCATCTGATTCACAATTAATTGAGAATCACTGAATACCATCACTTGTTGCGCTTCCATAATCTTTGCTAAATTAAGACCTGCTATTATGGCCTCATACTCAGCCTCATTATTGGAAGCTTTGAATTGGAATCGTAATGCATATTCCACATCAATCTCGTCTGGGGTGTTCAAAACAATCCCTGCCTCACAACCTGTTGTGCAAGATGACCTATTTACATATAATTTCCATGTAGGTAACTCGTCTTCAAATTTCTTTTCTGACAGAGTTCCTCGGTGAAATATCTGATGTTTCCTTTCATCCTCCCCTGGCAATTTTTATTCTTCATCGACCATCTCTTCTCGCCCTTTTACCAACCGGAGTTGGTCTGGGTTTGAATTTGATGATCTTTCTACATCCACAAGCCCTTTCAACAGCCGGAGTTTATCTGGACTCATGTCTGTTGATCCTGTACCATCCACAGGTTGGTTAGCGAGCAACTTTTGCTCCTCGGGGGTATCAGGATATGTAAATTCTGCTATAAAGTCTGCTACAGCCTGTCCTTTTAATGACGATTTGTGTTCATATACAATATCATATTCACCAAGCTCTATTGCCCAATACATCAGTCTTCCTGATTTTTCTGGCTTATGAAGGGCTTGTCTCAATGGCATGTCGGTGTATACGACGATGGTATGGGTCTGGAAATAAGGCCTCATTCTTCTACTTTCTTCAATTAATGCTAATGCCAATTTTTCCAACTTTGGGTACCTGATCTCTGCACCTCGGAAAGCCTTACTTGTGTAATAAATTGGCTTCTGGACTCCATTCTCCAATCTGATCAATGCTGAGCTGATTGCATTCTCTGATACTTTCAGGTATAAGTACAACTTTTCTCCCATCACTGGCCTAGACAGTAGTGGAGGTGTTCCTAGATATTTCTTCAAGTCTTGAAAGGCTTTTTCACATTCATCATTCCACTCGAAAGTTTTTCGGAGTGTTTTGAAGAATGGAAGGCACCTATCAGTTGCTCGAGATACAAATCTATTGAGCGCTGCAACTCGTCCTGTAAGACTCTGCACTTCTTTCTTCGTCGTTGGAGATCGCAACCCTAAAAGAGCTTTGATCTTTGCTGGATTTGCCTCAATGCCTCACTGGTTGACGATGTACCCGAGGAACATTCCTTCTCGTACTCCAAAGGTGCACTTCGTCGGGTTGAGCTTCATCTGGTATTTATCCAGTTGATCAAAGGTCTGACCTAAGTCAACTAGATGATCAGCAGCTTTCTTGCTCTTTGCCAGCATATCGTCGACATAGACTTCCATGTTGCAACTGATTTGTTCGGAAAAAACCTTGTTCATCAGCCGCTAATATGTTGCTCCTGTATTTTTCAAACCAAAAGGCATAACATTATAACAATAAGTTCCCCTAGGGGTAATAAAAGAAGTGTTTTCCCTGTCTTTAGGTTTCATTTTGATCTGGTTATAACCAGAGTAAGCATCCATGAAGCTGAGCAGCTCGTGCCCCGAGGTAGCATCCACTTGTTGGTCAATTCTGGGCAATGGGAAGTGATCCTTTGGGCAGGCCTTGTTGAGATCAGTGAAATCGACACACATTCTCCATTTATTGTTTTTCTTCTTTACCCTCACCACATTTTCCAACCAGTCTGGATACTTCACATCATCAATGAATTGGGCTTTCTGGAGCTCGTCGACCTCCTCTTGAATAACTTGATTTTTCTCGGGGCTAAATACCCTTCTTCTTTGCTTAACAGGCTTGATCTCCTTATTCACATTGTGCTCATGACATAAGAAGTTTGGATCTATTCCTGGCATATCTTCATGACTCCACGCAAAAGTTTTCTTTCTATTTCTCAAGAAAGCTATCAACTCTTGTTTTATTGAAGCATCCAACGACGAACCTATCGAAGTTGTTCATTCAGGGTATTCGTCGTCCAGAATAACATTTTCTCTAGATTCCACCACCTGTCCTTTTACAAGTTGGGATTCATCTCTTGGATCAAGTGTTTCAATTTCTATACTTTCATCCACCTGGTAAGTAGTAGTCTTTTTCCTTGACTCTTCAAGCTCCTCTTGCTCGGCAGATGAATAATAGCATTCTCGAGCTACTGTTTGATCACCTTTCACAAATCCTACTCCGAAATTTGTTGGGAATTTTAAACACTGATGTACTGTAGATGGAACTGCTTCGAACTTCTTCAAACCAACTCTCCCCATGATGATGTTGTAAGCTGACTGCACATTCTTATCCATCACAAAGAAGCGTATTCTTTCTGTTCGACAAGCAGGCCAAGTTCCAATAAATATATCCAACTTGATCGTCCCAAGTGGAAAAACTTTCTCGCCAGCAAAACCCAATAGAGGTCTGTGATAAGGTTCCAATTGAGATAATTTCAAATTTAAACTGTCAAAGCATGAATAGTACATGATGTCTGCCGAACTGCCATTGTCTACCAGCACCCTTGAAATCACTACTTCTTTCATCCTCATTTTGATCACCAAAGGGTCGTCGTGAGGGTAAAGAACACCTGCCAGGTCATTTTTTGAAAAGCCAATAACCAGCTTCTCTTTGTTTACCTTCCTCGGACGAGCCTCCTCGGCCAAATTTATTCGTTGAATGTACGAGCAAGCTTGTGCCTCTCCGAGGTAAGCTTTTCTTTCTGCAGTAAGATATCCTCCTCCTGCATCTCCTCCTGTAATAACATTACAATCAAATGACCCAAAACGTATGGAAAATACCTCTCGTTCTGGATGCCTTGGTTTCTTGGGAAGATCGGGGTCATCCTCGAAATCATCTTCATGGCCTCTCTTCTTTTTATCCTCTGCTCGACGAGGAGATCTAGATCTCTCTCTAGTTGGATCATTATTTCTTCTTTCACCTCCCCGATCAACATACTTTGCTAGCTTTCCTCTTCGGATGAGTGTTTTAATCTCGTTCTGAAGAGCTATGCAATTTTTAGTCATATGGCCATGATCTTTGTGGAACTCACAATATTTATCCCTATTCCTCGCATCAGGGTCTGACCTCAGTTTCTTCGGCCACTTTACCTCCTCGCTATTCTTGATTTCTTCCAAGACATGATTAATACCCATTTTCAAGGGAGTATAATTATCGAATTTCTTCAGGACTTCCCATGATGACTTATTATTTCTGGAACGCTTGTCACCGCCATTGGGCTTATGCTCTTTATTTTTAGACTTGTCGACTTCCACCTTGGTGTCTTTATCCATATTCTTCTTTGCAGCCATAGCTTCCTCAGTATTCATGATTTTGGCCGCTTTTTCCATCAACTCTGACATAGTTTTAGGTGGATCTTTTGCCAAAGTGTAATACAACTTATTAGGCAACAACCCACTCATCAAGGCGGTGATTGCTGTCTTCTCCTCATAATCTATGACTTCCAGCTTCTCGTTATTGAAACGAGTTATGTAATCTCTAGTACTCTCACCAGATTTTTGTCTAACACTTAACAAGTGTGCTACTCGTTTTACTGGCTTTGCTCCAAAACAGAAATTGCCAATGAACAACTCGACCAACTGAAAGAAAGTTGAAATCTTACCCCGAGGAAGGTTGTTGTACCATATCTGGGCAGGTCCAGTAAGAGTTCCTGATAATTCTCTACATCTCATCTCGTCAGGGACATAATAGATATCGGCGGCAGCTTGATATTGCTCTATATGAAGAACAGGATCTGTCTTTCCATCGTATTTGGGGGTCACCACAGGGGCTTTAAATTTCGACCGGGTAGGAAAACCCACAATGGCCTGGACAAAAGGTGTCCCTCGAATAAAAGTTCGTTGTAAGGGATTCTCCGCCTTGGCCATTTCTCCCAATATATCCTCCAAGCGCTGAATGGAACCTTTCCACGCATCGTTTCCTTCCTCGGGCTTATTAGTTCGAGCAATTGATTGTTCTGATGTGGACTCCTGAGATCTATCTTGACGAGCAACTGGTCGTGACTGTGCTAATCCTTCTCTTAGATCTGATGGTCGTCGAAAACTCCTCGACATGGTCTTAGGTGGACTCCTATTTCTCCTAGGGCCTAATCGACTGAAAGGAGACACCTTACTCAGTCTTTCTAAGGCACTGGGTCTTTCTGGAGAGAGAGTGATACGTTGATCAGTATCTGTAGCCCTTATTGACGAAGTTCGCCCAGGTTGATAAGAGAAATCATCAGACTCCTCATTACGATATGACTCAGTACGCCTGGACCGTGAAGAAAGTAAATAAGTTTGCCTCTGACCACTGCGTTGTCCTGAACGTGCAGGTGCACCGCCATGAAGGGTTTGTATGAGTTGCCTCATTGTTTCTTGCATGTCGGTTTGTCCTTGAGCCAGATTCGTCATAATCCCAGCCAGATCTGGAGGTGCAGAGGGATTTGAAGGATTTCCAGCATTTCCAGCGTTTCGATTGCTGGATTCCGGATTATCTGCCATTGATGATGAATAATTTTTGGTGAAAAACGATAATAACAATCGTTCCCACAGACGGCGCCAATCTGTTGATGTAAAAAACTAGATTGGTTCTAATTATTTAATCACAGATAAATATAAATGAGACAAAGAATTTTAAAGTGGTTCAGCCTTATATGAACGGCCTACGTCCACTGTTATGTTATTGCTAAGTGTTTGGAAATTCTCGATTACAAGTGCTATATAGAAATTCCCGTCCCCTTGAATGAGGGTGATACATGGTATTTATAGCCCTTAGGCTGTACATGAAAGGGTGTTACATTAAATGATACACAAATGCAAGGGTAATTCATTTAATGCTCTTCAAACGTGGGCGTCAAGATGATAAGCATTCAATGAATAGTTGAACTGTTGATTATCTGGCAATTAATGCAGCGGTCGAGATGCAGCTCGAACCTCCTTAGTTGCTCGTCGTCCAAGAGTTTCTCGGAGCATTGGAGTTCCTCGGAGGGTTGGTGTTCCTCGGAAGACTAGTGTTCCTCGGAGTGAGTATGTTGGTCGGGGGAATAATCTTCCTCGTTGCTATTGTGCCACGTAGATTGACACGTGTCATCTTATTATTTGTCCACATCAGCATACTAATTTTGGTATCAACAATCATAAAAATGTTTTTCCGTTTTATAACATCCCATTTCCCTTCTTACATCCAGGAAATGTAATTAAAAGCCATTTTTATTATCATAAAAATTCTTTTATCATATCATATGCTTCAACTTCCCTTCTTCTATCCGAGAAGTGTTTCCGAAGCCAAATCATTATCCCATTTCCCTTCTTCCATCCAGGAAATGTAATTAAAGCCAATTTATTATCATAAATTGCTTTAACATATAACGCGTTCTAAGACCGCCCGTCCGAGTTTCCCCACTGTGCGCGCCCCTAAATGGCTATCATCTTATAGGGCCTATCATCAAGACAACCTGAAATCCTACAACGCAAGACGTCGGGAAGCGTCCATATGCCTGCAGGATAGTCAAGCCCACACCCGAAATCTCCTAACTAGCGCAAAAACAATAATCGCTCATATGGACTATAGGTCTATATCCACCCTGCATTCATTAGCCAGGGGGCTTCACCATACATACGCAACTTCCCTTATGATTGCGATTTGGAGAGGTGTGTATCCATATTTTATTATTTATGAAAATCATTTCCTTTTTCCCATTTTGAAAACTTTCATTTTTACATTTTCAAAAACATTAGGATCATATCATATCATATATATATATATAGTGGGTTATCTTTCCCGAACAACCTTAAATTTAGTGGGTTATGGATTTCATTTCCATGAACCCAAGGATTTCATCTTGTCCAATAAATCATTTAGAAGTCCCCACCGTAATTTAGGTACCCTAAACCATTAAATTCTACTATTTCTCTATTTTCCTCGAAAATATACTTTAAGGGTTATACATAAAACCCCCACCCTGTCCTCTTAAATTTCCTCAATTGGAGGACTATATACTCCTAAAGGATTTCTCAATTTATCCCTTAATTTACCCTCGAATCAATTTGGATTGGATTTCATCCCATCCATTAAATTCTAAAGCATTAAATTCTACTATTTCTCTATTTTCCTCGAAAATATACTTTAAGGGTTATACATAAAACCCCCACCCTGTCCTCCTAAATTTCCTCAATTGGAGGACTATATACTCCTAAAGGATTACTCATTTTATCCCTTAATTTACCCTCGAATCAATTTGATTTGGATTTCATCCCATCCAAATCACCCTAGGAAAATTGCCCAATTTCATAAGGGGTCGATCGATCGACCCATAGCCGTCGATCGATCGATGGCTTCGATCGATCGAGCCCCCGTGATCGATCGATCGATCATGTCGGGCAGCTTCTTCTTCGAGAAGCTGGTTCGGCCATTAAAGCTTCTCCCCAGCTTTTAACTTCGCACCCAATGTCCTACAACCTCAACCAACAACAACAACACATATAATAGGGGTTCTAAACGTCCTAGAGCCCGAAATCACCAATAAATTTAGGTTAAAACTTATGTTCCTCACTTTGAAACATTATTGGGGTTTAATTGTTTTAACTCCCAAAACCCCGTTTTATCCACGAAAACCCAACCCAAAATCATTAGGGTTTGTTATACCAACAATGATATGAGATATTTACAATCAAAAATAAATAAAGCAAGTAAACACTTTCCTCGTGGATAAAATCCGACGACCTCGAGTCGAATCCCGCGGAGTTTGGCCCGAATCTTCCTTTTTCTCCTCCTTTTCTCTCCTCTTCTCTCTCTTTTCTTTCTTTCCTTTCTATTTTCCCCCTCTCCCCCTCTTTATATTGGAAAAAAAGTGTTTTAACCCCTAAAAACCCAAAAAATTCTCGTATACTATATTACGAGCCCTTTTAACTCCAAAATTCCCCGAAACTCAATTTCGATAATCGGATACTCTTTTCAGACTATCTCGAACATTTCGAGACTTATGGCGGAGTTGAAATTCCCATCCTAGGTACTTGACCGCAAATCACTATTCTAACCCAAATCACTTAATGCGGGGTTGTCTCATTAAAATCTTACCTCTTTTGTCGCTTTACTCCACGACGACATATAATTATAATACTTCGGCCTATTTAGTCCACAAAGTAATTACAATATCCATCGAAAATCATTAAATCCTCGAAAAACCAAAAATCACTATTCAGGGAAAATCTCCAAATTCTAATTTATACTTAATAATGGAATTTAATTGTCTCCAAAAGGGCGGGTTGTTACATACTCCCCCCCTTACAACGAAATTTTGTCCTCGAAATTCAGATACGACCTACACCACCAAACCTAGGATCGCTCCAAATCCAAATACCTCTAGGGGAACGATACTAACCCAATGGTTCCTAACCATATACCATACGGCTACCACGGTCGTAAAGTGACTCCAATAGCATCACATAGTACACATCATTACTGGTGCTTCATGTCATAAACTTCAACTTTATATACTACGCCCCTTCTATTTCGAGCGGCATATAAACCAACTCACTAAGGTGACCATACACCTTTTTAACTTTTGCACATCGGTACAACCATAGCGAACGTTCGACACGTAACTCTCTCTCTAAATGAGGGTCTCCTTTCCTTGGTGTAATACTCACATATGGGTCCTCCCAACCCACTAAATGAAATTTTCCTATCCTCGGCGCCACTAACACTACTAAACTTACATACTAACAATACTAAGATCTATGCGTTACCCAACCTACGCGAAAAGAGTATAATCCTAAGTATGTCTCTAGTTCCCAAGGCCTCTCTCAACTTCCGACATTTTCTTGGTCTCATGCGTGGGACGTCTCGTAAAACCGAAATCCAAACAAGGAACCCTCCCGTTAAACAACTCCCTCGCGTTGTCGGTCATTGCGGTATAGCGACCTAAGGCAGACCAGCAGGACGTCCTAAATCCTACCCCACTAAGCTACGAACACATTACTAATATTCTATCCTTTCGCCCATACGAAAGGAAAACTAACTAATCGAAGTGCCCAACTCTCTGAAAGAGCACTACGTACATCGTACCCAAAGTATACTTTCTCAAAATTTTGCCTTTTCACTAAGGCCTAGCCATAATCCTCAAATCAATTTATCTAAGTCCTACTTCACCCACCCACCTGTGGAGATAGGACCGCTTTAGTGATTTTCCATAGCACAACATTTCCATAAACATACCAGCATCACATGGCTCATAGTCTATAGTGGTTCATCCACATTATAAGGCTTATCAACAAAACCCACATCCTTGCATCCTATAAATCTCTCCACTCCCGATGCTATTAAGATGCATGTGTGGAGCGTCTCGTAAAGCGAAATCCAAACAAGGAACCCCTCCACACACTCCTATTTAACTTTGTTGATCATAGAGGTCCGTTATTTGAAACATGCAATCGGGATAACCCTATCCCCTTTTCCAACAAAAGGGTGGTCTGAACTCCTATCTCTAACTAAGAGTTACACCACCAAGCGCTCGTACTAATTTTAAGTCCTTGAGCAAACCCATGATGATCTAAATCTTACAGCTCAATAATAATCCTATGGCCTTAATTCACACCTATAAGGTCGCCACGCACTCACATCAATATAATAAAACCTCTGATCATCGAGGTTCCATCTATGCGTACAATAAAGGCGAACTCAACCTGCATCCAGGTGAGATATCGCAACAACAACCTGTTCCCTTCAGGAATTGTGGACACGATTGTCTTGCCATCCTTAGCCTACTATCGCTCCAATAATACCATAATGTATTTTACATATATATACAAAATATAAACACCCGCCTCTATGACGAGTGAAAGAAAATAAAATTCCGCTACTGCGTAAAACACACAGGCATACACTATATAATGTTATCAATACCGCCACAAAACTCAAATTGCACACAACTCATCTAGCCACACCCCTTACCAACATTTCTTAACTCTATGCCCCATCTAGGAACCCTAACCTTGTCCTTTATTCCTATCGGGAAATGACTAACCTTGTGGCTCCGCACTTCCCATCATTATTTTCATCACTGGCCTTCCTGACCGTGATAAAGTTATCAGCACCATCTGACTCTATAACATAACTCCTTACATTCACCTTACTAATCCTCTTAACTTCTTCGTTAAAAGGAATCTCCACTACCAGTTTCAACAACCCTATTTCAACAAATCTCCCCACGTGGATGTCCCCAATGAGGCACATGAACACACCCACATTCTTCATAAGTGTTAGCAACACTTCTCTAGTGAGCCCATCATTCCACTGAAGGACTCT
This sequence comes from Sambucus nigra, assembly GCA_949130495.1. Taxonomy (NCBI): domain Eukaryota; kingdom Viridiplantae; phylum Streptophyta; class Magnoliopsida; order Dipsacales; family Adoxaceae; genus Sambucus; species Sambucus nigra. The sequence goes on from OX422218.1 coordinate 523,408,357, forward strand.
CTCTTCGTTCTACCTTCCTCACCTCGGTATGAGGTTCGCTTCTCCATACCATCCTTTATCCACTATCGGCCTCTAGCCGATCCTTATGTGAATAATTCAAAACTCCATTCCCTCCTACTTCTGCTAAATCATGAGGACTCACGGTTAAAACTATTCATAAGATCCCTTTCGAACCCTTAAATTCACAGGGAAATTCAACTTAAGTACCACTCTTCACCAAATCAGCACTTGGATGCTCGTAACTACTAGACTTTAGTAGTCATTGCAACCATCCTTAACAATTTCCATAAGGGGAGTGACCTCTATTACGGTCCTCATCCCCTAACTTCTGTCAGTCGCCCCACCTGAGCCCCGCCTCCTGCTGTCCTCATCACGGCCCTCCTCGGTCGCCCCTCCTCGCTCGGCACACGAACCTAGAATGATCGCGCAAAAGATTCCTATAATTTTATAATTTGACAAGAGAACGAAATCTCACAAGAGAAATGAACAATCCTAATCCTGAGGATCTATATCAAATCGATAGTACGTCCGCACAGATTCATAAGGACACTAGAACCTGATGCTCTGATACCATCTGTGACAACTCGCCTAATAAGATACCGGGAAATCACTCCTATATCAAATTTTAACAGGAGTCTCATATGGATCATTCTTAGCATCACTGCCGAAAATCCATTTAATTACTAATAACCTATTAGGCTGGTGTCAAAATTTTACTTAACTAATCTTTTTAAACGCTACAATTAAAACATTCACACAGTCTTGCGTAAATGAAATTGAAATGAAATAAAATAACCGAACACTCGGTCAAAATATACAACCAAATCGAATGATGCTAAAATAATAACAAAATGCAATTGGGTTATTAGCCCGAATGTTTATACAATACCTCCTATCTAGAGTACAAGGATAGAAGCGTCTACCTAGAACTCGCAAGCATCCACAGCTGCTACAGTAGACGTCTGACTCGAAAGAAGTGTCATTCAGGCGTCCCTTTGTCTGGACACCTATATATATATAAATATATATATATATATATATATATATATAGAGAGAGAGAGAGCAAGAGAGGAAAAGTAGATAAACAGGTCAGAGCCCGAGTTTGAAAATATTTTGCAAGTGCATAAATTCTTTATTTTTTTAGAAAAATAGATTTTTTATCTCATATTTAAATTGGTATCGCACTCCCATGAGATACCCCCCACCTCTCTTCTAACAGTGCACACCTAACGCACTTAACATTCAAGTTAAGCTACCCTGCCTAATTAATCTAACACTCCGTCTACTAGAAACCTCTACAACCCGAGCGCTTCTTTCCATTCTCAACACTGCACTAAGTTCGTGCGTGGGGTGTCTCGCGAAGCGAAATCCAAACAAGTAACCCCCCCCCCCTAAAACACTACTACTTGGCAGGGTTAATGGTAGCGATCCATTAGGCCCGTAGCACAAAACTAAAGTATAAATGCATACATACATAATAACATACATATCATATTCATTTTTATATACATCTTACAATATACATCCAGATCTATCTCCCTGACTGAGGTTCACTCTATATTTATCTTTATAATACACATCCTGATCTATCTCCGAGACAGAGGTGTATTCTATACTCATTTCAAAACTTTCTATTTCCCTTCTTATATCCAGGAAATATATTTAATATTCAATTCATTATCATGAACTGCTTTAACACATCATATAACTTTTTAAAAGCCAGTTTTATTATCATAAAAATGCTTTTCCGTTTTATAACATATCATTTCCCTTCTCATATCCAGGAAATGTAATTAAAAGCCATTTTTATTATCATAAAAATGCTTTTATCATATCATATGCTTCCACTTCCCTTCTTCCATTCTGGAAGTTTTTGCTAAGTCAAATCATTATCCCATTTCCCTTCTTCCATCCAGGAAATGTAATTAAAGACAATTTGTTATCATCAATTGCTTTAACATATAACACGTTCTAAGACCGCCCGTCCGAGTTTCCCCACTGTGCGCGTCCCTAAATGGCTATCATCTTCCAAGGCCTATTATAAAGACATCATGGGATCCTACAACACAAGACATCGGGAAGCGTCCATATGCTTGCGGGATAGTCAAGACCACACCTGTAATCTCCTAACCAGCACAGAAACAATAATCGCTCATATGGCCTATAGGACTATATCCACCCTGCATTCATTAGCCAGGGGGCTTCACCATACGTACGCAACTTCCCTTATGATAGCGATTTAGAGAGGTGTGTATCCATATTTTATTATTTATGAAAATCATTTCCTTTTTCACATTTTGAAAACTTTCATTTTAACATTTTCAAAACCATTTAGATCATATCATATACATATACTTTAATCACATAGTATATATATATATATATATATATATATATATATATATATATATATATTCATCCTCGAATATATACATATGGCCATAATTGCCAACTACATCTAGCGATGACCATTAATCCCAAAGATTCTCTCAAGGAATCATAATCATGCATTCATATACGCATGATACTAAACCCAAGTATTTCCTCACTTTGATAACTAATAAATACCTTATTTTCATTTAAGGACTTATTGGATATCTCCCATTTATACTAAGCCTCACAAAGCGAATATATATATATATTTCATCATAATCCTCTCATAGGATTCACTCAATCAATATCAATATATTTATGCTTTCCTAAGCGCATAAATTATATAGGATTAGAAGCCCACTAAAATCCTAGGGATTTATCTTTCCCGAACAACCATAAATTTAGTGGGTTATGGATTTAATTTCCATGAACCCAAGGATTACATCTAGTCCAATTAATCATTTAGAGGTCCCCACCATTTTTTAGGAACCCTAAACCATCAAATTCTACTATATCTCTATTTTCCTCGAAAATATACTTTAAGGGTTATACATAAAACCCCCCACCCTGTCCTCCTAAATTTCCTCAATTGGAGGACTATATGCTCCTAAAGGATTACTCATTGCATCCCTTAATTTACCCTCGAATCAATTTGGATTGGATTTCATCCCATCCAAATCACCCTAGGAAAATTGCCCAATTTCAGAAAGGGTCGATCGATCGACCCATAGCCGTCGATCGATCGATGGCTTCGATCGATTGAGCCCCCGTGATCGATCGATCGATCATGCCAAGCAAATTATTCTCCGAGAAGTTGTTTCGGCCATTAAAGCTTCTCACAATCTTTTAAATCCGCACCCAATGTCCTACAACCTCAACCAACAACAACAAAACATATAATATGGGTTCTAAACGTCCAAGAGCCCGAAATCACCAATTAATTTAGGTGAAAACCTAAGTTCTTCACTTTGAAACATTATTGGGGTTTAACTATTTTAGCTCCCAAAAACCCATTTTATCCACGAAAACCCAACCCAAAATCATTAGTGTTTGTTATACCAACAATGATATGAGATATTTACGGTAAGAAATAAATAAAGCAAGTAAACACTTGCCTCGTGGATAAAATCCGACGACCTCGAGTCGAATCCCGCGAAGTTTGGCCCGAATATTCCTTTTTGTCCTCCTTTTCTCTCCTCCTCTCTCTCTTTTCTTTCTTTCCTTTCTCTTTTCCCCCTCTCCCCCTCTTTATATAGCAAGAAAAGTGTTTTAACCCCTAAAAACCCAAAAACGACTCGTTTACTCAGTTACGAGCCCTTTTAACTCCAAAATTCCCCGAAACTCAATTTCAATAATTGGATACTCTTTTACGACTATCTTGGACATTCCGAGACTCATGGCACAGTCAAAATTCCCATCTGAGGTACTTGAGCGCAAATCACTATTCTAACCCAAATCACTGAATGCGGGGTTATCTCATTAAAATCTTACCTTTTTTGTCGCTTTACTCCACGGTGACATATAATTAAAATACTTAGACATATTTAGTCCTAAAAGTAATTATAATATCCATCGAAAATCAGTAAATCCTCGAAAAACCCAAAAATCACTATTTTGAGAAAATCTCCAAATTCCAATTTATACTTAATAATGGAATTTAATTGTCTCCAAAAGGGCGGGTTGTTACAGTTTAGTGAGCGTTCTGATTATTGTATACCATCACACAATCCTTCCACATCTTCACATTCTAATTTCAACTCAAATTTTGAAATCGCGGGTGACCATTTCCTACTCCGTCCAGATACACTAGATCAGGAAGGTGATGACGTTTATTGTTCCTAGTCGGGAAATGTTCTTAATTTCAATGACAAGGCCAGAGGTATGATTTTACACACACTTGTATTCTATGTATGTGAATTTTTCTAAAGAGTTCATTATATCATTAGTTTAAAAATATATTATCCGAGTTTGTAAGGACATATTTGATGAGGTACCAGGATTACCACCAACAAGAGAGGTGGAATTTTTTATAAATTTGGAATCAGGTACCATTCCCATTGTGAGGACACAGTATTAAATGGATCCATTAGATATGAATGAGTAGCCGGAGAAATTTCAGCAGTTATTGAGGCAAGGGTTCATACGAAGGAGTATGTCTCAATGGAAAGCTCTAGTATTATTTATAAAGAAGAAAGTTAGTTCATTTTGATTATGTGTTCATTATCTAGAGTTAATAAGGTCATAATAAATAATAAGTATCCATTACTTCTTATAGATGATCTATTTGACCAATTGACGAATACGTCATTCTTCTCCATGATTGATTTGCACTCAAGGTGTCACCGATTGCATATTTGTGATGAGGAAGTCCTGAAGATGGCTTTTCTAATGTGTTATGGTTTGAATAAATTTTGGGTCATGTTATTTGGGTTAACCAATGAAACAATAATGTTTATAGATTCGATGAATTGGGTTTTTTGACCATGTATCAATAAGTTCATCATTGTGTTTATTAGATACATCTTAATATATTCTCGGTTGAAATAGCAGCAAGGGGATTTTTTTTTATTAATCTCAGAGACACTAAGGGAATATAACTTGTAAACTAAGTTCTCTAACTGTCGGTTTTGTCTTTGAGATGTATACTTATTGGTACAAGTCTCATATGAAGTTGGTATTTGAATGGATCATTTAACATATCTACATTTGTATATTGTTGGCATCTCACAATGTATATAGTGGTTATGAGTTTTTTTGGGTTCAACAGTGTACTATAAGAGATTCATTCCAGTGTTCTCGAAGATTGTTGGGCCACTGAATCACCTCACCCAAAATGTAGTATTATTCATTTGGATCCCATATCGCTAGAGATTTTTCAAAGATATTAAGGAGAATCTCACCACCATGGTTGTTCGTGCATTACAACATGCAGTGTGGAATATTTCGTATATGATGATTCAGCACTCCAGGGGATATGAGGTATGTTGATGTAGGAGTTGTTGACATTATCTACTGGGTGAGAGGTTCACACTGTATTTCGACAATAAGAGTCTTCATAAGTTCTTTACATAGAGAGAGTTGAATATGATACTGAGGAGATATATCTAGTTTTTGAAGGACTACCACTCTTTTATTAACTACCATCGGGGGAAAGATAATGTAGTAACAAATCCATTGAGTCAGAGATCGACCGTTATGTTTATAGCAATATGGGTCGATCATGAGGATGCATTATCAAATATTTGGGCGATACAATGGAGTGCCATGCATGGTATGGATTTGTCAGAAGCCTTTTGGGGAGTGGTGATCTTTACACTAGCCATGGTGACACGGGTAATACAAAAACAATATTTTAGATTCTATTTTCTAAGAGAAAGTACAATAGCTTGTATCAGCCATGGTTCCTTTTTTCTCATATAGTTTAGATGGTGGATTGAGATTTTTGAGAAAGTTGGTTCTGACAGAGATTTCTGAGTTAAAGAGATTAGTTCTACTCGAGACACATGAATAAAAATCCATAATATATCTCGGAAGGGACAAGATGTATCAAGACATCCGTATGACATATCATTAGATTAGGATGAATGGGTGTATTATACCTTTTGTATCTAAATGCGCTACCTATCACATAGTAAAAGTGGAACGTCAGAGAACATCTAGGGAAGCTACAACCTTTGGAGATTCCAAAATGAATGTGGGAGAGCATCTATATTGATTTCATAGTTCTAGTTTTGAGGTTCTAGAGAACTTATTAATGTATTTGAGGTATCATTAAAATATTAACGAACGTGTCTCATTTCCTTTTTTAAATAATTGAGGTATTTTCATAATTTTGAATAGGTTGGAACCGACTGGGTATCGATTGGACTTACCCAATCATATTTAGTAAGTACAAAACGTGATTCACCTATCAATATTAAGGAAATTTTTGAGGGATGATGACACTTATTGACATATCGACCTTGACAGTATTGAATTGAAACTTTATACGAGCTAAGAGGAGCAATTACAATGTATCCATTATTAGAGAGATGAGACTCTAAGATCAAAGGTTATACCATTAGTTAGAGTCCAGTGGGGACACCAAAGCGAGACTGGGTGTACATGGAAGAGGGAGGACAACATGTAGTCAAAATATCCATGGTTACTCTAGTCAGATATAAATTCGAATTTTGAGGATGAAATTCCTATTTTAGGAAGAAATTGTAATACTCCGTAATTTTAGTGCATTCAATTTAATTGTGAAACTATTATAGGTCATATGTGTTATGTGCATATATTATTTATAATGGAAATCGAAATGGAAATCAACATGTCTAACTTGATCATTCCAAGTGGAAAAACTTTTTCTCAAGAAAACCCAATGAGGGGCATGTGATATGGCTCCAACTGACCAAGTTTCAAGTTCAAACTATTGAAATAAGGATAAAACATTATGTCTACCAAGATACCATTATCCACCAGCACTCTCGAAATGATTACATCCTCATTCTCATTTTTATAACTAGAGGATCACCATGAGGATTCAAGACTCCTTCCAAATCATTTCTAGAAAAGCCAATGACCAACTTATCTTTGTTAACCTTCCTTGGGCGATCTTCTTCTACCAGATTTATTCGCTGGATATAGGAACAAGCTTGAGCCTCATTGAGGTAATATTTCCTTTCAACGGTATGATTACCCCCTCCTACATCTCCATTTGTAATCATGTTACAATCAAATTAACCGAAATGAATCGAAAATACCTCACTCTCATGTTGTCTTGGACTTTTTGGGAGACTGAGATCATCTTCAGGGTCATCTTTATAGTTCTTTTTCGTATCTTCTCTTAGTCGACAAGGATATTTGGATCTCTGTCGATCTCTATTATTGGTATTCCCACCATTCTAATGATAAAAAAACTTGATCAACTTTACTCATCTAATAAGTTCCTCTATCACGCTTTAGAGAGATACACACATCCTGATCGTATAGCTGTGATCTTTATGGAACTCATAATACTTGGATTTATCCCTTCTTTCAAAAGCTATCCTTAGTTTTTCTAGCCAATTCAGTTCCTCACTGTTCTTGATTCCCTCCGGAATGTGGTTTATCTCCACTTTTAAGGGAGTATAATTTGTATACTTTAATAAATGATCCAACGTTTCTTTTACTTTCATTTACTTGCTCATTGTGACAACCTACCTAATTAAATACCGGGTGATCAGTCCTTCATTAAATTATAACCAAGGTGAACGGTTGGTTCATTCTTAGCATCACTGTCGCAAAAATAACTTTTCAAATTAGACACCCTAAATAATTAAGCTAAGTGACAAAACCATTTTAAGACATCAATTTTCAAATTTAATTTAAAACCAATATTTAAAACATTTCATAATCCATGGTTTAAAAATCACACAACAACTTGACTCGGAAAGGTAATCCAAGCAATTTAAGCATTCAACTAAATAATTCCAATTTTAAAACTTCAAAGGAAAAACATCCTGACAGTATAAATCCCAAAGTATAAATACTGGAAGTAAATGAATTACAATCTCTGATAAAACCAACTGAATAATGGAAAAAGGGCGACACATGCCCAACTGGATGAAATAGAACTAGAAGTGGAATCAATAATGAGGTCATCTAAGCAAAAGGACTACAACTCCCACCTAAGCTGTAGCACGTTCCTTCCAAAGGATCATATACAAGACGCCCCTGTGTCTAGGCACCTGTTATATATACGTATATATACAAGAGAGAACATAAAATAGGAGACGTGTCAGAGCTCGATTGTAAAACAGTTTAAAATTTAGTTTAGCAATATTTAAAATGCTTATCGGCAAATGCAACAATCATAATAGTGTGCGACACTCTCTTGAGAAATTCTCACCTCTCTTCTAATGTGCACACCTACCGCACTACTACTCCCAACAGTTTAGCTTATCTTAAGTTACTCACAAGGTTTCATGCCGACAATTTCTAGTGTTAAGATTTTTTTTTTTTTAAATCACAGTTCTCACATAAATCTCATTTGGTAATAAAGTTTCTCAGTATTGCCTCAAACTTTTCAAACACTTATATCCAAGTTGAAATAATTATTCATTACTTACCTATCTTTAGTCATAGTAGGTAGTTCCCAAATTTCAAGTTTATATATATGTATATTAATCACTCATATAATATATATATACTATCGGCACCCCACATAAAATTTATCTTGCTGGCATACTCTGCTATCAAGTCCCCGTATCACTCGTACTAAGGGAAATACTAGTTCGGAATCACTCTCGAACTGTATTAACACAAAACACATACAAATTGAAGCGAAGCATAGTTCCAAGTCATTAAGAGGTCATCACATTCCCTCGGGTCTGTTAGGACCGTCTGACTATCCATCCAATAGCTTGTACCAAGAATTACTATATTCTAGGGTACAATTCAATATCCCCCATAAAGGTCCCATCGAGATAAGACTGTCCCAGCGCGATTACCTCAGTGATAGCAAGTAGTGCGAGCATGATTTTTACACGTATATAGTATATGCACAAACACAGTCATATATGTATACTACCATTCCCATTTCAAATTTAGGTACACCCTCGACCCATACTTATGAAATTTATTCTTACTGGACATTACAAGATTATCCCGTCTAACGGTTTGTCTCTTGTTCTTATTTATGGGATTATTCCAAACCTTCTTCGTAACACTAGTGAAATCCTATCTCCCTAAGTGTAATTTCAGTAGGTACTATTTTACTTTACATTGTAACTTCCTTACGAGTCTCACCCTTTAGACACACATTCCCATTATTCCTTATGTGTAAAACACCTCCGTTAAATGTTAATCTCGTCTTACATTAAAGGTTCCATTTTTATAAAGTTCTACTCGTCTTCTTTATATCCCAAAATGTTCTAATAATAATGTCCAAGAATTTCTATTCATTTAAGTTGGAACAACCTATTTAAAAAGGGTAATTTGAGTTTTCCAGGAGGGTTCGATCGATCGATGGCAGGTGCTCGATCGATCGATGGGTCGATCGATCGATCAAGCAGGTATGGCAAAACTGCAGAATTTCTAGATACGGGAATGTTATTCCAAAATCATTCAAACCATCATATTTGATTTCCAAACTTCCAACAAATTATACCACCAGTGTTATATCCCCAAATAATGAATATTCTACGTAAGACATGAGAGCTTTCATCAATTATAACGAATTAAAAGGGTTAAAATCTAGAAAAATTACTAGAACCCTAATAATTCCTTTAACTTAGTTCTTTCCATTCTTTTCCCATATATTTTACTCCTAACTCAATGAATTTCTTTGTTCAACCTCTACATATGAATTAGATTTCCAGAACACGTCTTTTACCTATACATCATGCAAATTCGAGTCTCCAAAATATGTTTTCTTTCCCAAAAACTAGTTCTAATCAATCCGATCCTAATATCATTGAAGCATTAACCAATATAGAGCAAGATAGATACTTGCCTGGAAATATTTGGCTCAGATTTATGGAAAATATTGGTGTGGTTATGATCCTCAATCCGCGAACTAAAGTTTGGCGGCGCCGGCGGTGCAAACGGTGGAGTTCTTGGCCTAGAACTCCTTGGAAAGGTTATCCTCTTCCTCTCTAATGGCCGTCTTTGATTCTTGGTTATTCTAACCCTAGAAGACAACTCCTACCATCTGATATAACCTTAGAAAATTCGTGGGTTTCCATGCCCAAAAATACGAAATGTCTAAAACGCCCTTTCGGGATGTTAATTAGGCCTAGAAACGCCCTGAGACCCAAACTAAACCCCCGGGTACATTATTTTGACTATTTTGACCTTTGAGGACACATTGGCGTACTCAAAATGACCACATGGGTGACTTATATTTTATTCACTTTTAATAGTTCGAATTAAATCCAGACACGACACAAGCGCGTCCCGATAAATTTCCAAATTTATCAAATTAGATTCTCGTGACAATTTTACTAAATTCAATTACACCTCTTACTTTACTCATAAACTAACTTACAACAAAATTTCAATAATTACTAATTCTCATCACGCTAGTAAGTATTTAAATGATTTTTTCGGATTAATATTAAATTAATATCTCTAATTAAATTTAATAAATCTCCAAAATTTAAAAGTCATAAAAATACGGGGTATTACATACTTCCCCACTAATAATGGAATTTCGTACCGAAATTCGGAGTATAAGGCGTACTTGGTAGGAATAAATCTGAGTATCTTATCAGTACGCAACTATCTATAAAGTAAGGCGTTTTATCACTATAGCCCCCGTATCACAGTGAGCTTGAATAACACTCTCCTCAACAATACCTCTCATTGTGCTCCTATCCGACAAGATTCGCATGAGACGAGCTTATACATCATTGATTCCCATTATTTCGATATCATTGGGAGGCCGCACCTCACCATATGACAACTACTCGTATTTATCTAACAACCAAAACTCCCATTCTTGTCGTATTTATCTGAGAGAAACCATACTAATATCTGAACACTCTTGTCGCTTAAAATAGTTGTGGTAATTCCACTATAGTCAATAGACTCTAACTCAACAAATCCAAAATTTTAATGATCCGCTCACCTCCAAATATACATAGGGAGAATGGTTAAGGTTTTTCCACACCAAAAGCTCAATAAGCACCTCGTTCACGACAAACAGGTACAAGTGCTTCCACGAAAATCTACTATACTACGCTTCACTTGCTAACTATGTTCGTGGTCGAAAAGGAATGATCACTAAGATTCCAAAATTACCTTCACGCGTATCCATTAATTGATAATCACCGTGCGCATACTTCCAGGCGAGGGGTGATACATCCTCCTCAAAATGAAACGTTATCCCCACTGCTTCTTGAAATGTCATATTGAAGGTCAGATTCAAAAAATTTCCTCCCGATTCAACAATAATACCGTGTAGGACCACGTATCGTCGCGATCCTTCCTTTCAAAGGAAGACTGGGGCACACCAGTTAATATTATTAATCACCCCAAAAAGATATCAATCATTTACTTCTTGGGCGACTTGTTCCATAGGTTCGGATGAACCCTTGATCTTGTCTTGAAGATGGTAGCCCTTCCAAGAAAAACTTTATCGACTTTATCGGCCTCTTCCTTTATAGGAATTTTCTCTAGCCATAAAATTCTCTAGTTGATCCTCTTATTCCAACCGATCTCCATCTATGAGTTGTGTATGTAAAAACTACTCACCATCCCGCTAAACATCGAATTTTCCAAGAAATAACACATCAAATTATGTGACACTTAATCTTCCCCTTCTTTCCTTGGCGTACAACTAAAATTTCGAACCGTGCCCCTTTCTCTATGATGTGCACTTATGGGCCTTGTACACCCCACTAATGTCATCACTCTTTGTAAGAGCAAGTCGTACCCCCATTTAACTACTTATAACTCTGTCCCGAGTGTTTTCCATAATAATTAAATTCTATTCTTCTCAAGGAATTCCCCTTTTAAATGGCTTTCTATAGCCTTTAACCAAATTCGAGTGTGACATTCTAATCGCACACGTATGTATGGATTATCGTCCTTGATGCGATGCTTAATCCACTCTACTACTTCCACCTCGTTATAGTAGTCCCATAAACACATATTCCACATGACCATTCCCACGTCCCTTCAACTCGAACGATTTCAACATCAGCTAACCAAGATGCTCACATTTTGAAACACCCCGATTGCCCCGGGAAGAGCGAGCGGAGCGCTAATCATCGATAAAACTAATTAAATTCTCTATGCAACACAGTATAGAGTATCTAAATCCCACAACAACAAAAGAGAACCTACTAATCTCCAATCTCTCCCGATAAGTACAAAAATTCTTTCGAATAAATACAACTACTGAAATACATCACTAATACTCTATACAACAAAATAAATACAAGCCTTCTTTCTTGTATTAAAAGTCTTTCCCAGATAATCCACACTAAAATTCATCCCAACTCTTTATTTTCTTTGTGTTCAGAATGTGGTGACAACACTTAGGTACCCTCAATCCCCCAAGAAATCAAAATTTTTAAATCCTCCCTATCATCGTTCCACCCCTTAACTCGTGGTGATAGAACAAAACCTTCGATGTTTTCTTACCACCCAACTGGCTCCACTGGCCTTAAATCATAATTCAACTTCCGACTTATAGATATAATTACCTGCTCCTATGACGACAGAGGTACTAAACTTGTAGACTAATCACCAAGCATCTTCTTATTTCCAACCATAAGCTAAGTTTCATGCGTGGGATGTCTCATAAAGCGAAATCCAAATAAGCAACCCCCCCCCCCCGATACACTACTACCTAGCATTGTTGGTTATCGAAATCTGTTAGCCCCTCCGTCCATAACATGTACCCTTTTATTCTGTCTCTTGACAAAAAGTTACTTCACCTCCCGTAATTACACCTACACTAAGAACACTTCGCCAATCCTTTATCATCTAGTATTGGTGGTAATTTCCTATCCACAAACCTCCTACACATACAATCAGGACTCTTAAAATATTGATCCTAAACATATGCGTTTAATTGTTAACTATCACATCTCTAAAGGGTAGATACATCGATGCTCTCTACCTATCACTTAGTCTTGAGCTCGGAACGTGATACTGGGTCAAACCTTCTTGCTCGATGGTAAACCCAATACGTACAGAACCATGAAAATAAGGTTTCTAAACATTTCGGTATTTAAACTCTTCGGGCCACTATAACCCTTGGAGTCTGTAAATATATAATGTAATTGGGGTCCCGAGTCTCTCACAGGTGAGGCCTTGCCAGAATAAATCAGATTGCACTAAGGCAGCCACTCTGATAGCCATGAAATCACTGCCTACTATTGTATTAGCCATATCTGTAAAATTTTAACAAAGGAAATACCATACTCGTATATCACACTACTAAAACGAGTACTCTCAATAAAGCATATAACACTATTAATGCACACATTCATCCTCCGTGGATATCACTAAGGATAAATCCACTACACTAGGGAAAGGAAAAATATACCAACATAATATTAACGTTTATTTCTATACGCACTAATTCGTCTCACATGTAAATCTAGCAATGAACAAAATATGGTGACTTGTTCGTGTCACATGAAACACGCCTCATCCTCCGAGGATAAGAGTCATACTTCTACCTTTCCAATCGCATTGGAAAACCCTTCCTCTGGGTGAGGCATTCCCACCAAACACCTTTCCTACCCCAAAATGGCGGGGACAATACTCCTACCGAAACTCTAGCATGCCAATAACGGCCTTATACTCATGCATGTCTAACAGTAATATTGACCACAGGTAAAAATTAAGTTACCAATCTATATATCTACACCCCATCAAATAAAGAAAATCAAAGACTCTTTCCCCCAAATGGCGAGTCTACGCACGACACCGTACTCATCGTCGTGACTATTAACCCTAAGGCTCGTGCAAAATGAATAGCTATAAAATAGTGCGGTGCCCCAGTACCCATTAAAACTCGACCCATAACACCAGGTATAGGGAACATACCTTTTATCTTCATTGGGGCCTGAGGTGCTGCTACCTGGTGGACGTCATAGACACGTCTGTACTATGATTTCCCCACCTAATCTGAGGCTATTGGGGTGGCGAGTAAAGTCGTCTTCTGTGATTCATTACGGGCGCCCTGCTTCCACGGGTCCCTATTCCTCTCCTGGCAATCCTGACATCTATGGCCATTCCTGCCACATTGGAAACACCTCCCTCAAAACTGTCTCATTTCACTACGTTGTTGACTAGTTTCGCTTTTTCCTTGGTCTTGTTGTGCAACTTGAGGAAAAATGATGTCAGGTTGAGGACAATCCCTCCACTTGTGACCCGGTTGTACACATTTATAGCAGAGTCCTAAAATTTATCGGTGGTCTGGTTACAGTTTCTCTCCAGTCTGATTCGAACAACATTGACGTTTATGACCGTCCATTCCACATTTAAAACACCTCTTTGTGACTTCATTCTGTCTCTGACTCTGTTGACCCTGACGATTTTGGCCCTCCGTGGAAATTTTGTTTCCCTTAGGGATGTTTTGGTTTTGAGGAGCTTTTTGCCAAAATTTTGGTGCCTTCGCACAATTTTCAACTCTAGTCATATCAAATTGACAAATCTCTCTAGGTCTTTAGCGTTATCTAAGCTTCATACTGCGATCGTGGTACTGTAAGATTGCAGTGGTAATTTCCTGTGCCACAATGCCTGTAAATTCTGCGATTGGTACCCTCTTTGGAGATGCCTGAGGTGTGAGCTGTTCTTTCTCACTAAATTCCATTACGGCATTAGCTTGTTTATTTTGATGGTCCATCTGAAAGTTTAAAATAATCTGGATTAGTTCAACATTCACATCGACAAATTGCAGAAGCACGAATTTCAAACGCATAAAGATGAATACAATATTCCTAATATTGGGGCACTAAATCGAAGACGCTAAGCTAGAAACGAGATAAGCCGTACATATCCTAAAGGACACTAGAACCTGATGCTCTGATACCACCTGTGACACCCCACCTAATTAAATACCGGGTGATCAATCCTTTATTAAATTATAACCAAGGTGAACAGTTGGTTCATTCTTATCATCACTATCGCAAAAATAACTTTTCAAATTAAACACCCTAAATAATTAAGCTAAGTGAAAAAACCATTTTAAGACATCAATTTCCAAATTAAATTTAAATCCTTTCATAATCCATGGTTTAAAAATCACACAACAACTAGACTGGAAAAGATAATCGAAGAAATTTAAGTATTCAACTAAATAAATCCAACTTTAATACTTCAAAGGAAAAACATTCTGACAGTAACAATCCCAAAGTATAAATACTGGAAGTAAACGAATTACAATCTCTGATAAAACCAACTAAATAATGGAAAAAGGGCTATACATTCCCAACTGAATGAAATAGAACTGGAAGTGGAATCAATAATGAGGTCATCTAAGCAAAAGGCCTGCAACTCCCACCTAAGCTGCAACACATTCCTTCCAAAGGATTCAATGTAAGACACCCCTGTGGCTGGGCAACTGTAATATATACATATATATACAAGAGAGAAGAGAAAATAGGAGATGGGTCAGAGCCTGATTGTAAAACAGTTTAAAATTTAGTTTAGAAAGTATTTAAAATGCTTACCGGCTAATGCAACAATCATATTAGTGTGCGGCACTCTCTTGAGAAATTATCACCTCTCTCCTAATGTGCACACCTGTCGCACTACTACTCCCAATAATTTAGCTTATCTTAAGTTACTCACAAGGTTTCATGCCGACAATTTCTAGTGTTAAGAAAATTAATTTTTTTTAAAGCACAGTTCTCACATAAACCTCATTTGGTTATAAAGTTTCTCAGTATTGCCTCAAACATTTCCAACACTTATATCCAAGTTGAAATAATTATTCATTACTTACCTATCTTCAGTCACATTAGGGAGTTCCCAAATTACAAGTTTATATATATGTATATTAATCACTCATATAATATATATATACTATCGGTACCCCACATAAAATTTATGGTGATGGCATACTCTGCTATCAAGTCCCCGTATCACTCGTACTAAGAGAAATACTAGTTCGGAATCACTCTCGAACTGTATTAACATAAAACACATACAAATTGAGGCAAAGCATAGTTCCAAGTCACTAAGAGGTCAGCACATACCCTCACATATCTTAGGACCGTCTGACTATCGATCTGATAACCTGTACTAAGGATTCCTATATTCTAGGGTACAAGTCAATATCCCCGATAAAGGTCCCATTGAGATAAGACTGTCCCAGTGCGATAACCTCAGTGATAAAAAGTAGCGCGGACATGATTTTTACACGTATATAGTATATGCACAAACACAGTCATATATGTTTACTACCATTCCCATTTCAAATTTAGGTACACCCACGACCCATAACTATGAAAGTTATTCTTATTGCACATTACTAGATTATCCCGTATAACGGTTCGTCTCTTATTCTTATTTATGGCATTATGCCAAACCTTCTTCGTAACACTAGTGAAATCCTATCTCCCTAAGTGTAATTTCAGTAGGTACTCTTTTACTTTACGATGTAACTTCCTTACGAGTCTCACCCTTTAGACACACGTTCCCATTGTTCCTTAAGTGTAAAACACCTCCGTTAAATGTTAATCTCGTCTTACATAAAAGGTTCCATTTTTATAAAGTCCTACTCGTCTTCTTTATATCCCAAAATGTTATAACAATAATGTCCAAAAATTTCTATTCATTTAAGTTGAAACAACTTATTTAAAAAGGGGAATTTGAGTTTTTCAGGAGGGGTCGATCGATCGATGGCAGGTGCTCGATCGATCGATCGATCATGCAGGTATGGCGAATCTGCAGAATTTCCAGATACGGGAATATTATTCCAAAATATTCAAATCATCATATTTGATTTCTAAACTTCCAAAAAATTATACCACCAGTTTTATATCCTCAAATAATAAATATTCTACGTAAGACATGCGAGCTTTCATCAATTATAACGAATTAAAAGGGTTAAAATCTAGAAAAATTACAAGAACCCTAATAATTCCTTTAACTTAGTTCTTCCCATTCTTTTCCCATATTTTCTACTCCTAACTTAATGAATTTCGTGCTTCAACCTCTACATATGAATTAGATTTCCAGAACACGTCTTTTACCTATACATCATGCAAATTCGAGTCTCCAAAATATGTTTTCTTTCACAAAAACTGGTTCTAATGAATCATATGCTAATATCATTGAAGCATTAACTAATATGGAACAAGATAGATACTTTCCTGGAAATATTTGGCTCAGATTTGTGGAAAATATTGGCGTGGTTGTGATCCTCATTGCGCGATCTAAAGTTTGGCGGCGACGGCGGTGCAAATGGTTGCATTCTTGGCCTAGAACTCCTTGGAAAGCTTCTCCTCTTCATCTCCAATGGTCATCTTTGGTTATTGGTTATTCTAACCCTAGAAGACAACTCCTACCATCTGATATAACCTTAGAAAATTCGTGGGTTTCCATGCACAAAAATACGAAATGTCTAAAATGCCCTTCCGGGATGTTAATTAGGCCTAGAAAAGCCCCGAGACCCAAACTAAACCCCCGGGTATATTATTTTGACTATTTCAACCCTTCTGGACACATTGGCATACTCAAAATGACCATACGGGTGACTTAGATTTATTCACTTTTAATAGTTCGAATTAAATACCGACACGACACAGGCGAGTCCCTATAAATTTCCAAAATTATCAAATTAGATTCTCGTGATAATTTTACTAAATTCAATTACACCTCTTACATTACTCATAAAGTAACTTAAACACAATTTCAATAATTACTAACTCTCATCATGATAATAAGTATTTTAATGATTTTTTCAGATCAATATTAAATTAATATCTCTAATGAAATTTAACAAATCTCCAAAATTTAAAAGTCATAAAAATACGGGGTATTACACTCCCACCTTTAGTTTTGTGGTATTTCTTCTCCGACTTGACTTAAAATTTAGCTTACACCTTTGCCTCAGCATTCTTCTTCGCAACCATAGCCTACTCGGCATTCATGATTTTGTCTATTTTTGCCATTAATTCAGTCATGGATTTGGGGGATCCTTGGCAAAGGTGTAATACAACTTGTCTAGAAAAAGACCACTCATGAGAGTTGTAATGGTTGTCTTCTCCTCATAGTCTATGAACTCCAGTTTCTCATTGTTGAAACGAGTGATGTAATCTCTGGTACTTTCACCTGGTTTCTGCCTAATAACATTCAAAAAATGCGCTACCCTTTTAACTGGCTTTGCACCACAATAGAAGTTCCCTATAAAGAGTTCTTCCAGTTGGTGGAAGGTTTCAATCTTCCCCCGAGGAAGGATGTTGTACCATATCTAAGCAGATCCAGTAATGTTTCTTGAGAATGCCATGCACCGTATTTCATCTGGGACTGCAAAAATATATGTTGTAGCCTGGTACTGCTCTATGTGAAGACCAATATCGGTTTTTCCATCGTACTTCGGTGTGACCACAGGAGCCTTGAACTTTGCTGGTGTGGGAAAATCCACGATCGCTGGTATAAATGGAGATCCCTAAATAAAGGTTCTTTGGAGAGGGTTCTTAGCCTTGGACATCTCTCCTAACCTGTCTTCCAACCTCTGAATAGATCCTTTCCTTGCATCAACTGTATAACTCGAGAAAGAGACTTGACACGATTGTATATATACAAAAGTGTGAAATTGTTTTACATGTATATTGTCACGTATACAATAGAATAGTCTTCATGTCGATGTAGGCACATGTTAAATACGATTTTTTTTATGATTGTTCCGATTAGGTTCCACTCGAGTGCCGTGTCGGAGATAAACCACCGGAACCGGACACATGGTTGTAATGCGGGTCGGATAGAAAGAATTTGGAACGCCATGTGATTTAGGACTTAGTATGATTGCCCTTGCCATGTAACATTGGGTAATATTCATATGTAGGCCTAGCGTTATGACTTGTTCCCCCGGGTAATGATAGTGACCCGATATGACTTGTTGTGTGAGATATTATGCTTATGTCTTAAAGTAATATCCCAAATCGGTGCATTTGATATTATACTTGAAGGAAATATTTTGATACGTTAAATACTAAAATGATGTTAATAATGAGTAATCATAATACGATATGAGGCTACACGTTACTCGAGTTTGGGTTAGGTAGTCGCAACATTGGAGCCTTGGTTGGGTAATTAAACAACTTAATTACTGGAGACGAGTAATGACTAGTGTGCTTTCATTATAAGTACATCATATAATCTTATAGCTTGTTTACTTACTTTGACGTTCATCTATCTTTCTTCTTTATCCTCCCCTATATATATAATATATGACAGGTCCTCGTCCTGATGAACAATAGACAATGGAGCTTGATGAGATCATATTAATCTTAGGATTCCTGTAGCCGTGGAGTTATTCTATTTTAATTTATGTCATTTGTTTCCCTTTTATTGTGGTTGGTATCATAGACTAATATCACTTTGTTTATACTTGGGATTGGATAGAATTATTGTATCAGACTTTTTGTTTTGTGTTGGGCCGCACATATTGGCATTTTATATTTTCAGTTTGAGATTACTGATGGATTATTGCAGTTAATAGTTATGAGTTGGGTTCCTTTTTTAGAGTTTTTATTATATGATTTGGTTATATGTATGAGAGTGTACATGATTAGTTTACTGTATTTATTTAAATTATGTTTCTAATGCCAACATATTGACGCTCCGCTTTAATTTAATTGGGCGTAGCTAATCGAATTAGATATAAAAAGCAGGGTTGTCACAGTTAGTATCAGAGAACGGTTTTAGAACCTATAGGGATCTGAGGGCATCCGTTATGTTTTCCGCACATCATTTCCTTGATACATAGAGCCTTACGATTAGGTCTTGTATTCGATGACTTGGAAGATCTTCACGCTACGATTTCGACTGGCGATTCGGAGCTAGCCTCATGTATAGGGATGGTATTTTATTTGGATTTCATTCGTGAGATGTCCCACGCATGAGGTAAATCTCCGATCGACCATATGATAGTACGTGTGAGGTCCGTGTATGAGTACTTGTTGTAATTATGACTAGTGATCAACTTGAATAATTTTTTTTAGGATACGTGTTCACTTATTATCTTTTAAGATGGTGATTTGATGAAACATGGACTCTAGGAGGACATAAGGTCGAAGTATTTTAAGAGACCGTGATTCACGTGTAACTATCGTAGTTTAATAACCCGCTAGTAGGCGAGAGCACTGATGTTGAACTCAATGATTGAGTTGACTTTTGGTGCTTTAGGGGGAGGAATCACCCGTATATATGATGTGCATTATCAACTGTGAATATCATCGCTTTTATGGCCGTAAAGAAGTTGGTATAAGTTATAGCCCAAACTATAGTACCACTGAGTTGTTGGTACCACTTGCGTGTGTAGTTGTTTGAAATTATTTCCAATGTGGAAGGATAGAGGTTTAGATATGGCATACCTCAAAATGACGTGGTCCAGTTCTTGTTGTGACATTTTCTTGAGAAGTAATTATCACGCTCCACCCGTGATGGACAGACTTTTGAGGCATTCGATGACGTATTAATCATTGAATGGTTAACAAAGTAAGTCTTTTGTTAATATGAGTATATTATTACTCACAAACATGTAAAGTAAAGGTTGTGATTTGATAGAGGATTACTCCAAATCGATGTATGTCCCACCCCGTCAAAGGATGACCCGAGGGGTCCAATTTTGGTGTATGCAAGAGTGTTATTGTACTTGTGAAAAGCACGAACTAGATTCATCCGTTTGATGATGTTCAATGGGAAATTTGTGAGCCTGAATATGAAATGGATAAGTGATTATCCTTGAAATATTGTGTTGGTATCATGGAAGTTTGGTAGGCGTGTAAACCTACACGTTATCCACACAAGCGATAGATGTAGTATTGGGGTGGCACAATGGTGTCATAGTGTTCTGATCGGATAAAATCTTTGATGGAATGAACTTAAGGCCGATTAGGTGTGTGCTCGGTCATGCACCAGATATGTTAGTGGGTTGGATACTGACATCTTCAAAGTGGAACATTTCAGTGAGTTATCCCGAACAAGATCGTGAGAAGGTATCTATAATGATATGATGTCTTGTCCATGGACTCTAGGGATGAGGAAGTCCGTATCACAAGGTCATACGAGGATTGACATTAGAGAAGTCCAGAATTATCGAGGGAGTCTTATTTCCATATTTGGTAATGATTGGAGTTCAGTGTTCTTCGTTAAGCCCTAGATTAGAATGGGTGTTCGATAAGATGTGGTTATCTTATTTTGTAACATTGGTATATTTGTTAAAGGTTGTCGAGACCAGGATGTGAATATGGGTTTGCTAAGGAATGGACTTGAGATGGAGTTACCGATTGTGAACCCTACGGTGAGTAGAAATTCTTTAGGGGTGAGTTATCAAGTGAGAACATCACGAGGGATTGTTCAATAGGCATTTTATTTTATGCGAATGTGATCGCTTGAGTTGGTGATATGTTCACGAGTTCAGTTTTTTGTTATCACCCGGTGATTGAGGGTATTAATTTTTTACACCGTGATAATGGTGGTGCTTGATTTTCAATCCATTAGATATGGGAATGTGGCTATGTTATGGCCCTCGTTATGTATTAATGTGAATTGGAGAACGAGTGAGTAGTTAGTGACATGACGTTTACTTAGACCATGTGTGATTAAAGACGCATTTCAAAACCAAGTGTAAGATGTGCGATTATGGTGACGTCTAGACTAGTGAATAGTTATACCTTGATGGTATTTTGATAATGATAGAGTCGTCTATAGCTCAATCAATTTTTTCGTGATTCATGATAGTGTTGCAAGGGAGTGTCGCCGTTAATGGCAAGGATTAAGACATTTTGGGGTTTCAAATGTAGGACCCATTCATTGAAATGGTTGTCATAACCTCCACTGTAAGGGGACAACAAGAGAATCTTTCGACCGTTGTTGAGATGTTCTGTAAGAAGGGTGTGTACTCTTGGGCAAACACCCACGAATGGGTTCGTAAGATAATTAATTTTTACTTCAGTTATGTGTGGAGTACTAAGTGTCAATTTGGGTTATGGTATGTGAAGCCTTCACATACCGTAACCCAAATAAACATTTAGTACTCCACACATAATTGAAGTAAAAATTAACTATCTTACGAACCCATTCTTGGAAGGTACCCGCTACCTTATATTTACGACCTTTGACCTATTGGATAGTACATCATTCTTTATAAAGATTAGGTAGCGTTGGCATCCTAGAAGATGAGTATCCGGATGGTGAGAGTGCCAAATTTGATATTATGATTTGGTATGATAAGTGGGAATTTTGGGTCTTACCTCGTAGCTTGGCAAATGTACAAGCCTTATTCATGGTTTGAAGAACCAAGTTAATTTCAAATTTGGTGAATAATTCTAATATACTCACAGTCCAAGGAAAATCCTGTCGGAGAGGTTGAATTCCTGTACGTGTTTTTAACAAAAGGATGGTAAGTCAAATCTAGCGAGGGTATGTTGCCTTGGGTTAGAGCGACCAAACCATGATAAGTGGGGGTGTATAAGGGGCATATTGCATATCGGGTTAGTTCGAAACCTTTAACTGAGGGATCGTTGACTGCCCAGAATGCAACTTTGTCGGTGCTGTCTTGTTTGGGAGAGTATGAACCTTGCTGATATTATTTACCTAAGTCTAGACTTAGAAAGATGGAACAATATTTGTAAGTGCATATAAGTTGTATTCTTATGCACATGTGTAACCTTAGTGGATAATAAGGGTTGCCATATCGGTTGACTCACTATCAAATTAAGTGTAAGGCAAGTGTTATTGAAAAGTCCGAGTAGAGTTGGCTTTTGAGCTTTCAGTACCATCTATTCGATGTGGTATCTGATGTCTGGGATCATGACTCATAGTATAGCTGGGGCAACATTGTTAGTCGATTCTGAGTTGAGTATCAAGGCATGATTGATGAAGAGTGACATCTGTATTAAATAAGAGAAGTTAATTTTTTTATTGTGTGATGAACCGTTGAGTCTAGAGATAAGTGGTTTTTGGGGTTAGATGATTATTGTATCACTGGGGGTCTTGAGTTAACAAATTCCTTATCTCGACAAGCTAATAATAGTGTATCAGAGGGGTTCCTTATTTGGATTTTGCTTGCGAGACACTCCACACACGAAACTTAGAAAGTTGGGACTTGGAGATATTGATTTCTGGATCAGCTTAGCAGTTCAATTATGTTAGGCTTCATAGTGAGATTTTGGTTGTACAGTTAGAAATGGGAGAGTATATCTATGGATTTCATTGTTGGGTTGCCAAGATCACAGCGCTGTCATGATTCGATTTGGGTCATTATCGACAGACTGACAAAGGTGGATCATTTCTTTCCAGTGAGGATGGATTATACAGTAGCACAGTATGCCATAGTGTTTATTAACAAGATTTTGAAGTTTCATGGGGTACCGCGTGATATCATGTCCAATCGTGGCAGTGTCTTCATCTCGTACTTTAGGGCGATCTTCAGAAGGCGATGTGACCCTTAGTTTGATGGTCAGACGGAGCGGGTAAACCAAATTTTGGAGGACATGTTATGAGTTTGTGTTTTGGACTTCAAAGGTGGTTGGGATACACAATTGCCACTTGTGGAGTTCGGATACAATAATAGTTATCAACAGACTATTGGCATTGTACCATACGAGGCTTTTTATGGCTGGCCTTATCGATCACCTACATGTTGGTTGGAGTTCAGAGAACATCGAATGCTGTGTTCGGATATTATTAGGGAGACCTCGGAGAAGGTTGACTTGATTCGTGCACGGATGAAGAACGCGCAAGATCGTTAGATGACTTATGGTGACATAAGGCGGTTGAAGTTTGAGTTCACCATTAGGGACCAAGTGATGTTGAGGGTCTCACCCATGAGAGGCGTTGTTCGCTTTGGTGCCAAAGGGAACCTTTCATCGTGATACGTGGTTCCATTTACAGTGTTGGACATGGCGAGGTTAGTTGTCTACCGTTTATCCCTACTCGACTAGTTCTAGTAGGTACATGATGTTTTTCATATATCCGTGTTGAGGAAGTTCTTACGTCCCGAGGACTCACACCTACATATAGATTTAGATGGGGTTGAGCTGCAGCTCGATGGGAGCTACGAGGAGAGGCTGGTCAGGACCCTAGATCGTCGTGAGCACCAATTGAGGTCAAAAGTCATTCCTCTTATTCGTATTATGTGGAGTAATCATGATGAGTCTGAGGCCACTAGGGAGAGAGAGGATGGCTTGCGAATTAGTCACCCATATCTCTTCATGGATGGTACGTGCGAAACTACCTTACTTGACTTGAATTGATTTGTTTTATTTTGTATTTCGAGGACGAAATCCCATTCGTATAGGGGGAGAATGTAATACCCCTCATTTTTTATTGAACTGAAATTGAACTAAAAAAAATGAAACTTTGCCAATACATATATTCAAAATGTTTGGAAATGAAACTGTGCATGTATAATATTCGAAATGTTTGGAAATGAAAAGTTAAACTGAATTCATTGAGATACGAATGTGCGACTTAAATATTAGAAGCGAATTAACGCGTAAAAGGATCGAGAGGGTTAAATTTGGGGCAATGGCATTTTTGTAAATGAATTAACCCTAGGTATAAATAGAAAAGAAGAGAAGAAGTCTTCATTTTCTCATTTACCAAAAGGGGGCTAGCGTTTGGTAGAGAGAGAGAGAGAGTAAGAAGATAAGAAAGCTAAGATTATTTCAAGAGGATTCAACTTCTCCATACAATCCAAGACAAGTTAATAACCTATATGTGTATAATATGTATCTAAAATGAAATTTCACATGAACATATATTTGGATCCCTAAATTAATATGAAATTGATGTTAAAAATGATATGCAATGTATTAGGATCACTTTCCATGTAGATTCAAATGCAATAACATCATTATAGGGATTGAGTTGCAGAACAACCTCTTGAATTTGAGAAATCTATGAAATTAAGTAATTGTCATATTAAAAACTATTTTGAGTTGTTTTGGTTCCGAAAATGGATGTGTCGTCCGGGATACCTTGTAGAAATCATATTCTGAACAACTTTGTAGTTTTAAGTTTCTTCAAAAATTGATTGGAAAATCCTCAAATATGCGTTTTACAGTTCTGCACAGAAAATTGTCGAAAACAAGGGCGAATATTATAAGTTGATTTGGTTATGTTTTAAGCCGTAAATGGAAGTGTGCTCACTTATTCCTGTATATAATCATATTTTGAACAACTTTATAGTTTCAAGTTTCTTCAAAAACGGATTGGAAAAGCCTCAAATCGGTGTTTTATAATTTTGGGCAGAAAGTTGTTGAAATAAGAGTGCTAATGTTTTTCATGTTGTTAGTAAAATAATTGTGGTGTCGTGCCTAATATCCTAATTGATCCCATAGTTATTGTTTTAGGGATATATAACATTGAAATGATTTGATGTTTAATTTGTAAATTAATGATGTAAATAATGTTATATTGTAAATAATGACTATTGTATAACTCGAGAAAGAGCCTTGACACGATTGTATATATACAAAAGCCTGAAATTGTTTTACATGTATATTGTCGAGTATACACTAGAATAGTCATGCGGCCGACGTAGGCACATGTTGAATGCGATTTTTTTTTGGTTGATCACGTTAGGTTTCGCTAGATTGTCGTGTTAGAGATAAACCACCGAAACCGGACACATGGTTGTAATGCGGGTCGGATAGAATGGCCTTAGAGCTCCATGTGATTTGGGACTTAGTATGATTTCCCTTGCCATGTAATATTGGTAAATATTCGTGTGCAGGCCTAGTGTTACGACTTGTTCCCCCGCGTAACGATAGTGACCCGATATGACTTGTTGTGTGAGATATTATGCTTGTGTCTTAAAGTAATATCCCGTATCGATGCATTTGATATTATACTTGAAGGAAATATTTTGATACATTAAAAAAGTAAAATGAGATTAATAATGATTAATCATGATACGATATGAGGCTACACGTTACTCAAGTTTCGGTTGGGTAGTCACGACATAGGATCATTTGTTGGGTAATTAAACAACTTAATTACTGGAGACGAGTAATGACTAGTGTGCTTTCATTATAAGTACATCTTATAATCTTATAGCTTATTTTCTTGCTTTGACGTTCGTCTATCTTGCTTCTTTCTCTTCTCCTATATATATAATATATAAGAGGTCCTCATTCCGATGGACAATAGACTATGGAGCTTGATGAGATCATATCAATCTTAAGATTCATGTAGTCGTGGAGTTATTCTATTTTAAGTTATGTCGTTTGTTTACCTTTTTCTTAAGGGATGTATCACGTTGTTTATACTTGGGATGTGAGAGAATTGTTGTATTAATCTAACCCATTTTGTGTTGGGCCGCATATATTGGCATTTTATATTTTCAGTTTGAGATTACTGATGGATTATTGCAGTTAATAGTTATGAGTTGGTTTCATTTGTTATAGTTTTTGTTATATGATTTGGTTAAACGTATGAGAGTGTACATGTTTACTTTACTGCATTTATTTAAATTATGTTTCTAATGTAAACATATTGACGCTCCGCATTAATTTAATTGGGCATAGCTAATCGAATTAGATATAAAAAGTAGGGTTGTCCATGCGCCTAGGTTTGGGGCTTGGGAGAAACGTCTCGCCTTAAGATTTTAACACTTTATTCATGGTAAAAGGCTTAAGGCACACTTTTTTTAAAATAGAAACGCTTTAGTGAAATGATATCACCGTTTAAAAACTTTTTTAAAAAAAATCGGACCAATATCTCATTCAAAACAATCAAAAGACAAATGGTATCACAAACCTCTTTGCCTCTCATCCAAAAAAACGAGCATTTTTTCTTCTACTTTTTTTCTTAGTATTTAAAAAATAGTATTTTTAGTTTGCAAATATTCACGTTAAAAATGTTAAAATATATTAAAGAAAAGGCCTAACTGCCTTTTCACGCCGTTTTACGCCTAAGGCCCACCTAGGATTCTGAGGCTTAAGACTTGGCCTTCACGCCTCGATCACGCCCCACATTTTTAGAACCTTGATTTTTACACTTGTCATTCTCTACAAAAAAACATGAGCGGTTAGGAGATGTTACATGGAAGTTGAGGGAGGTTTTAGACAGTTATGGGACTTAAAAAAATTTAAAAATCACATGGGATGGAAGACTAAGAAAACATTAGAAATGAGACTAAAACAAAAAAAAGGTATATAAATTAGGTCTTTTTTTAGTTTAAGACGTTCATAATTACTCAATTTTGGGTTTAGTACTTTTTTTAATTGACTTTCATACTTGTTTCGTTAGAGGGGTTTTAAGCTTAATGATCACACGACATGTGAAAGAAAATCAAAAGGGAATTAAGAAAATAAGAGAAGTAAATTAAAAAGGGTTGAAAACTAAAAAAACAAAAAAAAAATTGGCAACTTAATTTAAAAAACAATTAAAATGGTTAAAAAACTGATAAAAAAATCTAGAAAAATATAATAAATAAAATACTTAAGAAATGATAAAACAAATAGAAAAAAATTGAAAAAATATCAAAGATTAAATAAAAAATTAAATTAAAAGAAATTAGTAAAAGGTTAAATAAATTAAAAGGTTAAAAACTAAAATAAAAAAATAAAAATAAAAAGTTGACATCTTAAAATAAAAATAATTAGAAAGTTTAATTTTTTTTCTAGAGGTCTGTGCAAGGCAGGGGACTGCTAAGTTTAATAACCTTTTAAGGAAATAGTCAATTAAAAGAATGTATTAAACTCAAAAAGTAGGTAATTATGGACGTATTAAAGTAAAATAAATCCTATAATTTATTAGATATCAAAACAATAAATGAGGTTATACTCTAAATTACAAATTCATGTAAAATAAAGTTGTTATCAATTTAAAACATACCGCAAGTGCACAGGCTATTTTAGAATAGTGAGTGTAAGTATGTATTGAACCCACAAATATTTTTCCATTTGTACTAAACAAAAAAAAATCTATTACGAATAATGAGAGCAAGACACGAGAGTTATAAATAAGAAGCAAAGAAATTGCATTCGGGGTCCATTTATCACATAGATAATATTGCATACTAATTTAACGTTGCCATTCTTTTTTTATAACTCAAATTAAATCGACTTGTCAAACCCGGCAAAATTCGACAGACGAGGTGGCCAGCCACTGTCGTCGAATCGTGCCAGGCGTGAGTAAATAAAATACCATTCTTAGCATGAGACAGATATGAGACATAAATAATCAATCCACAAGATAAATAATTGAATTACTACCAAATGATAATAACAAATGGACGATAAAAGATCTATCACGTGTTAAAACTTCGAATAAATCCAATCTCTAATAATGATTTAATTAAACACTGAATAATAATCAACTGTGAATAATCCAACTAAAATCCTCTAAAAACTTTGGAACCGAATGCTCCAATAAAAACCAAAATGAATTCTCATAATGAAATCGGACTGAAAAGAAAGTATAACTAAATAAAGTAATAAAATGAATAAACTCTAGCTGCACCTCCAAACGATAAACTCCGATAATCTTATACAGCTTCTCCAAAACTTATTCTGAAAAGTTAGTCATCGTTAGAGGTCCGAGCACCGAGCATAAATACACACTACTCCCTCCAAATAAAATCCGTGAATCCAGACAATAACATTATACGAGATTAATCTCACAATATAATATTTTAATTAAATGAGAGAATTAAACACTATAAATATAAGTCACTAACTATCGTTAGAAATTCCCATTCTAAAAAGCACACCGATATGATTTTAAATTCCCAAGTCCCACGATGTTAATTTAATTAAATTAACCCAATAAATCCTTTTACTCAATTTTTATCTTAATTATTGCTGTCCTCCCGCCACGGGTGGTAACCCACCAAAGTGTCACACTTTCCCTTGTTAATAGCCAGTTGATCCGTTTAAACTGTCTATCCCACGATATGACAAGGTTTCACACACGACACGACATAAATCGCCCAAGCTGACCCGTTTGAACTGTCGGTCCCTAACACATTATGTCGCCACAGATTTTAGTAGCCATTATTATCTTAGGAATTATTTCTCATTTTAAGGACATTAATCTGAAGTCCGATATGTTACATTTGGGTATGTCGTATGTCGCTACATTTGATACGTCACTTCACGATATCACATGATGGCTTCTATCCGAATGCTATGAATCATGCATTCAACATCTCCATCAAGTGTCCCACATCTGCCTCAATGATTTCACATTCCGCGATTTTAGGAATTTTATGCAAGTGGTACCAAGAGAAGTCAAAATAATGAAAGAAAGGCAAGATAGGAAAGTTCAAGGGAATTTTGATAAATTTACAGCCATAGTCCGGGGGTCTAGTCAATTGAAAATTTGAAGAGCTCGACTCCACTAAGATACTAGAGGAAACGAAACCTCAACCCGAGCTACGGTGAAGGATTTATGGCCTTTTGAAGATGGAGAAAATTCCATAGAATAATGCTGATTTTTAACCCCAAACCAGCGACGTAACGCAAACCGCATGGTGGACTGGTTCGGGGTGAATCGGTTCGGGGTACACGCAGAGCAAAAGTCCCACCGACTCAAAACTCTTTTAGTTTCCCTATAAAATCCAACTTCGAGGGAGTTATTTTTAAGACTTGGAGAGACATTTTTAAGAGTTCTATTAGCTCAAGTCTTCATATTTTTTAGTTCCAAAAACTCATGTTTTGATTCGCATATAATTCCCATATTTTTGTGAATCCTTTTGTAACACAAGAACTCTACTTTGATTTTGTTCATCTTTGTGGGGAGATCTCTTCAACCGAGGGTTGCGTGTTATTGTTGAGGGAGTCTCTACGAAGTTTTATGGTTGCGTGCCATTGGGGAGTGTTGCGGTTCTTCCTTTGCTGATTGGATTGCGATCCATGTGGGTTCGATGCATGTGGATTCATTGCTGACGACACCGACCAACGCCTGCGGGCATTCGTGTCTCATTGTATTTCATTGTAATCCGTGTAAGTTACGATTTACTTATTATAATGAAATAAAAGGTTTTACCCTTCGGGGAATTTTCCTGAATATTTATGTCGCATGATTTATCTATTTATAGGTTGTCACACACACACACACACACACACATAAATGCATGTTTAGGGGCTGAATTGATTTGGTTTAAAGATAGACTCTAATTAAATAAGGTTTAATTAGAAACTTGCGAATTAATTTAAATCGGTATCACACACCGTCGTCATATTTTATAAATTGGTATCAGACCTTTATTAAAAGTGAGTGCATACCTTCTACAAATTAATATCAGAGCGGGTTACGGTAATTTATTGCGTGATCTTTGTTTTCCGCAAAATTTGTGTGATATTGATTTTTTTTAAATCAATTTTGTGAAATATCACAATTTTTCCAATGGAACGTTCCTTTAATAAGGTGCCTATTTTTTATGGGAATAATTATGCCTATTAGAAAGCTCGCATGAAATCTAGTTTAAAAGCAATTGACAAGCGTGTTCGGTTTCTTTACGAAAATGGTTGGAATCCTCCCACTGTCACCGTTAATAATATCACCTCTTTAAAACCCATGTCAGGCTGAACTGAAGATGGTTATAAAATGTCAAATTTTAATTCCCGTGGACTGAGTGCTATTTCTGGAGCTGTCACTCCTGATGAGTTTCGTCGAATTATGACGTGTACCACATCTAAAGAGGCTTGGGATGTTTTGAAATTGACACATGAGGGTACGAACGCGGTTAAAGAATCAAAATTACAAAATTTGGCTACCAAATTTGAGACTATCACCATATCTGAGTCTGAATGCTCTGATGATTTTTATGCACGTTTGTCGGACATTGTTAACACATGTTTTAATTTGGGTGAGGTGATTATATACAAACCTGCCGTTAAAAAGATTTTGAGATCTCTCCTAAAACGCTTTATTCCTAAAGTCACTGTTTTGAACTCTTTGGGAAATTTGAAATCACTTAAGTTGGAAGAACTTATAGGAGATCTTCAAACCTATGAGATTGATATGTTTCCCAAAACCATTAAGGGTAAGGATTATGGCGTTGCATTAAAGACTCATTTTAAGAAAAAGAAAAAAAAATCTTGTGAGTTTGATTCTGAGAGAGACTTTGATGATTTGGCCTTATTTGTGAAAATTTTCAAAAAGTTTCTCAAAATTTCTGAAGAAAACTCATTCAATAAAAAGAGATTTTTTGAGAAAAATAAAAAGAAAAGAAATGCCAAAGAAAGCTATGAGAGGGAAAAATAGAATGACTTCGATGAGGAGTGTGAGCAGGAGTTTGAGAACGTGACTTGTTTTGAATGTGGGGATAAGGGGCATAAGTCGTTCGAGTGTCCTACGTGGTTTTGAAAGAATGGAAAGAAAGTAGCCATGCCCGCCACACTTAGTGATATTAGTCAAGGTGAGGTTGATAAGACTAGTGGTGATAAGTTTGTAGTTTTTTCGAGTCGTGTGAGCACACCCACTTTATCCCACAATAGTGATTTGAGCAC
Source organism: Sambucus nigra (assembly GCA_949130495.1). Lineage (NCBI taxonomy): Eukaryota > Viridiplantae > Streptophyta > Magnoliopsida > Dipsacales > Adoxaceae > Sambucus > Sambucus nigra. The sequence goes on from OX422218.1 coordinate 523,439,853, forward strand.
CTTAAGTGACGGAGAAAGCGAGAGTGAAAGTGGAGGTGAAAGTGAGCTCCAAAATGCGTTTAGAGATTTATACACCGAGACCTTGAAAACAAAGAAGTATAATAGAGATTTAGGTTGTCTCGTTTTAGAATTGGAGAGAGAGAAGGAAGTTTTAAGAAAGGAGAAGTGTGATTTGACCAACACATTGTCTAGTCTGACAACACGTGCATCCCAACTCGATAGTGATCTCGAATGTGCCAGGGAGGTCAAAATCAATTTTGGGAACGCACCTAAGAAGGTTTAAAATGTGGTTCTTTAGGGTAAAGGTGAGAAGTTAGGAATAAGTCATGACGGTGATTCTACTTCCCAATTAGCACCTGAGTCGGTTCCCACTTTAATGTTAGATACACGTGAGTCTCACCTTAACCAACCTAGGAACCCAATTCCTATTATGAGAGTGTGTCGTAGAGTTTTTAAGAGAGGTGTTCCTAAGCCTATTTATGTTTGTTCACATTTCAAGAGGAGAGGTCACCTTAAGGAATTTTGTTTTAAATTGGGTTATGTGTCACGTTTTGCTTCTACATGTGTTTCTGACACACATGCACTCACACATGATTCTTTACATGCTCCTGGAGACTACATGAAAGAGTTTTCACATTTAGGTGAGCAAGTTAAGTTTTTGGTCAAAACTTCACAAAATTTAATGGAGGTTTTTCATAAGTTAACACCACCTTTGGAAAACCCCTACGCACCTAACGATTGAGGTTTGACTTGTTTACTAGAATAGGATGTTTTTCATGATGTCATTATTTGCCTATTGCTAGTATGTATCATTTGTGTATATTTTTTTAGTTTTTGAAAATTTTGAAAAAAACAAAAAGAATTTATTTTGATAAAATTTGTGAGAAAATCAAAAAAGATTTTTGTATTTTATTTACACCATTTATGGATGGAAACTTAGGATTATCGAGTCACAACATCTTTCCATTTTTCATGTGACTATTTGATAGTGTTTTGAGATAATAAGTCAATTCATCCATGTGCTTTATGATGTTTGGAGTCATTAAAATGTAATTCATTGTTACTTCCTACATGTTTAACTCATGATTTTCTTTACTGCACACATGCACAGATTTGTTTGATTATTTCACTTATCTATCACATGTTGGATGAGTGTTTCAATCTCAATTCTGTCTATACAACGAACCAAATGCGATAAAACAAGACAGTAAAAAATGTGCATCTTTGAACCATGTTAGTGAGGATTTGTGTGTTCTATTTGAAAACGGTGAAGGGATGCGAAAGGTTATCATTTATCCTTTTCGATTAAGACGCCGTTTAATTGGACCAAAAAAATTGAGGAGTTTTACTATTCGGGGTCCAAAAAGGTTTAAAAGAGCTCGAAAAAAGTTAAAGGCAATAAAAAGAAATTCATGCCAATTATGGGCCGTTTAGGTTTTTGCACCAATTCTCCAATGTTTGAGAATTTAGATTACCTCCAAAAGAAAATATGCATGAAGGAGTTTGGATGGAATTTGAAACGGGTTTGCACATCCTTAAAAAGTCTTGAAAAAGTGTTACATAATTTTGGACGTTATTGGTGTGCAAATCATTTAGACTTTTATTTGTTGATTTAATTAAGACGATGTCATCTAAATTCAACATTTTTAACACCTAAGGATATGTTTGATGTTCATTCGTTAGGGGTACACGTATGCATCATGCACATATGGTTGATTGAGTTGATTTTCCTATCGAATGTGTTCACACCCATACATTCCATTTCCATAACTTCATTGTTTGAGTTTAAATCCACGGCATGATTTTTGGTATCTTATTTTTGTATGAAAAATTTGAAACATCCAAAAATAGTTTGTGAATGTTTTTGAGATACTCCTTTGCATGCGTGTAGTTTGATCCATGTTTGCTATACTTTGTCATAACACTCCATGTTTAGTTTGATTCTTCTCTTATCTGTCTATTTGGGGACATAATAAAAAGGGGGTGAACGAATTGTGATTTATGGGGGAGTTTGCATTATGGGGGAGATTTGATTATATTGATTGATTTATTCTTATATCATTTCAAACTCTAATCTTTACGAAGGTATTTTCTTTATCTCATGTGTGTAGGTACTACATTGATGATCATCAATTGCACAACCTGATGAGAAAAGATTTGAGATTTTGAAGATTTGAAGAACAATCAATGAAGACTTACTCATTTGTATCTTTCCTGTTTTGGGTTCATGGGAGGGTAGAATTGTATAGGTCAATTGAATGATAATAATTCGGATTTTTTATTTTCTACCGACATAGACATAGGGGGAGATTTGTAAGGATATTTTTCTCAAGTCCGATATGTTACAATTGGGTATGTTGTACGCCGCTACATGTGGCACGTCACTTCACGATATCACATGATGGATTCTATCCGAATTCTAGGAATCATGCATTCAACATCTCCATCAAGTGTCCCACATCTGCCTCAACGACTTCACGTTCCACAATTTTAGGGATCTTATGCAAGTGGTACCAAGAGAAGTCAAAACAATGAAAGAAAGGAAAAATAGGAAAGTTCAAGGGAATTTTGGTAATTTTACAGCCATAGTCTGGAGGCCTGGTCAATTGGAAATTTGAAGAGCTCGACGACACGAAGATATTGGAATAAACAAAACCTTAATCCGAGCTACGGTGAAGGAGTTATGGCCTTTTGAAGATGGAGAAAATTCCATAGAAGAATGCTGATTTTTTAACCCCAAACTAGCGAGGTACCACAAACCGCATGGTGAACCGGTTCTGGGGGGAACATGTTCGGGGTACACGCGTAGCGAAAGTCCCACCAACTCAAAACTCTTTTGCTTTCCCTATAAAAGCCAACTTCGGGGGAGTTATTTTTTAAGATATGGAGAGACATTTTTGAGAGTTCTATTAACTCAAGTCTTCATAATTTTGAGTCCCAAAAACTCATGTTTTGAATCACACATGATTCTCACATTTTTGTGAATCCTTTTGGAATCCAAGAACACTACTTTGATTTTGTTCATCTTTGTGGGGAGATCTCTACAATCGAGGGTTGTGTGTTATTGCTGAGGGAGTCTCTACGCAGTTTTACGATTGTGTTCCATTGAGGAGTGCTGCGTTTCTTCCTTTTCTGATTGAATTACGGTCCATGTGGGTTCATTACTGATGATACCGACCGACGCCTGCGAGTATTCGTGTGTCACTGTATTTCATTGTAATCCATGTAAGTTGCGATTTACTTATTACAATGAAATAAAAGGTTTTACCATTCGGGGATTTTTCTTAATATTTGTGTCGCATGCTTTATCTATTTATGGGTTGTCACACGCACACACGTAGATACATGTTTAGGGGTTGAATTGATTTGGTTTAAAGAAAAACTCTAATTAAATAAGGTTTAATTGGAAACTTGCGAATTAATTTAAATCGGTACCACACACCGTCGTCATATTTTATAAATTGGTATCAGAGCTTTATTAAAAGCGAGTGGATACCTTCTACACTCATCTTCTCAATTTATTAAGTTATCAAATTATCCCACCCTTTTTATCGACGTAAAATCCTCACAATACCCCTTATTCCCATACGTAAGGATCCCCTAAGTACATATACATCGTATCTTACATATAAGATGAATTCCCAATATTTACTCGTCCTAGTCTCATGCTTAAGCTAGCGTGACGATGATAAAACATTAAAAATCTACCCCACCCTGAAATATGATATCCGCACGAATCTACACTAACTAGTCCCATACCTAGCAAGCATAAATTATAGCCAAGGCCTACCCACTAGTCCCATACCTAGTAAGCATCCTATAATCAAGGTGAGCAATACAGTACCCAAAAGCCCCTCGCTCCCGTGATGGCAAAAGTGAATAAAACAATTAACACAATATCACAAATCATAATCACAACATGCACTTAAATCGCAAATGTCGCAATTCAGTTTAATTCCATTAATAATATAGTCGTCGTCTTCAACATAATTATTTCTGTTCAATACTATTAATTTATTTAACAGGCGATATTATTCACAACTCGAATCTATCTCCGATGATCTTCGCAACACATAAATCATCAAATCTAATCACATCGTTGCATCGTTATAAGACATACCCAGAATTTATATTGATGATCTGTAAAATAATTAACGTCTCCAAACTCAACTCTAAGTATCCTCACATCAATCTTACTAATTCTAAACCCAATGCCTACAACATCCTTAACACAAAATTATATAACACCAATAAACACATCTAACACGTATGCTAGACCCTCTACCTTACGGAGTATGAATCAATAAAGGGAATAAAAGATCGATAATGCGGAAGCTAAACGAACTCAGAAGCTACAAGACCTAAGACCATGCTCTGATACCATATGCCACACCCCGTAAAATTCGACAGACTGGGTGCCCAGCCACCGTCGCCGAACCGAATGTGAGTAAATAAAATATAATTCTTAGCATGAAACATGTAATACCCCGTATTTTTGGCGATATTTATTTTTGGGATTAATTAATAAAATGAGAATTAATTGGGAATTAATCCGGATAAAATACTAGCGAGATGTGAGTTGGTATTTGACTATATTGAGTGTATATGATGATATATGAATATTGAATTATGAAATTTGTCGTGGGATTGATATACGGCAATTTGGACATTTTATTCGAACGCGTGAGACAGTCGCATCAGGATATAATTATGTTAATGGTAAAAGTGATTTTAAATTCTATCAACTGTATGGTCGTTTTGAGTGCGCCAATGCGTCCGGAAGGGTAGAGATAGTCAGAAAACACTAGCCGGGGGTTTAGTTTGGGTCCCGGGGTATTTTTAGGCCATACCGGCATCTTATAAAGGTAGTTTGGTAATATTGTATTTTTGGGATTTAATAATGACGAAAATTAGGATTTATAATCTGATTTGGGTAAATAACCACTAAACCCACTACCAACCATTTTGACCCATAAGACTACGGGGAGTTTTAAAATTTGGTTTTCTAAGTCTCCTAAATAAACCCTAGCCACCTTTGGAGAAGAAGGCTTGTAGAGAGAGAGAGAGAAGGAATTCTGCAGAAAAAGCTTCATCAAACCAACACCAAATTCAGAGATACTAGAGGCAAGTGATTTAATTCTATTTAATTCAGAGAATGTTTCTTCCATGTTAGATAAATTGAAAGATTTACATTTGTTCTTGGAAGTTAAATAAAAACCCATTTTCATTGGACTTAGGACTTGAATTTTGAGGACAAATTGCATGTAGAATAGTATGGAGATGATTATTCTGATGTTAATATATGTTGGATGTAACAGAAACGAATCTAGAATGGACTTATTGAGGATTTAAAATTCTAGAGTTTATGTTCTTGAAAACTTGGGGGAAAGGGTAGAGATTTGATGAATTATTGATGTTTAGGATGTGTTAATTCCTTAAAAGATGTTAGTATATGACCTTAGTATGTTTTAGGATGATTGGAGACCTTAAAACATTGATTGGACGAATTTTGGTTGAGATTTGAGGTGTAGAAATTGGTGAAAAACGAGATAGGATTTCTGGGCTTGAATTTGGTCACTCGTTAGAAGACCTACCCAGGTCGTTCGAACGAGCTCGTTCGAACGAGCTTATAACGAGATGACAGTTTGGGGTTCTAACGAGAGGGATGTTCGTTCGATAATCTCGTTCGAATGAGATCTCGTTAGATAGCCCAGTTCGTTCGAACGAACTCTCGTTCGAACAGCCTCGTTCGAACGAGACTTCTAACGAGCTGGCAGTTTAGGCCTTTTTGGCCTGTTTTGATTTTGGGAGTCCCGTAAACTTGTTCGAGGATAGAGATAACATTCCTTTGATGGTGTATTAGTATACTTGGGACATTTGGGATATAATGAGGATTAAATTAAGTGTGGATCAAATCAAATAGACATTGGAGTCGAGACGTGAGTGCCTACTACGCCGTGAGAATAAATTATGGCACGTATAAATATGGACCGGGATTATATAAGTTGTATATATATTAAGTTGGTACGAGAATACGATAAGTACTACAATTAAACTACGGTGATTACTAAGATGCGTGTTTACTTAGTATTGATATATGATTTGCGTGCATGACATACCTACCATACTTGCTATCACGGGAGGTTTGCGTTCGTTTAGGGCCCTCTAATCCTTGTGTTGCCCGGATTTAGACTGGTTACCTCGATAAACATAGGTCAGAGAAGGACTTATTGGGATGTTAATAAGTCTGCTGATCGTGGGAGCGCAGGTATGTGCGTGACCCATGTGATGTGACTGTGTTCGCCTCCATTATTTGTGATGTTGTTATCTGTGAACTATTCCTGAGAGATTCGGAATATGTGATCCTTATGTACGTGATGTACTGGGATGGATAGCAGAGTATGTGTGCACCGCAGTTTAGTCTCGGGGTGCTTATATTGTATATTTATGTTGTGGAAAATATACACTTAATAAATTGAGAACTTTCATATGATATTGTGTGTATAACTATGGAATAACAAAAATGATGATCTATAATGAGTTGTATTACTTTTATGTGAGAACCTGAATCTACGTTAAGCCCCTATTTAATTGCGAGCATTATAATGTTAATGGGAACCGAGTAATAACGGTAGAACCTATGACATTCTAGCTAGATATGATGTTACTTAGCTAGTGGGTTGTGTCATTTTAGATGGGTACTTACGTTAGGAGTGCACAGTTAGACGAGAGGTGAGAATTTCATGTGAGTGCACGTCCTAACATGTACTTTGCATTTAATGTTTTAAATGTTTTTAAAGCACTTGCAGGTTTTTAAAATATCTCCACATTCGGGCTCTGACCCGTTTGCTTTCAAATCTATTTTTTGTAAAACCATTTTAGGTGCCCAGCCACAAGGACACCATGCATAGGATACTCATTCAGATGACGAGCTGTAGGTGTTTGTGGAAGTTACAGGGATTTGCTTTTAGACGCTTCTATCATTTGGATTCCATGTTCAGTATTCCTCAGTTTTAGGGCATGTTGCCCAGTTCCATTAGTGATACATTTCCATTTCAGTTTTTCAGACTTTGGCATGTATTGATTCAGTATTCAGTATTTAGTTATTCATTTCAGTTGTGGAGTTTGTTGTGAGGAGTTTTCCTCCGGATTTATTTATATCATGTGATGGTTATTCTATTATTTCGTTATGGTGAATTGTGATATTATTGTTGCTTTAAATCTTGTACTGCATGTTAATGAGACTTTAATTAAAATTTGGCAACTTACTTTTTAAATACTAGGTGGTTAGTAATAATAAAAATGTTTTCGACAGTGATGCTATTAGCTGAGCCAACTTGGCATTTTGAATTAATTTAATAAAGGAGTAGCTACCCGGTATTTAATTAGTCGGGGTGTCACAGGTGGTATCAGAGCATCAGGTTCTAGTGTCCTTTAGGATCTGTACGGCTATTATGTTTCCTCTTAGTTTCCTTTGATATAGAGCCCTATATTTTAGGACTGTTGTACTCTTTTTGTGTATGCTTCGTTCTTCAGCTATTTTAAGTTTATAACTGCGAACTTATAAACTTCATTCTTATTTCAGATGCCTCCACGACGTGCACGACGAGTTCCCAGGGATGCAACGCCCGAACCCCAGCCCGTTCCAGTTCAGGGCATGATGAACGCCGCTGAGGTTGCAGCCATCATAGCCCAAGCGGTAAATACCGCAATTTCCATAGTTTAGCAGGCACCACCTCAGGCGCCGGTTGCCGCGCCAGTACAGGAAAATGCATTCCCGTCTGCTTGGGAACATGTACGTGACGCTTTTCAGAAAGCGCATCCGCCAGAGTTTGCAGGTAGCTCAGATGTGGTAGTCTCGATCCAGTGGAGGAAGGATATACAGAGGCACTTAAGGATGTATGAGTGCACGGACGTTCAGAAACAGGTGATAGCTACTTTCAAGCTAGTTAGATCTTCACTGCAGTGGTGGGAGTCTATTACCATCGTGGAGGAGAGGTATACCCTCACTATTCCGGACTTTTGGGTGCGGTTTGACCGCAAGTACTTTCCGTCCACTGTTAATACGGAAATGAGGAGGAAACTGATGAATCTGAAGCAAGAGGGTAAGACCGTGGCCGAGTATGAGGCCGAGTTCACGAATCTGTTGAATATCATTCCGGATGAGATACCAACAGAAAAGAAGAAGATTGAGAAATTCACCGACGGGTTGACATGGAGGATCCGTCAGCATCTGTTAGGGAACCTTTCATTGGCCACTTATTCTGATGTGGTTAACTCCGCTTTGTTACACTGCCAGGATCACCGCTTTCATATGGCTGAGGGCAAGAGATTGGGAGAGTCTAGCCATCAGGGCAGGACTGGAGGACATGGTGCCGGTGGGGCACAACCTGTTCAGGGACAGAGACAGGGTGAGCAGGGTTCCCAGCAGGGGGATCAGAAGAGGTTCAGATCAGGGAATTACAGGCACGGACAAGGAGGTTTCTGTCAGGGCCATCAGGGTCCAAACGGCCATCAGGGCCAACAGGGGCAGAATGGGCAGCAGTTTCAGCAGGGCCAGTAGGGCCAACGGAGGAACGGTAACGGCCACCAGGGCCGGGGACCGCAGGGGCAGAGAGGAGGGAACTTCCCAGGGAAGTGTTTTGTTTGTGGAAAGACTGGCCATAAATGACAGGATTGTCCTGATAGGGGCAGGGCCCCACAGCAGCAACAGCAGGGTGCTCGCCAGGAGTCGCAGAGGCCTATGTTTCCCGCCGCTCTCCCCGCACCACCACAGATGGCAGCATTGCTACCCATTCCAGCAGTCCCAGCTCAGCAGGGGCAGCTACAGTATGGACGTGTCTATAACGTCCACCAGGCAGCAGTTCCACAGGCACCGCCCGCGATTGAGGGTATGTTTCCTATCCATGGCACTATGGGTCGGGTATTGTTTGATACGGGGGCTACACATTGTTTTATAGCTACACATTTCGCGAAAGCCTTAGGATTGTTAGCTACGGCAGAGAGCACAGTGACGTGTGTAGACTCACCATTGGGAAGTGGGTCAGTTATTTTCTTTATATGCCGGGGAGTGGGGGTAGAGATTGGTAGTCTGGTATTACCTGCAGATATGTTGGTATTAGATATGCATGTTCACGATGTGATTATCGGTATGGATTGGCTCGCTGATTATAGAGCCATGATGGATTGCTTCGGTGGGAGCATTATTTTTGCCATTCCGGGGCAAGAGATGTTTGTAGTGGCGATGCCTCTCCCAGAGGGAGGCTCGACCGCTCATTTGTATTACCTAGAGGAGGATACCTCTAAGGAGGTTGTGATTCCTTTAGATTCGATCCCAGTCGTCAGGGAGTATTCAGATGTGTTTCAGGAGATACCAGGCCTACCCCCCAGTCGAGAGATAGACTTTGTTATAGACCTATTTCCAGGTACGAGACCTATAGCACGCGCACCGTACCGTATGGCTCCGGCAGAGATGCGAGAGCTACTAGATCAGATAGAGCAGCTGTTAGGTCAGGGCTTTATTCGCAGGAGTACCTCACCTTGGGGTGCTCTAGTTTTGTTTGTGAAGAAGAGGGACGGTTCACTGAGATTGTGTGTGGACTACCGAGAGTTGAATAAGGTCACAATACGGAATAAGTATTCGTTGCCTCAAATCGATGACTTATTCGACTAGTTGAGAGGAGCTTTTTTCTTCTCGAAGATTGATTTGAGATCGGGATACCATCAGTTGCGTATCAGGGAGGAGGATGTCTCGAAGACTGCGTTCTTGTCGAGATATGGTTCTTACGAGTTTCGGGTTATGCCTTTTGGTTTGACCAACGCTCCAGCAGTGTTTATGGACTTGATGAATAGAGTGTTCAGGGATTTTCTAGATCAATTTGTCATTGTCTTCATCAATGATATTCTGGTTTACTCCCAGACAGAGGAGGAGCACGCCGAGCATTTGAGGCAAGTTTTGGAGACACTTCGTCAGAACGAGCTGTATGCAAAATATGAGAAATGCGGGTTTTGGCTGAAGGAGGTCCAGTTTTTGGGACATATTATTTCCGACCGGGGAATATCTGTTGATCCGGGGAAAGTATCCGCGGTGAGGGAGTGGGGACAGCCCACGACACCGACTGAGATTCGTAGTTTCTTGGGCCTAGCAGGATACTACAGGAGGTTCATTCGGGGATTTTCGAAGATAGCGGGTCCTTTGACAAATCTGACTCGTAAGGGTGTGCCGTTCATTTGGAGTGATGCCTGTCAGTTGCCATTCGATGAATTGAAGGATAAATTGACCTCAGCACCTGTGTTAGCATTGCCGAGACCGGGAGTTGAGTATTTGGTTTACACCGATGCGTCTTTGCAAGGACTTGGAGGTGTATTGCAGCAGGAGAGACATGCCATAGCTTATGCTTCCCGTAAGCTTAAGCCTCATGAGAAGAATTACCCCACTCATTATTTGGAGTTGGCGGCAGTGGTATTTGCCCTACGGATTTGGAGGTACTATCTTTTGGGGGAGAAGTTCCAATTGTTCACGGGCCACAAGTCCCTACAGTACCTGTTCACTCAGAAGGAGTTGAACATGCGGCAAAGGAGGTGGCTTGAGTTTGTGAAGGACTACCAGTTCGATATCCAGTATCACCCGGGTAAGGCTAACGTGGTAGCAGCCGCGTTGAGCCGTAGGCTAGCAGATGAGGTGGCAGGGGTGTGGAAGGCAAAGTGGAAGAAGTTGGGACACTAGGATGCAGTGGCCCGATCTTTCATGTCTGTGATGACCGTTACACCGCAGATTGTCACGAAGGTAGTACGGGCACAGCCTAATGACTCGTTCTGTCAGGAGCAGATAGTTCGATTACTAGTAGAGGGAGCCGAGTCCTATACCGTCAGCTCAGACGGGGGATTACGCTTCAATGGGAGATTAGTGATTCTGGATGGGGAGAAATTGCGACACGAGGTGATGGCAGAGTCGCACGGCTCACGGTTCGCGGTACATCCCGGAGGGGACAAAATGTACCAAGACATGAGACGCCAGTATTGGTGGAGCGAAATGAAGAGAGATATTGCTGAGTTTGTTTCGAAATGCGCCACTTGCCAGCTAGTAAAAGTGGATCATCAGAGACCGACAGGACTTCTACAGCCGTTGGAGGTCCCGGTGTGGATGTGGGAGAGCATATCCATGAACTTTATCACGGGGTTGCCTACGTCGCAGAGGGGTCACGACTCCGTTTGGGTAATTGTGGACAGATTGTTCAAAGTCGCTCACTTTTTTACCCGTAAGGACTGACTACACTACGGGACAGTATGCCCAGCTCTTCATTTTTGAGGTTGTGAGACTTCACAGTGTGCCCCTAAATATCGTGTCTGACAGAGATAAGATATTTGTTTCGCAGTTTTTGGAGAGTTTCCAAGAGGCCATGTGCACGGAATTGCGGTTGAGTACGGCTTATCATCCGCAGACCGATGGGCACACAGAACGCACAAATCAGATGTTGGAGGACATGCTACACATGTGCATTATTGACTTTGGAGGTGGATGGGAGCAATACCTTCCACTGGTAGAGTTTGCTTATAATAACTCCTACCAGTTCACTATTGCCATGGCCCCGTTTGAGGCATTGTACGGTAGGCCTTTTCGTTCCCCAGCATGTTGGTTAGAGGTGGGGGACAACAAACTACTTGGGCCGAAAGTGATTCAGGATACTTCGGCAAGGATTGAGTTGATTCGGAGACGCATTCGGGTAGCTCAAGACCGGCAGAAGAGTTATGCTGATGCGAAGAGATATTTCATGGAGTTCCAAGTGGGGGACCAGGTTTTGCTCAGAGTATCTCCTATGAAGGGGATTATGCATTTCGGGAAGAAGGGGAAGTTGGCACCGAGGTATGTGGGGCCGTTTCCTATTATTGAGCGAATTGGACCAGTTGCGTATAGACTCGGGTTACCGTAGCATTTACACCAGATTCACGATGTGTTTCATATTTCCTCGTTAAGGAAATATCTCAGGGACGATTTGGCTCATTCTCACATCGCTTTAAAGGAAATTGATTTACAACCTGATAGCTCCTACGAGGAGGGGCCGATTGCTATTTTGAACCGAAGTGAGAGGAAGCTGCGGTCAAAGATAGTTCCATTAGTGCGTGTTCAGTGGCGACATCACAATGTCGAGGAGTCCACATGGGAACGCGAGGATGAGATGCGCGAATGTTATCCAGAGTTGTTTTTATCAGGTACTTTCTAGTTCCGAATTTCGGGACGAAATTCTGTTATTAGGGGGGAAGTATGTAATACCCCGTATTTTTGGCGATATTTATTTTTGGGATTAATTAATTAAATGAGAATTAATTGGGAATTAATCCAAATAAAATACTAGCGAGATGTGAGTTGCTATTTGACTATATTGAAGATATATGATGATATATGAATATTGAATTATGAAATTTTTCGTGGGATTGATATACAACAATTTGGACATTTTATTGGGACGCGTGAGACAGTCGCGTCAGGATATAATTATGTTAATTATAAAAGTGATTTTAAATTCTATCAACCGTATGGTCGATTTGAGTGCGCCAACGCGTCCGGAAGGGTCGAGATAGTCAGAAAACACTAGTCGGGGGTTTAGTTTGGGTCCCGGGGTATTTTTAGGCCATACCGGCATCTTATAAGGGTAGTTTGGTAATATTGTATTTTTGGGATTTAATAATGACGAAAATTAGGATTTATAATCTTATTTGGGTAACTAACCACTAAACCCACTACCAACCATTTTGACCCATAAGACTACGGGGAGTTTTAAAATTTGGTTTTCTAAGTCTCCTAAACAAACCCTAGCCACCTTTGGAGAAGAAGGCTTGTAGAGAGAGAGAGAGAAGGAATTCTGCAGAAAAAGCTTCATCAAACCAACACCAAATTTAGAGACACTAGAGGCAAGTGATTTAATTCTATTTAATTCAGAGAATGTTTCTTCCATGTTAGATAAATTTAAAGATTTACATTTGTTCTTGGAAGTTAAATAAAAACCCATTTTCATTGGACTTAGGACTTGAATTTTGAGGACAAATTGCATGTACAATAGTATGGAGATGATTATTCTGATGTTAATATATGTTGGATGTAACAAAAACGAATCTAGAATGGACTTATTGAGGATTTAAAATTCTAGGGTTTATGTTCTTGAAAACTTGGGGGGAAGGGTAGAGATTTAATGAATTATTGATGTTTAGGATGTGTTAATTCCTTAAAAGATGTTAGTATATGACCTTAGTATGTTTTAGGATGATTGAAGACCTTAAAACATTGATTGGACGAATTTTGGTTGAGATTTGAGGTGTAGAAATTGGTGAAAAACAAGATAGGATTTCTAGGCTTGAATCTGGTCACTCGTTAGAAGACCTACCCAGGTCGTTCGAACGAGCTCGTTCGAACAAGATTCTAACGAGTTGAAAGTTTGGGGTTCTAACGAGAGGGATGTTCATTCGATAATCTCGTTCGAATGAGATCTCGTTAGATAGCCCAGTTCGTTCGAACGAGACTTCTAACGAACTGGCAGTTTAGGACTTTTTGGCCTGTTTTGATTTTGGGAGTCCCGTAAACTTGTTCGAGGATAGAGATAACATTCCTTTGATGGTGTATTATTATACTTGGGACATTTGGGATATAATGAGGAGTAAATTATATAAGTGTGGATCAAATCAAATAGACATTGGAGTCGAGACGTGAGTCCCTATTACGACGTGAGAATAAATTAAGGCGCGTATAAATATGGACCGGGATTATATAAGTTGTATATATATTAAGTTGGTACGAGAATGCGATAAGTACTACAATTAAACTACGGTGATTACTAAGATGCGTGTTTACTTAGTATTGATATATGATTTCCGTGCATGACATACCTACCATACTTGCTATCACGGGAGGTTTGCATTCGCTTAGGGCCCTCTAATCCTTGTGTTGCCCGGATTTAGACTGGTTACCTCGATGAACATAGGTCAGAGAAGGACTTATTGGGATGTTAATAAGTCTGCTGATCGTGGGAGAGCAGGTATGTGCGTGACCCATGTGATGTGACTGTGTTCGCCTCCATTATTTGTGATGTTGTTATCGGTGAACTATTCCTGAGAGATTCGGAATATGTGATCCTTATTTACGTGATGTACCGGGATGGATAGCAGAGTATGTGTGCACCGCAGTTTAGTCTCGGGGAGCTTATATTGTATATTTATGTTGTGGAAAATATACACTTAATAAATTGGGAACTTTCATATGATATTGTGTGTATAACTATGGAATAACAAAAAGGATGATCTATAATGAGTTGTATTACTTTTATGTGAGAACCTGGATCTACGTTAAGACCCTATTTAATTGCGAGCATTATAATGTTAATGGGAACCGAGTAATAAGGGTAGAACCTATGACAGTCTAGATAGATATGATGTTACTTAGCTAGTGGGTTGTGTAATTTTAGATGGGTACTTACGTTAGGAGTGCACAGTTAGACGAGAGGTCAGAATTTCATGTGAGTGCACGTCCTAACATGTACTTTGCATTTAATGTTTTAAATGCTTTTAAAGCACTTGCAGGTTTTTAAAATATCTCCACATTCGGGCTCTGACCCGTTTGCTTTCAAATCTATTTTTTGTAAAACCATTTTAGGTGCCAAGCCACAAGGACAACATGCATAGGATACTCATTCAGATGACGAGCTGTAGCTGTTTGTGGAAGTTACAGGGCTTTGCTTTTAGACGCTTCTATCATTTGGATTCCATGTTCAGTATTCCTCAGTTTTAGGGCATGTTGCCCAGTTCCATTAGTGATACATTTCCATTTCAGTTTTTCAGGCTTTGGCATGTATTGATTCAGTATTCAGTATTTAGTTATTCATTTCAGTTGTGAAGTTTGTTGTGAGGAGTTTTCCTCCGGATTTATTTATATCATGTGATGGTTATTTTATTATTTCGTTATGGTGAATGGTGATATTATTCTTGCTTTAAATCTTGTACTGCATGTTAATCAGACTTTAATTAAAATTTGGCAACTTAGTTTTTAAATACTAGGTGGTTATTAATAATAAAAATGTTTTCGACAGTGATGCTATTAGCTGGGCCAACTTGGCATTTTGAATTAATTTAATAAAGGAGTAGCTACCCGGTATTTAATTAGTCGGGGTGTCACAAAACATATATGAGACATAAATACTAAATTAACAAGATAAATAATTGAATTAATCCCAAATGATAATAACAACTGAATGATAAAAGATCCACCATATGTTAAAACTTCAAATAAATCTAATCTCCAATAATGATTTAATTAAAACTGAATAATAATCAACTGTGAATAATCCAACTGAAATTCTCTAACAATTTTGAAACCGAATGGGCAAATAAAAACCTAAATGAAGTCTCATAATGAAAGACGACGAAAATGAAAGTCTAACTAAATAAAGCAACAAAATGAAGAAACTCCAGCTGCGCCTCTAAACGATAAACTCTGATATTCCTATGCAACTTCTCCAAAACATATTCTTAAAAGTTAGTCAACACACGAGGTCAGAGCCCCGAGCATGAATACACACTACTCCCTCCAAATAGCATCCGTGAATCCAGACAATAGCATTACAAGAGATAAATATCACAATATAATATTTTAATTAAACAAGATAAATAAACGCGATAAATATAAATCACTAACTACCCTCAAATATTCCCATTCGAAAAAGTACACCAATGTGATTTTAAATTCCCAAGTCCCACGATGTTAATTTAATTAAACTAACCCAATTAATCATTTTTCTCAATTTTTATCTTAATTATAGCGGTCCTCCCGCCACGGGTGGTTATCCACCAAAGTGTCACACTTCACCCTATCAATAGTCGATTGATCCATTTAAACTATCGATTCTGCAATATGACAAGGTTCCACACGAAACGACATAAATCTCCCAAGATGATTGTAATACCCCGTATTTTTAGGCATATTTATTTTTATGAAATTATGGAAAATTGGGATTAATTAAATTAAAGGTAGAAAATTTAAATTGTAATTAATTCAATTTTATGATAATAATTACTAGCGTGATGAGAGTTATTAGTTATTGAAAAAATAATATGGCCAGGAATGAGATACATGACAGTTATGTTATAAATATTTTGGACGCGTATGAGTCGCGTCACTAGTATGTATTTAGGTGTTTAAAAGGTAAATTATTTTTTTATAACTCAGATGACTATTTTGAGTGCGTCAACGTGTCTGGAAGGGTTGAAATAGTAAAAAAAACACTACTCGGGTATTTAAATTAGAGTTCGGGACATTTTAGCACAAAACGACACCCCGAAGGGGTATTTTGGTCTTTTGGAATTTTTGGGTAATTAAATGGACGAAAATTGGGTTTAATTAAAAGTATTTAGGGTTAGTGGTCTGTTAGTTTCAACCTACGTGAGAAAGATAGGAAAAGAGAGAGATAACCAAGGAAGAATAAGAAGACTCCATTAGAGCCCTAAGCCAAGAACTCAAGCTTTCACACCAAAAAGTACACAAGCGCATAGATCGTGTCAAGAGGATCGTTCCCATACCAATTTCAACCCGCGAATCAGAAGTTCATTTTAAGGCAAGTGATTATCTTGCTCCCTCTTTTCAATTATTATTCTTGTTAACATATGTTGAGGTTTAGAACTATTCATACCAAATTTGGTTTACCTATGATGAGATTGTGTAGGAATCTTAGAAATTTGATGGGGATTTGTATGTAGAGGATTTCTTCCCTTAATAGGAATGTGAAATTTTGTGAATTAGATGTTAATCACGAAATAAAAATGGGGTTTTAATAAATTAACAATTCTGGGTTTATGTTAATATGACTCATAGGAAAATTTTGGAATTTGTTGAATTTACTTGATGATTAAAAGGATTTGACCCCAAAACTATACAAAGAAGTGTTCTAGGGTGACTTAGAGTACTTTGAAAACCTTTTACTTGGGATGGAATGGGTTTATGTTGAGATTGAAGAGGAGAAAATCTGGAAAAATGAACCTTGAAGATGAACTGGGCAACTTTAGAATTTAGGAATTCATTTAATTGACTTGATGATTAGAGGGTTAATGCGTTGTGGACGATAGGATCTTATATGCCTTCAGGGTATTTAGAGTTGTACCACTAGAGCATGGAACCTAGGTACAGGCTATCTGTGAGAATGATAGTGATGACGGTTTTATGGGTGCTTATGTATGTGTGTAGCCCATCGGCTTGGGACTATGTTCTCCTCCAATAGGTGTTTGTGTTTTTATTGGTTCTTAAGAGATCGAACATGCTATCCTCTATGCGCAAGCATTGCAATGGGACTAGATAGCCAAGTATGCATAGCACTAAGGGTTTCTTAGCCAGGTGTACAATATTGCTATATTTATATATAAATTGATATGTATATATAAAGAGAATAATGTGTGTATACCAAAATCCTATATAGTATCTTATGTTGATGACTCTATTTTTAAATGTGTACTTATGGTATTGTCAGCTGGGCGTTTAAGAGAATATGTGAATAAACTAAAGTAATTCTAAACCTATATCGAAATCTTAAGTACTTAGGCTTTGAGTTATTTAGGGAGTCTTTCCAACATAATAGTATGTACTTAGTAGCCAGTAAGGGAATCATGACTAGTATGGGTAGTTAGTCTCGTTAGGCGTGCACACTAAGATCGAGGGGTGAGTATCTCAAGTGAGTACGCTAAGTTAACTTAATTAAAAATTATGCTAATTGAATCAATTTAAGCACTTGCTATTTTAAACTACTTTCAACTCGGGCTCTGACCCATTTTTTTGTATATCTTTCAATTGTTCCATTATTTTTAGGTGCCCAGCCACAGGGACACCAGCCTTAGGAGACTCTATTCAGTTGCCGTGTTGTAGCTGCTGTGGAAGCTGCAAGATAACTGCTATAGACGACTCAGCCTATTCATCCTTTTGGAGTTATCTATTCTGTTGGACATGTCACCCTTTCTTCTGTTTACATTCAGAGATCTAGTTGTTTTAAATTCTCTCTTAGAATTGATTTCCTTTTATAGGATTTATTGTATGGGATTGTATCTGGATGTGTTTTACCCCATTAATTTATTTTACTTTAGTTAGACTTTATTTATATTACTGTGATATATGGCATTTGTTGGTATTCTTTTAATATTGGTTAGTAACAAGATAAAATTTGGGCATCACCCTATTTTAATACTAGGTGGTCAGTTTTTATTAAAATAAAATTTGAGTTTTCGATAGTGATGCAATATCTGGACCAACTTGATATTCTGAAATTAATTAATTAAAGACTGATCACCCGTAATTAATTAAGCGGGGTGTCACACTGTCCCGTTTAAACTATCGGTCCCTAACACGTTATGTCGCCACAAATTTTAATACCCGTTATTATCTTAGGCATTAATTCTCATCATCTCAATTTATTAAATTATCAAATTACCTACCCTTTTTATCGATATGAGATCCTCACAATGCCCCTTAGTCCCATACCTAATGGTCCCCAAAGTACATATATGTCATATCCTACGTATAAGATGAATTTTCAATATTTACTCGTCCTTGTCTCATGCCTAGGATAGTATGATGACGATAAAAGACTAAAAATCTGCCCCACCCCAAAATATGATATCCACATGAATCTACACTAACTAGTTCCATACATAGCAAGAATAAATTATAACGAAGACCTACCCACTAGTCCTATACCTAGTAAGCATCCTATAATCAAGGTGAGCAATATACTACACAGAAACCCCTCATCCCCGCGATGGAAAAAGTGAATAAAATAATTCACACAATATTACAAATAATAATCACAACATGGCACTTTAATCACAAATGTCACAATTCAGTTTAATTCCATTAATAATATAGTCGTCGTTTTCAACATAATTATTTTCGTTCAATACTGTTTCTTATTTAACATGCAATATTATTCAATGTGACATAAACGTTCTCTTTTATAAATCCTCTAATTTTTATAAGTGCGTTCGCATCCCACATAACATATAAATAATCACAAAACTTCTACATGCGAACCTACACCCCGAAAATCATAAAAACCCAATAATCTAACTTACGCACCCAAGGCTTTTAAGGATGAAATCATATTAAAAAGTTTCGTAAAAACAATCCCATAATTAAGTGTCCACTTTCTCTAATTATGTTACTAATTGATTTTTAAGAAAAACATGTAATTAAGTGTTTAGGCGACACTTAAAATGCATAATAGTAAAGGAAAGGAGAGTATCCATGCCTCTGATTAAAATGAAGAAAATTTGGTAGCACGGTTGGATTCCTCTCGAAAAATTAGCAAAGAAGTGTTATTGAACAAACTTGATTAAACCCCAATTAAGCTCTAAAAAGTTGTGACAAAAACATGATTATGTTAGAGGTTGATGATTATAGTTGAGAGGAAAATATATTAGAAGTGTTATCTAGAGAAATTCTTACAAAAAAATAATTATGATAAGTCCCCCCATGAATTATTAAGGTTATATACTAATTAGGAATGCTTATGCCAATCCAACTCCACCGTTCTCATAATCTCGTAGCAATCCATTCTGATGTTTTCAAAATTGGTCTCATGATATTGGACGCCCTTGAATATGTTAATCAGCTTATGAGAGTTCGTCTCAATCATGATATCTTTCGAACCACGCATTGTCGCCATGTGAATACAGTGGAAAAGACCCTCCATGAGTGCGTGCAAAATAGACGGAGAGCCCCTTAGTCGGCCGTAAAGACCACACTTCCATTTCCCCAAATCATCCAACACATAGGATCAAATGGTGGCAGTGTGGTAGTTAGGGTCAATGCTGGCTTGTAGTGCAATGAACGTGTTTTTATAGTCCCCATGGTCAAGGAGTAGGGTGAGGGCATCCGGTATCACCAGAAAGACCGAATGAAATCTCATTTAAAATTTAACGATGAAAGAGTTTGGTTAGTTTGTGAAAGAGGCTGGACTCCTCCCACTATCATCGTAAACAATGCCACAAATTTAAAACTTATTTTAAACTGGACTGAGGACGAGTTTATGTGGAGAACTTATAATTCATGAGGTCTTAGTGCAATTTTCGTACACATCAGCCCTGACGAGTTCCGACATATTATGACGTGCAACATGTTTAAAGAAGCTTGGAATATTATGAAACTAACCCATAAGGGCACTAACACAGTCAAAGAGTCTAAAATTCAAAATTTGACCACTCAATTTGAGACTATCTCCATGCTAGAGACTGAGTGTTTTGATGACTTTTATGCACGTTTGTCCGATATTGTCAACACTATTTTGATCTTGGTGAGCCTATACCTGATGCTCGAGTGGTTAAAAATATTTTAAGATCGCTTCCAAAACATTTTATCCCAAAAGTGACTATTTTAAATACCTTAGGTAATTTGAGTCGTCTAAAATTATAAGAGTTGGTAGGAGGCCTATATATATGTATATGAAATTGACATGTTCCCCAACACTGTCAGACGTAAGCATAGATGGATAACGCTTAAAGCCCAATCTACGAAGGGTAACGAAGTGTCCACAAGTGATAAGATAAAGAAACTGAAATTTTGTGAGTCCTTGTTTAAGGATGAGTCTTATTTTGATATGGCCATACTTGTACAGAATTTCAAAAAGTTTCTCCAGTTTTCAAAACAAAATTTTTCCAATAATTTTTTTTTTTGAGAAAAAGAATGATTAGGACAAAGAAAGCGGTGATAAAGAGAGTGAGAATGATAAAGAGGAAGAAGTTAAGTATTTTGAGTGTGAGGGGAGATGCCATAGAGCATTTGAGTATCCAACTAGGCTAAAGAGAAAGGGCAAAAAGATTGTCATGCCAGTCACTCTTAGTGATAGTGGGGAAGATGTGAGTGATTTTGGGGATGAGTCTTCACAAGGAAAGTAGTTTTCCTTTTTTTTTCTAGTCGTTTGAGTACACCCCTTTGTCCCACGATGATTGTGTACATGAGAGATATGATGACGAGTCAAGTGTTTCTAGTGAGAGTGAGAGCGAGTTTGAGAGTGGAGATAAAAGTGATCTCCAAAATGCTTTTAGGAATTTGTACACGGAGACCTTAAAAACAAAGAAGTATAATAAGTATTTAGGTCATAGGGTTTTAGATTTGCAGAGAGAGAAAGAAGTTTTAAGGATGTAAAAGTGTGATTTGACTAATACGGTGTTTAGTCTGATGACACATGTATCCCAACTCGAGAGTGATCTCGAACGTGATCGGGAGGTCAAAGTCGATTTAGAGAATTAATCTAAGAAGGTTGGAAAGATGGTTCTCAATCCCATTTTGGGAAGAGGTGAGAGTTTAGGTAAAGGTCATGATAGTTCATCCACTTCCTTTATTGCACCCGAGCCGATTCCTACTTGAGTGATCGATTCATATCGCTCTCATCCTAACCCACCTAGGCATCCTGTACATGTTAGGACAGCGCGTAGGAGATATTTCAAGAGAGGTGTACCTATTCCTGTGTATGTTTGCACGCATTGAAAGAAGAGAGGACACCTTAAGGATTTTTTTTTATGTTGGGTCACGTGTCACATTTTTCTACTACACGTGTTAATGCACACGCATCCACATCCGACGCTCTGGATGATTATACAAGAGAGTCTACACATATTAGGGAGTAGGTACTATTTTCGATCAAGACTTCACATGACATGATGGAGGTTTTCTGTTGGATGTCACCACCTTTGAAAAATCCCACCGCACCTAATGGTTAAGGTCTAAACTTATTTGCGCATAGGTTGATTTTCATGATGATATTTTTGCATATTTCTAGTGTGCATAATTTTGTAGTTACGTTTTTCTTTTTGATATAATTTTGAAAAATAAAATCAAAAAGATTTTCTATGTTTTGAGAAAAAATTTGAGAACGTACAAAAAGATTTTATTTTGATAAATTTTTTTGAAAAAAGACAAAAAGAGTTTTGTATTTTGTTTTGCACCATTTATGGATGGACATTTAGGATGATCGAGTCACAATTTCATTTCATATCCATTTGACGATTTGATAGTGTTTTGATATGCGTCGTCATTTCATTTTTTGTGCTTTACAATCTTTGGAGTCATTGAGATGTGATTAGTTGTTACTGCCTACATGTTTGACGCATAAGTTCCTTTAATGCACACTTGCACGGATTCGTTTAATTATTATACATGTTTATCATGAAATTTCTCGGCGTGTTGTCATCTCAATTTTATCTTTAAAACAAACCATATGTGATAAAGCTTGACAATGGAAGTAGTGCATGTAAAAACAGTTTACCATGAGGTATTTAATTGCAATAAAATATGACGAGTGAATCACGGGAAAGGGCTGTGATAGTATAAAATTAACTCGTCGTTAAATCCATCGTTTAAAAGAGCCCGAAAAAATTTAAAAGCAATAAAAGGATAAATATTCCAAAAAAGGGTGCCACCTTAAAAGAAAAATATAATGATTATTATTTATGAGGGAGTTTCGATGAAAAGAAGTGAAAAATGGGTCTGCACATCCCAACAACATCTTGAAAAGGCATTCATAGTTTTAGACATTATTGGCGTGGGAATCACTTTTGACTTTATTGTGTTGATGGATTGAGTCAGTGTCATTTAAATTCAACACTTTCAACACATAAGGGCAATTTTTAGATTCATTCGATAGGAGTACACGTATACATCGTGCACATATGTTACGTTTTATTAAGTTGATTTTTCTATTGAATAAGTTCACACCCATTCATTCTGTTTCCATGATTTGGTTGTCTTATTGTAAATTCATGGTGTGATTTTCGCTTTTTTGTAGAAAAAATTGAAAAATAAAAAATAATTTGTGGAATACTTTTTAGTATCTCTTGGATGGTAGAAATTTGTTTGTTTTGCCTTGTTAATCGTGAAAACTCCATGTTTGATTTGTTTATTTAT
Source organism: Sambucus nigra (assembly GCA_949130495.1). NCBI lineage: Eukaryota > Viridiplantae > Streptophyta > Magnoliopsida > Dipsacales > Adoxaceae > Sambucus > Sambucus nigra. The sequence continues at coordinate 523,462,774 of OX422218.1, forward strand.
TTCCTTGTCTATTTTAGTAAAAAAAAGGGGAGAATGAATTATGGGGGATTTTTTGCATTATGAGGGAGATTTGATAAATGATTTGAGTTATTCTTATATCATTTCAAACTCGATGTATCATGAGTTTTTTGATTTGTCTCATGTGTGTAGGTACAATTGAAGATCATTATGTTGCACACTCTGATGCGATACGCTTGAAGACTTGACATTTTATCTTTCCACTTTTGTTCATGGGAGGGTAGATTTGTATAGGTCATTTGGTGTTTGATAATTCAAATGTTTTTATTTTGTAAAGGCATAGACATATGGGGATATTTGTAAGGACATAATTTTATAAATGTCCATCCCAATTAAGTATGTCGTATACCGCTACAAGTCGTCAAAGAATTGAGGAAGTTTACATCTACAAAAGACAAATCCAAATTACAAGTGGTCTTCAACATTCAAGCCCCGACGAGATGATTTTGGTAAAAATATGCTTAATTTCCATTTGCATTTCATATTAAAAGTGTTGTGAAATTTTATAAGAGATTAGACAACTTTTTCTAAATATAAAAATGTTTTGCAAATTTTTTTAAATTTTTTTTTTTTAAATTGTTTCGTATAGTAATGTTCGTAAAAGTTTTCCAATATTTTCTAAGTCTGATGGAAGAACATGGGATTGACGTTCTAGCCATTCAAACGAGATCAATGTTGTTCAAACGACTTGTCTTCTCATTCAAGTGAGATCAACTTTCGTTCGAGCGAGATCAGAAGTCGATCAAGGGACTTTGTTTTGCTCTGACATGCTGCTTTACTCCTGTACGTAACCGCCTTATAGTTTCTTATAAAAGGGACATGCTGTCAGACATTTTAGTGGGGATAAAAGTTTAACAATTTACGAGTTTTGATTTGATAACTGCCATAAAGAAATTTTTGATGAAATAAATTGGCAGATTGTTTTCTTCTCCAACGATAAAGGGTTCAAAGTTTGTTTTTCAATTCAAAATACCAAATACTTTTATGTGAGTTATTTTTTTAAACCCAAGACATATTTTAGTGGGATTTTTATGCTGCTGATTTAGGTGACATTTATGGTACTGAGCTGAAGAGGATTGCGTGTCATAGGTAGTGTTGCGGTGTTCCTAGGCTGATTTGAACTGCGGTTACGTGTGGATATATTGCAAATGATACCGATCGACGCCTGCAGGTATTCGTGTGTCACTGTATTTCATTATAATCAGTGTAAGCTCGATTTACAAATTATAGTGAAATAAAATATTTTACCCTTCGAGACTTTTCCTGAAATTTGTATCGCATGTTTTATTTATGCATGTTTGACAGACGTACTCACGTAGTTATTTGTTTAAGGGCTAAATTAATTTTATTCAAAAATTGACTCTAATTAAATAAGTTTGTGGTTTGAATTTTTGAGTTTTTTTTAATCTTTATTACACACATTTTTTTACAGATTTGTATCAGATCTTTTTCAAAGCGAGTGCATACCTTTTCTCAAATCTTAAGAAACAATAAAAAATAATTGGCCTTTGAAATTTTATCCTTTCTTTGCCTTTTAATTTTCCAGGCTCTTGCCACTAGTGGACTTTAACTCAAGGAAGATTTCTCCCTACGTAGCCCTTTTTTTTTCACACTGATATTATCTAATAAAATAACAAATTCGTGGGCAATGGTTCTTACTCGCACAACTCCTCCAATCAAATATATAAATTTGTATTACAAGATTTTTAGGAAAACATCTCACTCAGTTAAGTAACCTATGAAGTAAATATTTCAAAGATCTCGTGCATGTGTGTGAGGAGGCATATGAAAAGTGAATCCATTAAGAACTTCATTTTCGAACAACTCCATGCAAGTATATTTAATGATAATATAAGAATTGGAATCACAATCAAATTTAATAGAAACATGAATACGTGGAATGAAGTGGATTCAAACAAACCGACATGCCACACAAAATGTGTAAAACAAAACTTCACATGAACAAAAGTCATTTTGAGTTTTTAAACAGCTTTACAAACAAGATAGAACTTGAAAAAAAATCATTAGATATAGTTCAACATGAGCTAATAAATGAAAAATCATAATTCTAATTACTCAAACCACACACAACTAGTAAAAAGATATAACATGAAGTACAAAAGCTAGTATCTGTAAACATGCAAACATAAACAACCATTAAATTTAACATGAAAAATATCATGTGAAATAATTTATGAATCAACAAGTATAACATTTAAATCCTCCAAAATAAAAATGTCATCCAACATAGTTGAAACGCGATATTCTTTGGTTTTTGGAACCTCAATGAATTTAGTTTTAGAATTACTAATATAATTTCTAAGGCCAAATTAAAAATTCATAAGGTAACCTTTCCTACCGCAATATGTGCATGTGTATATTAAATGAATTATGCCATTGCATTGAACTTTCTTATATTCCTATCAACGGTTGATTCTTTCAAAATTATGATTTTGGCTTTTGTAGCAGAAGCATTTGGATCATTGAAGTCCGTCCCTAAATTATCATCATTGATTCTAATGGTGCCTAACACTTTATCTAACTTTTTTTATCTACACTCCAATTAAAATTTGACATTACTCAAGTTGCTCAGTCTTTATTCGATCTCCACAATCACAGACTCGAGAAAATGGCGAGACTCGTAAAAAATTAAGGAGTCCTTCTTAAAAATCTCCAAAAAACCACGATGGTTATCTTGTCCCCATCAATAACTACCAGCATGTCCCTTTGAGTCTTCTCACATGCCCTAAGATTCTGAATCAAAATACTCTTATCATTACTTATGGCATATTATTTCACTCTAGCTTCCATATTCAAGTTTCGCTCCTTCAATTTAATTGTCTCCGCATACAACTCACAAAAGGTAACTTGAAGTTAATTATCCTCCTCCTCTTAATCATTGTCTTCTTATTTTCCACTCTCTCGACCATCACTCACTTATGAATCACAAATTATGGCACCAAAATTTTGTTAGCCAAAATTAGATTCATCAAAAGGATTTTTATCAAGGATCACATGATTATACATGAATGTGGTGTAGTTCTGCTTAATGGGGGACTAAGGTTCCTCTTTAGGATCACCGTCACTCAGGGTGGCATTGTTTACATTCGGTTTCTTTCCCTATTTTCTTAGTTTAGTGGGATGTTCAACTTCTCTATGGACATATACCTTACACCAAAAATATCAATTTGACTCATCCTTATTTACTGTACTTTCTTCTTTCACACTTATTTTCATCTTTCGATTATTTTTTCAAGATTGAATTTTTTTTCAAACTTCTATGCAAACACAACCATATCATTATAACTGATGTCAGACTCATCATTCAAATCAAGCATTTCCTACTTACAGGCTTTTAAAGCAACGCCCTTGTATCTCTTTGTCTTTTTGGAGGAAACATGTCGAGTTCATATATTTGAATATTAGCCACAAGCTCTTCAGTATGATTGCTCAAAACGAAGGAATCAAGTCATGTGAATTATCGTTGGATAGTTTATGATCATCCTCACTGCAAGTTTTAATGTGTTTGGGAATTATTTAATTACCTAGTGAGGACGTGGGTAGGGACCATCCTTTAACAACCACTAACCATACCCACTCATATATCTCCTTATGTGTCGACTTCATAGGTGCTTTACTATACATGTAATTAGATCCATCAAACATCGGCGGTGGAGAAAAAAATTGACCCTCCATAAAAAAACTATAAGAGTCATGCCTAAACACATATTTAATATAATTACTCAGTTTTCTATCACTAGAAATTCTTATACCACAAGGGATTCAATACGCATAGGTTCCAAACCATAAAATCCAAATATTTTTAACTTTTTCAAAATTTAAGTTCAATTAAACAAATTACCTGAATTAAACGAAGCACCGATTATATAATTATTATGTTAAAACAGATTAACCAATTTTATCTTTATCCTAAGTAATGCATCTAGGTGATATCAAATAAAATAAAATCAATCATACAACGGGTAGATGTAGAAGGAAAACCTCCAACGGGAAAACCTTGAATGGTCTACCCATATAAAATCACTATGTATGGATTTACAAAGAACATGACAATAGACTTAGAACACATATTGGATGCCCTAGCAAGCCTTGACATTCTTCGTTTCCTAAACCCCGGACAGTGATGCATATGAGTCCACCTGCACAACTTCCATAACATGTGCATCCATACACACCGCAATATCTACTTATAAGTATCAGTAGTCATCTATAGATTGGAACATGAAATACATCGCTTCTTGACCACAATGCCATAATACAAAGTCCATCATGTCTATACAGTAAATACTAAGTCCATTATATGAAATTATTATCAATAAGATGAAGAGAATAAATTTTGGCACCCACAAACTATATCCCAACACATATATATGATAAAAACACCAGGATCCATAAACAATTTGGATGTAAACAAGGGTTTTGGTTTTAAATGCTTGATCATAAATGATCATAAAAATAGAAAGATACAATAGTTTTTTCGCTCTACTATTTAGCAAAGTTTTTTCAAAAATGAGATAAAGATACAAAAACATTAAGTACATCTAAAAATGATAAAAATGGGTTCATACCTACGAGATCCTCATAACATGAAGAAGAAAACAAGGCACAAAACTTGATACGTTGGTGTGAATAGAATATCTTATCCATTATTTATTCCATAAAACATGTCATGGGATTGAAAGGTCAAACATACTCAAGTCATAACCTACAACTCAAAGGTTTTGTCTAAATATGTAATAAAAAAACACATACAAATAGACGCTATGAGAAATTTATCCTTACATAACAATGTTGAAAAAACATTATGTTTAAACCCTAAGACACGTACACATTAAAAAAAATATTTTAATTATACTTAATAACCTAATAGAATCTAATTTTTAAGACCTAGGTTGAAACCCTAAGGCACATACACTTACGAAATTAGAAAATATGGTGGAAAACCTACACCATGTATACATACTAAATTGAAATACTATCATGTTGAAACCTTAATAGCCCCTTGATTACAAAGTTGGTTTTAATTATATTTTATAACATAATTGAATATAGTTTTCAAAACCTAAGTCGAAATCCTAAGCCACGTATAAATATCAAAGCCACAACACCGAAAATCCTTCACAATTTTAAATAAACTCGTACATTGGTTTTTAACCAGAATGATTACATTTACAACAAATAACCATTTATATTGAATGCCAAAAAAATATCAAGGTAAAATATTCACATTGTAATAACATTTAAAACTAGGTTTTGCTCAAATGTTTTCTAGCAATATCAAGCAATACCTGTAAATACAACTATTTTTCAGCAAACAAACGTACGTATATGACAATTAGACGTATGTTTTATATATACATTTATATAAATGATTTCATATATATACATCCAAGAAAATGTAAAAATAGGGGTAAAAATGTGTAAATCATACCCAAATTGACTTTATACATACACACACCATATATGTGTGTGTTTGTGTCTACATATATATATATAAGTCATACCTTTGGTTTGAAAAATTATACAATTTTTTACCTAGGAGAGCGAAGGGCAGAGTTGATGAGAGATAGAGGAGAGAAATTATATTGTCTTGGTGGAAAAACGGGGTTTTAGGGGCTAAAATCATGGCGTTTTATGTCATTGTCCTTGTCACCACCAGGGAACATGACAAAACCATGAAAAAAAATGTCGCGCGTGTAGTCACGATCAAGGACATAATAAATCTTTTCATGTTTTTGTCATGATCATTGATTTTGACAACATGTTCATTTTTTTTTTTGTCACGATCAAGGGCCATGACAACACCTGGATGGAAAACAGTGATATTTTTCTATTTTGGTGTAGTGTATTTAGGTTGTGAACTATTTAATAGTACTAAGATGGAAATTTTGATTTGTGATCAAGCCAAACACAATTCACTGAAATTTCTATTGAGTACAATTGATCAACACATATAAAATAATATATTTAATAAACATAAATATAAAATATTCTCACAAACATGATTCTCATTTTCAAAATGAAGTAGGCAATCATTTTATTAATAAATAAAATGTCATTACATGGTTTGAAGAATAAAACACTGGCATAATTTATGTTATGCTTAAATATGAGTGAAGATTAAATGATGGGTAATAACTATATGTGATTCGGGTGGTACAGTGAGAGAGCTTCAGACTTTAAATATGAGGTCATCGCACGATTGCAGAGTATGAGCTGAAGATTGCTAAACTGATCTGTAAGTGCACGTAAATATGTGGAATCCAAAAATAAAGGGAGAGATGTTTGCATTGACTGGGTTAAATGGCCCAATAACTAGATGTAATGAGATAGGTTCGCTTATGCATTGTGAGAATACATATTGAAACCACCGATCATGTGAAAGGAAAAGGAGAGAGACAATTAGAAACGATTAAGGGAGGAGCAGGATTCGATTGAAGGTTATATCTGTGAGAGTTGGATCAACGATATCAGTGTTAAATATGGTGGAAGAAATGGAAGGGAATGATACAATATACTGAGATGATCCATGAGGTACAACTCAAGAAAATTCATGAGCATTGATATAAGCTCATAATGTGTACCCATGTAGTTGGAAACTACGGGGATTAAGATAAAGCAAGATTTGATTCTCTACAAAGTCCATATGATTATATATCATAACATAAGATAAAGGACCTAGATAAAAAATGAATCTATAGTTTTGTCACTATACCTTTGCGGATCTTGTAGGTGATTCAATATAGGAGAATGATTTGATGAAGAAAATGATATTGTTAAATTTATTCACACTCGAAATCCTTCCATAATGTGCAGTAGGCCTTAAATCTTCTATTATACGATTTACCCAAAGAAAGTCGTATGTATGATAACTTCTTGATTTCAAATCATTTTGAAATATGACGGAAATAACTTTTTATCTCCCCACCATTCCCAAAAACGTGACTAGCGTTTTTTCCCTCCCATTTTGACACTTAGAATGTCTTATGATGCTCAAACCCCTTTCCTAGACCCATATATATATATATATATATATGTACATTAAGTGTGATTAGGTTAAACAAGGTTTCCAGATAGTTTTGGGCTTACTATTTGACATATTATTATATTATGGCCCCAAGATAGACAATTAAATTTGCTTCCAAATTGAAATAAGAAAGTTCCATATCACTATGCGTAACATATTTTCTTCTATGTTTCATGTAATTAATCCTAATAAATAATTGTAAATGCACTCTAATTTAATTATCTTATAATTACTCGAATAGTGATACCTTGTTTACTAAGTTTGATATCACATATTATGACTCCCCACAAAAAACATACACTGCTGGATTAGTTAAATGTAATGTGTTGCTAGTAGATTTTTACTATAGTATTATGTACTCCTTGATCTCAAACTTAACTTATTTGATATCTAGCGGATTATAAAGTACATTAGCAACTCGTAGGATCAAAACTTATAAGTTTACCAAAGTGGTGTGATAATCAAGGATGTCACCCAAATGTAGATCCATTGGGAATAAGATCTCACACATATGCACAAGATGTTTGCCCAACTTGAGGAAATTTAGACTCAGTAAATTGAATTGCACTTATAACAATCAACGATGTAATTGAGTGAATATTTTAATCCTCGGGATTAAGAATCCATTGGCAGTTTTCAAATTATGTGAAATTGTTCAAGTCTAATCTAGCCAAAACCTAGAGTAGAATCTCACCAATGGTCCTTATTAATACATTCCTCATTCATGGGTACAATCCTCTTTGAACTATTAAAAAATATCCTAAGCCGTTAATCAACAATCCCGTACTAAAGATAAAATACCTAGATCATACACCCAGATTTACTGATAGTATGTTAACTCCCAATCTCTATGAATTATTCAATTGAACTAGAACTAGAAACCTGGTATTTTTATATTCAGGCCCAAGCCAACAAATCAAATATCTTACCAGGTTCATTTTTCGACATATATATCATATATTCAAGATAAACATAAGACATTCTAATAAACACGATTGTTATTTAAAAATGAAAATGATACACCTTTATTGAAATATAAATGTCATACATGGTTTTTGGTATAAAACCCCAACAATCTCCCACTTTGTATTAAATCCATGTGTCAACGCATCTAACACCTAGTCGGTAAAATCTGATATAACATTTGTCACATATTTATCACATTCCTCATTTGATCCCTCAACGTTTGTGATGTCTATGCTCAATGTGATTTGGCCTTTTGTAGGTTCATGATTCTCTCAAACTTTCAATCATTTTACTATTAACTTAATGAATTATGATATCCAACTTCACTAAAAAAATATCACCCAAGTCACTTACGAATTCAACGGGCAAAATATCCTCTTAGTTTCCTTCAAATCGAAAACAATTTCGGCCTCCTTGCTAGAGTCTTCAATGCATGACTAGTTCACAATCCATCAAATTATAGTTGTACCTCCTACAGTAAACACATATCCTTAGGTAGTAAACTTACAATCCATATATAATTGAAAATTGAGTCTTCGTACCTTAAATTTACAAGACTTTCCACAAACTAAACCAACACTTAATCTCTAGTCTTTTTCAAGTACTTGAGGATGAACCTTACTGCAGTCTAGTCCTCCTCACTTTGGTTAAACTAAAACCAACTCACCATGCAAATGACAAAGAAGATGTTCGATCTTATAAACAATAGAGCATACATTAAACAACCCACTGCCAAAGCATAAGTTTTGTTACCCATCATATATATATCTGAAAAAGTGCTTTAGGACACATGCCCTTAGATTAAGTGATTCCATACTTAAAAGGAACAAATCCTTTACAGTCTTACAGGACAAACTTACATTATATTTATTACTTTTAATGATGGCTTGATCCCAAGGAAATGACTGTTTTGTCCTATGTTCTTCCAATAGAGAAAATTGGACAACCAAACTCTCATGTAAGTTAATATAATCACCTCCTTCGTAATTAGGATCATATCATTCACATGATGTACCAGAAATATCACCATGTTTGTATCATTATTCTTATCCAAACAAGTATTATTTGGCCTTTGATCAAAATCGAAAGAGTCGTTACTTGATCAAACCAAATGCATAAATGCCTTCAAGTTCATATGTTATGAAAAGAGAAAATGTCCTATTTATACGATTTTCTATAATTTTTCTTTACCTTGTTAAGAGTCAACTTTTATCGTGCATATGTTGTTATCTAGTATACAACCCTGGATGAAATGGTGCAAAGTCATTCACATGGGTAAAATCTTTACCATATGAATGGTTCCTTATGCATTGGTCCAAATAGGACAATATGAACAATATGAAATCAATTAAAAAACAATTCAATGTAAAGGACCTTTGAAAATAGGTATTTTAACAAATATATGCGTAGCATATTTGTTACACCTTGCTTTTAGGTATAAATGTACAAGAAATCATATATAAAGCAAAAAATTAAAGCTAAGGTCAAAAACATAACTTTAGTTATTAAAATGGTAAATATAGCATACTACCACCACAGTGGTAAATTACATCTTATTGCTAACACGAAATATAAAGTAGGTAATAGAAAAATGCCACTCCTTTCTCCCATCTGGTTTAGTCTCTGTGCATATGGTTATATATGCAAACATGTGAAGGGAGACTATCCTCTTTTTCTTAGGCCATCCAGACGAAAAATAATTAGCACAAATATGCTAAGCAAGTTCTTCAAATTTTAAAACAATTATATATATTGATGGAAGTTAGAGTGTGTATAGGATTTCGAATGCTTGACAATTCAATGTAATATTATAAGAAAATCATGAAAATTTAACCTAATAATCTCATACTTACGAGATTTTCAAAGTAGTATAAAATGAAATAAGCCATCAGTATAACCAAAATAATAATTAATCCAAAACTTTTGGAGAAAATTAACTACCCAGGCCCACAATTATAGTGGCATTAATACATATGTAGCTAAAATATAGGCTTTAAACATTTGAGACCATAGGATAACTAGAAACAATCCGTGGGATAACATGACAGTCTACTCCCTAGTTAATATTGATGTTTGTACAAACAATAATATTGCACAGAGGTGCAAGGGTGAACTGAATGAATCATTACAATGATCTTTCATGATATTAGTGATTAGGTGAGAAAGGTTTAATTCGATAAAATGATCATAAATGAAACAATTTGTGATATAATAACATAGGCTCATGGTAATTTGTGTCTGTAGGTCTAATTAAATTGGGTTATCATTAAATGATATTGTCACACAAATAAATGAAAATTTACTATTAAATAGGTAAAATGCCTACTTGTACAGATTTCGAATGGCTTAATTAGGATCGAAGAGCATGTCGGGAGGAGCTGGTACTTAATTATATGTATATAATATTTGTGTCAATAAGTATAATTGAACAATAGCGTAAGTGTTGATCATTTTATACTAAAAGTTGTATGTCTAAAGGTTTAAGGGTCAACATTGTAAATAATTTGGAACTTTAAAATCTTAGGATTAGTGGTAAATTTGAAACATTATGTAGAAGGCATTTTGACTCAAAATTGATCAAAGTACTTGTAAGAAACATTGGGGTAAAAATCCATAACTTGAAAAAGTTAAGAGGAGTCCATTTGAAATTTAAGAAAAATGTTTCTATCTTAAAACCCTAATTTTCTATAACTATAGCTAGGTTTGACCAAGCACAGTCTTACCGTATACTGTTTTGACCAGAAAAATAAATAAAAATATTACATAAAAAAAATTATCGGTCATGCACCCTCACGCATTTGGTCAATTGATCTAGTTGAAAAGTTCATATTCAACCTCCTGACAGTTGACCTACGATTTGAAAACTTTGACGTAAAATAACTTCTTATATTAAACCATTTTAGATGATTCTTGAACCAACCCAACCTAATTTTTCAGAATTAATATAAAAATATAAGTTTTATGGATTGAGGTTTAGTATCCATCGAGTTATATAACTATTTACTTTTAAGATATTTTGACTGAACATGCGATTCTTAACAAAATATAGCATGTGGTTTTAGGAATATGGTTATTTTTCTGCTATCCTAAGGAAGAATTTTGTTTTGGTTTGGTGGATTGAGGTAGTTCGGTTAAGTAGAATTTAAGTTTTGGTTTTTCTGAAACAAAAAACACCTTTCTAACAATTGAGGCTTGGAACTTATGATTTTGTTAAACGACCATTGCATTTGAACTCCTGAGTTCATAAGTAACCATTTCCTCACTTTGAAATAAGTTCAAAGCAAAGTAATCAAATTCCACAACTGAAGCTCAAGGTTTAAAGGATGGTTTTCTGATTTTCTTTGTACGGAGGTCATTTTGCACGTAAAATCTACACTGTTATGATTGATATGTGTATAATACCAACACAGAAAATTTTTGGAATTGAAACATTGAAGTATAATGTGAAAATGACAGAATACCTATTGAGAGGGAAAATTTTAATTTTTGAACAGGCTTTTCAGGTGAATTTTGGAGCCCCTGATTGTGGTGATTTTATAGTCTTGGATGAGGAGAAGGTATTGGATTATTTAGGAGGTAGATTCCTTCCATGTTTAAGAAGATAAAATGGGGGGAACTTGGTTTTCACATGTAAACATGGTGTTTGCATGTGTTTTTGGACTATTCGGCCTATGTGGAGGTTGATGTGGTGAGGGGGAATGTGAAAATAATATTAATTTAGTTTTCATTCCTTAGTTGAAAGTACATATACTTATTTTGTTTAAAAAGTGTTACTTTTGTAAAGTTTAGGGATATTTTTATAATTTAAAAAAATATAGGGGATGAAAATGATATTTTTAGTTAGTTGAAATCTAGAGGTTTAATTTGATATAAAATTTGGATCTAGGGGTTAAGTATAAGTCAAGTTATACTTAATTGTAAATTTTAAGGGTCATTTTTGTAATACTGAAACTTTAGGGTTACTTGGGTAAATTAGTAAAGTTTTAGGTTCTGTAGAGTAGTTTCATCCTTGTTTAGGATATTTTTGAATCTGCATACTTTATATAGGTTAAAATAAGGATTATGGGTGATTAGGGTTGTTGGTAACTTGTTTTGAAACTTCGGTTGTTAAATTCTACCTACCTAAAAAAATTCGTCCTCAAATTTACCTCTGAAGAGATCAGGATATTGATGTTTCATAGCTTGTTCTGGTTCCTATGTAACTTCTTGCTGATTTTGATATTCCCATAGTACCTTGACTGAGGGGATTTCTTTATTTATGAGAAGTTTTACTTAGTTATCTAAAATTCGAATAGGGCGAACTTTGAATTCGTCATTAGGCTGAATAGATTTTTCTTACCACGTAATAATATGGGAAAGATCGAAAGTATATTGACATAATTGAGACACATGAAATATATTAAGAATATGGGATAATTCCACTGGTAATTCGAACTGGTAGGCTACAGGGCCAATTCGTTTAGAAATTGTGAAAGGTCCAATATATATGGGGACTAATTTTCATTTTTTTTAACATAGAATTCCTTTTCGAGAAATAACTTCTAGAAATACTTAGTCACCAACTTGAAATTCTAAGGGCTTCTTAACGCTCATCTGCATAACTTTTCTGATGATCTTAGGCTATCTTCAATCTTTCTCGAATTTATTTTATTTTCTCAGTGATTTCTTGGATTATTTTGGGACCAAATTATTTACTGTTTGCTGATTCCATCCAACATGCAGGTGAATGGTATCGTCTTCCATGCAATGCTTCAAATGGGGCGACTTTGATACTTGACAGATAACTGTTTTTATGTGAAAACTCAACGCGGGGTAAGTGTTCATTCCAATTGTTAGGAATATCTAACATACAAGCTTATAACATATATTCTAATGTTTGAATTTTATGTTTAGATTATCCATCCGTTTGAGGGTGGAATATGATACATAAATGGAGTTTAGTACCCATTGTGGTAAGAAGTTCTTGCTAAATTTTCCAATAAAACGGGAGTCTCTATATAATACGATGATAAAAGGAATTCCATGTAATCGATCAACTTCCCAAATGTAGAATTTACTAAGATTTTGAAAAGAATCAGTAGTTTTCACTTGTAGAAAATGGGTATATTTAGTAAGTCGGTATACTATTACCCAAATGGAATTATATCCTTAAGATGAACGTGGTAGTCGACTAAAAAAATACATTGTGATATGATCATATTTCCACTCTGTAATTATTAAAGGTTGGAGAAGTCCATCAGGATGCTAGTGTTCTATCTTTTCTTGTTGACAAGTAAGACATCTTCTTACAACCTCCTGATTATCATTTTTCTTATTTGGCCACCAATATTGTTTCTTCAATATATGGTGCATTTTGTAGATTCCATGATGAATCATAAACATTAAACAATGGGCTTCTTGTATTAATTCATCTCGAATAAAATACAAGAATTATCAGGCATATACAATCTATTTCAAAATTGTAAGCCTAATTCCTTATCATATGAGAAATTACAGTTTTTAGACAGAACACATTGTGAAAAGGGATATTAGGATTGATGGGCTTAGATTTTCTTCTTCAAATATGGATATTCAATTATGTTGGATAGTTTTGAGAAATGAGGTATTAATTATAGATCATATTATTCTATGGTAGAATCAATGTCATAAAAAATCGAAGCTTGGAATCTTCCCATGGGATTGCGACTTAAAGAATCAACTACTACATTATGGTTTCCTAGGTGACATTATAATTTAAATTAGTAGTCTTCCCAAAATTCAATCCAACATCATTGTCTTAAATTTAAATCTTTTTTGTAAAGAAATATTTAAAGATCTTACTATCAGAAAAGACTAGAAATTATTCATCATAATGATAACAATGCTACATTTTTAATGTACAAAATACGACAGCTAATTCAAGATCATGGACATGGTAATTACATTCACGAGTTTTGATTTTCTATAATCCACACTCTACTACTTTTTCTTTTTTCATTAAAACATATATTAAACTAGGCTATGAGGTGTTGGTACATACAACATAGCTTACATCACTAGAATGAATAATTAGGACAGGATCAAAAGTTAGTTTGTCCTTTAAAATTTAAAATGCTTGATCATAATCATCAGTTCATACAAATGGTATTTCCTTCCTAGTTAGATTTAAAAGGGGAATATAATACCCTACTAATCCTAGAAAACTTTTATCTTTGTGATATTGATAGGATTTCTCCATTCTAAAATGCCTGAAATTTTGGCACGGACGAATTGGATTCCATTCTCAGAAATCACATGTCCTAGAAATTTTACTTCTTTCATTAAGAAATCACACTTGATTCTTTTTGAATATGACATGTGGTTTCATAAAGTACCTAATATTGTCTCTAAATGTTGGGCATGATGTATTGTATTTTGAGAAGAAATAAGAATATCGACAATGAATACGTTAACAAACTGGTCAAGAAAATGTCTAAAGATTATGTGCATAAGGTTCATAAAATATATGGGTGAATTGGTTAATCCAAGATATATAATAATAAATTCAAAATGTCCATAATGAGATCGAAAAGAATTTTTTGGAATGTCTTCTTCTCTTGCTCGCAATTGATGGTGTCCACATTGTAAGTTTATTTTATAAAATACCCTCTCTCCTCGAAGTTAATCAAATAAATCTCTGATTCAGGGTAGAGAATACTTATACTTAATAGACATTGAGTTTAGCTTATGATAATCTATCCATAACCTAAATCTTGCATCCTATTTCTTAACAAATAATAAAAGAGATCCCTAAGGAGAGGAACTAAGGAAAATAAAACCTTTTTCAAGAAGATCATCTAGTTGAGTACGGAGTTCTCAAAGTTCTAAAGGATCCATTAGATATAGAGGAATAAAAATAGGAGGAGTATTGGGATAAATATGCATACTAAACTGTATTTCTCAAGAATGGGGTAATCCTAGTAACTCTTTAGGAAAAACCATCTCTTAATTTCTCCAAAGTCTTAGAAATCAAGGAAAAGGAATTTTGAATTTGTCAACTTGATGGTTTAGAGAGACCCAATCCTTAAAATACAAAGGAATAATGGTCTTGGGTTCAAAAATAATTTTTCTTTACATGAAAATCGATATAGGTGTGATGCCTTGACAAAACATCCTTTCCGATAATGATATTGAAACCACAAATGTCCAGAATTATTAGATTTACAAAGAGATTACTTAAACCTAGGTGAATTTTGCAATTATCATACCCTTGTGTAGGTGATTTGATTTCACGTGTGGGTAATTCAATTTCTAATGGAACGATTAAAAATATAGGTAATAATGGTAAAAACCTATGCTTCGCCTCAAATTTGTATGTTTTTTGTGTCAATATAGTTCGAGAGTGATTCCGAACTAGTATTTCCCTTAGTACGAGTGATACGGGGACTTGATAACAGAGTATGCCAGCACCATAAATTTATGTGGGGTGCCGATAGTATATATATATATAAATATATATATATATATATATATATATATATATATATATATATATTAGAAGAGTGATTGATATATATATATATATAGACTTGAAATTGGGAAAGTTTATATTGTGAGTAAAAGTAGTTAAGTGATGAATAAATATTCCGAATTTATAAGTGTTTGAAAAGTTTGAGGCAATACTGAAAGACTTTGTAATAAAATAAGATTTATGTGAAAAATTTTCTTTCAAAAATTAATTATCTTAGCCTTACTAATTTTCGGCATGAAACCTTATGTGGAATATAAGATAAGCTAAACTTTTGGGATTAATAGTGCGGTAGGTGTGCACATTAAAAGAGAGGTGAGAATTTCTCAAGAGAGTGCCGCATACTAATATGATTGTTTCATTAGCCGGTAAGCCTTTTAAATACTTGCTAAACTAAACTTTTAAACTGTTTTACAATCGGGCTCTAACTCATTTCTTGTTATCTCTTCTTTTGCATATATATGTATATATTACAGGTGCCCGGCCACAGGGGCGTCAGGCTTAGAATTCTTTGGAAGGAACGTGCTGCAGCTTAGGTGGGAGTTGCAGGCCTTTTTCTTAGACAACCTCATTATTGATTCTACTCCTAGTTCAGTTTTATCCAGTTGGGCATGTTTCCCCCTTTTTCCTTATTCAGTTGGTTTTGTCAGAGATTGTGATTCACTTACTGTTATTATTTTTACTTTGGGATATGATACTGTCAGGATATTTTTCCTTTGATGTTTTAAAGTTGGAATTAGTTATTTGAATGCTTAAATTTCTTGGATGATCTTTTCCAATCTAGCTATTGTGTGACTCTTAAACTATGATTTATGAAAGGTTTTATTATTGGGCTTAAATTAAATATGGAAATAAAGTTTTAAATGGTTTTGTCACTTAGCTTTATTATTTAGGGTGTTTAATTTGAGAAGTTATTTTGCGACAGTGATTCTAAGAATGAACCAACCGTTCACCTTGGTTATAAATTAATGAAGGAATGATCACCCGATATTTAATTAGGCGTGGTGTCACGGGTGGTATCAGAGCATCAGGTTCTAGTGTCCTTTAGGATCTGTACGGCTTATTTCACTTTCAGCTTAGCGTTCTTTCTATAGAGCCCTATTTTAGGATTGTTGTAATTTTGCATTTACGCTTACATCTTCAGCTATTTGAGATTTGCTAATAACTGTAGACTATTAAACTCCCTTTACGTTTCAGATGCCTCTGAGACGCGCAACCAAGGATGGACGTGCCTAAGCCGAGAAACCAACCACACCAGCTCAGGGAATAATGAACGCAACCGAGGTAACCGCTATCGTTTCTCAGGCGGTGAATATCGCATTAGCAGTAGTGCAGCAGGCTCCACCCCAGGTTCAGGTAGTAACGCATGTACCAGCACAGCTTCCATCTGCACGGGAGCGGTTAGGGATGTCTTTCAGAAGGTTCATCCCCCAGAGTTCATAAGTAGTTCGGATATCTTTATATCCAGCTAATGGAAGAAAGATATCAAGAGGCATCTGCACATTATGAGTGCACGGATGTGCAGAAACAGCTGTTGGCTTCCTTCAATCTAGTGGGGGCCGCTTTGCAGTGGTGGGAATCCACCATCACCTTGTAGGAGAGGGACATTTTCACTATTCAGTCATTTTGGGTGCTGCTTAAACTCAAATACTTTCCATTCGCCCTGCAGACTGAGATGTGGGGAAATTACTGAATCCGAAATAGGAGAATACGACTGTTGCTGAGTACGAGGATGAGTTTACTAGACTTATCACTATAGTGCCAGATAAGGCACCCATTGAGGGGAAGAAGATACTGTTGTTTATTGACGGGTTGGCCTGAAGGATCCGTCAGCACCTTATAAGAAATCTGTCACTAAGTACCTACACGGATGTACTCAATGCTGCTTTGTTATATTGCCAGAATCACCACTTCCATCTGCAGGGAAGCAAACGAGTAGGAGAGTCCAGCCAGCATGGCAGGATAGGGGGTAGTAGTACTGGTGGAGCACCGGCATCTCAGGGGCAGACTCGTTATAATGAGCAGAGTTCCCATTAGGGGGACCTTGCCAAGCGGTTCCGATCAGGTGATTCCAGGAAGGGATTTGGGGGATTTAGGCTAGGCCAGTAAGGTCAGTCTAATTAGCAAGACCAGCAGGGCCAACACCGTCAGCCTCAGGGTCAGTAGCAGGGCCATCAGGGCCAATAGCATTTTCAGCAAGGCCAATAGCGGGGTGGTAATGGCCAGCAGGGCCATAATTAGTAGGGATAGAGGGGAGGAAATTTTAGGGGCCGATGCTTTGGGTGTGGTAAAAATGGCCATAGGCGCTAGGATTATCGAAAGGGAGATAGGGCCCCACATCAGCAGGGTGACCGTAATGAGCCATAGGGGCCACTTTTTCCAGCCGCCCTCCCAGCGCCGGCTCAGGTACCAGCCCAACTAGCCATCTCAGCAACTCCAGTACAGCAGGGGCAGCTGTAGTACGGACATGTCTATAATGTCCACCAGGCAGTATCTCCTCAGTCACCATCCGCGATTAAGGGTACGTTTCCTATCCATGGTAATATGGGTCGAGTTTTATTTGATACTGAGGCGACACACTATTTTATAGCTACTCATTTTACGAAGGCCTTAGGATTATTAGCCACAGCAGAGATCACTATGACATGCGTGGACTCACCACAGGGAAATGGGTCGTTAATTTTCTATATATGACGGGGTGTGGGAGTAGAGATTGGTAGCTTAATCTTGCCAGCAGACATGTTAGTCCTAGATATGCATGAGCACGATGTTATTATTTCCATGGATTAGTTCGCACCATAGACAGCCATGATAGATTGTTTCAGTGGGAGTATTATCTTTGCCATTCCGGGGCAGGAGATGTTTTTAGTGGCGATGCCTCGCCCAGAGGGAGGCTCTTCCTCTCATTTGTATTACATAGAGGAGGATACCTCTAAAGAGGTCGTGATTCCCTTATACTCGATCCTAGTTGTTCGTGAGTATTCTGATACATTTCAGGAGATACCAGGCCTACCCCATAGTCAAGAGATAGATTTCGTCATAGGCTTACTACCGAATACTCAATCGATAGCACGCGCTATATATCGTATGGCTCTAGCGGAAATGAGGGAGTTACGAGATCAGATAGAGCAGCTATTAGGTCAGGAATTCATTTGTAGGAGTACCTCACCTTGGGGCGCTTCAATTTTGTTTGTGAAGAAGAGAGATGGTTCACTGAGGCTATGTGTGGACTACCAGGAGCTGAACAAGGTCACGATACGGAACAAATATCCATTGCCTCGAATCGATGATCTGTTCAACCATTTGAGGGGATCAACTTTCTTTTCGAAGATAGATTTGAGGTTAGGATACCATCAGCTACATATTAGGGAGAAAGATGTTTTGAAGACTACTTTCTTGACAAGATATGGGTCGTATGAGTTCAGAGTGATGCCATTTGGACTCACAAATACTACAGTCGTATTCATGGACTTCATGAACCGAGTGTTCATAGAGTTCTTAGATCAGTTTATCATCGTCTTCATTGATGACCTCCTGATATTTTCACACACTGATGAAGAGCATGCTGAGCACTTTAGGCAAGTTCTTCAGACTCTACAAGAGCATCAGTTGTATGCTAAGTATGAAAAGTTTAGATTCTGGTTACGGTAGGTACATTTTTGGGGACATGTTGTATCTGAATTAGGATAGCGGTTGACCTGAGTAAAGTCTTAGCAGTGAGGGAGTGGGGATACCTCACGACACCGAAGAAAGTGCATAGTTTCTTGGGATTAGCTGGGTACTACAGGAGATTCATCTGAGGGTTTTCCAAGATAGAGGGTCCATTGACAAACCATACTCGTAAGGGGGTACCATATGTTTGGGACGACGCTTGTCAATTAGATTTCGATGAGCTGAAAGATAAGATAACTTCGGCACTAGTTCTTGCTTTACCCATGTTGGGAGTGGAGTATCTGGTTTACACCGACGTCTCCTTACGGAAACTCGGGGGAGTACTTCATCAGGAGGATAAGGCTATAGCTTTTGCCTCCCATAAGCTTAAGCCGCACGAGAGAAATTACCCCACTCACGACCTAGAGTTAGCAGCAGTCATTTTGTATTGAGGATATGTGGACATCATTTATTGGGGGGAAGTTTCGCTTGTTCACATAACACAAGTCACTGAAGTACCTGTTCACTCAGCGAGAGCTGAATATGCACCAGCGCAGGTGGTTAGAGTTCGTGAAAGACTATTAGTTCGATTTACAGTACCGTCCGGGGAAGGCTAATGTGGTTGCCGATGCGTTGAGCCGTAGATCGATAGATGACGTAGCAGAGGTCGGGAGAGAAAAGTGGAAAGAGTTGGGTCACCAGGACGTGGTAGCCCATTAATTCATATCTGTTATGACAGTGACACCCGAGATTATTATGAGGGTAATACAGGCCTAGACAGTAGACCCATTTTTCCAGGAGTAGATTAGATGGCTTTTAGCTGAGGGTGCTCAGTCCTATTCAGTTGATTCCGATGGAGGTTTGAGGTTTAATGGGAGATTAGTGGTCCCAAAAGGAGCAGACTTACGTCAAGAAGTGATGAAATAGTCTCACGAGTCCATATTTGTGGTGCATCTCGGGGGAGATAGGATGTACCAGGATATGAGGTGATAATACTGGTGGAGTGGGATGAAAAAGGACATTGCTAAGTTCGTGTCCAGGTTTTATACTTGCCAGATGGTAAAGGTAGACCACCAGAAATCGTCGGGGTTGCTTCAACCATTGGAAATACCCACGTGGAAGTAGGAGAGTATTTTTATGGATTTTATTACTGGGTTGTCAACATCACAGCGGGGTCACGACTCCATCAGGCTGATTGTGGACCGTTTGACCAAGGTGGCTCATTTTTTGCCAGTACGGACAGACTATACCACGGGTCAGTATGCTCAGTTGTTCATCGCATAGATTGTTAGACTACATGGGGTGCCCCTGGATATTGTGTCAAACAGAGACAAGATTTATGTGTCACGTTTCTGGGAGAGATTTCAGGAAGCAATGGGTAGAGACTTGAGATTAAGTTCAGCTTATCACCCACAGACATATGGATAAACAGAGCGTACCAATCAGATGTTGGAAGATATGCTATGCATGTGTATCCTTGATTTTGGAGGAGGATGGGACCCACATCTTCCACTGGTGGAGTCTGCTTATAATAACTCCTATCAGTTCACGATTAGCATGGCTCCATTTGAGGCATTGTGTGGCAGGCCTTGTCGTTCTCCAACTTGTTGTCTAGAGGTGGTGGACAACAAGTTTCTAGGACTAGAGGTGATTTAGGAAACATCCACTAGGATTGAGCTTATTAGGAGTCATATTCGGGTAGCTCAGGACAGGCAAAAAAGCTACGCCGATGCAAAATGATTTTTTCGAGAATTTAATGTGGGGGACCAATTATTACTATGTGTATCTCCTATAAAAGGAGTGATGAGGTTTGGAACAAAAGGGAAACTCGCCCCAAGGTACGTGGGACCAGTTCCCATTATCTAGAGGATTGGGCCGGTAGCATACAGATTGGGACTGCCAGAGCCTTTACACCACATTCAATATGTATTCCACATCTCGTTATTGAGAAGTTACCTTTGGGATGACATGGCCCACACCCACATCGCGATTGAGGAGATTGACTTACAGCCTGATAGCTCCTACAAGGACAAAGATGTGGATATTCTAGACCATAGCGATAGGAGATTGAGGTCGAAAGTAGTCCCACTTGTACGGGTCCAGTGGGACCATCATAATGTGGAGGAATCCACTTGGAAGCGTGAGGCAGACATACGTGAGAAATACCCATAGTTATTCTAACCAGGTATATTTTTTTCGAATTTCGGGATGAAATTCCATTATTAGGGGGGAAGTATGTAATACCCCGTATTTTTATAACTTTTAAATTTTGGTGATTTATTAAATTTAATTAGAGATATTAATTTAATATTAATTCGATAATCATTTAAATATTTACTAGCATGATGAGAGTTAGTAATTATTGGAATTTTGTTGTAAATTACTTTATGAGTAAAGTAAGATGTGGAATTAAATATAGAAAAATTATCACGAGAATATAATTTGATAATTTTGAAAATTTTATAGGGACGCACCTGTGTCGTGTCGGAATTAAATTCAAATTATTAAAAGTGAATAAATTATAAGTCACCCATATGGTCATTTTGAGTGTGTCAATGTATCCGGAAGTGTCGAGATAGTCAAAATAATGTCCCCGGGGGTTTTGTTTGGGTCTTGGGGCATTTTTAGGCCTAATTAGCATCCTGAGAGGGCGTTTTAGACATTTTGTATTTTTGGGCATGGAAACCCACGAATTTTCTAAGGATTTATCAAATGTTAGGGGTTGTCTTCTAGGGTTAGTAAAACCAAAAACCAAGAACGGCCATTGGAGAGGAAGAGGAAAAGCTTTCCAAGGAGTTCTAGGTCAAGAACTCAACCGTTTGCACTGCCGTCACCGCTAAATTGTAGATCGCGCGATGAGGATCACAACCACACCAATTTCTTCAGCAAATCAGAAACAAAGATTTCCAGGAAAGTATCTATCTTGCTTTATTTTACTTAATGCTTCAATTATATTAGTCTAGGGTTGATTAGAACTAGTTTTCATGAAAGAAAATCATATTGGAGACTAGAATTTACATGTTGTAGAGGTGAAAATCATATTCGGGAAATCTATTTTATAGGTAGAGATTGAACCACGAATATGCATTGAGTTAGGATTAGAAAATCTGGAAAAAAAAATGGGAAGAACTAAGTTAAAGGAAATATTAGGGTTCTGGAGACAAATATAGATTTTGCTCTTTTAATTCGTTATACTTGATGAAAACTCAAATGTCTTCCATAGAATATGATTTAATTGGGTATATAACACTTGTACTATCATTTGTTGGGAGTTTGGGAGTCAAAAATGATGATTTGGATGAGTTTGGAATAGGATTCCCGTAACTGGTATTTCTGTAATTTCACCATCACTGCTTGATCGATCGACCGACAGAAGAGCATCAATTGATCGATCATCGATCGATCGACCCACTGCCATCGATCGATCGACCCCTCTTGGAAAATTCATATTCCTCTTTTAAATTGTTTATTTTGATTAAAATGAGTGGTAACCTTTGAACATTACTATTAGAACATTTTAGGACATAAAGAGGACTAGTAAGAGTTTGTAAAAATGGAGCATTTAATGTAAAGACAAAATTAGTGTTAATGGGGAGTGATTTACACTTAAGGAAATATGGTAACATGTGTCTAAAGGAGTGAGACTCGTAAGGAAGTTACGTCGTAAAATAACAAAATACATACTGAAATTATACTCAGGTAGATAGGATACTACGAGTGATACGAAGTAAGTTTGGAATAATCCCATTAATAAGAATAAAAAAGACGAGCCGTTATACGGGATAATCTAGTAATGTGTACTAAGAACGAATATCATAAGTATGGGTCGTGGGTGTAACTAATTTAGAAATGGGAATGGTAGTATACATATATATATGATTGGGTTTGTGCATATAATATATACGGGTAAAAATCATGCTCGCACTACTTTCTATCACTGAGGTTACCGCACCGGGAAAGTCTTATCTCGATGGGACCATTATGAGGGATATTGACTTGTACCCTAGAACATAGGGCTCCTTGGTACAGGCAATCTGACTGATAGTCAGACGGTCCTAAGAGACGTGAGGGTATGTGCTAACCTCTTAGTGATTTGGAACTATTCTTCGCCTTGAATATGTATGTGTTTTGTGTTAATACAATTCGAGAGTGATTTCGAACTAGTATTTCCCTTAGTACGAGTGATACGGGGACTTAGTAATTGCAGATTACTAAGAGTGATTGATAGTATATATATATATATATATATATACTTAAAATTTGGAAACTTTCTACTGTGACTAAAAGTAGTTAAGTAATAACTAAATACTCTGAATTTATAAGTGTTTGAAAAGTTTGAGGCAATACTGAAAGACTTTATAATAAAATAAGATTTATGTGAAAACTTTGCTTTCAAAAATTAATTATCTTAGCCTTAGTAATTGTCGGCCTGAAACCTTATAAGGAATTTAAGATAAGCTAAACTATTGGGATTAATAAGTTGGAATTAGTTATTTGAATGCTTAAATTGCTTGGATAATCTTTTCCAGTCTAGCTATTGTGTGACTCTTAAACTATTATTTATGAAAGGTTTTATTATTGGGATTAAATTTAATATGGAAATAATGTTTTAAATGGTTTTGTCACTTAGCTTAATTATTTATGGTGTTTAATTTGAAAAGTTATTTTGCGACAGTGATGCTAAGAATGCACCAACCGTTCACCTTGGTTATAATTTAATAAAGGACTGATCACCCGGTATTTAATTAGGCGGGGTATTATAGTGGTATTAATTGATTATTTTTTAGATTATTTGTAATTGTGTTGCCAAGTTATTTGTCATTGATTACTTCTCTTCACATTGTTGCATGATATACTTCTTTCCCTTATGCCTACCCATATTTCATTTAGGAGGATTTTTGTTATATTATGGAGAAATGGTTTTATTACGCTTATTTATCTTTATATATTGCTTGAAAAAAAGGATAAATTGTATCTCAATCATTATAATCTGAGGGATATTTTTTCCTCAGGTGGAGTCGTCCTAAGTTAAGTATAGATTGTTAGACAACGGGAGAGGGTTTTATTCATAGGTAATTTATATTTTTATATATTCCAGCTTCATTTGAAGGTGCTAATGTGTGCACAGATTTCAACAATACGATAATGTTTTCACGATAAGCTAATCTACTTAATTTATGTATTGATCAAGTCGTACTTTTTTCGTTTTTGGTGTCGGGATTGATTATTAGATGAGCTTGACATCCCATAGTGTTTTTTTTTTCTTTTCGCTCGGAATAGACAAAAAAGAGAGAATTATAAGGATAAAATACTAATATCTTTTGACAAAACCATTGAGTCATAGGTTAGGACTTGGGAATGTTTAATCTTTCAAACATATGACAGATGTGAAATAAGACATAGTGGCCAAGATATCATGTTCACACCATCCTGCTGGATTTCAGTTCATATTTTCGTCTTCATGTTCTAATCATATCATCGGTATGAAGGCTTACATATTTTTAGCCTTGGAGATTTTTATATTAGGTATTGGCTTTGAAAAAATTGTTTAAAAAATTATTTTCAATTTTTTTTAGAAAATTCGTTGAGTTATTCTAATGACGTTCATGTTGTCATTAAAATGAACCTTAAGATGATGTTTGAAATTATCCAAAGAACTACGGATGACTAGATTCTAGCTTACACTTTTTACTCGTTTGGTGTCTACTTCCAACGGACTATGTGAAGTCGTTCGAAGGACACTTTTAACCTCATTCAAACCACCTGATAAACTTTTATAATTTTGAGATTTACTTTAAAAAAATTCATCTTTTTCTGGTTTTTGGAAAACCTATTATAAATTAGAATGAGGAACATAAGTTTTATTGGACACCTTTTCATTTTTTTGAATTTCCAAAATCTTCCGAATAGCTCTCGCTGTTTCTGTGATCATTCATGATCACAATTTTTAAACCAAAATCTAGTTTGCACTCAAATTATTTAAAGATCCAAGTGTTTAATCATATTTTTCTTTGAGATTAGTTTGTGAGCACCAAGGCTTATTATCTTCATCTTTTTTAGTATTGTTTATTATCTTGGACTCCGCATTTGTTGTTTACAGACAATAGACTCCATGTTGTGGTGTTGTGATAAAGCAGAGGTGGATTGTGTGTTCCAATCCATAAATGGTTACTGTGCCATATTTTTGGATACCGAGCAATGTGTGGACTCACACGTTATGGGATTTGCTTTGATGGACTATTGTATGTCATTATTCGAGGATTGAGGAACATAGAGTATCAAGGCTTATAAGGGCATTCAAACTATGTTGTAAGTCTACAGTTATGTTCTTTGTAAATCCATATATAGTGAATTTTCGTGGATGAGACATCCATGATTTTTTCGCTGTGGGTTTTTCTCATATGTCGGCATGTTATGTTATTAATATTTTTTATTTGTTATCATCTAGATGCATGCTTTAGGATAAATATAAATTTGATTAGTCTATTTTGACAGAATATTTATTTAATCCGTGCTTAGTTTAAGTTGGGTAATTCATTTAATTGAACTTAAATTTAGAAAAAGTTAAAAATAGTTGGGTTGCTTGGTTTTCCACCCTATCCATATAGAATCCCTTACAGTGTAGGACTTTCAAGTGGTGAGTAAATTAATTTAAATTTAATTTTGTTTAGGGGTATGGGAATTAAATTGATTTAATTTGGTCACAATTAGATTTAATTTATTCAAAAAACTTCTTTAATTTTTTCGTATTTTGTAGGAGATCGGGAATGGTTCACAGGATAGAGACATAGGATCAACTCATATACAAAGATTCTGATGAAGAATAGTGAGCATGCTAATTTAGCTGGTCACATAGACCATCATAAGTTGTAATTGAAATTATATTGTCAATTTTAAAATTTTATCATTTTTTTTAAATTAAAAATGTTTTTTTAAATTGTTTTGGGAGAGGCTAAATGTGGTTTACAACACCCAAAGTTTTTTAAACAAGGAATATCTGAGTATGGATGTACTTAGCCATGTAATCGTACTGGATAAAAAAGGTTGTAGTCGGATTGTCACCTCCTAGATAGGAAACTCAAAGTTGATGAGAATTACTTGCAATAACAATAGGTTATACTCCAAGTTTGACAAGTTCAAATCAGACACACACTCAAAATTAGAAAATACACCACAAACGATGAAGCAGATGTTCAAATGGGTCAAATGCGCAGCTACGGATAGAAGGAGTGAAAGGCGAAGGATAAAAGAAAGGGTAAGGAAAATGTGGGTGAAAGGACCACTACTCTATTCAACCCCCTCTCCCCCGCCCCAACCCATGAATATAGTTGACTCACTATCCCTATAAGACATGTACTCTACCCAAACCCAACTATTCTTACTCCATTTGAGCTAGATGGGGAGAGAGTAAATATTCTTAACATGCATGGAAGTGATAGAATTTCCATGGGAGTAAAGGAAATGAGCATCACTGTGGGTACCATGGTGCACAACCATCCACAATAAAATTTGAGTCATGGGTCCAGGTTACTGAGACGTTGGTGGGGAAAGAGGATGAGGAATCATGGTTGTACTAGAAAGACGATGTTTGATATATTGATGGCACGTTGGGTGCATACATCATTTAGACAAAATTTCTCCTCAAGCCTCATTAATCTTTTATACAATATGTCATTTGATAAAACTTGCAATTTCTTATGTAATTAGCCTTAAAGATATTTTTTTTTATATCTAGAAGTGTTGTACTTTTGTTTTGATCATGTTGATATTGATTTATTCATGTCGTAATATACTGTGGATCGTATTGATGTTGTTGAACAAAAATAGGACATTTTTTTAACAAGCTTTCTATTGCCCAGCTAATTTTTTTTTTGCAATCAACTATTTCATCATGGTAAATGATGATGACAAAACTATGACAAAAATACTGGAGTTATGTGCAGGGACTTATTTTGTATCCATGCACATTATTTCTCTCATTTTTTACGTTATTGGACATCGTGCACACGGTTGTATAAGATCGTGCGCACAAGTCTTTTCATCATCTAGGTCTGTGGAAAGTCATGGGCACTGAACTATTTTGACAAATTACGTTGTGTATAAAGGACTGCGACAAGGTGGAGTTATCAAAGTCAAGGATCGTGAACAAAGTTTATGTGACACCCCGACTAATTAAACACCGGGTAGCTACTCCTTTATAAAATTAATTCAAAATGCCAAGTTGGCTCAGTTAATAGCATCACTGTCGAAAACATTTTATTATTTCTAACCACCTAGTATTTAAAAAGTAAGTGCCAAATTTTTATTAAATCTGATTAACATGCAACAAGAGTAATGAATAACTAAATAATACCATTCACCATACTGAAATAGAATGAATAACCATCACAATATGTAAATAAAACCTGGAGGAAAAACTCCTCAAAACAAATCCCACAACTGATAAGTAAACTGAAATAAATAGCTAAAACTGAATACTGAGCAATACATGCTAGAGTCTGAAAACTGAAATGTAAAAGAGGTCTCTAAAGAAATGGGCAACATGCCCTACAACTGATAGATAGATCGTGACTCTGGAATCCAAAAGATAGAAGCGTCTATGAGCAAATCCTTGTAGCTTCCACAAACAGCTACAGCTCGTCACCTGAATGAGTACCTATGCTTGGTGTCCTTGTGGCTGGGCACCTAAAAAGGTTTTACAAGAAAATATATATTTGAAAGCAAATGGGTCAGAGCCCGAAAGTGTTATATTTTAAAAACCTGCAAGTGCTTTAAAAACATTTAAAACATTAAATGCAAAGTACATGTTAGGACGTGCACTCACATTAAATTCTCACCTCTCGACTAACTGTGCACTCCTAACGTAAGTACCCATCTATAACTACCCTTTCCACTAGCTAAGTGACAACGTAAACTAGCTAGACAACCAAAGGTTCTACCCATTTACTCGGTTCCATATAACATAACAACTCTCGTAATTAAGTAGAGGTTTAATGTGAACACAGTTACTAAATATGCCAATGATATAACTATCAGTTAACTCATTATATAACTCGAAACAATACCGTAATATTTTTACAACATTAACATGAGGATTTCCATTAATTTAATGTATATTATTCACCACATAAATATACGATACAAGCACCCCGCAATCTAAGCTGTAGTGCACACATACTCTGCTATCCATCCCGGTACATCACGTACATAAGGATCACATATTCCGAATCTCTCAGGAATAGTTTACCGATAACAACATCACAAATAATGGAGGCGAACACAGTCACCATCTCATGGGTCATGCACATACCTACGCTCCCATGGTCATGCAGACTTATTAATATCACAATAAGTCCTTCTATGATCTATGTTCATCAAGGTACCAGTCTATATCCCCCCCGTAGGCACACAAGGATTAGAGGGTCCTAAGCGAACGAAACCTCCCGTGATAGCAAGTATGGTAGGTATGTCATACACACAATCCATATACCAATACTAAGTAAACACACATCTTAGTAATACCGTATTTTAATCGTAGTACATATCGCATTCTTGTACTAACTAATTATCACAACTTATTTTATTCCGGTTTATAATTATACGCGCTATAATTCATCTTCTCATCGTAGTAGTCACTCACGTCCCAACCCAAATGATTCATTGAATATAACTCTCGTATATGATTTACTCATCCCAACAACCCAAAAGTCCCAAATAAGTCACTATATCATCAAAGGGATGCTAACTCTACCCTTGAACCATCTCCCGGAACTCCAAAAGTCAAAACAGTCCAAAAAGGGTCAAACTGTCAACTCGTTAGAAGTCTCGTTCGAACGAGGCTTCGAACGAGTTTGGACTGTCAGGTCGTTAGAAGTCTCGTTCGAACGAGGCTGTTCGAACGAGGTCCCAGTTCGTTCGAACGAACTGACCCTTCTAACGATATCTCGTTCGAACGAGATATCGAACGAAAATCCTACTCGTTAATAACGACTGGTCAACTCGTTAGAAGCTCGTTCGAACGAGCTCGTTCGAACGACCTGGGGGCTGCTTCTAACGAGATGCCAGTTTCGGCCCAGAATTTTCCCAAAACTCGTTTTTCACCATTTTTACTCCTCAAACCTCTTCTAAACTTCGTTCCCACAATATATTGAGTTCTCTAAACATCCTCAAACATGTTAAGGGGTTATACTAACATCATTAAAGGATTTGATATCATCTAAACATCATTAAATGACAATTTCTACATTAATTCCCAATTTTCTTCAAGAACATAAACCCTAACTTTTTCTCATCATAAATTCCCAGATTTTAATTCGTTTATACATCACCTAGATATGAAATATCCGAAATTAAATCTCCCAACAATGTTTCTACATGCAAACCTATCCCAACATTCAATAACAACTTCAAATTTCATGGGTTTTCTTTTAATCTTTCAAGAACAATTAAGATTCTTCAATTTCTAACATGGAAAAGACATTCTCAGTAATTAAATGGGAATAAAGTCACTTGCCTTGGTTTGATTCTGAATTTGGTGTGGATTCGGTGTAGAATTTCTGCAGAATCTCTCTCTCTCTCTCCTTCTCCAAGCTTTCTTCTCCAAAAGGCTATGGTGGCTAGGGTTTTCTTTGGGGAAACTTATGAAACCTAATTTCAATAACCCTCCGTAGCTTGTTGGGTTAATAAGGGTTGGTTGGGGTCAATCCTTATCAGATCACAACTCTCAATTTTCGTCACTTTTAATTACCCAAAAATACCAAATTACTAAAATACCCTTTAAGTTACCGGTATGGTCTAAAATTACCCCGGGACCCAAACTATACCCCCGGCTAGTGTTTTCTGACTATCTCGACCCTTCCGGACGCGTTGGCGCACTCAAAACGACCATACAGATTATAGATTTTAAATTCACTTTTATTAACAAAATAATATACCGTGACGCGGCGGTCCCACGCGTCTCAATAAAATTTCCAAATTGCCGTATATAAATCTCACGACAAATTTTATAATACCAAGTTCATATATAATCATATATGCACATAATCAAATACCAATACGCATCTCATTAGTATTTATAACCCGGATTAATTTCCAATTAATACGCATTTAATTAATTAATCCCCAAAAATAAATATAGACAAAAGTACGGGGTATTACATACTTCCCCCCTAATAACTGAATTTCGTCCCGAAATTCGAAACTAGAAAGTACCTGCTAAAAACAGTTCTGGATAACGTTCGCGCATCTCATCCTCGCGCTCCCATGTGGACTCCTCGATATTGTGATGTCGCCACTGAACACGCACTAACGGGACTATCTTTGACCGTAGTTTCCTCTCGCTTCGGTCCAAAATAGCAATTGGCCCTTCCTCATAAGAGCTATCCGGCTGGAGATCGATGTCCTCCACAGCAATGTGAGAATGAGCCAAATCATCCCTAAGGTATTTCCTCAGCGAGGAAATATGGAACACGTCATGAATCCGATGCAAATGCTCCGGTAACCCGAGTCTATACGCAACCGGTCCTATCCGCTCAATAATAGGAAACGGCCCCACATACCTCGGTGCCAACTTCCCCTTCTTTCCGAAACGCATAATCCCCTTCATCGGAGAAACCCTGAGCAAAACCTGGTCCCCCACTTGGAACTCCCTGAAAAACCTCTTCGCATCAGCGTAACTCTTCTGCCGGTCTTGAGCTACCCGAATGCGACTCCGAATCAACTCAACCCTTGCCGAAGTATCCTGGATCACTTCCGACCCAAGTAGTTTGTTGTCCCCCACCTCCAACCAACATGCTGGGGAACGACAAGGCCTACCGTACAATGCCTCAAATGGAGCCATGCCAATCGTGAACTGATAGGAGTTATTGTAAGCAAACTCCACCAGTGGAAGGTACTGCTCCCATCCTCCCCCGAAGTCAATAATGCACATGCGTAGCATGTCTTCCAACATCTGATTGGTGCGCTCTATCTGCGGATGATAAGACGTACTCAACCGCAATTCCGTGCCCATGGCCTCCTGGAAACTTTCCCAAAACCGCGAAACAAATATCTTGTCTCTGTCAGACACGATATTCAGGGGCACACCGTGAAGTCTCACAATCTCTGAAATGAAAAGCTGGGCATACTGTCCCGTAGTGTAGTCAGTCCTTACGGGTAAAAAGTGAGCGACCTTGGACAACCTGTCCACAATTACCCAAACGGAGTCGTGACCCCTCTGCGACGTAGGCAACCCCGTGACAAAATCCATGGATATGCTCTCCCACATCCACACCGGAACCTCCAACGGCTGTAGCAATCCTGTTGGTCTCTGATGATCCACTTTTACAAGCTGACAAGTGGCGCATTTCGAGACAAACTCTGCGATATCTCTCTTCATACCGCTCCACCAATACTGCCGTCTCATGTCTTGGTACATTTTGTCCCCTCCGGGATGTACCGCGAACCGTGAGCCGTGCGACTCAGCCATAACATCGTGTCGCAATTCTTCCCCTTCCGGAACTACCAATCTCCCATTGAAGCGTAATCCCCCGTCTGAGCTAACGGTATAGGATTCAGCTCCCTCAGCGAGTAATCGAACTATCTGCTCCTGACAGAACGAATCATTTGCCTGTGCCCGTACAACCTTCGTGACAATCTGCGGTGTAACGGTCATCACAGACATGAAAGATCGGGCCACTGCATCCTGGTGTCCCAATTCCTTCCACTTCGCTTTCCACACCTCTGCCACCTCATCTGCTGGCCTGCGGCTCAACGCGTCTGCTACTACGTTAGCCTTACCCGGGTGGTACTGAATGTCGAACTGGTAGTCTTTCACAAATTCAAGCCACCTACGCCGCCGCATATTCAGTTCCTTCTGCGTGAACAGATACTGTAGTGACTTGTGGTCCGTGAACAGCTGAAACTTCTCTCCCAAAAGATAGTGCCTCCAAATCCGTAAGGCAAATACCACTGCCGCCAACTCCAAATCATGCGTGGGGTAATTCTTCTCATGAGGCTTAAGCTTACGGGAAGCATAAGCTATGGCCTGTCTCTCCTGCTGCAAAACACCTCCAAGCCCTTGCAAAGACGCATCGGTGTAAACCAAATACTCAACTCCCGGTCTCGGCAATGCTAACACAGGTGCTGAGGTCAATTTGTCCTTCAACTCATCGAATGCTAACTGACAGGCATCACTCCAGATATATGGCACACCCTTACGAGTAAGATGTGTCAAAGGTCCTGCTATCTCCGAGAATCCCCGAATAAATCTCCTGTAGTATCCTGCTAGACCCAAGAAACTACGAATCTCCGTTGGTGTCGTGGGCTATCCCCACTCCCTCACCGCTGATACCTTCCCCGGATCGACAGATATTCCCTGATCGGAAATAATGTGACCCAAGAACTGTACTTCCTTTAGCCAAAACCCGCACTTCTCATATTTTGCATACAACTCGTTCTGACGAAGTGTCTGCAAAACTTGCCTCAAATGCTCGGCGTGCTCCTCCTCTGTCTGAGAGTAGACCAGAATGTCATCAATGAAGACAATGACAAACTGATCGAGGAAATCTCTGAACACCCTGTTCATCAAGTCCATAAACACTGCTGGAGCGTTGGTCAAGCCGAAAGGCATAACCCGAAATTCATAAGAACCATATCTCGACAAGAACGCAGTCTTCGAGACATCTTCCTCCCTGATACGCAACTGATGGTATCCTGACCTCAAGTCAATCTTCGAGAAGAAAGAAGCTCCTCTCAACTGGTCGAATAAGTCATCGATTCGAGGCAACGGATACTTATTCCATATCGTGACCTTATTGAACTCTCGGTAGTCCACGCACAATCTCAGTGAACCATCCCTCTTCTTCACAAACAAAACTGGAGCGTCCCAAGGTGAGGTACTCCTGCGAATAAAGCCCTGCCCTAACAGCTGCTCTATCTGATCCCGTAACTCTCGCATTTCAGCTGGAGCCATACGGTACGGTGCACGTGCTATAGGTCTCGTACCCGGTAGCAAATCAATAACGAAGTCTATCTCTCGACTGGGTGGTAAGCCTGGTATCTCCTGAAACACATCCGAATACTCCCTGACAACCGGGATCGAATCTAAAGGAATAACAACCTCCTTAGAGGTATCCTCCTCTATGTAATACAGATGAGCGGTCGATCCTCCCTCTGGGCGAGGCATCGCCACTACAAACATCTCCTGCCCCGGAATGGCAAAAACAATGCTCCCGCTGAAGCAATCAATCATGGCCCTATATGATACGAGCCAATCCATACCGATGATCACATCGTGAACATGCATGTCTAACACTAACACGTCCGCAGGTAATACCAAACCACCAACCTCTACCCCGACTCCCCGGCATATAAAGAAAATAAGTGACCCACTCCCCAATGGTGAGTCGACACACGTCACTGTGCTCTCTGCCGTAGCTAACAATCCTAAAACTTTCGCGAAGTGTGTAGCAATAAAACAGTGTGTAGCACCCGTATCAAATAACACCCGACCCATAGTGCCATGGATAGGAAACGTACCCTCGATCGCGGGCGGTGCCTGTGGAACTGCAGCCTGGTGAACGTTGTAGACACGCCCATACTGTAGATGCCCCTGTTGAGCTGGGACCGCTGGAATGGGTGGCAAGGCTGCCATCTGTGGCGGTGCGGGAAGAGCGGCAGGAAACATAGGTCTCTGTGGCTCCTGGCTAGCACCCTCCTGCTGCTGCTGTGGGGCCCTGCCCCTATCAGGACAATCCTGCTTCTTATGGCCAGTCTTGCCACAAGTAAAGCACTTCCCTGGGAAGTTCCCTCCCCTCTGCCCCTGCTGTCCCCGGCCCTGGTGGCTGTTACCATTCCTCCCTTGGCCCTGCTGGCCCTGATGGAACTGCTGCCCATTCTGCCCCTGCTGGCCCTGATGGCCGTTTGGACCCTGATGGCCCTGGCGGAAACCTCCCTGTCCCTGCCTGTAGTTCCCTGACCGGAACCTCTTGTTATCCCCCTGCTGGGAGCCTTGCTCAGTCTGTCTCTGCCCTTGACCCGATTGTGCCCCGCTGGCACCATGTCCTCCGGTCCTGCCCTGATGGCTAGACTCCCCTGACCGCTTGCCCTCGGCCATGTGAAAACGGTGGTCCTGGCAGTGCAATAACGCAGCGTTAACCACATCAGAATATGTGGCCAACGATAGGTTCCCTAGCAGATGCTGGCGAATCCTCCAATTCAACCCATCACTGAACTTCTCTATCTTCTTCTTCTCTGTTGGAATCTCGTCTGGAACGATATTCAACAGGTTAGTGAACTCGGCCTCATATTCGGCCACGGTCTTGCCCTCTTGCTTCAAACTCATCAGCTTCCTCCTCATCTCTGTATGAACTGCGGACGGAAAGTACTTGCGGTCGAACCGCACCCAGAACTCCTGTATCGTGAGGGTATCCCTCTCCTCCGCGGTGGTAATGGACTCCCACCACTGCAGTGCAGATCCCACTAGCTTGAAAGTAGCTAGCACCTGTTTCTGGACGTCAGTGCACTCATGCATCCTCAAATGCCTCTGTATGTCCTTCCTCCATTGGCTCGAGACTACCACGTCTGAGCTACCGGCAAATTCTGGCGGATGCGCTTTCTGAAAAGCGTCTCGTACACGCTCCCAAGCAGACGGGAATGCATTAACCTGTACTGGCGCGGCAACCGGCGCCTGCGGTGGTGCCTGCTGAATCACGGCAATCGCAGCATTTACCGCTTGGGCTAC
This sequence comes from Sambucus nigra, assembly GCA_949130495.1. Lineage (NCBI taxonomy): Eukaryota > Viridiplantae > Streptophyta > Magnoliopsida > Dipsacales > Adoxaceae > Sambucus > Sambucus nigra. Next base: position 523,497,664 of record OX422218.1, read on the forward strand.
TATAGCAGCAACCTCAGCGGCGTTCAACATGCCCTGAACTGGAGCGGGCTGGGGTTCGGGCGTTGCATTCCTGGGAACTCGTCGTGCACGTCGTGGAGGCATCTGAAATAAGAACAAAGTTTATAAGTTCACGGTTTATAAACTTAAAATAGCTGAAGAACGAAGCATACACAAAAGAATACAACAGTCCTAAAATATAGGGCTCTATATCAAAGAAAACGTAGCGGAATCATAATAGCCGTACAGATCCTAAAGGACACTAGAACCTGATGCTCTGATACCACCTGTGACACCCCGACTAATTAAACACCGGGTAGCTACTCCTTTAAAAAATTAATTCAAAATGCCAAGTTGGCTCAGTTAATAGCATCACTGTCGAAAACATTTTATTATTTCTAACCACCTAGTATTTAAAAAGTAAGTGCCAAATTTTTATTAAATCTGATTAACATGCAACAAGAGTAATGAATAACTAAATAATACCATTCACCATACTGAAATAGAATGAATAACCATCACAATATGTAAATAAAACTTGGAGGAAAAACTCCTCAAAACAAATCCCACAACTGATAAGTAAACTGAAATAAATAGCTAAAACTGAATACTGAGCAATACATGCTAGAGTCTGAAAACTGAAATGTAAAAGAGGTCTCTAAAGAAATGGGCAACATGCCCTACAACTGATAGATAGATCGTGACTCTGGAATCCAAAAGATAGAAGCGTCTATGAGCAAATCCCTGTAGCTTCCACAAACAGCTACAGCTCGTCACCTGAATGAGTACCTATGCTCGGTGTCCTTGTGGCTGGGCACCTAAAAAGGTTTTACAAGAAAATATATATTTGAAAGCAAATGGGTCAGAGCCCGAAAGTGTTATATTTTAAAAACCTGCAAGTGCTTTAAAAACATTTAAAACATTAAATGCAAAGTACATGTTAGGACGTGCACTCACATTAAATTCTCACCTCTCGACTAACTGTGCACTCCTAACGTAAGTACCCATCTATAACTACCCTTTCCACTAGCTAAGTGACAACGTAAACTAGCTAGACAACCAAAGGTTCTACCCATTTACTCGGTTCCATATAACATAACAACTCTCGTAATTAAGTAGAGGTTTAATGTGAACACAGTTACTAAATATGCCAATGATATAACTATCAGTTAACTCATTATATAACTCGAAACAATACCGTAATATTTTTACAACATTAACATGAGGATTTCCATTAATTTAATGTATATTATTCACCACATAAATATACGATACAAGCACCCCGCAATCTAAGCTGTAGTGCACACATACTCTGCTATCCATCCCGGTACATCACGTACATAAGGATCACATATTCCGAATCTCTCAGGAATAGTTTACCGATAACAACATCACAAATAATGGAGGCGAACACAGTCACCATCTCATGGGTCACGCACATACCTACGCTCCCATGGTCATGCAGACTTATTAATATCACAATAAGTCCTTCTATGATCTATGTTCATCAAGGTACCAGTCTATATCCCCCCCGTAGGCACACAAGGATTAGAGGGTCCTAAGCGAACGAAACCTCCCGTGATAGCAAGTATGGTAGGTATGTCATACACACAATCCATATACCAATACTAAGTAAACACACATCTTAGTAATACCGTATTTTAATCGTAGTACATATCGCATTCTTGTACTAACTAATTATCACAACTTATTTTATTCCGGTTTATAATTATACGCGCTATAATTCATCCTCTCATCGTAGTAGTCACTCACGTCCCAACCCAAATGATTCATTGAATATAACTCTCGTATATGATTTACTCATCCCAATAACCCAAAAGTCCCAAATAAGTCACTATATCATCAAAGGGATGCTAACTCTACCCTTGAACCATCTCCCGGAACTCCAAAAGTCAAAACAGTCCAAAAAGGGTCAAACTGTCAACTCGTTAGAAGTCTCGTTCGAACGAGGCTTCGAACGAGTTTGGACTGTCAGGTCGTTAGAAGTCTCGTTCGAACGAGGCTGTTCGAACGAGGTCCCAGTTCGTTCGAACGAACTGACCCTTCTAACGATATCTCGTTCGAACGAGATATCGAACGAAAATCCTACTCGTTAATAACGACTGGTCAACTCGTTAGAAGCTCGTTCGAACGAGCTCGTTCGAACGAGCTCGTTCGAACGACCTGGGGGCTGCTTCTAACGAGATGCCAGTTTCGGCCCAGAATTTTCCCAAAACTCGTTTTTCACCATTTTTACTCCTCAAACCTCTTCTAAACTTCGTTCCCACAATATATTGAGTTCTCTAAACATCCTCAAACATGTTAAGGGGTTATACTAACATCATTAAAGGATTTGATATCATCTAAACATCATTAAATCACAATTTCTACACTAATTCCCAATTTTCTTCAAGAACATAAACCCTAACTTTTTCTCATCATAAATTCCCAGATTTTAATTCGTTTATACATCACCTAGATATGAAATATCTGAAATTAAATCTCCCAACAATGTTTCTACATGCAAACCTATCCCAACATTCAATAACAACTTCTAATTTCATGGGTTTTCTTTTAATCTTTCAAGAACAATTAAGATTCTTCAATTTCTAACATGGAAAAGACATTCTCAGTAATTAAATGGGAATAAAGTCACTTGCCTTGGTTTGATTCTGAATTTGGTGTGGATTCGGTGTAGAATTTCTGCAGAATCTCTCTCTCTCTCTCCTTCTCCAAGCTTTCTTCTCCAAAAGGCTATGGTGGCTAGGGTTTGCTTTGGGGAAACTTATGAAACCTAATTTCAATAACCCTCCGTAGCTTGTTGGGTTAATAAGGGTTGGTTGGGGTCAATCCTTATCAGATCACAACTCTCAATTTTCGTCACTTTTAATTACCCAAAAATACCAAATTACTAAAATACCCTTTAAGTTACCGGTATGGTCTAAAATTACCCCGGGACCAAAACTATACCCCCGGCTAGTGTTTTCTGACTATCTCGACCCTTCCGGACGCGTTGGCACACTCAAAACGACCATACGGATTATAGATTTTAAATTCACTTTTATTAACAAAATAATATACCGTGACGCGGCGGTCCCACGCGTCTCAATAAAATTTCCAAATTGCCGTATATAAATCTCACGACAAATTTTATAATACCAAGTTCATATATAATCATATATGCACATAATCAAATACCAATACGCATCTCATTAGTATTTATAACCCGGATTAATTTCCAATTAATACGCATTTAATTAATTAATCCCCAAAAATAAATATAGACAAAAGTACGGGGTATTACAGTTTATTGCCTTGAACATACTTATCATGGTCCTAAAGAATAACAACAAGACCCAAATGGTGTAGTGATATTGAGTTGATATCCTATCGTAATGGTTGTTGTACAATACTAGTGTTTTGTCTTAAAGGGTTGTCTTGTTTAGACTTGGGTAATCTCACACCATTTTCATAGGGTGCATTGATTATTAATCTCTAGAATTATGAGTATTAGGAAACTTGCACAAATGCTTCTTTGATTATTATGGGTGAGATTCAATTTTATATATGCTCAATAGATTCCCTCATGTCTTGTAACATAAAATTTTCCAAGAGTGTATGAGGTCATTATTAGGAGGAATCCATCTCTAGAAAATATCTTGTATTACAATACCCCCTCAAAAGACTTATAATATTATTTCCTTCAATATGAACCTAATGAGTGGATTATTTAAAATCCGGAGGAGTAGAAAAATAAGTTAAGTTTGAGAATTGAGAAATTGATTTGATTTTAGTTAAAATACATTAACAGTAAATTGATTTGCTCAAATGGGTGTCAGATGCTTAACATAGGGAATCACATTATGTAACATAATCAACTTTGCAAATAATACCTCATTATAGCGGAGTGCTTTTTTAGATAGTTAAATTAGAGTGTACTCATAACTACTTAGTGAAATTAAAAATGAACATGCAAAGAAAGGAAATAAATTATGGGGTTGTAGTTTGGGATTTTTAAGTATTTATTTAGAAAATTATTTACCTTGGGTCCTTAGTATAGTTCATATAGCCAAGTAGTTAGCCTAGACTCTCGAAAATCCATTTTAGATCAATCCCATAATTTATACTAATATATTTAAGTTTAAGATAGGGTTTTAAGAAATAGATTATTTATTGAGAGTTAGATAGGGGAGAGAAAACACTGGTTACATTTTTTATGAAGAAACAAGGAGATAGAGGTTGATATCTCACCCAAAATAAAGACTTCACATCTCAAAGGGTGCATACACACACGTACCTAGATTTTTGTGGATAATATAATAGAATATCCAAGCATTTTGGTGGACACTAGAAATATTTTGGAGGACCAAGAGAAGGCTCACCCTAAACACCATTAAATACATTTCTCCGTATCAGATTTCATTCGTACTCGCAAAGGTGTAGTATTCATAACCCTAGGCTTGGGATTAAAACCTAGTATTTGTAATTTTTTCCTACTGTTGAATAATCATTCGAAGATTCATGTTTTTTTTATTCTATGTATGTCGATCCCCATCAATCGGTATCAGAGCCCTGGTATCAGAGACCACATTGTAGAATGATCTTGTTTTAGGAAGACCCATGCTATCCATGTTCAAACCCTGGTTGCATTTTAGAAATATGTGTATGTATGTATATATTTGTGTACTAAAATGGTCTTTTAAGATGCAAATGTTTATATCACTTCCATCCTAGTGACATGATTTTATGTTGTGTGAATGGATACTATAGTAAATTATTCGTAGTTGTTTTCTACTCTAGATTCCATTTTGTTATCATAATTAGGGGTTTGTAATCATAATTTTTAATCGATTTATGGGATGAGAAAGTGAGGGGATATAATTTGTAAATTTATATTCTAAATTGGATTTAAGTGCAGAGTTTTTTCGTGGGATTCTGCATATTTTGGAAGTTATCCATGGATGTTGCAGAAGTTTTACAAAAGCTATTTATGAAGAAAGAAAAAGAAAGTAATAAAGAGGAAAAAGTGGTGTTGCAACAAGGTTAGGACCGCTATAACGGAGGATAGTACCACTATAGAAGTGGGATATTGACCATAGCAACAGAAGAAGCCCGTTATCGCGCCAGTGCATAGGTGGTCACATGTTTCTTTTTTTACTCTTAATTTTTGGGGGGGACTCTTCTTCAAAGGTTTTTTATTCTCCAACAAGTATTCTTTTTCAAAGAGACCTCATTCTTCAATGACTCTACTCAAATAGGAATTTAGGGCATGGTTAAAGGGGTAATTTTATTCTTTTATTTAATTTTGCAATTATTTTTTTGCATGTCTCTTTATTATATGTTTTTGCATAGACTCTGTGATAATTGATTGGATAATTAGGGACACCCAATTTTGTGGAGAACATGGCTTATTATTAAGAGACTAGACTAGATCTTGATTTTATTAAAAAAATCACCTTAATTTATTCTTTTCTAAATTAAATTAACTTTGACAATTAATTTATATTATAAGTTATATTGAGAATTATGAATTTTGTTTTAATTTAAAAAATATATATTTTTGAGAAATTAAAATTTTGAGATCGAAATTTTTTAATTTATACAAGTAAACTGGAAAATTACAAAAGATTTAAATATGGATTTGATAACTGAATAAATTGTTTTTAAAAAACCCTCATGTTTATAAATATTAAGTGGGAGAAGAGTTTCAACAGAAACCCCTCGGGCTCTATCAGTATTTTAAAATTGTATATGAGGGTGTGAAGTCCTTCTATTGAGAAAGTTTTCCACGAGCGGATTTGAAATCATTAAAAGAACCAATGGTGTACTCTTAAATATAAAAAAACATATTTTCGCAATCGAAGTCAACGTCATTGGGCATGGGACCAAATTTGTTTGCTATTCAATTATGTTGGATAGAAGTTCCTGAACTGTCTGGTGTACATAATTAGAAGACAAAATTATGTCTTGTTCAAGAAGATGTGATTTAAACTCCCATCAATAAATCTCACTTCAAAAGGGAAGTAGGATGTTTTGGCAAAATTTTATCATTAATTAGATGTAAGTATGTCACTTTAAAATTCAAATTAAACAGTCCAATCTCACATGTTTATTTTAAAATTAATTCTGTTTTCAAAGTTTATGATTCTCATATATCATAATGGGATCTTCATTCAACCAGTTACTTTAAAGTTAAAGGAAAACAAACTTAATGGCATAAACTATATATACTGGAAAATAAATCTAGAAATTATGCTAACTATTTAGGACTATAAGTTTATTTTGACTGAAACCTGCTCTCCCAAGACCGAGGGAGGGTGTAAAATGTTGTGTTATTCCAATTAAATTATTTATTAGCAAAATTATTTAATTCGGTGTATAAATTTGATCAAACCAAATTTAATTTTAGATCAACCCCTAAACATGCATCTAAGTATCATTAATCATTCAAACCATGCGTGTGAAATAAAGAAGGAAAAAAACCCTTTGGGTAAAAACCTTTTTTCAACACTTTGAAAAGTTTATAAGCCCATTGAAGTACATACAACCTGCCAATAGCCCACAAGTGTAACTCATGGTGTCGTCGTCAAACTTTCAAAGTTATGAGAGACAGCGAAATACCATCCAGGTGTCGGTTCATCATCTTCGGCTCGTCCACACGCAGAATGACTACGCTCGGTATCCACCGATCATATATGGATATGCCTTCTCCACAGAGGTTGAACTACGTCAAAGTGTACTTTAGGTTCCACAAAACAACTCACACAAAAGATATTGGGATTTGTGAATTTTAAAACAAAGATTGAACCCTTAAATATGTTGAAGAATAAACCAAAACACTCAAAATCATATTCTATTTAAAACCAGTGTTTCTCCACCCAAGAATCAGAAGCCTGACACCCTTATTTATATTAAAAATCAAGGCGGTGACGTGTCAACATAAACCACTGTCGTTCGAACGAGGTGCGAAGTTGTTCGAGCGAATCTCCATCTCATTCGAACGAGATATGACGTCATTTGAATGACAATCACTGATCCACTTAGCATGACACCTTTATTTATATTAAAAATCAAGGTGGTGGCATGTCAACACAAACCACTGTCGTTCTAACGAGGTATGACATCGTTCGAGCGAATATCCATCTCGTTCGAACAAGATGTGACGTTGTTTGAATGACATTCACTGATCCATTTAAAAAAAATTAAAGTTTTAAATAACTTGGAATCCTCAAATCTTAAAACTGTTCACGGGATCAGGAGATATTTATCCAAAACTTTTATGATAAAATATTTTTGAAAATAAAAAACGTTTATTAAAATTTTCCAAAACCATTTTAACTTTTATAAAAAATATCCCAACACTTTAATGTGAAACGTAAATGAAACTTAAACACATTTTACCAAATTCATTGAATGTTGAAGTCTTATTGAAATTTGGATTCCTCTTTGTAGATGTAAGCTTCTCAATCTTTCAATGACTTGTAGCAACTTGTATCGGTATACGACATACTAATTTGTGACGAATAATGTCTTTACAAATCCCCCCCCCCCTTTGTCTATGCCGGTACAAAATAAAAATATCTAAATCATCAATATCAAATGACCTATACAGATCTACCCTCCCATAAACTCAAACATGGAAAGATAAACTGTGAAGTCTTCAAACTTTTCAAACAATTCTTCAACAACCAACTTTTCAAAACTTCAAGCTTTTCTCATCAGAGTGTCCATATCAAAAATCATCAATTGTACCTACACACAAGAGACAAAGAAAACATCCTCGTGACGTATCGAGTTTGAAATGATATAAAACATAAACATGAAAGCATAATCAAATCTTTCCCATACTTAAACTCCCCCATAAATCATAATTCGTTCTCCCCCTTTTTATGTGTCCGAAATAGACAATGAAAAGAATAAATCACATAGAAAAAATTGGGGTGTCAAGGGAAACCAAGGCTAACAAACTATTTTTTATTTTCCTGATTTTTTTCATACAAGAATGACAAAACAATGATGTTACAAAAAATCACATACCATGAAGCTACACTATGACAACCAAATTGTGGAAACATAATGAATGGGTGTGAACAGATTCAATAGGAAATCGACTTAATCATATCATATGTGCGAGATACATAAGTGTGTTCCTAACGAATGAACATCAAAATAGTCCTTAGGTGGAAAATTGTTGAAGCAGATAACATTGTCTTAATCATATCAACAAATCAATGTATAAATGATTTCTTCACCAATAATGTCCAAAACAATGTAATGCTTTTTCATGACTTTCAAGGATGTGCAAACCTTTTTAAATTCCATCAAATACTGTAACAACAATCGATTATGGGAGGCTCATTTTATACTAATTATACCGCATAAGGTAATTATATAAAATGTGGGGACTGGAGTAAATATTAATTGAATGAATTGAAAGTTAATATTTACTAGATTGATGCATATTTACTATATGTGAAAGTAAATATCATCAGGTTGCATGTTTTATAGTGTCATGTATTTTAAATGACAGTATGGTTTAAATAAAATTGGAACTGGAAATAATTTATAAAATTTGCCGGATACCATATTAGAGGGTGTAGTTAGTCTCCGAAGGTACGAGACAGTCAAAACAAGTGCCATATTGTATTTTTTGTATTTTGGGCACTTTTAGCTGATTTTAGCTTGAACGCGTATTTGCGAGTCATTTTAATGTGGTATTAGCCACTTAAGTTGGAGACTTTAGACTTAAGTCACGATTTTAAGTATTGCCCTTATTTCATTTCCCTCATTTCTTGTCTTAAACATAGAGAGAAAAGGAGAGGAAGAGAGAGGAAGCGAAAAATGGAGAAAAGAAAGAAAAGAGAGAGATTAAAGATGGATTGTTGCTCCTACCTCAAAGAAATCTGAATTTGCAAGTCTAAGGCAAGTTTTATACTTGCTAATATGTGATTTAAGTTGAATAAATTGTGTGTTAGTTATGTATTTGACATTTATGGTTTAAATGTAGAATTTGTGGGATTTAAACCCTAATCTTGATTTATATTGAAGAAATTGTGGGTTTTGATGGTTAATAATCATGTAGATTAGTTTGGGGTAGATTTTTGTTGGTTGGATGTGTATGAAAATGAAGAGATTTGAAGTTTGGAGAATTTAGGGTTCATAACCCATCGAAGCCATTCTTGGCAAATTTCCAGGACCGAATCGATTCGGCCCTATGGCGAATCGATTCAGTAAGGGGTAGCTTCCAGGTCTACATAACCCGAATCGATTCGGATTAAGGCTGAATAAATTAGGTTAATGCAGAAAGTTGGTTTTGTGGTCCGAACCGATTCACTTTTTAGGCGAATCGGGCGAATCGATTCATTTTCTTGCTGTTTTCGAGTTGTTTTTATAACTCAATTTTCACCAATTGTACTTAGGGATAGGACCTAGGAACCTTCTTGAATGAAGTAAACTTAGAGTCCCAGAGTGTGAGATGAGTTAGTTGTCTACCTTACATTAGGAATGGGTTATGTGGGGACTTTTCCGGGGTTATGCCTATTGATGATAAGGCATTCTTTTCTTCTAGTTAATTTCTATAAAACTAGGAGATGTAGTATCATGTTGGGAAATTTTAGAAGCTCAATTGAGCTATGTTAACCTTGGTGGTTCATAATAACACCATAAAGGTGTGTTTGGAGAATAAATTGCATGTTCATTCATTCCTTTGAAGGATGAAAATCTTGGGGTTTTAAAATAACACCCTAAAATGTTTGGAGATAATGAAGAGTTTATTTACTCCTTTGAGGTTATAGTGTCAATATAAGTTATCGTATGGCTCCGGATAATAAGTTATATTATTTACAAAAAGTAAATGGTAATTATTTCGGATAAAATGTAACATATACATGGAAATGGTATTGATTTTTATAAATGATAATTTACGTAACCATGAAACCGGTAAATGATGATTTACTTGATTTTTGAAAATGATAAATAAAATGGATTTAACACACCTCTCTAAATGACATCATAAGGGAAGTCCGCGCGTGAGGTGAAGCCCCCTGGCTAATGAATGCAGGGTGGATATAGTCCTAGGCCATGTGAGCGGTTGTGTTGTATATTTTCTGCGATGGGTAGGAGATTCCGGGTGTGGTCTTGACTATCCTGCAGGCACATGGCCGTTTCCCGACGTTTTGCGTTATAGGTGCCCAGGTTGTCTTATGAAAGGCCCAAGAAGATGATGGTCATTTAGGGGCACGCACAGTGGGGAAACCCGGACGGGCGGTCTTAGAATCGTTATATGTATATGAATATAACTATTCATCATCAAGTGGGACTTGATGGATTATATGTCATAAAGAGCATACTGAAGTGCCACAAAGAGCACATATAAAGGCCACAAAGAGCATTTGAAAATGAGTATTTTCCTGATAAGGAAAGGATTTTAAAAAAAAGGTAAAATTGAGATAAAATTTCCATAAAGAGCAAAAGATTTTGATTATATATATATACTTCCTGTTAAGGAAAAGATATATGAAATAATTGGTACATACGGTGAAGATTTTAGTTTAATGTTACTTATTTTATTGTTCCTGCTTAGCTTATGTTTTAAATTGTGTAGGTAGCTTCTTATTTCTCTTCCTTCATGATTTATCATTCATAACAGTCATACTTTTTATTCATCTGGTAATCATATAGAACCGGGCCCTGACCCGTTTACATTTCTTGTTGCATATGCATCTTGTCTATGCTCAGGTACTCTGTCGCATGGATGCCTGATTTGAATTCCTATTCCGATGTCCTCGGCGATCCGTGATGCATTGCGGGTATTACGGGATACTTTGGGTATAAACGTTTTCATTTTTATATTCTAGCTAAGATCGAGTCTCTTTTACTCGGGCGAGAGGCCCAAGCTTTTGTAATTGATTAATGCAATGTATTATATAAATTTATTAAAATTGTTTAACAATGTTGTATGTATCAGCGAACCGATAACATATTTGGTCCTCTTATTTGTCACTTGTTATTATAGTAATATATATACATCTTTGAGGTTTCCCCTATCTTTTCAGGATTTGGGTTGTTTGTTTTTCTTTTATTTACTTTAAAATGAAATTTTTGACAACCTGTTTTCTGAAATTTTGGGTGGTTATCCTGGATACTCTATATTTTACTGTGATGCTGAGAATGATTCCATCTATGATTCCTATTATATTAGAGTATTGGGCTGGCCACCCCTTATTTTGGTGAGCGGGTTGTCACAGATGGTATCAGAGCATCATGTTCTAGAGTCCTTAGGAATCTGTGTGAACGCCTTAAGTTTTCCGCGTTGCTTTTGACTTGACATAAAGCCTTAGGATTAAGATCGTTGGTTTCTTTAGTGAGGTCTCGTTCTTCTTCCAGGAGGTAGAACCTATAAAATCTTTTGTGTATTCGTGTGAGAATAGTAGGTCGATTGAAGAAGGGTGTTATGGGAGGATTTTTTTTTAGGACTGTAAATTGTGGTCACCATATTTGTGGGTGCTGGAAGTTTGGCCCTAGAGAAGCCCGGTGGATACTTACAACAGCAAGTTTCTCTGGGAAAACTGGACTGACGAGAAGGTGGATTCTCGAATGTTCGGTTAAAGGCCGAAAGCGAATAAAGTGTTGTACGGTTAGGGAGACCGTGAACCATAAAATGATAGTCTCCAGAATCAGTGTCGCTAACACTTCTGATGGAGCCGTGATCATGAAACCCTTTTGGTGGACATCCGCCTGGGGAGGTTTCATCGAACTAAGGAAGAGGAGGCCAAGAGCGTGTCCTCTTTTACTGAGAAAGTAAGAGGGACTGTGTGGGCAATTGTTGTCGGCCAGAGTCAGAGTAATGGCTATGATGCGGAGTGTTTAGTAAGAATGTTGATGGGAATTCCACCTTAGTTGTGGGTGGTGTAATCCTTAGGATAAGACTTAGTAGTATTATATCTACAGTAGATTCAGGTGTGTCTATTAAGTTGATAGTATTATTGACGCTATTATATAAGGGTAATGATATGACTTCCGTGGTATGGAAGTTCTACCTTTTCTTCACTTGTTATGAAGTGAGTGATAATATTTTAAATGTATATGTGTCATATGTGTCCCTTGGTTTAATTTCTCTATTGCTTGTTTGCATTATATGTGGTTTTTATGACTTATCTCCACGACCAACAAAGTTAAGTAGTAATGCATAGGAGGGGTTCCTTGTTTGGATTCCGCTTTTGCGGGACGCTCCACGCGCGAACTTAATGATGCTGGGAGTGGAGAGATGTTACTTTTCCTTTCTCTTATTTTATGTACATTATGTGAGTAAAGATATTATGGTCGGTTTGGTGTGATAGCCAGCAAATAAAATTGCAAGGCTATCTTACTTCTAGTTCAAAATGGAACTAGTTGTTCTATAATTTCTCTCCTGGATACAGGTTGAGACTTTATAGAGGTGGATCGAGGTAGGTAGGAGATTTTGTTATTCATTTAAGTTATCTTGTGTGAGTGTTTGATTGTTTGTGTTTGTTACTCTTTATCTCCATAATCAACAATTTAAGTAGGCATGCGTCGGAGGGGTTCCTTGTTTGGATTTCACTTCGGCGAGACACTCTGCCGCATGAACACTTAACGATGTTGTGATTGGAGAGACGCCATTTTTTCTTTCTCTTTTATTTTATTTATTTTGTTGTTAGAAGTGGGATTGGAAGGATTAGACGAGAATCACGTAGAAGAGTGATTAAGGGATATTGAAGTGCGAGATAGAAGCACTGTATATAGTTCTCTCCTCTGATCGATGTGAGGGAGACTGAGATACGAAGTCGAGTTGAGACTCCGATATTGTGCCTTGATAAGAAGGCCATGTTTATATAAGGGGATATGTATTTGAAAGACTTCACAGGAAGTGAATGTCTGATAAGTTAAAATCTTTAATAATGCTATGGTAAGACGTAGAAGTAGAATTTTGTTGAAATAATTGCAAGTTAAAATTTATCGATCCCGATTATGTGTTTTAGACGGTCACATCTTAATGACCGACGATGCGAGGTAGTAGTGTAACGGGAGGGTTCCTTGTTTGGATTTCGCTTTGGCGAGACATCCCACGCACGAAACCGAGCGAATGTCGAAAGTTGAGATAGGTCTTGGACACTAGGGATATACTTAGTATTATATATATATACGACTTAGATAGGATATATATAAATCAACCTTAGATTTATTAGGATGTAAGGCCATTAGGGCAGGTGATGTTGACTTAGGAAGATTATAAGGAGTTGACCACGAATAGGTCGTGGGTTAACTCTAAGGGGGATTAGATCCCTAGGAACGAGAAGTGTGGAATCTCGAGAGATCTCGAAGGTTAGGCCGATGGAGGTGAGACCTCTCCTAGTTAAACTGTTAAATTGGTAACGTAACTTTTGGGGAGTTAAATGGATGAATTGACTTTCTCTCCCGAGTTCATGTGGCTAAGCTCGAGGGTGAATTTGATGAATAAGTCTCTGCCAGAAGCGAGAAGTAAAAATACTGGAGCATGGACCCGTTGTCTATGCATCTCATAAGCTTAAACTTGTGGGAAGTATTATCCCATGCTTGACTTAGAATTCATTGCGGTGGAATTCGCCTTAAAGAAATGGAGGCACTACTTCTTGGGCAGGGAAATTTAGTCTTTCTCGCGAGCAACAAGTGGTTGCAGTATGTCGGGGGAGAAATTGAGTCGGTGTTTAGAGTTGTTCAAGAACTATCATTTGGATATTCTCATTCGCTAAGGAAATGCGATTGGGGTAGTAGATGCGTCGAGTAAGAAACCCATCGGAGATAATTGTGTTGGCATGGAAACCCAAATGAAATGAGTATGACTCGAAAGACTTTATAGCGAGAGCATTCCGGTCTGTGATTGACCATTTCACCTACTCGTGTGAAGAAGAGTATCGGTGGAATGCAGAAGGGTATATTCATAGACGTTTCCATTGAATTGTCGTCACCGTTCTGGTCATTCTCCTATTTGATAACATTGTCGATCGTTTGACCAAACCGTTTCTTTTCCAGTCATTGCGAGCGGACGATATGTAAAGGAGTACGCCTCGCTTTTTATGGAGAAATGATAGAACCGTGGTAGGTACCTATTAAAATAGGGTGGACCGAGACTAGATATTCGTGTCGGAGGTTTGGTAAAAGTTCCCATGAAGAAATGGGAACCGTATGGAAATGGCGTATATCCTACCACCCTAAAGTGGACGGATGGATGGTAGGAAATTGACTTAGTGCCGAAAGGCATATCTCGAGAGGGCGCCTTAGAATGCATAGTAGATGGTATTAGTAAGTATATGGATAGAGATTCCCATACAATCATTAGGCTATTGAATGGCCTTATGGATCATTTCCTAAGGCATGGCATCGTGAGTGGCCTAGCGTGGTCGGTTGAGTAATTCGCATACTCGTTGGATGGAACCAATGGGTATTTTGTTCCTTGGACTTGGAGTGGTCTCGTGACATTTCTTTAAATATTTGGCTTTCGAGCCATAAGCCATGATGGGATACGTCAATGCGAAGAAAGGTTGATTAGTGTTGGGGTTAAACCAATTAGCGTTTGTATAAATATCCCCGAGAATGGAGTAAAGCGGTCTATGCCGAGTTGTGAGGGTATCTCCTTCCGTTTTAAGATGGTAGAATCAATAGTTAGAGAGGAACGCTTTGTACTATGCTAGAGCACAAATGATGTAGGCTGAGATCGATAAAGTTGACCTTAGTCCGGGTCCATTTAGGACGATTGCAATAACGAGGAGTTTGTTTAGGATGGTAGAATCCTAGTTTAGAGTAGTATACCCTTTATGAGATTTGGGTATACCCTAATTTTGGGGGCAAAATCCCCTCATAAGGGGGGGAGTATGTAACAACCCTCGATTCTGGGAGGCTCATTTTATATTAATTATACTGCATAAGGTAATTATATAAAATGTGGGGACGGGAGTAAATATTAATTGAATGAATTGAAAGTTAATATTTACTAGATTGATGCATATTTACTATATGTGAAAGTAAATATCATCAGGTTGCATGTTTTATAGTGTCATGTATTTTAAATGACATTATGGTTTAAATAAAATTGGAACAAGAAATAATTTATAAAATTTTTCGGATGCCAGATTAGAGGGTGTAGTTAGTCTCGGAAGATGCGAGAAAGTCAAAATAAGTGTAATATTGTATTTTTGTATTTCGGGCACTTTTACTTGATTTTAGCTTAAACGCGTATTTGCGAGTCATTTTAATGTGGTATTAACCACTTAAGTTGGAGACTTTAGACTTATGTCACGATTTTAAGTCTTGCCCTTATTTCATTTCCCTCATTTCTTGTCTTAAACATAGAGAGAAAAGGAGAGGAAGAGAAAAATGGAGAAAAAGAAGAAAAGAGAGAGAGATTGAAGATGGATTGTTGCTCCTACCTCAAAGAAATCTGAATTTGCAAGTCTAAGGCAAGTTTTCTACTTGCTAATATGTGATTTAAGTTGAATAAATTGTGTGTTAGTTATGTATTTGACATTTATGGTTTAAATGTAGAATTTGTGGGATTTAAACTCTAATCTTGATTTATGTTGAAGAAATTGTGGGTTTTGATGGTTAATATTAATGTAGATTAGTTTGGGGTAGATTTTTGTTGGTTGGATGTGTATGAAAATGAAGAGATTTGAAGTTTGGAGAATTTAGGGTTCATAACCCATCGAAGCCATTCTTGGAAAATTTGCAGGACCGAATCGATTCGGCCCTATGGCTAATCGATTCGGTAAGGGGTAGCTTCAAGGTCTGCATAACCCGAATCGATTCGGATTAAGGCCGAATCGATTCGGTTAATTGCAGAAAGTTGGTTTTGTGGTCTGAACCTATTCGCTTTTTAGGCGAATCGGGCGAATCGATTCATTTTCCTGCTGTTTTCGAGTTGTTTTGATAACTCAATTTTCACCCTTTTTACTTAGGGATAGGACCTAGGAACCTTCTTGAATGAAGTAAACTTAGAGTCCTAGAGTGTGAGATGAGTTAGTTGTCTACCCTACATTAGGAATGGATTATGTGGGGACTTTTCCAGGGTTATGCCTATTGATGATAGGGCATTCTTTTCTTCTAGTTAATTTCTATAAAACTAGGAGATGTAGTATCATGTTGGGAGATTTTAGAAGCTCAATTGAGCTATGTTAACCTTGGTGGTTCATAGTAACAACATAAAGGTGTGGAGAATAAATTACAAGTTCGTTCATTCCTTTGAAGGATGAAAATCTTGGGGTTTTTAAATAGCACCCTAAAATGTTTGGAGATAATGAACAGTTTATTTACTCCTTTGAGGTTGTAGTGTCGATATAAGTTATCGTATGGCTCTGGATAATAAGTTATATTATTTACAAAAAGTAAATGATAATGGTTTCGGATAAAATGAAACATATACATGGAAATGGTATTGATTTTTGTAAATGATAATTCACGTAATCATGAAACCGATAAATGGTGATTTACTTGATTTTGAAAATGATAAATAAAAAAGTTACAACACACCTCTCTAAATGACATCATAAGGGAAGTCCGCGCGTGAGGTGAAGCCCCCTGGATACTGAATGCAGGGTGGATATAGTCCTAGGCCATGTGAGCGGTTGTATTGTATATTTTCTACGATGGGTAGGAGATTTCGGGTGTGGTCTTGACTATCCTGCAGGCACATGGCCGTTTCCCGACGTTTTGTGTTATAGGTGCCCAGGTTGTCTTATGAAAGGCCCTGGAAGATGATGGTCATTTAGGGGCACGCACAGTGGGGAAACCCGGATGGGCGGTCTTAGAATCGTTATATGTATATGAATATAACTATTCATCATCAAGTGGGACTTGATGGATTATATGCCATAAAGAGCATACCGAAGTGCCACAAAGAGCACATATAAATGCCACAAAGAGCATTTGAAAATGAGTATTTTCCTGATAAGGAAAGGATTTAAAAAAAAAAGGTAAAATTGAGATAAAATTGCCATAAAGAGCAAAAGATTTTGATTATATATATATACTTCCTGTTAAGGAAAAGATATATGAAATAATTGGTACATGCGGTGAAGATTTTAGTTTAATGTTACTTATTTTATTGTTCCTGCTTAGCTTATGTTTTCAATTGTGTAGGTAGATTCTTATTTCTCTTCCTTCATGATTTATCATTCATAACTGTCATACTTTTTATTCATCTGGTAATCATATAGAACCGGGCCCTGACCCGTTTACATTTCTTGTTGCATATGCATCTTGTCTACGCTCAGGTACTCTGTCGCATGGATGCCTGATTTGAATTCCTATTCGGATTTCCTCGGCGAGCCGTGATGCATTGCGGGTATTACGGGATACATTGGGTATAAACGTTTTCATTTTTGTATTCTAGCTAAGATCGGATCTCTTTTACTCGGGCGAGAGGCCCAAGCTTTTGTAATTGATTAATGCAATGTGTTATATAAATTTATTGAAATTGTTAACAATGTTGTATGTATCAACGGTCCAATAACATATTTGGTCCTTTTATTTGTCACTTGTTATTATAGTAATATATATACATCTTTGAGGTTTCCCCTATCTTTTCAGGATTTGGGTTGTTTGTTTTCTTTTATTACTTTAAAATGAAATTTTTGACAACTCGTTTTCTGAAATTTTGGGTGGTTAACCAGTATACTCTATATTTTACTGTGATGCTGAGAATGATTCCATCTATGATTCCTATTATATTGGAGTTTTGGGCTGGCCACCCCTTATTTTGGTGAGCGGGTTGTCGTAAATACTCCCTCATTAAAAGATAATGTTTTTTTATTTTTCTTATGAGGTGATGAAACTAAAAAAAACTATTGGCCCATTTTTGGAATAATTTTCTTTTTATTGCCATACAATTTTTTCAAGTTCTTTTAAACCTCTTTGGACCCCGGATAATTAAAATACATTAATTGTTTAGGTCCAATTAAATGGTGTCTTAATCGCAAAGGATAGATGTGTACCTTTCATATCCCTTCGTCGTTTTTAAAATTCACAGAAACTCACGGCAAACGGTTTAAAACATTCACACATTTTATTATATTATTTTATCATAATTAGTTTGTTTTAATAGACAAAATTGAGACGAAAGCACGTAACCAACATGTGATTCGATAAGAACAATATTCAAATAAATTCGTGCTCGTGTGCATCAAAGGAAATAATGAGTCAATCATGTAGGTAATAACACTTAATTACTCCAATCACTATAAAGCACATAGATGACATGACTTATTGTCTTAAAACACTATCAAATAGTCACATGTATAAATGGAATTAAATTCTGACTCGATCATCCTAAATGTCAATTCATATATGTAGCTAAACAAAGTACAAAAATCTATTTGGATTTTTCAAATTTTATAAAAATAAAATCTTTTTGTATTTTTCCAAAAAATTTCAAAAACAAAAAACTAATACAAAACGTACACATGTCATAACACTAGCAAGAATATATCAATAAGTACAACTAGATTATGAAAATCATGCAAACACAATCACCTATATGATATGGTAAGAGAAGAATCATGTGCAAGAAAATGGGAATCAACTTGTTTAAAATCTTGTGACTCTAAAAGTGATTTCCTAACCCAAATAGGTGTGAAACGTCATGTGGTGGTTTTGGGAATCACGGGAACACTACACATAAAATTCCTAGGACTTCTTCAAAGATCAAAGTAGAAATGCCTAAGGTGCCCTTTCCAACTACAAACTGAGAAAATGTAAACGATTGGAACGACACCTATGGATTGACTTTTTCTAATATCCACAGGAACGGTTGACCCTCTAAAACCAATAATGGTTCTAGATTTTGCAACGGAAGTATTGAAACAAGAAGATCCATTAACATCACTACACAAACTACTCGAGTCTTTCGAATCATTTTTCAACTTAAAAATTTTAGACTGAAGCAAAGAATTAGACTCTTCCAAAGTTGGGGATTTCTTTTTCAAGTTATCAATTAAGCTTAACATTTTATTTCGCTCATCCTCAATTAAAACAAACTTATCCCTAAGAGTCTCTTTAGGAGCCGTAAAATTATCGATTAATTTTTTATCCTCAATCGCACAAACAGGAACCCTGGAATTTTGTAAGTCCTCAAATTCTTTTTCTAAAACTAGGACTCTTTCATAACTCCCCTTTTGGTAACTTTTAAAGAATCAAAGTCAATACATAAATTTTCAAAGTGTTCATGACAAATATCTCTTTGAGTTTGAAACTTTTTCAAATATTCAAACTTTTGTTATAAATAGAATTTTCTTCTTCCAAAATTTTAATTCTTGTGCAAAGTTTCAAATTCAAAAGAGTTAATTTTTATGCATGGTCGTGAAATTTTTCAAACTAATCTCGACTAACAACATCAACAGTATGAGAATCCATCGAGAAAACAAATCAGGAGAGGAACACATATAGACATCGAAAAATATTGCACTACAAGATACACACAATAAATTAGTGCAACAGGTTGTGATACCAATTTATAAAATGTTGTGTGATACCAATTAAATTATTTATTAGAACACTAATTTAATTAAGTATCTAAATTTGATCAAACCAAATTCAATTCTAGATCAGCCCCTAAACATGCATCTAAGTATCATAAATCATTCAAATGATGGATGTGAAATAAAGACGGCAAATTTAGAAGAAAAAAAAAACTTTCGGGTAAAAACATTTTTTCAACACTTTGAAAAGTTTACAAGACCATTAACCTACATACAACCTGATAATCGCCATAAGTGCAATGCACGGTATGTTCTTTAAACCTTCAAAGTTACAAGATATAGCGAAATACCCTTCAAGTGTCGATTCGTCATCTTCATCTCATCCACAAGAAAAATAACTACGTTCGGTATTCACCAAGCAGATATGTAGATGCCTTCTCCACAGAGGTTGAACTACAGCAAAGTATGCTTTGGGTTCCACAAAACAACTCACACAAAAAATATTGGGATTTTTGAATTATAAAACAAAGATTGAACCCTTAAAATGTTGGAGAATAAATCAAAACACTCAAAATCGTATTATGTTTGAAATCAGTGTTTCTCCACCCGAAAATCAGAAGCCTGACACCCTTATTTATATTAAAAATCAAGGCGGTGATGTGTCAGCATAAACCATTATCGTTCAAACGAGGTGTGACGATATCCATCTTGTTCGAACGAGATGTGATGTCGTTTGAATGACAGTCACTGATCCACTTAGCATGACACCCTTATTTTTATTAAAAATCAAGGCGGTGACATGTCAGCAAAAACCATTGTCGTTCGAACGAGGTGCGACGTTGTTCGAGCGAATCTCCATATCGTTCGAACGAGATGTGACGTTGTTTGAACGACAATCACTGATCCATTTAAAAACTTTTAAAGTTTTAAATAACTTGGAATCATCAAATCTTAAAATTTTTCACGAGATTAGGAGATATTTATCCAAAACTTTTATGATAAAATATTATTGAAAATAAAAAACATTTATAAAAAAAATCAAAAACCATTTTAACTTTTATAAAAAATATCCCAACACTTTTAATGTGAAATATAAATGAAAATTAAACATATTTTACCAAATTCGTCCTTGTTGGACTTGAATGTTGAAGTCTTCTTGAAATTCATATTAGTCTTTGTAGATTTAAGCTTCTCAATCCTTCCACGACTTGTAGCAACTTGTATCGGTATACGACATAATAAATTATGACGGACAATGTTCTTACAGAGGGGAACCTGAAAGGAATGTCCAAGCCTATAAGACGTGGAAAAAGGATAATCAAATGGCTCATTCCTACATATTGGCCTCTATGATTAATTTGTTGCAACACCAGCATTAACACATGTCAAGTACTTAAGAAATGATTCTGAACTTTAGTGATATATTTGAGGATCTGAATCGTGCAGTAAGGTTGGATGCTATGGAATGTATAATTAACTCCAAGATTATAGATTGTATTCACATACACGAACACATTTTTAACATGATGTTCATCTCAGTAGAACTTGATGTGGTTGAATCCGAAATCATGTGGTAACCCGGGTTGATTTTGTGCTCCAATCACTACTCGAGTCCTTTAAATAGTTTCACCCGAAGTACTATATGAATATGGTTGAATACTCTTTATCACTAAAAATTGAAGAACTCTGAGATGTGTAGAATATCACCAAGCATAAGTGTGTAGTTCAGGTTTCTAGAAAATGCTCATTTTCTTCTGTTCCACAAGTTAAGGAGAAGAATAAGGGAAATTCTTTAGAACAACATGTGAAGGTCAAAACTACTTTAAAGACTTATGGAAAGGGTAAAAATATAAATGAAAAGTATTATATCTCTAAATTATCATGACATTGAAGGAAAAAGCTCCATGTCTGATTAGTAATTAATAACATAAACGGTAATTTCTCCTTAGTCATTGAGGCTTATTTTGTGGTATAATCCTCTAGTACTTTGTGTATATATTCAGGAGACACTAATCATGTTTTAAATTCTTTGTATGTTTTTTCTAACTATGGAGCTCAATTTTATTCATGGGAAATCAATGAAAGGCAACAATAGGAAATTTAGTTCTCAATTTTGGTAAAGACAATAAGTTAATATTGTTATATTGTTTCTATATTCCAAGCATTAGAATTTTTTTAATTCATTTTATGAAATAGTTTTGAATGAATATTTGGTTTATTTTAATAACGGTGTTTTTTTTAAAAGGACAAATCTCTTATTTTTTCTAATACATTGGAAAACAATATTTACAATATAAGAATTGTCTCACCACTATTCGTAGTACAAAATTAAATAACTTAAATAGAATAACATATAGAAAAAGACCCTTATAAGTTAAACCATACATATCTTTGGAACTTACTCTTGAGTCATATTAATCTAAAAATAATTCAAATATTTTTTCAAATAGACAATTAAGTTTATTGGAAGTGGATACACTTCTAGTTTGCGAATCCTACTCAGAGGATAAAATCACCAAGAGGTCATTCACGACTTAGGGCTATAGAACAAAAGATCTATTGTAAATAGTTCATTTTTATTTGTATGTACCTATGACTATCCAATCATGAGATACTTATGATTACTTCATCAATTTCAATGACGATTAATCAAGGTCTGGATATATTTACATTATACATCACAACTCTAAAGCCTTTAGTAAGTTCATAGTGCATAAGGTTGAGGTGGTGGGTAGGCAGGGTAAACTAATCTAAACTCTACGATCTAATATTGGAGGAGAGTGCCTCTTAGGACATTACCTCTTAGGGGAGTTTAAGAATCAATTATATAAGATTGGGATTATCCCAAATATCTGGACGAGGCACTCCAAAGCAAAATACCGTAGAAAAAAAATGGAATATGACTCTTTTGGACACGGCTAGATCGATAATGAGTTATTCAAATCTCTCAGATTCTTTTTGGGGTTATATATTAGAGACATTTCCTTATTTACTGAACTTAGTTTCTTCTAAATTGGCCTCAACGATGTTTGTGGAACTGTGGGCCAGTTTCAAACCTAATCTTGGACATATTCGAATTTTGGGTTCCTCGGTACACATCCAGAGGAAGGATCCTAATAAGTTGGAATCAACTATATGATTATGTCTCTTTGTAAGTTACTCAAAATGAACTCAAGATGTCTTATTCAATAATCCAAAAGAACATATAATATTGTTCAACAGCAATGCCTGATACCTAGATGAAGATTGTATGATAAACCATAGGACAAAGAGAATGATTATTTTGTAAGAGCTAAGAGGGAAAGATTAAGTAATTACTTATAAAATTATATTATAAGATGAAATACAACCTAATATCAGTAATACACTACTTAACGATTGTAGGATTATAATCAATGATAAGGATATATGTGTCACTTATACTGGACCTCAAGTGGAGACACATCATAGTGGGAGACATTGGCATGATAGGTTAGTGTTTTGGGGGGAACACATCGGTGAGTTATTAAAAGAACACGAATAGGATCGAATAAACTATGGCGAGGAACTTCAAGACTAGGATTTCAAGATTTGGCTAAATGCTATAAATACTGAGATGGATTCAATGTATTGGAATTAAGTTTGGTAACTTGTAGACTTGGATGATGGGATAAAACCCATCGAGTGCCAGTGGATCTTCAAGAAGAAGAGAGGCTTGGATTGGAAGGAGGAAACCATTAAGTCAAGCCTTGTTGTAAAAGGCTTTAGTCAGAAATGGGGGATCGATTATGAGGAAAACTTAGCGTCGTTAACCATGCCAAAGTCCATCCATATTATATTATCCATTGAATATAATCTTGATCTCGATAATTTAAAAATGCATGTGAAGACTGCATTCTTGAACACTAATCTTGACGAGTTCATCTATATGATGCAATATGAGGTATTCATAGAGGATGGTAAGGAAAGCAAGGTTTCTGAGCTTAAGATATATAGTTATGGACTTAAGAAAGTACTAAGGTCTTGCAACATCCGTTATTGATCAAAAAATCATATCATTTGATTTTGATCAATGTATGAATGAAACATGTGTGTATAAGAAGCATGACAAAAATGTGGTGGTAATTATAGTACTTAATGTGGTTGATACTCTCCTAATCAGGAACGATGTGGGTGTATTATCTAGTATAAGAGTGTGGTTGTCTAGTTAGTTTGATATCAAGGACATAGGAGAAGCCAGTCATATCCTTGCAATCAAGCTTAAGCTTGATTGGAAAAATAGATTATTGGTATTATCCCATGCAACCCATATCAATAACGTGCTCACAATGTTTATCATAAAAAATTCCAAGAAGGGGTTTCTTTCTTTCAAGCATGGGATTTCTTTATCTAAGGATCAATGTCATATCACACCTAATCACATTGAGGGGATGAGGAATATACCTTATGCTTCGATAGTTGGAATCCTCATATATGCTATATTATGTACAATACCAAATATATGTTTTGTAATTATCATGGTTAGAATATTCTAATCAAATCCAAGTGATAATAACAAGATTACTCTTAAGCGCATTCTCAAGTACTTGAAGAGGAATATATATTATGTTTTTTTTACTCAGTAAATTGTCTAGTACCCATGAAATTCACATACTATGATTTTTAATTGAATGGGGACTCTAGGAGATTGACCTTAGGATATATATTTACCTTACGAGGTAGAGCCATAATCCGAACCAGTATCAAGAAATCTGTTGAAGGACCCTAATTTTTGAAAACTTACCAAAAATATAATTTCCTTTTATAAAGATGCAGAAGCAAGATGGTTCAAACACAAAAATAACAAATTTTAATTTATCTCAAATGAAAATTAAACCAAATGAAAATTAAACCAAATGAGATAGAATGAAACACACACATAATTTAATTTCACTTAAACACAATTAACTCACTCCAAGTCCTAGAAATTTGCCTAACAATATTGATGAATCATTTTTGCAATCTTAGGCCAAACCAAATTTTATCCAATAAAATTAAATGACTTGAACTAAATTAGTTAAACATTACCCAAAGATAATTTGCTGCAAATTAAACAAGTAGTGATTAAAACCAAATTTTATCTTTTTACCTAAGCATGCATCTAATGTGAATTTTACGAAAGATAAAATAAATAATAAATCACTAAACCGCGATGTACGAGGAAAAACCCACAACGGGAAAAAACCTCGAACGGCCCTCACCTTAAGTCCACTTAGTACAGAATTTACAATTACAAGAAAGATGACTTATAACACTTGAATCGACTCCTTCTAACCCCGACGCGTGTTCTTGTAACTACCTCTGCCTAGCTGACAATCCCAGACTCCACCAGAACCCTGGAATCCACTAATGAGGAACTAAGAAGAAAGCATCAACCACACATAGTTCCTTTCACCATGCAAGAATGCCACAGCCAAAAACACAAACTTCTTCTTTATGGGATGTAGAAGGAAACCCAAACGAACTCTTGAAATGGTAGAGTAAAAATCGGTGCCAAACACTCCAAGAAATGGTATATATACTGAAACTTGGAATAAAACAAATGGGTGAAACAAAAGGGTTTAAAGGATTTTTCTTGAAAACCAAACACTCAAACTTGAACTTTTCTTATGGAATTGAAAACCTCTAAAATTCTCTCTAGGAGATGTAAGGATATGAAAAGGTTAATTGGAAAAACTTGGTTCCCGCACTTATTAATTCTGGCAAAAAGATAGTGGGTAAAGACGTGGGAAACCTAGGAAAAACTACTCAAAACTTCTAAATAAACTGTTCCCGCCAAATCTCGTTCGAACGAGATTTTCGTTCGAACGAAGTCTCATTCGAATGACCCTTATAACGATGTTCCAGTGTATTAAAATATGAAGTCGTTAGAAATCTCGTTGGAATTCTCGTTCGAATAACATTCTCGTTCGAACGATATTCCAGTGGCCAAATAGGGAACTCGTTGGCAAACCTCGTTCGAACAACATTCCTGTTCGAATGAAAAAACTCATTCAAACGACAATATCTAACAAACTTCCAGAATCTTTCAATTTCGATTTTTATCCCAGTAACTTTGTTTTAAAGTTTTAAAGTAACCTTCTGAAAATAAACAGCAGTTTAAAAACAGAGTACACCCAATAATAAATTGTTCCAAGCTCATATATATATATATATATATATATACATACATTCATACCTTAGGAGCAATGGAACCATGTTGAGGACGTAGAAACAAGGCACAATACACACGGCATTTGCTGAAGCTTTAATATCTTGGCCGCTACATCTTCAACTAACCCGTCATAGGCTTTAATGAAAACAAATTAAAACTATCCTATGTCTTAAACGTTTTTGTCCAGAATTAAGCCAAAACTACATTAAGACTCAATCGGAGAATTGTGATCTTAAAAAATCATGTATTGTTAATTTGACCATAGAAGTCAAATATATTGTTGCTTTAGAAGTAGCTAAAGAGGTTGTTTGGCTTCGAACTTCTTAAGTGACTTGTTTTTGGTTCCTTTAGTGTAATTGTCTATTATACTTTATTGTGTTAATATCGGGGAATTTGTAAATTTTAAAGAAATAAGTACTCGTAATAGAGAGAAGTACATTAACAAAAAGTATCATCTGATTTGGGAGATCGTCCATAAGGATGACATCGACGAGACTAAAATTTTATCTCAGGACAATTTGATAAATAATTTTACGTATATATTACTAGTTAATACTTTTAATAGTTATGTAAAGGGAATGGGAGTCAAATCCATATGCATTTGTTGATTAATTGTATTTTATTTTTGAATGATGATTATGTTTATGAAAATGATTTATGTTTAGGTTTATTGAATATATTGTTCAACATTTGTCGATCAATGGTACTTAGTTGGAACTTTGGTGAGTTAGGTTCGGCTTGATCACATGACATGAATGTTTTGGTTCTAGTACTATTGAGCAGTTCATAACCTAGATAGTGAGTTTACATCACATAGGAAAGGTTTTGGTAAAATCCTAGTGGTTTATCTCAAACGATGAGAATCTATATTATAGTTCGAAGGAGGATTATGACTAGTATATCTAGGAATGTATTTCATAGGACCACCTCTAAGATTTTAAGTCTAAGGAGTGTCTTGATTATACTTGGGTAATCTCACAACATTTAAAAAAGGTGCATAGTTTCTCAATCCTGAGAGTTATAAGTATTTGGTAATGTTGCTTTTATTGATATGGGTGAAATTCGATTTTATATTGGGCCAATAGATCCCAACATATTGGTTAAAAATTGTGTATATAGGTCCATGATCATAATTCACTAGAATTTATGTCTAGTATATATCTTGGAATGCGATACCCCCTTGATAGATTTATAATATTTGTTTCCAATAGTTAAGACATGATCAAAGGATTATTTTATAATCTGATGCAATAGAAAAATAAGTTAAGTCTATTAATTTGGAGAATTTAGTAGATATTGGTTAAAATTAATTATCAATAAAGTTATTTTGCCAAGCGGGTATCAGAAAGTGAAGTGATTTTGTCAAGTGAGTATCAAAATCTTAACATGGGGAATCACATTATATACCATAATCAACTTTGCAAATAAGACCTCATTACATTCGAGTGATTTTGCTATAATTAAATTTGAGTGTATTCATAATTATTTAGTGGAATTAATAATGATAAATAAAGGAAGGAAATATACGCGGTTATATTATAAGATTTTTGATTATTTATTTGGAATTCAATTTAATTCTCTTTCTTCTCTCCCTAGTATAGTCCATATATCGAAGTCGATAGTCTTAGAGTATGTGGAATCCCAGTTTAGTCCAAGCCCATAACTTATACTATTATAAATTGGTGTAATCAAGGGTTTTAGGAAGTACAATCAACATTAAGGTTTATAGAAGTGGATATAAAACACTATCATGTTCATGAAGGCGCCCTGAGAGTGGTCTATATCTCACTTTAACTAGGAGTTTTCATCTCAAATGGTTCCCACACACCAACCTAGCATATAATAGAAGACCCAAGAATTTCAGTTGATAGTAAAATGATTTTGACGAACCAAAAGAATTCATCCCCTAATAACAAACAAATACCTTTCTCCGTATTCGGTTGCAATCAAATCTGAAAAGGTATTCTATTCATAAGCCTAGGTTTGGGATTCAAACCTAGTTTTCATAGTTTGGTCTTCCTATTTCACAGTCATTTGAAAATACATGGGTCAAAATTTTTATTCAATGTATATGGATTCCCATCAAATTATCCTCTCATCGATACTAAACAAACTTATATCCTTTGTCACATAGCATTTAACACGCCAAAACATATCAATAAACTACTTCTGTCCCACAATGCACTAGATCATATAATGGCGTCTCTATATCTTTAATTGTCATTACAACACAACCACAACATACGAAGAACCCAAAACCTATAATATGTTCCACAAAAAATACAAACCCTCTCTTATTTCGAAGTCATCACGTCGTGAGACCTTCAACTATTGGTGATTGGAAAAATCTTTGAATTGCAGTTTTTCTTTAATCTTGACACTTAATTATCTTCACTGATGCAGTGAACCCATTGTCCAACTACTTTGTTCATGTCTGATCACTTACTCAGAAAAGGTTTTAATCATCTTAACCCTCATTACGCTTCATTTTTCCTCGAGTCTCACCAACTCCTAAGATAAAATGAATGATGTTGACATACTCTTTATCATAAAACAAAAGTATAAAACCCTATGAAAATATCTAGATGTGTTAAAGGAAACCAAGAGATAAGTAAAATAGGTTCACAAAGACCTCAAGGCTCTAGACCAAGGTTTGATACAAACTGTAATACCCCATATTTTACCACATAAAAGGAGGACAGCCAGATACCTCGAAGATATGGTATGTCAAAAAATTGATATATTTCTAAGCATTAAATAGTAACTTCTAAGATCAGAAACTCAAAAATAAATGATATAGAAAGATAAAATGCAATATAAATAAGAGTTTAATGAATAAAGAACAACTGTAGGACCCCACCCATATAAATGAATAATTGAATGTGTAATATCTTACTACAAGGGAAATACAATAAGAAGTAACTATACACATCCTACTTTAATAATTGGATAAGGTTGAACATGTGATCGGCCCACTCAACATTGCTCTTGTAACTTTTGAATACATTAAAAAAGGTTTTTACAAAAATATCATGGGTCAAACCACATATTTTTTAAAGTAATAACTTTCTTTGCTAAAACAGTATTAAATGAGACACATTTACTTCTCACGAAATCCCCATTGGCACTCTCGTCATAGTTATCTTACTTCACCTCTAAATATGGGAATATTAAGTGTACATTCCCATCTTAAGTACCCAGGTTCCCAATTAACAACATAACTACAAAAATCCCGAAGATTACTCATTTACCCTACGTAACTCCTAACTCGCAATACTACATAATATCATCGTTGATAAAAATACACTAATAATATTGTCAACTCATAGTATCCATACAATAATGAGTGTATGAATATATTAAATCCTTTAATATGGAATAACTACTAATCTGCATAGTACCCATGATACAATCAATATTCGGGTTCACTATACCCATCACTAGTGTAACTATTATAGCATACGATATCCACACAACCTGCCTTATCTCATAACTGACCTAGTTGCCCAACTATCCGCTATAAAAGAAACTATTGATCTCCACAAAACTATATATATAATCTTTACCTAGTGCCACTGCACGTCATCATAATCGCTAACAATTAATAAAGCATCTCATATATGTACTACCCATATAATATATTGTACCCTATAAACCTAGCTTATCACCTTGACCATAACAACACAATAAAATATCCTCATATAAATATTTCCATCACTATACCATATATACATATAAGCACAACATGAAGGAAAAATCCTTTACAGACCTGTCGTGCCTATATTGGGTTAATCCATGGGAGGTACCACTCCAAATGGAGTGAAAACAAACACACATAACTGCTGGATTCACTACGCAGCCACACCATTGTGTAATCACATACCAAGATTAGACTACATATTAATCCCCTAATATATTTTTAGCATGACACGACTGACCAATTAGATGTACGATTGAGATATAGTTAATAACGTAGCATACATCATCATATAGG
This sequence comes from Sambucus nigra, assembly GCA_949130495.1. Lineage (NCBI taxonomy): Eukaryota > Viridiplantae > Streptophyta > Magnoliopsida > Dipsacales > Adoxaceae > Sambucus > Sambucus nigra. Next base: position 523,527,293 of record OX422218.1, read on the forward strand.
GGCATAGTAGCCGATCTCGTAAAATATCCCACAAAAAATTGCATCAATTGATTCTTCACGAACCAACACACTCACCGAGTATGTCCACACATAGCTTACAGAGCATACAATATCAAATACATAAATATAAATACGATTCATCACCCTAAGCGTGTAATCGAGATAAACATCCCCCAAGATAATTCACGTTCATATACACAAAATCTCCATGAAAATATTTAAGATTAGGACGCTAACATCCTAATCCAAAAAGCCCTGGGAAGTTCTAAGTGAATGAGGTAGCGTTGCATTTATATAGTATTAAAAATTCTTTATGTCCATGTCTGAACCTCCCACAAGCTTGTCTTGTCCCCCCTCCCCCCCCCCCCCCCCCCCTCTCCTAGTATGCATAATGACCATTTTCCACAACGAACCCACAATAACGTCATGTTATAAAACTCGCCTAGAACTTAGCATAATCAATTTTATACACACTATATTGTAATTAAGGGTTCTCTTAACTTATAATTAGTTCCCAACACACCTAAAATCTCATCTCTAGGGGTTCCAGAACATGTTTCTAAAAATATAAAATCATTAACTAGTTCAAATCCATTAAAATAATTACTATATAATATATTTCTGCATGTTTTTAATAAGGGTTCATATTAGTTATGAAATTAATCAATTTATACATATTTGAACAATAAAACTTCAATGTAAGTATATGAATCATCATTATAAATCAATCCTACAATGAATCTAAATAGTTATAGGCATAAATACGATTAATCTAAATATCTTTCATACTTTAAAATAAGATCTCAACATAGGATGTGGAAAATCCAATTAAATTATATTAACGATTGATTATGAATAAGTTACAAGTTATATGTAGTAAACAAATCTATTCTCTACCTGAAATATGAAAAAGGAATCCTTTAACAGGTTCACTTGTGATTTCCTTACTCTCCAATTACCAACTGTATTGGCTTAGGTTTTGTCTTCTCCAAAATTATGTTACTTATGAGGGATAAATTACTATTTATAATCTACAATTCCCACAACTCTCCTATGGGCCTAATTTAGGGCATTAAAATAAGCCCAAAACACAATTCATATGCTCCTAAAACATAGCTCAAATGCTTACCCAACCTCCGGGCCCAATCCCACATACTAAAAACTCATTACATGTAAGGACATATTTTACAAATTCCTGTTTACATTAGAGTATGTTGTATACCACTACAACCATCAAAGAAAAGTTTAAGTTCATTCATGCATCAAGACAGATTTGAAATTGTTCAACAATCAAGCCTCTGCGAGATAGATTTTGACAAGGTTGGGTTTTAGTTTTTAATGGTTCATTTAAAGTGCTAGAATAATTTTTCTAAAATGTTTTTAAGCATCCGATCCGTCGTTTTTCGTCAAAATAATTTTTCTAAGTCTTGAGGCGTAGTTTTAATAAACTTCATTGTTTGCTAATGTCGTTCAAACGACAACTTCAAGCGATATGCTATGCCACAAGAAGGCTCGTTTGAAGTTCGCTTCAAGAGTTCTATCAAATGACATGCTGCTATTTTTGTTTTCTAAAATCATTTGATATGTCGTGTGAAGTCGATTTAAGCGATGTAAAATGTCGTTCAGGCGACATGTTGTTCTCATTCGAGCGACAACGTTGTCTGAAGAGTTTATAAATAGTCTATTTTTTAGTCTTTTTTACTTTAGAAGACCTGAGACTTTCATTCTACGAAAACTGCTTATGCAAAAAATTTATCTTCTCACTTTTTGAAATGTTTTAACTTTGTTTTGACTCATAAATCATCGTAATAGATTTAGTGAATCAATTTGGGACCCAAGATACAAATGTTTTGAAGTTTCTCCTATAGGGAAAGTTTTCTCTACTGGTTATTTGGTACCCCTTGAGTGAGGTGTTGGCTGACTACCACTGCATGTAATTGGGAGTGCTCGAGGGTGTTCCTTACTGAAGACAGAGTTGTGTTTCTTATGGGTCTTACCGGATTCATTCTTGATTCTAGGTTGTGTCTATGTGAGTCTCTGCAAATATTCATTTCATATTTAATTGTGTATTTAAGTTGCGATTTACCTTTGCATAGTGAAATAAAAAGGTTTTACCCGAAAAGGGTTTTTCTGAAATTTGTGTGTAAGCAATATTTATTTTATGATGACTTGATTTTACCCACCTAGATGCATGTTTTAGGGTTCAATTAAAATTGGATAAAAAATTGACTCCAATTAAATATGTTTAAAATTGAAAATTTACGAATTTGCTTAAATTGATTTTGTTGCCATCCCCAATCCTCGCGGTGGGAGAGGATCCTAGTCCCGCGCGTCCCTCTCTGAAGGGCTTCGACTGACATCATTAATGAGATGGAAAATGCAAAGAGATGGAGTCTCCAGTCTATTTTACTCAAAATAGACAAAAGAAAATGGATCCATCCCCAAGGACAGTATCCAAAGACATACTAATACATACGAAACCAAATTAATTTGAAAAGGGTTCGGAAACTAAGTTAGAAAATGGAAAAGTGTTAGGCGCCCATTCCTCCCTTAGGGTCTCTCATGGGTTCTTGGTATTTTCCTTTATTTCCCCGTGATATGTGTTCATGTGTATATGTAGTGGAGATAGGAATCATCGACATGTATCATGGAAGAGATAAAACGAGTCATCCGTAGGAATGTTCTTACAAAAAATAATATTAGAAAATAGGATTTACGAGATTATTCTTGCGTTGATCGTTATAATGGAACGATAACGCACATGGAATAACACGTCACTAAGAACAAATGTATGCATATGTAAATACATAAAATTTAATAAAATTGAGTTTAAACACTATAGAGAAAATATAAAATGAGAGAAAAGTAGGAATAGGACTTGAGTCACGGGTTTTACCCCGAGACGCCTACATAGCCTATAGAGGCATCAAAGTCCATGTAGTTCGCATGAAAAATGAGGGGTGATTTTTATCCCATAAATTCAATCGATAACTTCTCTTTTGTGTGTGTGTGTGTGTGTGTGTGTGTGTGTGTGTGTGAAAACGTGTTTTAGTTGTGAGAATAGTGTAAGAAAAGTGGGAGAATTCCAGTTTGGAATTTATGAGCAAACCCTATTTTCCTTATTTTTTTGGGTTTTATTTATATGAAAATAAGAAATGTGCAATAATACTAGAAAAAAAAGTATATTAGGATATGCGAGATGAGAAAATGAAAGTACTAAGTAATAAAACAAGTTAATGAGAATTTAGGAGAATTTAAGGAGAGAATTGAGAAAATTGGACATTCTTAAAGATCTTGAGCTTGATCTTGAATGTTGGAGAGTAGCCCTTGTACTTGGATGATGATGGAGGCTAGTTAATTCACCATGTTTTATGAAAAAGATGATGAAAAGTGAAGGATGGAAAGGGATTTGGTTGTGGAAATCACGCCGACTTCGAGAGAGGTTTTCTGGATTCACTGAGAGTGATGTATTTCAAATCTGGGCTCTCTTTGCAAGGATGTCAGGGCCTCTTTTTTATAGGCCTGGGGAATCGCCGATTGCCATAGCCCCAATCTTGCCAATCGGTAGGTGGTTAAGGGACACTACCGAGAGACAGGGTTTGGAACCTGCCGTTTGGCTGTCTCTTTCAGGTTCCTTCAGAAAATTGGTCATAGAGAACAAACCATTGATCTGAATCATGCATGGGGAAACCATTGGAAATTTAATCATAGAACTTTGAAATTACTTGGACTACTTCCGAGTTTAGGAGTTGACTTTGGGTCAAATGTGGCTTGGAAGTGCTCATCGGCCCTTTGGATGGGGAAACTTCGGATGAAAATGGGTCATTCATTCGCATGGTAAGTCAAAATTACGCATGGGGCATATCGTTGGAAAGGTTAGGAGATGTTATTCGACATTACAAAGAGTTTGACCCTATTTTGGGAGTTGACTTTGGTTAATTGGGGCCTAGAATCATTCGGTGACCTTTCGGAGTAAAACGAATCGTTCGTCCATACCGTAATTCAGAATTGCGTACGGGGAGGACCATTGGAAAGGGGTTCAGTTCCCTTAAAATATTCATTCAGTATCAGTCTAGCTTAAGAGTTGAATTTGGTCAAATAGAGCCCGTGAGCATCCTGTTGCCTCTAGATCAGGTTTCGAGGGGGAAACAGGTCATTAGTCCGCATGGTAAGTCAGAATCACACACGAGGTGAACCATTGGAAAGGGGTTTCAGTGTCCTTCAAAGATTCATTCAGTTTTGATCGAGATGAAGAGTTGACATTGATCAAATTAAGCTCAAGAGGATTCGGTGGCCTCTAGATCAGTATTCGGGGGTGACTTAGGTTTGAAATAATAAAGGGAAGTGTTAGGGACCTAAGGAGAGGTTAGGGGGTATTAGAATGGGGTGTCTACAGATATCACACAACAATTATTTTCTTTCACAAATTGGTATTCGATCCTGTTGAGCTATGTTATTGCGTTCGATACCTTTTTTGAAAAATATTTATGATATTGATTTTTTTTTGAAAATTTTCGTGATGTTTTCGAATGAAAACTTATATAATCGGTTGCCAATTTTTTTACAGGGCGAATTATGCCTATTGGAAAGACCATATGAAATCTTATTTATAGTCCATCGATGAGCAAGTTTGGGTTGTTTATAATAGAGGGTAGACTCCTCCCACTATCACTACTAATAATGTCACCAATCTTAAACATGTGACTGATATGACTGAGGATGAGTTTAAATGGAGCACTTTTAATTCTCGTGGTCTAAGTGAAATTTCTAGTGTCGTCACTCCTGAAGAGTTCTGACGTATCATGATGTGAACCACGTCGAAAGAAGCATGAGATGTTTTACAACTTCCCCATGAAGGAACGAATGCAGTCAAAGAGTATAAATTACAAGATTTAACTACTCAATTTTAAACGATTACCTTTATTTAATCTAATTGTTTTGGTGATTTTTATACATGTTGGTTTGGTATTTTTAACACTATTTCCAATCTTGGAGAGAACATTTCAGATACGCGAGTGGTTAAAAAGATTTTGAGATTATTTTCTACACGTTTTATCCCAAAAATGACTTTTTTGAATTCCTTAGGAAATTGAGCAATCTTAAGTTAGAAGAATAGGTAGGAGATCTCTAGACATATGAAATTGACATCTTTTCTGACACTGTCAAGCCTAAGGATAAAGTGATAGCACTTTGATCCCAGTCTAGGAAAAGTGAGAAAATTTCCAAAATAGAAAAGAAAAAAGGGAAAGTTTGCTAGTCTGAGTCTGAGGGTGAGTTTGATTTTAATGATGTGTCCATGCTTGCAAAAAAAATCAAAAAAGTTTCTCAAAATTTTAAAATAAAATTCTTCCAATAAAATTTTTTTGAGAAAAATAAAAAGAAAGATGTGGCTAAAGAGAGCGGTGAGAAAGAGAAAGAGAAAGAGGAAGAAGAGTGATGTTTTTAATGTGAGGGTAAGGAGAAAAATTCGTTTGAGTGTCCCACTAGGCTAAAGAGATAGGCCAAGAAAAATTCCATGAATTCCACTCTTAGTGATAGTGAGGAAGAGGTGAAAGATTTTGGGGATGATTCTTCACATGGGATGTGTGTCGCCTTTTTAGCTGGTCACGATAGCACACATATTTTGTCCCGCGATGATGAGTATACTTGTTCACGTGAGAGCACCGAGGATGATTTGAGTGTTTTTAGCGAGTGTCAGAATGAGTGCGCTAATGAAGGTGAAAGTGAGTTCCAAATTGCGTTTAGAGATTTGTACGCTGAGACCTTAAAGACGAAGAAGTTTAATAAGGAGTTAGGTATTAGGGTGATAGATTTGGAGAGAAAGACATAAGTTTTGAGAGGATTTGAGGCGTCGGTGAGTCAACTTGAAAAAGTGAAGGTTACTCTGAGTGGACAGCTGATCGTCGTAGGTCGGGAAAGGAGTGAACTTGAAGCTCATTTGTCATAATTAGAGAGATGTATTAAACATGGCCGGTAGGTAAAGGTCACTTTAGAGGACTCATCTAAGAAAGTAGGAAAGATTCACCTCGGTCCCTCTTTCGGTAATGTTGAGAGATTAGGAATAGGTCATGATGGTGAGTCTACTTCTCACATTGCACCCGAGACGGTTCTCGAGTTTGCGATTGATCCATATGTCTCTCAACCCAACCCACCTAGGAGTCCATTTATGGATAGGAGAGTTCATCGTAGATGTTTTGAGAGAGGTGTTCCTAGGCCCATGTATGTTTTCACCCATTGCAAGAAGAGAGGACACCTTAGGGAATTTCGATTTATGTTGGGTAGTGTGTCACATAGAGTTTTTCCACGTGTCCCCCCCCCCCACACACACACGATACTCTAGATGATTACGTGAGAGATTTTTCACATATTCGAGATCAAGTTAAGTTTTTGGACAAAAATTCACATGATTTTATGGATATTTTTCGTAGGATGTCACCACCTTTGAAAAACTCTACCGCACCTAACGGTTGGGATTTAGACTTATTTGCTAATGTAGGATGATTTTCATGATGATGTTTTTTGCATATTTCTAGTGTGTACTATTTTTGTATTCTTATTTTTTATTTTTGATATATTTTTAAAAAAAACAAAAAGATTTTTGTTTTTGAAAATTTTTGGAAAAATAAAAAAAGATTTTCTATTTTTATTGATTTTTTTCTTTTGAAAAAGCCAGAAGGATTTTTGTAAAATTTCTGAAAAGGGACAAAAGGAGCTTTGAATTTTGTTTAACACCATTTATGAATGTACATTTAGGATGACCAAGTCACAACTGCATTCCATATCCATGTGAGGATTTGATAATTTTTTGATATGCATCATCATTTCATTTTTGTACTTTATAATATTTGGAGTCATTAAGATGTAATTTGATATTACTTTCTACATGTTTAAATCTTAGTCTCCTTTAATACACACTTGCATGGATTTATTTGATTATTGTACTTGTCTATCACATGTTGGTCGAATTGTTTTCATCTCAATCGTGTCTTTAAAACGATCCAAATATGTCAAAACTTGATAATGAAAGTTATGCATGCAAGACCCGTTGTCCGTGAGAATTTTTTTTAAAACTCGAAAAATTATGAGTGAACACGGGAAAGGGCTGCAAGTGAATAATAATCATGTTGTGAAAGGTACCGTTTGAAAAGAGCCCGAGAAAAAATTAAGGCAATAAAAAGATAAATATGTCAAAAATGGGGCCAATAGGGTTTATCTAAGGAGAGAAAAATTTATCACCTTAAAAGATCAAGAAAAATAAATATATATATTTGAGAGAGTTTGGTTGAAAATTAAACAACAAGTTTGCACGTTCTGACAAAGTCTTGAAATATAATTACATAGTTTTAGATGTTATTGGTGTGGAAATCATTTTAGACTTTGATGTGTCGATTAGATTGAGTCGATGTCATACGAATTCACATTTTGACACCTAAGGGAAATTTTTAGATCATTCATTAGGAGTATCCATATTCATCGTGCACATATGTTATGTTTGATTGCATTGATTTTCTTATAGAATTTGTTCACCCCCATTCATTTCTTTACCAAGATTTACGTATCATAGTATAAATTCATGGTGTGTGACTTTTGTAAATTATTTTTGCAATTTTGTTTGGAAATTTGGAAAAATCAAAAATAGTTGGTGGAAGCTTTCAAGTTTATCATTGATGATCGTAGTTGATTTGATATGCTTTTCGTGACACGCTATGTTTAATTTTAGTTTAGTGCCCCGCCCAATTAAATATCGGGTGATTAGTCCTTTTTCAAAATGTTCGGTTGGTTCATTCTTAGCATCAATGTAGAAAACATAATAACCTTATTAACCACCTAATAATTAATTAAGCTAGTGTCAAAATATTTTCCTTTTAAAAAAAATCATTCAAATATTAATCCAAGAATGTAAATATAATCCATACACCACAACTAATGAATGTAAATACTGAATCTGAATCACATACTGAAATAAATAAGGCTGGATAAAACATTCTAGTTCAAAAATCTAAACCAAGAACCACAATAACAATAAATTGAAATGAAATGAAAGGAAAGTAAACTGAATTCAATCTCTGAAAAATGTCTAAGGAATGGGCGACACATGCCCTAAATGAGTGAAATGATATAGGCGTCTAATGCAAAGACCTACAGCTTCCACAACAGCTGCAGCACGCCAAGAAACCTAAATCTCTAAGTCGGGTGTCTAGCAAGGAGAAAAAAGATGCATGAAACAAGTCAGAGCCCGAGGTGCAAAAATATTTGTTTTAGGAAGTATTTAAAATTTGCAATGAAACAAGTATCAAATGCATGTTAGTTAGAACTCTCACATGAGATTCTCACCCCTTAGCTAAAGTGAACGCCTAAGGTATAACTAATCCACCATAGCCAGCTATAATGCTTCTAACTAGGTAAGTACTTATGCTCCTAATGATACCTCATAGGGGTAAGCCGTAATTCCCGCTTTCCACACTATTAATTGCATCAATTATTAATTCGGTTAAGTGTTATCACACTAAGTTAAGTATTCTCGGTTGACGTGATATAAGAATTTACTATCTTGATAGCCTACGATTATCTCACAGTAGGATTAACACAAGTATAAATATATATAACCATCACTATAATATACATGTACCATTACGGCACCCCAAGGCTAAACCTATAGTGCATTGCATACTCTCCTATCATGTCCTGGTACATCTCGTACTCCAATAAGGACTACCCGCTCGAAAGTCTCCCATGAACCATATACACAAAACACACATAGTGGAGGCGAACATAGTTCACATACCTATTGGTCACGTACATACCTACGCTCCCATAGTCAACTGACTTATCAACTCACAAATAAGTCTTCGCAATCCTATGTTCTGAGATATAAGTCAATAATCCCCCCGAAGGTCACTCAGGATAAGACTGTCTCTACACAACCTCCCGTGATAACAAGCAGCTAGGTATGTCATACACATAATATTAAGCATGTAATAGGTATCCACACATCCTATTAATATTTATAGTTATTCTCCCAGCCTTTTTGTATATTTACCATATGTATTTCATTCTCATTATTACGTATTTTATAGTATTACTAAATCACCACAACCCTTTAGTAATTTTTGAAGTAACTCTTCTTTCCAGATGAATTAAAGTATAAAACTTACATACATCCTCATAGAACTCTCTCGTTTCAAATCTGTTAACTGGTAATTTCTCTCACTCGAATAGATTGGAAAATTCCAAAACTGCCTATAAGAAGTTTCACCAAAATTCACTATTTCGCTCGAACCAGATGGCAATGTTATTTGAACGACTGCCACGTGTTGCTCGAATGACTTCACGCGAGATGCCTATCTCGCTTGAACGACTTCGCGCGACTTCATGAGAGACCTACTGTTTCGTCTTTTACACTGAATTTCAGCATTTTTTCACCATTTTTAACCTTAAAACCTTTAAATTCTCATCCCAAACTCCAATCAATCAGTCCCAAATCGCACCCTAACAATTTCACATGAATTCTAACATCCTAGAATCATTAAATCATTATGAATCATCAACGAAATATGAAATCCCGAAAATAATTATTAAAACCCTATTTCTTCAAATTCTTATTCAAGAACACATGATTTCCAGAGTCTTCCTTCCCATAAGTTCATCAAAATGTGATTTCTAGCTTACATACAAGAAGGGTTCAATCTAATTAATCTCATATTCAAATCACACATCCTAAATCTCCAATTTTTCATCACTTTTATGAACAATACATGTTTATATCATCCCTATACTAACATGAATATGGTTATAGCTAAAGAAAAGCAAGTAATAAACACTTGCCTCGAATTAGTCGTCTGATTTCTTGATGTTGTTGGTATGGGCGTGTTCTTCTTATTCCGATCTACACGATGGTGGTGGTGGTTGTGCAAGGTGGTGCTAATTAGGCCTTCCCTCTTGGAATTTGCTCACCCTCACACTCTATGTGGTCGTTATTTACTTTATGTATCTATCAACCCTAAGGGACCCCTCGTGGATGATAAAATAACTCCAAATTTTCGTCCATTAATTAAACCCAAAAATACAATTTACCATAATGCCCTCTCGGGGCGCTGGTTAGGCCTAAAATTTCCCCACGACCCAAACTAAACACCCGGGTATACTATTCTTACTATCTAGACCCTTCCAGACTCAACGGCACACTCGAAATGACCATACGAATTACCAAAAATAATATATATTTTTATTCCATCAAATTAGTTCCGACAAGGCTCACACGCGCGTCTGACTTAATTTACTAATCTGTCGTATTTCTTATTCTTGAAAATTTATCGAAGCGTATAGTTTCATATTACATATCGCACAGTAATATTCATTCAATACGTATTAACCCTTGGCATGTTAGTTAATATTTATTTTCAATCCGAATTAATTAATAATTAAATTCTCACATTTTAATTCAATTATTCCCATAATTATTTAAATTATAAAAATATGGGGTATTGCATACTTCCCCCTAATAACGGAATTTCGTCCCGAAATTCAAAAAATAAGGTATAGTTAGTACGAATAAATCTGGATATTTCTCACGCATATCAGCCTCACGCTCCCAGGTAGACTCCTTCACATTGTGATGCTTCCATTGCACCCAAACAAGTGGAACTACCATTGACCTCAGCTTCCTCTCCCTATGATCTAGGATAGCCACCGGTATCTCCTCATATGAACTATCAGGCTGTAAATCAATCTCCTCAATCGCGATGTGAGTGCGTGCTAACTCATCCCGAAGATACCTCCTTAGTAACGAAATGAGCAACACATCATGGATACGTTACAAGTGCTCCGACCACCTTCTCTATAATACGGAATGGTCCTACGTATCTCGGATCCAATTTCCCTTTCATCCCAAATCTCATTACTCCCTTCATCGAAGATACTCTCAACAAAACCTGGTCCCCCACTACGAACTCTAGGAAGGACCTCTTAGCATCGGCGTAGCTTTTGTGTCTGTTATGGGCTACCCATATGCGATCCCTAATCATCTCGATCCTGCTTGACGTATCCTGAACTACCTTTGGCCCGAGTAGTTTGTTATCTCCCAGCTCTAGCCAACAAGTTGGAGAATGGAAAGGTCTACCATACAATGCCTCGAACGGGGCAATGCCAATCATAAACTGATAGGAGTTGTTATAAGCAAACTCCACTAGTGGAAGATACTGCTCCCAACTTCCCCTAAAGTCAAGGATACACGTGTGCAACATGTCCTTAAGCATCTTATTAGTGCACTCAGTCTTCCCATCGGTCTGCGGGTGATACGTTGTACTCAATCGCAACTCGGTACCCATAGCCTCGTGGAAACTCTCCCAAAGACGAGACACAAATGTCTTGTATCTATCCGACACTATATTAAGATCCACACCATGCAGTCTCACTATCTCTCTAATAAATAGCTGAGCATACTGTCCTGCTATATAGTGTGTCCTGACTAGCACAAAATGGGCTACTTTCCTTAACCGATCCATAATAACCCATATAGAATTGTGTCCTCTCTGCGAAGTAGGAAACCCGGTAATGAAGTCCATGGAAATTCCCTCCCATTTTCACATAGGGATCTCTAATGGCTAAAGTAAACGTAGTGGCCTCTGGTGAACCACTTTTACTAGTTGACAAGTGGCACACTTGGAGATGAACTCCATGATTTATCTCTTCATTTCGCTCCACCAGTACTTCCGCCTCATATCCTGGTACATTTTTTCCCCACTGAGATGTACCCCAAATTGGGACCCATGAGACTCCGTCATCACTTCATGTCAAAGTTCCTCCCCCTCTAGAACAACGAGTCTCCCATTGAAATGCAAATCGCCCTCAAAGCTCACTGAATAAGACTTGGCTCCATCGGCTAAAAGCTACCTAATCCGATCTTGATAGAATGAATCTGTTGCCTGTGCATGTACTACTCTCGTAACAATCTGAGGCATAACTATCATCGCAGACATAAATAATCGAGCCACGATATCCTGGTGTCCCAATTCCTTCCATTTCACTTTCCACACCTCGGTCCTCTCATTCACTGGCCTATGGCTCAACACGTCTGCTACTATGTTATCCTTTCTTAGTTGGTATTGGATATAGAATTGATAATCCTTCATGAATTCAAGCCATCGACGTTGTTGCATACTCAGCTCTTTCTGCGTGAAGAGGTACGGTAGTGACTTATGATCCGTGAATAAGAAAAATTTCTCCCGCAAGAGATAGTGCCTCCATATCCGATGTGCCAACATGAGTTCCGTTAACTCCAAGTCGTGGGTGGGGTAGTTCCTCTCATGAGTCTTAAGCTTATGGTAAGCATAAGCTATATCCTGATCCTCCTGTTGAAGCAAACCCCCAAGTCCTAGTAAGGACGCATCTTTATAGACTATATACTCCACTCCTGGCCTGAGCAGTGCTAACAGTGGTGTTGAAGTCAACTTGTCTTTCAGCTCATCAAAATCGAACTGGCAGGCATCATCCCAGATAAATGGCAGCCCTTTGCAAGTCAAATGAGTCAATGGACCCCCTATATTAGAGAATCCTCGAATGAACCTCTTATAGTATCCTGCTAGGCCCAAGAAACTGCATATCTCCGTCGGCATCGTGGGATGATCCCTCTCCCTAACCACTAACACCTTCCCCGGGTTTATGGATACCCCTCTATCAGAAATGATGTGCCCCAAAAATTGAACCTATTAAAGCCAAAATCTATATTTCTCATATTTTTCATACAACTCGTGCTGGCGTAGTGTCTGGAAAACCTGTCTCAAATGTTCGTCATGCTCCTCCTTAGTTTGGGAGTAAATTAGGATGCCATCTATGAAGATACTCACGAGGAGAGTGGCCGCACTCAACAGGTTTGTTTCCATAGAAACGGATAAGTGTCTTTCGTTCTTTAAAGTGCTTAGAAAGGCCTTCCAGTGGGACAAAGAGTGCGAAAAAGCTTTTAACCATCTCAAGTCTTACCTTGGGTCTCCCTTGTTGTTATCTCGACCCATAGTAAGAGAGAAATTATATGCGTAACTAGCGGTCTCTGAATCGGCAATCAGTGCATCCATAGTGCGGGAAGACATTGGAACCCAAAGGCCTGTGTATTTCAACAGTAAAGCGCTTCAAGGGTCTGAGCAAAATTACCCTCGTATGGAAAAGTTAGCCTATGCCTTGATACATGCCTCAAGGAAGATGAATCCCTACTTCCAAGCCCATTCCATTATAGTCCTCACCGATTCCCCACTAAGACAGGTTCTACATAAACCTAATAAGTCCGAAAGATTGATGACCTGGGCCATTGAGTTGGGAGAGTATGACCTTACTTATCAACCTAGGTCAGCCATCAAAGGGCAGGCTCTCGCATACTTTGTTAATGAGTTCACATGGGAAGAGGCCGAGGCAGAGAATGACCTAGAGGATGCTGAAGGGTCAAATAACAAGGTCTTTCGAGAATTAGAAGAGGTTGCACCAAACGTCTTCCAAAACCAAGAAGAGGTCGTATCCAAGAAGATAAGGAGTGGAGTAGTGGATAACGAGGAGGATCAGTACCTCTTCAAACAAGGAATCATGTCTGAAGGGGCCTTCTCATCGGATATAAACATTTAGAATCTCTTCGTTGATGGTTCTTCCTATGACAATGGAAGCGGTGCAGGGCTGATTCTTTCATCCCCAGACGGTGCCAACATTGAATACGCTATGAGATTCAACTTCAACGCATCTAACAACGAGTGAGAGTATGAGGCCATGAAAGCTGGTCTCTCATTGGCAAAGACTCTAGGAGTAAGATGATTCCTACTTCATAGCGACTCAAGGCTTGTTATCAATCAAGTATTGGGAGTCTATGAGGCCAAAGATGAAAGGATGGCTAAGTATCTTAAGAGGGTGAGAACGATGTTAGAATATTTTGAAGAGATAAAACTGAAGAGATTACCTCGACAAAGTAACAGCCACGCAGATGCATTTGCAAGGTTGGCCTCGACAACGAAGACGGATGTCAGAAGGACAGTCCCGATCGAGGTCTTAGGAAAAGCGACCATTGAGGAAGAAGAGGTATGCAACCCTTGTCTCAATTTGAACCTAGGAGACTCGTGGATGGATCCCCTCTTCAGATATATCAAAGAGGGAGAGCTACCCGAATCCAAGCTAGAGAGGAGAAAATTGAGATATAGGGCTGCTAAGTTCTCCATAGTAGGAGACGTCTTGTACAAGAAGGGATTTTTGTTACCTCTCCTTAGATGTGTGCATCCCACCGAAGTTCCTCGTGTCTTACAGGAAGTTCACGAGGGCTCTTGCTCCAGTCACATAGGAGGAAGACCCTTAGCCAAGAGAATCATTACCTAGGGATACTGGTGGCCAACCTTGGCCAAAGATGCTGCAGCTTACGTGAAATGGTGCGATAAATGTCAGATATTCTCCACTATTCCTCATCAACCTCATCAACCTATGATGTTAATCACCTCTCCATGGCCATTTGCAGTATGGGGAATTGACTTAGTAGGACCCCTACTAAGAGTAGCTAATAATTACCGGTTTCTAATAGTTGCCATTGACTACTTCTCAAAATGGGTGGAGGCAGAGCCTATGATAATAATCACAGAATAGAAGACCTTACAATTTATTTGGAGGAACATCATATGCAAACATGGCCTCCCAAACACTCTCATCTCAGATAATAGAACCCAGTTCAAGAACTCCTTTTTAGAAAAGAATTGCATAAGAGTTGGGATAAAGCAGTTCTTCTCATATCCTGGCCAACCTTAGGCAAACGGTCAGACCGAGGTCACGAACAGAACAATCCTTGATGGAATTAAGAAGAGTTTAGAAGAAGCTAAGGGAAAATGGATTTAAGAGGTTTACGTTGTGTTATGGGCCTACCGAACCACGACAAGGACACCAACAGGAGAAACCCCGTTCATGCTGGCGCATAGCTCAGAGGCCGTCATACCAACAGAAGTGGGTCTCCCAACTCATAGGGTTCAGAACTATGACCCTGATAGAAATGCGGAAGAAAGGAGACTACACCTATATCTGATTGAAGAGATAAGAGAAGAGGCAGAAATCAGGCAAGAAACTTACCAGTAGAGAGCAGTAAAATTCTACAATTAGAGGGTAAAGTCAAGACCCATCATCGTGGGAGACTTAGTACTGAAGAAGACCTTACAGAAAATAAACAAGCTCCACCCAAACTGGCATGGTCCCCACAAGGAGACAGAAGAGGTTGTACCTGGGACCTATAGGCTAAAAAACTTAGAGGGGGAGCCTTTTGCTAACCCCTAGAATGCTGATCATATAAAGAAGTATTGCATATGATGTTGCAAAGATTTATGTAAATGTATCATTTTATGAAGAGGTTATTAATAAAAGATCAGTTTTCATGATGACTCTTGCTTCATTGTGCTCTAACGGTAGAAAATGTGAGGGTGACATCTAAGTGATGACCTCAGACCTTATAACATCATTAAGTGGTGACAAGGTCTGAGGTCGGACACCATACTTGGATGACCTCAGACCCTTAACATCATTAACTTGGTGAAATTAATTATGAGGATAACATCTTAGTTGATGACCTCAGACCCATATAACATCATTAAGTGGTGATAAGGTCTGAGGTCAGACACCATACTCGGATGACCTCAGACCCTTAACATCATTAATTTACTGAAATTATTTATGAGGATAACATCTTAGTTGATGACCTCAGACCATATAACATCATTAAGGGGTGACAAAGTCTCAGGTCAGACACCATACTCGAATGACCTCGGACCCTTAACATCATTAATTTGGTGAAATTATTTATGAGGATAACATCTTAGTTGATGACCTCAAACCCTTATAGCATCATTATATGGTGATAAGGTCTGAGGTCAGATACCATACTTGGATGACCTCAGACCCTTAACATCATTACTTTGGTGAAATTAATTATGAGGATAATATCTTAGTTGTTGACCTCAGACCCATATAACATCATTAAGTGGTGACAAGGTCTGAGGTCAGACACCATACTCGGATGACCTCAAACCCTTAACATCATTAATTTGGTGAAACTATTTATGAGGATAACATCTTATTTGATGACCTCAGACCCTTATAACATCATTATATGGTGACAAGGTCTGAGGTCAGATACCATACTTGGATGACCTCAGACCCTTAACATCATTAATTTGGTGAAATTAATTGTGAGGATAATATCTTAGGTGATCACCTCAGGCCCTTATAACATCATTATATGGTGACAAGGTCTGAGGTCAGATACCATACTTGGATGACCTCAGACCCTTAACATCATTAATTTGGTGAAATTATTTATGAGGATAACATCTTAGTTGATGACCTCAGACCTTTATAACATCATTATATGGTGACAAGGTCTGAGGTCAGATACCATACTTGGATGACCTCAAACCCTTAACATCATTAATTTGGTGAAATTATTTATGAGGATAACATCTTAGTTGATGACCTCAAACCTTATAACATCATTAAGTGGTGATAAGGTCTGAGGTCGGACACCATACTTAGATAACCTCAGACTCTTAACATCATTAATTTGGTGAAATTAATTATGAGGATAACATCTTAGTTGATGACCTCATACCCATATAACATCATTAAGTGGTGACAAGGTCTGGGGTTAGACACCGTACTCGGATGACCTCAGACCCTTAACATCATTAATTTGGTGAAATTATTTATGAGAATAACATCTTAGTTGATGACCTCAGACCCTTATAACATCATTATATGGTGACAAGGTCTGAGGCAAGACTATTAAATTAGAACTAAAACATCACATGGAAAACAATCATTCAACAGAACAAATGAAGTGAAAATCCTCCTCAGAGGATGTCATACAATTGTAAGATTCAAAAAATATGAGTTAATAATATTCTTCAGAGATTACAAACCATCAGGGGTTATAAAATAAAGGTTCACAATTAAGCCTAAGGATTAGAAGGAAGAGTGTTGGCATCCTCGGCCTGATTTTCTTGGCCAATGTTTGTCACCTCGGCCTTGTCATCTCTGTGATTAGCTCTCCCTGTCTCTGTACCGTCCGGGGGCACAGTATCTGTAGCGGCAGTGACCTCCTCTTTAACCTCCTGAAGTGCTTGGGCAAATTGAGGGTCAGTAAAACCCAGACCTACGAAGTCAGAGGCCTTCAGACTCCCTACCTCCTTCTCCTTAGCAGCCGCCCATTTGTCAGTAGCCTTGATACCTCTTTTAATGTATTTGAAGCCAAATCTCATGAACTCATCCGAGACTTTGTAGTCTGCCAAAATCCCCTCAGAGGCATCTTCAAGGGCTGCCTTCACTACAGAGCAACCTTCTGCTGGAGAACATAATCCTTAGCCTTCAAAGCAGCAGCATGGTCCTTTTTAAGCTTAGAGATCTCTTTCTCTAACCCCTTAACCTTCTTTTAAAACTCATCAAATGCAGACTTCAGTCGGTCTACCTCGGCATTCAGGATGCGTTGCACCTTCTTGGCCTCCTAACCCTTCTGGATGAGGGGTAACTTTCTTAGAGTCCAGTTGGCGAGATGATGCATAGCGGTTAAGACCTATAAATCATGTGATTGTGTATATGAGTTGAAAGTCAAATCAGAGGTTACACTTCGAAGATGAATACTAAAATATGAAATCATACCTGAATAGACCTGTGGAGGCCGAACTGAACCAGCAGAGGTGTATCCATTGACCGACAAAAACATTTGTCTGCCTCGATTATGGTAGAGCCTATAGCATCCAGTGCCTACAGACTGTGGCCTATGATGCTATCATTGATCTTCATTTTCTCTATATGAGCCACTAACGCATCAGTAGAGGATATGGAGATGGCAGAATCCCCGCCTTTCTTCTTCTGCCTCTGATCTTCAAGGGCAGGGTCGGTAGCACCTCTCTTTTTTATGGCCTGAGCCTTTGAGGTTGAAGGAGGAGGAGGAGGAGGATCATTCAGACATGCCTTCTTAGCAAGCCTTGTCAGACTCGGTGCTGCCATTTCCCAAAGTTCGTTTGATATTCCCTTCGAATGCACTGTAAAAAAGAAAGGTCTGAGTTAGAAGATCAGACATGCATAAACTCAGCGGTATAACTTGAAAATAGAAAACTTACTAAACTCTGGAAGAGGACTTCCCCCTAAACTAGTCTCAGAAAGGTAGTGGGGGGTCATCAGGTGTTCAAATTTTATGAGCAGACCATGCATCCCCTGATCCTGAAGGTTTTTGACCTTCTGAAGATTTTATAGGCTTAGACCAGGGTCGACCTTGGCAGATATTGTGACCTTACCCCGTCTAATAGGCATTTGCGGCTCTAATAGGGAATAGGGGGCACATGGGCCAAATTTCCATGGCCCTGAGGCAAAGAAATAATGGGGCTTCCAGTTATGATTAGAAGTCTGAGTTATTTGGAGCATCTTCTTCTTAAGTTTTTGAGCTATAAAATGGTAATATCTCGGATGGTTTTGGCACACGAAGAGATATAGCAACCTACAAAAACTTGGACTGGAAGGTCTGAATGATGAACAGCCCTCCATAGGACTATGGCCCCAATTATTACCCTCTAAGCATTATGTGACAAATGGGAAGGGGACAAGTTGATGTAGGCTAGTATAGACCTAATGATGAGGTGGATGGGCAAACGAACCCCCAACTTGAACATCTGTTTGTACAAATAGATCTCACCTCTCGGTCGTGGTAGGCCCTCTCTTCCTTCAGAGGTCTCCTGAGCTTTATGGAGGGGCTGATGGAGTATAGGTATCTGAAGCAAAGAAGGTCAACCTCACTGACTGAGCTCTCAATCTCGGCCGTCTCAGAGACATCGACATCACTCTCTTCATCATCATCATCTTCATCATTATCTAGGTCAACGTCGGCCGGAGTAGACATTAGAGGTTTATTTGGGAACCTCTGAGCAAACTCAGTCCCTGTGATGACCGACAGGGGAATGGCATTAAATATTGGTGGAATAGCCACGTTTGGTTCAACAATCCCAACCTCTGAGGAAGAGGACGATGTGCTTGAATGGTTATAAGACGAGGCCCGACTAGAGACCTCTACTTGATCAGGGACCTGATCTTGTTAATTGGAGAGTTCCATGGCCTCTTGGAAAGAATCCACAGACATAGGGTCTGATGTGGAAGACTCAGACTCAGACATGTGTGAGGGTTCAGAAGGTACCTGGGCTTGGTTAGCTGGTTCTGATGGTTCAGGGTATACTACCTTCAGAGGTAGTGGAAAGATAGGTCTGACAAGGAATTCCTCTGACCTACGAGCTTCCTCCTGCGCTCTTTCTATTTTCCTAAATTTCTCTAAAGTCTTATCTCTGAGAGAAGGGAACTCGTCTAGGAGTTAGTAAAGGGGTCTGAGCATAAGAGGCAGACTTTACACTTACAACTCTCCTAAAACTACAAACAGGACTGGTTAATGGAATGATGGAACCTAAGGATCAAACTATCAAACCTAGAGCAAGAACAGTTCGCCTGAAAGTATGGAGACCTTGTCTAAAATCACCAAAACTCACCGAAAAATACAAAAGTAAGGGGAAAATAGGGAAAATGAAGAGAAAAGAATGGAAGAGGATACCTGAAGATGAAATAGTAGGAGAGAAGGAAGAGTGTGTGAGGAATCACCACCAAAACGCTTCGAATCAAAGCTTTTCTAGAGAGAGAAAGTGCTGCTGAAATGAATCGAGCCAGGAAAGAGAAGTGAGGAAGAAGGAGGGGAAATGGGGGTTTAAACCCTTAAATATGGGTGCACGCTTCCCAAGGCCAATCATTGCCTTGAGAGCCCCAGAGGACGGCTGACATCACATGCTTGTCAGGCACACCTCACTTCAGCAATGGACAAGTGTCAAATGAGCATTGGCACATAGAAGAAAGACCTCGGAGGTGAAGAGATCCCACAGTCACCTGCTCTCACATGTAACTAAGGCCAGGGGGTGATTGATATGCCCTAAGTGTCACCTCGGCCTAGAGACGTCAACCTCGACCGAGGGCATGGCCGACGTTGGAAAATCCTTGAATCAGCAACTCGCTGCCTTGGCCGTATTAGGGTGGGCCCTGGCCGACACCGCTACCAACCTCTTCAAGGGGTCATCAGTTCATCAACTCAACCGGTAATGGCAAACTCGACCGGGGGTAGGCCAAGGCTACAAGGAGACATACCACTACCAAGGTCAACCCCACCTGTGAATCGGCCAATATTCCAAGAACATGCCAACCTAACCTCGGCCTAGGCCGACCTTAAGGCCTTACCTCGGCATCACTTAAGCTGAGACCATGATGGATCATCTCGGATAGGATGAGCAGCTAGACCTTAACAACCTCGGACTCTTCTAGTTCGAGTTCATAACCCAACACGAAGGTCGAGCACTTATTGACATGCGTGGATAAGGACACGTGGACACAATTCAGTTATAACAAATCATTTCCCTCACGTGGGGGGAACATTTCATCATCGTTCTCAACATGTGACAATGAAAGATGTCTTCATCAGATTGGCTAAATCAACACACACATGCCCATTGCATGCATGGGGGGTACATTACACCCCCAGGTACTATATATAGAGGTCATCCTCTACCTTGCAAAGGATCTGAAATTAGCAACCCTAGATAAAACTCTGTTCAAATACACAGTAGAGAGAGAAAGCTTGAGAGATTGTATTCATGGCCATTAGAGCCCTCATACAGTGATACACATTATACACTTTCACAGTGGACGTAGGCCAGATTAGCTGAACCACTTATATTCTGGTGTGAATCCTCTTATCCTCACACTCTTCTACTATATGTGTATGTACTCTTATCCTGCCATTGTTAACATTGAATTGAGCTCACAAACACCTTGAAGGGTGGTGCTGTTTCCAGCATCATCAATGACAAACTAATCCATGAATTCTCTGAACACCCTTTTCATTAAGTCTGTAAACACGACTGGGGCATTAGTTCACCCAAAAGGCATAACCTTAAACTCATAGGAACCGTATCTCTACAAGAAAGCAGTCTTCGACACATCTTGCTCCCTGATCCTTAACTGATGGTATCCCGACCTCAAGTCAATATGTGAGAAGAAGAAGGCTCCTCTCAACTGGTCAAATAAGTCATCGATTCGAGGCAACAGATACTTATTCCATATCATGACCTTATTCGACTCTCGGTGATCAATACACAATCGTAACGATCCATCTCTCTTCTTAACGAACAGCACAGGGGATCCGGGAGGATAAGTACTCCTACGAATAAACCCATGGACCAACAAATTCTCTATCTGATCCCGTAGCTCCCTCATCTCCATTGGGGCCATACGGTAAAGTACGCGGGCAATCAGTCGAGTACCCGACGTCAAATCTATAATAAAGTATATCTCTCTATTGGGTGGACATCTCGGGATATCCTGGAACACATCGGCGAATTCTTTCACCAACGGTCTTGAATTAAGTCGTATCACTACCTCCTTATAGGTCTCTTCCTATATATAATACAAATGAGTGGATGATCCTCCCTCAGAATGAGGCATCACCAGCAGGAACATCTCCTGATCAGGTATGGCAAAAATAATACTCCTATTAAAAAAATCGATAATTTCCATATATGCAATAAGCCAATCCATACCGATCGCATCATATTCAGACATATCTCATACGAGCATGTCGATCAGTTAGGTAAGTCTCCCAATCTTTATACCCACCCCTCGACATATAAAGAAAATCGATGAACCACTACCCAGAGGCGAATATACACAAGTAACATTATTCTCTGTTGTAACTAATAACCCCAAAGCACATGCAAACCTCGTGGGAATAAAATAACGTGTGGCCCCCGTATCAAATAAAATATGATCCATAGCCCCTGGATAGAAAACATACCCTCAATCGCGGGTGGAGCCTGTGGGACTGCAGCCTAATGGAGGTTATAAACCTGTCAATACTGAAGTTGTCTCTAATAGACTGGGGCTGCTGGAATGGCTGGCAGCACTGGCATCTGAGGTGGTGCTAAGAGGGCGGAGGGAAAAATTGGTCTCTAGGTCTCCTGCCGTGCACCCTGCTACTGCTGCTGTGGGGCCCTTCTCCTCTAAGGACAGTCATGTCGCTTGTGGACAGTATTGCCACATATAAAACACTTCCGACTAAAGTTTCTCGCTCACTGCCCCTGCTGGTCGTTTCCACCTCCCCCTCGGCCCTGTTGACCCTACCTAAACTACTGATGGCCCTGATATCCCTGTTGGTCTTGATGGCCATGCTGACCCTATTGGCCATTCCTAAAACCTCCCTAACCTTGACGGAAACCCTCTAACCTGAATCGCTTAGAATCCCCACTGATCATCCTATCTTTATTGACCCTGTACTGGATGTGCCCCGCTGGCACCATTACCTCCTGTCCTTCCCTGCTCGATGGACTCTCCCACTCGTTTCCCCCAATCATATGGAAGCGGTGGTCCTGGCAATGCAGTAGTGTTGCATTAAGCACATCAGTATAGGTCTACAATGAGAGGTTACCCGAAAAATGTTGCCTGATTCTCTAGGTGAGGCCATCCATGAACATATGTATCTTCTTATCCTCAGTAGGTACCTCTGTTGGTACCAGATTAACTAGCCTGGTAAACTCTTCTTTGTACTCAGCTATGGTCCTCCCTTCCTGGGTGAGGTTTAGTAGCTTCCGCCTCATCTCAGTCTGAATGGCAGAAAGAAAGTACTTGTAGGCAAACCGCACCCAAAAATCACCAATCATCAACAGATCTCTCGCCTCTGTAGTAGTAGTAGTGGACTCCCACCACTGTATGGATGCCCTGTCAGCTTAAAGGTAGCCAAAACCTGCCTCTGGACCTCGGTGTATTCATACATACGGAGGTGTCGCTGTATGTCCTTCTTCCACTAGCTAGCAATCACCATGTCAGAACCACCTGCGAACTCTGGAGGTTGCGCCTTTTGAAAGGCATCCTAACTCTCTCCCATGTAGTAGAGAAGGTGTGGGTAGGTGCTGGCACCATTACTGGTGCCTGTGGTGGTGCCTGTTGTACGACTGCTAATGCTGCATTAAATGTCTGCGAAACGATGGCAGTAAATTTCATAGCATTCATCATGCCCTGAGCTAGAACTGGCGGTGGCTCTGGCTGGGCATTCCTGCCCTTAGGTGCACGTCGAGGAGGCATCTGAGATGAGAAAGAATTTTTCTAGTCCACAGCTATCATTAAATCTCAAGTAGTTGAAGACCTAAACGTACAATCAAGAATGCAACAATCCTAAAATAAGGCTCCATATCAAAGAACGTTAAGATGAAAGCATGATAAGACGTACAGATCCTAAAGGACTCTAGAACCTGATGCTCTGATACCACCTGTGACACCCCGCCCAATTAAATGTAGAGTGATCAGTCCTTTATAAAATTTAAAACATAAACTGAATACATCAGGTTGGTTCATTCTTAGCATAACTGTCGAAAACATAATAAACTTATTAACCAACTAATAATTAATTAAGCTAGTGTCAAAATATTTTCCTTTTAAAAACAATCATTCAATTATTAATCCAAGAATGTAAATATAATCCATCCACCGCAACTAATTAATGTAAATGCTAACTCTGAATCACATATTGAAATAAATAAGGCTGGAGAAAATATTTCAGTTCAAAACTCTAAACTAAGAACCATAGTAACAATAAATTCAACTAAAATTAACGGAACGTAAACTGAATACAATCTCTGAAAAATATCTAAGGAATGGGAGAAACATGCCCTAAATGGATAGTCTATCTAGAACTGAGTGAAATGATAGAGGTGTCTAATGCAAAGACCTACAGCTTCCACAACACATGCAGCACGCCAAGTAATCCAAATCTCTAAGTCGGGTGTCCCTATGGCTGACCACCTGATATAATACATATATATAACAAGAAAGAAAAGATATGCAAGAAACGGGTCAGGGCCCGAGGTGTAAAAATATTTGTTTTAGCAATTATTTAAAATTTACAATAAAGCAAGTATCAAACGCATGATAGTTCAAACTCTCACATGAGATTCCCACCCCTCAGCTAAAGTGCACGCCTAACATACAACTAATCCACCCTATCCATCTGTAATGCTTTAAACTAGGTAATGACTTATGCTCCTAATGATACCTTGTAGTGGTAACCCGTAATTCCCAGCTTTCCACACTATTAATTGCATCAATTATTAATTCGGTTAAGTGTTATTACACTAAGTTAAGTATTCCCGGTTGACTTGATTTTAGAATTTACTATCTTGATAGCCGACGATTATTTCACAGTAGGAATAAAACAAATATACATATATATAACCATCACTATAATATACATATACCAATACGTCACCCCAAGGCTAAACCTGTAATGCATTATATAATCTACTATCATGTCCCGGTACATCTCGTAATCCAATAAGGACTATCGGCTCGAAAGTCTCCCACGAACCATATACACAAAACATACATAGTGGAGGAGAACATAGTTCACATACCTATAGGTCACGCACATACTTATGCTCCCATAGTCAGCTGACTTATCAACTCACAAATAAGTCTTCACAGTCCTATGTTCTGAGATATAAGTCAATAATCCCCTCGAAGGTCACTCAGGAAAAGACTGTCTCTACACAACCTCCCGCGATATCAATAAGTTAGGTATGTCATTGACATAATATTAAGCACGCAATAGGTATCCACACATCCTATTAATATTTATAGGTATTCTCCCTTCCTTTTGTATATTTACCATACGTATTTCATTCTCATTATTACGTATTTTATAGTATTACTAAATTAATACAACCCTTTAGTGTTCTGACTATCTAGACCCTTCTGAACTCAACGGCACACTCGAAATGACCATATGAATTACCAAAAATAATAAATATTTTTATTCCACTAAATTAGTCCTGACACGACTCACACGTACGTGTGAATTAATTTACTAATCTGTCGTATTTCTTATTCTTGCAAATTTATCGAAGCGTATAGTTTCATATTACCTATCGCACAATAATATTCAATCAATAAGTATTAACCCTTGGCAT
Source organism: Sambucus nigra (assembly GCA_949130495.1). NCBI lineage: Eukaryota > Viridiplantae > Streptophyta > Magnoliopsida > Dipsacales > Adoxaceae > Sambucus > Sambucus nigra. Next base: position 523,552,324 of record OX422218.1, read on the forward strand.
GTTAGTTAATATTTATTTTAAATTTCGATTAATTAATAATTAAATAATCACATTTTATTTCAATTAATCCCACAAAAATAGTTAATCCCATAATTATTTAATTTATAAAATTATGGGGTATTACATTTATTCTTTTCCTTGTCTATTTCGAAAAAATAAAAATGGTAAGAACAAATTATGATTTAATGAGTGAGTTTTTAATTATGGAAGAGAATTGAGATTTGATCTATGTTTTATTTTATGTTTATCGCATTTCAAACTCGATACATCATGAAAGTATTTATTTCTTGTCTTTTGTGTGTAGGTACAAAGATTGATGATCATTTTTCACACCCTGATGATGACGAAGAAAAGTAAGAGATTTCAAGTTGAAGATTTTTTATGAAAGATTAAAGTCTTGCATTTTTAGTATCTTTTAAATTTTGGATTTATGGGAGGGTATTAGATTTGTATAGGACAATTGTTTTGATAATTCAGATGTTTTTAGTTTGTTTCGGCATAGACATAAGGGGAGATTTGCAAGGACATATTTTACATATCCTGCTTATATTATAGTATGTCGTATACTGCTACACCGTCAAACAAAAGAGCTTAAGTTCATTCATGCATCAAGATAGATTCGAATATCAACATTATTCAACAATCGAGCCTATGCGATATAGATTTTGACAAGGTTTGGTTTAAGTCCCTTAATGGTTCATTTAAAGTGATGGGATAATTTTTCTAAAATGTTTTTAAACATCCGAGCCCTCGTTTTTCGTCAAAATATCTTTTTCTAAGCCTTGAGGCGGAGTTTTAATAAACTTTATTTTTCGCTAATGTCTTTCAAACGACATGTCAATGTCGTTCAAATGACATGACAAAGTCATTCAAAAGAAAGCTTCAAGCGACAGGCTATGCCACGTGAAGGCTCGTTTGAAGTTCGCTTGAAGAGTTCTATCAAACGACATGCTACTGCTTTTGTTTTCTAAAGTCGTTTGATATGTCGTGCGAAATTGCTTCAAGCGACATAACATGTCATTATAGCGACATGCTATTCTCATTCGAGCGACAATGACGACTCAAGATTTTTATAAATAGTCTATTTTTGAGTCATTTTACTTCAGAAGACCTGAGACTTTCATTCTACGAAAACTACTTATGAAGAATTTTTATCTTCTCACTTTTTGAAGTGGTTTAACTTTGTTTTGATTCAAAAATCCTCCCAATTAATTTAGTGAATCAATTTGGAACCCAAGATACAACTTTGTTAAAGTTTCTTTTATAGGAAAAGTTTTCTCTACCATTAATTTGGTACCTCTTTAGTGAGGTGCTTGCTGACTACAACTACGTGTTATTAGGAGTGCTCGAGGGTGTTCCCTGCTGAAGACAGAGTTGTGGCTCTTATGGGACTTTCGAGATGCATTGTTGATTCTGGGCTACGTTTCTATGTGACTGTCTGCGGATACTCATTGCAGATTTCATTGTGTATGTAAGTTGTGATTTACATTTACATAGTGAAATAAAAAGGTTTTACCCGATGGCGTTTTTTATTCCTTAATGAGTGTTTCAGAAATATTTATTTTGTGATGACTTGATTTTACCCACCTAGATGCATGTTTTAGGGTTCAATTAAAATTGGATTAAAAATTGACTCCAATTAAATAAGTTTGAAATTGGAAATTTGCGAATTTGCTTGAATAGATATCACATGGCATTTAGTTATTTTCTCACTACAGGCCTCTTCATCCCTTCGAGTTAAGCCTAATGGTGCACACTCGCAATACGAAACAATTAACAACACTATTACTAAATTTTTCAGTTCTCATACAATCATTTAAAATGTCAATTTGAATTCAATTATAACATGAAATTAATGTTTTCATAATTTACACAACAACCATGCGCAAAACCATAAGATTTATAATAACTATTGAATATGCATTTCTTTAATTATTTAAAAATACAAGTTATTATATATAGTTCAATAGTCAGTGCTTTTAAGAAGTCATTAACAAGAATGTGATATATGTACAACTTATCATCCAAATTAAATACTCCCTTAATTCTAAATTAATAAGCATGCTTTTGTGGGAAACATTTTTACTTATTAACTTATCTAGGCCTCACCGAAAATTCAAGCAGCCCATGGATAAAATCCACCAGCTTATAACGAGCAACCATTATTTGGTAAGTCAATATAACTTATAATGATACCGATAAACAAACATAAAAGAGTCTTACAAAAATGTGAATATATATAATGTCTGATATATAGTAGCAACCCACCCTAGGTGGAGGATGCAAGAATCAATGTACCGAACCTCGATTAAAATATATTCTCAATCTCACTTCATTAAATGGAAATGAATCCCTCGTGGAAGTCAGATCACTTTAAACTAGGTATTTCTTGTGTCACCTCTTTGCTTGTGTGACCTATTTTTATCATATTTGTTTACATTATTTGGTTTGTGTAATCATTTAATCTGGTACCACAATTTTCTCACTTATACATTACTTTTTATCCTGTTCCAAATTAATTGTCTCATTTGATAAAGTAATATAAAAAACTAGGTTTAGTTACAAACGACATGTCTTGTATTTAAAGGTTATAATATTTTTCAGTGAATATGAAAATTAATTTTTTTTTAAAACAATTTACGTTTAAATATTTTGGACTATTTTACAACCATAATTATAACTCATAAGATTTAGAGATGATAAATATTAAATGTCATATGTAGTCGCGGTAATGGAAAGGATTTTTGTCATATTGTACCATTTCCATTCAAATAAAGATAAATTTGGTTCGCTAGTTTAAAAAAATAAAAATAATCAAAAACAAATTAGTGTTGATTTTTGTTTAGACATTTAAAAAATATATCAAAACAACTATATCAAAATAGTATATCGAAACTACCTTCTTAAAATACCGTGCTTCAAATACATATTTATATTATGTATCTAAATTTATATCATTATGTGTATTCCTTTATCAGAACTACTAATATTAAAAGTGACTTCAACCGTTAATTATATCTCTCATAAAAAAAATCTCTGGATTAATTTTCATCATTTTTTGTAATTTAACAATATGCACGTAGTTTTTTTTTTCAAATAAAGAATACATAATTATTCTTTTGTATTATTTACCATAGGGGCTCTTTTTTAGTTATTATGTGATGAAATTATGTCTAACCTTATGTTAATTGAATATTAATGTGCATATCTTATAAACAAACATAAACTTTACTTGATAGTTTACATTATAGTTTAGTTAGTGCAAATTTAAAATTGCAGTACAAAAAATAAATTTAAAAATATATAAAAGTGGATAATAGCAAAAAATTTAAAATTATCGAAACCACAATTTACCAAATAAATCAATGGTTTAGTATTGGTGAGGATTTTATAAACACGAAAATTGAAATTACTGAAGCCAGTCTTACTCATTAATTTTGGTATGGTATTGGTGTAGGCTAAATACTCACCAAACCAAACTATAAACACCCCTAATTAGATGTATTTTTTTTTTTTTGGTTATTTTTTGTTTGACCCCCATTCATTTTTTGTAATTGAGTTTACCTGTAATTTTCATTTCTTTTTGTTTGATGTTAAAATGACTTTTAGCAACACCAAAACTTTTGGAAAAAGTTTTAGCAACTATTTTTCGCGATAGTTTTTGCGTCGCTAAAAGTTTTTTTGGGGGTCAAACTCCAAAAAGTGAAAATGATGGGATCAAGAGTCAGTATTAGAAAACTAATGGGGGGTCAAAATCCAAACAGGCCTATTTTCACCATGGGATCACTAAAATATCATTCCTTTTCTTAGTTAACAAATATCAACACGTCTCTCGCCTATTATACAAAAACACATCAACTATTGTGTACAAATGTTGTGAAGGATATTAACTTGAATACAAAATTTTATATAATAATTTGTTTTTCATTTTCCGAGAAAGATGTTACAAACTCATAAAACATTCAATTTGTTATGATATCTAATGGGTTATTCTTAGGAGAACCTCCATACGTTTGCCTCCAATTTGGACATCATAATTTATCGATTCCAATTATAGCTTAACCATGTTTAAGAGTATTTCCATATGAAAAGATGATGGTGTAACGCTTGTTCAAGATTTTCTAAAGAATATTATGTTTAAACTTATATGAATTTAGTCCCTGATATAGCAACTTTTCTACTAACTATTAGTCCAAAACAAAAGTTATATCCTTATTAATTAAAACAATAACATAAGTCACCTTGAGATCGTTGTAATTATGTGAAAGTTGTGTGTATCAAAAGAGGAGACCAAATTACACCTATGCATATCATATGTCAATATATTTTTTAAGATGTTTATATAAAAAAAGACTAAATTACACTCAATAAACATGTAAGAAAATAATATAAGCTTCTTATTTATTAAGAATGGGAGAACAAATACATTTCGTGGTTTAATTTTTTTTCCTCCCTCTCTCGTTATGTTGTTGTATCATAGACCATTTTATTCCAATACTATAATAAGATACTCTTAACTACGTTGTTTTCCCCCTTGTTTTAATTGAAGCAAATTGGATATTTTAGTTCTTGGTTTGGGGAAAATAGGCCAAAATGTCTCTCGATCTCATCGCCTGGATTTTGATTTTCATCAAACATGGCAAATATATATGTTTCAATAGCTCTTCCAGGCCTCCTTGGAGTCCCACTCCCTCCCCTCACATGCTGAATCAAGTTGTTATTATAAATCCTCGCATTATCAGTTGTTGCGAGTGGATGACCTTGTGTTGGCCACCCGCTCTCCGACACCACAATCTCCACATTAGGACCGCCAGCTTTCTCAAGAGCCGCATAGTGAGCATCCAATATCGCGTCGAAGAGGTTTCGGTACTCAAGATTACGGTCAGTATCCGTGACAACAACTCCTGGGGAAGTAAACAATGCATAAGGAAGTTGAATATCCGAGTTCCCCGCGATTGCAATGTAGGGGTACACATTCACAAGTAGTGGCAAGTTATTTTGTACTAGGAAGTTAATGATTGGGTCGATAAATGACCTGACATTAGGCCTAAATAAGCCAGCTGAAGGGGGAGAGGTTACAATAAGGACACCAGTGTACGTTGCGGTTGAAACTCTAATCTGGCCTTGTAGTCCGGCTGCCACTATTGCATCATGAACATTACGCATTGCGGGGAGGACAAAACGAATATATTGGACATTTTCATTATAAGGATCAACTTCATTACCGACCGCTATGTAGCGGAACCTAACGTCTGAAGAGTAGTTTCTAATGTTGTTTTGGACCCATGTGACGGCGGCAGAAGGGTTGGATGCAAGGTTTTGAAGTTCCCAATTAGGGACATCGAGTATGATCTCTATGTTGCTTCCTCGGAGAGCTTGAAGAACTGGTTCGGCTCGATCATAAATCCTCATCCTTCTAATGCAATTATTGTTGTAAAGATTTACAACGTCCTGTTGTGATAGTAAATCGTTGCCATTTTGTCCGTAGCACACACCTACGGACTGTGCACCTGTGTGTATTTTATGTGTGTTAGAATAGAGAGAAAAATATTTTGACGCGTTTGATTATAAAGCTAAAAAGAGTTACAGTGGATTATTTTTTAATCTAATGAAAAATAGTTGAAAAAACAATAAGTGATATGGTGACTGCAATTTTTTTTTTCTTTTGGCTGGGTTAAAATTACAAATTGAAAAATGAATAGAACATATTATCGAACCACTAATTTTTTTTATTTCCCATGTCACATTATTGTGGAATCAAATTATTATTCTGTACCACAATTGAGTGGAGTAAAATGGAATGAAATAAGGGTGAACTGTAAACCCATAATGTAATAGTATTTTCAAAATAGGAATATTTAGAGAGGCACAAGAAGTGTATTAAAGATGTATTCATGAATATATGAACTTCTTATCTCCCAATTACTAATGTGAATGACTACATTTATAAAGTGCACCAATTAAGTGTATTAGGGTATACAAATTATTTCCACAAAACGAAGCAATTTTTTTCAGAAAAAAAAAAGTCAATAATATTTTTCAGTCTATTCATATATGATCATCCAAACAACAAGCTTGTTGGTATCATACATCTTTAAACATTTCAACTAATTAACACTAACTCCAAATAATACACTTACACTTTTTAATGTATATACAATTATAGTTATTAACATAAATACAGTTGCAATGGTAATTGTATTCTTCGTTCTTACTCTATCTACATTAATAAGTGTAACACTATCTATACTACTAATTATAATATATATGTAGTTGTTGAAAAGACTAAAAAACACATATCCTTAAGTTAATTAGAATTGGGTTAAGGCATTTTTCATTTGCACCAAAACTTATTGTTGTTGCCATTTTAAGTCATTTTGAACATCAATGATAATTTAAAGATTGTTTAGCCACCTATATTAATAATGTTTAGTCATGTTATACAATTGATATATATCTGTTAATTCAAAAATAAATAATAATCCAGTGTAATTTAATATATATATATATATATATATATATATATATATATATATATATATATATATATATATATATATATATATATATATATATATATATGCCCCTCTTGTAAGGATTCTTATATGGTGCAGATCCCGGTACATACCATTCTTTTAAAGTAATAAAAAAATAATTTCTTTTATGAAAATTCGTGGATATGATCTCCATGGTGAAAATATCATCTTCAATTTTTTTCATCTAAAAATTCAATAAAAAAATCGTTGAGATGAGGGGATATGCAAAAAAAGTATTATATGCTTTTTCGACCGTTGAATGTTGACGATCATCTCCCTCATTTTTTTATTGAATTTTTTGATGAAACTTTATGGATATGATCTCAATAGTGAGAAGATCATATACATGAAGTTTCATAAAAAAATTCAATCAATAAAGTGGCTGATGCCGACCCAATATTTCAACGTTTGAAAATGAATATTTATACCATTTTTTACATATTACCTTATCTCAACGGTTTTTTTATTAAATTTTTATATGAAAAAAATGAGAGAGAATCTTATAACCATGGACATCATATGCATGAAGTTTCATCAGAAAAATTAATTTTTTTACTATTTTAAAAAAATAGTATGTATCTGGGCTTGCACCATTAGGAATCCTTACAGGAGACCTTCTATATATATAAATGTTTTCGTATCATTGTATAAACGTGATTAAAGAGTCTTTTAACGAATAAAATTTTAAAAAAAAATAACAATAAAGTTAAAGTAAAATGAAAGGTACAGTGCAAAGTAATACCTATTCGGGCAAATAAAATTTTAAAAAAATAACAATAAAGATAAAGTAAAATGAAAGGTACAGTGCAAAGTAATATCTATTCGGGCATAAATAGACACACAAATGGTACACGTATAAATAGAACAAGTGTTACATATATATATATATATATATATATATATATATATATATATATACACACACACGTGTGTGTGTGTGTGTGTAAGGAGAGGGTGGGGAGGGGGAGGAGAGAGAGAGAGAGAGAGAGACCTGCTATTTGGAGGGTGGGCATTAACAGCCCAATAAGTACCAGGGCAGCTACCATAAAATATTTGTTACTTGAAGAAAAAAACTTAGCCATGTATATATGATAACTTTATAAAAACCAACACTTGAAAATATTGTTAATGCACAATATGCATTTACAACAAACTCTGGCTACCTATATATAGGCACAAGCATTTGCCGTGTTCTATCCTCCCAAGAAAATGAAGTCCCACATTGTACTAATCTCCCATATGCTTATCCTATTAACAATGAATATTTGTTCTTTTTGTTATTTTCTGCTTGTCTCCATATATGTATGCGTACATGGCCCAATTGATGTTCAATTTTTCGTTATTTTCTGCTTGAAAACTCTTGTGTCTTGTAGCATCTTAAATATGCCTCACGTGACATTTTTTTACTATTAACCTATGGCTCTATTTTATGGGTCTCTCAATAAGTCATTGCCAAATCTTATTTGAAGTCTTCCATGGAGTTACTGACAAAATATGAAGATTGTAACATGCATAATGTACATTGGAAAAAACAGATAACATATATATGATTTCAAGAAAGGTCTTGATAATGTGTGTTTAAAGTACACATACTAAAAACCGAAAGATGGTAAGAACAAGAATAACGATACGAGTACAAAAATCTCCTCCAAAATCTCCTCCAAATCTGATGTAAATTTCACTTACTCTCTCACCTGCCTATTAAGTATTGCCTTGTGTTATGGGGTCCCGCCAGGGCACCAAATTAATTGTTTTTTCGGAGAGTTTTGGGGGAGTTATTTGGGACGCATAGCACTAATCTAAGAACAATGATTCGACATACAATTAATAGACAGAGATACTCATGCAGAAATGTTATGCTTACTATTTTAATGCTCACATGTTATTAGTTTTCTTTCGAGAATACTTGACTTGTTTAACATAAAGAAATGCAAGGTAAGTGATCGGACCTCTGCAAACTTGTTTCCATATATATATATACTAGCGGATGCCCGTGCCGAGGGCACGGCGATAAATTTGCCCCCGTGATTAAAAACCTAACCCATAATAACCCGCCTTTTTTAAAAAAAATAAACTTTAAAAAATAAAAAGGAAAAAAAGTTCAAAAAATTAATTAAATAAAAAAATAATATAATAAACATGCATGATATTTAAAAAAATTATCAAAAAAAGAAGAGAAAACACTTTTAGCATGACATTTCATGCATGGGGATGAAAGGAAGAAAATATCATTCATTCATAAAAAGTGAAGATATTTTTCAAAAACATGGCTATATATATATACACACCTGCGCACACCTATTATTTTAAAATATTAAAAAAAATTGAGTTGATTTTTTTAATGTGATATTTAAACAATTCAAAGGGACCCATAAAAAAATCAGCTCAAAAAAAACTTTTTTTGCTATTTAAAAAAATTGGTCAAACATTAACAACTTTTAAAGTGATTAAATCAACGAAAGTCTGACCAATTTTTCTAAAATAGCAAAAAACATTTTTTTCAGCTGATTTTTTTTATATAGTTCCCTTGAAATGTTTAAATATCACATAAAAAATCAACTCAATTTTTTTTTGCTATTTTAAAAAAATGATATGCAAACTTAGTGTGCACAGAAGTCTGCTCTCTCTCTCTCACACTCTCTCTAGACACACACACATATGTATAGGACTTTTTTTAATTACTATAAAGAACATTACAAAATTTTATAAATTTCAGGACAACCATGCTTGTACATCGACAACGTAGATCCCTAGATCATTGTTTGATGTCTTTGAGAGAGCGCGAATAGTTTTTGTCTTAAAAAACTATTAGAAGTAATGTTGTTTTGGATACCCCCGCTGAATTTAACACACATTTATCGGGAAAAAAGAATTACGTGCGATAATATTTTGAAAGTTGCTGAAGGTAATTTGTGGGAATTATTCATGCTGAATTTCACTCCTGGATAATAAATAGTTTCAAAAACGAATAAATACATTCCGATAAAAATCATATTTTTTTGTTATGATACGATAGATGAATTATTTTTGGTGCTAGAAATTATTTACGACTTAGGTTGTCCCAAGGCAAAAAATACATTTGGCGATGAATATTGTTTATCGCGACATCTTTAAAAATGAATCATTGTAAAAAAATACATTTTGCAATGAATAAATGAGGTGAAATATGCCCAATTTAAAGGTCAAACTGTTCTAAAGACGATATTTATGTTTTTATTGCGTTGAATTGTTAAGTCGATATATATATATATATATATAAGACTGCTCTTGTGCAGATTATCCCGCATTTTAACTGTGCGGACCGGTCATTTGTCACCTGACGATGAGCTTAGAAACTATCGGCTAAATTATAGGCACACACTCTCTCTCTCTTTTATGTGTTCACCACTAGGTGCCACATGTCTGCCCGCACTGTTAAAATGCGGGACAGTCTGTACAAGAGAAGTTTATATACATACCAACATTACATACTTGCTGGCAACCCTATTTTAATAAAATATTACAAAAAATTTGAGTAGAATTTTTTTATTTGATATTTAAACATTTCAAAGCACCCATATAAAAAACATTAGCTCAAAATTACATTTTTGTTATTTTTAAAAAATCGAACTAACTTTTAAAGTTTTCAAAAGTGCTTTAAAAGCTCCGAAAGTTTGAGCATTTTTTAAAAATAGCAAAGAAAGTTATTTTAAGCTGATTTTTTTATATGGGTCCCTTGAAATGTTTAAATACCATATAAAAGCATTCAACTCAAAAATAACTTTTTACTATTTTAAAAAAATTGATATATATATATATAGTATTTCTCTTGTACGGGTCAGTACGCATTTTAAGAGTGTAGACCGGACATGTGTCACTTGGCGGTGAGCTAAGAAATTATGGGCTAAATTATAGGCACCCTCTCTCTCTTTTTTGGAGTCACCGTCAAGTGACACATGTCCGATCCGCATTCTTAAATTGCGGTTTAATTTGTACAAGGGCAGTAGAAGAAAACCCATATATGTATATATATAATAACAGTTTCTTTATTTATTAATTTTTTTATAAAAATTAAAAACAGCTTTGATTTTAAAATCATTATTTATTATAGAAAACAATTTTAAAAAATAATTGTATGAAAAACAATTTAAACTTTTTCTAACTATTTAAAATGACGTGTCCACTATTTTTTTTTAAGTTTAACTGGTTGTTTAAAAAATTATTTATAAAACTAAAATAATGATCTATGTAATATAAAAAACTATTTTTTTTACAAAAAAAAATTGTTTTAACCCTTAAAAATCTCTCATTTATATATAAAATACTGTACACATGATTAAAATTGTTTTATAAAAAACAATTATTATTTTCTATTTACTAAAGTAATTTTTTTTTACTATTTTTCTATTATTTTAATTGTATTTATAAAAAAAAGTGCTTGTTTTTTTATAAAATAAATTAATATAAAATGTAATTTTTTTTATAAAATATAGATTTTTTACAATTAAAAAAATTTAATTTTTATAATCAGTTTTTAAAAGAAATAGTTGAGTTAAAAAAAAATTGAAATGCTTTTGTTTATTTTTTAGCGAAAACAGTTTTTTTAAAATAACTCTTTTATATATAAAAAAAAAGCTATTTTAACTGTTTTTTAGTGTTTTATTTATATTTATAGAAAATAGTGTTATTTTTTCATGAAATAGTTTAAAATCAAATGTACATATGCTTATATAAACGATATATTTATAACAGTTAAAACAATTTACTTCTGTAAAAATATATTTTTATATTATATAGAACGTTGTTTTAGTTTTTATATGAAGTTTTTAAAAAGGGGCATTGTTAATTTATGGCCTATTGTAATATGTATTATGGAAATAGGACAATAAATATTTTATTTATAATTTTAGTCTCTATTATTTAATAAATGCGCTAGCGCGAATTCACATTAATAAAACGTCAATCAATCATAGCATGTCATGTCAATCAATAATTTGAAAATGTCGACAAAAAGTGCAAACCAAATGTTTGTTGTCCTATATCTATAATTGATATTATTTTACGTCCTAAAAATATATAAGACTATTTTAAACACTACAATTAAAAAGTTAAAAAAAAAAGTTTAAATGATTTTTTTTAACATTTATAAAAAGTTAAAACAGTTTTTATACAATTAAAAAAAATATATTTTCTATAGTAAATAATTTTTTATAATCCAAATAGTTTTTAATTTATATAAAAAAAGTTAATAAATAAATAATTGTTTATACATATACATGTATGAATTTGTTTTCCTTTTTATCTTAAACTAAAAAAAAGTGAGAAATGGGTTTTGACCATGTAAAAAGAATTTGCCAATATTGAACGGAATATTGAACTGAATTTTGCCAATAATTATAAGTTATAAGATTTGGGTACAGCTATCCCCGCTCCTTTCAACTCCTCCGGCGCTCCATTTTTTTTTAAATGACAGAATTAACCTTTTAGTCTTTGGCCTTCAAGTAAAGCAAACATTCCATATTTCTCCAACACTAACAAAAAAAAAAACTGCTAACAAAATTTTTAAGCTCATACTACTCTGGATCTTTCTCTAACATAATATATATATATATATATATATATATATATATATATATATATATATATATATATATATATATATATATATATATATATATATATATATATATATATATATTTATATTAATAAATAAAAATTCTTTTTTAACCAAATAAGAACATCACCAAATTAAAATATGAAACGACACGATTTTTTTTTAACTTGACACGAATATCATCAAAGTAAAAACGGCACGACATAAAATTTTTTATCAAATGCAAACACGACCCGATGAAGATTGGATACAACACGAAATTGTTTTTTAACCGAACACGAACACAATCCAAATAAAAGAGAAATGACATGACACGAAATATTATTTTAATTTATTTACAAAAGCATAATCACGGTCGAATAAAAGAAAATGATTTCGTTTTGTGTGACATTTTAATATGGCCGTGTTTCTATTTTTGTAATAAAAAAACGATTTTACAATCGGACCAAATTAAAATCATGTTGTGAAATCTTTGTTTTTTACTAAAATAGAAATACGGGCAAATTAAAATGTCACACAATACGAAATCTTTTTTTTTACAAAAACGGAAACACAGCCAAATGAATTTTTTTTAACTTCGATCGTGTTTGTGTTTGTGTTTGGTAAAATAATCGTGTTTGTATTTGATAAAAAAAATTATTGTTTGTGTTTGGAAAAAAATCATGTAATGGAATTACTTATGGGCGCGTGTGTATATTCCTTGTATACAGGTTCCACACTCTTAGCGGGTTTTAATGCTTTTATTTATAAAAAAAAAATTTACTTTTCATAAGTTTTTTAAAAGACATTTTAGTTGTTTAAAAAATTTCTTATCTGTTTTTTTTTTAATTAAAAATGTTTTAAAAAATAGTTCTTGATTATTCTTTGTTGAGTGTCATACTTCCAACCGCTATTTCATTTACAAACAAAATCAACTATTATATAATAAAATTTGTTTTAATTGAATTATAAAAATAGTTAAAAATACATGCATTTTTTTTATTTGTTAAATTTTTTTGTTTTTTTTTTATAAATAACATACCGTATTATGAACATTTCGTAAATATCATAGTTACAAAAAATGTGAATTTTAAAGTCATTATGACCATTTCGTAAATAAAAACTCTTATTTTGTGTTGTGTCTCTTTTACTTGGCCGTACGTGTTTAGTACAAAAAAAAAAAGATTTCATAATGTGTTGCCTTTTAATTTGGTTGTGTTTATATTTTTGTAAAAAAACAAAATAAGATTTCGTGTCGTGCCAGACCGATTTTACTTGGACACAATACAAGTAAAATTGACCTGTCACGAAATCTGAGTTTTTTTTACAAAAACAAAAACACAAACACAACCAAATTAAAATGTCGCACAATAAGAAATCTTATTTAATTTTTTTACCAAAGACGACACGATCTTTTTTTACCAAATACGGCCAAGTAAAAGTGACACGACACGATCTTTTTTTTTTCCAAAAACAAATACGACCCAATTAAAGTACGATAAAACACAAAACTTTTTTTAACCTAATACGAACACGATCCAAGTAAAGCGACACGACGCTTAGGATTTTATAAGTCAATTTTTATTTATTTTCATCAACATAAAAATAAAGATATATGTACAACAAAAAAATTATTTAGTGTAGTTGATTTATAATACCTATTAATTTCGGTACATTTTAGTGTTAATTTATATTAGTGTTAATTGCAATGAATAAATAAAAACTAATATGGACTTAATATTTGTTTTGTCATTATTATTTGGGGATAAAAAACAGTTTTTTATCCGAGAATAATAATCAAAACCATTTTTATTTTTATTTTATCCCAATCATTTTTACTTTTTTAATAGAAAAACAGTAACAATTCGAAAGTAGTATTTCTTTTTATACCAATTTTCTATTAAAAACTATTTCGTAGATATTTTTAATAGAAAAATGATAAACATTCGCAAAACAATTTTTTTTTTATTTACAGTTATTTTTATTAAAGCAAAGAAAAAACGGTAAAAATATTTACTCTTGGATATTTTTAACATTCTTCTTTCATTTTCTTTGTTATTTGGAGTACATTTTAGAGGTTTTAACTTTTATTCAAAAAAATTAATTCTTCAACTTTGAAAAAAAAAACAGTTTAAAACTGTTTTAAAAGTTAAAAAAAAAACAAATTTATTTTTTTTCTAAAATAATGTAAGAAGTCTTTTGTTTTTCCTAACGTTTTATTAATTTTGTTTCACTTTTAGATGTTAATAGGAGTTTGCAAGTGTTAAAAGGTATTTTTTGTCATTTTACAACATTTTGGAGTGTTTAGGAAACCTTTCGAGCGTAAATAGCTATTGCCTAAGATTTTGCATTATTGACCTCCACTTAATATTATAAGTTGTAAGATTTTGCTAATATTGACAATGCCAATATTGACCTCTACTTTTCTCCTTCAATAGTGGGCTTATAAGATTTTGCTAAGCTCGCTTCACGGGCCTAATTATCTTATCTAAGCCTATATTTTTGGGCAGGCTAGTCAGGCTTCGCAGGCCTCAGACCTATGGTCACCTTTAGTTTATAGGATCAAATACCAAAAAGTCCCTCCAACATTTTTTAATACGCATTTAATCCAATCCTTTTATTTTGTACCCAAAAATTCCTTATTCTCTTATCTTTAAAGGTCCGCGTCAGCAGCATGGTAAAGCCTTTTTGGCATGGTGAATGACTTTTTGGTGCAAAATAAAAAGGCTTGGACTATAAATGTATTAAAAGAAGTTAAAGAGACTATTTCATATCTGCCCCTAATTTATAACTAAGGGTTCTTTTGATATATTTATTTGTAAGGGCAAATATGGCAAATAATGATAAATAGAGAATTTGAACATTGCTTTATGTGTTTGATAACTATTAGGTAAATTTTGTATGAATATCATAAACACATACACGTTTTACCATCTTTTTCACTTTTTTATAGGCAAATTTTACTAACCTTATACAAGATGATAAAATTTTCACAAACAATTTTCATTCCCAGGAAAATTGTATTATTTTAATCTCGTGTTTCTAGGTTAAAAAAATTCAAATACGTTTTTTTCGCTAAACTATTTTTTAAACATTTACGGCTAAAAACTGTTTTTTTTTTGTTAAAAATGTTTTTCTAAAAATATATTTTTTCACTATAACTATTTTTTCATTAAAAATTCTTTTACTTTTTGTCAAAATTTGTTAAATATTACTGTTTTAAAATATATATATTTTTAATTTTCATTATAACTATTTTTTGGGAGCTAAAAAATATTTTTTTTAAATTTATTTTCCGTGAAAACTGTCTTTTGTGTTAAACTTTTTTTCTAAAAAATAGTTTTTAACTAAAACATCTTTTCGTTAAAAAATTATTTGGTTAAAAACTGCTTTTTTATTTTCAGTGAAAACTGCTTTTTTATTGCTAAAATTTGTTTTTCATTAAAACTATTTTTGTTAAATTATTTTTTTTCATTAAAATTGTTTTAGTTTTGAGCTAAAAAATTTCTTTTGTGTTAAAACTATAGTTTTTAATAAAAAAAAAATGTGTTATAATTGTCTCACTTTTTGGCTAAAAAATATAATTAAATTTTTTTTATTACTGTTTTTCTGGAGAAAACTGTTTTTTCCTCGTTATAGACTCGTTTTGCTGTTAACAACTAGTTTTTTAGAATTAATTTTTTTTCGTTGTTAGTTGGTTTTTTTGTTAAAATTGCTTTTTAGAAACCATTTTTTATTTAAGAATTTGTTTTTTGTTAATTTTTTTTTTTTTTTACATATCATTTTTATTTTGCATTTTCACTTTTACCATTCTTTCTATCAAACATATCACATTCGATACCTGAAAAATTGATATTATCATACAACCCTGTCATTTCTACCATAGGATTTGTCATAAAAAAATTATTGCGCCATGAATTTTTTTGTCATGGAGGCCATTTGCCCACTTTGTAACCAACTGGACATAAGAGTGGTCCCTAAGAGAAATAATTCAAACTATGGTATAGCTTTACAATATTTTAACCAAATAATTTTAAGGGTTTAATAATGTTTAGTCCTTATAAAATTGTTTCATTTAGTGTAAAATAATTTAATTTTTGAAGCATACAAAAGTTTAGCAGTAACATTACGAACATTATAGTTACTATAGTTGAACATGTCCCGTCACTATTGATTGCCACGTCTAATGAAGGGATAATACCATGTCAATATTTTTATGTGACTTTTTCGTAAAATAATAGTGTTCTAAAAAAAATCGCCTAGGTTTGAGATTTGGAAGAAACATTCCGCCTGAAGATTTTTACGCCTTATTCTTGGTAAAACTCTTAAGGCGCATTTTTTTTCTTCTAAAAACAACCATGCTTTAGTGAAATGATATCGCCTTTTAAAGAGTTTTTTTACAAATCGGACCATTATCTCGTCCAAAATAATCAAATAGTATTTAAATTTGCAAATATTCAGACATATTTTTTTTATATATACAATTTTAGTATTTTAATACCATTGTTATGGTTAAAAAATATTAAAATATATTAAAATGGTCTAAACCTCTTTTCACGCCTAAAGCCTGCCTAAACTTTTATGACTTAAGACTTAGCCTCCACACCTCGCGTTTTTTAGAACATTGCAAAATAGTGACATGACATTGTCACAAAGTCATGTCATGGCATTCAGAGATTATTTTTGACTATCCATTTTCAATTAAAGTCATGACATGTCAAACTATGTGTAAAATGACTTTTCAATATACAATTTCAATTAAAGCCACTATTATGAACTAGCAATTATCTTTTTCGATACAACACGATGAGACTATTTTCAATGTACATCATATATTCCAATTGTTTTTGATGTCTATGGGTTTTTGTACATCTAGTTTTAAGCCATATATTATGATGGTTTATGTTGGTTTTTAGATTTGTGGGTTTGTTGATTTTTTTTTTGGTTTTCGATTTTTTTTTACTAAGTAATATTATGATGGTTTCGATCATTTTTTGCTCTGCTTTCTAGATTGGTGCTTTTTCATATTTTTTTTTTAAATATACTTCCTTGGGAACTTTATAAATTAATTTTTATTATTTCTAGATCTTTGAATATATTTCGTATGTTTTAAAATTAGAAATTTTTCCAAATTTTTTTAATGAAATAGGAAAAAAATCAATTCATTTTTATTGAGGTTAAATTTTAGTGCTGACATTTGAAAATTTTTGAGATTGAATTTTAGTGTTAAAATTTGATTTTTTTTTCATTTTAGATCTGTTAACAGATTTTCGTTTATTTTTTCTAATTTTTAAATATTGTTTGTAGTATTTTAATTGTTTTTATACTAAATTTTCTCTTTTTTATATCAAAAGTGTGGTATTGTTTATTTAGTATTTCATATATTTTTATTACCTTTCTATTATTTTTCAGTGTTTTCCAATGTCATTTTTTTATTTTATAATATCTTTTTGTCAAATATTAAATATTTTACCTTTTTATATACTTTTGTGGTATCTTTTAGAGTTTTTAAATGTTATTCTATATTTTTGAAAATGTTTAAGCATATATATATATATATATATATATACACGTAACTTTTAATTGTTTGAAATATTTTTTATAACTTTTTTCAGAATTTTTTAGATTATTAAAACTTGTTTGATGTAATTCTAAGATTTTTTTAAAACAAAATTCTACGAGGGCGAAAATGCCCTTAAAAGGGATAATGTGTCATGCACATGATCACTTTTCATGTGGTATTAGTGTTAGAGGGTTACTTGAAACCATTATGAAAGTTGAGGGAAATTAATATAGAAAATGAAAGTTTGGATAGCAAAGTGAAACATGGGATAAAGTTCAGGAAAAAAAATATAATTAACCCTTGTTCTTTTATTGTAAACTAATTGTCAAAAATTATATTAATAATATATTAGTTAAATGGAGCAAAAACAAAAATTTATTGGTCATGGAAGAAACTCCCCATTTGGAAGGAAAAAAAATCAATGGATGTTGGGTTAAATATCCCCATTTTAATGTATACAGACGAAAAAATCCACTGTTTTTAGAAAGGTTATCCATTACGGGTTACTTTGTGCGCACCTCAGAGCCTTCGCTCCATTTCGAAAAGGTTTACGAAACAAATATCACTTTCTTCAATATGTGGTCCCAAATTTATGTTGCCGAGAAAAATCAAACTCATGACATTTGGAGGACAAGTTCAATAGTAAGGAGTCATCAACTATCCAGCTAACCAAATTACATTACCCCCGCCCTATAGTTCATCTATGTAAGGACATTCTCCATCACATTTAGTATGTCATATACCACTACAAGTTTGTTTAAGAATTGGGAAGCTTACATCTACAATCGACAATCCGAATTTCAAGACGACTTCAACTATCATGCCCAATAAGCACGAATTTTTTTAAATGTGTTTTCGTTTTATTTACATTTTACACAAAAAGTGCTGGGATATTTTTATGAAAAGAAAATAATTTTTGAAATGTTTTGAAATGATTTTAACTATAAAAAGTTTTTGATAAAGGTTTCTGATCTTGTCAAACAGTCTTAGTTTTGAGGTTTCCAAGTTTTACAAAAGACTGAAGATTTTTGGGAACGTGTATGATGTCGTTCGAAAGACGTCATATCTCGTTCAAACGAGATCCGATGTCGCTCGTACGACGTCGTTTCTCGTTTGAACGAGCTGTTCAATTCTGACATGTCACCGCCTTAAATGTTCATTATATAAAGGGCGTCAGACTTCTGTATTTCGTGTGAAGAAAAACTGGGTTTTGACAGAAAAGTTTTTCTATTCTTCAACCCATTTGAGGGTTAAATTTTATTTTACAATTCACAAAATCCCAAGTACTTTGTGTGAGTTGTTTTGTGGAACCAAAAGCAAAGTTTTGTTACTGTTCGTGCTTTGTGGGGAGATCTCTACAACCGAGAGTTGCGTGTTATTGTGGAGTGAGTCACTACAAGGTTCATGACTGTGTGTCATTGAGGATCTTCTGTGTGTTGATCCTTTGCTGAAGACTGCGTGGCTGGACTGCGTGTCCATTGTGGTATAGATGCGTGTGAACCATTGCTGATCTGTATTTCATTGTAATCCGATGTAAGTAGCGATTTACAATTATAGTAAAATTAAAACGTCTTGCCCTGCGGGGATTTTTTCGTGAACAATTGTGTCACATATTTTATTTATGTTGGTTTCACACTTGCACACACGTTGCTATTTGAGTTTAAGGGATGAATTGGCTTGATTCATAAGTTGACTCTAATTAAATAAGTTTGTAATTAGAAATTGCGAATCAATATTGCACAAGCAATCTCAAATGGTATCAGACCAGGTTACGTTAATTTATCTCGTATTCCTATTTTTCGCAAAATTGTGTGATATTGATTTTTTTGAAAAATCTTATTTTAGAAAGTTTGTCACAATGTTTCCAAACGAAAACTTATATAGTCGGTTTCCAATTTTTGACGGGTCTAATTATGCTTACTGGAAGCCCGTATGAAATCCCATTTAAAAGCAATCAATGAGAGAGTTTGGATCATTTGTGCAAGAGTTTGGAACCCCCCACTGTCACCACAAATAATGTCACGAATTTAAAACATGTGTCAGACTGGACTGAGGATGACTTTAGGTGGAGCACTTATAATTCACATGGGCTTAGTGCAATTTTCGAACATGTCACCCCTGAGGAGTTTTGACTTATTATGACGTGCAACCCGTCTAAAGAAGCGTGGGATGTTTTGCAACTCACCCACGAAGGCACTAACGCGGTCAAAGAGTCTAAAATTTAAATTTTGACCACTCAATTTGAAACCGTCACCATGCTAGAGACTGAGCGTTTTGATGACTTTTATCCACGTTTGTCTGACATTATCAACACTAGTTTAATCTTGGTGAGACGATTTCTAATGCACGAGTGGTTAAAGAGATTTTAAGATCGCTGCCGAAATGTTTTATCCCAAAAGTAACTGTTTTGAATACCTTAGGTAATTTGAATTGTCTGAAATTAAAAGAGTTTGTAGCTGACCTACAAACGTATGATATTGACATGTTTCCCGACACTGTCAAACCTAAGGATAAAGGGATAGCACTTAAATCGCAGTTGAAAAAGAAAAAGAAAAAGAAAGTGAGTTTTGTGAGTCCGAGTCTGATTTTGACATGGGCTTGGTTGCAAAGAATTTTAAAAAGTCTCTCCAGTTTTCAAAACAGAATTCTTTCAATAAAAAGCTTTCAAAGAGAAACAAAAGGAAAGACAAGGCTAAAGAAAGCGGTGAGAAAGAAAATGAGTGTGAAGAAAATTTTGAAAATTTGAAATGTTTTTAGTGTGAGGGGAAAGGGCATAAGTCGTTTAAGTGTCCCACTGGACTGTGGAGAGAGGGCAAGAAAGTTGCCATGCCAGTGACCCTGAGTGATAGTGAGGAAGATGTGAATGATTCCGAGGATGAGTCTTCACAGGGAAAGTGTATTTCCTTTTTAGCAAGTCACGTAAGCACACCCACTTTGTCCCACGACGATGATGACACTTGTGAATGTGATACCCCTGAGGAGGTTTTGAGTGTTTCTAGCGAGTCTGAGAGAGAGTGTGCTAGTGATGATGAGAGTGAGATCCAGATTGCGTTTCGAGAGTTGTACGCCGATACCTTAAAAACTAAAAAATTAAATAACAAGTTGGGTCTCTAGGTGAATGATTTGGAGAGTGAGATTGAGAGTTTGAAGGAGTTTGAGTCAAAAGCAAGTCAACTTGAGAAAAAGTAAAGGTTTATTTGAGTGAGCAGTTTATTGCTTTGAATGGGGAAAATAGTGAACTTATAGCCCGCGTCTCACAATTAGAGACAGATCTTAAGCACACTCTGGAGGCTAAAGTCACTTTAGAGAATGTATCTAAGAAGGTGGGAAAGATGGTTCTCAATCTTGTTTTGGGTGGTGGTGAGAGTTTAGGAAAAGGTCATAACGATGCATCCACTTCTTTTGTTGCACCCGGACCGGTTCCCACTTTAGTGAGAGATTCACATGGTTCTCATCCCAACCCACCTAGGCGTCCCATTCCTGTTAGGAGAACACGTCCTAGAATTTTTAACAAATTAATTCCTAGGCCGATTTATGTTTGATCCCATTGCAAAAAGAGAGGACACCTTGGGGAATTTTGCTTTAAGTTGGGTAATGTGTCACCCGTTGATTCTACACATGTTCGCACACATGCACCCACTCATGATACTTTGCTTGCACACAATGATAGAGAGTTTGCACATATACGCGAGCAAGTAAAGTTTTTGGTCAAGACTTCACATGATTTGATGGACTCATTTCAAAAGATGTCATTGTCTTTGGAAAACTCCACTGCACTTTCCGGTTGAGGTCTAGACATATTTGCTAGCATAGGGTGATTTACATGATGACATCTTTGCCTATTGGTAGTGTGTAACATTTTTTGTTAGCATTTTGATTTGCTTTTCTTAATTTTGGTACTATTTTAGCATTGTTTTAGATCTGTTTTCCCATTCTACTAACCACTTTTTATCAAATTTTCTCACTGCACAAAACTGCATGTCATTCTGTGTAATCTGAGAAAATTTAATTTTTCTCATTCTAACGAGATTACCTCTCGTTCGAATGACAAGGCATCTCGTTCCAAAAACCCTATATTTTGTTCGCAGTCCCTGTCTCTTCTGTTATATGTTATTGGTACTGCTCGGATGTTTTTGAACAGTTTTTGAAAAAATAGAAAAAGATTTTCTCTTTTTAGAAAAAAAAATCGAAAAATCAAAAAGAGTTTTGTATTTTTTTTGCACCGTATATTATTGCACACTTATGAGGACCATGTTACAACTTCATGCCATATCCATGTGACTGTTTGATAGTGTTTTGAGACAATATATTGTGTCATTCATGGGCTTTACAAAGTTTGGAGTCTTTGAGATGATATATAGTGTTGCTACCTACATGTTTGACTCTTTTGTCCTTTATTACACACATGCGCGGATTTGTTTGATTTTTGTGCTTGTCTATCACATGTTGATTGAGTGTTTCCATCGTAATTCGGTCTATAAAACGAATGCGATCAAACTTGACTAAAAGTATTGCATGTTATAAACTATTTGTGAGATTTGTGTGTTTATTTTGAAAAACGGTGAAGGGCTACAAAAGGTAGTTATTTATCCGTTGCGATTAAGCCACCATTTAAAAGGACCTAAAAAGGTGAGGAATTGAAAACTATTCGGGGTCCAATGAGGTTTATATGAGCTCAAAAATATTAAAAGGCACTAAAAAGAAAATTATGCCAAAAATGGACCAAATTTGTTGCTTCATCACCTCATATATAAAAAGCATTATCTTGTAATGAGGGAGTTTGGATGGGATTTTCAACAGTTTGCACGTCCTTGAAATTCATGAAAAAACATTACATAGTTTTCGATGTTATTGGTGCGAAAATTATTTATACGTTGATTTGTTGATATGATTAAGACGATGTCATATAAATTCAACAATTTTACACCAAATGACTATTTTTATGTTCATTCGTTAGGAGTACACTTATGCATCTTGCACATATGATATGATTGAGTTGATTTTCCTATCGAATTTGTTCACACACATTCCTTCCGTTTCCATGATTTGGTTGTCTTAGGATAAATTCATGGTGTGATTTTTTGTAACATCATATTTTTGCATTTTGGTATAAAAAAATGAAAAATTGAAAAATAGTTTATTTGATTGGTTTTTCGTGACACACCGATTTGATTTATGAGATTTATTCTTTTCCTTGTCTATTTCGGACAAATAAAAAGGGGGAGAACGAATTATGATATTATGGGGGAGTTTAAGTATGGGGGAGATTTGATTATGCTTACATGTTTTATGTTTATATCATTTCAAACTCGATACGTCACGTGGTTTTTGCTTTATCTCATGTGTGTAGGTACAATTGAAGATCATTATGCTGCACACCTTGATGAGAAAAGCTTGGAGTTTAAAAAGTTGATTGTTGAAGTATCATTTTAAAGGTTGAAGATTTGTTCGGTTTATCTTTCCACATTTTGTTTTTGGAGGGTAGATTTATATAGGTCATTTTTTAGATTGATAATTCGGAAGTTTTTATTTTGTACCGGCATAGATATAGGGGGAGATTTGTTGGTAAATTGTCTGTCACATTTAGTATGTCATATACCGCTATAATTTTGTTGAAGAATTAGGAAGCTTATATCTACAATCGACAATCCGAATTTCAAGACGACTTCAACAATCATGCCCAACAAGGGAGAATTTGGTAAAATGTGTTTTTGTTCATTTTACATTTTACACAAAATGTGTTGGGATATTTTTATGAAAAGAAAAATAATTTTTGAAATGTTTTTGAAATGATTTTAATCATAAAAAGTTTTGGATAAAGGTTTCTGATCTCATAAAACAGTATTAGTTTTGAGGTTTCCAAGTTTTATAAAAGATTGAAGCTTTTTGGGAAACATATATGATGTCGTTCAAACGACATCATATCTCGTTCAAACGAGATCAGATCTCGCACGAACGGCGTCATTTCTTGTTCGAACAAGATTTTCAATTCTGACACGTCACTGCCCTACATGTTCATTATATAAAGGGTGTCAGACTTGTGTATTTCGTGTGGAGAAAAACTAGGTTTTGACAGAATACGTTTTTCTATTCTCCAACACATTTGAGGGTTCAAATTTTATTTTACAATTCACAAAATCCCAAGTACTTTGTGTGAGTTGTTTTGTGGAACCAAAAGAAAAGTTTTGTTACTGTTCGTACTTTGTGGGGAGATCTCTACAACTGAGAGTTGTGTGCTATTGTGGAGTGAGTCACTACAAGGTTCATGACTATGTGTCATTGAGGATCTTTTGTGTGTTGATTCTTTGCTGAAGACTGCGTGTCTATTGTGTTATAGCTTTGTGTGAACCATTGTTGATCTGTATTTCATGGTAATCCGATGTAAGTTGCAATTTATAACTATAGTGAAATAAAAAGGTTTTGCCCTATAGGGATTTTTTCTTGAACAATTGTGTCACATATTTTATTTATGTTGGTTTGACACTTGCACGCACGTTGCAATTTGAGTTTAAGGGCTGAATTGACATGATTCATAAATTGACTCTATTAAATAATTTTGTAATTGGAAATTGTGAATCAATATTGCACAAGCATTCTCAATATATATGTTTAATGCTTTAATATCCCAAAATTTTATCATGATTTCTAAATATCTCCATGAATCATAACCCACCCTCGTTTCGTAGAATGGCAAGGGGGACTTGTTTCTTTTCAAAGGTCTCGAGATTTAAATTCTTCGGTGGATACCAGTCAGATTTAAAGTAACGCGTGTGTTAAGATGGTTTTGATATAGTGTGCTACCTGTTTAGTTTACACGGGGAGTACAAATGACTCGTTCATGTTTAGAGGCAGAATTAATATATATATATATATATATATATATATATACACACACACACACACACACACACACACACACACACACACTAGCGTATGCCCGTGCCCGAAGGCACGAAGAAATTTTCCAAAGTACATAATTGTGAAACAGCGACAATTTTTCAAAGTACGTAATAGCGAAACGCAAAATTTCAAAGTGTAATTTTAAAACAAACAACAAAAAGTCCAATAACATTCAAATAGTCTAAATTTATCAACTAAATTCACATTTGATACGAAATATACAATATTCATCCATCGAATTCACATTGTGTCTCAAAAAAACAAAGTGTCAATTTTTTTTAAGAAATGTGCATAATCTCCTTTGTTTATGAAACTATTCACCCTGCTTAAGAAATAACAAATAGTCCAACATCCAAATTGTCTAAATTCTTCAAACAAATTAACATATAAAATTAAATATACAATATTCATCAATAAAATTCAATGTGTCTCAAAAATCAAAGTGTCAATTTTAAAAAAAAAATTGGGCATAATCTCCTTTGTTTATTGGACTATCCACCCTATTTAAAGGGTAACAACAAATCCAATAATATAAAAAAAATCCCAAATTCGGATATACACAACTTCATTCATAGCAACCACCTATTTTGCAAATTTATCATCATCTTCTCTGACTTCAGTAATAGCCTCACAACATCTTGATAACCCACTGCTTTCCTTAACCTCTTCAAGTTAGTTGCTTTCACTTCATTATGCACCATTAATCTCCAGAATTCCTTGTGGATGTATTGCAATGTGACTCTTCTACCAAATTCAATGGGAATGTTATCTATATCAAAACGTGACCTCATATGTTCCATCGGTAGCCATTTCGAGGTTGAAATCCTGAACAAAATGAAAACAAAATGAAAACCTGTTAGTCATAGTGAAATGTATACCATGATTTATTTTCAAAACCAAATTGATTCACCATATATTACCCAAGCCATCCATATTCATCATAATCCAATCCAATAAATATAATACCATCAGAAAAGACGATGTAAATATATGGAATGTATTCCCTACTCTAAAACGATATATATGATTACAGTAATGCATCAGATAATTCAAATAACCAAATCATATGAAGTTTTAAATTGTATTTCTATATGGGAGTAGTTACATGACATTGATTTAACTTCACATATGCATATATATGCACTACATATATATGCATATGCATATTTATGCTGCTCATATATATGCATATATGCAGCGCATATATATGTATATGCATATATATGTTGCACTGCATATATGCGCATATATATATATATATATATATGCAGATATATGCGCATATATATGCATATGCATATTGCATATAGATGATGCTGCATATATCTGCATATATATATGCAGTGCATATATAAGCATATGGATATATATGTAGCAGCATATATATGCAATCTGCATATATATGCAGTGCAGAATATATATGCATATGCATCAAAATTGTGAGCCCCCACTATAGGCCCTAAAAATTTACCTCAAATCCCATCTCAGAGGCTATAGTTTTCATTCCCTTAATATTACTCACAAAAAACTTTCTGAAATTACCTCGAAGCATATCAACACCATCCTCAAGTTAGATCCCATCTCATAAATGATGGGGGGGGGGGGGGGGGGGCAGCACTTATTATCATCCAATGATGCTCTTTTACCATTTTTCTGTACAACCTGCTTCTAATCCTACTGCTTTGGCACAACAAATGACTGCCATGTGGCAGCTCAAGCTCGTCCACAGCTTTCTAACATGACACAAAAGTGGTCATACCTGCAACAAATTATAATAAGGGTCATGAGTATTTAGGTTATAAACAAATTAAGAAATAAAATAATGAAATCCTTACAAAGATCCCTTTAGAAAGCCATCAAATTATATGGATCAATAGACGGTGGTTCATTAATGGTGCATAATTACATTGATATATTACTATATTATGTTCATATAATAAACGTCCAGTCCAGCTTTGAAAAAACCTTAATTGGTGTAATAGTAGCCTCTAAAGAATCCCGATCATGTTTATTCATTCCTGAACAGTGACATGACAGTTCGTCACAACTTCCCCCCCCCCCCCCCCCCCTCCCCACTTTTTAATCTTAAAAAACTGCTTAAGAATGTATAAACATCTGCTCAAGTTCATATTTTTTTAAATGTCAACACTGAGTTGAAATTAAGAATCAAGAACATAGAAACTTTTAAAAACAAAAGGTTTACGATAAGAATTTTCCAGTAGAATATGAATTAACTGTATGACTATTAATATGCTTAAACTCAATGGGAAAATACATTTACCGTTCTGGTTAACAACACTCACATGGAAAATATATGAACAATAAGAGCATAATGAATATACATGAATAGTGAGGTAGAATAATACCCTAACTGAAACTCCAGGGGGAAATTTTCACTCCATTAACGTGCAACATTTTGTGATTGAGGCTCCTCGGTACTTTGATCTTCACCATCGGGGGTCATACTGGGTTAGGGATATCATCTTGTCCTTATGGTCCAAGATTCCTATAAAATTGGGCCCGATAATCAGAAAGAATCTTGTTTGTAAAATTAATCATATCTGTTGTAAACATATGAACCAAAAACTCATTTGAGGAAATAAGCTGCAAACTACAAACCCAAACCCGCAAAATTAGTTAGTAGTTGAAAAATGAAAACCCAACAGATGAGAAATATATATAGTCCTCCAACGATGATAAAATGTAATATAATACAAATGAAATTATGAACATGAATTTGGAGAAAAAATTGAGTGATACCCTGTCTTGGGCACCTCACTCACAGGAAGAGCTTTCTTCTTAGCTTCCCCTGTCTTAGGCACCTCAAGTCACATCTCTAACATTTTTCGGCACGATGTTGCAATACCAATTCAACTATTGCTAAATAAGGCAAGTAAATAAATAATAAGTAATAAATGAGATAGTGAAATAAATAGAGAATTCACGCCACCCACAAATCTTCATAATTTCTTGGGATTTGAAGAGAAACATAAAAATTAGCCTTGAAATATGTAAATGAGCTATCAGAACAATTATAAATCCAAATTACAGTTTAAGATTTGCAACCAACTATATTTACTAATTCCCAATACAAAAATTTAAGGAAGAGGCTCAAATACTTGATGAAATTTTCATTCCCAAAAATAAGGGTGAGCAAAGGTCCAATAGTAAGCAAATTAATAACAGAGAAGTGAAGTACTTCAGAACAGATCCCAGGAAAATATGGTTAATGGAAAGAAATGTAACCTAGAACATGAAATTTATTAGGCATCAATCAATTTTTATAGTGGAAACAAATTAAACACCTCAGGAGCAATCTATAATGTACAACATATCTCTAAAGTAGATAACTTCCTTAAATTATGGTAGACAACTTTGATGGAAAACTATGATGGACAACTTTGAGGGTATGGTAGACAACTTTGTTGGAATATTAGGCCTTTAATATGTACACAAAGCCCTCAATATGAACCAAAAAACTCAAATATTCTTGATATAGAAGGAAATAAAAAATTATCTTACTGTAATTTAAATTATCATGAATAATAGTCTCTAAACCCATTGCATCCCCCTTCAATTAATGATGAAGTGGTATCCTCTCCACCGATTGCAATAATAGACATATGGGCTTGCTGACATTATGAAAGTTGTAAACTAAAAAATTCAAGCAGTGATGTAACTTACAATCACAATCATATACATTCAAGGGGAATTCAATCAGTGATCTCACACTTGAATCACCAAACAAAGGTAAATCAACGTTCATCATTTGAAAAAAAAAACAGAGCACAATTGCTTAACAAAGGTAAATCAACATTCAACATTCCAAAGGAAAAAGAGTATTAGGGGAATAATAAAGCTAGAAAGGAAAAAACGCTCAAAATAAAGTAGAACATCACATATATACAATGTTTGTATTACAAACATATATACAGGTTTAATCGATTAAAGCCTAAAATCAACAATCTAAATCTAAAAAAAATAAACGATAATGACATAACCAAAAATGTATCCCCAAATCTAAAATCCATGTACAATACAACGAAGAGAAAGAGAGTACCTTTGATTTTGGGGGAGAAGCGACCAAAAAAAGGGGTTCGGTGAGGAGGGGAGGTGGTTTCGACACAATACAACGAAGAGAAAGAGAGTACCTCTGATTCACAATCCTCCATATAAAGGTTCGTATGGAGGGGGGAGAGGGGAGGTGGTTTCGGTGATGAGGGGATGTGGTTTCGAGTTGATAGCAAGTATGGTAGGTATGTCATACACATAATAAACAATAATATAGGTACACATTCAACCTATATAAATATATCATCAGTTAGGTATTCACACAACCATATTATAATAATAGGTATTTATCCCACCTATACATAATTCCCCATAGGTAATTTTTTTAGCCCATGCATATAATAACATCAGGGCATACGCACCACCCATATAATAATCCTCATAGGTAGTATATTTATATCTCCAATATCCTACGCATTTATCAATTTTTGACTAATCCCCAATATTTTATTTTCTGAGCTTTTCTCACCGCACAATGATAATATCAACAACCCCGATATATTCATTCGTCTCATAATATATACACTTTAATGACATCGTATATATATTATGTATATCCCTTCTCAATATAATAAGGATATAATTTCCAAACTCTTATAACGATAGCCAATAACCTCGAACATTTCCATTCATAATAATATAAGTAGTCACACCCTTAAAATATTACCCCCAATACGTACTCTCTTATTTATTATTCAAATCACACCTAAATACCCCTTTAAGTATTATTCGTCACGAACACCCCTATTTGGGTAAATTTTGAATTTTACTTTCAACTAATCCAAGGTACACGCCTTACTAAAAAAAATATTTAGAAGTCCCCACACTATTTTTAGGAACCCCGAATATTTATCGTCAAACAATTCTAGCCTTTATTTTTCAAATTTTCGATTTGATTTCCGAGTTGATGATTTAAACACGGAATTACTTTCTTAGAAAAATCATAACTAATTCAAAAAAAAATTAGAAAAATACGTGCTCAGCGTCCACACGACTGTATCGAAAAGATCTACAACTTTCATGTTTTGATCGAGAGCTAAATCGACTGTCTTCCTAGCTGAAACAGTTTAGAAGTGACGCTGGTCACTATTCCCCTTCTTCTCCAAAAATCCAAACCTCCATTAAAGCATCTCCAAGCTTTTTATCTCCTCTATCATCATCATTAAATCTCAAACAACCATAAATACACATATAGAAAGGGTTCTAATCATCCTAGAACCCATTTTCAACAATTAATTTCAATAAATTCCAAGTTTCTGAAATTGGCTATTAATCGAGTTTTATTTGTTTTAATCTTCCAAAAACCCGTTTAATCCACTAAATTTCAACCCAAAAATCTTTAGTTATATACCAACTACAATATGAGAAATTCACACACTTAATCATAAAGCAATTTAAACACTTACTTCGTGTATTAAATTCGACGATTCCGAGTCGAGTCCCACGAATTTTGGTCGGAAATCTCTTTTTTTTTCTTTCTTCTTCTTTCTTCTCTTCTTTCTCTCTTCTCTCTCTCTCTCTCTCTCTCTCTCTCTCTCTCTTAGGGCTGATATTTGGGGGAAATAAGGGTTTTCCCCTTATTAAACCCAAAATTGGGTGTATACCCAATTGTTAAATGACTCGTGCACTCATTTTCGAATCCCTACTAGTCCAAAAATGCCTGGAACCCAAATACTACCCCTGGGTACTCTATTTTGACTATCTTGGCCATTTCGAACCCAATGGTGGAGTCAAAATCTCCATTCGAGTCACTTAACTAAAATTCACTATTTTGACCCAACACGTTCAATTCGCATGTTTTCCAATTTAAAATATTTTCCTTTGTCGCTTTACCCAACTGCGACATGTAATTAAAAATAATCCACTCATATACTTAGTCTCGTAAGAAAATATAATCTATGTAAATATTAGTCCGACACTTGAAAACTAATATTTACTATTCACTTTATAACATTAAATTTATTTAATTTCACTCATTAATCCCAGAATTACTATTCACAATAATTCTTCAAATTACATCCACAGTGTAATTTAAGTATCTTTAAACGTACGGGGTATTACATACTTCCCCCCTTACAACAAAATTTCATCCTCGAAATTCAAATATATGTTCTACCACTACTCTAGGATCGGTATATACATTACGTCCTAGTTTAACCAAATTTAGATATAGCCTAACACAATGGTCTCCCACTATATTCCACCCATCTCGATGCGTATGCTCATATATATATATATATTCTCATCATTACTATTCATATATATACTATTCCTGCACCCCCGGGTTAACACCCATTAGCGCACTTAATAATAATATCACATAATAGGCATACACACATCATATTAAGATTCATAGGCATATTCACAACCTAATCATACACTTCCCATACGTATTTTATTCTAATCACTACATATTGTATAAATATTTAGATTACTATCTCTCTCGTAATATCCAAGGTACATTCCCTATACCGGATAATTAAAGTATTAATTCTCATATACTTTTCCGAAATTTGGTATCCTTTTCATCAAGAGGTACATTTTAAATGGATTTCCACAGCCTTTCAACCCATCTCTGGTGTGCTAGCTCTCGTTGCACATAAAGTCTTGAATTATCGTCATTCTGCACGACATTCAATACGTCATACCATTTAACCTTGTTTATAGCTGCCCCTTAGGCATATATTCTACAAATTTATTTTTACGTCCTTCTATCTTGGACATTTTTTAATTTAACTAACTAGGGCACCCATTCCCCCTATCATTCGTGTATATTTGCACAACCATTGCAAACGTCTGACACATAACGCTCTTCTCTAAATAATTTTTTCCCATTTCCTTGGTCTGGTTCTAGCACCTGGGTTTTTCCTAACCCAAATAATTTCGAAATTTAATTCTCCCAATGCCTGGAAATTCAATCCTTCTCAAGATTATTCCATCGATCTTTTTGTGGTTAACTCACAATATACTTCTTATATCAGTACCGATAGTCTTACTGCCCTTACTTCGTGGTAGTTCTAAGATCAAGCTGTTTATAATACACGTAATATGATCACTATTCTAATTATATCCCCAGTGCCCAATACCTCTCTCGACTTCCGACATTTACTCGGTTTCATGCGTGGGACGTCTCGCAAAGCGAAATCCAAACAAGGAACCCTCCTGTTACACTACTCCCTCGCATCGTCAATCATCGAGATATAACGATGTAAAGGACACCAACGGGACGTTCTAAATCCTATTTGTTAATCTACTAATGTAATTTTACCATAAAATCCTTCCATGTTGACCAAATGGAAGGCCCAACTAATTAGGGAGCCTACTCCCAACAAAAGCATTATGAACATCATACCCAAAATGTATTTCCTCTGAATTTTCCTTATATTCAAAGTCTAGCTATAAGTCTCAAATTAGTTTCCTTTATCTTACCTCACCCACATACTTGTGGTGAGAGGAAAATTTTAGTGCTTCTTCATAGCACTTATATCTATATATAATTATACAGTCAAATTAGTTTCCTCTACACTAGGTGACTTATCGTCAAAACCAACATCCTTGCATTTTATAACATGTGTCCACTCCCGACGTCGTTAAGGTTCATACGTGGAGTGTCTTGTTAGCTTCAAATATGCAACGAGGGTAATCCCATCCCATATACCAATAAAATATGGTTGGAACTCTCAATTCTATCAAGGAGCCATACCATAAGCGCTTGCATTAACACTAAGTCCTTCATGCGAACAACAACAAGCTTAACTCCCAGCTTAACTATAAATCCTGCATACCTTAAATTATATATATAAGGTCCCATGCACTCAAATCATGGTAATGAAACATCTCCTCATCGAAGTTCCATCTAAACATATAATTAAGGCGAGCTCATCCAGAATTTATCTCGCATTCCATTCTTTATTATGTTCGTATATATATATATATATATATATATATATATATATATATATATATATATATATGTTTCACATCTTATATAAATATATATACATTATACTTATATATCACACACTATATAAGTATAATAACCATCCCTCGGAGCTATAACTCAATGGATGTAGTCTCTTGATGCTATCATCTTCCAAGCACATCATCCTGGGTACCAGCGGTCGGACTATCACACCGACTTAGTAAAAACCAAATCATAACAAATGGGAAGCGATCTAGTTCCTCCCCGAAAATGAGAACGAAACATACCCACCACGTCTCATTCCTGATAAAAATCGCACAATATAAAACAGACACTATGACGTGGGAACTATACGCTCCCTTCTCCTCAAGCCAAGGGCCTCACCCAAAATGCATAACTTCCCATGATAGCACTCGAGGGGTATATTTCATACAAATATGCTAATCAAATACAGATATATTTAAACATATCATATATATACGCCTCAATATGCTCATATGTATATATAGTGTAATCCGGCTAATCGTGTATATCTCTCGTAACATTAGCTCGTATTTCCCGAATATACATATTCGATTTAATCTCATAAATATTCACTTACTTATAATATAAATAAATATTAAGCTTATCACAACTAGCTTGTATCCCAATTACATTCGAAATTCCAATTCGAATCCCAAGAGTCTTTATCCCATTAGACTCTAAAAAATCACAAAGTCTCATAACTTTAATTTTTCATTGCAGATTTCACACCTTGCACTATAATAACTATAACTCACTCTACGTAATTCCAATTTACTAGTGAGTCTATTATTCCACTAGAGAAGCCTCTTTCTCCATTGTACCTACCTTACTCCTGTACTAAGTTTACTTAATTATGTCACTCCTTATTCACCGTCGATCTCTGACCGATTCTTATGTGAATAACCTAGAAACTACATTCACCTTATTCTAAATCAAGGGAATTTACAGTTTAAAACCAGTTGTAAGATTAATTTATGAGCAAAATATCATGCTCCTATAAATATGGTGACCATCGTTACCACCATTTCACATTGCTCCAACGAGTGAAAAAAAAATTCCTCAAATTTTCACATATGGGTATTTCCATACGCAACTCTAAGCCAAAGCTTCCGAGCCTTCGACTTCCTAGAAGTGAAATTACACTATTTCCGCCTAGCTCAACTTCAATGCGCGATCCTCATCAAAGACCTCTTAAGATTTTTCCCCATCTAATTTCACTAGGTAATTCAAGTTTAGCACCATTCTCTACTATAGCGGTGCATAGATAATTATAACTAATATTCTATAGTAGTCATTTGCAGTAATCCATGACAATGCCGCAAGGAAAATGACCTTTTCCGAGGTCCTCATTTCCAACATGAACTTATAGCTCTAACTAATCCCCACTTCCTATTGCCCTCATAATGGACTTCCATGGTCGCCCTTCGTCGATCAGCACACGAATCCCGAACGAGTGCGCAAAAGATTTAATATAATATTACATAATGGCAGGAGAACGAAATCTCACAAGAGGATATCAACAATCCTAATCACAAGGCCCTATATAAAATAAAAAACAACGCTGAAAGCGTAGTACGTCGGCACAAATTCCTAAGGACACTAAACCTGATGCTCTGATACCACCTGTGATACCCCGCCTAATAAACTACCGGGCGATCACTCCTATATCAAATTAAAACAGGAGTCTCATATGGTTCATTCTGAGCATCAGTGTCGAAAATCAATTTAATTACTAATATCCTATTAGGCCGGTGTCAAATTTTTAATTAACTACTCTTTTTAACCAAATCATTCAAATAAAACAATTACAACAGTTTATATGCAGCAACTGAAATGAAATAAAATAAAATAACCGAACACTCGGTACAATAATAAAACTAAATCGAATGCCGCATTAAAAGGCGATAAAAGAATAATGAGTACAGTTGGGCCATAAGCCCGAATCTTTCTACAATACCTCCTATCTAGATATCAATGATAGAAGCGTCTAATATAAACCTGCTTGCATCCACAACTGCTGCAGCAAACGTCTGACTCGAAAGAATCATCAAGCAGGCATCCCTGTGTCTGGACACACACACACACACACACACACATATATATAAATATAAATATATATATATATATATATATATATATATATAGCAAGAGGGGAAAATAGAGAAATGGGTCAGAGCCCTGGTTTTGAAAGCATTTTAGCAAGTCCTTGAAATCCATATTTTAAAATATGTTATTTTACATATTAAAACTGGTATCGCTCTCACATGAGATACACCTCACCCCTCTTCTAACAGTGCACAACTATCGCATACCTTTTTAAACAACCTAGTTAAGCTACCCTGCCTAACTAATGTAATTACCCATCTTCTAATAATCCTCATCAATTCGAGTACTAAGGACTAAACATCTCCCTATTTCCAACATTATATTACGTTTATGCGTAGGGTGTCTCACAAAGAGAAATACAAACAAGGACCCCCCCCCCCCCGATACACTACTACGTGACAATGTTGGTCATCGGGATCCATTAGGCCTTCAGTACATACCATACTTATACCATCCCGTATTTATTAATAGTTCTCATTAGAACCTAAGATTCATATTCATATAAATCAGGATATTCATTTACCGAAAGTAATATCACACTTTATTCATTCTTTTCACTTTATACAAGGTTAGGTTATATGATATCTCATTTCATATATATAAATAATATACTATACCCAACAAGTATATTAATCATCAACCGAACTATAATATAAGTGGCTTTGTCATTCTCATTTACTAAGCATCCATGGATTATATCAAGTACACATATATGTTAATCACAATACATATATCCATATCTGGCACCCATAGGCTTAACAGCGGTGCACACATACTCTTCTATCCAATACAACTACATCCCATACTAAAGTATCACATGTTCCACATTGCACAGGAAATGTATCAATATAAATCACACATATTGGAGGCGAACATGGTTCCAAGCCTATGGGCTACCCACATACCTATGCACTCATATGACCATTAACACTATCATTCTCTCACATAGCCCATACCTGTAATACCCCGTATTTTTATGGATTTTAAATTTAGGGATTTATTAAATTTAATTGAGATAAATTAATTTCATTTTAATCCGGGAAAATTGTTTTAAATAGTTACTAGCGTGACGAGAGTTAGTAATTATTGAAAATTTGTTATTTGTTGAATGTACTGGATGAGTATAGTAATATATGAGTTTTATTTTATAATATGGTCACGTGTGAATAAAATGACAATTACGGAAATTTAAGTCGAGACGCGCCTATGTCGTGCGGGACTAAATGTTGATTTATAAAAGTGAATAAATTATAAGTTGCTCGTATGGACGTTTTGAGTGCGCCAAAGTGTCCGGGAGGGTCTAGATAGTCATAAAAGTGTACTCGGGGTTTTAGTTTGGGTCTCGGGACTTTTTTAGGCCTAATTGGTACCCCGAGAGGGCGTTTTGGACATTTCGTAATTATGGGTAATTAAACCCACTAATTTTATAGAGTTATATCAGATGGAAAATGTATCTTCTAGGGTTAACACAACCTAAAACTAATGACGGACATTGGAGAGGAAGAGGAGAAGCTCTCCAAGGAATTCTAGGCCAAGAACACCTCGGATTGCACCGCCATCACCACCAACGCGTAGATCGCGCGACGGGGAATGCAACCACACCAAATTCGTCCACAAATCAGAGACTAAATTTCCAGGAAAGTATCTATCTTTCTTTTATCAAGTTAATGCATCCTTTTATATTAGTCTTAGGCTGATTAAAATTAGTGTTCTTGAAGAAAAATGTTAATTGGAGATACAAATTGCATGTTATAGTGAGAGAGATCATATTTCTGGAAATCCATTTCACATGTAGAGGTTGAGCCACGAATTTCCATGGTATTAGTGATAGAAAATCTGGAAAAAGAATTTAAGAAACAAAGTTAAAGAAAAATTAGCGTTCTTGAGAGTTATAAAGATTTTGACCCTTTTTCCTTGTTATAGATGATGAAAATTCGCATGTGTTACGTAGGATATTGTTTAAATGGGTATACAATACTTGTAGTAAACCTTAATTAGTGTTGCTAGAACATATTGGTGTTAGCTTAATTCAATTTTATGCGTAGTAAACCTTGATTAGTGTTGCTAGAACATATTGGAACATAAAAAGGACCAGTAGGGTGAAGAGAAATCCCATAAAGTGGACTTTAATGTGAAAGGAAAAAAAAAGGGAAAACATGGAGACTTTCGGATTTGAGAAATCATACGTGCATTTATTATATAATCGAAACATCTAATAAGTTGGATTAGAAGGCAAGAGAGGGCCTACTGAAATTGTACTTAGATAAAGGAAATACTTTGAGAGACGAGAAGTGAGTTAAAAATGACTTCATTACGAGAGTAAAAGGAATGAGGCTGTTTAACGATATAATTGAGTAAAATGTGTAATAACGGATAATTATAATTATGGGTCATGAGCGCACCTAATTTAATAATGTGGATGTGTATGTATATATATGACTGTGTTATTATGCATATATTATATCTGTGTAAAAATCATGCCCGCGCTACTTGCTATCCCTGAGGTTACAGCGCTGGGACAGTCTTATCTCGATGTGACCTATATGGGGGATATTGAATCGTACTCTAGAAGATAGATATCCTTGGTACAGGCTATCTGATCAATGGTCAGACGGTCCTAAGAGACGCGAGGGTATGTACTGACCTCTTAGAGACTTGGAATCTATGCTTCGCCTCAATGTTGTTTGTGTTTGTGTTAGTATAGTTCGAGAGTGATTCCGAACTAGTATTTCCTTTAGTTTGTGTGATACGGGGACTTGATAGCAGTGTATGCTAGCACCATAGTTTTTATGTGGGGTGTCGTTAGTATATATATAATTTATGAGTGATTGATATATATATACTTATATATGGAAGTCTAGCATCATAGATTTTATGTGGGGTGCTGTTTGTATATATATATATGTTATACGAGTGATTAATATATATACGTGTAACTATATGACAACTTTCTACTGAGTAAAATAGTAGTTGAGTATAATATGAAATTTATCAACTTCACTGTAAGTATTCGGAAACTTTATAACCATACGGAATTATTCTAAATAACGAAAGAAATCTTGAAGAGATAGACTTTTCTAAAGTGAATATCATAACTTTAATTTCACGTGTTAAAACTTATGGAGAATAAGTTAGAGAGACATATGGGGTTCGTTAGTACGATAGATGTGCACACTAGATGAGAGGTGAGAATTCTCAAGAGAGTGTCGCATACTAATATGACTGTTGCATTAGCCGGTAAACATTTTAAATACTTGCTAAACTATTTTAAAACTATTTTACATTCGGGCTCTGACCCGTTTGTTTTTATCTCTTCTCCTTTGTGTATATACATATATGTATTACAGGTGCCCAGCCACAGAGGCGTCTGGCTTAGGATTCTTTGGATGGAACGTGCTGTAGCTTTTGTGGGAGTTGCAGGCCATTGCTTAGACGACCTCATTGTTGACTCTACTTCTAGTTCATCTTTATCCAGTGGGGGCATGTGTCACCCTTTTCCATTATTTAGTTGATATTATCAGAGACTGTAATTCTTTTTACTTTTAGCATTTTTATTTCGGGATTTATTACTGTCAGGATGTTTTCCTTTAGTGTTGTAAATGTTGGGATTTATTATTGATGGTTAAATTCTTGAATGTTCATTTTTATTCTTCTAATAAATGTGTTACTCTTAATATGTTAATGATTAAAGGTTTTATAATCAGATTTAATAAATGGATGTAAGGTTTCAAATGGTTTTGACACTTAGCTTAATTATTTAGGGTGTTTAATTGGAAAAGTTACTTTGCGAAAGTGATGCTAAGAATGAACCAATTGTTCACCTTGATTTTAATTTAATAAATGAGTGATCGCTCGGTATTTAATTAGGCGGGGTGTCACAGGTGGTATCAGAGCATCAGGTTCTAGTGTCCTTAGGATCTGTGCGGCTTATTATGATTTCAGCGTTGCTTTGTTTGATATAGAGCCCCATGTTTTGGATTGTCGATTTCTTTGACGAGATTTCGTTCTCCTGCTATGACGTATATACATTATTGAATTCTAGTTTCGTTCGGATGTGTGCGTGTGCCGAGAAATGAAGGATGTTAGAAGAGGACCGTTAAGCGGACATCAAGAGGTAGGGCTGAGTTGAAGTGGAAAAATATATTCGAGGATGATGACCGTAGTCGAGGTCACCTCCATTATGGCACGAGAAGCCAAGACTAGAAAGGCGATAAGGCGCAACAATGATTTCCAAGTGCTGCTATAAACGAATGAGGTACGAGAGTAAACTTACCCAACGTGTTACAAAAACGTGTAGATAATTGTCAGTGAGAATTATAGAAATGCGGAAATTGTATGTGTTTACCAAAGGAGGTAAAGTATCCAAAGGTCTAGATATAGGACGGAGTGTGGCTAACTGAAAGTGAAAATTTAGAGAG
The DNA here is from genome assembly GCA_949130495.1 of Sambucus nigra. Classification (NCBI taxonomy): domain Eukaryota; kingdom Viridiplantae; phylum Streptophyta; class Magnoliopsida; order Dipsacales; family Adoxaceae; genus Sambucus; species Sambucus nigra. Next base: position 523,591,437 of record OX422218.1, read on the forward strand.
AATTTTTATTAGTTGTCGGAAAGAAGTTATATGGTAGTAGTCAACCAACAATTTTAGAAGTGGAATGCTATGCCTATATGAGAACCTTAGGTACAGTGTTAACCGTATGTTCCTTCCTCAACTATTCAGGATTAGAAGCGAACGTGGTTCCGAACTCATCTCGGGAGGGCATGACAAGGGTCCATTTGTGAATATGAATTTTAACCGTTAGCAAATTTTGTATCGGAAGATGTAGATACAAGTGGGAGAAAATGACTCCAAGTGGGAGATCGACTCGTAATAATAGTTGATAACACTCAAAGAGGAAATTCTGATGGACGGTCGATTTAGAGGTTGACAATGTCTTATTTTGTCAATATAGATGATAACGCTTCTTTGTGGGGGAAGCTAAAAGAATCAAAGAATTTAGTAAAAAATAAGACTGAATACAATGGTGGTGGTGTAGCACCTCAAAGGGATGTGGATACACATTAGGGGACTCATTTAAATGCTTCAGATAGTTAAATTCTTACCAAGAGATGGTAAATTCAGTAAGGACTATTATAGTCAGTAACATGTTCTTTATGGCCTAAAAGACTAAGGGTATAATCGGGATAGCTAACAGGAATCGACTTTACTAAAAGACCGAGAGAAGGACACTCCTAACCTGGTTAGTAGGACAGGTAGCAAGTGGATTATGTGTTGAGGTATTTTTGTGCGGAGTGAAATCGCTCGCGATAATATGTTCCAAAGTGAGAAAAAGGGACAAGAATACGGTGCCTTGTAAAGGATGACGATTAAAATAATTTTGTTTTGGTTTGGGCAGACGTGTTACGTCCAAAAACCATTTGTGCAGTCAAGACGATTGCCGGGATGGAAGTATAAGTTGTATCCTTAGAGGATGTGGCATATGTATGTGACACGAGCGAGTCACCATACTGTTTTCATTGCTAGATTAGCATGTGAGACGAGTTTAATGCAGATAATTATAAACGTTATTAAAATGTGAATATTTTTCCCTAGTGTAGCGGGATTTTTCTTTAGTGTTATCCGCGGAGGATGAATGAGTATATTAACAGTGTTATGAACTTTATTGAGGTTACTCATCGTAGTGATGCGATATACGAATATGGTATTATCTTTGATAAAACGTTGTAAAAATGGTTAGTACGATAGTGGGCATTTATTGCAAAACTATCGGAGTGGTTGCATTAGTCCAACATGTTTCATTTTTGTTCTGGCGAGACTTCACCTGAAAGAAGGTCGGACTCGCACTTATTTTATCTATCCTAGAGACTTCGGAGGATATAGTGGGCTCGAGATATTCGATGCCAATGTATGTATAGACTTTGTCAGTATGATTCAGTATGTATCAGGATTTACCGTTGAGCGAAAAGATTTGACTCAGTATTATGTTTAGCACTCTGGACCTAGTGATAGGAAGAGTGCAGTGTATATCTATCCTCTAAAGATGTGGGAGTTAAGAGTTATACCCCTATTATTAAGGAAAGGAATTTTAAGAATTCCAATTGTATGTATTCGAGGTCTATAGAATGCAATTACCATCAACCAATACGGGACGATAGTGAAATTAGTGAAACGTTCTTTGTTAAGCATAATTACGGGAGGAACTGTAACTTTTCCGTCAAGGGCGGAATAAAGGGGTACATACTATGGACGGAGGACCTAACGGATTTCAATAACCGACTATGCTAAGTAGTAGTGTATCGGGGGGTTCCTTGTTTGGATTTCGCTTTGCGATACATCTCACGCATGAAACTTAGCGTAAGGTTGGAAATAGGGAGACGTTTGGTCACTATTCCATGAGTTCGGTACCCTGGTCGAAATGGGATCAAGTAATTACATATGTAAGTTAGCAGTTGAATTTTTTTTTAAAGCCATTGGAGCCAGATTTTTTTTGTGGTAAGAAGGCATTGAAAGTTATACCCACGAGTTGAGGGGTGGAACGATGATAAGGAGAATTTAAAAGTTTTGATTTCCAAGGTGAATAAGGAGTTGTAATGATTTTTAACATGGATTATCTGGAAAGAACTTTATTATACGAAAGAGATGATCTGTGATTATTGTGATGAATAAAGAGTTAGTGATTTATTTTTGTCGTTGTACCTATTTGGGAAATTGTTGTACTTATCTGAAGAAGGTTGAGATTTATTATTCCTCTTTTATGGTCATGAAATTTGAATGGCCTATTCCTTACACTTTGTTGGATTTAGCTAGTTTCACTGATGTGTAGCACGCCGATTGCTCTCCTAGGGCGGTCGAGGTGTTGCAAGATGTGGGCATCTGGGTTAGCTGCTGTTAAAATAGTCCGAGTTGAAGGGACGTGGTAATAGACGTGTGAAATATATGTTTGTGGGACTAGTATAATGAAGTGGAAGTGATAGAGTGGATTAAATGTCACATGAGGGGCGATAATCCATACATAAGTGTGCAACTAAAATAGCATGCCCTAATTTGATTGGAAGGCTGTGGGAAGCCATTTAAGAAGGGGTATCCCCTGAATGGAGCAGAATTAAATTATTATGAAGAACACTAGGAGCGGAGTTGTTAGTAGTCAAGTGTGAGAGCGACTTGAACGTACAAATAGTAATGATGTTAGTATGGTATAAGAGATCCAGAAGTGCGTATCGTGGAAGAAAGAACACGGGTCGGGAATTCACCATACACCAAGGAAGGAAGGAGAGTATTACGTGTCACGTAATCTAAGACATTTAAAGGGAAAAATCGATGTTTAGCGGGACGTAGTGAGTAGTCTCTACCTGCACCGCCCATAGGTAAGGTTTGGTTGAAAGAGGAGAATCAACCAAATAATTTTGTGTTTATCGACAATTCCTGAAAAAGGAAGAGGTCAGTAAAGTCGATAAAGTTCTTGGATGGGTTGCCATCCTGAAATAAGATCAAGGGTTCATCCCGAACATGTGAATTAAGTCGCCAAGAAGGAAGTGATTGATATTCCTTTGGGCTGGTGTACAATATTAAGTAGTATGCCCCGGACTTCCTTTGAAAGGAAGGATCGCGTCAGTGCATGGTTCGGCGCAGTATAAATTTTTGAATCAGGATGAGATTGGTGAATCCCACCTTTGATATGGGATTTTTGGAACCAGCGGAGATAAGGTTTCGTTTCTAGTAGGATGTATCACCCTTAGCCAGGACATAGGCGCACGGTGATTAAACATTAGTGGAGCCACGTGAAGGAGATTTTGGAATCTTGGTACGATGATTTCAGGAATGCTCAGTAGAAGCACTCGTACTTGTCTGTCGCACATGAGGTTCTTATTAAGGTTTTGTTATGGAAGAACCTCGACTATTCTCCTTCCGTATATTTAGATGTAAATAATCAGAATTTTTGGATTGGTCGAGAAAACATCCGATAACTATGGTGGAATTCCACGACTGTTTTAGGCGAGCAAGAATGGTCAAATGTTTGTATGATTTTATCAGAATGGGAGTTTTGTATATGAATAAATCCGAGTAGTTATCATGTAGTGAGATGCGGCCTCCTAATGATAGGGAGGTAATGGAAATTTATAACGTATAAGCGTGACTTATGCGAATGTTGTCGGTTGGGAGCACCATGTGAAGTGTGTCCAATGAGAATGTTAAACGAGCTTGCTGTGAGGAAAGGGCTATAGTAATTGAGTGTCGTACTATGTAGATAGTTTGCGTACGGAAAATGAAATCCAGAATTGTGTTACCTAGTAGGCCTTATTTTCCGAATTTCGGGACGAAATTCCATAATTAGGGGGGAAGTATGTAATACCCCGTATTTTTATGGCTTTTAAATTTAGGGATTTATTAAATTTAATTGAGATAAATTAATTTAATTTTAACCCGGAAAAATTGTTTTAAATAGTTACTAGCAAGACGAGAGTTAGTAATTATTAGAAATTTATTATTTGTTGAATGTACTTGATGAGTATAGTAATATATGAAATATATTTTATAATATGGTCACGTGTGAATAAAATGAAAAATATGGAAATTTAAGTCGGGATGCGCCTCTGTCGTGTCGGGACTAAATGTTGATTAATAAAAGTGAATAAATTATAAGTTACTCGTATGGATGTTTTGAGTGCGCCAAAGTGTCTGGGAGGGTCGAGATAGTTAGAAAATTGTACCCGGGGGTTTAGTTTGGGTCTCGGAGCATTTTTAGGCCTAATTGGTACCCCGGGAGGGCGTTTTGGACATTTAGTAATTATGGGTAATTAAACCCACGAATTTTATAGAGTTATATTAGGTGGAAAATGTTATCTTCTAGGGTTAACACAACCTAAAACTAATGACGGCCATTGGAGAGGAAGAGGAGAAGCTCTCCAAGGAGTTCTAGGCCAAGAACACTTCCGATTGCACCGCCATCACCACCAACGTGTAGATCGCGCGACGGGAAACGCAACCACACCAAATTCATCCACAAATCAGAGACTAAATTTCTAGGAAAGTATCTATCTTGCTTTTATCAAGTTAATGCATCCTTTTATATTAGTCTTAGGTTGATTAGAATTAGTGTTCTTGAAGAAAAATGTTAATTGGAGATACAAATTGCATGTTATAGTGATAGAGATCATATTTCTGGAAATCCATTTCACATGTAGAGGTTGAGCCACGAATTTCCATGGTATTTGTGATAGAAAATCTGGAAAAAGAATTTAAGAAACGAAGTTAAAGAAAAATTAGCGTTCTTGATAGTTATAAAGATTTTGACCCTTTTTCCTTGTTGTAAATGTTGAAAATTCGCATGTGTTACGTAGGATATTATTTAAATGGGTATATAATACTTGTAGTATGAATTGTTGGGATTTTGGGACTGTAATACGATGGTTTGGAGGAGTTTGGGGTAATAATTCCGTAGCTGGGTTTTTCTGTAGTTTCGCCATAACTGCTTGATCGATCGATCGAGCCCAGAGCATCGATCGATCGAAGGTTCGATCGATCGACCCCCTATCATCGATCGATTGACCCTCTTGGGAAAACTGCACTTTTTCCCGTGTTAGCTTAATTCGATTTTATTCATAATAAACCTTGACTAGGGTTGCTAGAACGTATTGGAACATAAAAAGGACTAGTAGGGTAAAGAGAAATCCCATAAAGTGGACTTTAATGTGAAAGGAAAAAAAAGGAAAACGGGAAGACTTTCGGATTTGAGAAATCATACGTGCGTTGATTATATAATAGAAACATCTAATAAGTTGGATTAGAAGGCAAGAGAGGGCCTACTAAAATTGTACTTAGATAAAGGAAATACTTCAAGAGATGAGAAGTGAGTTAAAAATGACTTAATTACGAGAGTAAAAGGAATGAGGCTGTTTTATGATATAATTGAGCAAAATGTGTAATAACGGATAATTATAATTATGGGTCGTGAGAGAACATAATTTAATAATGTGGATGGGTATATATATATATATATATGACTTTGTGATTATGCATATATTATATATGTGTAAAAATCATGCCCGCGCTACTTGCTATCCCTGAGGTTACCACGCTGGGACAGTCTTATCTCGATGGGACCTTTATGGGGGATATTTACTCCTACCATAGAAGATAGATATCCTTGGTACAGGCTATCTGATCGATCGTCAGACGGTCCTAAGAGACGTGAGGGTATGTACTGACCTCTTAGAGACTTGAAATCTATGCTTCGCCTCAATGTTGTTTGTGTTTGTGTTAGTACAGTTCGAGAGTGATTCCGAAGTAGTATTTACCTTAGTTTGTGTGATACGGGGACTTGATAGCAGAGCATGCCAGCACCATAGTTTTTATGTGGGGTGTCGTTAGTATATATATAATTTATGAGTGATTGGTATATATATACTTATATATGGAAGTATAGCACCATAGATTTTATGTGGGGTGTTGTTTGTATATATATGTTATACGAGTGATTAATATATATACGTGTAACTATATGACAACTTTCTATTGAGTAAAATAGTAGTTGAGTATAATATGAAATTTATCAACTTCACTATAAGTATTCGAAAACATTATAACCATACGGAATTATTCTAAATAACGGAAGAAATATTGAAGGGATAGACTTTTCTAAAGTGAATATCATAACCTTAATTTCACGTGTTAAAACTTATGGAGAATAAGTTAGAGAGATATATGGGGTTCGTTAGTATGATAGACGTGCACACTAGATGAGAGGTGAGAATTCTCAAGAGAGTGTCGCATACTAATATGACTGTTGCATTAGCCGGTAAACATTTTAAATACTTGCTAAACTATTTTAAAACTGTTTTACATTCGGGCTCTGACCCGTTTGTTGTTATTTCTTCTCCTTTGTGTATATATATATGTATTATAGGTGCCCAGCCACAGGGGCGTCTGGCTTAGGATTCTTTGGATGGAATGTGCTGTAGCTTTTGTGGGAGTTGCAGGCCATTGCTTAGACCACCTCATTGTTGACTCTACTTCTAGTTCAGCTTTATCCAGTGGGGGCATGTGTCTCCCTTTTCCATTATTTAGTTGATATTATCAGAGATTGTAATTCTTTTTACTTTCAACATTTTTATTTCGGGATTTATTACTGTCAGGATGTTTTCCTTTAGTTTCGTAAATGTTGGGATTTATTATTGATGGTTAAATTCTTGAATGTTCATTTTTATTCTTATACTAAATGTGTGACTCTTAATATGTTAATGATTAAAGGTTTTATAATCGGATTTAATAAATGGATATAAGGTTTCAAAACCTTGATTTTAATTTAATAAAGGAGTGATCGCCCGGTATTTAATTAGGCGGGGTGTCACAGTACCTATCTTCCATACTGTTGAGGTACCAAATCTAAAATCCCCCGGAAGGCAACACAGGATAAGATTGTCCTCTTTCGAACTCCAACCTCCCGTGATAGCAAGTATAATAGGTATGTCATACACATAATAAACAATAATATAGGTACACATTCTACCTATATAAATATATCATCATTTAGGTATTCACACAACCATATTATAATGATAGGTATTTATCTCACCTGTACATATTTCCCCATAGGTAATTTTTTTAACCCATGTATATAATAACATCAGGGCATACGCACCACCCATATAATAATCCCCATACATAGTATATTTATATCTCGGATATCCTATGCATTTATCAATTTTCGACTAATCCCCAATATTTTATTTTTCGAGCTTTTCTCACCGGACAATGATAATATCAACAACCCCAATATATTCATTTGTCTCATAATATATATACTTTAACGACATCGTATATATACTATTTATATCCCTTCTCAATATACTATGGCTGTAATTTCCCAACTCTTATACCGATAGCCAATAACCTCGAATATTTCCATTCATAATAACATAAGCAGTCACACCCTTAAAATATTACCCGTAATACGTACGCTCTTATTTATTACTCAAATCACACCTAAATACCCCTTTAAGTATTATTCCTCACGAAGACCCCTATTTGGGTAAATCTTAGATTTTACTTTCAACTAACCCTAGGTACACGCTTTACTAAAAAAAATATTTAGAAGTCCCCATACTAGTATAGGATCCCCAAATATTTATCTCCAAACAATTCTAGCCTTTATTTTTACAATTTCAGGTTTGATTTTCGGGTTGATGATTTCAACCCCGGAACTGCTTTCTTAAAAAAATCATAACTAATTAAAAAAAGTCAGAAAAATACGTGGTTAGCCATGATGTGACTGTATCGAAAATATCTACAAATTTCATGTTTTGACCGAGAGCGGAATTAGCTGTCTTCCTAGCCGAAACAGTTCGGAAGTGACGCTGGTCACTATTCACCCTCTTCTCCAAAAATCCAAACCTCCATTAAAGCATCTCCAAGATTTTTATCTCCTTTCTCATCATCATTCAACCTCAAACAATCATAAATACACATATAGAAAGGGTTTTAATCATCCTAGAACCCATTTTCAATAATTAATTTCAATAAATTCCAAGTTTCTGAAATTGGCTATTAATCGAGTTATATCTGTTTTAATCTTTCGAAAACCCGTTTGATCCACAAAATTTCAACCCAAAAATCTTTAGATATATACCAACTATAATATGAAAAATTAACACACTTAATCATAAAGAAAGTTAAACACTTGCCTTATGGATTAAATCCGACGACCCCGAGTCAAATCCTAGGATTTTTGGCCGAAAATCTCTTCTTTTCTTATCTTTTCTTTCTTCTTATTTCTTCTCCTCTTTATCTCTTCTCTCTCTCTCTCTTAGGGCTGATATTTGGGGGAAATAATGTCTTTTCCCTTATTAAATCCGAAATTGGGTGTATACCCAATTGTTAAATGACTCGTGTACTCATTTACGAGTCTCTACTAGTCCACAAATGTTCGGAGCCCAAATACTACCCCCGGGTAATCTATTCTGACTATTTTGGCCATTCTGAACCCAATGGCGGAGTCAAAATCTCAACTAAAATTCACTATTTTGACCCAACACGTTCAATATGCTTGTTTTCCAATTTAAAATATTTTCCTTTGTCGCTTTACCCAACTGCCACATGTAATTAAAAAGAATCCACTCATATACTTAGTGTCGTAAGAAAGTATAATCCATATAAATATTAGTCTGACACTTGATAACTAATATTTACTATTCACTTTATAAAATTAAATTTATTTAATTTCACTCATTAATCCCAGAATTACTATTCACTATAATTCTTCAAATTACCAAATTACATCCACAGTGTAATTTCAATATCTTTAAAAGTACGGGGTATTACAATTATCTACATAGATGTTTTCTTCAGGGTGTCTGGAAATTGTAAATGGTTTTGAAGGAAAATATTCTAGTATTAAATACCTTACGCGGTATTGCGATTTTATCAGTGTAGTTTCTCTATATATCTTACTAACAATATCAATTCTAGAGTTTTTTAGAAAGTTGTCCAAATCATTATCATAATATGATGACAAAAATCTACGATATGTTCTACGGGCAGTTGTATCTATGTTTTTATGAAGATGATGGATTCCTCTCGATCTAATTAAAATAATTATTATTTCAGCTAACCGTTTGCGTCTACTATATTTTAATATGTCTATACTATCTTCAAGTATTCTAGTGTATTCTTAATATTTTTCTAGTCTAGAAAGTTCTTCTGCGAACTCTACAGTTGTCAACCTTTGTCTAAAGAGATCTCGGATCCCTGTTCTAATTGTTTATATTCTAGGTACGTCTCATACTAGCCATTCAATAACCTGGTCTATATATTTGAATGTTCCGACTGTGTATGTTAAAGAAGATTCTATAAGTTATTTATCTTTATGGTCTGTAAGAGTCCACTCTTGAATTTCTCTTGTTAAAGGCCGTTTCGACTCTCGCAGTTTTGTAAACAACATTTGTTTGTTTATCAAACCGTCACCGTGCTTAAAAAAATCACCAATGACTTTCTATCCCTAACCTTTTAGGTCCCCAATTCTCAACCCTCTACATCTCATCATTAACCCTCAGCTACTTCTATGATCATGAGGTATAAAAACATTGAACTTTTGGATATAAGATCAATGGGTTATATTTCTCCTATAAAAACTTTAGCATACAATTTTCGGGAGCTTCGTTCTGAATCTTGGAAGATTTTTAACCGTATTATTTGTTGAAACAGTTGATGGTAATGGGTATGTAGTAAGAGAAAGTTCTGTTTTTTAGTGTAGCAGAGGTTGTACACTCTTTTGTGTTGATACAGAGTTAAGTAGAAAGAGATAATAATTTATATGGTCTGATAAGTGTTTTATGTCATGAGCTTTATCAATAATAGTTCGAAGCCTATATTGTTGGGTTTAAAGTGATGGGTTTTGCAACCCGAATAGTGGTCCGCTCCTCTATCAGGAGTAATTTTTCTTACTCTCCAAAATGAATGAATTTCACTTCACGATCTCAAAGTGTTGCATCCATCATTCCAAGACTCATGATTACAATCCAATCAGTCTCACTTCGGCTAATTTTACATCGTTTGACAATTTTTTTGGGATTATGGATTCCTTCTCCTCTTGGGAAGAATCCCCCATCACTTGAACCTATTTGTACTCTGACACCGATCATTTTAATCGTGTAAGAAATCTCTAGAATTTCTATGTGAAGCCCCTCATTACTAGAGGTAGCGCTAGCAATGATCTCATTCGAATCAAGATTAACCCAAATAACAGAGCGGAACGAGCGAGGGGTGCAATATCTCTTCAATCATCGAAAGTAAACTTATCTCCTTCTATATCCCAGTTCAATTCAGTGGGTTTTATAAAGAATAGCTTCTCTCAAAAAATAAAAATAAAGGTTATGAGCTTTGGTGTGTTGGTTAGTTTTGGATTGAGTCTTTGGTATGGTGTTTTGTTTTCGGCTGAATCTGTTATTTTTCGTTGGGCTTCTACCTTTTATTTAATTAAATCATATTTCATACGAAAAGAATAAATATTTATGCCATGCGTTTAATTGGTCTCCACGTATGAATTATAATTGGATCTTGAGATTGTTTTAATCATTATTTTAAATATTTTGTGATGAAGATGTGTTACAAATGTGTATGTTTATATGTCTGTGTTTTTTTTTGTGTGTGTGTGCATTGGGGGGGGGGGGGGGGTAATTCTAAGAGAATACACAATATGGATTTTGAGACATCAAAATTGTATCCTAAATAGTACAAATTTTCAAATTTGGCCTTTTGAATCACTTTTTTACTGAATACCTCAATTTATAAGGCACTTCAATAATAAACTCAAATTTTACTCTTTTCCTTTTGTTTTATTATATTCTTCCAAGGACCTAATTTAAAAATTTAAACTTGAGTAAGACATTTTCAATTCAGCATTCCCTAATAAATCACTAGATTGTTGTGACACAATTGAATGATGAAAAAAAATTTAATTTCTAAAATGATTTTTCATTACGATTTGAATTTTTCTTAATAAAATACAGTTATGGGGATATAATTTTTCACAGTTAATGTTTGGTATTTTAATACTATGTCAATACATATGTCGCTTTTATATAATGAATTACATCAATGAGAATATATTGAAATAATATATTGCCTTCAATAATATTTGTAACGTGCATTTGTGCCCACGCATTGCACGGGATACATGCTAGTTTATATTAAGATAGAAAATAAAAGGTGCATATTTAATTAATGTTGAGATAAATGCGAAAATGTTGGGCCACTACAATGCAAAAATACAGTTATTTTTTTTAGCAAAAAATGGGCTTTGATTTTGCAGTGTTTTTTTTGCAATGTAAGGCCACATGTTTCTCTTTTTTCACTATCCTTTTTCCACTTTCTCCCCTCTCTTTTGAAGTCTTGAAATTTTGAGACTCTTCCCTTTTTCTCCTCCCTTCCCCCTTTCTCTCACCACAAAAACTTTCAACCTCTCTCTCTCTCATCTAAAAAATTATAAAGTCTCAATTATTCAAGACATGCGAAGGACATAGACGCGAATGCTATTGTGATAGTTCTTGACAGGCGGTAGTTACAAACAGAGTGTTACTCTGACTACAAGAAAATTTGGTTTTAGCAAGGAAGTAACTTTCCTTGCTAAAAGTGTATTATTAGCAAGGAAAATGAAAAAATTATTGATTAAAATATAATCTTGTTATAAATATTTTGCAAGGTAATTTTTTCTTGCAAAATGTAACTTTTGGCAAGGAAATTTTGAAATCCTTGGTTAAAATATGGCGATAAAATTTCCCTCCTCTTTTTTATTATTCAAAATACTTACTGCAATATTTGAATGAATTTCCTTACCAATAATAACACATACATTTAACAAAAGAAAAAGAAAAAAACCCAAATTAACAAACACTCAAATTCACCAATCATTAACATAATCCAAAACGCAATCTAAACGTTGTGCAGTTACTTGTGGGTGCATTGGTATTCATTGACCTCTCTACACTTAAACGATATTTTAACACCTAGTTACCAACTCTATTCACCTCTTTATCTTTACATAAAAGTATATTTATGAAATAGTAATTGTTTGTCCTTTAAAATATAATTATATGAATATAAGAATATTTAATTATATCCCAAATAATTGGCTTAGAGATGAAAGGTTTAGGGACATCAAATTCTTAATTTATGGGGTGAAATTTTATATTATCAACACTTGTAAAAAAATATTTTTCTCAAACATTTCTTTTGTTGCGTGGCTGAGAAACACTTGTAATAATTATATTGTATGTTGTGGATCTTGTTTATTCGAATTTGGCCTGCTACGTGGATGGAAGTGAGTTTTTAGATTATGTATTAGAGTTCGTGGCACCTGAAATTTAAAAATGGACTATAACTAATTTCCTTAGAATGATTGTGGGATTTTTTTTACTCAGTTATAAGGTTAACAAATCGAGATGTGATAGTATATATCCTCCACATATTTCCTCGAAGGCAAATGAGTGATTAACATTAAATACAAAAATGTTCTGTCTGGTCTCGCATAATGTATTCAATTTTGGGGTCTCAATTAATTTATGCAAAAATATTCAGTTTGACCTCTGCCACCAAGGGTAGTGCGTCTACCTCATATGGTAATTTCTTGTTTTTATGTTTAGGTTTAGCTTTTTATCCATTAAAACATTGTTAGCTTTGAGATCCCTATGAATAATTCTTAGTCTTGAGTCATAGATAAGGTAGATAAGCCCCTTTGCAATACCAAAAACAATTTCAAAACGAATTTGCCATGTGAGTATGACTCCATTTTCATTTGCATTAGAAATCCATTAAAACTAGTGTTAAGGTAACTTCTCAATTTTGAAACAAAAAATGACTTAGAAGCATGAAATGAAGCAGCAAAATCAAACCAACTATCAAATAGTCCAAGCTTATATTGGGCATATACTCGTAGACCAACGCCCTCACTTCTCCTTTAAGGAAACAACTCAAACGTCAAGCATGATTACAGTGTTGTAGTTTGGAAATAAAAATAATTTCATTTTTAAATTCTTGAAGACCTTGTCCTGAATACCTTAAAAGTGTCTTATTGCTATCTTTTGTCCCACTGATAACTTACCCTATAATGTTTTCAATATATTAAGTCTTCTTTATATATAGGGAGAAGATCACAAGTGGACCTAAAAAGAAATTTTTTTAATGGACCTTACCAAAATACACCTAACAACCCATTAATTTTAACTCATATGTTGTAATTGGTCCGCGCTAGTCCTTCTCTCTCCCTTTAAACTTCAGATTCTCGTGAAACATATTCTCTCCATGTCCTATCAAGTAAATTTCAACTTTCCCGAGTTAAACTTTCTCGGATTCTTCCTATACCATCCTCATTGAAAATCTGGGAATTAACGGTACTGACTTCCCTAACCAATCAAATAGCCAAATCCTGAAGTCACACTCTTCTACATTCAGTAAATCTCGCAATACGCGTTGTCTCATAATCTTTCACTTAAGGAAGAATAATTGATTACCCAAATATCTAGGGTGCCCATACACCCTATTCTTTGTGCATTGCAGCACCACCACACTAGACATGTTATAAATAACAAACGATGCCCCGCATACTTGGCATGACTATCTGGTAAGGTCCTACTCTGTCACCCTACCTTTTCCACCTAATCATATCTTAAGTTGTCTCATCGGTCTGCTCGTGGTGTCAATGATTGATAACATTATCACATATTATTATTATACGGCTCTATCGGCCTTAATTGTAATTTCACCATTATCTCACGGTTATAACTGCGTATATTGGTAATAATTATGATACTAAATCCATGTACTAAAGACAAACTTCTCCCAACTTCAAACGTTCGCTAAGTTTAATGCGTGGGATGTCTCGCAAAGAGAAATCCAACTAAGGAACCCCCCTGATACATTACTACCTAACACTGCTGGTCGTCGAGATCTGCTAAGTGCTTAGTCAATAACATACATCCCCGAATTCCCGTTTGCAACATAAGAAGTCTACTCGACCACTCTCATTTTATGAAAGACAGTATAAAATGCAAGGCTCACACTATCACGAGTTATTAGCATTATACAATTTATGAGCCATATCTCTCCACTCTACAATAATTCAATATACCCTGAATCACAACAGTAAAACATCCCTGCTCACCGGGACCAACATAGTAAGACAATATACTCATTGAACTCTACAATACGATTTAACACATGTGCAGGCTCAACCGTCCTTCAGATGATGCCTCGCTAAAACCATATATTTAAAATTTAAATTTTTTAGTACAATAGTCTCATCACACAATTTATTACTGTCCAAACCCTCGGTAACCAGTAACCGTACAGTATAGTAATAATATTCACTACTATCATAAACCTCAAAGGAGCATGAATCATCACATAATACCATATACAAGTTTCTCTTAGTGTCCACACTTGCTCCTCCCCGCAGGTGGCATGAAAATCTCGCTACCAAATGGTAGTCATTTACATAATAAGACTGTTGTTGTCAGAATATCAACTAAACCGAATGTACACTCAAATTCTTAGCATTAACTATTCACATATGTTGTGACACACCCACGTCACTTGAACTCATCATTTATTCACAAGTATGAAACAAAACTCCATTTTGTGACCCATAATTATCTATAATCGTTATACCTTTCGGGTTCCATTCATTAGATTTTTCCCTTCCTTTTTTGGTGGGTAAATTATTCTGTGTTATGGCTTACCCGCCTGAAATTGATACCTTGGCCGCATATCCCTAGGCCTCAATTATGACCTTATTGTCCCTCTATTGATTTCCCTAGGCCCGTCGACCCTGAAATAAGGTATGCTATAGTTATTGAGGGCTACGTTGGTCCTGCCTAGACCTACTACTCTTAGGTTATTAGTTCCTGGCCCCAATTATGTTGACCAAATTCTCACACTGGATATATTAATTTTCCAATTGGTATGCCTTACAGGCATGATTTATTATTCCTGATACTTATCAATTTCACTTCTCAAGTGATCAACCTTCATACTGGTAACCCTTATCTCTACAGACATGATACTTTCCCTTTCAATGGTCCTCTTGGCCTTGTTGGGATGTCCTTCTCTCGGACCTGATAGTCTAAACTCCTAGTTGTTATTTTCGTTGTTCCTTACGCTCTACAGGACATATGGAACACATGATCGACCCACTAATCTTGACTGAATCCATCACCATTATGTTAAGATTTAATCATATAATTTAAATAGGTTTCCCCTCTCTGGGTATACTTTCTGGTGATGTTCTACTAACACTATTGAATTCAACCTTGCCCTTCTTCTAGGTATTACAACTCGACTAGCTCCCTTTATTCTGGGACGTTGGCACATTAAAATAAATATAT
Organism: Sambucus nigra; assembly: GCA_949130495.1. NCBI lineage: Eukaryota > Viridiplantae > Streptophyta > Magnoliopsida > Dipsacales > Adoxaceae > Sambucus > Sambucus nigra. The sequence goes on from OX422218.1 coordinate 523,606,721, forward strand.
ACTTTGATGACATTGAAACTAGTCACCTTAGTCGTAACTCCCATTCACGCTACGCCATTTCACCCACAAGTCCATTTTTAACTTATGGACCCTTTTTCTTCTGTGGCTCCTACTTCGGTCACAAAGTTAGCTTACCAAGCTAACTCACCCTGTACGGTCGGTCTCTATTCGACCTACTGGTGATAAGTTTAACATCTCTTCCATATTTCTGTCTGACCAGAAGATGGAAAATTTAAATGGTCAACCCATACCCAATATCTCGGTCTGATTGACTATTTTTACTCCTTCCTGTTCCTCTGAGGTAAGAGAATATTTCTCATGAATTTAAAATTATGAGTGCCACCACACTCTACTTTACATTATTGCCTTTGGATTAGCTTCCTCTATTGGCCTATCATACTTAGATATTACTGTTGGTGACTTCAACCACGATCATCGTTCCCCGAATGCTTCACAACTTCCAATTGTTTTCCTCCTCCTGTAGTCCCGCTAACGGCCCTCGCTGGTCGTCCCATATTGCTCGGAGTACGAAGTCCAATCACTCTCGCATATGAATTTACTTCACTAAACTAAATCGCAGGAGAGCGTAAATCGCATACGTAGTGGAGTACAATAATCCTAGAATAATGCTCTACATCAAATAACGCTAAGCTGAAACGTAATAAGCCGTACATATCCTAAAGGACACTAGAACCTTATTCTATGATACCACTTGTGACACCCCTCCCAATTAAATATCGGGTGATCAGTCCTTTATAAAATTTATAACAGAATGTTCGGTTGATTCATTCTTAGCATCACTGTCAAAAATATAAATCCAATTAATTACCTAACATTTAATTAAGATAGTGTGAAAACATTTTTTCAATTAACTTGAACCAATTAATTTAATAAATTCTGAACATGTAAATATAAACCATACATAAGAATTAAATGCTGAATGAATCAAATACTGAATAGATAAGACTGGATAAAACCTTCCAGTTCACAGTTACAAACCAAATAATAAAAAATACTCAAACCAACTGAAAAGAACTACAAGGGAAACTGAGAATAACTCTGCTAATGAGAATGGACGACACATGCCCTAACTGAGATATCTGAACTAGGAACTGAATGAAATGAGAGAAGCGTCTAATCTCAAATAATCTGCAACTTCCACAGCAGCTGCAGCTCTGGAAACCATCCAAGTATCTAGAATCGGTGTCCCTATGGCTGGGCACCTGTACTAATACATATATATATATATATATAGCAAGAGAGAAAAGATATGCAAGAAACGGGTCATATCCTGATGTGTAAAAATATTTATTTTAGCAAGTATTTAAAACTGTATTAAAGAAAGTATTATATGCATGTTAGTTCGAACTCTCACATGAGATTCTCAACTCTCTTCTAGTGTGCACGCCTAACGTACATCTACTCCAACCTAGACATGTGACACTTCTAACTAGGCTTATCCATTTAATTACCCCTCATAGTAGTGTTCCATATATAATCTCAATGTTTATCATATTAAATAAGTGTTAACACACTAAAGTCAAGTATTCACTATTTACGTTACTGAATATTTCACTATCTTAATAATATGATATTATCTCATTTTAGATATACCAAAAGCATACATATATCTGTCTCACTATAATATATATATTAGAAAAATCTTAAAAGCCTACATACATCACATTGTAAGTATAACGCAACTATATATAAATAATCACCACTATACATATATATATACTAACACAACACCCCAAGGCTATACCTCTAGTGCATTGCATACTCTGCTATCATGTCCCGGTACATCTCGTACTCAAATAAGGACTATCGGTTCGGAAGTCTCCCACGAACCATATATACAAAACACACATAATGGAGGGGTACATAGTTCACATACCTATGGGTCACGCACATACCTACACTCCCATAGTCAGCGACTTACCAACTCATAGGTAAGTTTTCACCGGCGTATAATCTGAGATACTAGTTAAAATCCCCTCAGGATAAGACTATCTCTACACCACCTCCCGTGATAGCAAGCAGCTAGGTATGTCATACACATAATACTAGCAAGTAATAGGTATTCACACAACCCATCTAATTAAACGTTATACACACAACCAAATGCCATATTCCATTCGTAGTATTGTTATCTCTAAATACTATCCACGAATTTTAATTTACGATATTCCCTCTCTCGTAATATGTTTCTATGGATAATATGTCACAGGAAAATCCTTCATTCATAATCATAAGATGTCCCCCAAAGTAACCACTACATTTTACTCTTATAAGTTCCATATCGTTCAAACTAATATAAAAAGTGTTTATCACGTAATACTTTCGACGTATTTACAATTACGTTTCTCTCTCTCTCTCTCTCGTAATCTCCAAGGTAATCTCACCGTCCCAAATACTTAAAGTATTTATCCTCATTTACTTCTTAACAATCCTTTTCTATACTGATTTTTCCAAAATATCATTTCCTCATTCAGATTACTGTGCCACACTAATTTGGACCATTATGAAATTTCCCATTAACTATCGCTCGAACCAGACCGGATCTCGTTCAAATGAGATCAGTTTGTCGCTTGAACCACATCACGCGAGATGCAATCTCGCTCAAACCATACTTCGCGTGAAATTCCATTGTCGTTCGAACACCTTCTCGCGAGATACCAATCTCGTTCGAACCACTACGCGCGACATCGCGCGACCTACACTCTGTTGTCTCCTTCACCAGAATTCTGCATTTTCCTCCATTTTTAAGCCTAAAAACCACTATAGTTTAATCCCCATCTTCTCATCATTAATCCCAATTAGTAATAACAAGATTATGTATCATTCACCACATCCTGGGATCATTAATTCATCATAAATCATCAAGATTACATGAAACCCCCAAGTTAATTCATAAGAACCCTAGTTTCCATATTTTCAATTAAAGAACTTGACCAGCCCTAATTCGTTCATCAATTTTATTTCCAATTTCGTGATAAAACCTCAACATACATGAAGGGATTAAACTACTCAACCAATCAGCCAATAATCATAAATTAATTCTCCAATTTTCACCCGAAATAACTTTCATAACATCGGTTTATTAAACTAGACTAACATGAACATAATTATCGCTAAAGAAAGCAAGCAATAAACACTTGCCTCGATTTTGAGGTCTGATCCGTTGATGTTGTTTGTATGGATGCATTCCTCACGTTTCGATCTACACGATGGTGGTCGTGGTTGTGCAAGGTGGTGAAAATGGCTTCTCCTCCTCTAGAAATTGCTCTCCCTCACCCACTGTGGCTCTCTTTCTTGATTTTGGTTTAACCTAACCCTAATTTTACCCAATTAGTTGATATAATATATGCCTAATTTTTGTCCATTTAAATCTTCCAAAATTCCAAATTACAAAACTACCCCAACCTGATGCTGGCTTGGCTTAAAATAGTCCCGGAGTCCAAATAAAATACCCGGGGTAGATTTTTCTAACTATCTAGACCCCTACGGACTCATCGGCGCACTCGAAATGATCATACAAGTTACTTAAAATAAATTTACCTTTTTATTCCACTTAATTAGTCCTGACACAACTCGCACACGCGTCCCCTGGCTTAATATACCAAACTCTCGTATTTCTTTCTTACGACAAGTTATATAAAATCATCATTCCATATTACTTATTCTCACAGTAATATTAATAATTACCAACTTCTCGTCATGATAGTAAACATTCAAATTTAATCCGGATTAATAATTAATTCTCACATTTTAATTTAATTTATCCCACAATAATAATAAATCATGTAATTATTTAAGTCTTCGAAAATACGGGATATTACATACTTCCCCCCTAATAACGGAATTTCGTCCCGAAATTCAGAAAATAAGGCATTTCTGTTAAGGAAAACTCCGAGTATTTACCTCACATCTCATGAATTTATGCAGTACCGCCCATATAGTACATTACCGAATACCCTTAATAATGAACACCTCACTGATTAATTACTCTCCACACCTTACCATTTATGTTTCACCATTTAACTTATATATAGTCACTATTTAGCCTCCTACTTCTCACACTAGTAGGTTAATTGATATTTAGCTATATACAAATTTGTCTTACACATGATACACACTATAAATGTTAACACATTTTCGCCCTACTGCCTCCGCAAAGGACTATGGAACCTAAGAATGTATGCTATCGTCTCAAACTTAACAATAATAGGAAAAGATCCCACCTCACTCGGTACCAATTTCCTCATTTTAACATGCAATAATGCAACTCCCAGTCATTTCCACCTTAGTTGACAGACCTTAAAATTCCTCTGGACCTAGTAGATTATTATCTTCCCTTCTTTCCAATAAGCACAAGGATAACAAGGATTTATATATATACATATATATATATATATATATAATGTCTCGAATGGAATCCTATCGAAAATAAGTTGAGGGGAGTAGTCTTACGCTAACTCCGTTAGTGGATGATATTACACTAAACCTTACCATAATTGGAAATACAACATACCTTGCAATGTGCTACTAAAACTCTTAGACTTATCGTCCGCCTACGAGTGTATTAGGCCGAATATGTTTGAATCTTGATATTCATGGCCTCCCGAAAACTCTTCCCAATAATCGAGTAATAACACTTTTGACTCTTTCAGGCAAAACTCTATTTGTAGCCCATATAACCTTACTATCCAAGGAATAATGGTTGGGGTATACTGTTACACATTATGATTTGTCCTAACTTGGCATAACGTGAGCTACTTTAATTTCCCAACCCACTTTCACCCATATAGGGTCATGATCCCATTGCGAAGTAATTAACCATGTAATTATTCAGGGATTCACTCTCCCATTACTACCAAGGAATTCCTAATGCTGAAGGAACTCTATTATTTTCTTGATGGTCCACTTCTAATTGGAGCTCAAAATTGTGTTACTTTGTTTAAGCCATCATTACTATGGCTTTTGTATCGATATGTATTTTACCTTTCTTATAACCACATCCATATTTATGGCTCAGGCAACAGTGTCATCATTGCATGTTGCCAGTCCTTCTCTCTCCATTTAAACTTCAAATTCTCGTGAAACATATTCTCTCCATGTCCTATCAAGTAAGTTTCAACTTCCCCGAGTTAAACTTTATCAAATTCTTCCTATATCATCCTCATGGAAAATCAGGGAATTAATGGTCCTGACTTACCCAACCCATCAAATAGCCAAATCCTGAAGTCACACTTTTTTACATTTAGTAACTCTCGCAATACGCGTTGTCTCACAATCTTTCACTTAAGGAAGAAAAATTTATTACCCAATATCTAGGGCGCCCATACACCCTATGCTTTATGCATTGCAGCACCACCATACTAGACATGTTATAAATAACAAACTATGTCCCATATACTTGGCATGACTATCTGGTAAGGTCCTACTCTGTTACCCTACCTTTTCCACCTAATCATATCTTAAGTTGTCCCACCGATCTGCTCGTGGTGTCAACAATTGATACCATTATCACATATTATTATAAGGCTCTATCAGCCTTAATTGTAATTTAACCATTATCTCAAGGTTATAACTGCGTATATGGGTAATCATTACGATACTAAATCCATGTACTAAAGACAAACTTCTACCAACTTCCAACGTTCGCTAAGTTTTATGAGTGGGATGTCTCGCGAAGCGAAATCTAAACAAGGAACCCCCCAATACACTACTACCTAACACTGCTGGTCATCGAGATCTGCTAAATCCTTAGTCCATAACATACATCCCTTAAGAGAGAGAGAGAGAGAGAGAGAGAGAGAGAGAGAGAGAGAGAAGAAGAGAACTTTGGAGATTCAAGCTTAGTGATTATTGCCTCTACAAGAAAATCTGAGATTGGAACCCCAAGGCAAGTTTTCTACTTGCTATTATATGATTTAAGTTGAATAACTAGTATGATAGTTGTGTATTAGTTTTGGTTTGATAAAGTTAGGGTTTTACGGATTTATGGGTTTTGAATCTTTAGAAGTGATTTGGATATTTATTGGTGTAGATTAATGTTGTTGGGTGCATTTAAAATCAGTTGGTGGCAATAAATGATCTTGGTTTGGGTAAATTGGTGTTGGTTGAATTTTGAAGTCCAAGACTCCATAGCCAGACTTGGCAAATTCGTAGGGGCGAATCGATTCGGCCCCTGGGCGAATCGATTCGTATAAGGCAAGTTTCCAGGTCTTCTTGGACCGAATCGATTCGGCCAAGCCGAATCGATTCGACAGTTTGCAGAATGCCAAATTTTTTTGTCCAAACCGATTCGCTTTTTGGGCGAATCGATGGCGAATCGATTCGATTCCTGCAGTTTTGAGTTATTTCTTTTAACTCAATTTTTATCCTTTTTCTTTAGGCTTAGGAATTAGTAACCTTCTTGAATGAATTAAACTTAGAGTCCTAGAGTTCTAGTTGAGTTAGGTCACCACCCTAAAATAGGGTTGGGTTAAACGTGGCTTATCCCGGGGGTGTACACATTGAAGTTAGGCCGTTTCTTTCCATTAGTAAATTGTTAGGAGTCTTAGGGTTGTAAGCCCATATTTGGAGATTCTCAGGGCTCAATTGAGATAGATAAATACCTTGGGACTTGTAGAAATATTATGACTAGTTGGAGAATAATTTTGGACTTAAAATATGATGAATATTAATGAGAATATTCAATGATTATGGTTTCGGTTAAAATGAAACATATATGAATATGGTAATGAAAATGAGATTTAAAAAGATAAATGTTAATTTACTTAAACACACCTCTCTAAATGCTATCATAAGGGAAGCTCGCGCATGAGGTGATGTCCCCTGAATAGTGAACGCAGGGAGACTATAGTCCTCGGCCATATGCGAGATTGTTATATGTTTTATTCTGCGCTAGTGAGATAATTCTGGGTGTGGTTATGACTCACTCGCAGGCATATGGCCACTTCCCGACGTACATTAGGTACCTAGGTTGTCTTGTTTCATGGTCCCGGAAGATGATAGTCATTTAGGGGGGCGCCCAGTGAGGAAACTCGGAGGGACGGTCTTAGAATTATAACCTTTCTAAATCAAGTGGGACTTAAGATATGTAAAATTGCCGTAAGAATACATGATGGTATTATATTCCTGTTAAGGAATGGAAATTGGAATGAAATGGTAAATAATAATGGAGGCTTTTAAATTTATGATGTCTAATTATATTCTCTTGCATGATTTAATAAAAGACATAATCATTTAAAATGCTTTATTATGCTTTGAGATTTTATTGTTAGACTCTTATTCTTATCATTCATGATTAATATTTCATAACTGTCATGCTTCTTATTCGTATGGGAATCATATAAAAATCGGGCCCTGACCCGTTCATTTTCTTTGTTGTGTATGTAATTTTTATCCGCCCTCGTGCTCCGCCGCAAGGACGCCCGTTTTGATTATCCCTATTCCAATTCTTTTGAGGAGGTGTAAGATTTTACGGATATTATAGGATATGTTGTTAGATGCTTTCTTCTTTTGGTCTCTAGCTATGATCGGGTCTTCCACTCGGGCGTGTGGCCCAATCTTTTGTAACTGTTTAATGGATGTATTACGTAACCTATTAAATTGTTGTAACCCATTGTATGTACCTGTTGACCGACAGCATATTCGGTCCTTTATTGTATATTTGTTGTTGATGTAATATATAGTTCTTTTGGAATTCCACTTTCTTTTTTGTTTGGGTTGTTTAAGCTATTTTCTTAACTTGTAATAAAACTAAATTAAAATTTTTGGCAACCCGATGTCTGAACTATTGGGTGGTTTTCCCGTATACTTATTTTATTATTGTGATGCTGAGAATGATTTCCATCCATGATTCCGTTATGTTGGAGTATCGGGCTGGCCACCCCTTATTTCGAATCACGGGTTATCACAGATGGTATCAGAGCATCACATTCTAGAGTCTTTAGGATCTATGCGGACTTGTCATGTTCTACTGTAGCGTTCTTTGATATAGAGCCTAATGTTAGGACTGCTTATTACTTATGTTTGGAATCTTCTGTAATATAGATTATTTTGAATAGTATTCTAACTCTATTATGCCTTCATCTCAGATGCTGCCTAAGAGAGGTCGCCCAGTGAGACGTAATAGAGTTGTAGAAGATGACGTTGGTCCTCCGCCACCACAAGGAACAATTAATGCTGCTGATGTAGCAAATATAGTGGCCCTAGCGGTTAATGCGGCTATGACTACCGTGGCTCAGTAAATGCCGCAAGCTCAATAACGAGCACAGGATGCACAAGCTCCTACGAGACCTTCTCCGTGGGAGAGAGTTAGAGAGTCCTTTTTAAAGGTTCATCCCTCGAAATTTGACTGAGGTTATGACATTATTCAAGCAAACCAATGGAAGAAGGACATTCAATGCCATCTACGAATGGTGGAATGTAGTGAGGAGAAGAAGAAAGTCCTTGCTACCTTTAAACTTGTTGAGGCCGCGTTACACTGGTGGGAGTCGATGACTACACCAGAACAAAGAGATACCATGACGATCACTGATTTCTGGGTCTTGTTTGACCAAAGAGTAATTTCCTCCCGCAATTCAAAGGGAGATGAGAAGGAGACTTCAAGATGTGGTACAGGGAGAGCGGTCTGTTACCGAATACGAATAGGAGTTCACCCGGTTGGAAAGTTTTGTACCGGATGAGGTGACTCCGGAAGAGAGGAAGGTTTCAAAGTTTATGGGGGGTTTGAAATTGAGAATCCAACAACACTTGCTGGGTAATCCAGCCTTGTAAACTTTTGGTGAGGTAATGAATGCCGCATTGCTCCATTGCCAAGAACACCGGTTATATATGCAGTGTAGCAAGAAAGCTACCGTAGTGGGGCAAGCGGGAAATCCTGGAGGCAGTGGGAATGGAGGAGTAGCTTTTTCCTCATCCCAATCTTCGGGTAATAAGCAACGAGAAAGGGATCCCCAGCAAGGGGACTCTCCAAAAAGACAAATTTTGGTGGGTTTAATTCGGGGTGGCAATAAAAATAGGCACGGTCAGGGTGCCTCACAACAGCAACAAATCGATCGGGGTGGTCAAGGTGGAAGGGGCCATCTGGGCCAAGGTGTTAACCAGTTTAGAAAACAATCGGGGCCGTGTTCTGGAGAATATATTGGGGAAGTGCTTCCAATGTGGGGAGGCAGGTCATTATAAGAAGGAGTGTCCTCAGTTGGTTAGAGGTCAGCCTCCTAGAGTCCCTCAGCAGCCATATGTTCAGTTTCCACCACAGGCACCAAATCCGGTTGTTCCTCCATAACAGGGTCAGCTACAGTATGGGAGAGTTTATCATATCCAGGATGCTATACATCCTCCTGCTCCGCCAGCGCCGCCAGCGATTGAGGGTAAGTTCCTTATTCAGGGGCATATGGGTCACGTTTTTTTTATACGGGTGCGACACATTCATTCATTTCTAGAATTTTTACTTAGGTTACAGAGTTGATAAAATCTACAGAGAGCACTTTTACTAGCGTTGAGTCCTCCATGGTTGATGATTCACTCATTTTTCTTGTTTGTAAACATATAGGAATTTATCTTGGTAATTTGTGCTTTGAGGCTGATTTACTCGTCCTAGACATGGTCGGGTATGATGTGATTTTGGACATGGATTGTCTTGTCAAGTATCATGTAATAGTTAATTGTTACGGGAAGGGTATAGTCTTTTACGTTTCGGGACAAGAAATGTTCTTGGTGGTTATGCCTCGTTTAGAAGGAGGTACTAGTACTTATTTGTATTGTATTGCGGAAGAGACTTCTCGGGATGTAGTTATTCCCTTGGATTCTATTCCGGTTATTCGAGATTTTGGGGATGTCTTTCAGGAAATACCGGGTTTGCCTACGAGTCGGGAGATTAAGTTTGTGATTGATTTAGTGCCCGGGGTGAGACCGATTGAGAGAACTCCGTACCGTATGGCTCCCGCTGAGATGTGGGAGTTAAGAGATTAAATTCAGTAGTTGTTGGATCAAGGATTCATTAGGCGTAGTACGTCACCCTGGGGTGCTCCAGTGTTGTTTGTGAAGAAAAGGGACGGGTCTCTCTGATTATGTGTTGACTATAGAGAATTGAATAAGGTCACCATCTCGAATAAATACCCTTTGCTTCGTATCGATGATTTATTTGATCAACTTAGGGGAGCGTCATACTTATCTAAGATAGACTTGAGGACGTGGTATCACTAGTTGAGGATACGGGAGCAGGACGTATCCAAGACCGCTTTTCTGACGAGGTATGGGTCCTATGAATTTTTGGTTATGCCCTTTGGAATAACCAATGCCCCCGTCGTATTTATGGATCTCATGAATATGGTATTTCGGGACTTTTTGGACCAGTTTGTTATTATGTTCATTGATGACATCCTAGTCTATTCTCGAACATAATCGGATCATGCTACTCAATTGAGGTTAGTCCTGCAAAGGTTGAGGGATCACCAATTATATGCTAAATTCGACAAGTATGGTTTTTGATTACAGGAGGTACAATTTTTGGGGCATATTGTGACTGCCCAGGGTATTTTGGTGGATATAGGCAAGGTGGTTGCGGTGAGGGAGTGGGGTCAGCCAACGACACCTACCGAGGTCCGTAGTTTCCTGGGTTTGGCGAGTTATTACCGTCGATTTATCCAGGGTTTCTCAAAGATTGCTAGCCCTTTGATAAATCTAACCTGAAAAGGGGTGAGGTTTGTATGGGATAATTCTTTCCAAGATGCTTTTGATGAGCTCAAAGATAGATTGACTTCTGCTCCAGTCCTTGCGTTGCCAAAGCCGGGACTAGAATATCTAATCTTCACCGATGCATCTCTTCAAGGACTGGGAGGTGTACTCCAACAAGAACGAAGGTCTATTACATATGCTTCTCGCAAGCTAAAGCCCCATGAAAGAACTTATCCAGTTCATGACTTAGAACTGCCCGCAGTTGTCTTTGCCTTGAAGATTTGGAGGCATTATCTCCTAGGGGAGAAATTTAGTCTTTTCACGGACCATAAGTCGTTGCAATATTTATTTTTCCAAAAAGATTTAAATATGCGACAATGCCGGTGGTTGGAGTTCGTGAAAGACTATCAATTTGACATCCACTATCATCCGGGAAAGGCGAATATGGTAGCGGATGCTTTGAGTAGAAAGCCCAAGGGAGAGTTAGCTGATGTATGGAAAGCTAAATGGAAAGATCTTAGTCACGAGGATACGGTTGCTAGGGTGTTCATGTCAGTGGTGATCGTTACGCCTACAATTGTACCAAGGGTTGTAGAAGCCCAAGGAAGAGATAAGGGTTGTCGGGACCATATACGTCAATTGTTGTCTGAGGGAGCGAAATCCTACTCGATAAGTTCAGAGGGTGGACTACGCTTCCATGGAAGACTTATTGTCTCGAAGGAGGGGGGGTTGAGAAGGGCAGTTATGGCAGAATCTCACGGTTCTAAATTCACGGTACATCCTGGTGGGGACAAGATGTATCAAGATATGCGCCGTCAGTATTGGTGACCGGGCATGAAGCGGGATATTTTTGAGTTTGTATCCCAATGCACTACTTGTCAATTGGTCAAGATAGAGCATCAGCGACCGAAAGGTTTGTTGCAACTATTGGAGATTCCGGTATGGAAGTGGTATAGTATATCGATGAACTTTATTATAGGCTTGCCAAGATCACAGAGTGGTTGTGATTTTTATTTTGGTGACTGTCGACCGCTTGACTATGTCAGCACACTTCCTACCCGTACGTACCGACTATGACACTGCTCGCTATGCTCGATTATTCATTGCGGAGATTGTCAGACTCCATGGGGTGCTTTTAAATATAGTTTCCGATTGCGATAAGATTTTAGTTTCCCACTTTTATCGAAGTTTCCAAGAGGCTATGGGGACCGAATTGAAGTTAAGCACTTCTTATCATCCTCAAACATATGGCCAGACTGAATGAGTAAACCAAATGTTGAAGGATATGCTCCGTATGTGCATGATTGATTTCAAGGGTGGTTGGGAACAATATATTCCTTTGGTCGAGTTTTCTTATAACAAATCGTACCAATTTACTATTAGAATGGCGCCCTATGAAGCACTCTATAGACGGCCTTGTAAATCATCCACGTGTTGGTTAGAAGTGGGGGATAACAAGATCCTTGGACCTGAAATGATCCAAGATAGTTCTTCTAATATCGAA